>OY728161.1:1832998247-1835498247 GCA_963277665.1 Viscum album | reverse complement strand
GGAAAAATGTAATTTATCAGAAAATGTAATCTACAAATTTAAACCATGTAGAAACCCATATACCCTCCACACATATAAACTATAAGTCATGTTATTCTTCAAAAGAATATAAAATATTATAATTTAAAATATTATATCTTTAATAATATAATTGATGAATATTATCTCCACTACATTAGTGTGTTCTTATTCTTATAATTCTATCACAAAAAAATCACGGATTATGCAATTGTAAAGGTTATAATCTAGATAATTTTATATTAATTGAAGTAATATAATGATGATTTTGTGATGGAAATGACTTATGAAATCAATGGGATATTTTTTATAATGTATTTTGTGATATGGATTATATAAAAACCACTAAAGGTCCTGTTTTTTGGTAAAATTGAAATAGTAGTGTTAAAAATTTATGACGTGGAGTTAGTGTTATTATAATTCCAGAAATTGAAATATAAGTCCTTTGAGTATTATTTAGTCCAACTAAAATCTAGTGAAATAGTTTTCATGATATCAAAATGTGTATATATGAAATGGGACATGTTAGTATCATCGTATATCAAAAAAATGAATTTGAAAAATTAAAATTTAAGAGGAATGTGAGTTTTTATTCAAATTAATGTTTAGGGAGCCCTAACGTGTATATTATATATTATTCAATCAATATAAAGAGATATATATTTTTTCAAATTATATTAAAAGGAATGAAAAATGATTCATGTTGAAATAAATATCTATAGGATAGTGACATTTGCTAAAATAACATTAATTATGGAACAAGAAGTTATATATATTGTGTATTTTTTAAAATCCATTTCTATCTAGAATAATTATTATTTAAAATTAGATTCCATAGGATATGATGGTATATAAAATTCCAAAGATGTTGAAACAAATTGTATCTTTAATTACAAAGATAACATGAAACAAAATTCATGTCATTATACTAGGAATTTTGGTGATCATGTTGATTAAAGGTTTAAACTAAAAAAGGTAGTTTAATTTCACCACACAATAGAATATTATTTTTGAGTTAAATAATCATTTTAGAGAATAGGGAGTCAAATAATCGAATCATTAGATGGTTATTTAGATATCATATGGTAATAATGTGAATTTACTTGAGAATGATTAAAATATTAAATAAATTCTTTAGAAAGAAAAAAAAATTGGAAACTACATAGGGATGATCCCACAATATGAGTTTTTCTAGTATAAAAATATTCTTATCGAAAACAGGGAGTCCAAAAATGGTGTTTTGAATGATATTATTAATTTTATATTTGAAGGATATAAAAAAGTAACTAGAAGAGAAACATGACATCGATAAAGTAATTTTGACTATTGGATTCTAAATTTGAATATGAAAGGATATATTTAGCCTATAGAAGCCATTAAAATTTTTATTTATCTAATTGGAAAATTATAACATTATAATGGTACTATATTATTGTTCTCGACCCATATGTGTTATACAAATTAGACATTGATGGAGATAAAAATTCTTGATATTGAATAACTAGATGATATGACTAGAAATTATTCTATGCTAAACTATTAATTATTTTGTCTAAAAACTATGATGTTCAAAAATATAAAAATATTTCAATGGTGGAAATATACCTAATGATGATCCGAGGGATGAACATAAAAATATGAATGTTCAAGGTGGTTAATTGAATGTATATAATATGAAATTAAAACCTACTAAATATAAATTTTATAGATATTGTTCTATAAAAAAAATAAGATTTTTTTTAATAGAATAGAATGAGTAGAATATAACAAAATAAAAAAGGCTTCAATGATGGAAAAAAACATCAAATGGGGTTAAAAATATGGATTTCCTTATATATATATATATATATTTGAATTATGGTTTAGTTATTACAGGTTTTTGTATTTTTCAAGATCATTTTTATAAATAGGAATTGTTTTATATAATAGAAAGAACAAAAATTATATTCATAAGAATGTGAAAAAATAATATAGGTTATATTATGACTATAATATTACGATCATAGTGTGTTAGGAATGTTATGATGAATTAATAGAGATATATTTAGTTATCAGAAGTTATGTGGACATTTATTTAATTTAACTAAAATTATATATTTATTCATTTCAGGGAAGAGATTAGTCTTCATATGATGTTTTCTATATAACATACATAAATCATGCCTCCAAATCATATTATTATATACAGATTTTTTCATTATTTGAATAAAATGGTCTACAATTGAGTAAGAAATTTGAAATTATGTTTATGTTTATATCATAAATATAGGTTGGTCATGAATTGAACATCATATTAATAAACAAAAATACTTATAGTTATATAAAAGTTTTATCTTCTAGACCACTTGATGATACTGTAGAATGGCGTGACAGCTGGTAGTTTGTGATTTGTTTTTAAATCTATTTCACAAGTACTGTTCCTTGTTTATAATTCATCATATCTAATTTCACTTCCTAAAAAATAGTTATATTATTATAGATAGTTTTTAAACTATTAGAATGATGAGTTTAAAATATTTTGATCAAGCCATATTAGGTGACTGTGATAAAATAAATATATTATGTGAGTTGGAAATTTCTTATTTAAAAAAATATTTGGTGAGATTATATTTCAATTAAACAATTATTGAAAAATTTATTTAAAATGAGGGAATACACATTATTTATTGATTTTCAAAAATAATGAATTAAATGAAACCATTATTTCATGACCAATACATATTTGGTTATAATAACTATAATCATATAATTCATGATCAAACATGGGTTTAAATCATCAATATTTATTTCCAGTTTTATTACATGTATTGAATCAAGGATGAGTCCTCCTGGTTTTAATTCAATACGGTATGATGGCTGAAAAAAAGATAATTTATTATAGGTTAACTTCTAGGAGATCATGGATTACATTTAAAGAACTTTTTTTATGACTATGGTTAGTGAAATAATGTTTAATATATATATATCTATCCTTTGATATAATATTTTCTAATTATCCATATAAAAACATGTCCCAATTTTAAACTCTAGGATTTATAATGATATCCAGAGACATTATATATGGTAAATTGGGGAAAATTAGGATGTTTTAGTGATTATTTATATAGAAGATTTAAAATAGAGTGCTTAAAATATTTTTTTTAATGAAATCAGGATAAAATGACTTCTATAAAATGAAAAAAGATTTGAAAAGTATAAATAATACACATGATAAGATCACCACACTAACACATGTGATTAATGAAAAAAAATATAATTTAAATTCTATAATTTCTTATAAATGTTAGTTGAAATCATTAATTTCATATTCCACCAAGAATATGGAAGAAACGTTCATTCTAAAACAGAACCAACAATTGAATAATGGTATATATTTTGAGAAATCTCAAGTAACAACAGATATGAGATCAATGTTATACATAATAATGTGTGTCAATAGAAACTCTTCTATGTAATAGATTACATGCCCAAATGTGATTTGTTTTAATAATGTTAGATGTTTTTCAATGTACTTAATTCCTTAACTAATTATTTTAGGAAATTGGGTAAAAAATAATGGTTCAAATTATCCTACTTCAACAATCTTATAATGAACCTACAAAAAATGGCCACAGAGAAGGAGGTATAATAATGTATCAATCCTACCAAAAAATTTATTATATGTTGAAATCATGAATAAATATTGTATAATGGTTAATGGAAATGACCACTCAATTGAAAGAGTACTATTAGAAGGTATATTAACTCATGTAGATCCAAAAAAAATAAAATGATAAGGAGGGGATATATCCTATAGTAACATAAACAAATATATTACAAAATGATGAAAATTTTTATTTATTATAAGCACATTATATTGGGGCTAAATTGGAAAAAATATTTATTTAAAAAGGATGATATAAAGGGATACAATTGTATAATGAGAAAATATTATATGTGTCCATATAATCCCAATGGATAAATAGAGGGGAAATATGTAAAAATATAAAATTAATATCTTACTAATACTTGTGGAATTATTTTTATAGGTGTGTTTTTGTGTTCTAACAATTGTAATATGGACTATTGTCATTAAAAAAGTTATGTAGTTATCAATAATATGGAGAATTTTTTCATGCGACAGGGGAGTAAATAATAGAAGATAAATTAATCTATCACGTTTATCACATCATTCATTATAAAAATGAAATGATATAATGATATTTATTGACATTTATATCAGGAAACAAAGTTTAATTATTCAATTAAATCTTCTAGGTATAAAATATAAAATATAAAATATAAATGATTTATAATAAATCTTATTCCATTGAAAATAAAATTTATTTACATTTGAGGGTTGATTAAAAAAATATAAATATGTATAATGAAGATATATTTTCTATTCAAGAGGAAAATAAAACATTCACAAGTGTTCTCACAAAAAACATCACAAGTCAAGAGAATAAGAATGGGTGATTCATTCTATAATAAAAAAGGAAACAAGATGATGGAGGCAATGATGATGCTATAATGGAATAGAATTTCACAAGTGGGGTTATTATAAAAATGATGTTTAATCAAAATGCGAAGCATATGTAATATTCTAATGTTAATATATTGGGTGATGTTTGTGGAAGTGGTTTTGTGCGAGTAACCATAAAATGAATAGAAGAGAGTTCAAATCCCTATTTTTGGTCATTAAGACAATCCAACTTTTATTCTTGATGATGATTGAAGGTATCCAATCCCCATGTTGTTTAGAAAATATTTTCAGGAGGCAGGAAAAACTACACCTAAGAATTTTTATTAAAAAAGTAATGTTTAAAATGAAACATTATAATGAGGGATTAGAAAGGTGGGTATTATAATCACTAGTTGAATCAGCTACAAAAATACTAAAAAAAATCGGGTAAAACAAAGGACCAAGTTAATGAAACCTCTCAGATGGCCATCTAAAAAATAGAAACATTACCCAATTTGCCCCCATGTAGACTTGAGTAACATCAAGGGACACATAATCAGAAATTCAAAGGGAATCAATCCTTGACATCAACATTCTCCATTATGGATTCCTAAATTATTTTTTTCAAATTTTCATACTTTTGGTTGAATTAAATTCCAACCGTATAATACGACACCAAAAGTCGACTTCATAATATATTTCCATTATTATTTCCCATAAATAAAACTCAATTTTATGACCATTTAAAATAAATTGGTAGACTCTTATAATGAAACCACAATGGGTACAAATGACCCCAACATAGCACAATATCTATGATGAACCTGAATCTTCCAAATAAATATTAAAATTTAACTACTAATAAATTAGGTGTATCCATCTTATAAATTTGTCATCAAGAGGCTTCTTCACCATGGTACACACACCAAGTAATAAAAAAATAACCGTATCATTGAAATCATTTTTAATTTATCTATTATGAATTTGGGAGAGAAGAATAATTAGATTATGTATTGAGGAAAGAACATCATTAAACTAGTAAATATGATTATTGAAAACTATATCATTCTGATCATTGTAAGTGGATGAAAGAATAGTGTTTGCAACAAGTAATAATAGCGAGTAGATTTTTTCACGGAATTTCATATGATATATGATGGAATGGAATTTTTCCATAATCTGAAAATAAACATTGGTGTGAAATATATCTTTCACACACCTATTAATGTTTTAACTTACACAATAGTTCCATAATAAATGCGGTAAGGACACCTCATCATATAGACAAAATAGTCTGGAAGAGGTTCAATGAAAGACAATCTGTGGAAAATTATTTTAAATAGGATGTCGATTTCACCATATTTTCTTAATTAATATAAAATAATTGGGAGATATAAAAAGATTAATAATTCCACATACCCATGTAGTTATAATGAAAGAGGTCCCACAATGATATCTATAACATTATATAGTTATGAAATGTCCATCTAAGATAGGCATCCATTTTAGAATATCATCATCAACATACACATACATAGAGAATTCCACTGTAAGATGTGGGAACAATCCATGCATAACATCATTAACCTTTTTGTTAGAAATCATTTCATTCCTAGAAGAGTCATGTATAACAAGATTTCCAATAATAGTCATTTGGAGCAATGTCACACACTAATAGTTCGATTGAGACTTCTTATAGACCACCCATTTCAAACAAGACACAATATTTTGATATGTTTTGATAACATATGGACATACATATAAAGATACATATATGACATGACCATTGTGATGTTTATTAACAATCTTGGTGTAATAAATTCTAATGATGAATTATTACTTCAGAGAAGTCTCCATCTTATTTTTTCTGGTAATGTGTCATTAAAAATTTTAAGACCATTATAACCCATGCCCCCATGATATATGGATTCACATATTCCTTCCAAGGGACAGTAAAAAACACCCTCTCATGGAATAAACCAGTCCTTATAAAATTATGAATCATTATATTGAACTCCTTTATGAAACCATGGGCCATCGTTAACCAAGAATGAATAATATTAAACATTTATGTAATAATATAATTGACCAAACAAAATTACACATTATTAGGAAAGGGTATTCCCCTCCATGGATTCAAACTGACCAACAATTATTAATAAAATATCATATAAAAATAATTTTTTTCACCTTTTCCGAAAATAATGGTAACTCCAAGATAAATAAATTTAAATTTCCCTATCTTCACACAAACACTTTGAGCCACTACATTTTTATTAAAATTAATAAATCCTTCCCCAAACATGATTTAGGATAACTTCATATCTAATAACCTACCTAGGAACCTAGTCAAAATCCCCATAAAATATTACAATATGTTAAATTCTATTCCTATAATCCATGAAAAAAACAATTACGACATCATCATAAAAAATGTGAAGGAGACAAAAATCACTCGAATCAATCATTTCATGATAGATACCGATAATAAAAAGATCATAAATTCAATTACACAAATAGACCTTAGCCATGGAAATGTGAATCCCATAAAGATTATTTGTATACCATCCCCATCTGGAACACTAAAATAATCCCCTTAGATATCCATTGACAAGAATAAATATTCTAAAACTCTTAAGGACAAAAAAGTTCATATTAATGAATATTTTAGAAAACTTATTCATTTTTAAGGAAAAAATAAGATCAAATCCCATTAGATAATATCAAAGGCTTTGGAGATGTTCATATTCGAAACCACTTTAGCACCATTCACCTTCTTCTTCAAAATAGTCACACACTCTAATGTAGTGTAATTATAGTTTGGTTTATTCCTTTTTGGAACAAAACCTAACTGATTTGATGTGTTAAAGCCATGGGAAATATCACCCAATCTATGAGTCATGTTTTTGAGAACAATATTTATGATAATGTTCCGAATAGAAACCAAATTAAAATCCCCAATATTTAGAGAATTATATTTTTTGGGAATCACAGAAATGGAATTGGTGTTCAAACTATAATGATTATATGCATGATTAAATAATTACCTAACTGCATTAATAACTATATGGAGTACAAAATTCCAATAGAACATAAATTATTTGTTGGTAAATCCACCCAGACCGACATTACTATCCATATTTAAAGAGAAGATTGTCCCTTGTATTTCATCCAATTAAGGATCATCGACCAGCCACATATTATTTATGTCATCAACCCTAGGATCAATATAATGCGTTATTTTTTGAGTATTGTTATCCCCATTGATAGAATAATGATTTTCAATGTAACATGTCACACCATTTTCAATCTCATTTTAGAGATAATAAATTACCCTCAATTACAAGATCATTGAGATTGTTTCATTCCTTTAATCCATGTTCATGAAAAAAATCTTGATATTATATCCCCCTCCCTAAGCCACCTAAAATAAAATTGATTACATGATGGATTATCTATAAGAATCATATGACCATCAAGGTAAAATAAGTCATTAATTTCCTCATTAGAGGCAATATCCTAACAATTATTAGTTTTTTTGGAAAATGACTAAGTGGAATTAATCAAATTTGATATGAAGTTAAATATGATAAAAACTGTCTTCACTGTATCCTTTATGTATTTCTTTGAAAAGAATTAACGTGTTTCTATGGATTTTCATCAGGCTTCCCACGAAATAAACCTTCCATGTTTCAATAGTAATCTTAGTATAATGCTGAACTATAAGCCATGCATTGAAGAACATGAAAGGTAATGGAACTAATTTTTTTATTGAAATGAATATCAATCAAAATAGTGTTTTTTATAGAATGAAAAATTGAATGAATGATATAAGATATGTCTATAATATATTATTTTCATCAAACTTTACAAGACACACATAAAATTTATTGACATCTCCCACGTGGAAACTAAATCGAGGATCCTCTATGACCCCCTGCTGGACAAAGGCTCTATCCCTTGGTTTGTCATGTAAACCATCAGGAGATGTAAATAATGATTGATGAGAATCATTTGTGTTACATTCACTTGGAGAGAGGGGAATAATGTTTGAGATCACCTGGATTCCCTTTCCATCCTTGTCTATGATGTCACCTATCTTCCCAATGTCACCTCCTTGAAGCTAGAGGGGGTGAATTTAATTAGTGGCGATTCCCTAGGTCTCCACTATTTTAGAGCACCCTAGGCAATATGTTTATTTTTTCTTAGGATCGTTGGTAACTTGCAATCCTTCTCTTGACTAAATATATAATAATGATGATGATGATTTAAAATCACCCAGAACAACATAAATATGAGACATATTTTCTGATATTGATTCAAAATTCTCGTAAAGATTCCTTATTCTTGAGTACAAGTTGAACGTATAAATAAAGGTGGAAACAAGAGTTATTCCATTAAAAACATATGAAATAGTGATAGACTTAATGTTAATAATTAATGAATTAATGATAAGACTATCATGTTTAACAAACCATAAAGATTTCATTGCACCTTAAAATTAGTTATTATCAACAAAGGAGTGTCATATAAAACTCCACTTGAAGGCCTTATAGTTATATAAAATAATTCATGGTTTATCTAGACCAATAAGAAGGGGTTTTTGGTTGTGATTATGTTCCCAAGGTCTTTTACCATTTGGTAATTCCCATACCCTTGTAAATTCTAGAAAAGGATCTTTAATGATAAAGATACTTGTGCTTAGTAGTATACATTTCATAAATTTGTGTCCTCTATTATCCAATAGACATTGATGCTTTGGGATGATCATCATTAACCTATATAACATCATTTGGAGTGATTTCAAACTCCTCTTATCTTTTGACCCATGAAAAAACTTATAAGGCATAAAACTTGTTGGATGATTCAACTTGATTCATGCTGAAACATATAGGAAACTTCCTCCTTAATGATTTAGAAGGTGAAAATTCTAAAAAATCATTAGAATTGTGACCATAAATAAAATGATCATGTTCAATATTCATTAATGATGGGGAAATTAAGCCCTAATATTTTATTTATAGACAAGACAAAGCATGAGGAATATTCTCGATTGAAGGGGCATGTATGTCATCCGTTTCCATATAATTAGATTCTTTAACCTTGACATGAGAATTCAAATATTCTATGTTAGAATTAAGAGATACATTAAACCTAGGTGGATACATAATAGCATGCATGGTACCACCTATAACTGATACATCATGGATTAGTAGGCTCTATGTCTCTAAACATAATGCCTTCATATGAGAGGACCAGTTCATGCTTTTTCAGTAGGACAACAACCTCTTGATCGGGTCCGTATTTCTAATCACATGCAATGTGAGAATAATTAGTAATGAGTGTGGTGGAATATGTGATTTCCAAATAAAAAATTGAATACTAAATAGGTATAGTCTAAACATCCACATCTTATTCAGTGTAATAAATACAACCAACAACAATTACATTGTGAGAAAGAGAGGTATCACCTATGGAATCTGGAAGGGGAATCAAACAAATTATGTCAAAACAATTCTCCTTGTTGGTGTAAAATGATGTAGTAATATAAAATTAATTACATAATCAAGTATGTTTAATTATAAAAAAAATTAATACCATAATAATATAACCCAAATGTATTGTCCTAAAACTCCATAAATCCATTTTATAAAATAAATATTATATCATATCATGATCTACATGTAACAAAAAAATTCAAAACCATTGAAAATCATATAAAAATTATAAAATAACTATTAATTTGTAAAGTATATAATGGTGTAACCAATTTATTCATATATATAAAATGAATATCACAATTTTTATTTTAGTAAAATAACTCAAAAGATCAAATTTTCTTAATAAAAGTATTTTTGAGTAAAATATTCAAGTTCATTATTTTATGAAAATAAATATATTACATATAAAATAATTACTTTATATGATTAATATATATATTTCAATAACAATAATAATATTAAAAAATTTTAAATGTTATTTTCCTTTTGTAACAAATTATCATAATATTTTCTAGTTTTATTTAAATGTTGATTTCAAAAAATTAAGAATTTCAATTTTAACAAATCAAAAGAATTTTTGGATATTGAGTATCAATACTATCTAAATATAAATGTTTATATTTTCCTAAATTAATAAATATTAGGTGAATATAAAAAATATAGATTTCTGAAAAAACTACGACTCTTAAAATATTGGAATGGAATAAAATTATTCAAATTTATTTATCTGTATATAAAATAAATATATTTCATAAGTGATCTTTATCATTTAAAAATACAACGTTGATTTTATAAAGAATATGATTCTCATTTTTCAAACTCAATTAACATTTCATACTCTAAACTATTTTAATATTCATTTATTAAAAATTAGATTATAGACCTTCTAGAAATAATATATATTTAATTTTATCATATTTTAGTTTAAAATATAACATTAATTAATATTTATAATTTTATTTCAATTCATAATGATAATTTTACAATGAAGATAGTGAAATTATTATATAGTTATGAGGCAATTTATTTAACGGAATTTTTTTTACTAGTTTTGTATAATTTATATGTAAATAATTAATATAGTAAAATTAAAACTATGAATAAAGTATTAAATTTAAACCAATATATAGATATTTGAAAACTCCATCAATTAATAATCAATATTACAAAAAAATTAAGAACACATAATGTATACAATTCAATTTTACTAATTTTTTTATATATTATATGATTTAATAGAATTTTATTTTTTTATTTTCAGAAATATAAAGATATAAAATTTAATTCTAAAACTTCCAATTTTGGTGATATTTATTGAGTAAAATTTTTAAAAATAAAATTTTTTGTCTGTTTTTAAATATAATTTATCATACTAAAAAATGCTAACTAGTAATAACATTTAGTAAAAAATATGAAACATGCATAAAAATGTGTGTGGAATTTATTATTAAGGGATTTCCAGAAAAAATTAAACCCCAAAATTAATTTGGAATAATGTTTTTTGGATAATTACCAATGAATAGATTAATTATATCATAGATGATTAAATTGTATTTACAAAAAATCCCCTTTCATCTATCATAAATAGGGATTAATTACACCCCTACCGGGAAACAATTTATGTGACCCTATTCCAAAACTACTCCTCATCAAAGTCATATTATCAACCTAATTAACCTTAACTTAAAAAATTATCAATAGAACTCCACTTTCAAAGACATATCTAAGATAAGGTAATGTATCAAACATAGGTACACAATTTTTCATAATATTTTATACATAATATTCAACTTTATTGTAACTGGTATCCTTAAAAATTAAATAATTATAATTATTATATTGATTTGTTATTATATTGTTGGAATTAATTATATTTATTCCACTCCATCAGCTATGAAAAATAAATGTGTCATTTTTGAGTTTTGCGTACCACCTCATCAGTAAATGATAGAATTTATTATTAATCACCACTATTAATGGATTGTAAATATGATGAAATGGAAAAATAAATATGATATATATATATATATAATATCTATGATTTATAAAGGTTAACATTAACATTTACCCGAATTCCTTCGTGTTTTTTGAGAAATGGATTCATTAATCATGTGTACATGAAGACTATACCCTTCACAAGATAAGTGTTTTATTTTTCAACACCATTCATAATGTTTTGATTATGAATTATATTAAATTTATAATAATTACTTCCTTAACACTATTAATATTTGGGATACTGTGAAATTATTTTATAGTGATTATGAATATTGTCAGTATACATATGGAGTTACAAAAAATAGCCCAAAGAACATTATTTTACTGATGTGGTTGGGAAAAATATATTATAAACAAATAACATATTAACGCTAAAGGAAATTGGAATATTAAAAATATAAGAATAAGATTCATAATTTTCTATTTAATTATTTTCATTTTTTATTATTAATGTTAATCCATGTGGATTGGGAATCACAATCAATATATGGTTTTTCTTCCCAATCACCCTTTATATAGACATGAATTGATATTGTGAAGAAATAATAATTAGTATGTTATAAATTAAGTCATCAATTATTTTAAAACATATAAATATAATTTCATTTCATTATCTTCAATATTGTTTTCTATGAAGGATATCTTCTATAAAATATAAATTCCATTTATAACTCAATCTTCATTCATGAGTTATAATGACTCTTATTAAGTTTCAACATTAATATAACATATTATATAATATTTACATATATATAGAATCACTCCTGATTAAAATATTCCATATTTATATTTTAAATTATTTAATGAAAATGACACTATACTATGAATTATTCTTATACTCTTAAATGATAGTTTTCCCTCACATCGCAAATTTTTTCATAATAAATGCTTTCATTTCTATTTATAAACCAAATTATAGGTTATCTAATGTGACGTTCATAATTATATGAACATACTTTTATTTTTATGATTCATCAATTCTTTTTTCATTGTGAGAATTTAAAACAAACCATTTAATGATTTTTTCATTGCGTGATTATTTAATATATTTATTAATCCTCTCTATGATTACACATTCTTTTTATTTTCCCCTTTTTTACACAATATTATTAAAATATACATATATTATTATATATATATATATATACATATTTTATATCCTTTATAGATACACCAATATAAAAATAAATTTCATTTTTTTGGGTATACATGTACATAGTTCCAACTAAAATGCATTCCTTTATATAATTATAATATACTGGGAAATTTGTGTTTCTTATATTATGTCTACATTAATCTCCATAAAATGATTTTTAAATATTAATATGATATGAAATAAATAATTATTTTATGGATAAATATATATTTTTTAATTTTTTAATGCAAAAAATGATGTCATTTCATCATTAAAAAGATACAGTACTTATATTTATTCAGCCAATTTTTATATATTTTTTATTCCATCTTTTGGATTATGATCAAAAATTTGATCTATTGGAAATAAATTTTTATGGCCTATGATTACATTTAAGATACTTGCATATATATTTTTTAATTCCTTCTTACCTTGGTAATATTTTTTATTTTTCCATCATTTATCCCTTGTATTATAATTATAAATTCATTTTCAATTTGAGGTATTTTATCATGTATATGAATTTGGTATGGTTAATTTTATTCAAGTTTCTCCAATATATATATGACTTTAATTTATTTTCTATATGTTCTTGAGCTTATACAATCTTCAAACAAATTGGGTATATATTTATATCTCATGATATGTTATGAATGTTATAAGATAGTGAAATTAATCCACCATGGGGCTTAATCCTCTTTATTATGATGATCATGGGGGTAACCATTGTATTGTTTTTATGATACCATATATTATGTTATCTAAACATATTTATGATCTTTTTATATCAATTAACATTTTAAATTATCTATAATTATGATCGTTCCATTAATTATATCATGTTAGTTTTCTTGCTCTGATGTTTTGATTTATTTCCATGTTTACTCCCTTACTACTATTTATAGCTCACCATTTTCATTATTAAACTTCAATAGGGAATACAATGATGATTAATAAGAACTAATAGTGTTATGATAATTATGTTTATTGTTAAATAATTTTTTTAAGTTGGTGTATTTATGTTTCAAATCATTTAGAGACACTAAGCCACTCAGTCATTTTCATGTATTTGTTTGACAAATATGTAAGGAATAACTAAATGAATTATGTTTAAGGATTTAGTATCTATAGTTTTAATCTATTTTCAATATTGTTATATTTTGACATTATAATGATATATTCTTAGTAATAACATTGATATTTACTATGTATAAGATAACATCATGTAATTTTTCAAATATATAGTGCATATGAAATTACTAAAAATGGAATCCCAATATATATTATGGAATGTAGATGTGGTTTTTTCACAAATTAACTATTTTTTAATCATCCCATAAAAGTTTGTTTGAGTATTTAAATGACCATATATACAATGCATGTAGATTGTGACTACTAATCCAAAATTAAAAGAAATAACTAGAGTTATTTTTTAATTTATCACTTAAACGTTACAAAATGATATGAAGGATTTATTTCCGAGAAAAATTTAATGAATAGGGTTTGATGTTTAAGAAAAACACCTGAATTCAAAGTAACAAAAATAATGAAAGAATTAATGTGATACAAGGATGATATAAGTTAATCTTATATTTATATATGTAAAATTATGTATGATATTGGTTGAACAAAGTGTAATATAGCATTCACTAAATGAATTATAGGCTAACATGGAATTATTATAGTGCATGATATCTATAGGTTTATTTTTAATTTTGTAATCAATGGTACAAATACATTATGATGATACTTGTTAATCAATTATTTTTTATCCTTTTTTAGCTGTAACTGCAAAAATTTTGATTTTATTAATCTATTTTTTTAAATTATTATTATCATTTGTATCAAGAAACTCTGAGTTTATAAAAACATTCATATACTATTGAGTTATTATTTTTTTATTTTTCTAGTTATAATATAGAAGTTAAGTTAGATTATTGAAAAGTTTGAACAAAATTACATGTATTTATAAGGCCCCGAACTTAAACCGTACTTAATATTGAATTAAATTAATAATTCACAATGAGGATCTTTTCAGGTTTAGAGTTTTAGAGAATTAAGACATAACTATTACATCTCAAAAGATTACAAACTATAAACTTCTACTAAGTTTCCATAAAATAAAATCTCTTAAAAATAAACATGTCTAGTTCCATGTTTTAGACATCCTGTCATTTCCTTGATCCCATCCTTGACCCTATTCAACTATATGTCCTGTGAAAAAAATTTCCAAAAAACTTGGGATGAGCATAAAAAGCTCAGTAAGGGTTATAACAATATGGAAAGAAAACATTAGTCCATGTAGACATAAGAATCAGTGAAATCATACATTACTCATAAAACATAAGCACGTTAACATACCTCATGAAATCATATGATTTAGGAATAACTCATAGAAATCATAAGACATAAAGGTAACTTGAGGCATTCATAACATTCTTACGTAGGGAGTAACCCTCATGGTTACGTTTGGAATACCCATCACAGTGTATTCCCTAAATCTCTTCAGAGAAACCTTAGCGTTTAACCCCTTCGCGTTACCCAATGCATTGGAGAGCTATATCAGGCTCACCCACCCTTAGTTTATCACAGAACCACCCGTCTTCATAAAAAAATTCCCAAGAACCATAACATAATCATAGAACATAACTTAAGAATAAATGAAACATAACATTCCAACATTTCAACAATAATATAACATTTTAAGATATTGAAATAATGAATCCATTCTAAAAACCATTTTCAAAACCATTTAAAACATTTAATAAAGAGATTTTTGAATCAAAGTTTCCCATACCACTTTGAAGATTTTAACATTTCAAACCATTAATATCCATATAAATAAATCCTTAAAACCATTTTGAAAACATGGATATTAATGAGAAATATTTATAAGAATTAATCATTAAAACATTTAAAACGATATTTTAGTTAAAGGGTTTTAACAAAATGAAAGACGCTTGAATACAAATAATTGAGGAATAAAATTTAATAAGAACTTCATAATATCATGAGAATAAAGGGATTCATGATATAATATGTCAAAGGACAGTATATACACCATATAATAGGGAATTGGGGCATATAAGAAATGAAGTATCAATGGAAATGGAAATTGAGATGAAATCCCTTATAAAGATGATATTCTTAAATTAAGGATAAATACATCTCATAATTAAGTGTGACAAATATAAATACACACAATATAAGTGGATATTAAGGATAAAATAATCATAGGTAATTCACACATATTCATTGGATGACATATTCAATAACTACAAGTTGAACCCAAAGAAATCGAAATTGGGATAAGAAGTTCCCTTGCAAAAATTCGACAGCCTAACGGCGTCACTTCAAAATTCAGAAACTGAGTTGATGAGAGATAAAAGGGAATCTAATCACTTATACATTAAATTTATAGAAATAAGGATATAAAAGAACATATCCCAACATAATAATAAGTAATTTAAAAGACATAACAAAAGAAGTCTTTTTAAAGAAGAGGAGGGTGAAAGGTCCCCTTACCGATTTGGGTAACTTTCAAAACTTACACCCCATTGAAGAAGGGTCATACAATGAATATGTAAATAACCATAAATGAAAATATATTACACAAAGAGTATAAAAATTTTCAGTACATACACCACTCCAAGTAAATGGTGGAAAATGTAGCATAAATCTCACGGGAATAAAAGTGAGATGAAAAATACCTTATGAAAACTCGGCAGCCTAACGGCGCCACTTAAAACGTCCAAAAATGAATTGATGAGATCAAATAGGGTCTATCTTCATATTAAAATGAAATTTATAGAAAGATTAATATAATATAACATCCCCAACATAACAAATAGGAGCTTAAAAAAGTGACATAAAGGAGATTACTTAAAAAGAAAGAGAGAGGTTGGAACTCTTACGAAAATTCGGCAGCCTAACGACGCCGCTCAAAACTTCCAAAATGGATTGATAAGAGAAAATAGGGTCTCTCATCATATAAACATAAAAATTACAGTAAGATTAATTTAAACGAACATCCCAATCATAAGAATATGAGCTTAAAAGTAACGACATAAAAGAGTGTACTTAAAAAGAAAGAGAAGGGTTGGATCCCTTACCTCAAGTCCGACTTGTCTTGTTCGTTTCTTTATATTCCTGAATAATAAACTCTGGTCAATTTATAATTACTTAAGGACCTCCTTTATATATTAATATTCAGTTGATATCACATATTATAGTGTTATAATAATCGGTTAATAATGTGATTTCATATCAAACATTTTTTTCGATGTTCAGTACATGAGTAAAAATTGAACTTGTTGGAAAAGAATTTTCCATGTAGTTATAAGTACATCATATCCAGAATAGTATTAATGATTTTAATATCATATATATCCAGTATATATTCATTTTATACTATTACATAACATTTTGAGATAATAAAAAATGAAATGCACCATTCATGGAGACGGTAGGCCGTACGTACGCATGAACAATACTTTCATTTTTTTCTCATAATAATGGAATTAAAACTAAATGAGATATATATATATATATATATTATAATTACAGAATTGTATACATAATTTATATCCAATATATAACATATATATCCATTATATATATGTACTTATAATAGTAATAACATTCGGAGATAAGAAATGAAATGTACCATTCATGGAGACGGTAAGTTGTACGTACGCATGAACGCTACATTCATTTATTTGGCACATTAATGGAATTAAAACTAGGTGAGATATATATATATATATATTATAATTATAGTAAAATCTATATGTTATATAGATCACATAATTTCATCAATTTCATTCTTTATACATTCCACGTATTGCATGAATGAGTCACATCACTTGAGGGGGCGGTAGTCCACACTTCCTCAAATGAAATTATCACATTTACACAACATGAATTTCATAAAGGTATGTGTTAAATATAAAATAAATAATCATAGAGATTAAATAAATATAATATATATCATAAATAAATATAGTTCCATCATAATGACCACCATGAGAGATGGTATGAGATGATAGAACAATCATCGTTTCGTGAGGCAGTAATTAGCAATCCACAGAAACAGTATGTTCTTTAACCATTAGACAGAGGTGTGTGTTAGTTTAGCTCAAATAATTCTTATAAAAACATCAAATTATATTTAATATACTGGTGTTGTTACAAAATAAACGAATACAAAAAGTTTAGGGGGTTGGAGAAGCAAAATAAAACAAAAGAACACTAGGGAAGACATTACCTTTAAATCGGGTAACTCTTTTTGATTTGAGCTCAAAGTATTCATTGGAAAGGATTATGCACAAGGTTATGCTTCTAGGAGTAATATAGGGATGTGGAGAGAGAAAATGGTCAGGGGTTGGCTGATCCAAATGCTTGAGAGGGTGGGGTGAGGAGGTAGAGGTGGGGGCCTTTTATAAGAGGGAGGAGGGGCACTCTTGGAAAGTAAAGAATTGTTACTTTATATTAAAATGAGTTTAGAATTTTTAAGGTCCCACATTGATAAATTTTTAGGATAAGGTGATAAGGGTTCTAAATATACACATCCAATAGGTTTTTGACAAGTTTAGGTCTTATAATTTACATTATCTTTTCATTTTATTTAAATCATTAAATAATGAGGTAATCGTTTCATCATCCTAGTGTCATAAATAATTTAATTTATTTAATGTATAGAAATTATAAAACAAATATCATGATGTAGGAAATATTTTTATCTTTATAATTAATATTCATAGTCAAAAATATGACTTGTATAACCCCATGTAAAAATTGTTTTAGTAAAACAATACATGTTTGTGACATTTTAATTTTAACTTTAAATAAAATGTTATTAATGTCATTTTACAACCAATGTGGCTCCATGGGGTCCCCAAGTTTACCCATGGATTATATTGGTCGTCCATGACTCATCCAATAAGGGTCGGACATGTGTGAAGGTCATTTCATATTATTAAAACATTATTTTTACCTTAAATTACACTAATTACCTCTAATCGCGATTACAAACGTAAAAGTTATTATTCACCAAATAATTATTTTAATCCGATTGAACCATAATTTAAATCCTAATGAAAACCATGTATGTCAGATTTTTGAAATTCAAATCGCTGAAGTGGTAAAGTTTCATTTAAATGAAAAATCAGTTTTTAAACTACCACTTAGTGGTTTCACTATTCATCAAAATTGAAGTTTTTCAGAAAAATACAAAAAATTCACCCTAAGCTGTATTTGATATTCCGAATTAAAAAATGATGTCTATTTTAAAAAATTCAAAACAAATAAGTTGCAATAATTAATTTAATAATTCATTCCCGCTATTAAAACAAATAGCGTGTTTTTAAGAAACAATATCTATTAAAATATTGACACTAGTTTAAGTCCAATTTTAAAGTGAAATTAATTCCAATGACCACAATTGGATTAAATTGAAAAAATATATTCAAAATAAACTTTAAAATAAATTAAAAAGTTAATCTATCCATATAAATAAATCAGATTAAAATTATGTTTTGAATTAAAATGCATCATTTTCACTAAAAATGATCTTTATCGGAAAAATAACAAAAATTTTCACAAAGTAAATTTTCATGTACATATTCTAAAGAAGGATTTTATTTTGTCAAATACAACATATAAAATTGTCAAAAGTATATTTAAAAAGGGTTCTCCATCAAAAGGCGGTTCATCGACCTTTTAAAGAATATTAGAAGATTTATGCTTAAAATTTGATTCATTTTCATTTTAAGCCTCTAACATTTATTGGATAAAAGTAAAAATATTTGACAAACATATATAATCATTGTGTAGTTAGTTCCACTCATTCCTGCCATTACAACGACTAAGCGTTAACTACCATTTAAAATAATATTATTTTATTATTAGAGTGCAACGTAAGATTTCAAAGAAACTCGTTGTTGCGTATTGGGTACGCCATCGAGCATAGCATTCCCTTTAAAGTAATATTAATATTTTATTCACAAATATGGATAAATATGAAAATTTCATATTCTTTATTTACCTGGGGTGTTACATCCTTCCCCCCTTTTGGGAATTGCGTCCTCGCAATTTTAAAATTGGGCTTGGAAATTTCATTGAAAATCCCACATCGGAACAAGAGTCAGTAAAACTATCACTTTAAAATAAAGAAAGTGAAGTAAAAAGGTCACCCGAGTTAACCCATTCTAGGATTACATATAGGAAAACATGGAAATGGGGGATAAAACAAAGGGTCATGTTCTAATGGAGACTTATAGAAAACATGTTTAGAAGAAAGTTAACCATAAGAAAATCACAAACTTGTGATGGGTTAAACAGCATTTGATTCCCCAGTAGTAAAAATTAACAGACAACATTTTTGTTTTTATGTTACTTTTCATTGAGGAATTTACTTATGAGATTAACAAGAACATAAGGAAACATACTTACTTATCATGTTTACTTTCAACTTTTACTATATTTCTTACACGAACTCGTATTTTCTCCAAAAGATGAGTATTTAGGATGAATTGTTCACATTAAGAGAGCTGTAATCAACATATAGAGAATCACCTAATCCACAATAGAAAACTATATAATTCCCATGTCTTTAGACCTTAACCAAAACTAAAACCAAAAAGGTTTGTATGAGATCAGATAATACCCAAAAAGGATAATCCTTTATAAACAAAATCTAATCTTAGTCTCCAAAATTTTTCAAACAATACCCAAAGTTCAACAAAGTCCATTAAATAAACATATATCCATAAAATTATTCAGAGCAATCAAAACTAAGACTGAAAACCAAATCTCTGAAGGATTTAATCACATACTCTTCCAAGATAAACCTTAACATTTATCTCCAAATAACATCAGTTTCTCTTAAAGTCTCATACTGAAAAGTAGTTAACCTAATCACATATCTTCCATGATAGGTTACTAATTTATATAGATAAACCAAAATCAAATTATTCTAGATTCATAAGATCATCTAACTAAAAATAATTAGTCAAACTAACCAGGGACTTCGCGTAGTCTAGTGGTAGACAATAAATACCAGTCGCACTTTGGTTGTGGGTTCGATTCCCGTAGCTTCGTCAGACGTGACAGGTTGTCACACGGTCTATGTGTTGTCCTTTTTCCAAAACTACATAATTTATAAAACATTCCCCAAAATGAGATAAATTCTTCAAAAATAACCATACATAATTTAACCTCAAGTTTATCTCATGTCATTCATGTTCCATCATAACGTATAGTAACCCATAATTACCTCAGAAGTAAGGATCATATAAACCCTAATGGTTACCTTTATAATTATTTCCTGATCTTCCAAGTAGAGTTGGTTCTCTCGTACATGATACATTAGAGAACTCACCAAGGTTCCAGTGGTTGATCATGACTCATGATAGTTGGTTTAGAATAACCATGCGATTTCTAATTGAATCCCCCATTTCATCCAGTCTCTTAATCAGAGAACCACCACAGTTTCCTTCAAATCCATTGTCACTTTGGTTCCTCCTAGATCCATCCATTTACTATAAATAGAAATTTCAGTGTGAGTACATCAACAAAAACATTATGTACAAAAGAGGAAGATAAACACTAAGATATACTTATCCAAGTTATCTCAAACTCATTCCAACCTTCAAAAATAACAATGAATCTATATAATATAATAACCATTGTGGTTATACACAACATGTCACTTAACACTCTAACCTATAAAGTTATCTAAACCATCCTTTGATACCAAATATAAGGCCCCGACTGAAAACCTTACTTAATATTAAATTAAATGAATAATTCACAATGAGGATCTTTTCAGGTTTAGAGTTTTAGACAATTAGGACATAACTATTACATCTCAAAAGATTACAAAGTAGACACTTCTACTAAGTTTCCATAAAATATAAACTCTTAAAAAGAAACATGGAAAGTTCCATGTTTTAGACAGCCAAACATTTTTTTCATCCCATCCTTGACCCTATTAAACTTTATGTCCTGTGAAAAACATTTCAAAAAAACTTGGGATGAGCATAAAAAGCTCATTAAGGGTTATAAAAATACAGAAAGAAAACATTAGTCCATGTAGACATAAGAATCAATGAAATCATACATTACTCATAAAACATAAGCACGTTAACATACCTCATTAAATCAACAGATTTAGGAATAAATCATAGAAATCATAATACATCAAGGTAACTTGAGGCATTCATAACATTCTCACATAAAGAGTAACCCTCATGGT
The DNA here is from genome assembly GCA_963277665.1 of Viscum album. Taxonomy (NCBI): domain Eukaryota; kingdom Viridiplantae; phylum Streptophyta; class Magnoliopsida; order Santalales; family Viscaceae; genus Viscum; species Viscum album. The sequence goes on along the minus strand of OY728161.1, from coordinate 1,835,475,895 downwards.
TATGTTTGGAATACCCATCACAGTATATTCCTTAAATCTCTTCAGAGAAACCTTAGCGTTTAACCCCTTCACGTTACCCAATGTATTGGAGAGCTATATCGGGCTCACCCGCCCTTAGTTTATCACGGAACCACACGTCTTCATAAACAATGCCCAAGAAACATAAAATGATCATATAACATAACTTAATCATAAAGGAAACATAAAATTCCCACATTTAAACAATAATATAACAATTTAAGATATTTATATAATGAATCTATTCTAAAAACCATTTTCAAAACCTTTTAAAACATATAATAAAGAGTTTTTTGAATCAAAGTGTCCCATACTGCTTTGAAGATTTTAACATTTTAAACCATTAATATCCATATAAATAAATCCTTAAAACCATTTTGAAAACATGGATATTAGTTATAAACATTTATAAGAATAAATCATTAAAACATTTAAAATTATATGTTAGTTAAAGGGTTTTTAACAAAATGAGAGATGCTTGAATACAAATAATTGAGGAATAAAATTTAATCAGAACATTATAATATCATGAGAATAAATGGATTCATGATATTATATGTCAAAGGACAGTATATAAACCATATAAGTGGTAATTGGTGCGTATCAAAAATGAAGTCTCAATGGAAATGGAAATCGAGATGAAATCCCTTATAAAGATGGTATTCTTAAATTAAGGATAAATTAATATCATAATTATGTGTGAAAAAAATAAATACACCCAATATAAGTGGATATTAAGTGTAAAATAATCAGAGGTCATTAAAACATATTCATATGGTGACATATTCAATAACTACAAGTTGAACCCAAAGAAATCGAAATTGGGTTAAGTAGTTCCCTTGCAAAAATTCGACAGCCTAACGGTATCACTTCAAAATTCAGAAAATGAGTTGATGAGAGATAAAAAGGGTATCTCATCACTTGTACATTAAATTTACAGAAATAAGGATATATAATAACATATCCCAACGTAATAATAAGTAATTTAAAAGACATAACAAAAGAAGTCTTTTTAAAGAAGTGGAGGGTGAAAGGTCCCCTTACCGATTTGGGTAACTTTCAAAACGTACACCCCATTGAAGAAGGGTCATACAATGAATATGTAAATAACCATAAATGAAAATATATTACACTAAGAGTATAATAATGGGCAGTACATACACCACTCAATGGAAATGGTGGAAAATGTAGCATAAATCTCATGGGAATAAAAGTGAGATGAAAAATCCCTTACGAAAACTCGACAGCCTAACGGCGCCACTTAAAACATCCAAAAATGGATTGATGAGATCAAATATGGTCTCTCATCATATTAAAATAAAATTTATAGAAATATGAATATAAGATAACATCCCCCAACATAACAAAGAGGATCTTAAAAGAAGTGACATAAAGGAGAGTACTTAAAAAGAAAGAGAGAGGTTGGATCTCTTACGAAAATTCGGCAGCCTAACGACGCCACTCAAAACTTCCAAAATGGATTGATGAGAGAAAATAGGGTCTCTCATCATATGAACAGAAAAAGTACATTAAGATTAATATAAAATAACATCACAATCATAATAAATATGAGCTTAAAAGGAATGACATAAAAGAGTGTACTTAAAAAGAAAGAGAGGGGTAGGATCCCTTACCTTACGTCTGACTTGTCTTGTTCGTTTCTTTATATATTTATGAATAATAAACTTTGGTAAATTTATAATTGATTAAGGAACTCCTTAAAATATTATTATTCAGTTCATATCACATATTATAGTGTTATAATAATTTGTTAATAATGTGATTTCATATCAGACGTTTATGTCGATGTTCGGTACATGAGTAAAAATTGAACTTGTTGGAAAAGAATTTTCCATGTAGTTATAAGTAAATCATCTCCAGAATAGTATTAATGATTTAAATATAATATATATCTAGTATATATTCATTTTATACTATTACATAACATTTGGATACAATAAAAAATGAAATTCGCCATTCATGGAGATGGTAGGCCGTACGTATGCATGAACGCTACTTTCATTTTTTTTGTCATAATAATGGAATAAAAACTAAATGATAGATAGATATATTATAATTATAGAATGATATCCATAATTTATATGTAATATATGACATATATATCCATTATATATATGTACATATAATAGTACATAACATTCAGATATAAGAAATGAAATGTACCGTTCATGGAGACGGTAAGTCGTACGTACGCATGAACGCTACTTTCATTTATTTGGCACATTAATGGAATTAAAACTAGATGAGATATATATATATATATATATATATATATATATTATAATTCCAGTATAATATATATGTTACATATATCACATAAGTTCATAAATTTCATTCTTTATACATTCCATGTATTGCATGAACGAGTCACATCACCTGAGGGGGCCGTAGTCCACACTTCCTCAAATGAAATTATCGCATTTGCACGACATGCAAAGCATAAAGGTATGTATTAAATATAAAATACTGAAGCATAGAGATGAAATAAATATAATATATATCATAAATAAATATAGTTCCATCATAATGGCCACCAAGGGAGGTGGTATGAGAAGATAGAACAATCATCGTTTCGTGAGGCAGTAATTCGCCATCCATGAAAATAGTATGTTCTTTAACCATTAGACGGAGGTGTGTGTTAGTGTAGCTCAAATAATTCTTATAAAAACATCCAAGTATATTTAATATACTGGTTTTGTTATAAAGGAAAGGAATAAAAAAAGTTTACGGGGTTGGAGAAGCAAAATAAAACAAAAGAACACTAGGTATGAAATTACCTTTAAATCGAGTAACTCTTTTTGATTTGAGCTCAAAGGCTTCCTTGGAAAGGTTTATTCACAAAGTGAGGCTTCTAGGAGTAATATAGGGATGTGGAGAGACAAAATGGGAAGGGTTTGGCCGAGCCAAAGGCTTGAGAGGTGTGGGTAAGGAGGTATAGGTGGGGGCCTTTTATAAGAGGGAGGATGGGCACTCTGGGAAAGTAAAGAAATGATACTTTATATTAAAATGAGTTTCGAATTTTTAAGGTCCCACATTAATATATTTCTAGGATAAGGTGATAAGGGTTCTAAATATACTCATTAAATAGGTTTTTTTAACAATTTTAAGTCATATATTTTACATTATCTTTTCATTTTATTTAAATCGTTAAATAATGAGGTAATCGTTTCATCATCATGGTGTCATAAATAATTTAATTATTTAATGTATAAAAATTATAAAAAAAATATCATGATGTAGGAAATATTTTTATCTTTATAATGAATATTTATAGTTAAAAATATGACCTGTATAACCCCATGTAAAAATTGTTTTAGTAAAACAATACATGTTTGTGACATTTTAATTTTAACTTTAAATAAAAAGTTATTAATGTCATTTTCCAACCAAAGTGGCTCCATGGGGTCCTCAAGTTGACCCATGGATTTTCATGGTCGTCCATGAGTCATACAATAAGTGTAGGACATGTTTCAAGGTCATTTCATATTATTAAAACATTATTTTTACCTCAAATTACACTAATTACCTCTAATCACGATTAAAAACATAAAAGTTACTATTCACCAAAAAATTATTTTAATCCCATTAAACCAAATTTTACATCCTAATGAAAACCATGTATGTTAGATTTTTTAAATTAAAATCACATAAGTTGTACAATTTCATTTAAACAAAAATCATTTTTTAAACTACCACATAGTGGTTTCACTATTCATCAAAAATTGAAGTTTTTCAGAAAAATACAAAAAATTCATCCTAAGAAATATGTGATATTCCAAATTCAAAAATGATGTCTATTTTAAAAAATTCAAAACATATATGTTGCATTAATTAATTTAATAATTCATTCCTGCTGTGAAAACAAATAGCGTGTTTTTAAGAAACAATATCTATTAAAAGATTGCCACTAGTTTAAGTCCAATTTCAAAGTGAAATTAATTAAAATGACCAAAATTGGATTAAATGGTAAAAATATATTCCAAATACACTTTAATCTCAATTAAAAAGATAATCCATCCATATAAATAAATCAGATTAAAATGAGGTTTTGAATTAAAATGCAATATTTTCACTAAAAATGATCTTTATCGGAAAAATAACAAAAATTTACAAAAATTAAATTTTGATGTCCAGATTATAAAGAAGGATTTTATTTTGTCAAATAAAACATATAAAATTGTGAAAAGTATATTTAAAAAGGGTTCTCCATCAAAGAGCGGTTCATCGACCTTTTAACGAATATTATAAGATTTATGCTTAAAATTGGATTCATTTGCATTTTAAGCCTCTAACATTTATTGGATAAAAGTAAAAATATTTGAAAAACATATATAATAATTATGTGGTTAGTTCCAATAATTCCCTCCATTACAACGTCTAGGCGTTAACTACTATTTAAAATAATATTATTTTATTATTAGAGTGCAATGTTAGATTTCAAAGAAACTCGTTGTTGCGTATTGGGTATGCCATTGGCTCATCCAACACATGCTCATATTATCTCTCCACATCCCTCTCTTCATCCTAGAAGCCTTACCTTACGTAGAAATCTCTTCAAGAAACCCTTTTCATTCAAACCAAGGGGAGTTACCCGATTTAAAGGTAATGTCTTCTCTTATGACCTTTTGTTTTATTTTGCTTCTCCAACCCCCTAAACTCTTTTTATTCATTTATTTTGTAATAACACCAGTACCCAAAATACACTAGGATTCTGTTATGAGAATTATTCGAGCTACACTTACACACACCTCCATTTAATGGGTGAATAACATATTGTTTCTGTGGGACGTATAAAGGATGGAGTTAATGATATTATATATGACATTATACTAGAAATATAATATAACTTCATATAATTATTATTTCAATCCATTAAAAACAAAATAGAAATGAAAGTAGAGTTCATGCGTACGTACGGCTTACCGTCTCCATGAACAATGCATTTAATTTCTTACCTCTTAATGTTATGTAATATTATAAATGCATGTATATACAGGATATATATGATATATTTGATATCTATATCATGAATATAATTATGGAGATAATGGATATTTTACCACATGAGAAAATTGTAATTAGAAGAAGATTATTTTTGACTCATGGTCCAAAGATAGACAAAATGACTATTATTAACTTAAATGATTACATAATGTTTATAACATGGTAATAAGTGATATAACAGTTATAATTAACTAGAAAAAGGTTCTTAAGCAAGTATAAATTAACTCTAGTTTATAATTCAGGAGATTAAAGAACGATCGAGTCAAGTCACACACGAGGTAAGGGACTTCGTCTCAATCTCCTTTCATTGAGGCATATTTTGTTTTATACACAACCTTATTTTATACGGTGTATAAACCACTTCAATTTTTATTATTATTCAAAAGGAATCTTTTCTCTATAGAGCATTTTACTAAATGACAAAATTTATGTTTATTTTTAACATACACGGTGAAAATGACCTTTCCAATGCCACAAGTATTATTTTATATTTGACATCATTAAAAAGACATAATGTTTTTAAAAGAAAAATAAATACAATATACTATTTTATGTATTTTTTTTATTGAAAATGGATTCGATAATGTATTTGATATGTCAATATATTGTGATTGAAATGTTGAAATGTTTTCATTCATTTATATTTTTTGTATGTGTTATAATTTTATAATGGTACTTGAACATTTGACGGGTGGTTACGTGATAAACCAAATAACAGGTGGTGCCATGAAAACCAGGATGGGGGGTTAGGTTATAACCTCCAATGCATTGGGTATGGAAGTCAGTCGTATGGCTATTCCATTTAGTGATATTTGTGTAAGTTGACCGTATGGTTATTCCATTTAAGTATGTTTATGTCCCAAGTTACCTTTATATGTTATGTGTTATTTATATAGGTTTTATGGTAATCATTTGGTTACAAAAGGGTAAGAAACTATCTTTTATTCAGTGAAGAGTATTTACTACTTTATAAAGGTGAAATGTATTACTTATGATAAAGTATTCATGGTTTACTTGTTGTTTTGAAAAACTAACAGTTTTCCTTCTTTGTGTATCCCTTAATAATTTTTTTATGGTCATCCCAAGTTTTTGAAATTTTTTTCACAAGACATAAAGTGGAATAGAGTCAAATATGGGATTAAGGAAAAGTCTTGTCGTCTAAAAGATGGAACTAGACATGACACATTCAAATAGTTTTTTATTTTTTGAAAAAAATAGATATTGAGTAGATGTGTCTGCATGTAATATTAAAGTTTTTATGTATATGTTATGAACTAATTCTCTAAATCTCTAATCCTGAATAGATCCTCAATGAGAATTATTTATTTAATTCAACATTATGTGATGTTTTATGTCTGGGTCCTTATAGTTTGTATCAAAGGTCAGTTTAGAAAACATTAGGACTTAGGATATTGTTAAATTCATGTCTATAAATTAATTTATGCTATGATTGAAATGATATAGCATTTAAATATTACCATGTTGATTCTACTAAGATATTGCTGTGATCAGAATGGTTTTCCGTAGAGGAAACATGGCAGCTATGTTGGGATGACATCACGAGGGAAACAACCTTCCAAATCAGAAACCTAAGACTATCGGAATCGGAACTGAACAGTTTGTTGCAGTGATGGAACAATTAACTCAGGATATAAATGGTGGTGGTATCCATACATGAGAACAACAAGATCAACCACAGGGGAACATGTCATTAGTGGAGTATTTCATGGGGCAACATCCCCCATCATTCAGAGGATCATCAGACCCTGTTCTAGCAGAAGGGTGGATTAAAGCACTGGAGAAGAATTTTGATGTCATGGGGTGTTCAGAACATCAAAAGGATAGTCTCTATGTTTACCATTATGAAGGGGAAGTTGATCAGTGGTGGTCGATGGTGAAAAATATCAGGGATAGTGAGGATATTGATGATCTTGACTGGGATGAATTCAATGGTATGTTTCTTGAGAAATATTTTCCTATGGTGGTTCATTTAAGATGGAAATACAATTCCTAGAATTGAGGCTAGAGGATGACTCAGTGGATGCATATTAAAAAAAGTTCACTTGACTGACAAGGTATCCTCCAAATTTCATACGAGATCTTGATACTAAAATCAACCATTTTTACTTAGGGGTAAATCCAATGCATCTAAGTTCCTTATATTCTTGTGAGTTCAAAAGTTATGAAAAACTTGTTCGATGTGCGGAGAAGGTGGAAATTGAGTTTGCCGATGATCATGTGTTCTTTTCCAAACAACAGAATAAGTTGTCCAATTGCAACAAAAAGGGAAAGAATTCATCTAAGAAGCCTTGAGGTAAGAAAACCAAATATCCATCCTATGAGAAGTGTGGTAAAATGCATCTTGGAGAAAGTTTATCCAAGTCTAGAAAGTGCTTCCGGTGTGGTATATCTTGTCAATATTTCTCGTAACTGTAAGGAAAATGATCAAGTGGGCAAGGAAAAGCCTGTAGTAAGATATTTTAAGTGTAATGAAATTGGCCATTAGCAAATTAGTGTCTAAAGAAGAACTAAACTGAGGGAAAGAAGCCAGACTACAGGTAGAAAGGGGTGGTGAAATCCTTTGCAACTACTTTAGCAGATGTTGGGCCATCAAATGAAGTAGTATCAGGTTCACTATTTGTTTGTTAAGATTATGCTAATGTGCTATTTGATTCAGGGTATACACATTCATTCATTTCTGAGAAGTTCTCTAGTAAATAGAGAATTCCATCTCAAGATATGAATCCTAAACTTATGTGAAAAACAACCATATGAAATGTTGATACAAAAAGAAATCAAAATAACCTTCCTTTCCTTGAGTGCGGAATGAATCTACCTACAAACCTTATTGTATTCCCTCTATTAGAGTATGATGTTATTTTGGGCATGGAATGTATTTCTATTTTTTATACTAAGATTGATTAGAGAGCTAAAGAGGTTTCTTTTTAGAAAGATTTTCAATTTGTGTACAAGAATGAACCCTTTCTTTTGATAACATATCGGGAAGATGGGAAAGTAGAAAACAATGAAAATGAATGTTACCTTGCACATATTGTTGAAAACAAAGGAACTGTTCAGATTAATGATGTTCTAGTGGTAAATGAGTATCTTGATGTTTTTTCTGATGAGTTGCCTAGTATTATACCTAATCAGGAAGTTGAATTTTCTGTTGACTTAGTTCCTAATTCTAAGCCAATATCAGAACCCCCTTATCGAATGACTCAAGTTGAACTTTATAGTTAATGAAGAAATTACTAGAGTTATTATATAAAGGTTTCATTCGACCTAGAACATCACTATGGGGTGCTCTGGTCTTGTTTTTTAAAAACAAAGATGGTTCAATGAGACTTTGCATTGACTATAGAGCATTGAATAACATCACTGTTAAGAAAAATTATCCTTCACATCATATTGTTGATTTCTTTGATCAGCTCCAGAGAGCACAATATTTTTCAAATATTGACTTGAGGTCGGGGTACCATCAGTTGAATGTAATATAAGTAGACATTACGGTGATCACATTTTGTACTAGATATGACCATTATGAATTTGTAGTTATGCCTTTTGGGTTAACCAATACACCTGTTGTATTCATGTATCTAATGAATAGAATTTTCCAAGAGTTATTGGATAAGATTGTGGTTGTGTTCATTGATGATATTTTGGGTTTTTCAAAAAGTAAAGAGGAATAAGAGAGTCATTTATGGGTTATCTTTCAAACCATAAACGAAAATAAACTGTATGGAAAATTCAGCAAGTGTGAGATTTGGTTACAAAAAATTTATTTCCTTGGTCACATTGTTTCAAAAAATTGCATAACTATTGATCCTGCAAAATAAAACATTTTTGAAGAATTGAAAAGACCTGCAAATATAACCGAGATGAGTAGTTTTCTTGGTCTGGTAGGTTATTACCAGAGGCTTGTTTGGAATTTATCACGGTTATCTAGTCCAATGACTAAGTTAGCTCGAAAAGGTGTTATGTTCATCAGGATAAAAAAATGTGATGATTGTTTTCAGGAATTGAAAAGAAGATTAGTGAATGCTCTAGTTTTGGACATTCCTTCTAGAAATTGTGAGTTTATTATCCACAGTGATGCTTCGTTGAAAGGACAGGGTTGTGTCCTTATGCATAATGATCAGGTAATTTCTTATGATTCGTGTCAATTGATAACTCATGAGTTGAATTACCCTACACATGATTTGGAATTATCTTTTGTTGTTATTGCATTAAAAATTTTGAAGCATCATTTGTATGGAGTAAAGTGTGAAATATATACTGATCACAAATGTTTAAAGTATATATTCACTCAGAAAAAATTGACCATGAGACACAGGAGATGGATAGAATTAATCAAGGACTATGATTTTAAAATTCATTACCATCTGGGAAAAGTAAATAAAGTGGATGATGCTTTTAGTCAAAAAAGTAATGCTTCATTAACCATGCTACGTTTGGAATGATATCGTTTGGTTTTTGATTTGACGAACTTTAGCATAGAAGTTGTTGGTGTAGGAATTTCTTATGTTTTGTTTCAGGTGTCAGTGAGACCATCTCTATCAGACAGAATTAAGCAAGTGCAGATGGAATACAATGAGTTGCAGAAAAAGGTAGAGTTGGTTTAGAAGGTTATGATGCGTGAATTCAACATTTATAATGATTCTTTTTTGAGGTTTGAGAAGAGATTATGTGTGCCTTGTGATTCACAGTTGAAGAATGAGTTGTTATTTGAGGTTCATAGTTCCTCATTCTCGGTTCATCCTGGAAGTAATAAGATGTAAAGAGATCTTCGGGAATATTACTGGTGAGATGGAATAAAAAGTGATATTGCAGATTTTATTGTGAAGTGTTTGACTTTTCAGTAGGTTAAAGCAGAGGAGAAGTTACCAAAAGGGATATATCAGTCTTTACCGGTTCCAGAGTGTAAATGGAGAAATATATCCATGGACTTCATTGTGGGATTACCAAAGACATCTTGAGGTAATAATGCAATCTGGGTTATTGTTGATCAATTGACTGAATCTGCACATTTAATCCTATTTGAGCTATTTTTTCTTTTGATCAACTAGATCAGTTGTCTTCTAAAGATATAGGCAGGTAACATGGATTTATCCTCTCCATTGTATCTTATGTTGATCCCAGGTTTACTTCTAACTTTTGGAAAGGCCTTTAGAAGTCGTTGGGTATTGAATTAAATTTTAGTACAGCTTTTCATCCTCCATCAGATGGGTAGTCAAAACAAAAAATTCAGACATTGGAGGATATGTTACGTGCTTTCACGATGGATTACCAGGGAATTTGGGACCAACATCGTTCATTGGTTTAATTTTCTTATAATAAAAGTTTTTATTCCAGTATACAGATGGCTACATTTGAGGCATTATAGGGGAAGCGGTGTCGAACTCCAGCTTTTTGAGATAAAGTAGGTGAAAGGAAGCTGATGGGACCAGAATTGGTGGAACAGTTGGCAGAAAACGTTCAGCTGATACAGAAGTATATGATTGCAACTCACAGCAGGTAGAAAAGTTATGTCGATAACTAGAGGAAGATTCTTTCTTTTGAGGTAGGTGATCATGTTTTTCTCCATGTTTCTTCATGGAAAAGTGTGATGCGTTTTGGTAAAAGGGAAAGTTGAGTCTAAGGTTCATTGGACCTTATGAAATAATAGGGAAAGTTGGATCAGTTGTGTACAGAGTGGCTTTAACTCCATGTTTTTCCCAGGTACAAAATGTTTTTCATGTTTCTATGTTGAGAAAGTACATGCCAGATCCATCCCATGTTTTCAGACCAGAGTTAGTTCAGTTGGAAAAGAATCTCTCTTATGTGGAACAACCAGTCCAGATTGTTGACCAAAGAGAGAATGTGTTGAGGAATAAGGTAATTCACCATGTAATGGTTTTGTGGAAAAACCATATGTTTGAAGAGGAAACATGGGAATCTCGAAATGCTATGAGGGATAAATACCCCCACTTATTTGATAAGTGAATAAAATTGTGAGGACGCAATTCCCAAAAGTGGGGAAAGATGTAACATCCCAGGTAAATAAAGAATAAAACATATTCATATTTATTAATATTTTTTATTTTAAATATTAATTTTACTTTAAGGGGTTTCTATGTTCGATGGCGTACCCAATACACAACAACAGGTTTCTTTGAAATCTTACGTTTCACACTAATAATATTATAACATTATATTAAATAGTAGTTAACAACTATATGTTGTATTGGTGGGAATGAATATAAATAACTAAAATATGAAAATATATGTTTGTAAAATGTTATTTTATTTATCCAATAAAATATAAAGTCTTAAAATAAGAAAGGAATTCAATTTTAGGCATAAATACTCTAATATTCACTAAATGGCTGATTTATAACCTTTTGATGGAGAGCCCTCTTCAAATATAATTTTGGTCACTCTTATACATTATATTGGACCAAATAATTTTTTTTATAATCAAGACATTAAGATTTACATTGTGTAAATTTTTTATTATTTTTATGATAAAGTGCTTTTTTTAATGAATAGTAAAAAATGTTGTATTTTAATTCGAAACCTCCTCTTAATCTAATTTACATATATGGTTAGATTATCTTTTTAATTAGTTTTAAAGTATAAATAGAATATTTTTTTACCATTTATTCCAATGGTGTTCATTGAATTATATTCACTTTGAAATTGGACATAAACAAGTGTCAATCTTTTTATAGATATTGTTTCATAAAAACACGCTATTTGTTTTGACAATGAAAATTATTTTTAAATTAATTAACGCAATTTATATGTTTGGAATTTGGTAAAATGGGATCCATATTTTTAATCATAAGGTCTAAATTATGTAATTAAGACTCTTTTGTTTTTGGACATTATGAATAGTAACGATGGTATTTTTCTAAAATTATCATGATTAATTAGTAATAGGGTAGTTGAGGGTAATAAAATAATAAAATAATAAACTAAAATGACAAAAACTTGTGTCAAAATCATTTTTTTGAGTCATGGCAGACCATGGGATGCCTTTTACCAACTTTGGGACCCAATGGAATCACTTTAGTGTGATAGTGACCTTATATTATATTATTTATAAAGAAAAGAAAATATAACCAAAGTATGTATCACCTAAGTAAAACAATTTTATTTTTGTTCATATAAATGATATCTTAGACTAAAGATAGTAATTGGAAAGATAAATAAATTTCCTAAATCATTTTTTATTATTATTTTTAGACATTAAATAGATATATTTATTTATGACACCATAATGATGCAATGATTACCTCATTAATGAACGATTTAAGTAAAATGAAAATATAAGGAAAAATATAAGACTTACACTTGTCCAAAATCTATTGGATGAGTTGATTTCGAACCCTTATCACCTTATCTAATAAATATATCATTGTGGGACCTTTCAAATTCCGAAAATCATTTTATAATAAAGAAACATTTCAAGACTTTCCAAAAGTAACCCTCCTCTCCCTTATAAAAGGCCACCACCTCTACCCCCTTACCCACACCTCTCAAACCATTGGCTCATCCAACGCCTACTCATATTATCACTCCACATCCATATATTTGTCCTAGAATCCTTACCTTTGGAATAAATATCTTCAATAAACCCTTTTGGTTCCAACCAATGGGAGTTACCCGATTTAAAGGTAATGTCTTCTCTTATGTCCTATTATTTTATTTTGCTTCTCCAACACCCTAAACTCTTTTTATTCATTTAATTTGTAACAAAACCAGTATCTTCAATAAACTAGGATATTTTTATGAGAATTATTTGAGTTAAAATTACACACACCTCCTTCTAATGGGTGAAGAACATACTGTTTCTGTAGACGACAAACTACAACCTCACGAAATGATGATAGTTCAATTATCTCCTACTGCATCTCATGGTGGCTATTAAGATGTCACTGTATTTATATATGATATATATTATGTTTATTTTTTCCTTATTATTCTTTATTTTTTCATTTATGTCATACCTTTATGGTTTCCATAATAGATAAACGTGATAATTTCATTTTCAGAAGTGCGGAATACCGCGCCCTTAAAGTGATTTGAATCGTTAATTCCATATATAGGATGTATAAAGGATGGAGTTAATGATATTATATATGATATTATACTAGAAATATAATATAACTTTATATCATGGTTATTTCATTCCATTAAATATGAAATATAAATGAAAGTAGCGTTCATGAGTACGTACAACTTACCGTCTCCATAAATGGTGCGTTTCATTTCTTACCTCTAAATGTTATGTAATATTAAAAATGCATGTATATAATAGATATATATAATATATATGATATCTAAATCATGAATATAATTCTAGATATATTGGATATTTTACCACATGAACAACTTGTAATTATAAGAATTTTATTTTCGACTCAAGTACCAAAGATCGAAAAAATGACCGTTACCAACATAAAACATTACATAATGTTCATAACATGGTAATAAGTGATATAAAAGTAATAATGAACTTTAAAAAAGTTAATAAGAATGTATAAATTAATTATAGTTTATTATTCAAGAGATTAAAGAATGATCGAGTCAAGTCGGACATGAGGTATGAGACTTCGTCTCAATCTCCTTTCATTGAGGAAAATTTTGTTTTATACACAACATTCTTTTATATGGTGTATAAACCAATTTTACTCTTACTTTTATTCAAAAGGAATGTTTTCTCTACAAAGCGTTTTACCAAACGACAAAAATTATGTTTCTTTTTAATATACGCGGTGACAACGTCCTTCCAGCTGTTGTGAGTATTATTTCATCTTTGGAATCCTTAATAAGCCGTAGTGTTTTAAAAGGAAAATAAATACCATAAACTCTTTTATGTATTTTGGTATTGAAAATAGTTTTGATAATGGATTTTATATGTCAATATATTGTGATAAAAATTTGGAAATGTTTTTTTTTCCTTTATATTTTTTGTATGTGTTATGATTTGATAATGGTACTTGGACATTTGACGGGTGGTTACATGATAAACCAAATAACGGGTGGTGCCGTGAAAACAAGGATGGGTGGTTACGTTATAACCTCTAATTCATTGGGTATGGAGGTCAGTCATATGGCTATTTCATTTAGTGATATGTGTGAATTCGACCGTATGGTAATTCCATTTAAGTATGTTTATGTCCCAAGTTACCTTTATATGTTATGTGTTCATTATATGGGTTTTTTGGTAATCTTTTGGTTACAAAATTTTAATCAATTATCTTTTATTCAGTGAAGAGTATTTAGTACTTCATAAAGGTGAAAAGTATTAGTTATGATAAAGTATTCATGATTTTATTGTTGTTTTGAAAAACTAATAGTTTTCCTTATTTATGTATCCCTTACTGAGCTTTTTTATGTTCATCCCAGGTTTTTGAAATGTTTTTCACAGGAAATAAAGTGGAATAGGGGAAAATATGGGATCAAGGAAAAGTCTTGCTATCTAAAACATGGAACTAGACATTACTCTTTCAAAGAGTTTTTTATTTTATGAAATAAATATACACTGAGTAGGTGTGTGTACATGTAATATTAAAGTTGTTATGTATATGTTATGAAGTAATTATCTAAATCTCTAAACATGAAATGATCCTCAATGTGAATTAATTATTTAATTCAAGATTATGTAATGTTTTATGGTCGAGTCCTTATACGTTTGTACATATCGACTGCTGCATCTACATAACGATATAATTCATTTTCCATTTCAATAATTCAAGGATAATTATAAAGAATGATTTAACGATTATATATTAAATTTATAAAATAATTATTCTTATAAAATAACAATATCTTATCAACTTTAATACCTTTACATCAATTTGAAAATGATTACATCACTCGTGCGTACGTCTAAAAAACAACATACACATAGTGATGTGATTCATTTTTCATCACCACATTAGATGAATAATTATAATATTTTATAATATTACTAAATATAATATATATTTATTTTTTGAAATTTTATATATATGACAATATGGTATAATTAATAGATCCATTTAATTAAATAATTCAATGGAAACCAACCATTTTTCATAAAAATAAACATTTTATTGAGTAAATTGTTAATTTGAAAAGTATAATGTAATAATGCGTAGGTTGTTATGAATGAATAAATTTTTTAATATATTTATAATAAATAGTTATTTATTTTATATGAGATATAATTTTGTATGAATCATGAAATGACTTGAGGTAAGGGTTTATCAGAAAAAATTATCTTTTTGTGACATGAATTATTGTATAATGCGTTCTTATTTTATGGGTTGTATATATTTCCCCTTATATATATTGTATCATTAACAAAATTATTTTCCTTGTATTTAGGGTTTTGGTATATTTTATTTCATTTAATTGATATTATATTAAAAATCATAATAAAACAGTTAGGGATTATCTTTTTATTTCATTTATTTTGAGGAATGTTTGTCTGAATGTTTTATTCAACAAAAAATTATGTATCTTATCAATGAAACACAATATAATTTATCATCCACTAGTTATTCCAATATATTTTTTATATTATTACATTATTCTAATCATTATTATTAAAAATGATAGATAAACTGTTTTAAATGAAAATATAAACTTATTTCCTCTATGGTCAAACAAAATTTTCGTCCACATTCATACCTTTAAAAAATTATAAATTATCATACCTAAAACTAAATGATTTTAAATATTCATTTTTATATATTTGAAATTATTGAAATATTTAAAAAAGTATAATTCATAATGGTATTGTATGAAATACATTTTTTAATTTCTATTAAATTTGAAAATAAATTTTTTTCATGACATATAGAATGAGTAGATTTTCCCGTTGTTATTAGTTGTTATTTATTTGTTATATTCATTTTTTGATCTCATTTTTTTAATGAAAAAATTATTATCAATAATCATGGAATATTTTTATATTGTTTTGAAAAAATACATATTTTTCTCATGATTTCAATGAATGGCTAATGTATTCTTTTAAATATATATATATATATATAAATATAATATAATGATAATTATGATGCACTTTTATTTTTGACATATGATACCATCTACATTCATTATCATCATGGATTATTATGATGATTATGGAATATTGAATCTATGAAACCTATTTTATTTTTATTAGATAAATATGTTATGACTGAACCATTATGAATTCTATTTCATTTCCATTTTATATGCTATTATAAATTGAAGATTTTTTCATGGAACACTTTTCCGTTCCATGGGTTATGACATAACGACATGTTTAATTTTTCATGATATTTTGGCTACATTTTTTTGTTTTCAATATATTATGGGTGGTACCAAAATTATACATCCCAAAATTACACTTCAGAGATCCTTATATAATGATAGATCATAATAGTAAATTTTTGATGTGTTCGATATCTTATTGAAAATGGGAAGGGATTCCTAATATTTTATGATATGTCAAAAACATCTTGTAATTCTAGATTATATTAGATTTGGTGGTCCTTATAGGTTGTATTCGTATATTTTATTGTCTTCATTCATATTATAGCTCCACCCTCTTATCAAAGTTTTATTTTCTTATGATTCAGACTCATTTTTCATTATTGATTTTAGACGATTTATTGATATGATAACATACTAATTTATTATTCCATGACTCATTATTGTAACATAGGAATTGTTGTTTATTATTATCTATTGATAATTAAGTGTTCTATTAACATTATTTTCATGAAATTACTATATGTCGTCATTGATTAATATATTGCAATTTTAACCTTACTAAGAATTTGATCTTAACCATTCTAATGTTTTGATTTTTACTTATGTTAGTATAAAGGGTTCAAAATATGATGATTATTGATGGATTTCTTAGGTAAATAACTCTATTGGATATGATTAATATTATTCATCGGAAATTTTTTTATGAATCTATGATTTATGTAAACAAATTATTTATGGTTCTTAGGTATGATTATGTTAGAGATATATTTAATATTCATCGAATAGATTTAATATATATATATATATTTTTAAAAAATAGATATCATTTATTTTAAGTGGTGTGTTATTTTTTGATATCATATTTTTAGATGGGAATAGATATTTCTTAATGAAAACTATGTTGAATTTAATGTGATACATGATATACATTATAAATAATATGTTGATAAGAATGTTTCATTATTAAGGACATCATGGGAATAATTTTAAATATTATATGATTTCATACTCAAATTATTTTAACATTATTTACACACATTTCAATTTTATATTAATAATTTTATAAAAATACAATGAATCATGATATCAAATAATACTATGGAAAATGAGTTTATAATCTTATTCAGAAACCCAATAATATGGGAATTGGAATATATAATATTATTTATATCCCAAGCCAAAATTGTTATTCCATGAATCAGATGATCATTTTAATGAAAAAATGAGCATAAAACACAATCTTCAGTATCATATATGTAAACATACACATTTTTTTAGTGGATATTCCGATCGAGTAGTGGTGAAGTGATTCATCAAATACCCTCAATTAAATATTTTATATTTTATAGTTCATTGAACATCAAAAAGTTGTGTTAGTGTTTTAACATTTAGAAATAAAATAGTTCAATTGTGGATTGTTACAAATATTATGTGTAAAATAAGTAATTGTATACATTTTATGGGAATAGTTTAATAGAAAATTTCATATTAAGTAATTCCACAATAGTATACATAATAAATTGATATATAATTCCTTGAGATTCATGAGATGCATGAATAACCGATTTTTATATATGAAAAAAATTTTAGATGACCTGAAATGTTTGAATATGTTCAAATCATTATAGATAAAATAAAAATTTATTTATCATTATATGACTAAAAATGAAATCCCTAAAATTACATAGCTATATAACAATTTATTAGCAATGAAGAATCCATTTGATTGACTCTCAAGGTATAAATAGATACTATATATTTCTGAAATTCACATTATTTTGATAAAAAATGGAATATGTTGTGTCATGAATACATGGATAAATCATTTGGATGTACTGAATTCCAATCACCAATAATTTTGAAATATGGGATGAAATAATATAGTAATTTCAAAAATAAAACATAGGGGGAATTAAATATATAAAGGATTGTCATAAGGCCCATGAGTGATGAAATGAAATAAAGGTCACTTTTGAAACAATGGGGAAAATGAAAATTCCAAATAATGTAAAAAACAATATAAAATTTATAAAATGGATGTATTTCGGTAATTACACTGACTAATCCATAAATATGTAGGATGATAATGATGATAATTTGTTACCGAAATTTAATCCCAATGATCATGAAAATAACAGGAGAACATGAATGTTGATATATGTTATGGTAATGAGGTGGTGACGTGTATAATTCTCATCCACTATGCAATATATAATTCCTTATTTGATTTCATATCAACCCATTATTTTATATTTAATAAATTATATAATGGTACCGTGTTTCCACGTCAATGATTATATGTTGATGTAGTAGTAAAATCTCCGAATAACATGATGATTTCACCTTATGTTTATGGATCATATATGATAGAATTTTCAACCGATGGATCATGTGATTCTATCTATATCTTAATTTTATGTTGTTTTTATAATTGACTATATCACTCACCATTGATTCCTAATAAATTTCTTGAATAAGAATATCACATTTGATATTCCAAATCAACCTATAATAATTTTTTTTGTGATGATGAATATGAACATATAATGGATTTTACATCTCATATATGGGTATCAATTAATATCCATGATAGATATACAACTCCAATTTTTAAATAGAAACTCATAATTGGAGAAATTCATATTGTTGAATGTGGAGTTCAAATATAGGAAAATGGAGTGAGGGTGTGATTTCCCCATTTTTTGGAACATTTTTAATGATCAGAAATTATGTTAATTATATTTTTAATGTATTTTTGATTTATTATATAATTTATATATAATAAAAAATTAAAAAAATTGTTAAGTGTTGAAAGGAATCATTTAAAGATTATTCAAAATTAGGAATCTGTCACCGCTAGAAAAGTATCACTATAAGGAATGATTCATTGCCAGAATGAGTCACTATTGAGATTGTATCACTCCATGAATTTACATACCACCAGAATAGTTCACTATTGAGAATTATTCATTATAAATAATTTATTACAACTAGATTACTAAATATTATATTTATCATTATTGAGATTATCCGCCATTGAGATGTGTCACCTCTAAGACGAGTCACTTCTAGATATACTTCTACCTGAGGACCAACCACCAATCAGACTCACTATTAACCCATATTCACCATTCATCATCCAAACTCACCACCAGAAAAGAGTCTCATCCATCATGATTCAAATATACCTAATTTTTGATATTTTAAATAAATTATTATATAATATATACAATTGAATTTCATTCAAATGACTATGTTATTTTTTATTATTTAATATTGTCATAAAATATTATAGGATTTGTTAGAATTTAGTTTTTGATCTAGATGATAATGATGATTATAATTCAAAAACTTATATTTCATAAATATCAATATATTTAAAAAAATACCTTCTATGTGTTGACACACACAAAAATATAAATCTTATGAGGATACCTACCATGTGTGTGAATAGATGGTCAACTTTACAAATTATTGATGATCTATATATGTATAATTCATACACAAATATCTTATGTGAATGAGTGTACCTTAATGAATAAAAAAATATTTTCCTATATTAAGAACAAAATGATCTTGTGACACACTTTTTTATGTTGTTTTTCAGATAATAACCTCATGATCCATTAAATGCTACGTAAGATAAGTTTCATGAATCTGATGCAGATTGAAATGATTAGAAATATTATTTACATACCATCAAATCTGCATCATTCTTTTTAGCTACCTTTTTAATTTGAGTAGTGTGTTGTTCAACTTGTTTATCAATATGAATTGTCTCCATCACAGTCACTAGGGAATTAATGAGATTGCCATACTATCTCATTATTTTTTTTCATAAAAATGTTTAATTGAAGTTGTCTATTTTTATGAAAGATAAGGAGTTAGCTATTATATATACCATATCTGCGTGTTGGATCAATACTATATTTATATAGTACTTTGGATTTTAATGATATCTTTCTGGAGGGGATTAGGTCTCTACATAAGAATAGACAAATTGATTTTATTATTTGTTTTATTTTTTCTTCTCCAATAAATAAACTATTTTTTTAAACTAAAAAAATAACAACATTTATTGGAAATCATTTTTTTTGTATTATAATGGAAATTTGATATCAATAAATAGATGAATTTATATATTGTTTTAACATAGCAACAATAAATAATTTATGAATATTTCGAAAAAAAATAATTATGTTAAATTACTCTTCTCATTAATTGGGTATTTTTATTTTAAAATTTTGGTATTTTATTTTAAAAAATTTAAAAATAAATTTTTATTTGAAACTCAATTCCACCCTTACTGAGATACTCAATTCAATTAATATTTTATATCAATGGTTTTCAAAATCATTTAAATTCAGATTTTATTTATGTTTTAATGATAAAAATTTTGTTACTTTTAAATATAGATAATTAATTCTATAATATGATATATGGTTTTACTACCAATAGACCAAAATTATTCAATTGAAGTAACTATTATCAATGGAAAATAATGATGAAAATTTACATGGAAAATTGTGATTTTGAAAAAAAATATTGATCATAAATAATTATTAAAAATTAATGCTAGACAAATATGGGATTATCCTTCCAAAAATTCATATAATAATATCTATAGGGACATGAATGATCATTTAGGGAATTTGGTTATTATGGGTTCAACCAAATAAGTACCTGTAAAACTGAGCATGATATTTGGTATACCATAACTATTTCCCAAATATGATAAACTAATATCAAAGTAATGATATTAAATACTTATACAATTAAATATGATACATTTAAGATGAATCCCAATGAAGTTATTCTTTTTATGTTCCATATGTACAATTAAATAATGAATACAACGACTTCCAATCGATATCGAATATTATACAAAGATAAGATCATGCAACAACTAAGATTTCATCCATAGATATTGAGAGGAAACTTGTTTTTTATGTTATAATATTATGATATTATTAAACTATATCTCAAAGATATAATTTTAAAATTGATGAATTAGTAGTAACAAGTTAAATTAGTTTAATAAGAGGAATAATATCCTAATAAGAAATAATTATCATTCAAGACTACTAATTGAAAGAAAATAATAGGTTCAAGATGATTGTTCTATTGATAGTGAATCACCTGAATGAAGTGTTGAATATATGGACCATATATCCAAAATGATTAAGAAATTTTATAATAAGAATAAATTATTCTAGTAAAAAACTAAAACTTTACATACTATAATAGTGGGAATTGTAGGAATGAATAGAAATGATATCATATTTAAAATGAGATTATATTTTAAGAATGAAAATAAAATGACCTGAAAAGGGTTATTGTCCCTATGGAATGTTCTAGTGAACGAGAGGCAACTCATGAAAAAAATACTAACGTTGTAAATATGTGTTTCAGGAAAAACATATCAGTGGTACCTAATTTATATGATATACATAAATAAAATCATATAAAATATGAACATAATGATGAAAGTATATCTCAATAATTAATGTTTGAATATTTTAATAATCATGAAGATACCATTAATGATCATTTTTTAATTTAAATTTTAGTTAAAAGATATGCTTTAACTAGTAATGTTATGTGTGACCTGGTGGTAGAAAAAAATAATTATAATTTATTGATATAAGATGGGGTATTTGAAATATCAAATAATAATATAATGAAATACATAGAGATATTTAATAATAGAAGATTATTAATCAATAAAATATTGGGAAAATAAATTTCTGAAAAATATATTACTACACTAGGTTAATAATTGTGAAAAATAGGAATATTTATGTTTACATTCATTACAAAATACATCGTTGGAAATTATACTTCTAATTATGATTCAACAAGACAAAATATATATTTTTTCAAATGATTTTAATACTACTATAGAAAACCCATTCTACAAATGTGGGCTTTCAAAGCCCTAATTACTAATATTTCCAGATAGATAATGATTTTGGTACTGAAATCAATATTAGAATAATAATGTTTTATGGGGAATTTTATTGAAGATCTACTATAAAAATATATGGTACATATACTTCTGATGTTCTTTAAATTTGAAAACATACTAAAGAAGCGTTAAAAATAATAAATATTGATGGTGGACATGTCACATTAGGTGACATTGCTAAAGAAAAAATAATAGTCTTTTTTACAAATTGATAAGTCAAATATAATTTTAATTTATTAATTATTATTTTTTATGGTTTAAAATATAATTTTATAAGTATCTCAAAGATATTTTATGATATTTTTTATTTTAAATTTGGCAATATTGTTTTGTGATATTTTTTATTCTAAAATTAATTTTTTATTTACATATTTTAGAAATGAAATTATTTATCCTTATAATTTATATTCATCACTCTCCTAAAATGGTTCTTAAGTTTCATTCATGAAGAAGATAGTCTTTGTAATAGTAGGTCAGGCGACATCAATATTTACAAACTTATAAATTTAACTCAGATGTTTCAAGTTATCAAAATACCTATACATGAATTCCAAGATTATTAAGTGTTTAACACATGTCAAAATCAGAAAAATCACCAAATATCAATAAAAAAATAAACAAGTGTCACCTTATAAGCCATTATAATTGGTTCAAATTTATTTGTATGTACCATACATATTTTCTAGTTTATGTGGGAAACATTATATCTATATCCTTTTGAAATAATTTTCTATGTATAATTGGATACTTTTTCTTATCCCAAAAAATTGAACCCTTCTATTACATTATCATGTATGAAAAATCTATATAAAACCTAAGTTGACTTCGGATAATCCCTTATGAAATTACTATGACCATGAGTTTAAAAATCATGACCATGAGTCATTTCTTTCACAAAATAGATATAACTATATCTTCAATCCTCTTAATAACCAAAGAATAATAGAGTTATACAAATAAGAAATAGGATCCTTCAAGTGATTACTATAAAATTTGTTATTGAATAGGGATTACCTTTAACTTTTTGGGAAGAGGTTGTGAATATATACTCTATTACAATTAATTTAATTTTAATTGGGAATATTTTTATGAAAACATCCAATTAAATTTGGAATAATATAAAGACTATTGTCAATTATCTTAGTGTTTTTGGTTGAAAATTATTTTTTTAATAATAAGGACCATATTCTCGTGTTCTCCTCCAAGTGGGATGAATAAATTTTCCATATTTATTAAACATCTATCAAAACCTATACACTATTTAATAAAAGAACAATGAATATGGAAGAGTATATTTATATCATGTTTGATGAGATAGATCCAAATGAGACTAAAACCCATTTATATAATCATGAGGATTATTTTTAAATTTTGGACATAAATGGAAAGTTTCGTGACAATGCTATAACACTTGATGAAAAACTATCCTTTTATTTTGTACATCAAGAAACATTACCTACCATTTTAGATGACAATGTGATGAATGCCCCTTCTATTACTAGTGATTTAGGAAATATTAAATAAAAAACATTGGCTGATATATTTCGATAACTACCTAGACATATAAAGACTAGATATTCACTATAAAATCATGTTTAAAATTAATTCATATCACAACAATAACATAGGAAGATCAAAAATTAAATTAATTATGTTTTCTTGGAAATGTTTATGACATATAAAATATATATTTTTGAAATAAATAATGTTTTGGAACATGTTTTTAGACATAAATGCAAATTTTATATTTTTAGTAAGGGGTATTTAGAAACATGGTTGATGAATCTCGCACCATAGTATGAAATTAGGCCAAACTAGCTACAAAATACTATAGTCATAAAGATGTATTTGAATATGTATAATTATTTCTACCTATCTCTATATGTGAAGACATAATAAAATTTAATGCCTACGAAGAACATTTGGATTTTAATCTATATAATTTTTATGTCAAAGTCAATTATGTAATGGTTTTATATTTTAGTATTTTCCCTTGAAAAATACCTTGGTTTTAAAAATCTCTATTTTGGAAATATTGTTCTCAAAATAACAAAACATTTACATGGTATAAAAAACGCATATATAAATGGATGATATGTTTGGCTCTATTATAATTTTTAAATGTTTTTCAAAAGGTATATATAATCCTAATCTTATTATAAAATTAATTTCAAATGACGTTTTAGTTTTTCAAATCAAGGTACATGAAATAATTTTTCAATATTCTAAAAACTCATTGTGTAATGATTTTTAAAAGATAATGAAAATTGAATATGAGTTTAGTTTAATTGTAGAACATAAATTCATTTTATGCTTTCATAGATTCAGCTAAATATAACAATTTTTTTGAATTTTTTGTATTTGATTGAAATATATTTGGAAAAATTATGGTTTATATATAATTACGATTAGTGACACTTTCTTGAGTGGAAAATATATGTTGGATGATGAGGAAGCTGGGAAGACAGTGGATCAAAACAATTTCAAATGCATGTTTGATATTAGTATTTACATAATTGATGTCATTCATGAAATTAAATTTAGTTTGATTATGTGGGATCATTTTAATTAAAACCACTATTAACCACATTTACATGTCATTAAATGAATTTTCAAAGACCTCAAAATAAACAAAAAAATTAGGACAATTCTGTTCTAGATGAAAATAACTTGATTTATTTAGTTATTCAGATGTGGATTGTGGTGGATGGATATTAGAGTGAAAATGTACCCATAGAATTTTTCATCTTATCTGAATGTCATTAGTGTCCTGCTATAATAAGATAAAATTTTCTCATTTTTTATTTCTAAGGATGAATACATAACTCCAGGTTGCTTTTGTGCAGAAATTTTGTGGATGAAACAAACTACACTGGAAAATGGATATCAATTCATTCATGTACCTATAAAACATGACAAAACAAGTGAAATACAAATTTATGAGAATCATGTGTCTCACTCTTTTTCAATGTACATTGTAGTATGATATGAGTTTTTTAGATAATATTTTAGAAATGGGTTATATATGGCATGGATAAATTTTAAAAAACATCATCCCAGTAATATTTTCACTGATATAGTAAATTAAGAGCGACTTAACTACATTTAACATGAAATAAGTAATATAAAATATGTGTAGACATTAATTATAGGTACCCACCATTGGAAATTACAAACCATTGGAAATTACACAACATTAAAAATTACCCACCATAAGAATTTACCTACCACTAGAAATTACACCCCATAAACTGTCCTTATAATGAAATTAAGTCTCCATTAATTTTATTAATTAATAAATAGGTAATTTATTATTACTTCATTTTTAAATATTTTTTTTAATGTTCCATTTTGAAATCCCAAAAAATATAAAAGAGACACATTCCTATATTCAGATGTTTTCCCCCTCACGCCTTCTATTTGATCTTCACTTTGGACTTCTCTCTCAACCATTCTCATTAATTAAACCACTTTTGAACCATCAAGATCATTAGTGATATTTGGAGGAAATCATGAATCTAATTTGATTATATTATATTCTCATCTGTCGAAAGAGAAATGAGATGATTTGCTTGGACTTACAGTTGACCCATGAATCCTATAACTTATGAATCTAAAAGTGGTTCCTAAGATGGAACACTGGGGGAAATATGGGCTATACCAACACTTTTATACCAATGTATTTATAAAACCATTGGTATAAGAGGACAAAAACAACAAATTTTTTCAAATTTTTGGTATTTTATTTTTAGAAACAACCCATCACAACATTTTAGTCAAACCATGGGGAAATCCTCCCTTTATAAAAAATATACCAATAGTTTAAAGAAACTATTGGTAAATACTATATATTCCAAATATTTTTTTAAACCATTGGGAATTTTTTTCTATTAAATACAGAATAGATCCAGTTCCCCATCCGCGTGATTGCATCCAAAAACCAATTCTCCTCCGAATCACTCTCATTACCTTAGGATGTTAAACAACATCCACTCGATTGATCAATATTCAATCAAGAAGTTTTTTAGTTCTAAACTTCAAATATTTATGTTCTACCTTAGTTTTAATGCTATAAATCTATTTGTTTTAGTTTTCTGTTTTGATTTTTCAAAAATGAGTGGTTTGTGCGGTCTGTGGCATAATAAACACAAGAAGTGAACTTTATTTTTATTTTTATTTTTTTGTTCTAGACTTCATTATTTCTCTTTGATTATCTGACATTAATTATATTATTTAATATATTATTATTAATGTTTATAATAGTGATGATATGGTATACCCAAGGTATGAATTAGTATGTTACTCATAGTTTATAATATTTTAGGTCTCTCGAGGTGAACGTTTGGAACGCCATAAGATGTGTCCAAGAATGAACACCATAAGATGATCCAAAAGCTCACTGTCACATATCTTTGATACCAAAATAACTGTAATTGTCCAACTAATCATATATTAGTGTCATAACCTGATTCCTCCTAAAGTATCATGGAGGTCCCAACCATAGGAATCATTATATCGAACAATATTCTATAACTCCAATGAAGTTTCGAGTGCTATTCAATTCCATCGCAAACTATAAATGAAAGAAACATTTAAATTTTTGATACCCAAAACTCATTGATGGTTTTGAGAAGAACTAATGAATCACTACCAACAATTGATACATGAAAAAAATGAACTTCCTTGAAAGGAACTAGAATATTAGTACAAAACATAGTCATAAATGATATGTTGATCTCGATGCAGTTATAACCCATATTATTTAGGTTTATAGAAAATAGTTTTGGGTTCACATCCCATGCATAGATATCATATAGTGTATATGGATAGAGGAGATAGTTCCCACAATCATAGGAATAATATTTTTTAATCTTCATATCAATTTACCTTCTAAATTATGAATTCTAATCGGTATTCGTTATACAAAATTCAATTATATTTGTATTGATTTTTTTAATACACGATACAAAAAATATCTCAAGTGGTATAACACTTCCTCAAATCTATGAATTATGAAGAACAACTTGCTTCATATCCTTCAATGTCTCCAGAATTTAAAATATCTCCCTTTCTTTGATATATGATGTATTGATCTCTCATAATTCTGACATAGTATATGCAAGTTCTTTGAAAATCCACTATATTAATAATTTTCAACATGCGTAATAAATTGACCAAAAATATCTTTTGAGTAAAATATTCCATATTAATAATATGGATTCTCTATAATCTTCATTAGCAAGTAATATTTTCTATTTTAAATCTACAAAAAATATTCTTGATTTATTCTTCCTTGAATCCTAAATTTGTAATCTCATTAAATTCATCTAATGAATAACGTCTTTCCTTATTTTTAACCCTAAAGATTCACTTATTTAAACTCATTTTAAATCTCTATGTTCATGGAACTATGCTTCATTTATACATGAAACAATCATCTTATGAAATCAAACTCTTCTTAGTTTCATTTAATATATCATTGGTCAAGAACCACATGTATGACCATTACATTTCAATTACTGAGGATCATTTTCCCATTATTTGTAGATTATATTTCCAATTTATTCAGAATATATGTTATGAGTATCACTCAAATAATCTTCTAAAGTTTAAATTTTCATCGATATAAGATTTATCAAACTCTTGAAAAATTCTCCCCCACAAGTATACCTGATCTTATACACTCATGTATAGTTCATGAAGGATATTAAAAACCTTCTTTGAACAATTTTTTTCGGTCTAAAACACTCTCTAGATCTCAGGTGATAATGTGATTACATAGTAAATTGAACACATGATAATAATGGGATGTTTATCCTTCAAAGGCTGGTGGGTTTGAAATCACTCCTTCCCTTTGACACAAGATGTATAGGGATCTCAAAATTTTCAAATAGATTGATTATATTCTTTCAATATGCACAACAATAATGGTATTATATTTATAATTGAAGTCAATAACATGTATTTATATTAATTTTTAGTATGTTGTCATAAATATAGAACTTTTTTCATCTATATTATGAATCTCACATAGAGTAGTGTGTCAGTAATGGTTTCATATAAAGTAAAACAATTTCATTTAAATAAATCCATTTTGTTATTAAACATCAAAATTATTGATGTTCTTTTTATAAAATGACATATACAATATTTTATTCCATAATTTAAGGAATTTGGATGTATGAAACTGATCGGATCTCAAGTGATTTTCAAATCAATTTCTAGAGATCTTATGATTTTTAATTAGAAAAGGTTTCAGATAGTGGTCTCATACACTCCCCATGTTACAGTTTTTATGGATGACTCTGGTTGAGCCAGAAAGAAGTAAACTACCAAATAACCAAGTATGGTTTTCAAT
Organism: Viscum album; assembly: GCA_963277665.1. NCBI lineage: Eukaryota > Viridiplantae > Streptophyta > Magnoliopsida > Santalales > Viscaceae > Viscum > Viscum album. The sequence goes on along the minus strand of OY728161.1, from coordinate 1,835,447,291 downwards.
ATAACTAATATGTGTGGTACCATAAAAGGGACAAATTGAAATAAAAAAAATATGATGATCCAAATGAGAGGAATGGATTGGATAATTTGTTAAATGACCAATTTTTGTTCATTTTTAATCATGAAAAAGAATGGATTTCAGCCCAATAATACTTGTATATGAGTACACATGATGCGTCTAATTAAAATAGTGGTGTTTTAATAGTGAAAAAATTTAATGATGCTGCCATGACTCCACTATATCGACAATTTAGTGAAATGAAAATGTTGGAATTTTTATTCTGTTTGTTTCATGGAAAAACTATTTACGGGGATTTTAATACTCCCATCAATTACATTATTACCTTATTAAAGTACATAAATCTAAATTATGTAGATATTACCTTAAAAATTTATATGGAATGGAATATATTTGAGGAACATAGATTTTCATGAAACAAACTTTTTTCTTGCCCAAATGATTGGTGTTTATTATGAGAGGAAACATTAGAATAAAATTATTGAATACTATATGGCACATCCAGCTGGATTCTAAAAGCTGATGGAACAACATAAAATGATCCACATAATGTAATGTAGAACTACCAATTGATCCCCATACTCCCAAATCTTTTTATGTCTATTGAAATATCAATAAAAATGAAATGGTATGATACCAAGAGAAAGAAGTCTAACGATGAGTTAGTTCACCCTGAAGATAAATTTTCATCACAGAGATTTAAAGCTCGATACCTTGAATTTTTATTTGACATTCATTATGTGATATTTGGTCTTTAATTTGATGATTTTAATCCATTTTTTCAGAATCATACTTCGCACAACACATGGATAGTTATATAAAAATTTATAACCTTACCCCTTTGTTGTATATGAAAAAACCTGTCACATTCCTGAGTATACTCTTATATTTCTCCTATAATCCTGAAAATGTTATAGATTTATACATGAAATCTTAAATAAAATTGTTGAAACATATTTGAGATGTGGGTGTGGGCACATATGATGCATGCTCCAAAGAAAAATTTCAGATTTGTGTTTCACTTATGTTGACCATCAATGATTTTCCTACTTATGTGATGATTTGTGGATGGAGCACGAAGGGAAATCTATCATTTCATGTTTCTATGAAGATTAATGTATCCATAATACTAAAACATCCTTGTAGTTTCAGTTTTAGGGGAAATTAATGATTCTTTCCAATGGACCATCCATTCAGAAATAATATACAATGTTTTCAAAATACCATAGTAACAGAGGATCCAACTCATTGTATATCTAGAACTAATGTTCATAATTAATGTAAAGATTTCAATTTTTATTTGGGAAGGGGAAAATGAGATTTGGAAAGATAAATAATACTTCCACTAAAATCTGATACACTTGGAAGAAGAGGAGTATCTTTATTGATTTCCCATGTTGGTCAACCAATTTATTATTTCATTTCTTAGATATAATTTACATTGAAAAGAATATATTGGAATTTTTTCTATCTAATACTATAAATGTTAAGGGAATAAATAAGTTGATTTATAATCTCCACGTGACTTGGTGGATCAGGGCATTAAACTAGAATTTCTTCCTCTGGGTATTAGTGAAAATAAATGGAATGTTCATTATTATTCTTATGTGATAAAACCTAGAGAGAAAAAGATATTATAGGATGTAATATAGAAAATTAATGTTGATTATGGAAATTCAAGAAGCATATCTAAATGGTTCAACATAAGAGAGTATAAGAAAAAATAATCGATGACTTGTGATTACCATTTCCTTACACAAGAGTTGATTCAAATTGAAATATGTCATCTATTATTTGATAATGTCATGGTGGTTGTTATTCAGTTGAGCTATTTGTTTAGATATCTTTGTGATTCCAAGTTTTCCATTCCATTCATGCAATTTTTTTTTGCAGATTCCCCCATTTTTTTTTGTAAATTAGAGAAAATATTTCCCCCATAATTTTTCAGAAACATATAGCATCAGAATGCCCATATTCCAGCTGAAATACTTCTCAGAGGACCAATTTTTATCATTGGATATATCCAACAGAATGAAATAAGTATATATTAAAGTAATACCCTAATACATAAATAATCCAGATGGTTCTTCAATGAATGGTTGCATGGCTCAAAAATTTATCGATTACTCCGCTATGTATTTTTTTAATCATATTACAAGAATTAATAGACCATTGAGAAATTAATAACAATATTATGAGAAAATTTATCCCAATTTTCCATCAATTAATTATATTGGAGGAATTCCATGATCATATACATTGACAACATTAAACCTTGAAGAGTGGGATATGGCACATCTCACAGTTTTGTTCAACTTTGATTTGTTCAAATACTACATCAGATATGTAAATTGAATATATATATCTCACATATCTGTTAATGTATACTTATTTACATCTACATGGAACATAAATAAATGACAAATAGTAATCATCATTATTTATCTTTGATAAGAACAGATTCATTTCATAGCAAAGTGTTTTTTGAATTGTTAAAATTTAATGAAAAAAAGTATTGTTTAAAGTAATTGAATCATTATTTAAATAAGTTTTATATTCAATTATATTTAAATTACTGAGTTTTCTTGCTGACTCAGTCTCTGTGGAAATAATATCTTTGGATTCTGGTCCTAATACTGTGGTTCGTGACTGTAAACCAATTGATATCAATGGGTACCAATTTATTATCACTAAAGGAGAGAAGAACATGAGAACACAACATGATGGTGTTATGGTTACTTCCACAATAGACTGTTATTCCAGTGCATAAGATATTATACCTCTATTTGAAAATTTATACTTTTATGGAATTATTGAAAACAAAATAAAAATATTGGATTATTACTCTCATAGAATAGTCCCTATAATAATATGCAAGTGGTTAGATATGATGATGAGGCATGGGACATTTATTTATGATTCCATATTTCAAGTAATTTATACGACTCACACTCTAGCTACCAATAAACCATATGTATTTTCATCAATGGAAAATCATGTTGTTTATGTCAAATACCATCTTAGACATGAATTTGGTTTCATTATTGAAGTAAATCCAAGAAATATTTTTCATAATTGTGAGGATGTAATTGTCACTATCCGTACTACCATTGGAATTGATGCAATTGTTTCTTTTGATAACTCTAATAGATAAATTTTCGGAGTTAACTATGAAACTAAGGTTGTGGTGGGAAATATATTGAATCATTCATCCATGTTCTCAATTCCATTAGTTTAGCTCGACTTCAGATGGTACAGTTTGTACTATACAAATTCATTTAATACTGATTTCAAATATGTTATATCTGATTTGAATTTAATGTCAATTTTCAATATTTGGATGTAGTTTTATTTGAATTCAATTTTTAATTTGGAATTAAACTGTACTCAATCTTACAAAACCAACTTTTCTAACATTGTGAAAATTTCAATGTTTTATTAATCATTAATTCTTGACCCCAGAACCCATAAATCACCCTATACACTCTTTTATAATTTTTTTCTTTTACACATTAGTTAAAATATTATAATTACATCCATATTTGTTTTCAAATATAGAAATGAAACTAATTGAAGAGATTCAACGAAAAAAGATGATATAAAACAATCGTTACATGGATGAGATGGGCCTTCCTCATCTAGTGATTTTGGTGAGTGTTTTATTTCAAATATATTTATTTTAATAGCATTTAATTACCTATTATTAATTTTTTTAAATGTTTTTCAATTATCCACCACTGATGATATAGTTATTTGACAAGGATCCTAGTAGTGGTCGTAATTCTCATCCTAGTTGTATGAGGGGGTATTATGAGAGCTTAGCGATCTGGTGAATGTACCCAATTAGACCTTACCCCACCCACTGACATACCAACTATCCTAAATTCTGATCTTGGTGTGTCGTTATGGACACATGGGATATTTAGCCCTCCCATGTTTTCACCAGCCTTTGCATCTGAGTCCCTCACCTACCTTTACCATTTTCGATAATGATTCTCACTCCCCATCCATATCATGCATTCGTCTAGCCATTTGTTCTATCTTATTTTAATTTTAATTCAGTATCACCAAGATTCTATATTCCATCTTCTTCAACTCCTAATCTACCATTTTCTATCCCTATAAAGAATACACTAGGAAATACTCCATATATATATGGTGTTCCTTCCCTTTCCGTATATTTAGTGGCGCCCATTGATTAGAATGTCGTAGGTATATATTTCGAGCCCTAAAAAAATTTAGACCATTATTTATTTTCATTATAACATGTATCGATAAAATATTATTTTTTTAAATAGATACATAAAATGATTAGAGGCGCATATAAGGGTATACCCGCATGTGTGTAGTCTTGAACCATTGCACGTTGTTGATGGTGGACTATAATTAATGTAATAAAATAATTGAATAAATAGAGCAGCAATGTTAGAGTTTTTTTGGGGATGCCTGTCAAATACTTCGACATCAATCCCATCATCCCACTCGTAGGGAAACAGTTTCCAACACGTTTAAAAGAGTTATATGAGGTTTGGAGTACCTATAAGCATGAGTTGTATATTGGATGATGTACTAGATTCGGATCCAAGTTGGAGGTGGTACTTATTGTGGATTATTTTCCAATATAATTATATCATCATATGATTACTCATTGGATGAATATCCAGTTTAAAGTATTATTCACATATGTGGTATTGAAATGAAAATTTTCATGTTTTTCATTGATATATTATTTTTTTATTATTGAATTTTATTTTGGAATCATCCAGAAGAAAAAAATAATTCTAAAAAATACCTCCACACATTGGGACATACAATGATGCCGGATCATTAGTGGAATTAGGTACGACATTTGTTTATAATTTTTCTTTATGACTTGAACTTTCTATTGTTTCTTTAATAATTTATTCCATTAAAAAAATTTCAAATAAATTTGGTTATGAAATAAATTATTGGTAACCTATTTTTAATGATGGTTTCTAAAATTCATTCTCCTTATAGTGTCAAACATTAAATATTGACGGATGTGTGGCTCAAGAAAAAAAAATTTCTCAAGAAGAAGGAAAAAATATGGAAGTGTGGTTAACAAACCGACCCAGTATTAGATTGTAAGGTTTACTTTTCTGATTTAAAATTTTAATATATATTTTTTAAAATAATAATCTATTTTTATTTTTAATATTATATTTTAATGGCCCTCGATTCCTTGGAACCTGACCATTTTGGCCCATTTGATCACTTACATCAGGTGTTGGGAGATTAGCACCCAGGTAAGGTACACTGCCGGCCTAGGAAGTTTATTGTCTTGAATATATATTGGCACACATTAGGTATGATTTTTATTTCAAACGATTTCTAACAAGTTATGTAACATTCAAAATAGGCTGAAAAAAGGGAAATAGAGATGGGAGAACAATCTTCTAGGGAAAACACTGCATTAATGAAACTAATGGATGTTTTACATAAAAAATTTCCACCAGAGGCCAACATAGCTTGTGATAAATATGTGTCATCGATGTGTTCTATAAATGGTGAACCAAGTTTCATTTTCTGGTGGCCTATAATATTTCATTAGTGGCAATGACGATGGCAGGGAGGAGGCTGAGGCAGAGGAGTTGGGTGAGGTAGAGGTTGAGGTAGAGGAGGAGGCAGAGGATGAGGGCGAGAGGGGGGGGGGGGGGGGGGGGCTAAGGTGGAGTATGAAGGTGAGTAAGAGGGTGTGGAAGAGGGAGGGGGTATTATGGGGACACTGATCAGGTCTGGGATGAGTCTTATGATGATGGTGATGACATTGACGGTGATGGGGGACATATAGATTTGTAACATTTTTTACTTATATTGCTGACAATTGTTGTTTGATGATTTTTTATGCAATAATATATGTGTTATTTGGTAGTTCACATTATCAATGTTTCTTTATCAATAAATAATAAAACCTAACATGATGATTTGACATGACTGAATATATGTGTGACTGATTAACAACTCCCCTCTGTATGTGTTTTATATTAAATATTAGTCTCCTTGGTTTATCAGATATATTGGTTGATCATGACATAGGTATTATTGGTATATACCCTCCTAGTATAATGATTTAACTATTTGGTTATAAATTTTATTCTTCAATGCATTTAAATAATATTGTAAATTTATCTATTTAATAAGGTATATATTTTGGTTAAAGTGGTAAATTGTTAGTTTCATTTAAAATTTTAATATTCTACATTCATGTAATTTATTGAGAACACTTACAAAGTTACAAAAATAAGTTTACTTGGAATTTTAATTTGTAATTTAGCCAATTGTATATCCCTAAAGACAAATAATTCATGAAAATCTATTACATATCTTAGAGAAAATCCATATAGATACAACATGTAGGTGAATCATTTGCATAGGTGGTTTGAAAAAACCATGCAGTGGAACATACCACATAGTAAAAAATTCTATATAATTGATCTTGTGACGTTGAAAAATTTCCCAAGTAAGTATTGTGGCATAGAAAAATCAAGCCACGTATTGTATTTACATAGGATTTTAAGGTCAATGTAAGAGATAACATCTGTATTTTTTAGTGATATTCCAATAAACAATTTTTTATTAAAATATAGAAATATTTGAGGAATTATTGTGATTAAGTATGTTTATATATAATAGTGATTATATAATGATGGCCACGTGTTTAAGAGGCATAAAATATGATTTGAAGATAAATTTACAACTAAATAATAAGATCTAACTTAAAATCTACTCATAAGATTCATAATCGAAAATGAGTTAAAAAAAGACTATAACGACTTCAATAAATTATTATTGGTTAATAGATATTTTTCTCGATCAGGTATGGTGAAGGGTTTAAACTATTATGTAAAATGTTATACATTTATTTATAAAGGTAGATCAATTATAATTAATAGTTTATGTGTTAAAGAAACTGTATAAGGATTCTCAATGAAAATTTAGAGGAAATTATCCATATCAATGGAGTGGTAGAATATTTTTTGTAAGCCGCAACACACTATGAATTGCGAGGCTTAGTATCAAAGTGGAAAAAATCAACCAAAAATTGGACAGATCATGCAAAATTATAGAAGAAATATGTTGCAATATTTTTGTTTTGGATGTGGAATGAATAGATATAGAACCAATTCTCATTTTTTCAATATGCCATTACTATAAAATATGAAAGAAATAAGAGGGAATTTAGGATTTAATGTAAAAAAAAAATCTCAGATTAAACTATATAACCCTAGATAATCACCACATCTATGCACAAAAAAAGAAATATTTTAGAAGAATTTTGGGGTCGAAGATGTTTGTAAGGTAAAAATTCTAGGGTATGCATAAAAAATTTAGAATTAGAGGGTATCTATACATTGATATGGAAGAGGTTTTAAAAGAAAAACAATGTCATGTCATTTTAATATTCTGAAAAGGATAAGACTGTCATGAAAGACTTCAATCTTTTTGCCTAAATTAATTTACATTGGTTAAAAATTGGTTGAAGATGTAGAAAATTCTAAGCATACATGAATGATTGGTCATTTAGAAGGTAATTTCAATATTGATGAGATGTCATCCAAAACTGGAATCTTGTTGATTTAAAAGTTTTGTGTTGAAAAAAGGTATTTCATATAAAGATGAAGTGTAACCAAATAACTAAAATAAAACTTAATGTACAGTTATTTGAAGATTATAATGTCTTATGACGAGTTAAATAACTCTTATTGAATAATGTTTTAGAAAAATATGTGGAACCTCCTCATTACATATTATTTTATTTTTTGATCTATGGTGTTGATAATTGAATGAGTGTGTTTAGTGATTTTCATACCATAATGTAAATACGATTCTAGAGGATATAAATGGTGGAATACATGGATAGAATATATTTTATATAGATTACTAATTACCATGAAAGTGAAGAATAATATGAACCCCCTTTTGGGGGACAAAATATGGGAATGTATTAGTAAATATATTATATCTAGTAATCCTAGAATTCCTGGATAGATTTAAAAAAATTTATTGTTGATGTATGCCAATCACTCCTAAGAAGGGAGAATCATTTCATTTTCCACACTACCACCAACTCAACTTCCACCATGGCCTATCCTTGGTTGTGGATCTCATTAACACATCAGCCTGAAACAACAAACCCTATTGCGTGACACATAATCTTTGGTCATTTTCACATTTCATTACCTATGCAATGGGTGTGCTGAGTTTTACCTAGTTGAGCCCCATAATTATCTGACCCATTCACTATTCAATGGCCCTGTATTTTTTCTACCCATCTTATATTACACCAAAAAAGACTCGGGAAAATCCAAATTATACTAATGTGATGTGTTTCATATATTGAACCAAAAAAATTTAAACCAACATTTACAATTAATAGAATATCATAAACCATTATTAGTTTCTGGCATGTGTAAAATTGATTCTTATGGTATGATAAAAATCATGGTGTCATAGTATAGATTTTGTGAATTTATATATACTCTACCCAATAATAATGAATAATATTTAGGTCGCATAAAGGAATGATATACCATAGAACATTTTGTTCTACATAGATGAAAAATCTCACACAAATTATGTTGTTTAATTTTCATTTCAATTCCTAGACCACCACTACCATGTTTAGGTTTTCAGTAATGCAGTTCCACTCATGGAGTGAATGATAATGAGACATGTAAGAAAATAAATTTTTACCATGCATCAGAACTACACATAAGAATAAATAATTTGAATTGATATGCAATATATACTAAACTCCAATATTGGGAAATATTTGGATCTATGTTGGAAACATATTATTCATCATGTATAATAAGTCTTCTATTCATTATTCCTTAAATTCGCACATGTATACATTTTGGGTGTGAATAGTAATGGATACATATTAGAAAGAAATTCATGAATGGACCTCAAGTAATAATCATAATCCAAAGGAAACATTTTATTTCACACACATTCCCTAGACATGTTTTGATACATAATTTTTTCTTCCTTACTTATATATACTGATAATCTAGGTTGTAAATCCATGTCCCCTTGAAATCATACCACATGTATCTAAAATAATCCCTTTAAAAATTTTAGAAAAAGTCATCTTCTAAATTTATACTAAATAGTTATAAATTTTTTTTGAATATGATTCCAATGTCATTGAATATATAAATATTTCATAAAAAAGACAATAATGAGTGAGTCTATCTATGGGTGGTAGATTAAACAAGAAGACAATCAATGCTGTTTAAACATGAAAAGGTAGTTTTCTTATTTTAAGATATGTTAATGCCTTTATTGTTGAAATTATTTTTATCCCTCCTTATAAATTTATCACTAGAGGTGTGTGTGAAATCAAAATCCATTATAGCACTGTTATAAGAGAAAAATACTCCAAAGCAGCCTAAGGATCTAGATCGGTTAACTCATGATGAATTATTAGAATACCTAACAAATGTTTAAATAATAAGAAAGAAATATAATATTAATTTTAATCACTTTGGAACTCAATAAAATATTTTATATATGATGTTTCATCCGACCATATAATAATGATAAATTTTATCGTCATATTTATTTCCTTATAATTCGTTCTAGTTTCCCACTAATATATGGAATGATAGAGAATACGAAATTAAAAAAGGGATCAAAATGATGAGATATTTTGGGAATATTTGGCCACTAACCAACATCCCATAACGTTCTGTCCATCTCAAAATGTTAGGTTCTATATTCTGGAGATTCACACTATAAATATCATGTAATATCCCTGATAGAACCTATGGGTGATGTTCAAATACCATCATACTCACCTATCGATATACCATTGAAACTTAAACGAACATTATGACCTTGATCCCATGTGATAAATGGTTAATCATTAGGATTCTCCCTATGGATCATCATTCTCATTTCAATTGATACAAAAATCATCTATGGAAGTTATATACTAATATCCATGTCATACTATAATGGATTATCATGGTGTATTATATGAATGTGTTCATTAAAGATATTGGATAGAATATTACATTGTAATCTCATCCTCCAATAATATGATAGAAAATTCCCATGTGAGCCCAACTGATGATGTAAATGATTCATAACCACTGAAAAACCCCATATTAGATGTCATCACATCAAATACCCTTGAAAATTAAGATTGTGGTAACTCTCCTGAATAAAAAAATATCCATCCACATAGAATAAATCAAGTCAATTGGATCTTTCCAATTGTCTTAATACCCATCACTTGTGAAATGATATGTGTCACAGAATCTTGACCAAGATCCCTCTCATAAATACCAACCAATAACATGAAAAATGCAATAGTATAACAAAATCCCCCGATAATATAGAAGTCATTGACCACATAGTATATGATTCCCCAATTACTATACTATTTGAACATAATGGTAATAATGGTCATAGTGTAAATCCTTTTCTAGGATGGTATATTTAAAGATTAAATTCATGTAAAAATTCAAATTTATCCGAGATTAAGGAAAACTAATAAACATTATCTGATTGATCAATATTGAGGTAGGGGAATCTTCATATATGTGTTATAAACTTTAATTTCCAATATCCCCTCCCTATTTGATCAGTAAGGGATAGTTTTTCGGGTTCATGTTCTCTCTTTCATATCAGTATATGAACCATACAAGGGGAAGGGAAGTGAGTAAACCTTCCAAAATGAGATGATCATTTCTCTCACCACATTACATAATGTCATAATGATATATCGAGCATTACTACATCCAAGGAGGAATCTATACCCTAAATAGATGGAACGATTTCACTATAAAATATTTTAATTATATTGATATTGACCACATTCAATTTAATGTGTTAATATACATAGAACACAACCCATTTTTTCTCCTAAATATTTACAATAACATTCTAGTTAGAAACTAATATTGTTCCCCATATTAAGTCCAACAAATCCTATCTTTAGCACAACCTGTCAAAAATCAAGGCAAGGAGATAAAAAAATTAAGTGATCTCTATTGTAAAATACAATCTTATAACACCTTAAACTAAATGACTAGATATGATCTAGTTTCACCCTCGACCTCATGCTCACCACCCCAAATTAAGGTGGTTTCCAATGAGAGGAATACGATAAGAAGTATTTTTTGTGGATAATGTTCCCTCATAACTAATAAAAATCATTTTAATTTTGTATGAGTGTACTATGTAATTAGATACATAATTATAGGTATTCTGTATGTGTGTACTAAGTAATAAAATACATAACAATATGTATTCAGAATTCTGTATGTGTACATTCAGAACTGCAGGTATTCAGAACTATAGGTATTCAGAATTCTATATGAATTTTGTTTTAATTCTAAAAACTGCATGTACTTACTGTATATGTGTATTATGAATTCGGTATTGCGTACTGCAAGTAATTGTTGCAGGTGCATATGGGGAGGCAGTCCAGCTGTTGGAATTGCAAAAAACATGTGCCAACGGTTTACAACCGTTGGAGTATGTGTGAAAACCAAACATATACCAACAGTTTCTTGTACACCATTGGTAAAATTATTTACCTACCGTTTAGAAACTGTTTATGTAGACCTATAACTTGACCTGTACAAATGATTTCAAAAACTGTTGGTATATACAAGAATTTTAGTATTTTGTTGTGGTTCCAAATTTTTGGTAAACATTTATACAAACATTTTCTTATATCCATTGCTATATATTTCATTGTGAAGATATATCCCAATGGTTATCAATGAACTATTGTGATATGTCTATCCCCATGGCTCCATAGCTAATGGTTTGGGCAGCCATTGGTGTAGTTCATACCAAATGTTGTCTAGCCATTAATTTTTTTAAACTATTCTTAATGATTAGGTTTCCACTAGTAGAAGAAAAGGTTTAGTACATTATATCTTGTAAATGGTTGTTGAATAAATTAGCTGATGAAAAAGGGATGGCTATAATGGTTCTTGAACAATGAGAGACCATACAATATATGGTTAGTGAAACAATTCATTCACAATGTTGAGTTTTGTTTCAGAAAAGATAAATAATATTTTCAAAGTAGATAAAATGGAAATAATGTGGGGTTTTCCACATATAGATGAGATCGATGTATTAAAGTAACTTATGTTGGTGTTTTAGATTATTATTAAGGATATATTCTGAGTGACTATATTTATTTTAATTATTTTAATGCACAAAATTATTTTACTGGAGATGCAACCTTTAAGAAGAGAGATGAACCAGATTCATGGTGAGTTGTGATTATTTTTTTTTTCATTCATCACATGACTGTCTTGATAATAATAAATTTTACTATAATTAAATACAGAGATGTATATTTACTGTAAATATGGAATTATAGAGATAAAATCAATCTATGTAGGTATTTCATGGTTCTTATGATAAAGATATAGAAAACGTCATCCATGTCAAGCTCCCTAATTTACCGATTATTCATTTCTTCCATAATGGAGGCTAAGTAATTTCTTGACGATGATAAAAAAAATATGCATTGCATTGTGGTGGTTTTTTCAGTACCAAAGTTATTTTTTAAGATAATAAATATTGATTATACCCTCTAGAAGAAGATATGGGTTGTTAATGCTGATAAGATGAATAAAATGTTCAATCATATTGATCATCCATCTAGAATGAATGATTATGTGTATTCAATATGGTATTTAAATGAATTAGTTGTCTTCTCTAATGAGGAGAAGGAGAAATTTTTTTTGTTGCTCTGGGTAATGAGGAAGCATACTTTTCCATTGAGGAGGGTAGTGACTCATAAAAACCTAGTTTCCCAAATTTACCTCCTGGTATGGATGTTCCTCTTAGGTATCTACCCATAAAAGAATTTTTTTTAATATTATGAAGTAACGAAGAGGAAACTAACTAACTATCAGAAGTAAAATATAATATTACATCTCCTTATGGATGTTGTTGATGACTCTGATGATGGTGAAAAAGAAGTTAAGAGTGAATATGGGTATTTAAAGGAAAGAGGATAAAATGAAGAAGATGATTATGATGCAAGTGAATATGATGAAAAGATAAAATTTTATGTGATGAAAATGGATGTTAATCTGTGTTTGGTTCCATACATTCGTAATTCATTTTTTTTTATTTTTTAATCATTTTTATTTCACTAATATTTTAGGAGATACCATGATTATTTAGGGATGTTGATGAAGCTAGTGGAGATGTGTGGAGGGAATCACATGAGGGGGATTAATCCCAACACCTGGTTAGTAACCATTAATGGAGTTCATATGTTCATCCTACTATTGTTGAGCATGATGTTATTACGCCTAATCATTTTGAGCCCATTTTTTTGATCCTACAGTTTTATTGCCTACAATTAATGATACAACAATTGTATAATCTTCCGTATTATATAAATAAAATATTAACAAATTGTAGTAAAATATTGGTTTAGTAATACTTGGAATTCAATATTCTAATTCACAGGATGTTGATAACATCCCACCATGGCACAGTGGACCTATAATCCTAGTTTAAGTAGAAATAGATCAAAATAAACCAATGGTAGAATAGATAGATTCTATATATCATCTCTATATTTTTATTCATATATTCTGGTTAGACCATTTCCAACATGGGATACTACTAAGATAGTATGTAACCCATTACCTATTTTTACCAAATGACTATATATTTTTTTTACTTGAGCTAATCTAGAGTCTTTAAGGGATAATTATACATAATAATTTTGATATTATTTAGGTGAATCATCTTCCTTTTGACACAATTATCAGTGAAAGAGATTCTACATATTTTTTAATCATTTGATTCACCACATTCTTCCAGTGATGATGCATCATATTTGGGAAGTGGAGAAAGAGAACATGATGTTACAAAATGAAATAGTGAAAATGTAGACTACAACAGATGAGATTAAATCCATTTTTTAGTTTTTTAACTAGATTTTTTTGGAGAGTGTAGTGATTATGTCTTCCATGGAGTCTACATTGTGTTCACTGCCTCCCAATGTTGATATTGAGTTGATCAGAACAGTTTTATGAGGGGATGTTCTACATGATTCTGGAGATTTTTATGATGTCAAACAGGAGTGTTTAAGGAATATTATTTACAACAATGATCACTTGTACAAGATGTTAATGGAAATCCTTAATTAATTAATTAAAAATAGAGGCAAAATTAAACTGGAAATCTAGTATTATTGTTCTAAGGAATAAAAAAAATGATCTAAACACTCAATTCTTGTATCTGGAGGATAAACTTCAATTTACATTATTACCAAATACATTATTAAAGATGCGAGTAATTTAATTGAATTTAATCCTATTATGAAAAAAAATTATGTAGGAAATTATGATTTATAATATGCCATGGAGCAAGGTAGCCAAAAAATTATGGAATTTTTCAATGTGATGAATTCATTCATTCATGTGTATAGAAAAAAATTTGTTAGAGAAAGAATACATTCTAGTTACTTTTCATATGAGTTCTCTAGTTATGACTCTTGATTATTTTAGACCATCTATTACATAGAATTGGATTGTTTATTTTCTGGCATAGTTTTAGCCTCTTAGTTTGTCTCTGGTGGAAGTAGTTCTTCGTCTCAATACAAATATCATCTAAGAGCCTCCCTCTCTCCATGTGGTCCCTATATCCCCCACCATAATTACCTTCACCTATACTATTGTTCAATTTTCTACTAAAAAGTTTATTGAACCTAATATTCTAAGAATCCATGTAGAGAAGTTTGGATATTAGTCTTTCTTTATTATAGGGACTTCTATATTTATTTTTTATATATTTCTATGATAATTCAATTCCTTTCATCTTCTCGTAAAAATATATCTTTTTATTCATCTTTTATCAGATCAAATTAACTATTACTTATTTATACTTCTTGAAAACTCCAACAGTGGGTAATTATTATGGTATTTCATTTTAATTTATGTTCTTACATGATATAAATAGTATTTATATGGATTCCTTTGATTCCATAAAATTTCATTATGGGTATTTAATTTCATTATCATTGTATTATTTCATATTATACTATTTAAATATCATTTATATCTTTTTTTAATTAATTTATTTAATCCCATATTAGTTACATATATTTTATACCATTTTAATTTATTTACCTTATATTTTAAATTATATGATCAAAACCTTACATAGCTTTTTTTATCCAGTAGATATACTTAATCCGAATAATATTTCATACGATGATTATCAAAACCATTGACTTATGATCAGATAAAAAAGTGTATATTTTTGGAACCGTTGAATAAGTTCTCATAGATCATGTTAATTATATTTTAATAAATTTTATGTTTTATAATTTATTTTTAAGAAAATAATGATTCCTAACAAAAATTTAGCATAGTATTGCAAAGTGTCCCCATTAAATAAGAGTCACCACCATGAATATCTCAACATTTGAAAAGGCCGACTTTAAAAAATGAACCCCAACTAGAATGGGTCCCCATTGATAATTCCTCACTAATATAATTTACCTACTTCTAGAATTAATCACTGCAAAAAATTGGTCACTCCTGAGAATGTCCTAACTTCTGATGACTTATCGTTAGACGAGTCACTATTGAGATTTGTCACTACTTAGTTGAGTCACCCCCGGGATGTCCTACTGTTATATGACCTGCTTCCAACCAAACACATCATTGAGCATGATTCACTGTTGATCCAAAATAACTACAAGACACGTGTCACCACCATTCTAACTGATCATCAGAAATATGGGAAATTTTAATTAAGGACCTCTGATGAATATATTATAAAATTTAATGCAATAAATTATTTTAATTATTGTTATTTATTTTTTTGATAAAATATTAAACGTTCTTTCAATGCCCGGTAAATAGATGCAATGGATTGTGAAAAATACACATCAAATCACACTAAATATTGTAGCAATATATATTAAAAGGATGACTAATTAATGCTTATACAAACTCAAAAACATTGGAGTATTTTTATAACTCTTTGGAGAGAGATAAGTTCATCATCTATGTAACATAATGACTATCCTTACATGCTTCCTTCATACATACATTTCAATATTGATAGAGTAAATATTAATAAAAAAATAATTTCCAACTTTGTGAACAAAGAGAGAATATGACACAATGTTTTATTACATTTTTTTGAGAATGGTATCATTATCATTTCCATGTTACATTAGAGGAGTCCCATGAATCTGAATCCCAACATACTGATAAGAGACACCATTTAAATTATCATACATAATACTTTTTCTATTTAGTTTCATATGATATTTGATAAATTTTTTGTTGTATGTACTTATCAACACACACTATCTCTTACACTACATATTGGGAATACATGGTATTCACTTTCTATCTATTAATATTTTTTCTTACCCAAATTTTGTGAAGGAGGAACTCATGGGTCATGTGTTTGTTTACATCCCATAGTTATTTTGGATGTTTCCCCTATGTTGCATAAATAATAATTTATTTTGTTTTTATAATAGATTATTGTTGTGGATCATGAATATATATAAATAATCACCCTGGAAGTAAGTGATTTCCAAGTGCAGGGGATTAGTTATCATTATGAGATGAAACCCCCTATTTTTTCCATTGTGTGTCTTTTCTGAGCATTAAACAGAATTCGTTTTAAACTATAAAAAACCACTCCATTGATATGTAATCATGACTAGTGTTTATATGAGTATTGGATTGAGATAATTGATTTCAAAAAATATAATAATATCCTTGATTTTTTAACTTCTCTATAATAAGTCATTAACGAATCTTATAAAAATAAAAATTATATTAAGATACACTTCTTATTAATTGGGAATTTTTTTTAATATTTAGGAAATTTTTTTATACTTTTTTTATTAGAAATTATAATTGGTATCTCAACTCACCCCCCTCTTCAGTTAATCATATCAACCAACACCATTATAAAATTGCTGGTAAATAATCCAATTTTAAAGTCATCATTAATAATATTTTTCATACTAAACACTATTAAATATGTAAAATATAAATCAATGTATAAAATTTGATTTTAGTAATTATCTATTTTTAAAATATTTATATGAGCAATATAAATTGGGATTGAAAAAAATAGCATTCGTTAATCTGTGGATTAAAAAATTTAATAAAATTTTGATTGATTGATATATTTTATTGAATATTTGGAAAATAAATTACATAAGGCAATTGGTATGTATGTTTTAAAATAGTACTGAATGTTACCCCACATTATTTAACCTTGGTCAAAGGAGGATTTAATGAGTTAGACTCTTGGGATTATTAGTATCCATGATTAAAATTATATAACTTTCTTTTTATAGGATATATAGAGATATAAGATACAATAGACACTAGTGCTTTAACTATGATTCTAAATAACATAATTTATGATGTCCCCATTTATCTTAATGTAAATGGAAGGAAAACCATGATCCATTTATTTAATGATATTTTTCAACTATAATCACAGGAAATAAAATAAAGTCTGTATTTATTTCATAGACTATAATCAAAAAAATAATATCAATATTCACTGTTATGACCCACCACTCTTTCATAAGTTCAAATTGAAATATTCCCAATTTTAATTTCAATTTTCCAACCGTGTGAAAATATTATACTCTATCGATATTATATTTTAGAAATCAAACAATTATTTGAAAATAATCATTATAAATTAATATGAATTTAAAAATAATAAAAATAAAAAATATAGTCTAAAAGTAAAATCCATTTTCAATACATTAAAACAAAAATATTTGTTTTCATTATTATAATAAAAAATCTACACAGAATAACATTAAAATAAATGTTGAAAAAATTATAATTGGTTCTATATCCAAAATAAAATTTTAGATAATGATTAAAATAATATAAACACCTATTAAAAATAACTATGAAAAAAATATATCTTACAATCATGAAAATAAAGTAAACTAACAATTATAATTACATTAGAGTATGACTTATGAAAGTATAATGGTAACATAAAAGCATAATGAGATTTTTATAGGTAGAAATATTTTAAACATAACATGCATTAGGTTAGACAACCAGTACCCATGGGTATGTATTTATTTCAACATGATCTATAAGGGTAAGTTTAATATTCCATATAATGTGTAAAGGTCACATGTAAAAGCGTAAATATAAATAGAATCATGTCTAATGGAAAATCTAACTTTGTAGTGGTTATAAATTTGTCGGGTAATACATAATTTCCATGAAGTGCTTACATCATATATAAAAACATATATAAATATGATAATTTTTTTAATATAAGCACAATAGATCAAGAGATCTCACATATGGGTAATAAAAATATAAAAAACATGTTTTTTGGTAAAAATAATATTCTTCATGAAATGTAAGGATATATATTAAATAGAAAATTATTTTCTAACATAATTTATATTAATTTGTTTTTAAATAATAATAATAATAATTTTAGAACCATTAAATAACAAAAAATCAATAAATTAAAAATAATATAAAATTATTAGCATCCCGAAATATTAAATAAATCAGTATAGTATATTTTAATTCTTATAACATAAATTAATTAATTTTAAAAAGTAATAATATAATAATCTCCCCTTTTTAATAATTATAAAAAAAATCAATTTATAATTTCACTCAATAATTAATGTATTATGGGAGTTTAAAGGGATTATATTCATAAAAAACACTAAAACAAAGAAACAACATATAAACTAAAAATAATTTTAAATTATTAGATTATCATGGTTACGAAAATTATGTTTTATTAAATTATATGAAAATACATAGTAGTTTCAAATATGGTGTATTATAAATACCACTAGTTGTTACCATTTTAGAGAAAAGGTTCAAAAACCCAAAAAACCATTTTTGTATAAATCACTAGGAGAAATTATTTACCAACCTCATCAACTTATTTAAATCTAAATAATTTTTTTTCATTAATTATTTTAATCAATTAATTTATATAGAATTCTAAAATAATTTGTATTTCCTTTTTTAATATGATGTCTATTTTGAAGAAGAAAATATTTTATAAAAATATTTTAACAAATGATGAATCTTATAAATAATTCCATTCTAATAAGATAATTAGATAAATTTAATCATAACCAACTCCCCATTATTAATGGAAAATATATCCATAGGAAGGAGTTTAAGTAATATATTGATATAATTAATGTTTGTACAGACAGTGCCTGAAATGATATCATCTATTTGATGGTTATATTATAAAAAATGGTGTATCAAGTAAATGATATATTAATATGGATATTGGATTGAATTTATAAAAATATATGTTACACTAGTGTTCTAAGACATGATAGGTATGTATGAAAATGTCATACCATCATCAAGGATGTTATGTTTAATCCATATAACTTTTCTATAACAACTTCCAGAAGGTCTATATTGTAATCTGGATATAGAAAAAGAAATACTTATTTTCTTTTTTAAACACCTATTGAACTGGTATTTTCCTTAATGATAAATATTACAAACTAGTACCATTCATATCTAGTTGTAATCCACCTAAATTAACTTAAGAAAAATAATCATCCAAATAAGGTTCCTTTTGATAATATAATTTATTTTTTTTTAGATTTTTTGAAATAATGGAAAATAACATTGAGGGATTTTAAGTGATATTTATTTGGGTAAGACAAATAATATTAAAGGAATATACAAAATATGATATACATCGTGTCATTTTATGGTAAAAGAAACCTCTCACTATAAATCAATAATTCTTATCATGATCAAATGGATTAGATTCAACCAACACCATCATATATGTTTTAACAAATTGAATTTTATTTTTTTGAAGAATCTATTACATAATTTTTAGAACATTATTAGAATGTTTAATGACTAAAAAGAATCAATCATAACTGTATGAAAATTTAAAACCAATGATTATATAATGACCCTCATTTGAATTAATTCCAAATATATATTAATTAAATAGAGAAAATCACATTAAATAGATTCATTAGTTGTTTCAAAAATGAAAACATCAAAAAAATCCAATTATAAATAAATATTTGGATTTTTTCAGAAAAATGGCGGCATTATCCATTCCCATTTCAAAATGATTAGATAAAATAACATTTTTTTACATCACATACAAATCTATATGGTTTTACCTTAAACCCTGTAGAGAATTTACTAACATGAAAATGGATGATGACTGTTATGTGTTTTCAAAACCTGGATGTTAGTATATAGGAATAATTTCATAAACTAAGTCATTTAGAAAATCACATGAGAAATCAATTTGATAAAATATTAAAGTTAAATGATAGGATAATTATATCATTATTCTAATGTAAATTGGTCGAGTTACGATTGAAAATTTTCTACCTAAACTAATTCATTAATCTTAATTTTAGATTTTAGAAAACTTCGAGCCTTATTATGTGTACCATTTTGTTGTTCTTCATGATCACTTTTGAAAAAACCCACTTGATTTCGAAAATAAGAAGTTAGTTGGGAAATCCTGAAATAGTCCATACATTGTTCCTTTGAAATTAGTTCAACACCTATTTCATAGAAAGTGTATAATTTAAATCATTAATATAATCATAATGGGAATTAAGAAAAAGATGGGAGAGAAAATGTTGATATTCTACCTCATTGAATAGCGATATTATAGTACATGTTATTGATTATAATATTCCTATATCATTATGATGAGTGCAGTCTATGTACATACCCATCCTATATGGGACCACGCCAAGACAACTCCAATCCCACCACTGATAGATGACGGGTGGGCAACTAGCATTGATTAGGCATATCACACAAATGGGAGGCATTGGCCTGTGTACCTATAAACACTCACACATATCCAATACCAAAATTAATAAATATAAAAACACCAAGCAATTAATGTATTTATAAACTAAGATACAATCCAAAAAGAATGATAGTATGAAAACTGGAAGGTAAATAGGACTAGAATAATAGCAAAAAAAGAGTATGTAAATTGAATGCACAATTTACTGTAACATGTCTATATAAAACCCTACCTGAAGGGTAGGTGTTTGATACAAGCCTGATGTCGTAGGAGCACCAAACATCTGTATGATCCCTTTAGGAATCAGCTGGTCATGGTTCACCTATAAATCAATTAGAGAATTGATATTCTATATAAGACACGACATGTGTGGGAAAGGTCTATGAATGGGAGAGTAAAATAATAGTCAATTAGACACCCTAAAACCACAAAGTAAATACCACTATGAAAACAAAATTTATACCACAATCTATACACATGATGTAAATAACAAAGGATACACATGAAGTACCCCAAAAATGAAACACACGAAGTACACCAAAAAGGTTTCACACAAAGTACAGTCATATTTCAAAAGATCAAGTCTAAAGCACAATGAGAATTATTTTTATTTGTAGTCCAATGATCTCGTAGATTCAATGACACACATAGTTTTTATGATGGATGGATCATCAATGGAGTCTAGAGGTTCTATGGAACATTGTGTATCGATGGAACTCTGAGTGTTGATGGTTCCCAGAGTATCGATGGCGCCAGGAGCATCAATGGAGTCTAAAGTATCAATGGAGTCGGGATTATTGATGGTTCACAGTACATCGATGGAACATGGAGCTTAGATGGTGAATGAAGTGTTAATGCCTCACCGAGTGTTGAGGGGGGGTATAGAGCATCAATGGAGCATAGAGCGACAATGACACATGGAGATTAAATGGGTCAGGCATCCCCCATGTCATGTAGTCACCAAGTCATAGAAAAACATATGATTTTTCACATAATTCACTTGTTCTATGATAACCTACACCTCAAGAAATTATTTCATATTCTAAAATTAAAAAATATACACTTAGTGTATATCAAAGAATAGTCTCACCTTAAGGGACCTGACTCCACAAATGTCCCATCAAATTGACACATGGTTTTAATGTTACAACTATTTTCCTTAGAATGTATGACACTGGTCATGTGGATGTATAATGAAACCCATCAGACCCGACTCGACGAGGTTTAGCCCAACCCAAACTAGCATGAATCACTAGGGTCTGTCCATTGGTGACGTCTCAATGGGCCAATGGGTGGCCCATCTCATTTGGTTTGGCTGGCATCATATTTTCTGGTTTGAATGTGCGGGATGTTGCATGCCATAGCCACGTCCCTCTGGCCAATGCAGAACCGTACTGTGTTTCAATTGGTAAAAATTACTCCTCAACCTAGTCTTGTGGCCTCTATGCCACCGCGAGGTCCATCTGACGCAGCTTTAAGCTGCGCCCCCGTTCGCTGTCGTGACCTATTGTTGTGGCCCCCTGGTCGCCACCAATAGACCAAAGGTTACTGCCTATGGCCCCATGGTCGTCACCCGCATGCCGACCATTTCATGCTCCCTCTATCACAGTCCCACCTAAAATGTGTCCTTCTACCAGTACCATCCACCCTTCAAATGGCCAGTCCTTCCATGCTATGACTTTCATGTCCTCCCCTACAGAGTAACTACTGCCTCACCGCTAGTCTCCTCACCATTGTCATGTTTCTTCCTCGAGCTCCCCCTAGACGGTCCATGACATTCCCTAATAACTGGAGTCCCCATCAGTGGTCTACCTTGCATGGCTATAAACCTTCTCCATGTCCGAACCACACAACTCTCTCATCACACCTCTATTATTATATCACGGGGTAAAACTTTTGATCTTGGACCATTGTGTCATAGATTAGGTGTGCAATGGTTGATCATTCACTCAGGGGATTCATGGGATAAAAGTCCACGAATAACACAATGGATAGAGGGGGGAGAGAAAAATAACAAGAATGATCAATGAACAGATATTTTCCTTGTTTCTATCGGCCATGATATATTCATGTTGTATGGATTAATTATGAAAAAATCGACACCCAAATCCACATACCCTTTCAAAATCCCACATCAAGTTATCCATCCTTCAAGAATTGAGGAACTATGGATCAAAATGTTAATGTGTTGGTCCGTATTCATCGTTTAAATCATAGAGGTAAAGAAAATACCCAATAGAACAAAAACCATTCATTGAGGATGGATCAGTTTTTAACAAGGAATGGAGTCTCAGTTCAATATTGATCCATGATCCACAGATGTTCATCATGAAGAGATTTCCATTCAAGTCTCAGAGGAACTCCATGGATAAGGTGATATCCCTGAATTCATAAAAAATGATTAATTAATAATAAAAACAATTCTTCATCATATAAAATATTTTTATTAAAATAATTAAATAGGTGTAACATCCAAATTCAATAATTCATATTCGACATGCATCAGTCGAAGATAGGCCCTACGTACGGTAAAGTCGCTACTCTAAATGAAACAGTTCCATTAAATTTTTGATCCAGATATCCATTTAAATGTTATTTCTATTTTAAATAAAAACATCCCAAACACATTATTAAAAAAAATTCATTATAACATTTCAGGCACATTTTTCTATAGAATATAACATTTTCTTAGCATCTGGTATCCTAATTTTACCAATTATTTTAAAAAAATAATATCAAATACAATCTGATTCATTATATTCTCCCCAACTTATGTATTTTCATCCTTGAAAACCAAAATAAGAGATGCAAAACCAAAAGACAAGGGTACTGAGCCTGAATCTGAGCCTCTCACTCCCATTTTTTTTTTCGGGGTATTCATATGTTACCACCAAATTCACACTATAAAAATCGACTTACCATGAAGGATTCACTTTAATCGATCCTCAATTTCCACCAGGTACTCTGAAGATGTTACTCTATCATCACTGTCTAGCTCTCCTTATCCAATGATGTGTGATGGATTAGGCACACACCTCCGCAACATCGACAAGTGGAAGACATAATACTTTTAGTGAAATGAAAGTGGTAGAGCAAGGATGTATTCCACCTTGACAATACTATATTGAATCTGAAAAAAGATGATATATCTTATATATAACTTGTTTCCATGGCCAAATATCATCAATCCCTATCAAGGTGAGACCCGAAAGAACGCATAGTATATATACTCAAACTCTATAGGCCTCTATCTCCATTCATCATACGACATAATTCGTCTCTCTACATCCTACATCCACTCCTAGATGATATTCACCTTATTGGTGCTATCCCACCCGAACTCTGGACCAATGAGTGATGAATCCCATGGGCCCGTCTAGTATTTTAGTGAGTTTCATACTATCTTGTAAAAATCCAAGAATGGTTACAAACCAATGGTGGGGTGATGGTTGTTATTTTACAAAAACTCTATTTGGGGTAGGTGATACTAAAAATTGTGGCCAAAGTATAGGATGCTAGAATGTAGCATGTCATCAAGATCTTGTATTATCCTATCCATATGGACATCTTCTTAGGGATTAAATGATAAGATACAGAATAACTATGTCCCAAACGCCTTTAAAATTCCTTCCACTACTAGCATGGGAAGCGATATTCATGGCCTAAAATGGTCATTGTTGGAACATGGTGAAGACAAAATATCTCCTTCATGTTGAGGAATCCTAATCTATCTACTAAAATCATCTCATGGATCGGTAGGAAGTGGGACAACTAGTAGAGTCAGTAATTGATTTCCCTGACAGTATTGTGCCCCCTGTATGTGTGTGTTAAACTTATCACACCATCAATATCCCATCCCACATCCACTCTATCACCAGAATTTGTTGCCTCAGGCCCTCTAGATCCTTTTGAACAACCAACACTTTCTGGAATGTGAGGCAACTACAAATGAACTATGCCACTAACATCATCATACTCGAGCACCAGAACTGATGTCAGAGTTATTGGAACAACATTTTATTTATTAGATGTACCACAAATGTGGATGAATTGATCTCCCTCATAACCTCCCCCTCCAACATCACTGTTACCATTTTTTCCTTGGAAAATAATTACATGATCCCCACTAATAGAATATCCATCAAGGGAATGCCCCATTTAATATTGAGCATCTAGGGTCTTCTAGTATATATCCCCAATACATTCCTCCATTACTCAATCATAGAGTGGAGGGGTGAAAACCATATTCATGAGGTAAACCACTCCATATCGATCCAAAATTGATATATTTTACATATCCATCTCTTATGATGCCTCACGCAGAAATTTCAACTTGTATATCTTGTTGAGAGCATCTTCTACTACATTATCTATCCTAGAAGTATAGAAAATATCAATGTCATTGTTATAAAGGTATTATAGAAGTCCTCTCTGTCTGAAGTTCACATCATTATAAGAGAAGATATACATTATACTCATGTATTAAGTCTAGATAGTAAACATCTCGCCCATCAGGTAGTATCAACACGTCATCAATTATAACATTACCACTACAAGATCAATATCACGGGTCGTGTTGTTCAACTCATGCTGCCTCAACAGTAAAAACTAATCGGCAATCACCAAATTACCCTACATCAGAACCCAACCAAGCCTGATCCTTGATGCATTACAGAACTCCACATACTCAACACGTTACTCCAACAATATCATGTCTGGAGGACTCTTCAATCTCTACCTCAGCTACTAAAAACAATACATGGAATTATTTTCCACATGATTTTTTTTTCATATCAAATATGTAATGTATGATTCTAATCGATAAATTTCAGGAACAAACCATAAATATTACACATCCAAAGCATGTAAAAATTTCACCTCAATAACACTCTTAGGGAGATCTCATGAAAGAACTGCCTCAATCTTCATCATATCCAATGCAACTTCATCCTCTTAAATGACGCGTCCCAAATACTAGACCTTATGATTATAGAATTGAAACATCAAGATATTCCCACAAATATGGTTCTCGCAATGTGTTTCTAGGACCATCCTCATGTGTGTCGGCTACCCCTCCTCTGAAGCTAAGTACACTAGGCGGCCATAATTGACGATCATAATGAAGATGTCTATGTAAGTATAAAAGATTATTTTAATGAGTCCCATGAACAATGAAAGGGTTTTCTTCATTCCAAACGACATAACTATATACACATAGTTGCCATACAGACATCTTATGTTTATCTACAGTTGATCATTGTCCCATACACGAAGATGGTTACATCAATATATGTGGTCTAACTTAGAGAACCAATTCACT
This sequence comes from Viscum album, assembly GCA_963277665.1. Lineage (NCBI taxonomy): Eukaryota > Viridiplantae > Streptophyta > Magnoliopsida > Santalales > Viscaceae > Viscum > Viscum album. The sequence continues at coordinate 1,835,421,115 of OY728161.1, read as the reverse complement.
CCATTTACTTGATAGAATATGTTTCCAATCCTTGCTGGTGGATACATATTCTTCACATTCACATGATTCAGGTTCTAGAAGTCCACATATAATCTAAGCTCCTGAATTCCGTATTGGAAAACAAAATAGGGTCAACCCATAGTGAAACACTTGGTCTCATGAAGCCTTTTATCTGCATGTCCTCTAACTTTACCTTCAACTTACAAAGCCCCATGGGTAATATTTGATATGAAGGTGTATATATTTGTGTCATCATAGGGTAAAATTCAATGAGTATGTCTACCTCCCAATGGGGAACTAATCTAGGGAGATCCTTATGAAAGACATCCTCATACTCTACCACCACTATTGGAAATACCAACCTCTTATTGTCCACCACATTGAGGGTTAGACTAGAAAACTGATTAGTACACTACTTCACCCCCTAAGAGTGAGACAGTATTGTGATTTATATATTTCATTTAATCCAATCGATAATTTCTAGGTCCCATATCATTTGAAACATCGTAATATGTTCCTAAAATAGTTAATCTAGGAATGAAGTACATATAACATACCCATACCATGAATAATGCCATAAGGCATCGACACTATAACAAAGTGAGCCCGAATGAAAACCTCATACCTTAGAGTAAGGGATAACTATTGAAACCAGTGTGTGATGTTATAATCTCTTCCTAATGAGTCTCTAAGAAAAAGGTATTGGGTCAATGTTCTACTGGAATCATTGAGTCTCGAACAAGGGTTATGGTGGGAAAAGGGTGACTGGGACCTGTGTCTATCAAAAATACATCTGAGTTGGAAAATACAAAAAACTACCACTAAACATATCTGTAGCACCGGGGTAATATTCATTCATTTTTGAATGCATTCCTCACCCCCATCAACCGGCTTTCTAATCCCATGGTGGACCTCCTGTGATTGTGGAGGTATAAACCAAAACATACGACCACCTACTACTACCTGACCTGCTCCTCTGCCCGCCCCACCACCCTATGAACCCCTCAGATCCTACCTCCTCCTCTGCATTGGGGTTCCCTCAAAGGTCTACTGATCATATTCTTGACAATTTAAGTAATCTCAATCTAGATGTCCCCAACTTTCACATGAGTAATACAATATGTCCCTCTCCAGACCACTCTATCTTGGGAGGCCAACACCACCGATCATATATCCCGAGGTTGTCTCCTAGTTTGATTGACCCACTAGGGAAACTTCATATGATGACATCTACCTTCAATTATAGATTCATCTTCATGGTGCCTTCTAGTAGATCAAACTTCTAGGGACTTTTCGTGAAAAAAAAATCTCTCCTCTTGATGGGATCACTTTTGTATGCCATAATATGTATGGATTATATAGGATATCATGGATTCCCTTATCTCCCTAAATAGATACTTCTCGTAGGTATGTTCCCTAAATAATGGGCCCCATATCATATATGTAGTGTATCTATAATGATCCGTAATTCTGGTTGAGTACTCTACTACTATCTGACTGCCCTATTGAAGATGCCGAAACTCTTGTATTCTTAATGAACATAACGTCACTGGAAATTAATCCTCTATAATGTGGTTCTAAAATTATTCCCAAGATATATTCATTGCTTCATGTGTCTGGATAACTATGCTCTACCATTTCCCCATTGAGCCCTGAAGATTGCTCGCAGCTAGAACTTCAATCTCATTAGATGTTGTCCTCACGTGGTGGATTTCATGTGTAACTACCTCCATCCATTTCTTTGTTAACTGGGGGTTATGAATCATCTATAAACATGGGAGTTTAGTGCCTTTATAAATCCTGCTACACACTCATCCTTCATGCATCCTCTACTGGTAGAACTGGTAATACTTGATGACTTATGGGTGGTGGTATCACTAATACACCACACAGAGGTGCTATTTACGATACTGGTCGGTGTATTGATGCCACATTTCTAGGCAGATCATCCTCCTGATCACGAATCAGAATAGTGGCTAGCTGTCTGTATGAATGAATATTGAAAAAGAACAAGATTTACTAGATTCAATAGAGTATACCTAGTTAGATTACTCATGAAGGACATGAGAACACACTCAAAATCCTAATTGAATCATGAACCATTTATTTCCCCTACAACTACAATCATCATGTACTAACTTGAAAAGCATCATTCAAAGTCCTAGTGAATTGATAGATCAACCACCACACCAATACTCAAGTCACTGGTCTAAAATCCAAACTCGAATGACTTAACACTATTTCACAAAATGAATCACATTGACTCTTGGATATTTATGTAGAACTGAATTGCATATGATACCATTCTATCATGAACCTCACCAGAGAGGCCCATGTCAGGACTACCCCAATCCCACCTCTAATAGTCCATGGGCCAAAAACTATAACTGAGTAGGTATATCATAAAAAAGTGAGGCATTTTCCTTAATACATATACACACGTACTCATCTCAAAGCCCAAAATGGTTAAAAGTAATGAAACTATGTAATCAAAGAATACATACACTAAGATACCAACTACAAAGTACGACAATAGGAAATCTATAAAATAAATAGGGCATGAATACAATCCCACGAAAGGAATTTCTCTGTCATATAAAGGCAAAAGTTCTTGAAACTTGTCCGTAGAAAACCCTACATAAAAAATAGGTGTAGGACATCTAATTGAAGTCATATGATCAAAACACCTACATCTGATACCTCTGTGTTCCACTATTTCCTATCACACTTATAACTCCTTCATAGTTTTGATCATCTACACAAGACATGGCATGAGTAGGAAACAACCATGTTGGGGTGAGTAAAACAATACTCACTAGGACACCCTAAAATAAAAAATTAAATTCCACAAATAAATTCATGATGTATACCACATAGGAAACACATGAAGTATAACACAAATAAAAAACATAAAATACACCAAAAATGAAACACTTGAAGTACCCCCATAAAGGATAGAAATGATTTATAGTGTGCTCACATAACTATAAGTCTAAAAAATTAAGAGAATTATTTCTAGTTTTAATCCATATATCTCACAATTTCCATGAAATACTAATTCTCGATGACACATTAAACATCAATAGAGTATAGAGGGTTGACGGTGTAAACAATGTTGAGGGTGCTCAGAGCGTCAATGGCTCCCTGAGCATCAATGGAACCCAGAGCTTCAATGGCGTACAAAGCGTCGATGGGTCACAAACCATCGATGTTTAAGGGAAAATCGATAGAGAATAGTGCATTGATTTGTTAGGAATCCACCATGTCATATAGACACTATGTCCAAACTAGCCATAGGATTCCTTTTATAGTGCTCATGATTCAGGAGATGCTAATTCTCAATCCATTCGGTTGTATTACAAATTTAAAAAGACTCCCTTATAGCATCTCAATAGAATCCTCTCATTAAGAGGGTCCCAAATCTAAAGACATCTCACCAAACAGCCTCACCCAATGAATGTTACATTGTTTTTCTGAAAAAAGAATAAAATATGTCTGATTCGGGCATGATATGACCCAACAGACTTGACCCGACCCATTTCTAGACCCAACCAGGGAAAACACGATTATTCGAAACATAAACTAGTCCATCCTTCTAGGCTCATCCATTTGGGTGAGGACCGCTGGTCCTGCTAGACCCAGCCCACTAAGTCATTGGATCTAGCCTGCTGGGTTATTGGGAAGCTTGAATTATATTTTCTGTCCTCCCACATGTGGAATGGTTGGTGTGGCTTTGATGTAGCCTGCCACATTTATTTCCCTATTATCAATGCTAATATTTCCACATTTCATGCGGATGGCCCAAATCCTCCAACTTGTCCAGCATCCTCACTACTATTGCGGTCTTCCTCTGATGTAGCTTCATGTTGTGTCTTCATTCCCTGATACAACCTCTTACTATGGCCCATACCACTGTAGGCTCCCACTAACAGAGTCCCACCAATACTGTGTATTGATACCATTGTTGGCCTCCATGATAGTGGCACAACCTACCACACTCTTCCTGGACCAACATCCGTTATCCGGACGCTGGTTCCTCCACCTCTAACCGCCCCACTGTTTTCATGCCGCTACCACACGCTCCCTCTGGACTGGCCTCATCAGTCTCCTTTTACCCTCACCACCAGTCATCCTGCTGGAATTCTTCCTTATACTGTCACAAGCTACTACCTCACCTGAACAATACCACTCTCTCGCCGCACCTCTAATATGCCATCATAGGGTCAAACTTTTAATCTCGGACTATTACGCCATGGATCAGGAGCGTAGTGGTCGATTTTTCGTGTATGGGTTTCAAGGGAGAAGAATGTATGAATTATTAAATAGGCATTGGGGGAGATAGATCACCAAAACACCCATTGATAGATATTCTCAATGTTCATGTTGGGCTTGATCCAGTCATGCTATAAGGTTTAACAGAAAAAAATTGACAAATATATCTAAATCCTCATTCAAATTCCCAAAAGTAGTTATCCATTATGTAAGAACAGACAAGCCGTGGATCAAATTGTTTGTGTGATGGATGGAATTCATCATTATACTCTAAGAGGGTAAGTAAATCACTAAAATATCACACAACCTACCTAAACTTTTATTAATTGTTGATGAAGAATTTATTTACGTGTCATAGTAAATCATTGATACACTGACATTCTTCATCAAGAGATTTTCATTCCATGCCTCAGAAAAATTTCATGGTTCTTGTGATAAATCATATTTTTTTAAAAAGGATTAATTAAAAATATAAATTCCATTGGGTCAAATAATATATTTTTATTATAATATTTTAATGGTTTTTATTTCTAAAATCTTACTTTTACAGTCGACCCACGTCAGTAATTGATATGACCCTCCTATGTTAAATTCACTACACTGAACACAATATTGCCCTCATATTTTTGATCCAAAAACCTATTTAAAATTTATTATCAATTTATAGAAAACCACCCATAATCTATATTAAAAACATAATATCTTTCATCATATCATTCCAGGAACACCGGGCCTTAGAATCACATGTTGTCTCCGAACCGGGTTACATAATTTTAACAATTAATTTATAAAAATAAAACCATAGAAAATATGAGTCATTAATATCTATGTATAGATTCTATTATTTTGTTAATGGAGTAGAAATTATCTCTAGATTATCTTCAATTATTTTAGAATATCTTGTTTGATGAAGAGTATAACTAAGTTTTCTAAAATCATCATTATTTATTTGATGTTATTTAAGATGATTCTCAAGTAATATGACATGTATAATGATATCCAGGGTCTTGAACCACTTATTCAACACTTAGAAAACTATACATGAGTCCAAGTAGAAAGGAAGAAAATAATTTTTCCTATTTTTTTTTCAAAATTCCCTAAATTATCATTTGTATTACTGTTAATGAAGTTACATATAAAGGATGTAAAAAATTTATCTTTTTTATTTCTTCATTTACAGTGATAGTTATAATTTTTATCATTAATTGGTATTACGAGGACGCAGATATAAATAAATTATCTGATGTTGAACAAATCAACCTAAAAATATTGAATAATCAAAAACTCCTTATGTGGATTCTAAAAATTTCATAGAGGCACATATTTTTACATTCGACAACACTATTTTTTGATTAATTCTAAGTTATGAAATAAGTGATGATAATCCTAAGTATATAAAAATAATCATATTATCATCCATGGTTACTTTTATAAGAAAATAAATTTTAGACCATTTCAATTTCAAAATTACTACAAATTTTGAAAAAAAAATAACAAATTTCATAAATATAGGAAAACAAGGAAACCTATGTTAGTGGAGGATTATCATCAAAATTTAAAATGGTTTAATTTTTATCTCTCATACTAGAAATAATATTATTTCTAAAACGCTCAAGGTATATTACGTTATATTGGTTTAGAATATGAAACATGGGTATTAGTTTGAAGAAAGATTTTTTCCATGTTGGAAATGTTCACACAAAAAATTATCTTCAAATAATTTTTTTTGTAAATACAATACAAGTTGATTGTGGATGAATTCAATATGTGAATTAATTTTAAGATTACTATTGTTTAGATTCTGGATTAATGAATAATTATATTATGTACTTAATACCATATCGTTTTCAGCAGCTGGATATATCAAATCCAAGAAATAATCATTTTTAAAATGGGATGTGCGAAAAAGAATTTACATTTGGAATTAAAAAAATTAAGAAAAATGATTGTAAATTTAATGTTAAATATACTATCACATAATTATATTATTCTTAGTGAATAATATTTCCAGACATAAAAAATTTATAATTATTAATTATAGTATATTTATAGAAATGGTTCATGCATAATTTACTACTTATTTATTAGAATACACTCTAATAGATATTTGTACTCCATAAAAATCATTGAGATGATTGACTTTAGTAGAATCACCAAAGATATATCTTGATAAATCAAAATCCATATTCCCTATATGTTCTAGGGAATTTCCCTTCATTTACAAAATATTAAGAAACTATATATTTTTAAACCCAAATATTGTGTCAACATAAGTAAGCTAATGATGATTTTTGAATCATCACTGGTTAAGTATAATTATTCAAAATTGAAATATTACATGCCATATGAATGATTTTTGGAATATAATATATGCAATTTTTAAGAATACATAGATATAATATATGTCCATGATTCTTATAATATTAAAAAAAATTATTTATATAAATTAAAATTACAAAAGTAGAATAATTATAAATCATGATAAAAAAATATTTCTTTTAAAAACCTATACAATTTCACTTTTGAATTTTTTTTGGGAACCCAAAGTCTAGTTTATTTTTAATTCAATTGGATAAAATGATAATGTGAATTTTTTAATCTCAATAATTCTAAATTATAAATTTTCAATAATTTATTGAATTTTTAATTTATTATGAAAATAATATTTTTCATTTAAAATTTGATCTTCTTAATAAATATGGATAGTTTTTTTTAAATTATTGAAATAGAAGAAAGATTAAATATCTTTATTTAATTGAAATTTTATCATTACTAAGATATAAAAAAACTTAATTATGATGTAGTTGATATAGATGAATAAAAAGTTAAATTATAGTAATATTTAGGGAATTTTATAACTAAATTCAATTTCAACATCAACATGATTCATGCTACACATTGGAATTTGATTACATAATTCACATGTTCAAATATATTTCTCACTTGTGCACATGTTTGATACTATTTTATCTTCTTTATCATTCCTATTTTCAAATACCATATTCATTTTCATGGAACAATATGGATTTATGTGACCCCTATTTTTGAAAAAAAAGACATGTTGGATCAAATAAATAATTTTTTTAGTGTTGAGTGGGTTTCTTATTTTTCTTTTAAAAATACATAATATTTTTCAAAGTTGATATTTGAAAAAGAACTCCAAAATGATTAATTCTTGTTTTCATTGAAAGGTATTGTCATATATGATTCATTGAACTCCATAGCCTTATTGTTTTCTCATATATTAATAGATATTGAAGATTTTAGTAGAGAACCATTATTTTCCTCAACCACCATATTATTAACATCTTTTTCTTGTTGGATTGCAGTGAATTATGGTTCCCACATTCAATAGAAAAATTTTTAACAAACCATTCTATAGAAACATTATCACAATAATATATTTATACATTACTGTTATCCATAAATATAGTAAAAATATTAGTGACATCTTATTTAGGATTTAGGAATAATCTCTTAAATTCATGTATATACATGTCCATTATTATATTTATTACTTCATTTATATCATGATGATTAACATCTAATTATTTCTAGATTTTATATGTGCGTTTTCTTAAAGAATATATATAAGACACATTACTATGTTTTTTATTTCATTCATATTTCGAACATCTAATTCAAATGAAGAAATATCAGAAAAGGACATATTTTTTCTTATTCATATAAAAGAGATGACCTATGAATAAAAATATTATAAACAAGATAACCAATATTTCTATGAAGAGTATAATATATATATTTTTCATAACAATTATTAGTACCATCGAATAATGAGTCATTTCAAAATGATTTTCTAATGGGACCCCAATTGTGGTGTTAAAAATGCTCTTAAAAGAGATCATTAGTTGATAAATGACTTAAATAATTTTAAAATAATGACTTAGAAATAATGTAAAAAATAATAAATTAATGTAATAATACTCTCATTTGATACAAAATGTTATTTAGAGATAGTAAAAACAAAATTAGTGTATGGATTTACCATTAAAAATTTACTGGAAAACAATACAATTATGAAAAGTTAGTTATAAAAGAATAATGAAATTAAAACCACTTCCATATTAAAATAAAATAATCATTGTATGAAAGTAAAATTTATTATCAAATGTTATAAAACAAGAAAAATCATAAACATCCAAGATATTCAAAAAATATATAATGATTAATATTTAATTTATTTTTTAATTAATTTAATAAAAAATTATTAAATGTGATAAATAATTTAAATTTTGGAAAATAAATAAGATTAGTAATTTTGTAAGACTTTTCCAATTTGTCCCCAATGAAAAACATACATATCTAAACTATAAAATTTATAAGTTGAATTTATTATTCCCATGAAATTAATGGAATATTTGATGGAAAAAATATTTCGTTAGATTTATATATTAGTAGGAAAATAGATTCAATAAACAATAGATCTTTATCAATGGAGAATGTAACCAAAAAATAAGTAGTAAATTTCTTCTTAAAATTTAATGTTATGAAAAACACGATACCTTAAATTAATTATATTTTGACCAAATGTAAAATAAATAGAAATTATCCTGCCTTTGTACATTATTCTCTAATTACCAAAATAATGTGACATCACACAAGGATATGTTAAAAAAATAATGTGAATTAGAAAGACATTCAATTTTGTAAAAACTCATGATAGATGAAATAAGATATAGAAATTGGGTGTTTTGGGAACATGAACATAGTTGAATATTTTAGAGAAATTAAGCATAGTGGTTATTGGAATGCGAGAGTTGTTTTTTCCCAAGGCCGCTAGAGGCATAATTGTATAACATGATAATTCATTATTAATATTTGTAAGTCCTTCAATGGTATTAATGTTAATTATGTCCATGTTCAATATATCTTGATTATAATTTCATGAATCAACTTCCATGAATCTAAATAAAATTAACTCTTTACTTCTTATGAAATCATTGTTCAATTCAGATTCATAAAAGTAATATTAATATTCTTAAATTAACAAGGATAGATATATAGGGGAATAAATATTATCTATAACACTTCTATATGTATTTAAAAAAATATGAAAAAATCAATTTAATATAAAAATAGTCCTAGTAATATCAAAGAAAAATCCAAATATTGTGTAAATGATAACTCAAAATCTTCATAAATATTCAATTTAAAATATCAATAACTTGAATTTCAAATTTTCAAACACATTAATCCTAAAATAATATAATTTTATAAATAAATTTCAATAAAAAAATTTAATAAAAAATTTAATTACATTTATAAAAATTAAAATGAATATTGTAATAGTAAAAATAAAATAGTCAACTCAAAATAAAAAACTATATTTCTTTATAAGTTTCATAATATAAGTCTCTGAATGATTGATGAAAAAATAAAAATCATTATAAATATGTACAATAAAATCTAAATATATTTCAAATGGGTTTTATATATTAAATAAGAATTTATAGAATCATTAGTGGAATTTGAAAAAAAATTAATGACATCAAATTTTTATATATATCAATAAAAAAGGAAATTGTGTAAATAGGAAAACCATGTTTTCATAAGGGTAATATCATTCATGAAAAAATGTAACATATATGTATAATAAGATAGATATAGGTGTATAGTATTTTTATACCCTTTGTACGTGTAAACATGCACCGCATGATGGTAAAACATAGATTAACCATATTGTGTAAAGGGATGTTTTAATATATGAATATATATATAATGCATAAACTTAACTATAATATTAGTTAAGGAAAATAGAAACATGCATAATGTTATAGATAATTTTGTGTAAAGTTACTTTTTTTGTATTGGGAAAATAAAAATTATATTTTCCATGTAATGGTTATATAAAAACATATTTAAAGGGAATATCAAGTTTCTATGACATGAAAAAGGAAAAAAGAGACCAAATATAAGTGTAATATAAATATTATAAAGAAAGTGTAAATGTTAAAATAAACTTCTTAATTCCATTTATGGAAAATATGTAAATTTCTAATTAATGGTTGACATAAATATAAAACTATTTTAAAAATAATATTTGAATCAATTAAAATAATTTTTTCTAAACGAACAATTAAAAATTTTCATTACAATTATGTATAAAATATTTTAATAATAGTGTATAAAATGAATATATGAAATATAGTTTATTATAAATTTTAAAAAATAATATAATTATTGTTAAAAATAGCCACTCAAATTTGAAATTATGATTATGAACTTAATAATGTCATGCCTGGTATTCCCAAAACTCAAAATGTTTATTTTTTTATTTGGACTCTTACCTATTTAGGGGCCTATTTCAATCAATCCATAAATAATATCCATCATAATACTGCATTAACTGAATAATAAGCACTAGGTTAATCTTGATAAGGTATTCATATGTCTTAGTGCATCACCATGGGGTGCACCTATTCATTTATATAATATGAAATATGGGTAAATTAGTTTACCATTGATTATTTATAACATAAAAATAAAAGGACAGGAACATGTATCTTATACCCGGTAATGATGAGTTTTTTATCAACTTAATGAATCATAATAATTTTATAGGATTTGACATATATTAAGCTATAATAAATTTAGGTTTAATAAGGGGTTTATACCCATGATGGTTGTTTGTATAATGTATAGTCATTGTGAATTCATTGTGATACCATTTTGACCTATATATTCCCCTATTATCTGTATGCATTTGTTGAATAATTTATTTATAGTCCACCATATTTAGTTTATGATATTGTATATAATTGAAATTCTTATATATTCACTGACTAAGGAAGAGAAATAAGATCATTTGACATGTTTGATGAATAACCTAAGGAAGGAAATATTGATTGGATAATATACCAAATAATAATTTTTTGATTCACAATATTTCATTCCTTGGCCATTTAATCTATTGTTGTGGAATAATATAACATCTTTCAAATATACAATTTATTATGTATTGACTGAAAACAGACCAGAAAACTGAGATCCCTAGTTTTCTTTGGATGGATAGATTTTGAAGATTCTCTATGAAGGATATATCTAGAACTTGAAATCTAATAACAATGTTGACTCAGAATGGGTTTATGATTCTTTAGATAGATTAATGTGAGGAATATTTCAATTATCTTAAATAAAGGATTATAATTGAAACTCTTATTATATTATCCTACAGTGGAGAGGGGTTTTTTATATTTATTGGTAGAATAATGAAGGTATTTATATGTTTCCTTGTATAGAATGATATAGTGATAGAGTATTCCTAGTGAAAATTTAAAATTCATGAGAAATATTTCAGGAGACAGGATTTGGAGTTGTAACTATTTAATGTTCCACTGAAAATATATTGGAATTATACATATAGTGATTTATTTTACATATATAATAATTAAAATATCATTTATTATAAGCTCACACAAAAAGAGTTGAATTTTTGGAACATGATATGGTTGGAACTAAAAAGTTATTAGGAATGCCCAATAAACTACAGTCCATGGAATTTCCATTGGGTGGTTAATACTCGATGTCTAAGGGTTTATTCTTGTTTTTCCATGATGAGGATTTAATGTGTTCTATTATATATTGATTTCAGAATAGGGACCTTGAAATCATGAGGAATATAAATATATGATATCTTCCACATATGATTATTCATCCATCAATCCATGATAGGGTTATGAAGTTTAATAAATATTATGTTGAACTGCGGAATAAGGTCATATATTTACATAAGTTCAAAATTATTACCACTTAATTAAAAGGTTCTGGATTCATTTATGTATCCTATTAATACCATACATTGAGAGGGATCTATTTGAAAATGTTCATTTATCATCATTTTTAGTATGACTATAATGTATATAGGTTAATAGATATATGAAATCGTATTTTTTATGGGGTAACCAAAAAATGGTTATTTCATGGAATATATCACGGCTCCTATAGTGTTAGTTAAATATTTCCCATAGATTGAATTCTATTGGGATTTTATAACCACAAATAATACCATAATATAAATGGGGAAACAGTTCCTAGGAATTCATTATCAGACTCCCCAAAATAGATAAGTTGGAAAATTATATTTTTATTGTGGATTATCAATATATAAAATAAATAATTACTATTAAAATTATATAATAATAATATATCGATCATGTTAAATATATATATGTTAAAGATATGATGATATTCTATGTTATAACACTTTAATATGTATTTGATCAGGATGTAAGGTTTACCTTAATGTTCTATATGAGTATTCAACTTGGTATGGAGACAAAGACATGTTTTTGTACAATATATATCAATTTAATTATTGGTATGTATATGATGACCATTACAACATTAGAATATATATTTAAATAATTCACTATAGACTTATATGGTGGTTGGAACCAACACCATCCTTTTTGGAATTTCATACAACATCATATTTTACTCTAACTATCATATTTATTCACATTTTTCTCTCTCTTTTTGGAAGATAACAACTCAAATTTGATGGGATGTATTCAGAGAAAAAATGAAATAGAGAATAGAGAATCATTTTGAAATGATAGGGTTTTAAATCTATTCTGAATCACATTTGGGTAATGATGGGTTGATAGAAACGTTATTATTATAATAATTAATGGGATCTAGTGTTGGATATTGGTAAAATGTTATTAATATAAATATCCCATTGTAAGAAGGTTATGTTATTCTTAATGAATGGTAATTTGAACACTATATTTTATAGTCACATTGAAATATTTTAATGTATTTAGAGGACTTACTATCATTCGGAACATCTAATAGTCATCTCTTATGATCACAATGTGTTCTAGGTATCTTGACTAAAGCACTAGATTCCTGATCCTTCACATGAACTGAAATAAAGGTTTGTACCATTGTATAATGATCATTATATGTATAAAAAATGGTTAAAATCATGGATCAAATAGATATAATTCAATGTAACAAGATAAAATAACTTCTTACTCTTATATATAGGAATCAAAAAATAACGAATGATACATGGGAACTTGGGGATATGTTGAATTCTATATATCCTAATTTATTTCTACCAAATATACAAAATATAATTGATAAAATTTTAATGATGTTTTTGTAACATCCATTCACCAAATTTATTTTATGTTTATTCTTGTTTCCTACTTTCCACCAAAGATAATTATGACTTACGACTCCTAGGGATAGAGAACATTTAAAGAGAAAAAAAATGATCATAGAGGGATGTCTATTTGAATTAATGGAGTTCGAGTATAAATATTTAACAGATTTTTAGGAATCATCCTAATCTCAGAGATTTCTCTATTTGGTTTGGGGGTTTTATGTTGAAATATAATGAGTTGTACTATTTTATTGGAAATTAAAAATTGTGTAAATGGAATACACATTATGTAATAAGTATCCAAAAACAACCCATGAACCGTGTATATCAATTCAATGTAGTACACTTCTTGTGATCTTTACATGAAGTGTATGGTTAATAAGTTATTTTTTACTAAAAATGCGATATGGTTTTCTAGCATTTGTGATCCTCATGGAGTGCCACTGTGTAGATAGTTACATATCGTTTATGAATCACAAACAAGGATTTTAGGGAGATGAATCAGTTTCATCATATTTCATCATTTTATATAATTCATTCCTCTTGATCTAGATCCTTTCTCTGCTGGTTTTGGGAGCCTCTATTTGTTTAAGATTGATTTTTTCACTGATACATAACTATTATGGTTGGGTGGCATCACTATTGGTGTGTAATCCTTTCGATTTATTATTTTCCATTGATCGAGTTAGGGATATTTAAATTTTTTATTGTATTTTATGATTTGTGATGATTTTTCTTCTTGTTTCTTTAAATATTGATTATGTATTCTTGTTTCTCGATCCAAACCTTATAGGTTGTGGTGTGAAAGGTGTGTCTTTTGGATGTATGTGTAGTTTTATCATCTCTAACAACCCTTTTGATATATTTGTTAAATTAAATGATATTTATATTTATTCTGGGGAGTCTATTATTGTTGTTGTCTTTTTCATGTTGGTAGATTCTATGTGGGAAAGTGTCACCCCAAGTTTTATGGTGGGTGGTTTCCCCTATAGATGTGTTGGTGAACAACATTACCCTAAATTTTTTATTTATGTTATTAAATGAAATTACATGATAGTAATGATTTTATTTATTTTTTTCAAAATGGTTTTTATAAAATATGAGATTCCCTTAGTTTAGGTAAATGAGAAAGTGTTTTTAACGCATTGGGGAATGGTTTTATAAAATGGTTTTTAAAAAATTATTTGAGGAAAATGGTTTGATGAAATGGTTTGGAAAATAGTTAACATTGGAACCCTTGGCTTTTGTAGTGGATGATATACTAATATATCTCATAAACTTTTGGGAGGTCTTCTCAGGGGTTTTCCACTTCTCCATAGGCTCATTCTTAATTGGACGTATTGAACCTTTTATGGGATTCAATTACTAGGTAGTTCTTATAATCTCAAGACATAATGTATATATATTGGATCATAATGAATATATGATTTTCAATGTTTTGTTATGATTTTTATAGCTATCCAGAGCTAGTGTAATCCCTTTTGTAACGTTTCATGTGATTTTTTAAGCTTATATAATTTTTTGTACTATCATACAACTTATATGATATGTTATGAATGCTTTTTCTGATATAATAAATCTATTTTAATATATATTTATGAAATTAAAAAAAAATTATTTAAATATTCTATAAGGAAATTTATAAAAATTGAAAAATAAATTGGCCTCTTATTCTTCTTTTGTGTAAAATATTAAACTCTTGGTGTACATTGTATTCCTTAAAATTAAAAAGTCTTGTATTATAGTTCAAACAATTAATACATAAATAATTAGTGGGAACATAATGATAATGTTACCTCAACCTTTTTGCGCCTTCAGTGATTCATATATATAATCTCATTACTTTAATACATATTATAACATGATTTAAATCATAATTATCCAATTAAAATTAAAAAATGAAAAAGATTTATAGTATCATTGGAAGATAAGGGACATGAGTTTGATAAATGAAACTATATTAAAAATAATTTCATTAATATTAAAAATGAATTCATGAAAACCATTTACCTATTATAACCTTTTTGGATAACTTTGAGAATACATAAACAAAAACAATTATCTAAAAAGTCCAGTATGTGACTAAATATAGTAAAAAATCATAGCACTTTTATTAGAAGGAATGATATAAAATAAAATAAAATATATAGATCATGAATAAAATAATAAAACAATAATATATATAACTTTAATCATATGATCATGTAAATATTTAAATATTGAATCAATATATAAAATTATATAATCGTGATTCAAAACTAACTACCAAGACTGTATTACATGGTGGGAAAATCCCCATAAATTATTAAGTTTACTCCCTAATCACATATAAGACATATCATGAGACAAATCATTACCCAATTAATTGGAGTTATAACATGGTTCAACCATCATAATGTTGTCGAAGATTTGGGTTCCACAAAAAATTTAAACATTATGAATAAACATAACCCATGGAATCAAAAGGGTATTATAATCCAATCATATAGAATACCAAAATAGTATATAACATTGGTATCAATGTAAAAATTTATTGAAATCATAAATGGACATTAATAAAGGATACATGATCATAGATAAAAATAATTTATCTATTACTAAAGTAAAAAAACAAGTAAAAAAGAGTGGTTTTATAACCTTGTAAATTTTTCACTTAAGAGTGGTTTTATGAATAGAGGAAAATAGTTTTCAAATAGTGTAATAGAACAATATTTTATATAAAAACAGAAACTAAGACAATTTTTTGAAGGTATGAAGGATTTTTTTAATCATATAATTTTGAAAGCATTATATTTTGTTGTAATTTAAAATATTCATAGAAAATAATGATTTTTTCTTTAATATATATATTTTAAAATGAATTACTAATGGATCCTTTATTTCATGTATATATCTTTTAAATAATTATTAAATAAACATTGTATATATGTGTTAAATATATATATAAAAATATATATAATATGATTTTTTTAAAAAAATAATAAATTTAAAAATAAAGTTCAATAAAGAGATAATAAAAATTAAATTAAATATGGATGATGAGAATGATCTCAATCCTTATATATGAATACATTATGAACATTTAGTAAATGGCCACAATAATTAATCTATATTAATTAATTAAATTATTAAGTATATTTTGTACATTTATTTTATGTATTATAATTTTATTATGTTCAATAATGACTATTTTAATGATTTATAATGTTTATTTGTTTCGTTCGGTGAGTATTCATTTGAATGGTTTCATGGTTATATTACATGTATATAATTATGGAAGTTGACGTCAAAAGGGAATAATTCAATACAAGTTAAATTATAAGGTATTGTTGAACATCTATATGTTTAAATATACCTATATACAATTTCTTATTGTATTAGTATGATTCATATTATAAATTTTTAATGATTTTTTTTAGTTTAGTTTTCTTGTTTTTCTGACCATCATGTACTAGTTTCATTATATTTTTTATAGAATAGTACCAAAATAAGAAAAAATTATTATAATCACCTAAAAATTACATAACCATAATAATGATTTAATTAACCTACTTTGAGTTTGAAAAGAGAAATGAAAAATAATTATTGACAGAGACGATTAACTACAATAATTTGGACAATGGGTTTGCTTATTAAAATAATATAATATTGGAAATTGGTTCGATGATAGATATTGGAATTGAAATATAAAATTATAGTATATACAAGATACCATAATTTTTTGGTATTTTATGGATGTGGTAGGTGAGGATATGGTATAAAAAATAAAATAGATTAAAATAGATGGTTTAAGAAACATACCTCTTTAATATCACGTCCTTGAAGGACCCCATAAAGAACTTGGAATTGGGGTTTTTTAGAGAATATAATCTAATAGTCATGGAAAATAGCCATAGTATGGTAATTTTGTAGAATATTGATAAGATACATGACATAGAAGATTTTAGTATATGGTGTGTTGAGGGTGGTATTTATAGGTGACGATTAAGGGTTTTTATGATAATATTCTTTTGTTAACAATTTTTTCTCAAGACTACTAATATAGATTATTAATAATAATAAATATAGTAAATGGTTCATTATTGTTTTAACCAATGTTATATTACATCATCCATTACTCAAAAATTAATGTATTTAAAAAATAATATAAAATACCATAAATTATCATATTTCATTATTCTCCAAACATTCAAATATTTTAGAAAGAATACAAAAATTCACAGTATCAATTTTTAAAGAGGTATTTCAAAAAAATATAGTCAATTTAAAAAAAAATAAACATATGATGAATGTAATTTTATATATAATCATCAATTTTTATTTGAAATTTACTTCATTTAATATAGTAATAAATTTTGTTACCCTTTATGAAATTAAAGAAAGTCACATAATATTATCAGCTAATTATAAAACAATATTATATTAATTTAGGATTGTATTTTCTAAAGATATATTTGTATCATATCCTTCCCTTTTTTTGAAATTTTTGAATAAAAACATTCAATATAAAAATTAATAATACATAAATTAACGTTTTTATAAAATTTATTTACATACACCATCGTATAAATATATAATCTATTTATTTATATGACACATAAATTTTCTCGTATACTTTATTAGGTGATGTTACAATTCAATAGGCTAGATTACTATTATTAATGGATATATTACTATACTAAAAATCAGATTTATAATAGACATATTGGATCCTTATATCATATAAATACATCTTATTTCATTAATTCTTAATTAATGTATAAATTCAATATTAGTTATATGTAATCCCTAATAATTTAAATTAACATTTTCTATTAACATTATCATTTACTTAAATAACATCTTCTGTGATTATAATCATTTTAGTGGATCAATTAGATCTATATTTTCCCATTCTAGTCATATAGTTTTCTATTTATTGTCCTGATATAATAAATGGAATTTTTAATTGTTTATTTTCTAACTTTTCTATCATTAAAAATTTATGGGAATAATTTTTTTATTGCATACCCTTTGATATATATGTGTTTTATGACACTATTATATGAATTAAATTCCATTAGTAAAATTATGCGTCATTATTTTTTTCAACCTTATAATATTTCACCCAAAAAAACATTTTTACATAAAATTGAGAAAATAGGTGAGGAAATTTATCCATAATCACTTCCTCTTGTTCCCATGTCACTTATTTGTAGTTATTTTTTCTATATAATACCATGATTGGGTGAGTGGTCTTGATGTGAAAAACCTTGTGTCTACGGTCATAAATATTCATCAGTTTCTCCTCATACGATATATCATTTTCTTGCGATAAAACTTCTGAGATTAGTACATTCAATGTATCTATTATGTACATCCTCTGTAGGTATATATGGAATACATAATTTACTAGATACATAGTTTATGGAAGTTTGAGTTGATAGACTACAGCTGAAAAACAGTGAAGAACCTCTAACGAGCTAATTTACCTAGGACATAACTTTCCTATCTTTCTAAATCTCTTGAAACTCTTCCTTGATGATTTGTGGAAGAATACCTTATCACTATCCTAAAAACCTATATACAGTCTAAGACTATCTGCATGACTCTTCAATTGACATTTGGTATCCAAGATATGCAATATGATTTTCCTCATCAATTCTTCCATTCCATCGACTAGTTCATGTCCAAGAATCTTTCATTCGGTAATATCGTCCTTTTATGTAGTCATTCTACATAATTTCCCATAAAGTAATTCATATGGATTCATTTGGATTATTTATTGGAAACTATTTTTGTATGATAAATCAACCAATGAAATATAGCGGTCTCATCCTTCATTGAAGACCATTTATAATGCTCTCAATATATATTATAGTGTCTGAATAGTCCGATTAGATTATACATTAGTTGGGGCGGATAAGCCATAAAAAATCAACACTATATTTAGTTAATTTTGTTTACATTTCATAAATTTAGTGGTACATCACATATCCAAATCACATATAATTTATAATTTTACTCCATGGATCCTCAATACTTATCTTTTATTATATTTATGAATGTTGGTCAGCTGATAAGTCCTCTAAAATACAATAAATTGATTAGTCATTATAGGGTGTTCTGTAAGGAACCATATATAATTATTTTTTATGGATTTCTTCAAAAGTCTAGTGATGATGTCCTTACTGATTTTATCAAACATTAATGCACGTATGGGTAATGTATGCATCATACATTTTGAGTTTTTCGTTTAATAGTTAACTTTCCAACATACTAAGAACATTGATGTATATTCAATAATATCCTTCTTCATAATTTTCCTGCAATATTGCCCATAGATATATGAATACATACATATACTAACTTTTTTATAGAGAAGGTTAAAATATGTGAATCATTTAATGTTTTTTATTCTATATCACAACATTTCATCGTATACATTGTTGTGAACAAAATTTTCTAACTCATTCATCATCAATTTTTAGCAAAAGGATGTCCCATTTCTTATAGTTTATACCTTTTTTGAATTTTTACATATTCTCTTTGAGAAATAATTATCTTATCTATAATGGATATATGGAAAAACATTTCTGAAATGATTTATGTTTTACATACTTTTAGGATTCCCATGTCCATCCATTAGAGGTCTAAGACGATTGGATCCTTGTCAATTATCATCATTGACAATGTTACATGATATTTTATACTTAAAGAATATTCCAAATCAATTTGTTTAATAGGATAGCAGTCACTTGAGTATTCATAATCAATTATTAGTTATAACAATCTTTAATACATCATATTAAGATCCTTCTATGTGAATATATATTGTATTGTCTTATGATGAGTATATATCCAAAACATCTCCAAAAAAAGGTAATGCCTCCATACATCAACATGAATATCACATCATCTAACTCTGTTTCTATCGTGGTATATTTTTTCTTGTGAATATTAAACTTATTTAAGGTGTAGGGTATCACATTTACATTTTCAGATGTACAAAACATAATAACATTGAGGAACCATCAATATATTCCACAAAGAGTTCAACAGTTATTAGTGGTTTATGCACCACTATAAAGATAAGACTCTAAATTAACTCTTTTATTAAGTGTTCACATCCAATGGTTGAGACCAAATTTACTCCCTTAAAATCAGATTGGTTAGTAGGATTCATAGTTTTGTGATGTTCCTTAAAAATATTGGTAATACACAGGCAGAACATGATAACTATATATCACCATTATAGATTCCAGTCTGGACCACTCCTCAAATTTCATTGTATTAAAAGTGATCATAAATATTTCTTTACTGGTGATAACATTCCCCAAGAATGATACATCATCAATCTGGAACTCACACTTATGTTACATTGAATGTTTTTTCTCCATTCACAATGACATTAGTACATTCCTCAAATTAACTTATTTATCCTCCATTATCATGGAGTATATCAGAATATAATCTATGAATACTACAATAATTTTTTTGATTTATTCTCTAAACAAAAAATTTATTAATTCCATGAAATATTTGGGAGAAATAGTGAGTTTTATAGGAGTCATAATGAACTTATAGTGTCAATCTATTCTTCGAAATGTAGTCTTTGTAATTTTTTCCTTCTTCGCCTTTAATTGTTGATATCTCAAATGGTAATCCACCAAGGAGAAATACATTGACCCACATATCCAATTGAACAATTCATCTATTAGTGGTATTGGATAAATTTTATTTGTAGTTATTTTTTTGAGCCCATTTTATTCAATGAATAGTTGCATTGATCTATCATTCTTATTGATGAAGAGGAAAGGATCACCCCAAGGTGATGTAATCATGAATATATAACACTTTTCCACATTTTCATGAAACTTGTTTCAGAGTTCCTTTATCTCAATGGTTACATTATTTAGGGAGTATTTGATATGGGTAGATATCTAGGTTTAAGATCAATTGAAAAATCAATCTCTCAATCTGGGGGAACAAAAAACAATTCTTCAAGGGACACATCGGTGTAGTCCCACCCAATTCTCATTTCTATAAACATGATCCTCTACTTTGACAAAAAGAATAAGATAGATATGATCGATCATAATGAAATATTATTTTAAATTACGATAAGTATTTGAAGGAGATTCATCATCCTCTTTACACTTTTACATAATGGTGTGATGCCACAGGTTTTAATGAGTGATCTCCCTTTACAAAAATTTGATGTTGGATATGTATAAATATATCCAATAAATGCCTTATATAATAAAAGAGTTATCCAATGAAACTAAGATGATATGTTAGTCATTTTCTAGTTAACAAACATTAACAAATTGTGATTTATATACTTTAGATTCAATAATTTCTCCATTTTATGTTCTTATATATAACTCATCCATCATATTTTGAGGTTGTTTTTGAATTGATATACTAAATAAAAAATACATGAAAATTTATTAGAACCATAATAAAATAATAAATTACAAATTATTGAATGAATAACTAGTGTACCAATATCCCCGTAATTTTAGAACTCCACCTCATTAGTACGGATATGATATATCTATCTTTGGAACCTTTTATGTTGTTGTAGTTATTGTCTTTGAAAAAACATGTCTTACGACATTGGATCGCATAATCACCATATTCTGGGTAGTGAAAAAAATAAACTACATAATGAGTTTTTATTTGATGCTTCTTTTCTTCATCTATGTTAGTGGGATTATTCACATTATATAGGTAATTATTATCATTATTTCAATATTGCCACATTTTAATCATCTATTGGTTCCCTTTATAAAATTCTCATGACGATTCTTCCCACACTATTGACATATTGGATTTTGGTTTTTCATTCCACTAAGAGATTTATATTTTTATCCTCGAATATTAAAATCCATATTATGATTTTTAACTCTAATACTGGGGGACCAAAGTGGTAAACTAATCATCATCTCATCCTTTAGGGAAAATTAGAAAATATCAACTTACCTTTCATTTTCTCGATTCATGAAGGCATTTCATATACATTGTTTAAATACACTAACAATTATATCATCATTTTATTCATTGATCTTGAAAAATATAGTGTAATATCATACATGCCATGATATTTTCCCTCATATTCCCAATGGATTCAACTTTCGTTTTACAATATGAGGAAATCCAATTTCTTATTAAGATGGATTGTTCAGGTGAAATATTTAGTTAAAAATATTTTCATAAATCTTTACCAAACTATGGAATAAATTTACTCTTTATTCATTTTTATAATAAATGTTCACAAATTATCATCTTACCCATAAAAATTATAAAACTCCCTTATGATGTTTTATTCTTCTATGAATTGAAGGAAAATGAATATATTCTCAATGGAGTTAATCCATTGTTCCTCTATTAGGTGGTAAGAAGATCCACTAATGAAAGGAGGTATCTAAAACATAAAATATTCAACACAATTATTCTATCTATTAAGAGATGGTGGGGGTTCTACACAATTCAAGTTATTATTGATAATATGATATAGTATATCCAGTATTGTTTGGATGTTATGGGCTCATGTTCTGATATGATTTTCTTTTCATTTGGATGTTTTTTACATTTTTATCATATTCATTTTTTGAATGGGTTTTCATATTTCCCACAAATTACTAAGAGAAATAAATATAATACTAATATAGGGATTTAATATTTATTTCATTTGAATATAAAATAGAAAATATAAACATAGAAGGAATAACATAAAAATTATATCGTAACCTTTTATTCCCTAAATTTACAAAAAATATTTTTCTTATAGATAGGATTATCCTTATGGTTAATAAATTTTTTTCTTTTTTTAATCCCTAAAAATACGCAGATCAAGAAAAAATATCAATTATATGTCATGACCCACCTTCACCGAAAGGAGGGAAGATTCAGCAGATTGCCAGGCCCTTCTTTCTTTAAGTTAAAGGAGAGATAATAACCCCCAAAACCCGCCTTCAATAGGTCCCGGAGTGGCGACTAGCACCAAGGGTATGGAAATTTCACAAAAATGGAAGGCATTACCCTTTTTATTTTATAGGATCGAGAGATAAGAAGAAGAAAAGTAGAAAGAAAATTAATGCCAAAAGTAAACCATTTCCACATGCATGTTTCAAAAGTAAAAGCCACAAGGTGCAAAAGGTGTCTACAAAGGTAAGTACCAAAGAAAGAAAACGACAACTGCAACTGCTCCAAGGATCCAGGATAGTAAGGTCCTGCGCGATCCCCGAAGTCCTCATGGAAACCTGAAATTAGTTTTATATACATAGGGTGAGCATACAAGTACACTCAATAGGGAAAACCAAAGACTCTCGTGCACAAGTGGGGGAAACGTGCTAAAGTCCCATGAGAAAAGAAGTAAACCAAACACCTAACAAGGTAAACTATCCACCAATGCCTCACCAAGGAACACTCCCCAAATAACGCAAGTCAAGTAATATAGTATAATATCACATCGATGTTTGGGTACCCTGCGCCACTTTCCCACTGGTTATTGAGACATCCTACGCATCGGACCAATCCCTCCATTCACATCGCAGTCCCACTGCCACACCCGCCCGCACACACCTGGGCCACAACCGCACGCAGTCCCACTACCGGATCCCACCCGTACACACCTAGGCCACAACCGCACGTAGTCCCACTGCCGAATCCTTCCCACACACACCTGGGCCACAACTGTCACACGTAACCACGCCTACAAACACCTAGGCCAGAACAACAACCACCACGCCCGGAGACACCTGGGATACAGGATCCACTGCCACGCCCGAAGACACCTGGGCCTCATCTCGAAGATACTTGGGAAACCACCTGCCGCACACACCTGGCCAACCACCACACTACCCCGCCCGAAGGTTCTTGGGCTAATAATGGACCTCAGGCCATCACAGCCTGCCCGAAGATACTTGGGATATCTGGGAAAGGGAGCAGAAAAGGAGCTAATAACCAGCCACTAAGAATAGTGTTGGGAAAAACACCCTCCCCCATGAAATGGGGGTGTTCGGCACTATGTGCTCAACTTGGATGGGGCGCGAATAAGAAACACAAAACTACAAGTATAGATATTGGTAACAAGCACTCACCCAAAGCCTAGGTTTTTCTAACTAGCCTACAAAACACAACACCACTACACCTAAGTCCCAAGTCACAACTTTCGCCAACAAAACCCATTTTTACCATTCTTGTTTCAAGTTTAGTGATAATGTTTATTTAAGTTTAAGCACTACTAGGTAACTAGCAAGCATAGGCACAAGTCCAGGAATGTAAACAGTCAAGCATCAACCATAACGCCCACACCCGGTTCTCAACAACAGAGGATCCCACCCCAATTCGTGATATAAACAAGTACCCACCCGGTCTTAAAACTCACTACCGCTGAATCCATACCAACAGGGGATCCCATCCCCAAACACACACAACCACCAACAGTATAAGACAGGGGATCCCATCCCCTCCCACATTTCCAGCAATCGGCCCGGAAAGAAAACAACCAACCACCACCATCAACACAAGTCATGGCCATGCCGGTATTTTTAGATTTAAACAACTTAACACACTCCATGATTTCAATCATCGTGTGTTTTAATTTGGGGTTATCACAGAAGGATTGATCCTGGGGATTTAAATTCACTTAGATGGGTGTACATGATTAACCAGTATCCTTTTTAACAGAAGTAGTTCACAACTAGAAACAAGCCATTTAAAACATCAGCAGGGGTTCATTAGTACACAAACAACGACCACCAACGGCCTCGATTTTCAGAAATGTGTAAGCCGACACAACACAGAAAGATGGTCATAATAAAAACAACATCAATGATCACAGCCCCCTTTCTTTATAGAATCCAGTTCATTATCTTCATTTAGGTCTGGTTTATCCAATTCTATAGAACAGAAACATGCCCACCCCGCATGATACACAAAAGAGAGAGGCG
This sequence comes from Viscum album, assembly GCA_963277665.1. Lineage (NCBI taxonomy): Eukaryota > Viridiplantae > Streptophyta > Magnoliopsida > Santalales > Viscaceae > Viscum > Viscum album. The sequence continues at coordinate 1,835,395,771 of OY728161.1, read as the reverse complement.
AAGGAGAAATTCCCTAATTGTTGATAGATGATCGACGCTTAGGCCGGGCACGGAACTTTACGGATAACGATGCGGCGCACCCGATGCACCAGAATCTATTTGTGAAAAGCTGCGATCGAGAAAAGGAGAACCCACGGCTAACCCTTAGTTTATAAGAGCCGCAGATGGTTGAGATAAAAACGCTGAACCGCGTAAGGCGCGAGGGTCATGGGTTGACCACGGGGCTCCACACATTATTAAGGGGGGTCGGGTGGTTTAAACCGACTCATTAATTCATTAAGTACTTAATTAAAACTCTTATGCGCGTTACGGGTCCTTAAAACACGCTCAAACAGGTCAAAATAGGGTTTGAAACCCTAATTGCGCAAGGAGGAATGCCACTGGAAAACCCCGACAAGGTCGGGTGACACCGATCGGCCTCACCAAGATGCCACTCCTTTAGGACCTAGATTTTGGCAAAGGGAAGGACCAAGAGAGTCTGGGTCATCACCTCAGATACCTCTCAAACTATTCTCGTCCTCTAGAATTTAAACAACCCAGGTAGAAAGGGCGGATCCGAACAACCACCTCGAAAGATACCTCTCAAGAATGATCCTCGTTGTTAACAAAGAACACCTTCTTTTCATGAACCAAGCAACATATCATGTCAAACTGCCCAGGCATGTGAGGGTTGGGGAGTCTCCTTCCCCATGTCAAGATATTATCTGCTTTGGGTGGCACTGACTCGCCCTCACGGGTTTAATCGCATCCACCTTAATGCGTCTTGATTAGGGGTCAGGTTATATCCTCCCCCATAGCCAGGGCTTTTCACACACATTCAGAGGAAGAAAACCTGTACATTTCATAGCCAAAAGACAAAACATTCTACCACAACAGGCACAACAAGAAACAAAACATAAAACAACTCTCAGTATTGGGTACGCATCTGTGCTTCCCTCTCCCACGTACTCTCCCCAAGCCCACCATGTCTCCATAACACACAAACCAAGGGAATGGTCCGCCCACGAAGCACCTTTTATTTGCGATCCTCGATCATCATAGGTCTCTCCACAAAAGTCACGTCATCCTCGATGTCCAGCTCAGCCCTATCAAGGACGTGTGAATCGTCGTGCAGATACCGACGGAGCTGGGACACATGGAAGATATCATGTATCCTCAGTAGTGGTGGTGGTAACTCTAGCTGATAGGCTACCTCACCGACCCTTCACAACACTTTGAAGGGTCCGATGAACCTGGGAGAAAGCTTACTCCCATTGTCGAACCTCCGCTGCCCACGCCGAGGGGAGACCTTCAAGAACACGTGGTCTCCAACCTCAAACTCCAAGGGCCTCCTCCTTGTATCAGCATATGACTTCTGCTGGTCCTGGGCCGCCTTCATCCTTTCCCGTAAGATTTGAACCTTCTCTGTCGTGTTCTGCACCACCTCCGGTCCAAGGATGCCTTCCTCTCCTACTTCGGCCCAACACACAGGTGAACGACATGGACTCCCGTACAAGGCTTCAAACGGGGCCATACCAATGGTATAGTGATAGTTATTATTGTAAGCAAACTCTACCAGGGGCATGTGTCACACCCATGATCCTCCTGAGTCCAGAACACATGCCCATAGCATATCCTCCAAGGTCTGGATGGTGCGCTCTGTTTGTCCATCTTTCTGGGGATGGAAAGCAGTGCTAAGGCGCAACTGGGTGCCAAACGCATGCTTCAATCCTCTCCAGACTCACGAGGTAAACTGTGTGTCCCTACCCGAGACTATGGACCTCGGAACTCGATGCAACCGTACCACCTCATCCACATAGCTTCGTGCTAAGGTATCCACTACACTCGACTCCTTGATCGCCAAGAAGAGAGCCAATTTTGTCAACCTGTCCACTACCACCCAGATGGCGTCGTATCCCCCTTGGAACTTGGGTAGTCCCTTGACGAAATCCATCAAGATGTCATCCCACCTCCACTCGGGGACATCTAGAGGCTGCAGTAGGCCGCCTGGAACTCGGTGTTCAGCCTTCACTTGATGACACACTAAGCACTTGGTCACAAATTCTTCCACAGCTCGCTTAACTCCAGGCCACCAAAACTGCCTCTTCAGTCCCTGGTAAATCTTGGAAACTCCTGGGTGCACTTCTAGGGGTGTGGTTTGGAACTCACTGAGAACCTTTCCGTGCACCACCTCCAGAACGAACAACCTTCCTTGGAAAAGCATCCAGTTCTGACCATCCTCTGTCCACCCTTCCGGAGCATTTCCCTGGTCAACTCGGTTACGCATCACTTCGCACTCTAGGTCTCCCCACTGAGACTCCTCCACTTGCTGAAACATAGATGAATACACTATCATATTTTATAGGAAGACTCTACCGCTATCCATCCTCATGTCCAGGTGTAAAGCAGCTAACTCTTCCATCGCCTTCCAGGCGTCCGCCGACTCTCGGACCGCATCCTTATGTATCCTCTTGCTCAAGGCATCGACCACTAAATTGCCCTTTCCCTCAGTATAAGAGATCTCAAAGTTGTAATCCTGGAGGAACTCCACCCATCTCCATTGTTGCAAGTTTAGGTCCCACTGGGAGAAGATATACCTCAAGCTTTTGTGATCCGTGAAGACCATAAAGCACTCTCCAATGAGGTAGTGCCGCCATAACTTTAGCGCGAAAATGACCGCTACAAGCTCCAGGTCATGGGTGGCATAATTACGCTCATGGGGGCGTAGCTTCCTGGACCCATAAGAGATCACCCCTTGTTGCTGCATCAACACACATATAAGGACCTGTCCTGAGGCATCACAAAACACCTCATAAGCCGCCCCCTCTTCTGGAAATCTCATCACTGGGGCACTGATCAACTTCTCCTTTAGGTAGATGAAGGCTGACTCGCACTGCTCGCTCCACACGAAATCCTGGTCTTTCTTGGTCAGGGTTGTCAAAGGGGCCGCAACATGGGAGAAGTTGGGTACGAACCTCCGATAGTAACCTGCCAGCCCAAGGAAACTACGGACTTCTGCCACATTCTTGGGTGCTGCCCAAGAAACAACTGCCTCAACTTCTGACGGGTCTACTGCCACTCCCTACTCAGACACCACATTCCTGAGGAAGCGCACTTCTCGTGTCCAGAACTTGCATTTCGACAACCTCCCATAGAGCTTATGATGTCGAAGGACCTCCAAAACCGTCCTCATGTGTTCCGCATGGTCCTCCTCTGATCTAGAGTAGACCAAGATGTCGTCGATGAACACAACTACGAACCGATCCAGGTACTTCCGGAAGATGGAGTTCATAAGCCCCATGAACACAGTTTGGGCATTCGTAACGCCGAAGGGCATGACTATGAACTCGATGTTTCCATACCTGCATCTAAATGCTATCTTCGAGATGTCGCACTCCTTCACTCTTAGCTGGTGATACCCAGACCGCAGGTCGATCTTCGAGAACCATCCTGCCCCTTTCAGCTAGCCGAAAAGATCGTCAATCTTCAGAAGAGGGTAGCGATTCTTGATCGTCGCCTGATTCAGGCTCCTGTAGTCTGTGCACAACCTGAGACCACCATCTTCCTTCTTTGAGAACAAGACCGAAGCACCCCACGGTGACGCACTTGGCCGAACATAACCTCTCTTCATCAGATCGTCAATCTGGATCCGCAACTCCCGTAGCTCTGAAGGTGCCATCCGGTAAGGAGCCATCGAGATCAGACGAGCACCAGGCTGTTGGTCTATCCCGAACTCGATATCACGCTGAGGGGGTAGAGTTGTCACCTCCTCAGGAAAGATGTCCATAAACTCACAAACAATCTCTGGCACTTCAACCATCTCAGCATCTATTGATTCCACTGTCATCTCGGCCAACAAGGAGAGGAGGGGTTACTCCCGCCTATTTCCCTTCTGATCGCTCCGCTCGCCGGTGAAGGTAACACGCCGGCCGTCCGAGTCCGAGAACACCACCCTTCTTTGGAAACAGTCGATGATGTCACACACATAGAATAGCCATTCGATGCCTAGGATTGCATCGTATGGCTCTATCTGTAGCAAGAGAAGGTCCCTAACCGACTGATGTGGCCCTATCATCAGTCTACATCCTCAACAAACAAACAACAAGTTGGTCTGACCTCCGACTGGTGTGCTCTACACCAGGGGATCTGGAAGTCTCTCCGCATCTAAACCCAAGGAACGGGCTAGACGTGGTGCAACAAAAAAGTGGGAAGCTCCGGTATCAAACAAGGCATAAGAAAGAGTGCTAAACAGATTGATCGTACCTCGAACAGCCTCCGGCCTTGCCGGAACTGCTGCCTCTGCGGTGTGTAGCTGTCCGCACCCGACTCCTCTGCCTCTCGGCTGTCGGCCACCTCCTCGACCACGCCCTGGTCAGGGTCCTTGAGGAGTACCCTGCGGTTGGACTCCTCCTCCTACGTCTGCCCTTGGAGGAGCGGGAGCTCGCTGTCTCTGCTGCTGTTGCTGGAAAGGCCTGGTTGGAAGCTGCTGCTGGGGCGGGTGTAGGGGCTGTCCGCCACTGCCGTACTGCACCCTGTCCTGGAACTGACTTCGGAGATGTCCAGGGCTCCCACAGATGAAGCACCGTGGTCCCGGGCCTGAAGGAAAAGGATGAGGACCTGGGGATCAAAACTGAAACTGCTGTGGTCTACTCCCTGCTGGTCGGAACCTGGAGGGTCCTGACGATGGAGGCCTAGTGCTGACGGCCTTTCCCTTTGATGGTCCTAGCTGGATCCCCTCTCGGGATACACCTCCTAGAGCGTGCATCCTCTCCACCACTTTGGCCTTCTTCTGGACCTCCAAGTATGTCGGAAGGGTAAAGGGGGTAACAGCGTACTGGAGGGAGGGTCAGAGAGCCTGCTCCAAACGTCTTGCCCGAGACTCCTCGTCAGGAAAGAGGTCTGGAGAAAAACGTAGGAGGTCCTTGAACTTTATCCCTAGCTCCCTCACAGACATACTCCCCTGTTGGAGGGAGAGTAGCTCCTATCTCTTTTCTGCCTTCATCGTCGAGGAGAGGAATTCCGCACGGAACTCCCTCTCGAAATCAGCCCATGCCACCTCAGCCTCTCTCCTCTCCCCCAGGTAATGCGTCCACCACTAACGCACTGCTCCCCGCATCTGGCTGATGGCCAGAGGGACCCAGTACTCGGTCGGGGCCTGAATCAGGCCGAAGGCTATTACTAGCTCCTCTAGCCAGCCTTCTGTCTTCATGTCAGAGGTGCTGCCCTCATACTTCTTGAGGGTCTGTCGCTGGAAGGCCCAAAGAGTCTTCTGCCACTGGTCATCCTCTTCTTGTCGATCAGCTCTCTGCCGATCGGCCAAAGTAGTCTCTGGGGCCTCGATCGCCTGTACCACACGTGGTCGTCTTCCAGGTGCCATAGCTGCAAGGTAAACAAGGAATGCCTAAGCCCAAGTAGTGCAAAATATCTTTCTTAAAATTTCACAAAAATTTTAAATTTATTCTTAATTCCCAAGACATCCAAGAAACACAAGAACACAAGTCATTATGATGCATGTACCTTTCCTAGGGTCTCTACCCTAAAATCAACGTGGCCTCACTTGGTCGTTCTGTAGGTCCAGATTCCTTGCATCGGATTATGGGGGGCCCTAAAATCCCGTGTCCTAGCTGGTCTTCCCTGGCCTAATTCACGCACCGAGGTCTCCCAACACTGTTTCCTTACCATCCCATGCAATAATCACTGTGCCTAACTCCAGACTCCATCATATCTCTCAACCATCACCTCTGATACCATTCTGTCATGACCCGCCTTCACCAAAAGGAGGGAAGGGTCCGCAGATTGCCAGGCCCTTCAATCTTTAAGTTGAAGGAGAGATAATGACCCCCAAAACCCGGCTTCAATAGGTCCCGAAGTAACGAATAGAACCATGGGTATGGAAATTTCACACAAATGGAAGGAATTACCCTTTTTATATTATAGGATCAAGAGATAAGAAAAAGAAAAACCAACAACACCAAGGTAGAAAGACAAGTAAAGCCAAAAGTAAACCATTCCCACATGCATGTTTCAAAAGTAAAAGCCACAAGGTGCAAAAGGTGTCTACAAAGGTAAGTACCAAAGAAATAAAATGACAACTGCAACTGCTCCAAGGATCCGAGCTAGTAAGGTCTTGCGCGATCCACGAAGTCCTCTTGGAAACCTGAAAGCAGTTTTATATACGTAGGGTGAGCATACAAGTACACTAAATAGGGAAAACCAAAGACTCTCATGCAAAAGTGGGGGAAACGTGCTAAAGTCCCATGAGAAAAGAAGTAAACCAAACACCTAACAAGGTAAACTATCCACCAAAGCCTCACCAAGGCACACTCCCCAAATAATGAAAGTCATGTAATATAGTATAATAGCACATCGATGTTTGGGTACCCCGCGCCACTTTCCCACTGGTTATTGAGACATCCTACGCATCGGACCAATCCCGCCATTCACACCGCAGTCCTACTGCCACACCCACTCACACACACCTGGGCCACAACCGCACGCAGTCCCACTATCGAATCCCACCCGCACACACCTGGGCCACAACCGCACGCAGTCCCACTGCCGAATCCCGCCCACACACTCCTGGGCCACAACTGTCACACGTAACCATGCCTTCAAACACCTAGGCCAGAACAACCACCACCATGCCCAAAGACACCAGGGCTAAAGGATCCCCTGCCACGCCCGAAGACACCTGGGCCTCATCCCGAAGACACTTGGGAAACCACCTGCCGCACACACCTAGCCAACCACCACACTACCCTGACCAAAGGTTCTTGGGCTAATAATGGACCTCAGGCCATCACAGCCTGCCCAAAGATACTTGGGCTATCTGGGAAAGGGAGCAGAAAAGGATCTAATAACCAGCCACTAAGAATAGTGTTGGAAAAAACACCCTCCCCCATGAAATGGGGGTGTTCGGCACTAAGTGCTCGACTTTGATGGGGCGCGAATAAGAAACACAAAACTACAAGTATAGATATAGGTAACAAGCACTCACCCAAAGCCTAGGTTTTTCTAACCAGCCTATAGAACACAACACCACTGCGTCCAAGTCCCAAGTCACAACTTTCACCAACAAAACCCATTTGTCCCATTCTTGTTTCTAGTTCAATGATAATGTTTAATTAAGTTTAAGCACTACTGGGCAAATAGAAAGCATAGGAACAAGTCCAGGAAAGTAAACCGTCAGGCATCAACCATAACGCCCACACCCGGTTCTCAACAACAGAGGATCCCACCCCAATTCGTGATATAAACAAGTACCCACCCGGTCTTAAAACTCACAACCATCGAATCCATACCAACAAGGGATCCTATCCCCAAACTCACACAACCACCAAGAGTATAAGACAGGGGATCCCATCCCCTCCCACATTTCCAGCAATCGGCCCGGAAAGAAAACAACCAACTACCACCATCAACACAAGTAAGGGCTATGCCGATATTTTCAGATTTAAACAACTTAACACACTCCATGATTTCAATCTTCGTGTGTTTTAACCGGGGGTTATCACAGAAGGATTGATCCTGGGGCTTTCAATTCACTCAGCTGGGTGTACATGATTAACCAATATCCTTTTTAACAGCTGGAGTTCACAACAACAAACAAGCCATTTAAAACATCTGCAGGGGTTCATTAGTACACAAACAACGACCGCCAACGGCCTCGATTTTCAGAAATTCGTAAGCCGACACAACTCAGAAAGATGGTCATAATATAAACAACATCAACGATCACAACCCCCCTTTCTTTATAGAATCTAGTTCATTATCTTCACTTAGGTCTGGTTTATCCAATTCTACAGAACAGAAACACGCTGACCCCGAATGATACACAAAAGAGAGAGGTGAATGAGAAATTACCTACTTGTTGATAGATGATCAACGCTTAGGCCGGGCGCGGAACTTTACAGATAGCGATGCAGTGCGCTCGATGCACCCGAAGCTGTTTGTGAAAATCCACGATCGGGGAAAGGAGAACCCACGGTTAACTCTTAGTTTATAAGAGCTACGGATGGTTGAGATAAAAATGCTAAACCGATTAAGGCGCGGGGGTCGTGGGTTGACCATGCGGCTCCGCACGTTATTAAGGGGGGTCGGGTGGTTTAAACTGACTCATTAATTCATTAAGTACTTAATTAAAAATCTTATGCGCATTAAGAGTCCTTAAAACATGCTCAAACAGGTCAAAATTGGGTTTAAAACCCTAATTGCGCAAGGAGGAACACCACTGGAAAAACCCCGACAAGGCCGGGTGATGCCGATCGGTCGCGCCGATCGGTCTCACCGAGACGCCACCCCTTTAGGACCCGGATTTTGGCAAAGGGAAGGACCAAGAGATTCTGGGTCATCAAATTATACCTATATATGTTATTTACAAATATTATTACATGATTTGTAGAATAATTATATACAATATAAGAAAAAATGATCAAAATGTATATTGTCATTTGTTGAAAAGGTACAAAATTAGAAAAAAGGAATCTATAATAAAACCCCATTTAATTAATCTCCATAATTATATCCATATTATCTTTGAGATTATACTAATATTATATAATTAATGTGGGAAAACAAAAAGAATAACTATGAGAAAAAAACCAATAATTGAATAAACATAGTAATAAATCATAGAATAATAGTTAGAATGAATTACCTGATAACAAAAATGTCATGGTTCATTATTAATGTAATTGAAGAATAACATATTAACATGGGACTATATGATCAATGAAATATTGAAATTTCAAAGAAACATATAAGATGACAAAAATATGAGTCAAAGATAGCTACCTAGACTATTTACCTTTTTATAAAATGTACCATAATGGAATTAGATTATTTCTGATTCCCAAACCTAACATATCACGAGATAAGACATTAACAAATACATTAGATATATATATATATATATATAGGTTCAACCAACATAAAATGTTCCTGAATATGCGTGCCACATAAAAAATCAAACAAAAGAAATAAACATAAGGGATGCCCATGGAATGAAATGGGTATCATAATGAGATCATAAATCATCACCAAATGGTGTATAACAATTATATTAATTTAATAATGGATTCAAATTATACTTTCTCATTCATAAATGAATAATATGAATATGTTTATTTTTCCTCGATCGAATTTTACTTTTTATTCAAAAATGGGTGTGGTACCCAGAAACCAAGAGGAGTCATGGCGGCCTAAAGTGGTGTAGTCCAAGGGCGTCCCCTTGCACAAAATTACTAAATTCCATGGGAAGTGATCGCAATCTACAAAACGCAAACAATGGAGCCTCCAAACTACTCCACTGTGACAAGGATTACACATTGATGTTATCCTCTATAAGGGTTTGGCGACCCATGTATCCATGTCTTATTTCCAAAGAGAAAATTCAAACCAGCTATGTCAGATGCCAAGGGGCCCCCACATGCCCATTTAACCCACGAACAGTTGTCTCTGAATCTGAATCCACTTTTGAAAAACACATCAAAGGATTCTTTCAAAGGGTGACACCGGTTTGAATTGCTTTCATTTCTGTACACAAGGAACTCCTCGGGCCATAAAAGCTGCTGAAAAAAATATCATTGAACCAAATCTATCCCTCGGTAAACCACCCCCATAAATCTACCAATGTATAAACCAACCATCTATGTTCTCTTTGAAACTAGAAAGAGGAGGACTCCATTTGATCTCGGAACCATGCAGACTGTTTTGGACCAAAGGAAAGTTGATCACACATTTTTATGAAGAGGTAAAGAGCCTTTAATAGAGATAAGTGAATAAAAATTTACCAAAAATAGGAATGAACTAAAATGGTTTTTTCAAAAAAAATGAGTGTTTTTATGAATATAATATTTTTATAAAAAAATTAATTGAGTGGTACATTAAAAGAGGCAATGAAAATGGATATGTTCCCCATAATTTTCTTTTCATAAGGAATTAAGAATGAAACATTTATTACATCAATCACACAATAATATAATGATTAAATTCACATGGTAAAAACGTGTGAGACAAAAATACATAAAATAAAAGAATAATATAAGATGACCAATGTTATAAATTGAAGTACCCAAATTGAGAGCAGAACATAAATAGAATATAAAGGTTCCGAAAGATCTCTTAACGTCTGTCTGAATGTGCTCCGAACGTACACTTAATATCAGGGATAATAAAAATATATCAATTAATTACTTAATTTTTGACTAATAATACATGAATTTTTTTATTATAAATTATTATTTTCATTTATGTAAATTTTCATTTTATTGTTTTCGGAGCATTCGTTTTTAGGGACTCATGGTCAGTTCACATTTAAAAAAGTATGAATATTATTTTCAAATTGACACATTTATAGAAAGTGGAAAATATGTTGTATTTATTAATATCCATATTTTAAATTCTCCTAAATATAATTCTGATTTCTCATAAGAGGATGATTAATTTTATAAAACATTAATGATAATTGTTATGTTTATTTTTGTAATTATCCACCCATCAGGAACATGTTTCAGTTTATAAATTCTATAATAGTTCCACACATGATATAATTTATAATATAAATATTAAAAAATTATTAATCCATAATAATGGTTTTATGACCATCCTTGATCTATGTAATGACAAAATAAATACAATTTTCTATGGAGATGATTTACTGCAATAATTTGGAAAATAGTCTTATTTCATTGAATAAGATGGAATAAGAAAGGTGGTAGAAAAAATATAATGAATTTTTAATTTTAAAATAGAATATATCCATGATAATTGAGTTATTACACTATTATTGATGATGGTGGTGAGTAGAATATAGAAAAAATAAATGAAATTAAAAGAGAAGGATTGAGAATGTTACCTATTTAATATCACCTATTTGATGAACCCCTTAAAGAACTTGATATTGGTCTATTGTTAAGACCAAAAGATATCGACAAGGGGGGATGTATTGGAAAAGTAATTGGTGAGAATATTGACAATATAAATGGATTATAAGGTGTGTGGAGAATGGGTAGTGATGGATGAAATTTATATGAGGATGAGAAGTGTTTTTTTATTATAATATTTATTGGATTGTTATTTGGGCTCAATATTATCTATATATTTGATTATTATAAAAAATAAGTAGTTAATAGATCAGGAGTGTTTAAACAAATGGGTCAATATATTAGCCACAACTAAATTTTTTATTAATATCTCATATAAAGTTAAATACAATAAATTATTGTATTTAACTATTCACAACAAATTCTTAAAATTTAGAAAAATTCAAAATGAACAGCACTTGAATTTTTTGATGATTAGATTTCAAAAATAGAATCAATATTTTCAAAATTTATTTTTTAAATAAGAGAAATTTATTTTTTAAATAAAATAATCAATTATTCATAAAATTCTTCTTTTAATATTAAACTAGATTTTTTGACCATTTGTAATATTAAATAAGGAAACATAAACATATCATAGAATTTTTTAAAAATGTAAAATTAATTTTTTAATATTCAATATGAATCTAAATTTTCTTTATAATAAATATAATTATTATTAAATTTAAAATAAAATTTTAAGTCTTAAAAACATACCAACACTAAATTTAACATTTTTTAAACATTAATTTAATTATTGATGTATATAAATATCTTATTTATTTATTCATATGATACCTATATTATATTTTATAATTTTATAGGTGATTTTACTTTTTTAACAACTAGATTACTATTCATAATAGTCAGATTACTATTCTGATGACCAGATTTATAAAGAGAATATTGGTTATTTTAATTCCTATAAATACATCTACTTTAATTTTTTATTTATTCACTTATAATTTATCCCATGATTCTATATGTAATTTAATCATTAAAATGATTATTTTATTATTTACATTTTTTTTAATTTTATGGTATTTTTCATGGGAGCGGTAATTATAGTAGATCAAGAAGATCAACATTTTTCCATTCTAATTATCAAAATATCTATTCATTGGGAAACTATCATATTTATCATTTTTATTATTTTATTTTTGAAAAAATATATCATTATTCATTTATAAGAATATTTTTTCTTGTGGGTTATCAGTGTGATGTATGTGTTGTTTTAGATAATTATAATAATCAAATATCATTGGTAAAATTATCAGTCATTAAACATAGAATTGGTTAGGTCATATGTTATAGGGAAATTCAAGGTGGTATATGGTGGTAGTGAGGCCTTTTGTTAGCCGTGTTGGGTAGCTAGTGGTGAGATGGTGGGACATTTCCCACACTATCACATGGAGATCGGGTTTTCCTGATTTTGATTTCATTTATTATAGGACTTGTGCATGGATATTTATTCTATTATTAAGTTGTTCGGTTTCAAAAATGTGATTTTTTGTTATATCATATATCTATTTCTTCCAATATTTATCTTTTTTAGGTGTATATATTTTATGATTTGTCTTTGGGATTGGAAAAACCATTCCCTATATTAGTTTTTTTATTCTAGTGTTCTAGTATCTAGCTTATGTGGATCAAGAACACCCATCTAAAATGTAGACGTTTGGGTTTAATCACTAATTGAAATGGTATTTAAGTCGATTAATTATATTTTGGTAACATAACACAATGTTTGGAAGTTTTTAATCATCATAAGACATTTGATAAACTAGATATAGTATTATTAATACTTGAGAGATAGATTATGGGTACTGTTATGTTAGATCTTACCATGATTAAACCCATGTTACCAATTGATTATAGAATATGCATCAATTTATTTGAGTTTTAATGTTAATACTATTTCTTATGGGTTTTATGGATTGAACATGTTTTTCTATTTCTCGTAACCAATTAAATTATTCTTAAGCACACAATAATATGCCTCTGAGATGTTTTAAACATGTTCTAAAGGAGGGTGATGTTCATCATTGAAATCCACCTCTCAATCCAAAAATATTTCGGGGAAATTATGTGGGAATTATTTCTAACTGACCAAATTCTCAATGATGTTCATAACATAGTTTTTAGGTACTACAAGGAGATGTAAGAGAAATAGATAAATCATGAGAGTTCTTCCACAAGAATCCACCATCATTTAAATATATTAATGAACCTCATGTTTTAGAGTAAATGATAGAAAATATTCCACATATCTTTGACACTATAGATACTTCTAATATTGTCAATGTAAACAGTGTCATGTTCATACTTGAGTTTACCTATAAGAATTTTCCAGATAACATGGTGAAGGTAGATACAAACTTAGGCTCATAGATGAAGTATTTAAAAAATATATTCTTATGGTAGTTTTTAAGTGTCTTTGATGATGGACCAGTCTATGGAGTTATTGTATTTTTTCTTGAATATTTTTTTTTTGTCAGCATACACCAACCAGTTTGTTAAGGTGGTTCATTCAGATAAAGGGGTTCTAAATATTGACTAGTTAAAACCCCAAAAGTACCTAAATGATTTTCATATATATATATATATATATATATATATTATCCTAGTTGTTTATAAAGATTATTTCAAACTATATTGGGAATTGTGTACATGGTTATGATGGAAGAAATGAATATAGTTAGATTGTTTGGATATTTTAAATTTTATGGTCTACCATGTGGTACATTTAGTTTCATTCCAAATAAGATGTGTAAGTATAATGATCATCACTGAAACTATGGAGGTCGTGTTTGGTTGAAGTCCCCTTCATCACTTCCAGTTTTAGCTGGTGGTGGGCCTATGAATTGCTAACAATGAGCTATAGTTAGACACACATGATGATCTTTTCCATGAAATACTATAATTGTTTATAGCATTGTATGACATATTCATATACAATGCTTCTTCTAGGCTATGTGTAAAACTAAAATGATATAGGATCATGTACTTCAATGGCTACTGTGGTGAAATCAGATTCATCAAATACTAGAGGGATATTCAAACAAGGATCATGAGTGGAGTACCTTAATGTAGTTAATATTGTTCCATAAGATGTATATGTGGTTCCAGTGTTATAGATCATTACCATGCTTATTACACATTCAGTAGTTATAACATTACATGATACCAATGCTTCTCATTATTTAATTTCAATCATTTATTTAATATACATAACCATCTATTAGATTACATGACTTTTGTTATAGAATATAAACACCTTTTTCGACAAGGATAGAGTGGGGGTTTCTGTTTCTATCTTGGGTTTTATGAATAGATGATGCAGATTTATTCTTGCATTTTTCAGTTATCAATTTGGATTTTATGAATGTCCTCCTTAGGATGGATTTTTCAGTTTCTCATCATTCTATGTATGAACTTTGTCACTGTTGTCTCTTGTTTTAAATGTTTAGTGTTCTCACATGGGTTTTTTTAAAGGTTGAAGATGAATCCTCATTTTATTATTAGATAAAAGTATTTTTTTACTAGGTAGAGGGAGACCTATTACATATCCTAAAGGCCTAAGGCCATGTGGCCTAAATAAAAGGCTTGAAATCCCATTTTTTGTCCCAAAGGACCCCTCGGTGAATAGTACTACTACAGTAATCGAGTTTCTATAGTAACTACTACAGCATTGCCTCTACTACAGTTCCTTCTATAGTTCCTCTACTGTTACACTTTCCCCGCTACTATAGTCTACAACTGCTACAATATTACTACAGTGACCTACTATCGTACCCCAAATTTTTTCCCTTTCCTAGATTCGATCTAGGGTATTTTGGAAGCCAAGTAGTTGTCTGTACCACTTGGGTAAAAGCTCGTTGGAAAGTGTTCTCACATTTTTGTTTCATGGATTGTTGGGTATGTGGTATAAAAATACAGGACCTTCCATCTCTGTGTTTTGGTGTTTTTTTTGCCTATGATAGTAGTTACGAAAAGTAAAATATCATTTGGTGGGGATCTTTTAGCCATTGATCTTAGTTTTCCTACTATTTTCTTAAATGATTTCTCTGAGATTCCTTTAGATATGGAGGTAATGTTTTTCCATTTAGAATTTCATTAGAATGCATTTAATTTACACACATTCTTATTTTAGTGATCAAATGGGGAAGAAAGAAAACAAAATTTAGTAGGAAGGTCCGGTGGAGAAGGATTTAGGATGCCCTTGTTCATTATCATGGGATGCACCAATTCAATTTTCTAATAAAGAAGATAGTTTGCTCGTATTGGGCCTACACTACTGAAGGTGGAATTAGGTAATGGTAATGAAAAATTGTACTTTCCCAATGTCAATGATTTGTTTGATCTGGAAAATGGGGAAAAAATATTTTTTAAGATTTATCTTTTTTTGGGTTATCATCATCATGGAGTTATATAGTATGATATTGGGATGAATGATTTTTGGATAAGGTATGACCATTATGAATATATATAGATGCTATTTGTTCAGACTAAATCACTAATATTATTTTTTTGAATTTGATGAATCAAATGTTATGAAACTATCATGACACTTTTCTATAATTTTTAATATATGATATTTTTTATTACTTTAGATCTAAGAGGGATAATAAATCACATCTGAGTTTTGTTTTAGAAATCTGTATGATTCACCATTTGAAGGAAATTATTACAAAATGATATTTCTTAATTCAAGAAGTGAAATTACTAGAGAACATGATTTTTTATCATGTATTAATTATCAATGTATAGAAGGTGAATGATGAATATTCATGAAAGAACCACATAATGTCTTTGATATTCATATCATTCATGTTTTTTTCTATATAGTGTTTACTATTCATCAATGATTTCATGATATTCGTGTCACCATTGATTGATTATACAAGGATGGTATGATATTCCCGGGGGAAGATAAAATCCATTCTTCTTTCAATGACTTAAAACTATATCTTCCATCACCCCTATTCTGGTATTACCTACACTTAGGATGTGAGTGATAGTTTCTATGGTTCTTATGGTTCTATTTTGGGTTGTGATCTCATGAAATATAATCATGTGAAGTAATATGAATCTCTTTAGATACATCCACCTAAAATTAAATACCCCACCCATAATTTATAGATTTCTATAGTCATGCATGTTCTAATATATTAGCATTGTTATCATCTGGGAGAAAGGTTAACAGTCTTGAATTTCCTCTATTTTTTCATATTTTCAATTAAATCAAATTATGGTTATTTGATAACTGAAAAAAGGTGTGTCAGTGAAACATCAAGAAAAAATAAGAAAATATATGGTTGACCAAAATCTCATCCAAATACCAGACCTTCCCCAAAAGAACTGAGAGATCACATTATGCCTTGGTAACCCATATTGACACCTCCATACATTATCCCTCATCACCCATAATGTTTTTTACAAATAGTAGTGTCTAATTACTCATCTTAATACACACAAAAATTTAGGAAATAACTGAAGATGATTGTCATAAAAAATAAAAATGGATCACAAACCATCAAAAGCACGAACACACTGAAAACACTAAAAAGACTTAAGAATCGCTACAGGACAAACCAAACCACTAAGAGAAGAACAAAAATTATTGAAGATAAAAAGATATCCCAATTGACCAAATAATCCTTCAAGACATACCATATTTGTTCCATACATGGATGCATGGGTAATGACATGCATAGAATGATCATCATTAAGTGGAAGCTAACCTGATAATGAAAACTAGAACATCACTGGACCAGACAATATTGAAACAGGGACATGAGATAAATGGAAACCTGAAACCCACCAAGAACCACCATCAAGGCAGGTGAATGATTGAAAATATATCATCAATAAGGCTCCAAATATAGATCTAGGGTTCCATAAACAGATATGAAAAGTCACTCTTGCGCACACATATTTGTCAGGATGATGGGGATGAACATCCATGTGAAACCAGAAGTATACAACTGCACACAATCACCCTAGAAGAAGCTGGATGGATAGAGATGTAGGTTGGAAATGGGAAAAAGTTTTCTTTGATAATTCCTAAGGTCTCTATCTATGAATTCGTATTGACTCGGGAAGAAGGTGACGAAACATTCACATTCTAACTCCAACAGAGGAAACTCACTGAGATACCTGATGATGACCACAAATATAAATTGGGTCCCCATCTATAGAGAACTCAAATTGAGAGCACAAATACATCATGGAAACAAGGAGGAGGATTTTAATATGGATTGGGAGGCCAATTAGAGAACTGTGTTCCATCATCGTAGATTAGAAGAAACCCTAGAGGGATGGTGTGAGAGAGTTGAGAGTTGACACCCCTTACGTAACCATCCTTATCAAAGATAAGTTCACATTATTTCCTATCATAAGAGATTGAACTATATATATTATTAAAAATAAATTAATCATAGACATATTAGGTGTGTTTAAGACATTTATATGCTTTAATTTAATAATTCAAATACCATAGGGAATGTGAATGTCATTTCTGAGTCTCTTAGTAAGAACCAAACATTACAAGATGTTTTGGAATCAATGGAAGAGTGGGACATTATAGGTGTTTTTGATCTATTGAATAGGGATTCATATGATAATTTCCATGTCATGGTTTTGAATATTTTTTAGATATCATTATCACTCCATGGGTATATTCTACAGATCCATCAGTAGTATATTGAGTTTATAGAAATTCAAGAAACCATATATGGAAGGCTTCCCATATCTTGTAGGTCTCATCTCTTGAAGGGACCCTCATTGATTTGGATTGGTTTTTCATATAATAATCTATTAAGAGTTCTATATTATTTTTAATTTCATTTTTATTGATGGTATTTTATTCTTGGAACAACCAAGATATACTGTGACATGAAATGTCGATAATGATGGACGATTATGATGTGTGACATTGCTACTTTTTTCACCCACTTTTTCACCAAAAAATATATAATGGAATAAAATTTGAAACGATATATTTTATTCCAACATCATGTAGGTATAGATTATATATGGAATGAGTTATCCATTTAATTGATTATTGGATTACCAACAAATCCATAAATTATGAATTCTATCTAGGTAGGAAATGATCAGTTGTAAAAGATATATCATTTAATTTTAATTATAGATAATTAAAATATTGATGATATGAGTAATATGTATGTGTAATAATATGTGATGGGGGGATCCTACTAAAATTATATTAGATGGGGAACCTTGATTTAAATCATGGTTCAAGAGAGGTCATTGATAGGTGAAGGGGACCCCCATCATGATTTTTACAATTATCATCCATAGTTAGATTTTAATATAATATGTGTTAATCATATTATGGAGGATATTCTCCATACATATGTCTTTGTTTTTTATGGATCATGGGACACACCTCTCATATTGTTTTAGTTGGATTACAACAATATTTATAATTCATCAATCATAAATACTCTATTTTAGGCTTCCATGGTAACATGTGTAGATCTCTAAATTACTAGATAACGGTGGTAAAAGAATCTTCAATGGGACAAAGTATAATTTTGGATATATCTTATAAGATTAGAGATATATATCATAATTTTGATACATATCATAGTTGATAGAAATTTTATGAGAATCAGTGAAATCAGATTTTTGTGTTTTCTATAGGTGACCAGGTTATCTTGAAAAAATCTCATTGGCTAGGGAATCACAGGTTTGGAATGAATGGAAATTTTTCTCCAAGATAAGTTGGAGAATTCATTTTCCATGGGATTCTTGGGTAGGTTTCTTATCATTCAGAATTCCAAGCATAGATGACAGAAATTCATTATTTTTCTACATATCATAAATATAGAAATACCATCATGATCCATATCATGTTCTAATTTGTAAATAAATTGAGTTAGATCGATATGATTTTGTGGTTGATAAGACAGTTAAGATCATTGAATCTCATGTGAAATACTTGTGGGGGAATTCTATATCATTTTTCAATTTTTTATTGTGGCATGAATAAGATTATCATGATACTTGTGTGTGTGATTTGTTGTTGAAGAAGTAGTGACATCACATATTTACCAGAATTCATTATTCCCCATCACATCTATAGGATAGAAAATATTATTTGGTGGTGTTTGTAACATCTCATTACACATATCTAGGTATTTTTTTAAATTTTTTATTTATCTCTTGAATTGGGTGCATATTAGGAAACCCATTGATGAAGAACATTTTAAGAGTAAAATTAACTAATGTTAGAAGATGAATTTTTCATTGAATTAATATATTATGAGAATAAATGTGAAATTCATTTTTAGGGCGCCATCTATATTTGTAGAATGATCTAGTTGGTTTGGGGTTTTTATTTAATAATATAGAGTATTGTACTATGTTATAGAGTATTACATAGTGTGTAAATGGGTTATAATAGGTTTAATTAGTCTCCAAAAAAAATTAACAAATCATGTACATTACATGAATGGAATACAATTTGTTTAATAGATATACGATGTTCCATGATAAAAGCTCAGTTTTAATAAAAATCAAATGTTTTTTATCGGATTATGTGACCCTTGTGGATTACATGATGTGTAAATAACATACAAAAAATGTAGGTTTTGTGAACATGGATTTTAGTATGTTTCTTTGGTTTAATATTATGCAGTCATCCAAGTCCCTACCTAATCTAGATCCAAATCCCATCATCAGTGATTTTGGGAGTCTCAATTTGAGATGGACTGATAAGTTCAGTGAGTAATCACTGATGTGGTTGGGATATATGTCTCTGGGTGATTAATCCTTTCTAATAACATATTGTATTTGATCAATAGAGTTATATTGCATTGTGCTATTGGATTTTAAGATATATGATTATTTTTCTTCTTTTTTCCTTGAACATCTATTGTGGGGATCTTGTTTAAAGGGAAAATCCATATTGGTTGTGGTGCGTCGTGTTTATTATCGTGAGGTATATGTTTTTTACCCTTATATTCCCAAACTATTGTTAAATTCGATAAATTATATGGTTCTCATATTTATCATAGGACCTCTATTTTCAGTCATTTTAATTCTGGTCGGGGGATTTATTGGTGGGTGTGTACGAATGTAATTTCTAGGGTAGGTGGCTCCGTCTCTATCCCGTGTTGGTGAACTTAATTTCTCTTATTTTGATAAATTAATTTATTAAATGAAATTTAATGATATGAATAATATATTCTATCTATCTAAAAATGGGTTTTTATAAACGATGGTTTTGACCTAAACTTTGTTAATTAAATGGATATTACAATGAATAGTGGAATGGTTTTATTAAAGGTATTTCAATGCATATTTTGATGAATTTTCTCATTAATTTTTTTTTGTAAAATTGAACACATGGGAATACATGGGTACTTAGAAGGAATGTAGATTAATAGGACTTATCCACTATCAAAGGGATTCTCATGAGAATTTATTTAACTCTTTTGGAATCCTTTTAAAGGGAGTTTATAGGGTTGAAAGAAGGATAAATTTTGTGGGTTTTTTGTGGATCTCTATAATCTATTCATGTGTCTAGTGAGTGACACATACATGGTTTTATATGTTATGTAATTGTGTCCTTGATATCCTTAATGAGTGTTATCCCTGGTGTGATTTTATCAATTCTTATTATTTTATCTTGTATTGGTTAATGCAAATTAATTGATATTATATTATATGTGATGAATTATTTTCATTAACATTATATATCTATATTGATAAATGGTTATGATATTATATGAATCTGATTTACCATTTTAATATAGAAATGTGTAAAATGAGAAATTAATCTATTTTCAATTATTTTCAAATGAAACTATCAGACTATTTCAACAAATTATTTACAATAAAATTGAGAATTCATGGATTATTTTATATATACATGATATGGAATAGGTGTGTGAAACCATAGTGATCTTGTTACCTAACACACTACTTACCACTTCTGTGGTGTGTATACATGGATTTGTCTTTTGATGTAGTGTAGACATGGTGTCATAATGATGTTATCTGTCATCTGTTTTTGGTAGTTGGTTTTGAAATAATGTTATTCATACCACACTATCTCATTGAGTATTTTTAGTATTTTATTAGACCTTTTCGTTGGACCCATACTTGGAAATTGATTATACTATTGACTATTTTTTCATATTTTTTCTATTATGTAATATATATTTTCCTTCCATTGTTTGTATTCATTATATGTATATATACATATATTTAACTTTAGGATGTGAGAAATCATTCGCCTTTTTTATTTCTAGATGACTGGGTGCACGTCGCCATCCCCCGGGGATCCGTAACTCCATTTGGATTTTTTGAATGATTGGGTCGAACAACAGTTCGAGAGGGTATTCTTGTTAGTTCATTATAAGAATAAAATTTAACCCCTTGATAATATATGATATGAATATTTTTAAATAATTTTAATATCATTTAAATGTACTATTATATTTAGCATTGAGTTAGAAAAACCATGATATATTATTTAATTATTATTATTATTTGAATTTTATTATTATAAACTATCGTTTAGACTCCTAGAATGAGGATGAACTAAAACAATTATAAAAATATTTATGACCACATTATAAAATGTTTTTTTAATAATTCAATATTAATAATAAACCAATATAGCAGTGATGTCATAATATTCATCGAAAATATATTTTCTTCAAAAATATTTTTTAATGCATTTTGTGGAAGGAAAATATTATTAATTTCTACCACTTTTAAAATGTATGTTTTATAAAATTTATATCATTTTCCAAAGAATTCATTCCCTATTAACATAAGAATGACTATTTGGATTTTTTTTGAAAAATGTTTATTTATTGTTCAATAGTAGACAATAAAAAGTCATTATTTCCATCTATAGAAAATTCAAAATCCACATTTTATTTTTTAAAATATTTATTTTTGGAACAATTAATTAAAACTAGCCCAATAATTTTTTTGAATAAAAATTACTCATTATTTTGGAAAAAATCATTTTAACACATAAAAATTATTCTTTATGAAATCCATTTTCCATAAAATGTTTCTAGTTTCAATTTCAAAAAACATTGTCCACTTATATAAATTGAATTTCAATTAATTTAATTATCATTTTTAATCATTATGTATATATTTGTAAATTTGGAAACATAAATTTCTTTCTTTATAAATAGTAACTTTGTTTAATGGATTGTTTCCTATTTTATTCTCATATATAAACTTTATCACATATATTTACTTATGATTGAAATTAAATCTGTGTTTCTTGAATATTTTATTAATATGTTATAATATTTTGAATAATTACCACTATTTTCTATCATACACCTAAAAAATAAAAAATATATCCTTTATTTACCACACATCGAGAGCATATTAAATTTTCCAATGGCAACCAAATTGATTTCTAAATTTTCCACCAACACAATAAAGGATCCTGATTTATAATAATATTATCTGTTCAAGGATATTGTTGAATAAAAAACGATGTTTCTAAATGAAGTGGAATAACTCTTAACAATGTACTATAACATTTATTTCACCTTATATGTACTTTATCATTTGTATTATTTATAAAATAAATAATTAAATATATTTTATATAATGTGTTTTTATCAAAATTTCAGAATGATCATTTCAAACAAACATTCCTTATAATAAGAAATGAAATTATTGATCATTCGTATTTATGGACAACCACATCCATGTATAGATTTGATTTATTCTCAATAACCGTAAATAATTAGTCTATATAATGATGTATTTATTGTATTTTTGTTATATTTAAAAACTAATTTATCATATTTAATTATAATATCTGATCTAACAAATTACCTTTCTGTATTTTGGAAAATTATAATGTCGCACATGCATACATGTGGACAACCCACTCCATGTAATTGTGTTATTTAATTTTCATCACCTCATAAAATAAATAGTTATAATAATATATTTTATGTAAAAATATTATAATTATTGTAATTCCCTGACCCCCGTTACCTAGAGCCGGTGCATTATTTTAATAAATTGGCATGATTACAAGGAATAAAGTTCTGAAAAAATGTTCAATTTACAGTCTTGGAAATAGACTAAATACATTAACATCACATTAAAATTTCAAACATAAAACAAAGCATAGATAGTTCTTTGAAAACACCATTATTCCCTTTTAGCTCGACCCTACATATAAATAATAATACACTTATTGAAAATTCTGGGATAATAATACATAAGAAAGGGAGGAGCTCAGAAGCTCAGTAAGGGTAAACAATTTAGCAGGATATAACATAAACAATATGCGTGGTCAATAATTGAAAACACATGACTTTACAAATAATAAACATAAACACATTATCGAAGAAATATGAGCTGAGTAAATAATGCCATAATAAAACATAGTCATGGGTATTATACTAGTCGAAGAAACACATTAACAATCAATATTATTTTCATAATGATAGAATGTATAATTCCAGACATTCGTTAACATATTGTCAATGCCTCGTCCAAGTTATCTAAAAATGATTAAGGCCTTTGCCAAAACCATATATCAAATTGGAAAAGGCCTCATACAATTCCACGTCTAATTGTCTCATTAAACCTACTGAATCATCGAGGAGCTATAGCGGTCTCCACCCAACATAAACTATGTCCAATACATTCCTCATATGAAAATGTTGAAACATAACATATAAAATCATATTAGAACTAACATATGAAATGTCAATACTTTAACTATAAACTATGAATGCTATAAAAATAACACATCATTAGTCGAACATATCACAAAATCATCTATACAATATGGATGATTTGTATCATAATAAATCAACTTCAAAGACATTTAAAATCCATTAAAAGATGTTGACATAGATGAAAATGATTTGTAAAACTCTTTGAGATAAATATTTATTTGGCATGAAAAGATTTAAAAGTCACACAATTTCGAAATAAATATATTTAAAGAAATTTTTTAATTAATGTGTCCCATACCATGTTAAAACTTTTGAATCGAATTAAAATTTTAAAAACCTCCATGTCCATATAAATAAATAATTAAAAACCATTTTGAAAACATGGACATTAAAGAGAATGATTTAGATAAATAAAAATTTAAAACATTTAAAATGATGTTTTAATAAAAGTGTCCCTTAAAAACAATCCCATTGAAAATGATTTCATGAAACATGTACCGGGATAATAAATATGTCCCATTAAAAATATACCCATATACAATCCCGAATAATAATTAAATTGATAAATTCACCCTTACCTTGCATTTTCATTTGGTCAAGGGTACGTTTAACCTCATATATAATGGCCATAGTATGTTATTAAATTATACCAGAACAATATTAATATTTATTATATCATACATGATTCATTTATGACTTTATACAACTAATTTAATAATTATTTCCATGTTAAATTAATATTTTTGGTAATAATCGCTTTCTTTATCGCACGTGTTTTAACTTGTTATTCTCGATCGTATCATTTAGATATTGATTTTAAATACTTCAAGAATATAAACATTTATTTATATATCATATATATTTAGAATAAAAACATTTATAATATATATATATATATATATATATATATATATATATAATGGAAGACACTATTTATGGAGACAGTAGGCCATACTAACTCATAAATGATGTATCTGTTTTCATATTGTATTGAATGGAAGTAAGTGATTAAGATATATGTAAGTACACACATATATATATATCCAATAGCATTATTATGTCATACATTACAAACTTATTAATAATATATATTTTTACAATCATCATTGAATGGTGGACATGGGAATTAATCTCATCGCGTCGTGGAGACAGTCATCCATACGTATGTACGAGCGACAATATCTTTATATTGATTGTGAAATTGTAAATAATTGGATATTATATCATATATACAGAATAATTAACATTTTATATTTATTATTTACATCAGTTATACTCATTATTATCCCAATCCAAATAATGATGTGTTTGAATAACAAAAAACACAACTACGTGGAGACGGTAAGCCATACGTACGTACGTGTGGTGAATTTGTCATTTATAGGTTGGATAGAACAAATAACATGGTTTTACTTTAATTATAGTATCATAATAGTATGTATGAGGTACTTGAGTTATTATTTTGGTATGGAAACAATAAATAAAGAGGAAGTGTAAGAAAAAAAATAACTTGAAAGAGGGTGGGGAAATTATTACCTCTTCTTCAGGTGTTTCTTTTTGAGATGATCAAAAGAGCTCCATAGGATGGAATTATGATCAAATTAAGGACTATAGGTTGATTTAGGGGAAGTTGGGAGGATATTGTGAAAGGGGTTGGCTGATCCAAATGGATTTTGAGGTGTGATTTGGAGAGAAGTGGAAGTGCCCTTTTTATAAGAGGGGTGAGGGTCACTTTAGTAAAAGATTAAAAGATTAATTTATTATAAAATAATTTTAGGCTTATAATGTCTCCTAATGAATTTATTTAGAGCCTTATTTGGATATGGGTCGAAATTATCTCACCCAGTAGGTTTTAGGGAAGTTTATGTTACCATTTTAACTTTATCTTTTAGATTTAACTCATAGTTAAATAGTTTATCTTTCACCGTGTCTTCTTATATTCCTAAACTATATGGTTAATAAATTTAATCTAAACATACAATTGAACCTAAAGTGGTTCATTAATGACATATATAATATTATTTAAACCCTTTGGATGATCCCTAGATTTTTGGGAATATAATAACAACCAATAATATAGTATTTTTTTAATTATTAATTTATGTCAATTTTGACACTATTTGGTATTTTGTTTTTTTTAAGTCATAAAAACCATATCACATCAAAATAATGTGACCTAATAAACCCTAAAAATTCATATTAACCATGAAAATTATTGGAATTCATCATAAGTCTCAATTTAAATTTATTTCGATATTTATAATATCAGTTATTTTAATATTTCATTAATAAGGTAATTATTACATCATCATTGTGTCATAAATAAATTACATTATTTAAGATCTAAAAATTATAAATAAAATACCATAATGAATGAAATTATTTTTTCTTTCTTATGAATATTTATTTTTGAATTTATCTTTTGTATAACCATATATTTAAAATGGTTTAGTTAATAAACATTCAATTTAACAATTATAACCCTTTTTTAAATAAAATAATAATAAATGTCCTCATCTAATTCTTGTGGACATAAAGGATCATATTTTATTCCTAAGGTTGTTTTTGTTCGAATTACACTTATCCAATCGAATTAGGACATGTGTTAGGATAATTATAATATCATGTTTACCTTTAAGTATATAGAGTTTAAATACATGAATACAAACATCATTCAAATAGATAATTAAAATTATGATCATTATGAAAATTAATGTTGGAGTTGAGGCCATATTATCCCCATGTGAAACAGAAAAACACAAACTTATAGAATCAATGAATCAATGAAAAAACGTAATATATTATATTAAAAACCTAATACATATCACTCACATAGCATATAGATACAAATAATAAAATATAGAGTTATCATTTTGTGACTACATGAAAAAATTTATGATACATAAGAACAAAAAAATTATGTTGTAACAGTAGTTAATTAAAATTCCATGAAAAGAAAAATTACATGAATCTAGAAAATGATAATGGTCAGACATCACCAACTCATCCATGTTGACACCATTCAATGTAATGACTCCACTGATAGCTCATGTGTTCTATGAAGGAGTTACTGGAGAAATCAAAATAAGGAAATAAAGAATAATATGAATGGAAAATATTATATATAAGATTAAAAATTATGGCATAATGAATTAATAAATATGGTAAAAAATAAAAGTGTTAATGGCAGTCTATTTATTTATGTTCATACAATATTTTTTAAAAACAAAAATCTATTTTATTAAGAATGCACTTTTTGGAAAAGTGGAAACCATAAAAAAACCTCCACATATCACCGACACAATTAATCTTATTAAATGAATAAAGTGAATCATGAGTATAAAATTTTAAAAAGAAATTTCGATATATAAACATCACAAAGACATGTCAAAATAGAACTGCAACCCACAAAAAAATAGAGACCAACATGAATAACCAACACCATGACCCAAGGGATGCCAAATCCACCAGGTGCAAGTTTGATTTCCCATTACGCCAAAATGTATCATTCAGTAAACAACTTCTTCTTATAAGAGTACATGTGGATGTCTTCCCTTCAAGAGAATAACATCAATAAAATAAAAAATAGTAAATGTTGTATTGGCCTTAAATCACACCAAAATATGGTAGAGTGCTGATTAATCCAATGGAGGAACAACCAACTCCACCAATCCCATGAGGTTAGAGTCGTCGATCAATGGGAATGACCATTCAAAAATAAAATTTCTGGAATCATACCTCTTCACCCCATAAATCTTTCTGAAATTTGGGGCCTCTTCAAGATCTGTAAGTTGTACAAAAACCACCACATTTTTCTTCAAAAAGTTGATGATACCTCATACTTGATGCTCCTATAGGTTTCATTGTGGGACATCAAGGGCCAACACATGATTATAATAGGTAAAATTGTCTTCTTTGTAGTCTGTATTCACCACATTAGAAGGCTGACACCATCTCCGACTTGGCCAAAAGAAAAAAACCTATTAAGATCTTTCAGGCCTCGAAAACACTAATTGGAATACAATTACAAGTTGATGTTTTAGTGTCCCTTGAATTGTTTCCTTGATTATTTATAGATTCCACCTTAACATGGATATGTGCATCCTTATCGTTTTGGATCTGGACAGAAAATATCCCATGAAAATCAAAATTACTCACTCCACCAACACACTTTAATGTAACATTATTATTTTTATCAGTTATAAATGTGATATTATGATTTTCTCCATGTGAATAACCATAACAGTCGGCCCGGTTTCAATCAACTTAATTAGCAATAAAAATAACTACTATTCAATAGCTATAAATAAATTTTAAATTTGAAAAAAAAATCAAAACAGAATATATGTTTATTATATAAACTAAAAAAACTACAACCGAACACATGTTATGTTATCTTTAAATAAGAACTTCATTAAAACAAAAATATGTAACATTGCAACTATTAATAAAAAATACAATGATATTTTCAATTGAAAAGACAGACCAAAAACAGAAAGAATGTTCTATTATAAATATGTTAACATCAACTACCAAAGCTCACACCTAATCAAAAGGAAAATAACAATGTGTGGATAAGTAGAGAAGAAAAATCAATGGTGAAACAATCCCCGACACCATTGTCTCTGCACCTCAAGGATTTGTTGGAACCCATATTTTGTCAATGTTCATGAACTTGTGGATATTGACAATGAGTTGTGATTTTTATCATCGGTGATATATAATAATGGGAAATCTCTATTAATATTTCTTTATATATTATTTTACTAATTTACTTGTAATGGGAGAAAATACACAATTAGAAAATGATCTAACCATATTGCCTTAAAAAAGAAAGGCTAACTAAACCCTCTAAAATAAGATTATGAAAACCCAAATATATACTAAATTTATCCATGTCAATAACCTTAATAGTCATCGGAGATGAAAAAAAAATCATTAGAAATTAAAATAACTCTTATTCAATTGATACAATTTAATTTTTGGTTAAAAAAAAATCAAAATTGAATAAATATTTTGATTATCAACTAAAAAAACTACAACCAAACACATGTTCTGTTATCTATAAATAATAATTCCATTAATACAAAAATAGCTAACATTGAAACTATTGATTTAAAAATACAATGATATTTTCAATTAAAAAATACAAACAAAAAACATAACGATGTTCTTTTTTAAATATGTTAACTTCAAAAATCAAAATTAAGACCTAATCAAAAGAAAACTAACAATGTGTGGATAAACAGATAAGATACCTCCGTGGTGAAACAATCCCCAGCACCAGCCTCTTTGTACCTCTAGGATTTGTTGGAACCAAAATCAAGTCAATGTTCATGAATTTTTGGGTATTTTCAATATATATTCAGAAGTATATTTTATTTACAATCTCCAATGATATATTAAATAAAATATTAGGATTATGATTTTCACTCCTTGATGGAATATAATAAAGATATATAATTTGAATAATGTAATCTATAGTTGTGATAATTACCTATGTGGTGTTGTTTAAATTTTTGGTAACAACATATAGGGGTTTAATAATGGATGTTTTTAACGATCACTACGTAATAGAGATATCATCTTCATCAAAAAATTATTCATCAAAATGAAAATCTATTAAAAGAAAGAAGACAAATTAGGGATGGATGTACCATTTTCAGAATGAAAAGCATTGTGGAAACACCTATCAAAATTACAAACAGAACCCATGTGGAAGTTGCAACAATCTAATTTTATTTTCAATAGATTGAAACAAAAAATAATGAAAACATTAAAACATCTGAAGATTTTTTTTCTGTTACAATTTTAAACCTGTAAATGCGTTTTCTATCAGAAATTTCCATCCATGTAATCATCTCATGCTTTTGCAGGAGACCGTCAGACATTTTTGTTGAGAATATTCCTTCTAAAGAACCTATTCACGAATAATAAGAATGTAATGGCCCAGACCCTCCTGGCCATTAATTTTCCAAAAGTGAGGCTCTACCAAAATAGTGAAACCATGACAGTGGAACCGTGAGGGTGACACCGTGAGGGTGAGACCGTGACGGTGTCACCGTGAGGGTGACACCGTGAGGGTGACACTGTGAGGGTGACACCGTGAGGGTGACACCGTGATAGTGGCACCATGTCCCCTCGCCGATCCTTTCAATTTTTTTTCCAATAAATGAATTTTCTTCTCCCACAACATATGTTTCGATGTAAATTAACCCCTTTACTCCTTTTAAAACCATTTAAAGCCAATAATTAATTCCTAAAAATCCCGAGAGACCTCCTTGTGTAACTGCCCAACCGCGTGGTCAACCCACGACCCCCTCTCCTTACGCGGTTTGGCTTTCTCATCTCAACCATCCGCGGCTCTTATAAACTAAGGGTTAGCCATGGTTTCTTCATTCCTTGATCGCGGCTTTTCACGAACAACTTCGGGTGCATCGGGCGAGCAACATCGTTATGTGTAGAGTTCTGCGCCTGGACTAAGCATTGATAGACGAAGCGATTTTTGTTCTGGCGATCCGTATCACTATTCATGAACTTCCTCCTCCGGCCTCAGCATAGATCATTGATCCAACAAGTAGGGAAAGTTCTCCTTCGCCTCTCTCTTTTGTGTATCATGAGGGGTGGGCGTGCTTTTGTTTATGTTGACTAGGATAAACTAGACCTAAATAAAGATAATGAATGGATTCTATAAATAATGAGGGGGGCTGTGATTGTTGATGTTGTTTATATTATGATCATCTTTCTGAGTTATGCTGGCTTACGCCTTCCGAAAATCGAGGCAGTTGGTGGTCATTGTCTTTGCACTAATGAACCCCTTGTGGTGTTTTAAATGGATTGTTTTGTAATTGTAAACTCCTGCTGTGAAAAGTAAATTGGTTAATCACGTATAAGCGACCGAATAAATTGAAAGCACCAGGATCAATCCCGTCTATGCTAACTCCGGTCAAAACACGGAATTGAAATCATAGAGTGTGTTAAATCTTATAAATCTGAAAATACAGGCACAACCCCTTTGTGTCGGTGGTACTGGTTTGGTTGTTTCCTTTTACGGGCCGGTTGCTGGAGATGTGGGAGGGGATGAGATCCCCTGTTTTTATACTCTCGATGGTTGTGGAATCAAGGATGGGATCCCCTGTTGTTAAGGATTCAGTATTTGTGAGTTTTAAGACCGGGTGGTTACCTTGTTTATATCACGAATTGGGGGGGGGATCCTCTGTTGATGAGAAACCATTTCGGGGGACACAGGGTAGTGTCTCGAGGGTTTTTCTTTAGTTCCAGTACTTGAAGGGATCTCACTTTTCCCCTTGTTGCTGTGAATTTACATGAGAACTGGGTGTGGATACATAAATTGACATTTGGCTGGTTTCTTTTCCTTGGTTATGCTTGTGGTTTTAGTTGCCCAGTAGTGCATGAATTTATTTGAACATTATCATTGAACATGAAACAAGAATGAGACAAATGGGTTTTGTTGGCTAGAGTCGTGAGTCGGATTTGAGTGTTTTTGTGAACTGTAGGCTGTCTGAAGAAAAACCTAGCTTTGGGTGAGTTCTTGTTACCTATATATATACTTGTAGCTTTGTGTTTCTTATTCTTGCCCCACCCAAGTAGAGGACTTAGTGCTGAACACCCCCATTTCATGGGGGAGGGTTTTTTTCCCAATACTATTCTTAGTGGCCGGTTATTATCTCCTTTTCTGCTCCCTTTCCCAGATAGCCCAAGTATCTTCAGGCAGGCAGTGATGCCCTGAGGTCCATTATTAGCCCATGAACCTTCAGGAGGGGTAGTGTGATGGTTGGCCAGGTGTGTGCGGCAGGTGGTTTCCCAAGTGTCTTCGGGATGAGGCCCAGGTGTCTTCGGGTGTGGCAGTAGATCTTCTAGCCTAGGTGTCTTTGGGCGTGATGGTTGTTGTTCTGGCCTAGGTGTTTGCAGGGGTGGTTACGTGTGACAGTTGTGGCCCATGTGTTTGTGGGCGGGATTCGACAGTGGGACTGCGTGTGGTTTTGGCCCGGGTGTGTGCGGGTGAGTGTGGCAGTGGGACTGCCGTGAGAATGGCGGGATTGGTTCGATGCATAGGATGTCTCATTAACCAGTGGGAACGTGGCGTGGGGTAAACAAACATTGATGTGATCTTATTATATATATTACCTGACTTTCATTATTTGGGAGTGTGCCTTGGTGAGGCTTGGGTGGATAGTTTACCTTGATATGTGTTTGGTTTACTCCTTTTCTCACGGGACTTTAGTACATTCCCCCAATTGTGCATGAGAGTCTTTGGTATTCCCTACTGAGTGTACTTGTATGCTCACCCTACATATATAAAATAGGTTTCAGGTTTCCAGGAGGACTTCAGGGATCATGTAGGACCATACTAGCTCAGACCTTTGGGGCAGTCGCAGTTGCTATTTCTTTTTTTTGGTACTAACCTTTGTAGTCACCTTCTGTACTTTGTGGCATTTACTTTTGAAACATGCATGTGGGAATGGTTTACTTTTGGATTTACTTTTCTTTTTTCCGTGGTGTTGTTGGGTTTCATTTTCTTATCTCCCGATCCTATAAAACAAAAAAGCCTAATTCCTTCCATTTATGTGTGATTTCTATACCCTTGGTGCTATTCGCCACTCCGGGACCTATTGAAGGTGGGTCTCATGGGTCATTATCTCTCCTTCAACTTAAAGATGGACGGGCCAGGCAATCTGCTGACCCTTCCCTGCTTTTGGTGAAGGCGGGTCGTGAAAGAATGGTATCAGAGGTGATGGTTGAGAGATAGGATGGAGTCTGGAGTTAGGCACAGTGAGGATTGCATGGGATGATAAGGCAACAGTGTTGGGCGACCTTGGTTCATGAATTAGGCCAGGGAAGACCGGCTAGGACAAGGGATTTTAGCCCCCCCCCCCGTGATCCGATGCATGGACTCTCGACCTACCGAATGACAAAGTGGGGCCACGTTGATTGTAGGGTAGAGACCCTAGAAAATGTACATGCATCATAATGACTTCTTTTCTCATGTTTCTGGGATGCCTTGGGAATTAAGAATAAGTTAATGTTTTAATAATTTTTAAGAATGATATTATTCACTACTTGGGCTTAGGAATTCCTTGTTTACCTTGCAGCTATGGCACCTGGAAGGTGACCACGTGTGGTACAAGCGATCGAGGCCTCGGAGAATACTTTGGCGGATCAGCAGAGAGCTGATCGAGAGGAAGAGGACGACCAGTGGCAGAAGACTCTTAGGACTTTCAGGCGACAGACTCTCGAGAAGTACGATGAAATCACCTCTGACATGAAGACGAAAGGCTGGCTAGAGGAGCTAGTGATAGCCTTCGGCCTGATTCGGGCCCCGACCGCGTACTGGGTTCCTCTGGCCGTCAGCCACATGCGGGGAGCAGCGCGTCAGTGGTGGACACTTTACCTGGGGGATAGGAGAGAGACTGAGGTGGCATGGGCTGATTTCGAGAGGGAGTTCTAGGCGGAATTCATGTCCTCGACGATGAAGGCAGAAAAGATACAGGAGCTACTCTCCCTCCAATAGGGGAGTATGTCCGTGAGGGAGATAGGGATCAAGTTCAAGGACCTCATACATTTTTCTCTAGACCTCTTTCCCGACGAGGAGTCTCGGGAAAGACATTTGGAGGAGGCGCTCCGACCCTCCCTCCAGTATGCTGTTACCCCCTTTACCCTGCCGATGTACATGGATGTCCAGAAGAAGACTGAAGTGGTGGACAGGATGCACACTCTAGGAGGTGTGTCATGAGAGGGGATCTAACTGGGACCATCGAAGGGGAAGGCCATCAACACCAAGCTTCTAGCGTTAGGACCCTCCAGGTTCCGACCAGCATGGAGAAGACTGTAGCAGTTTCAGTTTCGATCCCCCGGTCCTCACCCTTTTCCTTCGGGCCCAAGATCGTAGTGCTTCGTCTGTGGGAGCCCTGGTCATCTTCGGAGTCAGTGCCTGGACCCGGTGTAGTATGGCGGTGGAGGACAGCCCCAGCACCCGCCCCAGTAGTAGAGTCCAACTAGAACTTTCCAATAATAGCAGTAGGGACAGCGAGCTCCCGCTCCTCGGATGACAGACGTGGGAGGAGGGGGCCGACCTCAGGGCACACCTCAGGGACCTCTACCAGCTCGTGGTCGGGGAGGTGGTTGACAGCCGAGGGGAAGAGGATCCGGGTGTGGACAGCTACACGCCGTGGAGGAAGCAGTTCCAGCAGGGCCGGAGGTTGTTCGAGGTAAGATCAGTTTGTTTAGCACTCTTACTTATGCCTTGTTTCATACTGGAGCTTTGCACTCCTTTGTTGCACCCAATCTAGCCAGTGCATTGGGTCTAGATGCCGAGAGACTTCCAGTGCCCCCGGTGTTGAGCACACCAATCGGAGGTCTGACCGACTTGTTGTTTGTTTGTCTAGGATGTAGACTGATGATAGGGCCACATCAGTCGGTTAGGGATCTTCTCTTGCTACAGATACAACCATACGATGTCATCCTAGGCATCGAATGTCTATTCTCTGCGTGTCTTATCATCAACTGTTTCTGAGGAAGGGTCGTGTTCTCAATCTTGGGCAGCTTACATGTTACCTTCACCAGCAAGTGGGGTGGTCAGAAGGGTAGCAGGTGAGAGGAACCCCTCCTCTCCTTGATAGTCGAGCTATCAGTAGATTCAGTAGATGCTGAGATGGTGGAGATGCTAGAGGTTATCCGTGAGTTTATGGACATCCTTCTTAAGGAGGTGATGACTCTACCCCCTAGACAAGATATCGAGTTTGGGATAGACCTGCATCCTGGCGCTCGTCCGATCTCGATGGCTCCTTACCGGATGGCACCTTCAGAGCTACGGGAGTTGCGGATCCAGATTGACGATCTGATGAAGAGGGGTTATGTTCGGCCATGTGCTTCACTGTGGGGTGCTCCAAGCTTGTTCTCAAAGATGGTAGATGGTGCCCTTAGGTTGTGCATAGACTACTTGAGGCTGAATCAGGTGACGATCATGAATCTCTACCCTCTTCTGTGGATAGATGATCTTTTCGATTAGCTGAAAGGGGCGGGATGGTTCTCGAAGATCGACCTGTGGTCTGGGTATCACCAGCTGAGAGTGAAAGAGGGTGACATCCCAAAGACAGCGTTCAGATGCAGATATGGACACTTTGAGTTCATGGTTATGCCCTTCAGCGTTTCGAACTCCCCAGGTGTGTTCATGGGGCTTATGAACTCCGTCTTCCGGGAGTACATGGATCGGTTCGTGGTTGTGTTCATCGACGATATCTTGATCTATTCGGGATTAATGGAGGACCATGCAGAGCACTTGAAGATAATTTTGGAGGTTCTCCGACATCATCAACTCTATGGAAGGTTGTCGAAATTCATGTTCTGGACGTGAGAAGTGAACTTCCTCGGGCACTTGGTGTCCGAGAAGGGGGTAGCGGTGGACCCGTCAAAAGTTGAGGCAGTTGTTTCTTGGGCAGCACCCAAGAATGTGGTAGAGGTCCGCAGTTTCCTTGGGCAGGCAGGCTACTATCGGAGGTTTGTACCCAACTTCTCTCGAGTAGCAACCCCTTTGACAGCCCTTACCAAGAAAGACCAGGTTTTCATGTGGAGCAAGTAGTGCGTGTCAGCCTTCAGCTATCTGAAGGAGAAGTTGGTTAGTTCCCCTGTGCTGAGATTACTAGAAGAAGGGGTGGTGTATGAGGTGTTCTGTGATGCTTCAGGACATGGCCTGGGATGTGTGTTGATGCTGCAACAAGGGGTGATCTCTTATAGGTCCTAGAAACTATGCCCTCATGAGCGTAATTATGCCACCCACGACATGGAGCATGCAGCGGTCATTTTTGTGCTAAAGTTAGGGCGGAACTACCTCATCAAAGAATGCTTTGTAGTCTTCACAGATCATAAAAGCATGAGGTATATCTTCTTCTAGTGGGACCTAAACTTGCGACATCGGAGATGGGTGGAGTTCCTCCAGGATTACGACTTCGAGATCTCTTATACAGAGGGCAAGGGAAATGTAGTGGTCGATGCCTTGAGCAGGAGGACGTAGAAGGATGCGGTCCGAGAGTCGGCGGACGCCTGGAAGGCGATGGAGGTGTTGGATTCTTTACACCTGGATGCGACGATGGATATGGGCAGAGGCTGCCTATATCAGATGACAGTGCAGTCATCTCTGTTTCAGCAAGTAGAGGAGTCTCAGTGGGGAGACCCGGAGTGCGAAGTGATGCGTAACCGAGTTGACCAGGGCAATGCTCCAGAAGGATGAACATAGGATGGTCAGAACCGAATGCTTTTCCAAGGAAAGCTGTTTGTTTTGGAGGTGGTGCGTGGAAATGTTCTCAGTGAGTTCCACAACTCACCCCAGTAAGTACACCCAGGGGTTTCCAAGATGTATCAGGGACTGAAGAGGCAGTTTTGGTGGCCCGGAGGTAAGCGAGCGGTGGCAGAGTTTGTGGCCAAGTGCTTAGTGTGTCAGCAAGTGAAGGCTGAACACCGAGTTCCAGGCCGCCTACTGCAGCCTCTAGATGTCCCCGAGTGGAAGTGGGATGACATCTCGATGGATTTCGTCACAGGACTTCCTAAGGTCCAAGGGACATATGACGCCATCTGGGTTGTAGTGGACCGGTTAACAAAATCGGCCCACTTTCTGCCGATCAGGGAGTCGAGTACTGTGGATGCTTTGGCATGAAAGTACGTGGATGAGGTGGTGTGGTTGCATGGAGTTCCGAGGTCTATAGTCTTGAATATGGATGCACGGTTTACCTCACGAGTCTGAAATGGATTGCAGCATACTTTTGGCACACAGTTACGCCTTAGCACTGCTTTCCATCCCAAAAAAGATGGACACACCGAGCGGACCATCCATACCTTGGAGGATATGCTGCAGGCATGTGTTCTGGACTCAGGAGGATCATGGGTGCAATACTTGCCTCTGGTAGAGTTTTCCAAAAATAATAGCTACCACTCTACCATTGGCATGACCCCTTTTGATGATTTGTACGGGAGGCCATGTCGTTCACCTGTGTGTTGGGCCGAAGTAGGAGAGGCATGCATCCTTGGCCCGGAGGTGGTGTAGAGCACGAAAGAGAAGGTTCAACTCATACGAGAAAGGATGAAGGCAGACCAGGACCGGCAGAAGTCGTATGCTGATACCCAGAGGAGGCCCTAGGAGTTTGAGGTTGGAGACCACGTGTTCTTGAAGCTCTCCCCTCAGCGTGGTCAGCAGAGGTTCGACAAGGGGAGTAAGATTTCTCCCAGGTTCATCGGACCCTTCGAAGTGTTGCGGCGGGTCAGTGAAGTGGCTTATCAACTAGCATTGCAACCACCATTACTGAGGATACATGATGTCTTCCATGTGTCCCAGCTCCGTCGGTATCTGCACGATGATTCACACGTCCTTGATTGGGGTGAGCTGGACATTGAGGACGACATGAATTTTGTGGAGAGACCAGTGATGATGGAAGATCACAAGGAGAAGGTGCTTCGTGTGCAAACCATTCCCTTGGTTCGTGTGTTTTGGAGACATGGTGGGCTTGAGGAGAGTACGTGGGAGAGGGAAGCATAGATGCGTACCCAGTACCCAGGGATGTTTTGAGTTTTGTTCCATGTTGTACCTATTATGGTAGAACGTTTTGTCTTTTTGGCTATGAAACATACTGGTTTTCTTTCCTCTGAATGTGTGTAAAAATCCCTGGCTCTGTGGGAGGAGAGAACCCAACTCCTAATCAAGACACATTAAGGTGGATGCGATTAAACCCGTGTGGGTGAGTCAGTGCTGCCCAAAGCGGATAATATCTTGACATGGGGGTGGAGACTCCCCAACACACATTCCTGGGAAGTTTGGCATGGAATGTTTCTTTGTTCTTGATAGGGAAGTATTTTTAGTTAGCATGGGTTCAATTCTAAGAGGTATCTTTCAAGGTGGTTGTTCAGACCCTCTCATTCCTTCTTGGTTTGTTTTGATTCTCGAGGACGAGAATCGTTTAAGAGGTATCTAATGTAATGGCCTGGACCCTCCTGGCCCATTACTTTGCCAAACGTAAGGCTCCACCAAAACAGTGACACTGTGATGGTGGAACCATGAGGGCGACACTATGGGGGTGAGACCGTGATGGTGACATCGTGACTGTGGCACCATGAGGGTGACACCGGTCACAGTAGCACCATGACGGTGACACCGTGAGGGTGACACCGTGAGGGTGGCACCGTGATGGTGGCACCATGTCCCCTCACCGAGCCTTTCATTTTTTTCCAGTACCTTTATTTTCTGCTCCTGCAATGTATGTTTCGACATAAATTTATCCTTTTACTCCTTTTAAAACCATTTAAATCCAATAATTAATTCCTAAAAATCCCGAGAGACCTCCATGTGTAACTACCCAACGGCGTGGTCAACCCACAACCCCCACTCCTTACGCATTTTGGAATTCTCATCTCAACCATCCGCGGCTCTTATAAACTAAGGGTTAGCCATGGTTTCTTCTTTCCTCGATCGCGTCTTTTCACGAACAGCTTCTGGTGCATCAGGCAAGCCGCATCATTATGCATAGAGTTCTGTGCCCGACCTAATCATTGATAGACGAAGAGATTTTCGTTCAGGCGAGCCGCATCGCTATCCGTGAACTTCCTCCCCCAGCCTCAGTGTAGATCGTTGATCCAACATGTAGGGAAATTTCTCCTTTGCCTCTCTCTTTTGTGTATCATGTTGGGTGGGCATGCTTTTGTTTCTATAGACTTGGATAAACCAGACCTAAATAAAGATAATGAATGGCTTCTATAAAGAATGAGGGGGGATGTGACCGTTGATTTTGTTTATATTTTGATTATCTTTCTAAGTTATTCTTGATTACACCTTCCGAAAATCGAGGATGTTGGTGGTCATTGTCTTTGCACTAATGAACCCCTCATGGTGTTTTAAATGGCTTGTTTTGTAATTGTAAACTCTTGCTGTGAAAAGTAAATTGGTTAATCACGTATACACGACCGAATAAATTGAAAGCACCAGGATCAATCCTTTCTGTGCTAACCATGGTCAAAACATGGAATTGAAATCCTGGAGTGTGTTAAAGCTTATAAATATGAAAATAAAGGCATGGCCCCTTTGTGTCAGTGGTAGTGGTTTGGTTGTTTCCTTTTACGGGTCGGCTGCTGGAGATGTGGGAGGGGATGAGGTCCCCTGTTTTTATACTCTTGATGGTTGTGGAATCGGGGATGGGATCCCCTGTTGTTATGGATTCAGTATTTGTGAGTTTTAAGACCGAGTGGTTACCT
The DNA here is from genome assembly GCA_963277665.1 of Viscum album. NCBI lineage: Eukaryota > Viridiplantae > Streptophyta > Magnoliopsida > Santalales > Viscaceae > Viscum > Viscum album. The sequence continues at coordinate 1,835,356,965 of OY728161.1, read as the reverse complement.
TGTTTATATCACGAATTGGGGTGGGATCCTCTATTGATGAGAAACCATTTCGAGGGACACAAAGTAGTGTCTCAAGGGTTTTTATTTGGTTCCAATACTTCGAGTGATCTCACTTATCCCCTTGTCGTTGTGACTTTACAATAGAACTGGGTGTGGATACATAAATTGTTGTTTGGATGGTTTCTTTTCCTTGGTTATGCTTATGGTGTTAGTTGCCCAGTAGTGCATGATTTTATTTTAACATTATCACTTAACATGAAACAAGAATGGGACTAATGGGTTTTGTTGGCGAGAGTTGTGACTCAGACTTGAGTGCTGTTGTGATCTGTAGGTTGTCTAAAGAAAAACCTAGCTTTGGGTGAGTTCTTGTTACCTATATATATACTAGTAGCATTGTGTTTCTTATTTGCGCCCCACCCAAGTTGAGCACTTTGTGCCTAACACCCCCATTTCATGGGGGAGGGTGTTTTTCCCAACACTATTCTTAGTGGCTGGTTATTAGCTCCTTTTCCGCTCCCTTTCCCAGATAGCCCAAGTATCTTCGGGCATGCTGTGATGGCATGAGGTCCATTATTAGCCCAAGAACTTTCGGGTGGGGTAGTGTGATGGTTGGCCAGGTGTGTGCGGAAGGTGGTTTCCCAAGTGTCTTCAGGATGAGGCCGAGGTGTCTTTGGGTGTGGCAGTGGATCTTCTAGCCCAGGTGTCTTCGGGCGTGGTGCTAGTTGTTCTTTCCTAGTTGTTTGCAGGCATGGTAACATGTGACAGTTGTGGTCCAGGTGTTTGCGGGCATGATTCGGCAGAGGGACTGCGTGTGGTTGTGTCCCAGGTGTGTGCGGGCAGGTGTGGCAGTGGGAGTGTGGTGAGAATGGCGAGATTGGTTTGATGCGTAGGATGTCTCAATAACTAGTGGGAAAGTTGTGTGGGGTACCCAAACACCGATGTGCTCTTATTATATATATTACCTGACTTGTGTTATTTGGGGAGTGTGCCTTGGTGAGGCTTGGGTGGATAGTTTACCTTGATAGGTGTTTGGTTTACACTTTTTCTCAAGGGACTTTAGTACGTTCCCCCAATTGTGCACGAGAGTCTTTGGTTTTTCCTACTGAGTGTACTTGTATTCTCACCCTACGTATATAAAACTTCTTTCAGGTTTCCAGGAGGACTTCGGGGATCGCGCTTGACCATACTAGCTCGGACCTTTGGGGCAGTCACAGTTTCTGTTTCATTTCTTGGGTACTTAACTTTGTTGTCACCTTCTGTACTTTGTGGCTTTTACTTTTGGAACATGCATGTGGGAATGGTTTACTTTTGTCTTTACTTTTCTTTTACCTTGGTGTTGTTGGGTTTCATCTTCTTATCTCCCGGTCCTATAAAACAAAAAAAGGGTAATGCCTTACATTTGTGTGTGATTTATATACCCTTTTTTCTAGTCCCCACTCCAGGACCTATTGAAGGCAGGTCTCAGGGGTTATTATCTCTCCTTCAACTTAAATAAGGAAGGGCCTGGAAATCTGCTGACCCTTCCCTCATTTTGATGAAGGCAGGTCGTGACAAAGGAGGTAGAAAGTGTGATTCCTAGAGAGAGAGCTTTAAAAAATTAGATAATTAATGAATTAGGGAAATGGAATCTGCAAACCTCAAATAGAATATGAAACATCTAAATCTGCCAGTAAACACCTGATATTCATATGAATTTCAGATCACATACTAATTAGTTGAGGATGGAAATTATCCTTACTGAGCTCCAAATAATTCTGAAGGAAAACATGTCTACTCTTCTTCTTATGCTCATTCTTATATGAGAACCTTTATATGTTATCATCTTGGTCATTTATGGAGTCATGTTGATAGGCCTATTGGAGGGAATCTTTTTGTTAAAATAACACATGAAATAATACATATATATTACACTATCAATACACCATAAAGAATAAAAACACCATAAAGGAAGGGATACCTATATAACTTCTTCTCTAAGAATATCATTTCAATCATGGAAGATCCCGTTATACATTGAATTTCTATAAAAACCTCACCCAAAGAGAACCCATGAATAAGTCGGTTGTATTTGAAATTGTGAATGAGTGAAACAATTATGTATGGAATTATTTTAAGCAAGCCGTAATATGAAAACACATATGTTTAATAAATATTCAAACACGTATTTATAATAAATCATAAAATAATTTCAATTGATATCCAATTGAAAAGGGTAAATGAATTGTATGTTTTATTTATTGACCAAATGGAAATGAGAAAAAATGCATATTTTTCTGTTATAATATATGAATAAAAATAAAAATAAATAAAAAGTATAGTTATATACCTGAGTGGATGATTATTCAATATACTTAATTATTGTGTGTACACTATTCATGTAATCGAATACATTTATAAAAACAGAATAGGTTAGGAAAACTTAAATGATTGAAACTGCCAAAAATTTGTATTGAATCAAATTAGTTATCCATACCAAAAATTGAGAAATTATTGATACGGTGGAAGAAATCTATATCAAACAAAGGGAGAAATTTTAGAGGAATAAATATTGACCTTGAAAAATAAGTACAAGAGGTAATTAGTGAATTATAACAAGTGATGTATCATATTGATGTTGGAAAAATCTATATATAGTTGGAAAAATGAAATCATGGAGAGAACTAATTTTTTTTCTTGAAACTTATGAGAACCCAACAATTATGAAGTGCTATATTGAATTGAAGACTAAAAAATTATTATGAATATAGTGACATATGAAACTATAGAGAAGAGGAAAAAGATACAGATATTCTACAGATGAGGAAATAACATTGACAGGTACCAACATTAACTGAACCATCAATTTATCATTCGAAAACATGTTATTTATTTTATAAAACTAATAAACTAAATAAATATTTTATGTATTTACACAAAAAACCATAATTATGGGAGAAGTAATCCATGGGAATCTTTTGATAGAACACGAACCTATCTTCATTAGAAGAGGAATACCATGAATCATACAAAACGGTTTATGTTTTTGGTTTCAACCGTGAATGATGATATTGCCCAAATAAATGAATCTTGAGTGCTGTAGAGGAGTCCTAGAGACCATAATTTGAGTATTGATGATGATGTACATACTGAAACATAGAATAAAGATGAAAGTCGATGAAAATGTTGACGGTAGTTGAGGATGTAAAGTGATCCGAGAAATAGGTTACCAAGTCGAGCCGTTAGTTAATGTAGAGCTCCCCAAGATCTGATTGAGAGATGTCGAAACCAAAACCTTTCAAAGAGAAATTATTTTATGCCTATGGTAGCCTTATAAAGAATAATGATATCCCTTACAAATCATGGTAACTGATGTAGAGTCGGAGGAGGCAGAGGAGAAGGCAGAGTCCTGTGATTGGAGAAGGCGTAGGTCGAAGAGCCAATGAAGGATGATCCAAAGGGGGATAATGCTGAGGAGGAGTTTTGATTGGAGCCAAATAGCAAGGATCAAAGTGGGATCATGCATAGATGGAGTTGTTGTTGGAAATGGGTTTTGGAGACCAGATAGGTGATTCATAGAGCAAAGCGGTAGAGCGGAGCGGGAGAACGGAACGGGAGATCGGAGCGGGAGAGAAGATTTCGGGGGGGGGGGGGGGTGATTCAGCAAGGGTGGTAGGAACCCTAGATCTATGATAGGGTAATTGTTTAGGTCATTCAACGAGGGGAGGATGTGGAAGATAGGCCGCTGTGGAGCGTGGGGGATTGTAAGAGGGGCACATGAAACGAAGGGATACCTAGGATTGGTATTTTTAGTCGATGACTCCAATGAATTACATTGAACTTATATAGGAATTACGTATCAATTTATATGTAAAATAAACTTAAATAAATTAAATAATTATTTAAATAAAAAGTTTGTTTTAAATTATAACGTGGTGTTTTCCGCTATTCATCAAAAATAGAATGTTTTTAGAAAAATATGAAAAGTTCACTCTAAGCTAATTTTTATATTCTGAATTCAAATAATGAAGTCTAATTTACCCAAATAAAATCACATAAGTTCTATTTATTAATTAAAAATTAATTCCCTTTGTCGAAACCAACAAGTGGGTTTTTAAAAAGTAAAAACAATCAAAAGATTGACCTGTGATTATGTAAAATTTAAATGTGAAATTATTTATAATGACCAACACTATATTAAATGGTAATAATATTATCTATTTATACACCCAATCCATTCAAATATATAATTGAACACTATAAATTATTTTCATTAAAAATGTTGTTTTACATTAAAATTAAATATTTTCCTCTATTCACCCAAATATGAATGTTATATGAAAAACACCAAAAATTAATTGAAACTTAATTTTTATGTCTCGTTTCTAAAGAAAAAGTTTATTTTGTCAAATTGAATATATAAAAGTGTCAAATATTGGATTTAAAAAAGTGTTTTCTGTAGAGACCCGTATCTTGACGTACATGGACATTACATTACATTTGCGGAATACTTAGTACATAACAAAAATACACACACAAGGATCGTAATAGTTTAGTGTCTTTGGAAACTCGGAACGTAATCTTCTAATCCTGGTGAAAGATCTTCAAAATCTCCCACAAAGATCTTTTTTTTTTTTACCTAAAACCTTTCTTTATATCCTGGGGAAAAGAAAACATAAAAGGGTGAGCTCAAATGCTCAGTAAGGGTAAACAATAGAAATATCAATCACATAATTTTCATAAGAACATAACATTTTTGGAAATCTTAACCTGCAAAAGAGACCATAATTTCATAACATGGGATAAATCGTAGTAGTGAAAATGAAACCCTTACTTAAAACATTACTCATTGTGGAATACACACATAATCATAGAGAATCATTTCTTGTTAGTCAAGACTCATTGCCAAGACTATCTTAGTGGACAAAGTCCCTTTCTGAATCGAGTAATCCTCGTTTCAGTCCTGTTTCACTGAACCGGTATAACCTACCATTCCAGCCATTTCTATCTCATGAGATATGAAATCTTTACCCAATGCATTGGAGGGAGATATAGGTCCCACCCATCTCTTAATGAATCCTTTCTTATGTGTGCCACAAAATCATAAATCATACATCATTGCATAACCCATGTAATAAAAATGGGATTCTTAAACAACATGACATCATAAAACCATTCATATAAGATAAAGGAATTCATAAACATAATTCCATCACAACATAGTCAAATCAATGTAAAAATATGGATAGAAACAGAACCCTTTATTATCTTATATGGAAAATAATTTTGATAAATCACTTGAATTGAATTCTTGAGGAAAATATCCTTTCTTCTTCAAAATCAATTTCTTTTCACAAAACATCATGCAATTTTAAAAGAAAGAGATTTTATTGAAAATAGTCATGAAATCATATAGAGGAAGCTTCATGAAAATAAGGCTTTATAAAACAGTATAAATCCGTTCGTGCCGTATAAGTTAAAAAAAAACATTCTTCGTACTTTTGTCGGAAAAGTCAAAAAGTACCTCGTATGAAAAAGCGACAAAAGATTCCTTTCATATTCTTTACTAAAAACTCACCGAAGAGTAAAATTGGATTTAAACTATTGTAAGTGGATGGAAACAATATTACATATTGAAGGAACATGTATGTGGATGATAAAATACACCCCAGTAAATACTTACGAATAAACAATCTCGGATAAAAAATGAGATTGTGGTATTTCCCTTACCTTAGGTCCGACTTGCTTTGTAAGTGTCCGAACCTCCTGTATAATGATTTAAATCATGTTATTTACTTATTACAGAATCATATTCATTGTTATGATATCATATATGGTTCACTTATGACATTATATTACCCGTTCTTTTGTAAATTCCATGTTAAAGAAGTGTTTTGGGTAAAATCGTTTCATTTATCGTAGGTGTTTTGACTTATTGTTCTTGACATCACTATTACTTATATCATGATTTACTTACTTCCAGAATATAAAATATGATTTATATATCATATATATTCAGTATATATATATATATATAATAGGTAGATAAATAAAATGAAAAACACCGTTCATGGTAGTCCGTACGTACGCATGAACGCTGTTTTCCTTTCCTTATTGTATTGAAATGGAAGTAAGTAGATGACATACATATGTATATATATACATAAATCCAGTAGCATTATAATGTCATATATTTCATTATTATTTCTTATATATACATTATAATCATTCTTAAATGGTTAACATGGAGAATGAATCTCATCGCGTCTTGGAGACGGTATTCCGTACGTACGCACGAGCGATGATATCATTTCTATAAATATTGAATTGAATTGGAGTGGATTATACAATATATCATAATCAATATGATGTTGTAATAACTATGTATAGTTATTCTTTACACCATTATACCCATCCATGTAAGGTGGTGGTGGAAAATAGATTACACCACGGCGTGGAGACGGTATTCCGTACGTACGCACGCGCGGTGATTTCTTATTCCGTAGGATGGATAGATGGTGAAATAGGGTTGTTTCATACTTATAATAACATATCAGTATATGAGTGATACTGATGTTATTACTTTATAATGAAACAACCTAAGAAGAAGAAGTGGAAGAAGAAATAAAGATGAAAGAATTGGTAACGGTAATTACCTCTTCTTTGAAGCGCCTCTTTGAGACCTCCTCTTTGGGCACTAAAATTGGTCTTTGAGGAAGACCAGAACCTCTAGGATGTTTCTAGGGAAGTGGAGAGGAGAAATTGGCAAGGGTTTGACGATCTTGAGTGCTCAAATTGGTGTGAGGAGGAGGGGGAGGAGGTGTCCTTTTATAGGGGAGGAGAGGGGCACCTTAGGAATATCTCAAAATATTATATTATATTAAAGTCAAAATCGGTTTATAATGGTTCCAAAGGGTCTTATTTCGAATATAAAGTGGGGATGGGTCGAAATCCTATCAACCAATAGGATTTAGACAAGTTTAGGGTATTCTTTTAACCTTATCAATTAGATTTAACTCTAAGTTAAATAATTTAACTTTTACCGTGTCTTTTTGTTTTCTTTCACTATATGGTTAATAAACTTACTATAACATGCCAAACGAACCCCAAATTGTATATTATTAATACATATATCCTTATCTAAGTCATTTGGCCGAACCTTATATTTTTAGGAATAAAATAACAATTAATAATATAATATTTGATTTAAAAACTATTTTGTGTCAATTTTGACACTATTTGATATATGATTTTTGTGAAAGTCATATCAGAATTATATGTTCGAACCAAGTTGATTAAATCAATAATAATATATCATAGTAACCTATAAAATTAGTGGAATTCATAAAAAGTCTTAAATTACATTTATTTTGGTATTTATAACATCAATTATGTCAATATTTCATTAATAAGATAATTACTGCATCATCGTTGTGTCATAAATAAATTAAATTATTTGATGTCTAAAAATTACAAATAAAATACCATAATGTAGGAAATCTTTTTATCTTTCTAATGAATATTTATAGTCGAATTTATCTTATGTATAACCCCATATTAAAAATGATTTACTTATTAAACTTTGATTTTAACTATTTTAACCCTTCTTTAAATAAATTAATAATAAAAGTCCTAATCTAATCCAAGTGGGCCTAAATGGTCATATTTTATTCCTAAGTTTGTTTTTGGTCGAATTACACTTGTCCAATAGAATTAGGACATGTGTTAGGGTAATATTAATATCATATTTACCCTTAGTTACCCTATTTACTATTAACCGCGGTAAAAAAAAGTAAAAAGTTACTATTCACCAAAAATTATTTTCATCTCATTGAACCACATTTTAGTCCTTGATATTAACCGTGTCTCTTGGATTTTCGAAATTCCATTCACAGAAGCGGTAAAATTAAGTTTTATGCAAAATTCAGTTTTTAACCTACCACTTAGTGGTTTCACTATTCATCAAAAATTGAAGTTTTTCAGAAAAATGCCAAAATTTCACCCTAAGCTATAATTGATATTCCGAATTCAAAAATGATTTCTATTTTACCAAATTCATAACATAAAAGTTGCATTAATTAATTTTATAATTAAATCCCGCCGTTAAAACAAATAGCGTGTTTTTAAGAAACAATATCTATCAAAAGATTGACATTTGTTTATGTCTAGTTTAAATGTGAAATTACATCCAAGGACCAACATTGTATTAAATTGTTAAAATATATTCTAAATATACTTTAAAACCACTCAAATTAATGATTTATTACTATTAATTATTTCGATTAAAAAAGTTGTTTTTAATTATAATTTAGTAATTTTCACTATTCATCAGAATATGAAAGTTATCCGAAAAGTACCAAAATTTCACCTTAGGCTAAATTCGATACTCCGAATCCAAAAATGAAGTCCATTTTGAGAGTTAAAATTTCTAAAATTTAAAAAGTGGTTATTACTATTCATAACGGCTAGTTTTAATAATATTTTAATAGCATATCATTGTTTCGTGAAACTCAGGATTACGTACCACACACGCTATCGAGGAAGGTTGCGATTGCGTGTAATGCAAGGCAAGTCAAGGATGCGTGTTGTGCAAGCTCCTTTTGGTGTAGCGTATAACACAAGACATTAGTAAAATAAAAAAAGAATATTTTTCATAAAATCTCGGGCTGTTACATTCTACCCCCCTTAAAATGAATTTCGCCCTCGAAATTCGTCGGGGTTATAAATGGTTTACTATTCGAAAGTTTCTTTAATAGAAACCCACATCGTAAAAGGGAATACCAAAACTTGGCTTTAAAAACTAAAGTATGAAATGTAACGATTACCCAAATAAGCTAATCACTGGGTTTCCACATAGGTGAAAATATGGATATGGAAGAGAAATCTAAGCATCATGTTCTGATGGAGAGTGGTAGAGAACATGGCTATGGAAAAGCCAGTAATCACAAATCCATAGATTTGTGATGATATAAGGTACCATCTGATTCATCAGATATAAGATCACTAGGACAACATTTTTGGTTTTCAAGATCATTTCCCCTAAAGTTGAAAATTTGAATTAGAATAAATACTTACTTTATTTTGGTACAATCTCACTGTTGTTCGTGCTTTGAACAATTTCCACTTCATCTCTTAAATAAATGAAGTTGAATTTGTTATTCGTGAAGTGTTAGCAGATCATGTGATAGAATGAAAGGTCATTCCATCTGTCTCAAACAAAAGGTTAGCAAAACTTATATACATAAGTCAATCTATAGTGAGATTAATCATATATGGTTCTTAAAATGGACTTATACTTCATATATCATACTGCTTAATATAATAAAACTAGTTTCTACTAAACAGGGACTTCCTGTAGGTCAGTGGTAGGCGATAAAGGCCAGTCGCACTTCGGTTGTGGGTTCGATTCCTACAGCCTTGTCTGAAGCGATGGGCTGTCACCCGTCCTTCAGGTTGTCCTTTTTCTAAAACTACATTACTATAACATCCCATAAATAATATCGAAAAAAAACTTCTATCCTTAAACAATACTTACTTATGTCCAACATAATCCATTTCAATCTTTAGGCTTATCCATAATACGCAGTCCACTCTCATAGTGAAAACGATTACCAGAGATTTAATACCATCGTTGATCCCCATATATCATAAGATATGTTTTGTTGGTCACATTCCGAACATTCAAAGGCCTTAATCGTGTATTCTCTTGAATACCTTAGTGAAAACATGAGTGCAGTTAAAAGTTAACACTTTTCACATACCAAAATCCTCAAAATTCTATATACTCAAACCATGATATCACTTAGTCCTTATATCAATCATGAGCTCATGAATACTGTCAAATATTTCATTTTCTTATTTTCCCTTCATTATGCGCATATCATCTTATTTCCAAAAAATATCTCAGTCACTTTGAATACCACATCAATAAATATTGCAATACTCAATGATACAACATTATTTTGGAATCCCATTACATAAACACTTAATCATTCCACCACATCGTTGTCATATTCAACATTGCCAATAGTGAACGCATGTGATTTCCCTTTATCCTTTGCCTTCAGTGGTTGCTCATGTTGATCATCACTAACCCTTGGATTAAGGCAATTATTAGCATAATGCCCCATTTCCTTGCACTTGAAGCATTGAAGTGTTGGCGGTGCGTTCTCTGCAGTGTTTGCTTTATTCACATCATTAGAAACCCTTTTTCCATTACTTCGACACTCAGCTGCTCGATGACCTTCTTTTCCACACTTAAAACATTTTCTAGTCCCTTTAAGACAATCTCCACCATGCTTCTTTCCACACTTTGTGCATAAGGAAACATTCATCTTCTTTTCACCATTATTCTGAGATTTCTCCTTGAACTCCATCTTTCGTTTCTTGTCAAAACCATGAGATGGATATGTAACACCAACTTACATTTCTACCTTGATAGCACAACGCACAATTTCTTCATAGCTACTAAAGTCTCTTATAGCTAATGCCCTTCGAATACTTGGTTTTAAGCCACTGAAAAATCGATCAACTTTACTTTCAGGTTGGATGATAATTCCAGAAGCATACCTTGAAAGTCTTGTAAAATTTGCTTCATTGGTACCAACAGATTCATCGTCCCTTTGCTTCAGTTCAAGAAACTCTTTCTCCATCTTTGTTCGAAGAATACGAGGGAAGTACTTACTGAAAAACAAGTTCTTGAACTCGTCCCATTCCATGGACTCAATTTCATCTCTTGGCCTTGTATTCTTGATAAGATTCCACCATTGATCAGCTTCGCCTTCCAAACGATATACTGCTAAGATGACTTTATCATGTTCAGAACATTGAAGAACTGAAAATATCTTTTCAGTAGTACTGATCCATTGTTCAGCCACAAGTGGATCAGAAGACCCACTGAAAGAAGGTGGACGTTGCCTCATGAAGGACTCAATAGAATATTGTTCCCTTCTCTGCTCATTTGGAAGTCCAGAATGATTCATAACTTGTGTAAGTATAGCAATAAGATTTTTCACTCCATCTCCCATAACATTTGTTTGTTCAGGAGGGCAATCATTGCATTGTCCATTGCATTGATCAACACGGTTCCTTCGGGTTCCAGCCATCGTCTAAAACCCAAAAAGAATAGTGTGAGAGGAAAAAATCATGCTAGGGAAAACAACATAATAAAGGGGGATTACCTTCAATATCCAACATCTTAGGTTTAATTCTATGATCGTTAGCGTAATTCTATTACTATAACCTATACGTATACTTATCCCTAGGGACATCCCTAGACATACCTTAGAAATATCTCTAGGGATCTCACTAAAGTTCTCACATCCTAGTTTCCAAAGGTTGACTAAACCTTTCCTCTGATACCAACTGTAGAGACCCGTATCTTGACGTACATGGACATTACATTACATTTGCGGAATACTTAGTACATAACAAAAATACACACACAAGGATCGTAATAGTTTAGTGTCTTTGGAAACTCGGAACGTAATCTTCTAATCCTGGTGAAAGATCTTCAAAATCTCCCACAAAGATCTTCTTTTTTTTTTACCTAAAACCTTTCTTTATATCCTGGGGAAAAGAAAACATAAAAGGGTGAGCTCAAATGATCAGTAAGGTTAAACAAAAGAAATATCAATCACATAATTTTCATAAGAACATAACATTTTTTTGGAAATCTTAACCTGCAAAAGAGAGCATAATTTCATAACATGGGATAAATCATAGTAGTGAAAATGAAACCCTTACTTAAAACATTACTCATTGTGGAATACACACATAATCATAGAGAATCATTTCTTGTTAGTCAAGACTCATTTCCAAGACTATCTTAGTGGACAAAGTCCCTTTCTGAATCGAGTAATCCTCGTTTCAGTCCTGTTTCACTGAACCGGTATAACCTACCATTCCAGCCATGTCTATCTCATGAGATATGAAATCTTTACCCAATGCATTGGAGGGAGATATAGGTCCCACCAATCTCTTAATGAATCCTTTCTTATGTGTGCCACAAAATCATAAATCATACATCATTGCATAACCCATGTAATAAAAATGGGATTCTTAAACAACATGACATCATAAAACCATTCATATAAGATAAAGGAATTCATAAACATAATTCCATCACAACATAGTCAAATCAATGTAAAAATATGGATATAAACAGAACCCTTTATTATCTTATATGGAAAATAATTTTGATAAATCACTTGAATTGAATTCTTGAGGAAAATATCCTTTCTTCTTCAAAATCAATTTCTTTTCACAAAACATCATGCAATTTTAAAAGAAAGAGATTTTATTGAAAATAGTCATGAAATCATATAGAGGAAGCTTCATGAAAATAAGGCTTTATAAAACAGTATAAATCCGTTCGTGCCGTAAAAGTTAAAAAAAAAACATTCTTCGTACTTTTGTCGGAAAAGTCAAAAAGTACCTCGTATGAAAAAGCGACAAAAGATTCCTTTCATATTCTTTACTAAAAACTCACCGAAGAGTAAAATTGGATTTAAACTATTGTAAGTGTATGGAAACAATATTACATATTGAAGGAACATGGATGTGGATGATAAAATACACCCCAGTAAATACTTACGAATAAACAATCTCGGATAAAAAATGAGATTGTGGTATTTCCCTTACCTTAGGTCCGACTTGCTTTGTAAGTGTCCGAACCTCATGTATAATGATTTAAATCATGTTATTGACTTATTACAGAATCATATTCATTGTTATGATATCATATATGGTTCACTTATGACATTATATTACCCGTTCTTTTGTAAATTCCATGTTAAAGAAGTGTTTTGGGTAAAATCGTTTCATTTATCGTAGGTGTTTTGACTTGTTGTTCTTGACATCACTATTACTTATATCATGATTTACTTACTTCCAGAATATAAAATATGATTTATATATCATATATATTCAGTATATATATATATATAATATGTAGATAAATAAAATGAAAAACACCGTTCATGGTAGTCCGTACGTACGCATGAACGCTGTTTTCCTTTCCTTATTGTCTTGAAATGGAAGTAAGTAGATGACATACATATGTATATATATATACATAAATCCAGTAGCAATATAATGTCATATATTTCATTATTATTTCTTATATATACATTATAATCATTCTTAAATGGTTAACATGGAGAATGAATCTCATCGCGTCTTGGAGACGGTATTCCGTACGTACGCACGAGCGATGATATCATTTCTATAAATATTGAATTGAATTGGCGTGGATTATAAAATATATCATAATCAATATGATGTTGTAATAACTATGTATAGTTATTCTTTACACCATTATACCCATCCATGTAAGGTGGTGGTGGAAAATAGATTACACCACGGCGTGGAGACGGTATTCCGTACGTACGCACGCGCGGTGATTTATTTTTCCGTAGGATGGATAGATGGTGAAATAGGGTTGTTTCATACTTATAATAACATATCAGTATATGAGTGATACTGATGTTATTACTTTATAATGAAACAACCTAAGAAGAAGAAGTGGAAGAAGAAATAAAGATGAAAGAATTGGTAACGGTAATTACCTCTTCTTTGAAGCGCCTCTTTGAGACCTCCTCTTTGGGCACTAAAATTGGTCTTTGAGGAAGACCAGAACCTCTAGGATGTTTCTAGGGAAGTGGAGAGGAGAAATTGGCAGGGGTTGGCCGATCTTGAGTGCTCAAATTGGTGTGAGGAGGAGGGGGAGGAGGTGTCCTTTTATAGGGGAGGAGAGGGGCACCTTAGGAATATCTCAAAATATTATATTATATTAAAGTCAAAATCGGTTTATAATGGTTCCAAAGGGTCTTATTTCGAAGCTAAAGTGGGTATGGGTCGAAATCCTATCAACCAATAGGATTTAGACAAGTTTAGGGTATTCTTTTAACCTTATCAATTAGATTTAACTCTAAGTTAAATAATTTAACTTTTACCGTGTCTTTTTGTTTTCTTTCACTATATGGTTAATAAACTTACTATAACATGCCAAACGAACCCCAAATTGTATATTATTAATACATATATCCTTATATAAGTCAGTTGGCCGAACCTTAGATTTTTAGGAATAAAATAACAATTAATAATATAATATTTGATTTAAAACCTATTTTGTGTCAATTTTGACACTATTTGATATATGATTTTTGTGAAAGTCATATCAGAATTATATGTTCGAACCAAGTTTATTAAATCAATACTAATATATCATAGTAACCTATAAAATTAGTGGAATTCATAAAAAGTCTTAAATTACATTTATTTTGGTATTTATAACATCAATTATGTCAATATTTCATTAATAAGATAATTACTGCATCATCGTTGTGTCATAAATAAATTAAATTATTTGATGTCTAAAAATTACAAATAAAATACCATAATGTAGGAAATCTTTTTAGCTTTCTAATGAATATTTATAGTCGAATTTATCTTATGTATAACCCCATATTAAAAATGATTTACTTATTAAACTTTGATTTTAACTATTTTAACCCTTCTTTAAATAAATTAATAATAAAAGTCCTAATCTAATCCAAGTGGGCCTAAATGGTCATATTTTATTCCTAAGTTTGTTTTTGGTCGAATTACACTTGTCCAATAGAATTAGGATATGTGTTAGGGTAATATTAATATCACATTTACCCTTAGTTACCCTATTTACTATTAACCGCGGTAAAAAAAAGTAAAAAGTTACTATTCACCAAAAATTATTTTCATCTCATTGAACCACATTTTAGTCCTTGATATTAACCGTGTCTCTCGGATTTTCGAAATTCCATTCACAGAAGCGGTAAAATTAAGTTTTATGCAAAATTCAGTTTTTAACCTACCACTTAGTGGTTTCACTATTCATCCAAAATTGAAGTTTTTCAGAAAAATGCCGAAATTTCACCCTAAGCTATAATTGATATTCCGAATTCAAAAATGATTTCTATTTTACCAAATTCATAACATAAAAGTTGCATTAATTAATTTTATAATTAAATCCCGCCGTTAAAACAAATAGCGTGTTTTTAAGAAACAATATCTATCAAAAGATTGACACTTGTTTATGTCTAGTTTAAATGTGAAATTACATCCAAGGACCAACATTGTATTAAATTGTTAAAATATATTCTAAATATACTTTAAAACCACTCAAATTAATGATTTATCACTATTAATTATTTCGATTAAAAAAGTTGTTTTTAATTATAATTTAGTAATTTTCACTATTCATCAGAATATGAAAGTTATCTGAAAAGTACCAAAATTTCACCTTAGGCTAAATTCGATACTCCGAATCCAAAAATGAAGTCCATTTTGAGAGTTAAAATTTCTAAAATTTAAAAAGTGGTTATTACTATTCATAACGGCTAGTTTTAATAATATTTTAATAGCATATCATTGTTTCGTGAAACTCAGGATTACGTACCACACACGCTATCGAGGAAGGTTGCGATTGCGTGTAATGCAAGGCAAGTCAAGGATGCGTGTTGTGCAAGCTCCTTTTGGTGTAGCGTATAACACAAGACATTAGTAAAATAAAAAAAGAATATTTTTCATAAAATCTCGGGCTGTTACATTTTCCATTAAAAGGCGGTAAAATTGCATTTTCATAAAAATACATCCTTTATCTATAAAAATGAATTTGTAGTTATATTATTTCTAAAGAAACACATAATATGGATGTTAGAATTTATATGGAATATATAAAATTCAAAATTCAGATAATTCTTTTCATAACTGCTTTTAAACAGCTATATTGGTAAGTTGTGGTGCGCTCGAACTCGGTGGTTCGAGTGATGCATGTTATTGAATTACGTTGAAGAAATAACGTACTATTAAATCTTTTGGTGTTACATTATTCCCCCCTTTTTTAAATATTGTCCTCTTAATTTTAAATTGTTCTTTGAATATAAAATGTTAACAATGGAAATTTTTTTTTGTTGAAATCCTACATCAGAAATTGGGTAAAAAATATTTAGTCTTAATAAGAGAGAAAGAGAAATGAAAAAGTCACCACCAAATTACGATCTCTATTAAGAGAACATTTCGGGAAATTAGAGACACATAATAGTGGAAAACGTAAATATTTATAGGGAGTGATTGAGGCCATTAATCAAAAACAAGTGTAAAATTGATGTCCTCAATGGCATCAATATATGATGCTTTAAAATATCATCGGTTCAAAAAAACCTATGGAATTAGGATAAAACATTTTTGGTTTTATGTTCCCTTCCCTAAAGGTTAATAATTAATTTATTCATAGAATAAGATGACAAAAATTTATATATACATGACAAGTAGAGTTTCATCTTTCAAATAATTACAAAAACAAACTCATCTTTCACTCCATAAGATAATATAATTTTAAAATATTCTATTTATCATTATCGTATATTGTTTTAAAAATAAATAATTTATAAATAATTTTTCATACTAAAAAATCTACATTTTAAAAACCAGGACATCACGTATTCTAGTGGTAGGTTATCCACCCTTATAGCCCTTCTGTTGCGGGATCTATTCTCACAGCCTTTCTGGACGCAACGGGTTACCGCCCAACCTCCTGTTTATCCTTTTCATAACAAATAATCTTATGAATTTCTTTAACATTAACAGTTGTATCCAATGTAAAATTTAATCCATTCTAACGTTTAGTTTTATCCAAAATACTTCTTCCAAAATTAACATTCCAAAATTTATAAGGAAGGTAAACACAATGATGATCTTTTTTTCCACATAATTACATGTGAATAACTTCATCATGTATTGTTTTAAAACACGTTAACACCCTAAATTTCCATAAATCCATATTGAATACATTCATGAACCCTTATTACTTATATAATACTACATATACTCCTTATATCCAAAAGTTTTGTAAACTCCAAAAGTGATTGAATAAACAATCCATTAATCAGGTCCAAGGAAGTCAACAATATCCAATATAATTTACCCAAATCAATAATATCTTATTCAAAAATCATAAACACAGTATCATGATCATATTAATGTTTTATCATTCCTTCAACCATGTATTTTCCAAATATTTTAACATGCTATTGAGTCACTTTTCTTGGTACCACTAAATATAAAATCCTTAATGAAATATTACTACAATCCAATCTTTATATACTCCATAATTATTATAACTAGTATATCATTGATACAATACTCAAATGACATAATTAATTAATATCAACATAAGAACACTAGTCATTAGTATTCATATGTGGTAATATCATATCTTGATTTTTATCCTAATGTATCATTTGTGGAATACTCTGATTATTTGGGCATTGATTCATGTAGTGTTCCAAATCCTTGGTGATGAAGCACTGTACATTTGAATCCTTTTTCTTACCCTTGCAATCACGTACATGGTGTCCTTTTTCTCCCTACATATAACAAACTCTCATTACCTTCCAGAATTTATCAACTTGATTCTTTCCACAGTTATCAAATATGGGATAATCCTTCATTCCCCTCTTCCCTTTATCTATCTTTCTCTCTTCGATCATTTTCGTCTCTTTCTTCCTTTCAAATCCATAGGACTTTGAGAATTATTTACATATCTTATTAAAAAATGATACTATTTCTTTATATGATGAAAATTTTTGGGAAACTATTTCCCTTTTAAATGGTGGCTTAATAGCATTAAAGATATGATCCATCTTAATATTTGGATCATGCATACTACTGTAATTCTCATTCCTTATACTAGGCATCATTTCTAAACAATAACATACACTAGGTTAGTTTATGAATCGCAATTCATAATTCCAAACTTGTAAAATAATTAATGTATATGGAAAAGATTATTCATATAATCTATAATCATAAAATGTTTTCATTGAGGAGGTATTTACTCCCAAATCCTTCATAATGGATTTTAATGAAAATGCGAATTATCCTAAGAATATCCCCAATGAGTGTCATATCAAAGAGTCATGCAAGGTCCGTTGTCGTGTACCAGGATACCCTGAGTCCTACTTGAAACTCCTTGTTAGTGTTCTCACTCCTAGGTACATCTGTTCTAGAGCTGCCTCTACCTTCTAGTATCCATACCGGGACGTTTGCATGAAAAATACACAAAATCCCTACATTACCAAAATTTTAGAAAGTTCATCTTTACTAATCATCAAAGTAAATCTTAGGAAAATGTTCTATAAAAATAGTTTTTTTGAATATATTTCCATGGTTGTTACTAAACTTCCTCTGATACCAAATGTAATCTCTTGACCCCAGTTATCTAGAGACAGTGCATTATTTTAACAAATTGGCATGATTACATGGAATCAAGTCCCAAAAGACTGATCAGTTTAGAAGTCTTGGAAATAGATTACATACATTAACTTCACATTAAAATTTCAAACATAAAATACATCATAGATAGTTCATTGAGAATTATCATATTCTCTTTTAACTTGACCATGAATTTCTATCATAATACACTTCTTAGAAATCCTGGAAAATAAAACATAAGAATGGGGTGAGCTCAGATGCTCAGTACGGGTAAACAATTTAGCGGAAGATAACATAAAAAATATGTATGGTGAATATTTGAAAACAAATTCCTTTTAAAAAAATAATCATGAAGACTTTATGGAAGAAATATGAGATGAGAAAATAATGCTATAATAAAACATAGTCTTGGGTATTCTACTAGTTGAATAACCACCTGAACCATCAATGTTATTTTCATAATGAGGGAATCTATAATGCCAAACATTTAGAAACATACTGTCAAGGCCACGACTAAGACGTTTTGAAATGATTTTGGCCTTGGCCAAAACCATATATCAAATTGGGAAAGGCCTCATTAAATTCAACAACTAATTGTCTCATGAGACCTACTGATGCATCGAGGAGCTATAGCAGGCTCCACCTGTCACTTACTTTGTCCGATACATTCATCATATGAAAAGGTTTAAACATAACATAAACATTCATATTATAACTAGCATACAAAATTTCAACACATTAACCATAGACCATTAATTGTATAAAAATAACACATCCATAGTCAAACATACCACCAAACATTCAATACAATATGACATATATTAATTATAATAAATCAACTTCAAACAAGTTTAAAATCCATCAATGAATGTTGACATAAAGGAAAATTATTTTTAAAACTCTTTGAGAGAAATATCCATTTTTCATGAAAACATTTAAAAGTCACACCATTTAGAAAGAAAGACATTTAAATACATTTTTTAATCAATGTTTCCCATACAACTTTGAAACTTATGAATGGAATTAACATTTTAGAAACATGCATGTCCATATAAATAAATCCTTAAAAACCCATTTTGAAAACATGGACATTAATAAGATTGATTTAGAAGAATAAATATTTAAAACATTTAAAATGATGCTTTAACAAAAGAGTCCCTTAAAATTAATCCCAATGAAAACTCTTTTATGAAACATGGACATGGATAATAAATATTTCCCAGAAAAAACATACCCATAAACAATTTCAAATAATAATGAGATTGAGGAATTAACCATTACCTTACACTTTACTTTGGTTGAGGGTACATTTAAGCTCTATTATAATGACCATAATATGTTATTAAATTATACCAGAATGATATTTACATTTATTATATCATATATAATTAATTTATTACTTTATACTACACATTTAATAATAATTTTCATGTTAAATTAACATTTTGGGCAATAATAACTTTCTTTATTGTACGTGTTTTAACTTGTTATTCATGATCGTATCATTTAGATCATGATTAAAATACTTCCATAATATAATAATTTATTTATATATCATATATATTTAGAATATAAATATTTATAATAGATAGATATATGAAAAGGAGGACACCGTTTATGGAGATGGTAGGCAGTACATACGCATAAATGTTGTTTCCGTTTTCATATCGTATTGAACGAAAGTAATTAAATAAGATATATGTTAGTAATTATATATATATTAGCATTAATATGTCATATATTACATACTTATTAATAATATATATTTTTATAATCATCGTTGAATGGTATACGTGAGAATTAATCTCATCGCGTTGTGGAGACAGAAATCTGTACGTATGCATGAGCGACAATATCAATATATTGATGGTGAAATTGTATGTAATTGGATGGTATATCATATATAAAGAATCATTAAAATGTTATATTTATTATTTACCTCATTTATACTCATTATTATATACATCCCAATAATGAAGTGTTTGAATAACAAACTACACAACGACGTGGAGACGGTAAGCCGTACGTACGCACCTGAAGTGACTTTGTCATTTATAGGATGAATAGAATAAATAACATTGTTGTACCTTATTTATAGTAACATCATAGTATTTAGGAGGTATTGGAGTTATTATTTTGGTTTGGAAACAATAAATAAAGAAGAAGTGGGAGAAGAAAAGAACCTAAAAGTGGGTGGTGAAATTATTACCTCTTCTTCAGGTGTTTTCTTTTGAGTAGATCAAAAGAGAACCTTAGGTTGGCTTTGTGATCAAAGAAAGGACTCGTCAGTTATTTTTGGAAAGTTGTAATGATATTTGGGCAGGGTTTCGCTGAGCCAAATGGCTTGGGAGGTGTGATTTTGAGATAAGGGGATGTGCCAGAAATATAAGAGGGGGGAGGGTCACTTTAGGAAAATATTAAAATATTAATTTATTATACAATTATTTTCTGTTTGTAATAGCTTTAAATGAATTGATTTAGAGGATTAGGTGGTTATGGGTATAACTATTCTCAAAAATAAGGTTTTATACAAGTTTAGTTTACCATTTATCCTTATATTTTTTATTTAACTCTTAGTTAAATCGTTTATCATTTATCGTGTCTTCTTGTATTCTTACACTATATGGCCAATAAACATAGTTTAAACATTCAAGAGAACCTAAAGTGGTTCATTAATGACATATAAAATATTATTTAATCCCTTTGGATGAACCATATATTTTTTTAAATATTATATCAACCAAAAAATATAGTAATTTTTATAAAAATTAATATATTCCAATTTGGACACTATTTGGTATTTTGTTTTTCTAAAATTCATAAAAATAATATCACATTGAAACAAAATATCTATTCAATCCTAAAATGTCATATTAATGTATACAATTAATTTAATTCATCATAATCCTCAATTTACATTAATTAGGATATTTATAATATAAGAATTATAATATTTAATTAATAAGTTAATTACTACATCATCATTGTGTCATAAATAAATTATATTATTTAATGTCTGAAAAATATAAATAAAATACCATTATGGAGGAATTTTCTAGAGATTTATAAATGATATTTATAGTCAAATTTATCTTTTTGTATAACCCTAGTTTAAAATTTGATTAGTTAATAAACATTGAATTTAACACTTTTAACTCTTCTTTAAATAAAATAATAATAAATGTCCAAATCTAATAAAAGTGGACATAATGGATCATATTTTATTCCAAATGTTGTTTTTTAGGTCAAATTACACTTATCCAATAGAATTAGGACTTGTTTAAGGGTAATTATAATATCATTTTATCTTTAACTACCCTCTTTACTTTTAAAGGCGTTAAATAAAAGACAAAAGTTACTATTCACCAAGAATTATAATAATCTTATTGAACCACATTTTACTAATTGATGTCAACTTTTTCTCTCAGATTTTTAAAATTTAACTCATAGAAGCGGTACAATTATGTTTTATGCATATTTGATAATGTTCCTAGATGGTGGGTAAAAGAAGTTAAAAAGTTCCACAAAATTGTATACATAATAATATGACTCCAATGAATAACATTGAACTTATATAGGTATTATATATGTTTTTTGACTTAAAATTAATTTTAAATAAATAAATAAATACTTAAATAAAAAGTCGGTTTTAAATAATAACGAATGTGTTTTTCACTATTCATTAAAAATTTGATTGTTTTTAGAAAAATAGGAAAAATTTACCCTAAGATAATTTTAATATTATGAATTCAAAAATAAATTATATTTTACCAAAATCAAAACATATAAGTTTCATTTGTTAATTTAAAATTAATTCTTGTTGACAAAATAAAAAATCAGGTTTTTAAAAAGTAAAAACTATCAAAATATTGACATGTGTTTATGTCAAATTTAAATGTGAAATTATTTATAATGACAAACATTGTATTAAATGATAATAATATAATCTAATTATACATAAAGACCATTCAAAAATATAATTTAACTCTATAAATTATTTTTATTAAAAAAGTAGTTTTCAATTAAAATTTAGTATTGTTCATTATTCACCCAAATATGAAAGTTATTAGAAAAACACCCAAACATTATTGAAAATAAATTTTTAGGACCCGATTATAATGAAGATGTTTATTTTGATAAATTGGAAATATAAAAGTGTCAAATATTTGATTTTAAAAAAGGGTACGCCACTTAAAGGCTGTAAAAGTGTATTTTCTAAAAGATACATCCATTATTTAAAAAATGAGTTAGTTCTTATATTACATCTAAAAAACACATATTATGGATGTTAAAATATATTTGAAATATATAAAATTCAAAATACTGATAATACTATTCATAACTGCTTTTGAAAAGCTAGTTTGGTAAGTCGTTGTGCGCTCGAACTCGGTGTTGCGTGTTGCACACTTTATTGAATTACGTTGAAAAAATAACATACTATTAAATCTTGCGGTGTTTCAATTATTTCATAATTATGATTCAATACAAAAATATTCTATTAACATTTGTAATGTACTTGAGTAAACGAATCAAATGTTTAATGAAAAATATTCCATTTTTCCCTTGAATTTCTATTTTAATGAGGTAATTTTTAATAAATGGGTTATATTAAATTATTAAATAATGATACATAGTATTTTATGTATGAATATATTTTTATAATTTATTTATAATAAGTATATATTTATTTTAATATATATTTTAATGCATGTAAATCAGTACATGACATGAGGTATGATTTTATCCTCAGTAATTTACATCTTTTGAACTTATGTTGTGTTCTAAACATATATTTTTTCCTAATTTTATTATATATGAAATTTTAAAATATTTATAAATAATATCATTAATTTAATTTTATTTAATGATTCATTTTAATGTATTTCTTTCAGGATCATTATTATTCAAATGTTATATAAGAGGTAATTATTTATATTATAATATTTTTTCTCTTTTGGATTCACTATACTAAATATATATTTAGTGAATTTATATGAGTAATATAATTTAAACCACATCTATTTTGATCCCCTATTAATTTTAAATTTATTTTAAAATATTATCTCAATTTTCTTATAATTTATATATAAATTTATAAGAAATTTTTTTTGTAAGAAAATATGTCCATATTTCAACATTAGTTAATAAACTATTTCTTAAATCTACATACAGTTCAAAATTAATTTATGAATTTTCATACCTAAAAATTAATTTTTTTAAAATAATATCTTTATGAAATTTTAATTTATTATATAAGTATTGATTAGGAATAATTTCAAATGTGTTTCTTAACAATAAATTATTAATAATTATAAAAAAATTGAAAGAAAAAGTTTCTATTAATTTATATGGAATGAACATATTTTCATACCATCATACACATTGTTTATGATAAATAATAGATTAAATTTTTTGATGGTTAATTTTAAATAAAATAATTTTATAAATAATCTCGGAATTTAATGTATAAATGTTTTGAAATGAGAAATAATTTTTTTATTAATTTCAATGAAATTCTTTAATGTTCTTTTAAATTATTTGTAATGTATTTTAAATTATTATATGGATTTTTATAATTTATTGGTTATATGATATTATGATAAAAACCAATCAAATTTATTATGTGGTTTACTGTTTTTATCATTTAGGGGAGATTCATTAAAACTCATGTCTCTATAATAGTTTAATTATGATATGATGGAACCTTAAATAACACATTTATTTTCATTATATTATGGAATTATGAAATATTAAAATTCTTATGAAACCTATTTCATTTCTACGAGTATTGATATGATGATAAGATTACTATTTTATGATCTTGTGGAAGTCATATGTATGGTTAAAATTATCATATTTTTTAGCCATAAATTGCATATCCTTCTAGTGAATAAGGTAAAAATTATTTATCATTCCATATTTATGAGAAAAAACTTGATTTCCCCAATAAAATATTGGAAAATAGTACTGAGTATTGATAAACAATTATATGGAAAACCTTATGTGATTCATCATTTTATAAGATATAATGGGAATCATAGTTAACCTTGATCTGTCATATGGTTTTTATGCAAAAAAATTGATATATACACATGAATGTTTTTTGATAGACATTGTATTTGGACACAAGATTGATGATTAATTTTCATAATTAACCAATCACTGGTTAAAAAATATTTTGGCACCATGACACATTGTAATGATATATGATATTTTTATTTTTTATTGATAATAACATGTTTTCATACTATTATTTTCAGGGTATGCATGTTTATAGTCATTGATTGTTGTCTCCAATGTTCATATTTACTAATCATCATGTCTCAACACTCAGTATATTTTTACATTTCCATATGTTATAAATAAGAGTAAAAATAATGATGATTCATGATATGAATATTTTTTAAATAATGAAATATGATAAAATGAATAATTTATTACATAATATTTTTATCTATCTAGTTCCATTGTTCAATAAACCATCACATTATATAATAATGATTTTTTGGAATATATATGGAATAATAAATGAAATTAGGTAAAACCTATGTATATTTTTCCTGTATTGATTCATTATTAATGTCTAAAATAATAAAAAACTATGTTAACCTTGTGTGTAAGGGAGAATGCAATGAGTACCTCAATGATCAACCTATTGTAATTGTTAATGGATTAGAAATATTGTTATTAGGAAAAATTAACTATCACAAAACCTGAGTGATAATGAAACTATTACTGTAATCATGTGTTCATCAAAATAGATAAAGATTTAGGATCATGAGAATTCACGAAATATATATGAATCAAAAAGGAATATTCAAGAACACATATTCTATGAATGTGATAAAAACGTCACAATAATTTCATGAAATGTACTACAACATACATTACTACTGGTAATGGAGTCCACAGTCAAACATTATTTTAATGGAAAGCGAAGGATAAAATGAGGGTTGATAAATCAATTCCTAAGGACCCCTTATTGATTCAATGATTTAGATTTGAATAATTGGGTCACAATTCCACCCAATTCACAAATGAAATTGTTAGAGTATAAAATCCAAACTAATAAACACCATTATCATGCTAACTTTTAAAAATCTATAAAACAACTACTATTGTAAATGGTTGTGAATTTTAACTTGAAACATTCTATTTGAATTATGTCAGGTATTATTTCACCGGTTTGATATTGAGATATTAATATATTTTTCTTGTATAATTATTTTATTCATTGAATATATAAATTTATGTTTTCTTAATTAGTTTTACAAATTTTATATTTATTTCTTCATTTCTACTACTATACTATTGAGAATGTATTAACCTTATTTACCAAGGGATCATATCATATATTTTTTAGCGATATTTCATATCATATAATAAATAAAACCATGATTAAAAATAAATGTATTGTAATTTAAGATCACCCTTTTAACATTACTACCATTATATTAGTTGAAAAATATTTATATTGAATTTTATTTAATGGGTTAAAAAATTTTACTTGAAGCTCAAAATGTATTTCAAATATGTAATTAAAGTATTATTATCTTATTTTAAATGAAATTAAAACCATTAAAAATCAAAAAACATTGTATAATAATAACAATAATATAGATTTTGCATTGGTGTCTATAAAAAATGGTAACTACTTTGGATAATATATGTAACACACAAAGTTTTTGTGTATTATTTTTATAAATAAATTCATTGTTTTCTACACATTTAATTACATAAAACACCAAATATATCATCTGTAACATGAAGCATTTATTTCATCGTTCATTACACATAACTATATGTGTAGTTTTTGTTACATGAAACACCATGTTTAAACAAAAGGAGACTTACTATTAATAAATTATTAGTTAATATTTTTATTATAACCTATACTTTGGAATGGTGGCTATGAATATGATAATATAATTTATGAAAATATTTATTATACATAATTAAATATAATTAATTTTTTGACGATATGTAATTTAAAAATCAAAATCAAAACTAATTAAAAATAAAGAAACCATTTTCTAAAAACCAATTTTTAAAAAAAAACACTTTGTTACCATAATCATTTAAACAAACCAATTTTTGACAATGCATTTAATTAAATTAATATTTTATAAATTAACTCAATTTTTTTACATTCATTTAAATTTTTTACATTCATTTAAATTTTTTATAGATAATAGATAACAATAAATCCAATTTTACGTTGAAAATGCATTTTAAAAAAATCTATATTTTTCACATTTATTTAAAAAATTATTTTTTCCAACATTTTTATTTTATTTTGGAAAAAAGTAATTTATTTTATAAAATAATAATAAATAAATTTAGATTTAGTTTTCAATAATTTTATATAAACGACTAATTTTTTGATGAATATTGAATAATAATGAATTTTAATTGAATTCTAAATATATAAAATTATTAATAAAGACAAATTATATTTTAAATTTATTAATAGATAAATTTGTAAAATTATATATATTTTAATCCAATTTAAGAAATTATAATTAATTCTATATTTAATGTCTATTTAAAGTATCTGTATACTTTGGATATTTTCTATTTGAAAACACGCTTTCCCTTTATGTGTGTGTGGGATTAATTTTTAAGATAATAATTTCCACCTATGTGAATTTAATTTTGATAAATAGATTACATATTTTGTATTAGAATTATTTGGATTCTGTTATAAGGTCAAATTAATTTTGGATGACAATATATATTGGTAAAATGAAAAATTATATATTATAGTAAAGGTGAAAAAGTGTTTACTACGGTGTAAAACTAAAAAGATAATGATTAAAATTAAAAATAAATATAAGTAATAATTTCATGAAATATATGGACCTTATAATTTAAAATTATATATAATAATATATTTTTTATCGTTTTTACATGAGAAAAACATGGGAATATTTTTTTCCATTGGAAAATGATACAAGTGTATCACTTGCTTCACTTATAATATCCTCCACATCTCCACTCTTCCAAAAAAATTAAAACAATCTGAGTTTGAAAACCTTCCTAAAGAATAACTTCTAAAACTTTCTCCTCTCATAATAGAATCCTTATATATGGTATAAATAAATCAGATTAAGGGTTTTTCTACCAACTTAATGTGTTTACCAAAATAAGAGATAGCATAATTCAATGATATCTTTTATTTTATTTCACCAATCACCTCATAAAATTCTTATTAATAAATGATTATATAATAAACTCATTATATTTTATATGTAATGAAGTTTTTATGTTAATTTAATTACCTATATTAATATTTAGATAAATGTAATTAGATATTTAAATCATTTTTCATCTGCCTAGCGGACTACTACTTTGCAAACTGATGTTATTCATGTTTCCATTACCTCCTCATGAATTTCAGTATCAAAATGTAAATAAATAATATATATATATATATATTATGACATTATTATATAATTATATTAATTATATATTATATAAAAATTTATCTTTAAATTATCTATGGGATACCTTATTGTCGTGTCTTTATATATTGGATTATAGCCTCATGAAACGATGTGTATCTTTTTTCATAATTCTTTACATTGAAAATAATAAGGATAAATATAATAAATATATATCATATAAATTAAAAATTTATGATATTAAGTAAAAATTTATCTTTATTAAAAGATAATATATAATTTTACTTCCTACCTTTTCACTCACTGATAGAGGATAACATTGTTCATGATTGTGTGGACTAATTCCTTCATAAAAAAATGTGATTCTCTATTTTAATTCGAAAACACAATGTATGATAAGTATATATTTCTTAATATAATTAATATGTTATTAATTCTATTATTATAATTATTTTATTATATAATATTAAATTCCCCCTTTCTATAATTATCATTTTAGATGGAATAATTACTCATGAGTACTTATGGAATACCATCTCGATGATGGTAAGATACTTAATTCCTCAAAAAAAATTTCATTATTGGTCATAACAGTATTATTTATGTAAAATTATATTTTTTACATAATGTTATTATTTTCTAGAAAATGGAAGCATGAAAATTTTAAGATGATAAAAAATAACAACTTAAAATATACATGAAAAACAAAGTGCATATTACTAAATATGTGTCAGTGACATGTAATTGGTAATATAATGGTAATAAAACAAATAAAAAATTATAATTTGGTATGATATATATATATTTATATATATATATATTTATTGATATCTTCTGTTTAATAAACTTATATTTATTATACACAAGGATTGAATTTTAATAAAGAAAATCAATACTTATGGTAGGGGCTTTTATTCTCCCTTTTTTACTTGTTTGAGAAACATCCCATATTAACCACCTATTAATTTTATGTGGTATACATATGACCCAATAATTTATATTATGATTACTATAATTAAAATCAACTATATTTACAATATACATTTAAAGATCTCTAATTCAAAGGGTTTATGGTTCAAAAGTTACCCAATGGGTAAAGGAAATGTTTCTCAATTTTCATTTATTGAGACATGTGGTTAGGTTATGCACTAATATTATTTTATGAGGTATTTTTACAGAACCATTTTCATGTAATGATTTGATTAATTTTATCATCATGATATTTTATTTTCATTTAAAATATGTTAAATCATGGGGGAAATATTTCAATGTTTCCATAGTGATAATGATTTTTTATACAATGTCTTCATTTAAAAGGACTATTTTTCACTAGGTTTTATATAATTAGAAATTATGAAAAATCCGACAACAAACTCAAGAATCATATTATCCTTAGGTAATTTTATTATATTTAATTTTCCCTTTTATTTTCTTATATTCATATACTCGATAGTTGTGAAATATTTTTTTAGGAAAACAATACTTTTTATGTTAAAAAAACATTTCCATCCAAAATCATGTTCTTTAATTTTTATTTATAAATTTCTTTATAATTATTCAAAATATGTACTAATTAAATTTTTAAAGTGGTTTTAATTTTAAAAAAATATTTCAAAATTTATATTAAATTTGTTTTCCGATCAATACCCATTTGGATTTTACTAAAAGTATGAATGAAATATTTTTTTCAACATGTATGTCATGAATATAATATCCCACTTATATGACCATTATTATTAATTATGATTTATTTATATTTATTCATGAATATTTTTATTGAAATTTATTTTTAAAATTACTTTATTTCAAAAAACTCAATGTGAAATGGTTATTTTCATCAATAATATTTTAACTTTTTTTGTAAGAATAATTATTAAGAATTAAAAATTTTCTAAACTAAAATTTATTTCTGAAATGATTTTGGTTTAATGATTCATAGTAAGGTTGTTACTTTTTATCATGAAATGCTATAGATGAATTTTAAATATCCATTTAAACGTGTTTCATATTTATTTTAAATGAAATGTATTTACAAACTAATTTTATTTTAAAAATTGACTTTCCATGAAAATTTATCTTCCTCATGAATAACTCCATGTGATTTTTCTTTCATAACCATTATCCATATTAGATGACATATATTAATGTATATTATTCATTACATAGAATATAAATCTGGGCTAAAATTTTATTATTATTTTTGATGGATTATGATTAAAATCTGTTTATGAATATCATTTCTCTTCCACCTTTTATACAATGATAACATTCATATGGACCCCATTTCATTTTCCACTGGTTATCATATGCCAAAATGATGAAATGATTATGAAACATGTATTTTTTGACAAGTTCTCATACGAAGAAATATTTATGAATGCCATTTCATTTCATGTGCTATGATATAATTACCGTTTTATGATCTTGTGGAATAAATATGTATGATATTCATTATATTGAGTGTGGGACCTATATCTACCACCAATTCGTGGATTATAAAAATATATATTTTGACATATGTAGGATTTGAATAGAGAGTGAATCGTGTTTAAAAAGAGAATTTATTCTCCCTGATGGTCGTAGGAGTGAACCATGACTACTATGAATATTTATGGAGTGATCCCACTCCACTATTATAGCCTTTACAATGTGCATTGACTATTATAGACTTTATTTTATATGTTTATTTGAATGAATTTTTTTTTATAAATTATTCAAATTTTATTGTAATGACTCGAACTATTTTTTTATAATTACAACTTTGATTTTACTAAATTTATCACATTATACTATAGTTATAGAAAAAAGTCCAATTACACTGTTTTATTATATCCAATTTTATTTAAAATTTTGTTATGTATCATTTCCTCTGATTATATAGCTATTAATAGTGATCACATTATTCGAATAAATGTAGGGTTTTAACTAGTCTAATTGACATGGAAAATGGAATCAATGACCTCAACCAGTAGGATCGTTCCCTATGTCCCCCATTTGTCAGATAATCCACAAGAGATAATATAAAGTACATGCATTGAACATTACATTATCTAGTAAATTCCTTCAGAATTCACATTCTTATCTTCCCAATGATATTTTAGGTTTATAGTTTAATAATATTAGTACATTATTTTTTCATATCAACTAATAAGAATACAATGTGGATGGTACTAAATCAACATACATGTTTTAATTAACAAAAACCCATTTATTAAAAACCTGAAATACTTGTAGGAAATTTATTCATAATCATCATCATGGATTATCCATTTCTATTACCCATACTAAAAACATATGATTTTTTTTAAACATGGGGTGTGAAAAAAATCACATTAAGGTATATAAAAAGAAAGAGAGAAACATTTTGTACAATAATACTTATAAAAATATGAAATCATTTTCACAAATACATACTTCTCCCCAAATATGTTACTTATATTTAATTTATCAAAACATGAGATTTACATATTACATAGATAAAATAAATAAATACATATAGGTAACATGGGCCATTAAATACATAATATTGAAATCTTCTCAAGTACCTTGTGATTTTTAACACTCACGGATACCATACAACATAACCCCTATGGGTACCTTAGGGTGTAACCATCAGAATTACTCTTGGAGTAACCATACAACTGACCTCCAAATTAATCATACCCAACAAATATGAGGGGTGTATAGGTCCCACCTATAATAATAAACAATTCAAATAAACCATAAAATAATCATAAAATAAAAATATTTTCAATAAGAAATCCCATTTGAAGTTTGTAATGATATTAGTAAAAAAGATGATTTCAAAACCATCCCTTTTAAACTATTATATATTTGAAATGATAATTGATTAAATGAAATTAGTATGTGTATAAACTCTAAATAAACACAATAAAAAATATTATAAACAAAATTCAGTAAAAAATAATCATAGTATCATATAATTAATAATGTATATGGTGAAACCATAGAATGGAAATTGGGGTTTAAATTCCCCTACATCTGGTTAGTTTTATGTTAAATGTCTTGAAACATCAAATATAATGGATAAAATAGTGTTATTAATTTGTTAAAAAAAATATTTACTTTTATAACACCTCATATGTTCATTTTATAACATCATTCCACCCAATTAGTAATTGTATTTTGTTATTTCTAATATTACACTTATATTCTTTAGATTGTTTCCATGGTCAGTTCGTAAGGGATTTTCTTGTCGAATGTAAGTGAAGCTATAGAATAGAATTAAATGGTATAAATATATTTAAATAATAATAAATTATAACATAAATAAATTTTTTAGATATAATTATGAATATATATATAACACTGATAATATTTTTAGATCATTTTGGCGGTTATTTGATAATAAAAAACTAGTTTTGTAATATTAATTAATATTTTTTATATGTATTAATTATAGAACATAAAATAGGATATATATTAAAATTTAATATATTTCAAACATTTAAATGGTTTTATGGAAGGAAATTAATGTGGTAATGGAAAATGAAAACACATCTTCCATGATGTTGGTAAATCGACAAAGCACACATGATGATTTTTTTTAGATTAAGAGGGAGAGGATAAGAAGTATTATGACGAATTTATCCATAAAGAAGATAAAATTCCATTATATATAATATAATTAATATTAAATGACACTTGAATAATGAGAGTGGAATATAGTATAAGAAAACAAAAATAATCAAAAAGGAAATAAAAGAAATGAAATGTGATTTTATCTCTTGATCTATCATCCTTGAGAATCTCATTATGGACTTTGTTTTTATACTGATGGTGTGACCATGAGGTCCTATAAGTGAGTAAGATACTTGGAAACAATATTTAGTAGAAATTGGACAATGATCAATGATTGACACTTATGAGTAGAATATGGGGTTAGGGTGGTATTTATAGTATATGAGAGGGTGGGGGTTTCACTATTTTATAAATTATTGTATTTTTTCATGAAAAAAATAATTTTGGTTCTAATGACTAAATAATGTAATTATTACAAGTGATTTTTTTCCAAGGGTGCTTAACATATTATAAAATCATATATGACTCAAAAATTCATGTATTTTTCTTATTTTTTAAGTTATTGTATTTAACAATTAAACAAAAAATTATGTATTTTAGAAAAATCCCAAAAAATCATCCCAAATATTTCTAGATGATTATAATTTTAAAAAAAATCATGTTACTAAATTAATTTTCCAAATATGATAAAATTAAATATTAAATATAATCCTATTTTATTCAAATAATAATAATATTAAATCTATAACTGATTGTATAACACCTTGAAAAAGTAATCAATGTCTGATAAAATTATCTTATAAAAATAAAAAAATAAAATATTATTTACTCATTCTATTTTTTTGATAATAATTTTTTATATCATTAAATTAATTATGGAATTTTAATTAATTATTTATTACTTACGAAAATTACAACACATAATTTATCATTTGTAGAATATTTATTTACTTATTTCATGATATAAATATATATTGATTTCAATTAAAATATACATAAATTTATTTTATATTCTATTACATAATGTTACTAATGTATTTTAATGATTATTATTTCTAATGGTCATGTTACTATTCCTAAGTTTGAGTTACTATTCCATGAGTAGAAATTACTTAATTTCTATACATACAAATTATTTCATTATAAATTTATAATTAATTTAAATAATAATAATATAATAAACAAAAATTAGTTTATAAGTATATGGGATGATACATTCTATGATCCTTTGGTAAATTACACCCTCACAATTTTTATTTACTTATTCAACAAGTGTGGGTATCGTTCCCCCATACCATTTTAAGATTCCCATGTTTCTTCTTCAATGATGTGGTTTATCACCAAAATCATTAACCTAGTGGATTATGGTATTACATAATACTTCCTATCTATGATCAAGAATCTAGACATTGTCTCTTCATAAGAAAGGTTCTCTTCTATATGAACCACATCTAGGATTAAAATATGAGATGAATTTATCAAATATTGTCTCAACTATGATACATGAAAAACATTGTGTACCTGAGATAAACTCGAAGTAAAAGGTAATTGATGGTGACTAATCCAACTTTCTCAAGGATTTATTATGTTCAATGAATTGTGGACAAAAAGTTTCTTTCATACCAAAATGCATAACACTTTTCCCTCGATAGATTCTACGAAAAACAAGATCTCATACCTCAAAAGTAATTTCATTCCTCCTATTATCTACACAACTTTTGTACCTTCTTTGAGTCATTCTCATGTTTTTCTAGATCATTTTCACCCTATCAACCACCTCATATTCTTATTTTAATATCATCAACTTCCTTTCCCAAAAATATTATAAAAATTATTGTTTTCAATACAATATTCCATTTAATCCCTCAAAATGTTCATTATGTATAGTGGAATTAAAACAATTATTACTAGAAAAACTCAACTAAAGAAATGTGTAGATTCAAACTTCATTGATACTCCATTGAACAAGATCAAAGAATATCTTCCAATGTATTAAATATTTGATTAATCTATCCATTATATTGAGTATTAAAATTACTGATGAAATTTTATTCTATACCCACATAATTCTGAAGGCCTTTCCAACAGTTTTTAATGAACTCGAGGTCATGATCAGAGACAATGGAATGTATAACTCCTTGTTTAGAGACCCCAAACGTGAAATACATGGAAATTACATTACTTTTTCAGAATACTTAATACATAACAAAAAAGGACACCAATATACCATAGTAGTTTAGTGTCTTTGGAAACTTGGAACATACTTTTCTAATCATGGTGAATGATCTTCAACATCTCCCATTATGATCTTCCCCTTGTTTCTTACATAAAACCTTTCATTATATCCTAGGGAAAAGAAAACTTATAAATTGGGAGATCAAATTCTCATTAAGGGTAAGCACAGAGAAAATAAAACAAACCATATACATTTGAACTTAAAAATATGAACATAATGTTTAAACATCAAAATCGTGAGCAATGACATAAAACATGGAAGTACGTAAGGCATTGATAATAATGGAACATAAATCATGATAAATTTGCATGGGAATAAAACATGTAATTGTGGAAAACCATTAATCACATGATATGATTTCCATAGTAGCCAAGGAATTTCTTCCAAGACCATCTTAATGGACATAGTCTCTTTCTGAATCTAGTTGACTCCTCATTCCATTCCTGTATCACAGAACCAGATTAACTTAATGTTCTAGCCAAGTCTATCTCATGAGATATAAATCTTTATCCAATTAATTTGTAGGATATATAGGTACCACCCATCTCATAATGAAATCATTCTTACTTGTTTCACAACATAAATATAAATCATTTATCATAACCCAAATAATAAAATGGGTTTCATAAACATCATTCTATCATAACATAAACCATATAAAAAATGGATATCATTTCATCATAAGAAAAGTGAAACTAAGTGAATCATAGAGACATTATACTTGAAACATACACAAATGAAATAATTTCATCTTATATGGAAAATGGTTTTGATAAAACACCTGAAATGAATTCTTGATGAAAATATCATTTCTTCTTCAAAATCATTTTCCTTTCAAAAAATACCATTAAATTTTAAAATAAAAGGATTTTTTTGAAAAAGGTCTTGAAATCTTGTAGAGTATTATTCATTAAGAAAAGTAATTATGAAACCATAAAAATATTTTCATGCCGTATAAGTTAAAAAAAAAATTTCTCATACTTTGGCCGAAAAAGTCATAAAGTTCCTCCTATGGAAAACAAAAGAAAGATTCCTTCCATAACACAATGTTAAAGTCAAAGAGGTATAAACATGAATTTAAACATACATTTAATTATATTAAACACTTTATAAAGGAACATTTTTATGGGCATGGATGAAAAATATAACCCTAGTAAATACTTACGTATAAGCAATCTCAAAAAAAAATGAAATTAAAAAATTATCCCTTTCCTTAGGTCTGATATGCTTCGTACATATCCGAACCTCATATATAATGATTTAAATAATGTAATTTACTTGTTATATAATCATATTTATTATTATGATATCATATATGGTTCACTTATGACTTTATATTATCCATTCTTTTGAAAATTCCTTGTTAAAGCAGCATTTTGGGTAAAATCATTTTATTTATCGTACGTGTTTTGGACTTGTTGTTCTGGATATTATTATTACTTATATCATGATTTAATTAAGTACAGAATATGAATCATGATTTATATATCATATATATTCAGTATATATATATATATATTTAATAGATAGATGAATTAAATGAAATACACCTTTCCTGGAGACGGTAGGCCGTACATACGCATGAATGCTATTTTCCTTTCCTTATTGACATGAATGGAATTAAGTAGATGAAATATATATTTACATAAATACAATAGTTTAATTATTTAATATATTTCAATATTATTCAATATATATACTTTATAATCATTCCTGAATGGTTAACTTGGAGAATGAATCTAATCGCATCGTGGAGACGGTAATCCGTACGTACGCACAAGCGATGATATCATTCCCATAATTATTGAATTGAATCGGAGTAGATGATATAATATCTTAGAATCATTATGATGTTATAATAACCATATATAGTTATTCTTTACACCATTATACTAATCCAAGTAAGGTGGTGGTGGAAAAACAGAATACACCACGGTGTGGAGACGGTATTCCTTACGTATGCACGCTCGGTGATTTGTTTTTCCATAGGATGGATAGAAGTTGAAATGGGGTTTTTTAATATTTATAATAACATATAAATATATTAATTGTACTGATGTTATTACTTTATAATGATACAACTAAATAAGAACATGTTGAAGAAGAAAGAAACTTGAATGAATCGGTAGAAGAGATTATCTCTTCTTCGACACACCTCATTTATGATTCCTCTTAAGGAACTAGAGTTGGTATTTCGAGGATACCAGAACCACTATAATGTTTCTAGGAAAGTTTATAAGTAAAATGGGATGGTTTTGACCAAGCATGAAGGCTCAAAATTGTGTGTAGAGAAGAGGGAGGAGGTGCCCTTTTATAAGGGAGGAGAGCGGCGAATTAGAAAACGCATAAAATATTATTTTATAATAAAGTTATATTCGGTTTATAATGGATCAATAGTGACTTATTTCGAAGATAAAGTAGGGATGATTCGAATTATTATCAACAATAGGTTTTAGAAATGTTTTGGTTACTATTTTAACCTTATCATTTATATTTAACTCTATGTTAAATAATTTAACTTTTACCATGTCTTCTTGTTTTCTTAAACAATATGGTAAATAAAGTTACTATAACAAGACAAACGATCCTAAAGTGGTTCATTATTAATACATATAACCTTAAATTATTCATTTGGCCAAACCTTAGATTTTTATGAATAGAATAACAATTAATAATATAATATTTGTTTTATAAACTATTTTATGTCAATTTTGACACTATTTGGTTATTGATTTTTTAAAATCATAACAGCATGATTAGTTCTCACAATGTTAATTTAATAAATACTAACATGTCATATTAACCTAAAAATTAGTATAATTCATTAAAACTATCAAATTACATTTATTTGGTTGTTTATAACATCAATTATCTAAATATTTTGTTAATAAGGTAATTACAGAATAGTCATTGTGTCATTAATAAATTAGATGATTTAATGTCTAAAAATTATAAATAAGATACCATTATGTATGAAATCTTATTATATTTCTAATGAATATTTATAGTCTAATTTATCTTATGTATAACTCTATATTAATAATGTTTTAGTTATTAAACGTTGATTTTAACTATTTTAATTCTTCTTTAAATAAAATAATAATAAATGTCCAAATCTAATCCATGTGGACCTAAAGGGTAATATTTTATTCCTAAGGTTGTTTTTGGTCAAATTACACTTATCCAATACAATTGAGACATGTGTTAGGGTAATAATAATATAATTTGTACCCATAATTACCCTATTTACTTTTAACCATGGTAAATAAAAGTAAAAAGTTACTATTCAAAAAAAAAAAGATTTTTATCTTATTGAACCACATTTTACTCCTTGATATTAACTATGTCTCTCATATTTTCAAAATTATACTCAAAGAAATGGTAATATTATGTATTATATAAATTTTCAAATTCTCCTTGGAGGTGGGTTAAGGACGGTGAAATGTTCAATAAAATTTTTATATATCAAAAATTATTATAAAATGACTCCAATGATTTAAATTGAACTTATATAGTTATTATGTATCAATTTTGACATAAAATAAATTTAAATAAAATAAATAATTATTTAAATAAAAAGTCGGTTAAATAGTATCATAGTGTTTTCACTAATCATCCAAAATTTAAATTTTTCAGAAAAATTGCAAAACATCACCCTAGGTTAAGTTCGATATTCCAAATACAAAAATAAAGTCCATTTTGAATGATAAAATTTAAAAAATTTCAAAAAGTGGGCATCACTAATCATAATGTCTAGTTTATATAATATTTTATTAACATATCGTTTTTTAGTGAAACTCAGTATTGCGTACAACACACTCTATCGTGGAAGGTCGTGATTGCATGTAATGAAAGCCAAGTCAGGGTTGCGTGTAGTGGAAGATTCCTTTGTTGTTGCGTATAATAGAATCCAACCATATTTCATTTATAAATTGAATATATATATATATATACACTCAATGTTGCATAGAATAACTTCTATCAAACGAACTGGAAATTGTGTGTAACACGATCCAAGAATAGTGTTGCCTATACTGCAATCTAATACGATGTTTCGTATAGTGCAAGATAATTTTGGTGTAGTGTACAATAGAAGACATAAAATAAATTTAAAAG
Source organism: Viscum album (assembly GCA_963277665.1). NCBI lineage: Eukaryota > Viridiplantae > Streptophyta > Magnoliopsida > Santalales > Viscaceae > Viscum > Viscum album. The sequence continues at coordinate 1,835,318,439 of OY728161.1, read as the reverse complement.
AATATTTCTCATAAAATCTCAGGGTGTGACATTCTACCCCCATTAAAATGAATTTCGCCCATGAAATTCGTCGGGGTTATAATTGGTTTACTACTTGAAAGTTTCCTTCATAGAACCCCACATCGTAAAAAGGAATACTAAAACTTCCTTTTTAAAAAGAAAGTTATAATCATAATGGTCACCCAATGTAACTCGGCACTGGGTTTCCACATAGGACAACATAGATGAAAATATAGACATGGAAGAGAAATCTAACCATCAAGTTCCGATGGAGAGTGGTAGAGAACATGGCTATGATAAAGCCATCAATCACAAAGCCATAAATTTGTGATGATCTAAGGTAACATCTGATTCATAGGATATATGGATTCTAAGACAACATTTTTGGTTTTTAATATCATTTCTCTAAAGTTTAAGAATTTGAATTAGAAGAAATACTTACTGGATTTTGGTACATTTGTTCATCCCTTGAACAATTTTCAATTCATCTCTCAATGAAATGAAGTTGAAATTGTCATTCTTGAAGTGTTAGTAGATCATACGATAGAATTATGGGTCACTCCATCTGTCTCTAACAAAATATTAGAAAAAATTATTAAATATACATAAGTCCATATATTGTGATATTAATCGTATATGGCTCCAAAAATGAACTTATACTTCATATATCATAGTGCTAAACAAAATAAAACTAGTTTGTACTAACCAGGGACTTCCTGTAGGCCAGTGGTAGGTGATAAAGGCCTATTGCACTTCGGTTGTGGGTTTGATTACTGCATCCTTGTCCGACATGACGGGTTGTCACCAGTCCTATGGTTTGTCCTTTTTCTAAAACTATACTATTATAACATCTCAGAAATACAAATGAAAAGAAAAGTTCTTTCCGTAAACAATACTATATGATGTCCAACTAAATCCATTTCAATCTTTTGGCTTATCAAAAATACTTGTGTCCAATATCATTGTATGATGAAAAAAATTACCAGAAATGTCATATAAAAAGCATGTGGATACCATCATTAATCCCCAATATATCATAAGATATATCTTGTTGGTCATAATCCAAACATCTGAATACCTTAATCATGTATTCTCTTCAAAAAAATGAATACCCATTGAACCTTAGTGAAAACATAAATGATTTCAAAAGTTAACTATGTCCACATACCAAAATCCCAAAATTTATATATAATCAAACCAGGATATCACTTTGTCCTTATATCAGTGATGAGATCATTAATAATTTCCAAAATATTATTTTCTCTTTATCCCTTAATTATGCGCATATAATCTTATTTCCAAAAATATCTGATTACCTTTCATGTTTACCGGTACCATTCAACATATACTTTCAAATAATTTATGAAAAACAATAGTATAACAATCCATAGATGTTTATTTATTCCATAGTACCATTATCATAACTCTTGATAATCATACAATCATTACACTACATTCTTAAACCACTAACTGAGCTTCATCATTTCTTTCATCTCATATATCATTTGTAGTCTCTTCATCATCATCAATATAAATAATACCAACATGACCATGCTGATTCTCTTCATGAGATTTTCTCTTATGACATTGGTTTGCATAATGCCCGTACATTCCACATTTAAAACGTTTAACTGTTGTTGATGTCTTAGAAATACCATTATTCTTGTCGATGGTGTTAACTAAACCTTTTCCTTTACAATTACTGGATTTGTGTCCTTATTTTCCACAAACAGAGCATCTTCTAGTACTTTTGAAACATTCTCCCTGATGCCTCTTCCCACATGATTTACATGAGGGAAATTGAAATTTGTTTCTTCTATGATCATCATGAAACTCCATCTTTCTCTTATTAGCTATGTTGGGAAACATACCAAAGTTGATATTATTGATCATATTATGAGATTTATGATTAGGAATAATAACGATATGTGGACTTCCAGATCCAATTTCATTTGGTAGCTCATGAATAATATCATTCCATTGTCCATCATATCCTCCATTATCGTGAATCTTCCTCTATCCAGCCATTTTCTAAAACCCAAAAATAATAGTGTGAGAGGAAAAAATCATAATCAAGGGGGAGTACCTTAAATATCTAACATCTTAGGTTAAATTCTAAGATCATTACTATAATTCTAGGACTATTACCTATACTTATACGTAACCCTAGTAACATCCCAAAACATACCTTAGAAATATCTCTATGGATCTCACTAAAGTTTTCGCATACTAGTTTCCAAAGGATAACTAAACCTTTCCTTTGATACCAACTGTAGAGACCCCAAACATGACGTACATGGACATTACATTAATTTTTCAAAATACATAATACATAACAAAAACATACACCAAAGTACCGTAATATTTTAGTGTCTTTGGAAACTCGGAACATAATTATCTAATCATGGTGAAAGATCTTAAACAACTCCCATAAATATCGTCCCCTTTTTTTCATACCTAAATCCTTTCTTTATATCCTGGGGAAAAGAATATATATAAATGATGAGCTAAAATCCTCATTAATGGTAAGAATTAAGAAAATAAGACAAACCATATACATTTGAACTTAAAAATATGAACGTGGTGTTTAAACATCAAAATATTGAGCAATGACATAAAACATGGCAGTACGTAAGGCATAGATCATAATGGAACATCAATCATGATAAAATTTCATGGGAACAAAACATGTAATTATAGAAAACCATTAATCACATGAAATGATTTCCAAAGTAGCTAAGTCATTGCTTCCAAAACCATCTTAATGGACAAATTCCCTTTATGAATCGAGTTCACTCCTCGTTCTAGTCCTGTATCACTGAACCAGATTAACTTACCATTCCATCCATGTCTATCTAATGAGATATAAATCATTATCCAATGTATTAGAGGATGATATAGGTCCCACCCATCTCATAATGAAATCATTCTTATATGTGCTACAACATAAACATAAATCATTCATCATTACCCAAATAATAAAATGGGTTTCAGAAACACCATTCCTTCATAACATAATCCATATAAAACCAATGGATATCCTTTCATCATAAGACAAGTCAAACCATGTAAATCATAGGGACATTATACATGAAACATACACATATGAAATAATTTGATCTTAGATGGAAAATCGTTTTGATAAAACACGTGAAATGAAATCTTGATGAAAATTTCATTTCTTCTTCAAAATCATTTTTTTTCACAAAAATGCCTTGAAATTTTAAAAGAAAAGGATTTTTTAAAAAATAGTCATGAAATCTTGTAGAGTATTCTTCATGAAGAAAAGGAGTTATGAAACCATAAAAATCCGTTCATTCCATATAAGATAAAATTTTTTTTTCTCATACATTGGCTAGAAAAGTCAAAAAGTTCCTCGTATGGAAAATAAAAGAAAGATTCCTTACATAACACAACGTAAAAGTCAAAGAGGGGTAAACATGTATTTCAAAATATATGGATGAATATTATACAGAATATAAAAAAACATTTTTACGGGCATGGATGAAAAATATATCCCCAGTAAATACTTACGTATAAGAAATCTCGAATAAAAATGAGATTGAAAAATTATCCCTTACCTTAGGTCTGATATGTTTTGTACGTATCCAAAACCCCTGTATAATTATTTATATAATGTAATTTAATTATTACAGAATCAAATTTGTTGTTATGATATCTTATATGGTTCAATTATGACTTTATATAACCCGTTCTTTTGTAAATTCCATTTTAAAGCAGGGTTTTGGGTTAAATCGTTTTATTTATCGCACGTGTTTGGACTTATTATTATTGATATTATTATAACTTATATCAATATTTACATACTACCAGAATGTAAATCAGGATTTATATATCATATATATTCAGTATATATATATATAAATATAATAGATAGATTAATGATATGAAATACACCGTTTAGGGAGACGGTAGGCCATACGAACACATGAACGCTGATTTCCTTTCCTTATTAACATGAATGGAAGTAAGTAGATGACATATATATATACATATACATAAATAAAATAGCTTCATTATTACATATATTTAATTATTATTCATTATATATACTTTATAATCAATCATGAATGGTTAACATGGAGAATGAATCTCATCACATCTTGGATATGGTAATCCGTACGTACACACGAGCGATGATATCGTTCCCATTATTATTGAATTGAATTGAAGTGGATGGTATAAAATCTCATAATAAGTATGATGTTATAATAACCATATATAGTTATTCTTTACACCATTATCCCATCCGAGTAAGGTGGTGGTGGAAAAAAAAATTACACCACGACATGGAGACAATATTCCTTTCATACTTACACTCAGTGATTTCGTTTTCCATAGGATGGATAGAAGTTGAAATCGGGTTGTTTCATATTTATAAAAAAATATCAGTATATTAATGATACTGATGTTATTACTTTATAATGAAATAACTAAAGAAGAAGAAGTTGAAGAAGAATAAAACATGAATGAATCGGTTGAAGAGATTACTTCTTATTTGACACACCTCTTTTAGGATTCCTCTTAAGGAACTAGAGTTTTTCTTTTGAGGATACCAGAACCACTATAATGTTTGTAGGGAAGTTTATAAGAAAAATCGACATGGTTTGGATGAGCATGAAGGCTCAAAATTGTGTGAATAGAAGAGGGAGGAGGTTCCCTTTAATAAGGGAGGAGTGGGGCAGTTTAGGAAAAACATAAAATATTATTTTATAATAAACTATTATTCAGTTTATAGAGGTTTAAAAGTGAAATATTTAGAAGATAAAGTGGTTATGAGTCGAAATAATCTCAACCAATAGGTTTTAGACAAGTTTAGATTACTATTGTACCCTTATCATTTGGATTTAACTCTAAGTTAAATAATTTAGCTTTTACCGTGTATTCTTGTTTTCTTACACAATATAGTTAATAAACTTACTATAACAAGACAAACGAACCCCAAGTGGTTAACTATTAATATATATAACCTTATATATGTCATTTGGACGAAACTTAGATTTTTAGAAATATAATTACAATTAATAATATCATATTTAAAAAAAACTATTTTATGTCAATTTTGACACTATTTGGTAATTGATTTTTGTGAAAATTATAACAGCATGATTAGTTCGATCAAAGTTAATTTAATCAATACTAACTTGTCATATTAACCTAAAAAAATTAGTGTAATGCATAAAAAGACTCAAATTACATTTATTTGGGTATTTATAACATCAATTATATTAATATTTCATTAATAAAGTAATTACAACATCATCATTGTGTCATAAATAAATTAACTTATTTAATGTCTAAAAATTATAAGTAAAATACCATTATTTATAAAATCTTATTATATTTCTAATTATTATTTATAGTCTAATTTATCTTTGTATAACTCTACATTAAAATTGTTTTAGTTATTAAACTTTTATTTTAGCTATTTTAATTCATGTTTAAATAAAATAATAATAAATGTCCTAATCTAATCCAACTGGACCTAAAGGGTAATATTTTATTCCAAATGTTTTTTTGGTCTAATTAAACTTATCCAATACAATTAGGAAATGTTTTAGGGTAATAGTAATATTAATTTTACCCTTAATTACCCTATTTACATTTAACCGTGGTAAATAGAAGTTAAAAGTTACTATTCACCAAAAATTATTTTTATCTTATTGAACCACATTTTACACCTTCATATTAACCATGTCTCTTAGAGTTTCAAAATTCCACTCAAAGAATAGGTAAAATTATGTTTTATATAAATTTTCAAATTCTCCTAGGAGGTGGTTAAAAGACGGTGAAAAGTTTGATAAAATTTTTATATATCTAAAATTATTATAAAATCACTCCAATGAATTAAATTGAACTTATATAGGTATTATGAATCACTTTTGAAGTAAAAATAATTTATATAAAATAAATAATTATTTAAATAAAAATTCCGTTTCTAAATAGTAACCCAGTGTTTTCACTATTCATACAAAATTGAATGTTTTTAGAAAAATACCAAAACATCCCCCTAGGACAATTTCGATATTCTAAATCCAAAAATGAAATCCATTTTAGAAGATAAAATTTATTAAATTTCAAAAAGTGGGTATTAATATTCATAACAGTTAGTTTATATAAAATTTAATAACATATCGTTGTTTAGTTAAACTCGGTATTGCGTACAACACACGCTATCATGGAAGGTCGCGATTATGTGTAATGCAAGACAAGTCAGGGTTGCATGTAGTGTAATATTCCTTTGTTGTTTTGTATAATAGAATCCAACCATATGTCATTTATACATTGAATATATATGTATACATTCAATGTTTCTTAAAATAAATTCTATCAAACGAACTTGAAATTGTGTGTAACACGATCCAAAAATAGTGTTGCGTATACTGCAAGCTAATATGGTGTTGTATATAGCACAAGATAATCTTATTGTAGTGTACAATAGAAGACATAAAAGGAATTAAATGAAGTATTTCTTATAAAATCTCACGGTGTTACACCTTGTATTTTGAAAATATCTTTGAGGAATGAAAAACAATTTGATCCAATGACATAGTACCTCGAATAAGATGGATATGTAAAGATTTAGTCAGTTGGTAAACAATAATTCAAATTTCATTTTTACCTCAATATGACTTTGGTAGTCCCACCACTAACTCCATGGATATATTTTTCCATTTCCACTATGGTAATGGAAAAGTATGAAGCATCAACTTTAGTATTTGTCGCTCTGATTTAACCTATTCACATGCCATGCATTTAATGGTAAAATATAAAATATCTTTAATCATTCTTTCCCACCATTAATACATCCAATGTTCATTGTACATATTTCTACCACCAGGATTATTGGAAAATAGAGAACTATATAATTTAAAAAACCAATATTTCATCAAATATGAATCACAAGGCACCTGTAATCTAATTCCAAATATTAAAACATCATATTTATCAATGTTAAATTCTGAAAACATACCCCATTAACCAATTATACCTTTTTATATAACTCACTATCTTCTTTCATTTCTTTCTTAAATCTCCCTAAAAGAAACTACTACACTGTCACCTGAAGCAAAATAGAAGAATTTTCTACACCACGAACATCCGATCCAAAATTCATCAAATAAATGATCAAGGGGTCATGTTACAAAGGTAACATGGAGAATGGTGTTTGTTGTTATCTAAATAATGAATCATCCACATTAATTTCTTTTCTACAATGGTAATTAATCGTACAATCAAAATACTTTATCAATTCAATCCATCTTCTCTACCTCACGTATAGTTTATTCTAAGTGAATATATAATTTAGAAATTTATTGTAAATATATATATCACATTTGGATCTGTAGAAATTATGCCTACATAATTTCAATACAAGAAACAAAAAATGATAATTCCAAATAATATGTGGGATAATAGAACTCATGATTTTTCATTTTTCTTGATGAATAAAAAATTAAATGATCGTTCTATATCACAAAAAAAACCATGTCCCTTCAATGAAGAATCACTGTAGATGAAAAAATAAACATTCTTTAAAGGTAGGGATAAAATTGGAAAATTGACATGTCGCTTATTCAGTTCAAGTAACAAAATCACTTTATTTATTCAAAATAATATTTTCTCATTTTTGTTATAACATAGTTAGTAGGCTAGATTGCTGGGAATTTTTTTAACAAACTGTTATTAATAACCATCTTATCCAAGAAAACTAAATAATTGTAACAATGGTAGGTCTTGGATATTCATCAAAAAATCATTTTTAGGTGTGATCAACTATCATTCCATCCCTATTTAAAATATTCCCATGAAAAGATATCTATTGCTGTAAAAAATCACATTTTCAACATTTTCTTTATAACTTCTTTTCATTTTGAGTTTACAAGGAAAAACTATATTATTATTCATGATCCTCAAAACAATTTGAAAAGATAAAGATATCATCATTTAAAATAACAACAAACATATCCAAATATCCACAAAATATTTTAATCTTAAGATCTATGAATACATCAGGGGTGTTTTTCAATCCAAATGGAATAATAAAATTCTCATAATACCTATATCTAGTATGAAAAATTGTTTTTTCAATGACATCATCTTTCACATTTAGCTGATGGTACTCGAATTTCTGGTTTATCATTGAAAAATATTGATCTGCTCAGATCTAATAAAAAAAAGTCATCAATATGAACAAAAATATACTTTTTCTTAACAGAAATGTTATTGATATGATAATAACTAATGAAAAGATTCATTGAAAAATCTATATTTTTAACAAAAAAAATAGGAGAAACACATGGTGTTGTTCTAGTATTAATGATGCATTTATCAATAAACTCCTGAAAATAATTTTTTAATTCAAGAACCTCTACTTTAGCCATTCGATATTTGTGTTTTGAAATTGGATTAACATTATGAACTAAATAAATAGTACATTACACTTTCCAAATTAGTTATATAGAAAAAAATATAATCATGAATAACATATGGGTATTCATTTAACCTTAGCACATCATTAATATTAAAATTTTCCTTTCTTTCAACAATATGAGTATGATAACATTCATTTCTATCTTTTAATAGTTTCTTAGCTTTATTTTATGTTATTAGCTATATGGGTTCATTATTGTATATAAATTGATACTCATTCTGGAAAAAAACTTCTTTATCTCTATAAAAAAATCATATTATGAAATATATAATGCCAATCCATACCAAGAATGACATCGAACTCTATAATGGAATAAACAATAGAGTATGATGGTATTGTCTTTCCAATGAATATAATAAGAAGATTATTATAATTATTTTTTGTTATAATATTACCCATGGTGTTTTAACCATATTTTTATTTCTCAATTCATGAGATGAAATTTTCAATTTCCCAAAAAGTATTCATAAATAAGGAATGTTTAAACCCCTTATCAAACAAGAAATTATAAAAATCTATGTAAACCAAAAAAGAAACTGATATAACATCAATTTATGGCTCAAAATCTATTATAAATATATTATAAAAGTAGTACTAATTATAAAATTTCTATTTTTCTATTAAATCAAATTTTTAAGAGAAAATTTTATTACTTATATTTAGAATATTATATAATAGAAAATGTAGCAAATTTATGAATTTTACACATTGAAAAATAGTTAGGGATAATTTGTAGGATTTTTCTAAAATTCATGAATGTTTTGGGGAATAGTAAAATATGGTAATTTATGGTGTATATATATATATTATAAGTCAAATAGACTATTCATTGAGTCATGGCTAACGTAACCACAATCAGTTCAATTTCAAATGATATAATTACATTATTTAGTCCATATAATTTTCATTATTTTTTATCTTGAGAAAATTAATAAACTAATTATAAGGCCCCGGCCATAAACATTACTTAATATTGAATTAAATGAATAATTCACATTGAGGATCTTTTCATGTTTAGAGTTTTAGAGAAATAAAACATAACTAATACATCTCAAAAGATTACAAAGTAGACACTTCTACTAAGTTTCCATAGAATAAAAAAACTCTTAAGGAGAAACATGTCTAGTTCCATGTTTTATATTGCATGAAATTCCCTTGATCCCATCCTTGACCCTATTCCACATTAAGCCCTGTGAAAAACATTTCAAAGAAACTTGGGGTGAGCATAAAAAGCTTAGTAAGGGATACACAAAGAATGAAAACTGTTAGTTTTTCATACATCATGTAAACCATGTATACTCTATCAAAGTAATACCTTCACCTTCATGAAGTAGTAAAAACTCTTCACTGAATAAAGTATCATTACTTACCTTTTTGTTACCAAATGATTACCATAAAACCCATATAAAGAACACATAACATATATAAAGGTATCTCGAGATATAAACATACTTAAGTGGAATAACCATACGGTCGACTTCCACACATATCACTTAATGGAATAGCCATACGGCCAATTTCCATACATACTTAATGGAATAGCCATACGGCCGACTTCCATACCCAATGCATTTGAGGTTATAACGTAACCACCCGTCTTGGTATTCACAGCACCAGCCGTCATATTGTTTATCACGTAACCACCCGTCAAATGTCCAAGTACAAATATAAAATCATAAAACATAAAACCAATATAAAGGAATGATAACATTTCCACTTTTCAATCACAATATATAATAATATAATCTTTTATCAAAACCATTTTCAATACCAAAATACATAAAAGAGTATATGGTATTTATTCTATTTTAAAAACATTACGGCTTGTTGAGGAAGCCAAAGACCAAATAATACTCGCGGCGGCGGAAAAGGTCGTTGTCACCGCGTACGTTAAAAAAAACATTCCTTTTTGTCGTTTAATAAAACACTTCATATAAAAATATTCCTTTTGTATAAAAGTAAAATTCAAAGGGGTTTATACACCGTATAAAATAAAGTTGTGTATAAAACGAAATATGCCTCAATGAAAGGAGATTGAGACGAAGTCCCTTACCTCGGGTCCGACTTGACTCGATCGTTCTTTAACGTTCTGAATAATAAACTTGACTTAATTTCTACTTGATTAAGAACCTTTTTAAAGTTAATTATTCCTTTTATATCACTTATTTCTGTGTTATAAACATTATGTAACCATTTATGTTAATAATGTTTATTTTATCGATATTTGGTTCTTAAGTCGAAAGTGGACTTCTTACAATTACATGTTGTTCGTGTGGTCAAAGGTTCTTTATATCCAGAATGAAATTCCTGATTTGGATATCATATATATCATATATATCCAGCATATACATGTATTTATAATATTACATAATCATTTAGAGGTAAGAAATGAAACGCACCATTCATGGAGACGGTAAGCCGTACGTACGCATGAACGCTACTTTCATTTCTTTGTCATATTAATGGAATTAAAACTAAATGATAGGTATGTATATTTTAATTCCAGAATTATATTCATCATTTAGATATATCATTCATTATATATATCCATTATATACATGTACTATTAATAGTACATTACATTTGGGGATAAGAAATGAAATGCACCATTCATTGAGACGGTAAGCTGTACATACGCATGAACGCTACTTTCATTTATATCTCATACTTTAATGGAATGAAATAATAATGATATAGAGGTATATTATAATTACAGTATAACATCATATATAATAACTTTAAATCCATCCTTTACATGTCCCACATATGGCATTAACAAATCACATCACTTTGAGGGGGCGGTAGTCCGCACTTCCTTAAATGAAGATATCGTGTTTACCCATAATGGAAACCATAAAGGTATGCCCAAAATGAAAAATACAGAAGCTCAAGGAAGGTATAAACATATTATATATCATATATAAATATAGTGTCATCTTAATGGACACCTTTTAAGGTGTTAAAAGAATGTTGAACAATCATCGTTTCGGGAGGCAGAAATTTGCCATCCACTGAAATAGTATGTTCTTTAACCATTAGCTGTAGGTGTGTGTAAGTGTAGCTCGAATCCTTCTTATAACAACATCCTAGTATATTTAGGATACTGGAGTTGTTACAAAAGAAAAGAATAAAAAGAGTTTAGGGGGTTGGAGAAGCAAAATAAAACAAAAGGACTCAAAAGAAGACATTACCTTAAAATCGGGTAACTCCCCTTGGTTTGAGCTCAAAGGCTTCCTTGGGAAGACTTCTGCCCATAGTGAGGATTTAAGGAGTAATAGAGGGATGTTTAGAGCCATAATGGGCAGGTTTTGGCTGAGCCAAAGGCTTTGGTAGTGTGGGTAAGGTGGTAGAGGTGGGGGCCTTTTATAAGAGGAGAGGAGGGGCACTCTTGGAAAGTAAAGAAAAGTCACATTATTTCAAAATGGTATTCGGATTTAAGAGGTCCCAAATTGATGTATTTCGAGGATAAGGTGATAAGGGTCCAAAATACACTCATCCAATATGTTTTGGACATGTGTAGGTCTTATATATTACATTATCTTTCCATTTTATTTAAATCATTAAATAATGAGGTCATCGCTGCATCATCATGATGTCATAAATAATTTAATTTATTTAATGTCTAAAAATTATAAAAAAATACTATGATATAGGAAATCCTTTTATATTTCCAATGAATATTTATAGCCAAAAATCTGACTTGTATAACCCCATGTAAAAATTGTTTTAGTAAAACATCTCATGTGTGTGTCATTTTTTACTTTAACATTAAATAAAAAGTTATTTATGTCATTTCCCAAACAAAGTGGCTCCATGGGGTCCCCAAGTTGACCCATGGCTTTTATTTGTCATCCATGACACATCAAATAAGGGTAGGACATGTGTGAAGGTATTTTCATTTTATTATAATATCATTTTTTCCTTAAATTGCACTAATTACCTCTAATCGCGATTAAGAACTTAAAAGTTACTATTCACCAAAAAATTATTTTAATCTCATTGAACCAAATTTTACTTATTAATGACAACCATGTATGTCAGATTTTGGAAATTCAAAACACAGATGTGGTAAAATTTCATTTAAACGAAAAATCAGTTTTTATAAGTACCACTTAGTGGTTTCACTATTCATCAAAAATTGAAGTTTTTCATAAAAATACCAAAAATTCACCAAATGCTATATTTGATACTCTGAATTCAAAAATAAAGTCTATTTTACAAAATTAAAAACATATAAGTCACATTAATTAATTTAATAATTAATTCCGGCTGTCATGACAAATAGCGTGTTTTTATGAAACAATAAGTATCAAAAGATTGTCACAAGTTTAAGTCCGATTTCAAAGTGAAATTAATTCCAACGACCACAATTGGATTTAATGGTAAAAATATATTCTAATTTAAATTTAAAACCAATTAAAAAGATAATCAAATCATCTTAAAAAATTAGATTAAAGAGGTTTTAATTAAAATACAACATTTTACACTATTAATTAAAAAAATAAACTTTATCAGAAAGATACCAAAAAGTCACACAAGGTAAATTTTGATGTCCCGATTCTAAAGAAGAGTTATATTTGGTCTAATAGAATTTATAAGATTGATCAAAACTATATTTAATGATGGTTCGCCGTCAAAAGGTGATAAGTGAACCCTTAGTGAAAATTAGGGTATAAATGCCTAAAATTGAATTCTTTCCGTATTTTAGGACTTTATCTTTTATTGGATAAATGTAAAAACATTTAAAAACATATATAATCACATTTTAGTTATTTCTATCCATTCCCGCCAGTACAACGGCTACGTGTTAACTAACATTTAAAATAATATTATTTTATTACTAGTGTGCAACGTAATTTTTCAAAGAAACTCATCATTGTGTATCGAGTACGTTATCGAACGTAGAAACCCCTTTTAATTAAAATTAATATTTAATTCATAAATATTAATAAATATGAAAATTCTTTATTCTTTATTTACCCGGTATGTTACATCCTTCCCCACTTTTGGGAATTGCGTCCTCGCAATTTTATTCATTTATCAAAATAAGTTGGGGTATTTATCTCTCATAGCATTTTCAGATTCCCACGCTGCCTCTTCATTCACATGGTTTTTCCACCAAACCTTTACCTGATGAATCACCTTATTCCGTAACACCTGCTCCCTGTGGTCAAGAATCTGGACTGGTTGTTCTTCATAAGATAGGTTCTCCTCCAGCTGAACTACCTATGGACTCAAAAAATGAGATGGATCTGGCATATACTTCCTCAACATCGAAACATGAAAAACATTGTGTACCTGAGATAAACTAGGAGGTAAAGACACTCGGTAAGCAACTGATCCAACTTTATCCAGAATTTCATATGGTCCAATGAACCTTGGACTCAGCTTTCCTTTCTTACCAAATCTCATCACACTTTTCCATGGAGAAACCTTGAGAAAAACATGATCACCTACCTCGAAAGATAGATCCTTCCTCCGGTTATCCGCATAACTCTTCTGCCGGCTTTGAGCTGTTCTCATGTGTTTCTGTATCAGCTGAACTTTTTCTGCCAACTCTTCTACCAATTCTAGTCCCATCAACTTCCTTTCACCCACTTCATCCTAGAAAGCTGGAGTTCGACACCGCTTCCCATATAATGCCTCAAATGTTTCCATCTGTATACTAGAATGAAAACTATTATTATAAGAAAACTCAACCAAAGAAAGATGTTGGTCCCAACTTCCCTGATAATCCATCGAACAAGCTCGTAGCATATCCTCCAAGGTCTGAATTGTTCGTTCTGACTGCCCATCTGATTGAGGATGAAAAGCAGTAATAAAATTTAATTCAGTGCCCAACGACTTCTGAAGACCTTTCCAAAAGTTAGAAGTAAACCTGGGATCACTGTAAGATACAATGGAGAGAGGAACTCCATGTAACCTGACTATCTCTTTAAGAAACAAACGGGAAAGTTGATCTAGAGAAAAAGTATCTCGTATAGCAAGGAAATGAGCCGATTTAGTCATGCGATCAACAACAACCATGATTGCATTATTACCTCTAGATGTCTTCGGTAATCCCGCAAAAAAGTCCATGGATATATTCTCCCATTTCCACTCTGGAACTGGTAGAGGCTGAAGCATCCCTTTCGGTAACTGCCGCTCTGCTTTAACCTGCTGACAAGTCAAACACTTCACAGTAAAATCAACAATATCTCTTTTCATTCCATCCCACCAATAATACTCCCGCAGATCTCTGTACATCTTAGTACTGCTGAGATGAACTGAAAACGGAGAACTATGAGCTTCACATAACAACTCTCTCTTAAACTATGAATCACAAGGCACACACAATCTCTTCCCAAATCTCAAAACACAATCACTATCAATGTTGAATTCATGCAACTTAACTTTCTGAACCAGCTCTACCTTTTTCTGCAACTCACTGTCTTGCTTATGTGCTTGCTTGATTCTGTCTGATAGAGAAGATATCACTGATACGTGAAACAAAACAGAAGGACATCCTGCACCAACAACTTCTATGACAAATTTCATCAAATCAAAAACCAAAGGATCTCGTTCCAAACGTAGCATGGTTAATGAAGCATTACTTTTTCAACTCAAAGCATCATCCACTTTATATGATTTTCCCGGATGGTAGTGAATTGTACAATCATAATCCTTGATTAATTCCAGCCATCTACTCTGTCTCATGTTCAATTATTTCTGAGTGAATATATACTTTAAACTTTTGTGATCAGTATATATTTCACACTTTACTCCATACAAATGATGCCTCCAAAATTTTAAAGCAAAGACAACAGCAGCTAATTCCAAATCATGTGTAGGGTAATTTACCTCATGAGTTTTCAACTGACGTAATGCATAAGCAATTACCTGATCGTTCTGCATATGGACACAACCAAGTCCCTTCAACGAAGCATCACTGTATATAACAAACTCACCATTCCTGGAAGGAAGTGCCAAAACTGGAGCATTCACCAATCTTCTTTTCAACTCCTGAAAACAATCATCACATTCTTTTGTCCAGATGAACTTAGCACCCTTACGAGTTAGCTTAGTCATTGGACTAGATAACCATGAAAAATTTTCAACAATCTTTCAGTAGTAACCTGCCAAACCAAGAAAACTACGGATCTCGGTTACATTTGTGGGTCTTGGCCATTCTTCAACAACTTTTTTTTAGTAGGATCAACAGTTATGCCATCCTTTGAAACAATGTGACCCAGGAAAGAAATTTTTTGTAACCAAAACTCACACTTGATGAATTTTCCATACAGTTTCTTTTCTTTTAAGGTTTTCATGATAACCCTTTAATGACTTTCATGCTCCTCTTTACTTTTATAAAACACCAAAATATCATCAATTACACAACCACCACTTATCACCTGATTCAACTGAGCCATCACTGTAGTAAACTACTCAATTCTGATTCTGACCATCTCAGTATGCTGATTTGGAAGGTCATTTCCCTCAGTATGCCTCCCCAAAAACTTCTCTGTTTCCTCTACGAAAAACCATTCCTAACACTAAAATACCTTAGGCTAAGAAACATGGTAATCTTTAAATGCTATATCAATTCAGTCATACCATAAATTAACTTATAATTTAACAATTTTCTAACTCCTAAAGTTGTCTAAACCTCCATTTGATGCCAACTATAAGGCCCCAGCCTTAAACATTACTTAATATTGAATTAAATGAATAATTCACATTGAGTATCTTTTCAGGTTTAGAGTATTAGAGAATTATAACATAACTAATACATCTCAAAACATTACAAAGTAGACACTTCTACTAAGTTTCCATAGAATAAAAAAAACTCTTAAGAAGAAACATGTCTAGTTTCATGTTTTATATAGCATGACATTCCCTTGATCCCATCCTTGACCCTATTCCACATTTAGTCCTGTGAAAAACATTTCAAAGAAACTTGGGGTGAGCATAAAAAGCTCAGTAAATGATACACAAAGAATGAAAACTGTTAGTTTTTCAAACATCAAGTAAACCATGTATACTCTATCAAAGTAATACCTTCACCTTCATGAAGTAATAAAAACTCTTCACTGAATAAAGTATCATTACTTAACTTTTTTGTAACCAAAGGATTACCATAAAACCCATATAAAGAACACATAACATATATAAAGGTAACTTGGGACATAAACATACTTAAGTGGAATAACCATACGGTCGACTTCCACATATATCACTTAATGGAATATCCATACAGCCAATTTCCATACATACTTAATGGAATAGCCATACAGCTTACTTCCATACCCAATGCATTGGAGGTTATAACGTAACCACCCGTCCTGGTATTCACAGCACCACCCGTCATATGGTTTATCACGTAACCACCCATCAAATGTCCAAGTACAAATATAAAATCATAAAACATAAAACCAATATAAAGGAATGATACCATTTCCACATTTCAATCAAAATATATCATAATAGAATCCTTTATCAAAACCATTTTCAATACCAAAATACATAAAAGAGTATATGGTATTTATTTTATTTTAAAAACATTACGGCTTGTCGAGGAAGCCAAAGACCAAATAATACTCACGGCGGCGGAAAAGGTCGTTGTCACCGCGTACGTTAAAAAAAACATTCCTTTTTGTCATTTAGTAAAATGCTTCATAGAAAAAGATTCCTTTTGTATAAAAGTAAAAGTCAAAGGGGTTTATACACTGTATAAAATAAAGTTTTGTATAAAACGAAATATGCCTCAATGAAAGGAGATTGAGACGAAGTCCCATACCTCGGGTCCGACTTGAATCGATCGTTCTTTAACGTCCTGAATAATAAACTTGAGTTAATTTATACTTGATTAAGAACCTTTTTAAAGTTCATTATTCCTTTTATATCACTTATTTCCATGTTATAAACATTATGTAACCATTTATGTTAATAATGTTTGTTTTGTCAATATTTGGTTCTTAAGTCGAAAGTGGACTTCTTACAATTACATGTTGTTCATGTGGTCAAAGGTTCTTTATATCCAGAATGAAATTCCTGATTTGGATATCATATATATCATATATATCCAGAATATACATGTATTTATAATATTACATAATCATTTAGATGTAAGAAATTAAATGCACCGTTCATGGAGACGGTAAGCCGTACGTACGCATGAACGCTACTTTCATTTCTTTGTCATATTAATGGAATTAAAACTAAATGAGAGGTATGTATATTTTAATTACAAAATTATATTAATCATTTAGATATATAATTCATTATATATATCCATTATATACATGTACTTTTAATAGTACATTACATTTGGGGATAAGAAATGAAATGCACCATTCATGGAGACGGTAAGCCGTACGTACGCATGAACGCTACTTTCATTTCTATATCATAATTTAATGGAAAGAAATAATAATGATATAGAGGTATATTATAATTCCAGTATAAAATCATATATAATAACTTTAAATCCATCCTTTACACGTCCCACATATGGAATTAACGAATCACATCACTTTGAGGGGGCGGTAGTCCGCACTTCCTTAAATGAAGATATCGTGTTTACCCATAATGGAAACCATAAAGGTATTCCCAAAATGAAAAATACATAAGCTTAAGGAAAACATAAACATATTATATATCATCTATAAATATAGTGTCATCTTAATGGCCACCTTTGAAGGTGTTAAAAGAATGTTGAACAATCATCGTTTCGGGAGGCAGAAATTCGCCATCCACGGAAACAGTATGTTCTTTAACCATTAGATGTAGGTGTGTGTAATTGTAGCTAAAATACTTCTTATAACAACATCCTAGTATATTTAGGATACTGTAGTTGATACAAAATAAAAGAATAAAAAGGGTTTAGGGGGTTGGAGAAGCAAAATAAAACAAAAGGACTCAAAAGAAGACATTACCTTAAAATCGGGTAACTACCCTTGGTTTGAGCTCAAATCCTTCCTTGGGAAGACTTCTGCACAAAGTGAGGCTTTAAGGAGTAATAGAGGGATGTGGAGAGACAAAATTGGCAGGTTTTGGCCGAGCCAAAGGCTTTGGGAGTGTGGGTAAGGAGGTAGAGGTGGGGGCCTTTTATAAGAGGAGAGGAGGGGCACTCTTGGAAAGTAAAGAAAAGTCACTTTATTTCAAAATGGTATTCGGATTTAAGAGGTCCCAAATTGATGTATTTCGAGTATAAGGTGATAAGGGTCCGAAATAAACTAATCCAATTGGTTTTGGACATGTGTAGGTCTTAAATATTACATTATCATTCCATTTTATTTAAATCGGTAAATAATGAGGTCATCACTGCATCATCATGATGTCATAAATAATTTAATTTATTTAATGTCTACAAATTATAAAAAAAATACTATGATGTAGGAAATCATTTTAAATTTCCAATGACTATTTATAGTAAAAAATATGACTTGTATAACCCAATGTAAAAATTGTTTTAGTAAAACATCTCATGTGAGTGTCATTTTTACTTTAACATTAAATAAAAAGTTATTTATGTCATTTCCCAACCAAAGTGGCTCCATGGGGTCCCCAAGTTGACCCATGGAATGTCTCGGTCTTCCATGACACATCCAATAAGGGTAGGACATTTGTCAAGGTATTTTCATTTTATTATAATATCATTTTTGCCTTAAATTGCACTAATTACCTCAAATTGCGATTAAGAACTTATTAGTTACTATTCACCAAAAAATTATTTTAATCTCATTGAACCAAATTTTACTTCTTAATGACAACCATGTATGTCGGATTTTTGAAATTCAAAACACATAAGTGGTAAAATTTCATTTAAACGAAAAATCAGTTTTTATAAGTACCACTTAGTGGTTTCATTGTTCATCAAAAATTGATGTTTTTCAGAAAAATACCAAAAATTCACCCTATGCTATATTTGATGCTCCGAATTAAAAAATAAAGTCTATTTTACAAAATTCAAAACATATAAGTCACATTAATTCATTTAATAATTAATTCCCGCTGTCATGAAAAATAGCGTGTTTTTATGAAACAATAAGTATCAAAAGATTGGCACTAGTTTAAGTTCGATTTGAAAGTGAAATTAATTACAACAACCACTATTGGATTTAATGGTAAAAATATATTATAATTTAACTTTAAAACCAATTAAAAAGATAATATAATTATCTTAAAAAATTATATTAAAAAGAGGTTTTGAATTAAAATACAACATTTTACACTATTCATTAAAAAAATGAACTTTATCAGAAAGATACCAAAAATTTACACAAGGTAAATTTTGATGTCCCGATTCTAAAGAAGAGTTATATTTGGTCCAATAGAATTTATAAGATTGATCAAAACTATATTTAATGACGGTTCTCCGTCAAAAGGTGATAAGTGAACCCTTAGTGAAAATTACGGTATAAATGCCTAAAATTGAATTCTTTCCATATTTTAAGCCTTTATCTTTTATTGGATAAATGTAAAAACATTTAAAAACATATGTAATCATATTTTAGTTATTTCGATCCATTCCCGCCAGTACAAAGACTACGTGTTAACTAACATTTAAAATAATATTATTTTATTACTAGTGTGCAACGTAAGTTTTCAAAGAAACTCATCGTTGCGTATCGAGTACGCTATCGAACGTAGAAACTCCTTTTAATTAAAATTAATATGTAATTCGTAAATATTAATAAATATGAAAATTCTTTATTCTTTATTTACCTGGGATGTTACACTAATGAATTAAATATTGAGAAAATAATCTTCTCCTCCTCTATAAATACCACCCCTCACATCCTCTTCACCTCACACCTCTAAAGACTTTTACCTTTCTAGATTCTTCTCAAATAGCTTATCATGTCTTTCCCAATTTTCCATGAGAAATTTTCTCATAAAAAGAAAAACACCTCTCACCTAAGGAGTGTCTCAAGGAGGATAAATTCATGAGGTAAATTACCCATTCCGATTATTTAATGCTCCCTTTTTATATTTATATTTCCTCAAATACACTAACAAAATTTTTATGATAACGCCATTACCATACATATAATAGTATTTTGTTATTCCAATTGAATAATTCATGATTATATCCCCCCGTCCTTATATACTAAAATTGAAAACCATGTCAAATATGTGCTAATTTATCACATTCAATGATGAAGAATTTTTCATTTTCATTTACCTTCTTAGAATTATGGTAATGTAAATATTTTTATGGTTGGACCAAGTTTTAATATATGTATTATATGTTTTATAAGTTAATTGAATTATTGTTTACCCATGATATTAATTTATAACACAAAATTTGTTCGGTGTGATTAACAGACCACCAGAAAACCCAAATGATTATCATTTCCTTTTTATATAAGGATTCATAAATATGTCATAAAATGATATATTCTAAATTTTACCAAAGTGAGAACATTAATAACATAAATTCTCAATTCCGAATAGTTAACCAAACTTTTTGTGAACATTTGTATATGTATAAAAGTAAACTGATCACGGTAACTAAGGAAAACAAATGCTCCTAAGCAATGAAAATGAATATAATAAACCATAAAAAGGGTCATTGAAGATCCCAATAAAGTTATGATAAATAAAATTCATGTATAATAGGTCATATAATTTTTAATTAAATAATCTAATTTGTTTATCCAGTACATTAAGATCATGAAGTACACGTTTGGACATATGGTAAGTCATTTTCAATGAACCTACCTTATTCATTTGGTTTATTCATTTTCTCTCATTAACCAAATGAAATTCTATATTATTTTAATGTGAATATTATAAATTTTTTATATATTAAATTATCAATTATCAAGATACTTTCCTCCTTTTTGTGGACATACATGTTTGACAAAGGATCTCTACTCAGTTCTCCCATATAAGGTAGCACAATTTAAGGGAACTTCCGAAATTGTTACCCATTTTAAAGTGCACTATATAATAAGTCTTGGGCCACATTAACTTTTCTAAAATAACACTTTTTTAAATACTTCTCGGTTCACTTATGGTTTTATGAAAATGATTAATTCATATTCAATTTTTAAATATAATTTATATTTTCATAAACCACAATAAAATGATATAATTTAAGTCATTATTAAATTCTATTTTACATGTTATTTCTTGAATTTGATTCTGATTATCATGATCTATACCTATTTGACCTTATTAATGTACATTTGTGTTTTAAATCTATTCTTTCATGGGAACTTTTTAAAAATTCCCATTTCTAATGCCTTATGACATAATTATTATACACATTTCCTTACATGTGTAATATTTATGTTATGCTTGATTAAATATGTATGAATCATTATACAGAAACCATATTTATAAACATGTCATGATAGGTTACCCTAGATATCCCTCTAATGAATTTTGTAATGTTTAGTCTCATAAGATGTAATATTCAATGATATTGGTGGTTAGCCTTAACTCATGCTCCATGTGAAACTATCTTAGTGGTTAGCCTGGAATCATGATATTATATATACAACAAGCATTGAATCATAATAAATACTTATTTTTTGTTTCATTAAAATTAAAATTATTATATGACTATATGGTCCCAAGTCTATAGTGTTATGATTATTTATATAATGTTTCTTTCATTTTTATATCATTACGTCATTCTTTCTATCTCTTGTGCTATGATTTATTCTTATGATTATTTCCTTCTTGGACTTTTCAACTCATCCCTTTGGTTATGTTATCCCCAAGTTATCGTATGTTGATTTTGGAGAATAACTGATGTTAGGAGCTCAATGTGGATTTTAAATAAAATGGTTTTTAAAATGTTTAATTACATACCTGATCTTACAAGACACCAGTCATTATGATTCATGGCTTGTAATATGATGTTTTATTATGCATAAAGTCATGTATTTATATATGTAAGAGGATAGGGTCTCTATACTCATGTCTATTCCCCACTCTACCAACCCATTGACACATTATTTTTTATACTTGCACAATACATAAACACATTACAACCAAGAAGAGCCAATATCATTAGTAATATCAAAAAAATAGAAACTAAAATTACAATCTATACATTGACACAATCCATTACTTCATTAATAATTTATTTCAAATAACCATTTATACCAATTCCAATTCCCCATTTAATTCTAGCTAATCATATTAAATTAAAAAAACATGATTCATTGACACATTCACACTAATCCCATTTGACTCATTCACATGAAAAACCAAACAATACGATGTCTATTCCCCAAAATTAGACAAAACTACACATAATCCTTTATTATTCATTACATTACCTAGCTTACTCATTCCTTATAGGATCTACATAATAACAAGAAAAATTTCACAAATAACATTTGTTTCAACCCCATTCAAGAGGTTCATAAAACACCATTGGTGGCCCAAAATCTATCATATCATTCTCCATTCATCCTAGGGGTATCCTGATGGGTGTGAATTTGGTTATTTATACAATCACTCTATCCAATACTATGACGACCCAAAGAACAAATCATGGAAAGAATAAGAACATATCCCCACATGCACAATTCTATGAAAAAACTAAATGATATAACTTATAGACCACCTACCTCAAATCCATTGATGAACACACTCATAATCTAATCCCTATATCCCGATTCAACCACTTGTAAAATTCATAACCAATATCTCAATGGAAAATAAGAGTTTTGAATATTTAGATGAATATTAGATAGGGATGAAAACCATAAACCAAGAACAGAAACATGATGAGGTTTAGACTTACCAAGATATTTGATCCATAACCGATGAAACTCCAAATGACTTTAGGATAAAGAAGAATCACCCTTGGGATCCCGTTGAATCCCTCGTTAATCACTAGGGTTCATGGAAGGAAATGAGTAGAGATGATAGGTTTTGGGTATAAAATCCCCTAATTTATTTTTTGTAATTTTTTAAAAATTTACAGGGGTGCATAGATTAACCGCATGGTTGGTAAACCATATGCAAACCACAAGATATACTCCTTCCAAGGATATTTTCTTTTCATAGACACCTGATCTTCCTTCATAGACTGACTGATCATGTGATGATATTGAGTTAAGAATATTCCAATGCTTCATGGTTACATGGGAATTATACTTGGTTTGATAAACTGTGCGTCAACCCCACATCATGCATATATTGTCCTAGTTCTTTTTTTCTCATGTCTTGATCCATTATAACTACCCCAATAGCTACCATACTTCCAATAACTATTTAATTAAAAAATGGGTGAATGAAACAAAAATTTTAACACGTCCATCCCTCTATAATTTTTGGGATCATACAACCTCCCCACCCTAGGACATTCTATCATCCAACCACACTTCCTAAGAAAAACTATGTGTATGAGGAAAATAGATTAGGCAACTGAGAACATATACCCAAATCATGATATGATAATTAATACTAAACATTTACATGTTTCTATATAACTCAAAATAAGGGAGCATTATTACCCAGAAAGACATTCTCACTGCGGTCTACAATGGAAACCAGATGCTCCTAAATGGAAGCATCAACCTTCAACTCTAAATCCACAAATTTTATTAGGTGAAATGGATCAAGTAAATACCATTGGATTGGAGATACATGAAAAATATCTTGAATGCCGCTATATTTCTTTGCAATAGATAATATGTAATCCACTAGTCACATCCTCTCCATGATCTCAAACAGTCCCATATTCATGGCTGATAACATTAATAATTTCTGAATTTTATGGTAACTCAACCCTGATGACTGTTGAAGAAACACACTATCACCCAAAAAAAACTCAAGGATTCTAAAACACTGTTTTTCAAATGAATTTTTCCTACTATAAACAATTTTTATATTCCTTGGAATCATTTGAACCATAACTGACATCTCTTGAATGAGACATGGTTGTAACTACTTAGATTACAAAGCTTCTAAACAACATAACATAGATCCAAAGGGTCTTCCATAGAGTGCATCAAAGAATCCATCTCAATCATTACCTAAATACAATTGTTGAAGAAAAAATCGATAATAATTAATTGACTTTTCTATGATCCATGGAAAAATAGAACATAATCTCTCAACATATATTCTTATAAAATAATTTTATGATCTGACTTCCAATCCATCTTTGGGTTATAAGGCGTACGAAAAAACATATGGGTACCAATCACCTTCTTTAATCCCTACCAATATCAGGTTGTGATACTCAGATCATGATATGATAATATTGTTCTTGTCACACCATAAAAACCCAATATATCTCATTCTTATAACACACCCAATTGATCAACTGTGCAGGTGTCCTAGATCAGTCATAAATTAGCCACTTACATCAATTGATCCACAACTACCCAAATTAAATCATACATAATTGGAATAATTGGAAGACACACTACAATGTAAATCATTATTTTATCCTAATTCCACACAATAATGGAAAATAACTATAAAAAATCACTTTTCTGTTGATGATCTACCTTAACCTACCCTTTTTAAGGCGTCTTTCAACAAAACAAGTAGCACCCTTCTTCATTCCTTACCACTAATAATGCCTATGAAATTTGTGGTACATATTTTTGAAACCAAGATGAACTTACCAATTCAATGTGTGGAAATAAAACATCATAAATTATTTCATACACAGTGGTACAACCACACGTCCATGAACATAAATAATTTCATCATCACCAATATCAAAACTAATAGGCGACGATCTGCTATTAAGACTTCCCTTCATCACCATACACTTCGGATCCACCAGCTTCATTTCCATGACTGGGATCAAAATCACGAACTCAATTGATATTCACATAAGGGAAACATTCCTATGACCATCCTACACTTCTAGGTGCATCTCCATAAATAATTATTTCATTTTAAACTGAGTGATTGATTCATAAACTACATGATTTTGAGTCTTCTAACTCAGAGCATCTGCAACACTATTCTCATTTCTTGGTTTTCATACCATCTCAATATCGAATTATTCTAGGTATTTGACCCATTTTCACTAACAAATATTCATATCATGATGAGATAAAATGTAATTATTACTTTATTTAGTAAAAAATGTTAAATTTTCAACCAAAAAGTAATGCCCCTAATATTTATGGCATAAAAAATAGCAGGTAGCTCTAGGGAATGAGTAGGGCATTTAATTTAATGAGGCCTCAACTATATTGTACTATAAGATACAACCTGATCATCC
Organism: Viscum album; assembly: GCA_963277665.1. NCBI lineage: Eukaryota > Viridiplantae > Streptophyta > Magnoliopsida > Santalales > Viscaceae > Viscum > Viscum album. The sequence goes on along the minus strand of OY728161.1, from coordinate 1,835,292,787 downwards.
AATATGATCAATTACCCAATCCCAACACTGGATGCATCACAGAATAAGGTGTGCCACTTACCTGGATCTGGTAAGTTCAGAATCGTGGTAGCAGTCAACTTTTTATTTAACTCTTGGAGAGCAATCTAACATTTCTTTGACCACATAAACATAACAAATTTTTTTATAATAATTAGAGTGTTACAACAAAATGGGGTAAATCCTTAATAATCATTCTGTAATTAATGGACAAACCCCCAAAAATATGAACATAATATACATAATTTGGAATATCTCAACACTCCACAACCAACTCTTTTTCTATATCCAGATACTCCTAACTCAAAAAATATGATCCCCATGTAATTTACTATATCAAAACAAAATTAAAATTTTTATATCTTTTCATAATGCTTATGATCTATTAATAAACCCAATATGATTTCAAGATGTTTGACATGATTGTCCAGAGTTCTTGAATACATCAAGAATTCATTAATGAAGAAAACCATGAATTCATCCAGATTTGGGTGGAAAATATTATTCACCAAGGCCACAAACATTTCAGGTTCATTGGTCAACCCGAAAAACATCACTACAAACTCATATAATCCATATTGTATCTGGAAATATTTTTGTGGTGTGTTAGAATGTCTCACCCTCTATTGATTGTATCCTAATCCTTAGTCTGTTTTAGAGAAAACAATGGTTTCCCTCATTTGATCAAAAATGTAATTGATTCAAGGGATCATGTATCAATTGTTAACCCTAATATGAGTCAAAATTCTATAGCCAATACATAACCTTAATGTTCTATCTTCCTTCATGGAAAATTTTACAAAAAATCCCTAAAGTGACATAATATGTAAGATATACTATTTATGCTCCATCTCATCGAGTTGAACATTATATTCATGGAGTTATTCTAGATCCAATCAATATCGATGAATTTAAATTTTATATTCCCATAGAACCAATTAAATTAAAAAACTCAACATCATTATTGGGGGGTAGCCCTAACATGTCCTTTGGAGAAAAATCCAAAAATAAATCCACAATGCGAGGAAGTACTGGTTGTTCATTTCCTCCTTCATACTGCATAGGGAAAGCCACTTGGGAAGTAAGTTCTTACAAAATTGTAGAAAATTTCAATTTATTTCCTAACTGAATGTATCACTCACCAAGAAATACATAATTGTCTCCCATGATATACATGAATGTCACCAGTCATCGGTAAAAATCAATATGGGATTAATACAATAGAAAACCATCCATAACAAAAATCAAGAAAAATCCAAACATCTATATGACAAAAATATTCCATTGAAAATGATATACAACAACATCCAAAGAAAAACCCATTCACTATCTGATATATCAAACCCATACACCTAATAGAGTATCAGTTGACATTACTCCACACACAAATTATATGGTTAATCCCAATAAAACTATGAAATTAGAGGAAATAAATAATATGTATGACTCATATAAAATAAATAAATAGATAGTGTTGAAGCTACATGAATTGTACCTCTCATAATACAAAGTTCTGCATCACCGCCTTCTAGTGTAAGCCGAACTTCATGAAGATTACCTTACCCTTTTCCCAGGGCTCCAACTAAAGTACCATGCACTGGAATTCCTTGATGGTGTGGATTTTCATTCCTCATAGTTCTATGTCTACCACCCTTAGCAGTATATTTCATGGAGCTCTAATTTCATTTCAAATATGGGGTAACCAAACCATGCCTACAATAGGTATCTGCCTTTTACCTCCATCATTTCCAAACATCTATGGGTTCTTACAGAACCACTATATGTATCCCCTCACTCCGCTTGATGATCACTCAACTAGTTTCCAATGATACTACATGTGATTGTGACTTATTAATCCACATTGATAATAGAACACCTTGTTTCGAACCTCAGAGGCTAGCCCCCCGCTTTGTGATTTTTTATTCACATCTTCCCTAATGGAGATTCCAAAAACATTGATTTTTACTCTAAGATGATGCACCACTTTTTCACCCGAATGTCACAATGATCTCACTACACGAACCTCCCATCAGGTTCACCTTAATGGAATAATGATATCACTACATTTGAAAAAAGTTTCAAATAGAATATGTTTACCTAGGTACCGATCACTTGTCTCAACCCATCCTAAAAATGATTATACATAACATCCTTATCTCCTACTAGTGTCGGAAGAAAGCAATGTAGGTCAATGAATCTATTTTCATAATACATCACTGATGTATCCACATGAGTTAACCACATAAAAACCACATCCTTATACTTCCTAATGGATTATATATAGATGTGTTCAAGGAATATCTACTGGATATCATACCGCATCAATCTTCCGACTTTCTCCATGTGAACCACGATGTCCCACCAATGCTTATCCTAGCCTTCTTATAAATAGGAAAATATCTTGAATCACATATTGAGAGAAGTCCCTATATGATAAATAATATTTCTGTTAGACTCTATCTATATCTTTGTTACTTTGGTCCCACCCTTAACGATGTTCTTGGCTAATATGAGGTAACTAACTCACAGGGTTAAAAGTCTTACCGCTACACCGTTTCAAAACAATTTCTATTTCACAAATTTCTCCAGCTACATTTTAAATTCATGACTATACCCTTACTAAGAACACTTATTAAATTATAATTTAACATTTTAAATCTTCTTTATACAAATTTTAATCATGTCATTAGACAAAATTATCATTACTTTTATGAAAATAAAATGTATCATCCCTTTTATTCTTCCCTCATCTGCCTCTTGTGTTCCCACCATGATGCATGTATACTATATACCTAGGTACCTACAATGATGCAAAAATAAAGAATTTCAAGTCATTTTGTCCAATAGAGATACATTATAAAACAATCACATCACATCACATGTGTATCAACTAAATGGGAAATATCATCAATTGTAACAACAAATATCAAGAACAACAATTGACACCCATGGTGACTTTGGTTACCCCTTGTTCTTTTGTTTTCTACACCATGTATGATCTTATTTACATGGATCAAAATTTTCTTATCCTACCATATAGATATTAAAATATTTATTCGTAGAAAATTCCTCCATTGATACCACTTTGTAATATATCTGACCCATGAGCCACTAAACAGGTTCAACAAGAAAAGTATTTATATAAGCTCAATCATTCCTCCGCATATGATAGAGGTTTTTGATAGGTAGTGAGGGTATTAGGGACATTTAGGGAGTCTATACATTCTTTATTAGAGTATTTCACAGAACAAAAAATATACAATAGTTAAAAAGACATGACAAACTAGTCAACATGCATAAACAATTATCACCCAAATTGGGTACAAACCACATCCAATAGTAAAAATATCAGTCCATTATATAGTACCAAGTGTAAATACCCAAAAATAAATATAAAAAACGAAATCGAGAAAATGGTCCTGAGTCCATGGTTAGAACCTCATCCACACACATCCCAAATCTGACTCAACTCCCATGTACTGAACATTTTCCCTTTAACTGACCTATAACCATGAAATCTTCTTAAGTACCCAACGAAGGACTGAGAAGGGTGTGCGTACAACTCATTATGACACCCCCAATGGTTTATAAAAAATATCCAATATGATCAAATAGTGAATGAAATTGATAGATAATTATATATAAATAAAATACAATTCTATTATCCATTAATAATTAGGTTTCATCTATGATATGGAACAATTAAATTCAGATTCAATACTTATAACATCATAGTAATTAGTTCACCCTTTTCATGTTTATAATTGATTGTAGATGTTCAATAGTTGTATGGAATATGATAATAAATCAATTCCTATATGTCACGACCCCCTCCCCACAAAGTGTACCCCTACTGGGCCGGCAATGTGAGAAGGGAGATAATGACCCCCGAGTCCAGCCTCCAGTAGGCCCCGGGTTGGCGACTAGCACCGAGGGTATAATACACACACAAATGGGAGGCATTACCCTCTAAGAGAACACATGCAGAAGAGAGAGATAGAATAGACTCCAACCAACTCCAACTCATATCTAAAATATAAAAGAAACCCAAGTACATATATGAAATGTCATGAAAAAGTACTACAACTGAAAGGGAAAACTAAAAGTACCCAAAAGAAAGTAAAACGGCAGCGACCACAAGCCCGAACAGCTCCTCCTCCAACCGCAAGCTAGTAGTAACCAGCTTGATCTCCAACCTGCTCCAAGTGACCTGAAAAACAGTTTATATATACATAGGGTGAGTATAACAGTATACTCAGTAGGATCCTCCCCAAGCCTCTCGTGCAAAATTAAAGAAAGCATGCTAAAGCCCAGTGAACAACAAGTGAAACTAACTTGTTACCTAAACAGGTATACTAAGTTCCCAACCTCACCATGGCTACTCTCACCAAGTAACGCATACAAGAATATAGCATATAGTAAAGAATATCAAGGGTACCCCGCTACTACTTCCCCACTGGTTTGCCGCATTGCCCCAACGACATACGTCCTATGAATCTCTCTCCAAGGCTTGCCCGCTGACACCTGGGCTAAGCTCCACAATCTACACCTCGTGCACCACATAGGCTTTCCCGCAGACACTTGGGCGAAGCACCACACCATCCTCACAACCAATAGTAACTAGGTAGTTTCCGAGAGCCACCACAGCCCGCATAACGTGTATCATACATCGGGTATAATACCTCAAGCCATTACAGCCCATACTCCGAGCAAGGATCCTCAAGCCATTATAGCCTATACACGTTACACCTATAGTAGTCCATAGGATAATATATCCAGAATATATGTGTGTGAAATAACCACAAGCCATTACAGCCCTCTACACACATATATGGGTAAAACTAACCACTGTGCCTACTAGAACAAAGATCTACCAAGAGAAGAGAGCGGGGCCAAAGGGGGTAGTCAGCCATTCAACCTCCCATCAGAATGTTGGAGACAACACCTCCCCAGGGCTCAAAATCCCCGGGGTGTCAGTTTCCCTTACCGACAGGGTGGAGTAGTATATAGAAACACAAAAAGTATAGAATATATATAACTCACAACCACACTATGGGCATTACCTAGTCATAGGCAGAACTGCAGCTAACGTCTCTCAGACTCCAGGCTGCTACTTCTAAGACTAGGTATCCTATAAGCACAGAACGATTTGAAGAGCTTTATTAGATTACTCCATTCTCATTTTATCAGTTCCACTGTATGTTAATTAATTCTTTAAACATTAATTAACCATGAACAATTTACCACATTAAACTAAATTGGCCTCACATTCAAAACATCTCCTTTTTAGGATTCACATCACTATTAAATTCCAGTTTCTCCATCCCCGTGGATTATCACCATTTAAACAATCTTTCATTTCAGAATTACTTTTCCATAATCTCAGGCATTCTAGAAAAACATCCTATGCTACTAAACATAAAGGGGCTCAACACGACGAGTAGATATACTACCCGTCGAGTCTTTTCTGCCTATAGCAAGAGCATAGACCCATCCTCCATCGAGAGGCTAAACACGGAAAGCACGTGGCATACCCCGCGTGTCTTCGCCTCCTTCGGAAAGAGGGTAAACAATACCAGATGCCTTGAGCAGTGGGGAAAAGTAAAGTAGATAAACAACCAAACCAAACCACCAACATCAAACCATCACATTCATCTCATACCATCATCCTTGGTATCCTCCCCGACACCCACATGCATAAACTGATGCATCTCGCCACACTAGGCGTCATCCGCTGCCACAACCATAAGTCCACATGCCTCCACATATCACAACACCCATCCAGGATCACATCAAATCACAAGCAGCAGGAAATCAAAGATCACAAAATGGGCTCTCGACCCTTTAACAAGGCATTCGGACTTCATTCAAAATGAGCACTCAGAGCTCCAAACCACAAGGCATTCAGCCTTACAAGAAAGCGGGTAACTCAGAACCCTTTTTGAAATTATCGAACTAATAGTTCTTAAATCCATCTTGAATTAACAGATTCATTAACATGCCTCTTTATCTTTAGCCAATTATTTAACAAATAATTCTGGCTTTACGTTCTTTATCAATTTCTATCATGAACGAGAAACTAATTAAAGAAAATCATAGATATTACTCTATATAGGAAAAACATGAGGCAAACCGTTATCACAGTACAAAGCAACAACATGCGATCAACCAATTCTTTTAATCCGTTTCAAGTGTTTAATTAGGTCAATTTCATTGTGATCCAAAGGGTTAAATCATGCTAATTCTACAGATGCACATAAAAAATTTAGAGAAGCCATGAATCCCCTACCTCGAAGAGTTCTTGACGTCCTTTATCCACACAACGGGTCACAGTCCTCTTCTCCTCACGACAACTGCATCCACCGGAGGATGCCACGGTACGACAGTACCAACCAACCCCAAGAGAACCCATTAGAACCATGGAGATTACATGATAATATGGAAGGGAGAACTAGAGAATGTGATCCCCTAAGGAACGATGATAAAACATAACTTATATGGAAGAATGATCGACACAACTTGGTTGCATCAAACAGAGCGGAATTGATCTGAGTAATGTTTGATTTTGAGACTCCTACGGGAATGATTGCAAGGTTCTAGCGTCTCGTAGATGAGAACCATGAGGAAGAACAACGAAGAATGATATCTTATTCCCTTAAAAAAAATTAAATTAGAGAGGCGACGATTTAGGATCCGATTTATTCTCCATTAAAAATGGATCGCATTAACCCATGCGGTTTGACCAAGTAAAAACATCCCAGCCTTAGAATAATTAGTATAGAATTTATGGCCTTTGAATCAGTCTTAAAGTCCTTAAAATAAGGTTTTAAAATTATTTTACGTCAAAGAAAATGTCAAATTTACGAAGCTGGAAACACTGTTCACATACTCAAAATTTGGCTAAGTATGGAATCAGTAGCTCTTATTAAGTCTGGAAACACTGTTCATTCGTGAAATTTGGCAAAGTATGGAATCGGTAGCTCTTAGGATTCTGGAAACACTATTCAATTCTACCGATAGAAATCCACCGATAGAATCTCACCGATAGAAACACTGTTCAAGTCTACCGATAGAAGTCCACCGATAGAACCTCACCGATAGAAACACTGTTCACTGAACCTCACCGATAGAGACACTGTTCACTGAACCTCACTAATAGAAGTCCACCGATAGAACCTCACCGATAGAAACAATGTTCACTGAAGCTCACCGATAGAAACACTGTTCACTGAACCTCACCGATAGAAGTCCACCGATAGAACCTCACTGATAGAAACACTGTTCACTGAACCTCACCGATAGAAACATTGTTCACCTACCGATAATGTTCATAAAACTGGAAACACTATTCCTAGAACTAGAAATTTGGCAATGTGTTAGCCGAGATACTGCTAGACAGCGGCTACCAGTATACCCACCTACCGGTAGGATGCGGCTACCGGTAGACCAAGCTACTGGTAAGCGGCGGCTACCGGTAGGCAGCAGCTACCGGTAAACGGTAGGCATCAGCTACCGGTAACCAGTAGGCATCAGCTACCGGTAACCGGTAGGCAGCCGCTACTGGTAGATCGAGCTACCGGTAGGCAGCAGCTGGGGGATAAGTCACCTTGACCTCCCGAAACACCTCCAACACCACATTTTCACAAATTAATGGACCAGGGAGATCCGGACCATTACATTAGATACCTCTCAAAACATTCTCGTCCTCGAGAATTAAAAACCAACTTAGAGGAACAGAGGGGTCCGAACAACCACCCCATAAGATACCTCTCAGGGGAAAACCACCATGAGTTGTTCGAAAGCTGGAACAAAACTATGACATCTGAGAATATGGAAACAAACAATCCATATCCAAACAATTCAAACATAACATCACATAAAAGGTACATAAATAAAACATGAAAGGTCTAACCATAGAGGAAACATCATTACATGAAAAGAGTTAAACATTAAACAACTCTGGGTACTGAGCACGTATCTGTGACTCACGCTCCCAGGTACTCTCCTCCATGCCACCGTGTCGCCACAAGACACGAACTAAGGGGATAGAACGCCCATGCAACACCTTCTCCTTATGGTCTTGGATCTCCACAGGTCGCTCCTCGAAGGTTGCATCATCGTCAATATCGATCTCTCCCCAATCGATAATATGAGATTCATCATGAAGATAACGACGGAGTTGTGATACATGGAAAACATCATGTATCCGACTTATCCTAGGGGGAAGTGATACTCGATACGCCACAGCTCCAACACGAGCTAACACCTCTAAAGGCCCAACAAACTGGGGAGAAAGCTTACTTCCATGACCAAACCTTCGCTGCCCACGACGGGGAGTCACCTTTAGAAACACATGATCCCCAACATTAAACTCTAACGGTCTCCTTCTTTGATCAGCATATGATTTCTGACGATCCTATGCTGTCTTCATCCTCTCATGAATCACCTGAACCATCGCTATTGTATTCTGCACTAGTTCTGGTCCGAGAATTGCTGACTCTCCGACCCCAGTCCAGCACAACGGAGAACGGCATGGCCGGCCATACAAGGCTTCAAACAGCACCATACCAATGGCAGAGTGAAAACTATTATTGTAAGCAAACTCTACCAAGGGTAAGTGCTTCACCAATGAACCTCCAAAATCAAGAACACAAGAGCGCAACATTTCTTCAAGAGTCTGGATGGTTCGCTCTGTCTGACCATCCGTTTGAGGATGAAAAGCAGTGCTAAGGCATAATTGAGAACCAAAAGCATGCTGGAGACCTCTCCACACCCTGGAGGTAAAACGAGGATCTCGATCAGAAATGATCGTCCTAGGTACTCCATGGAGTCTCACCACCTCCTCTAGATACTACCTTGACAAAACTTCCACTGAGCTTGACTCCTTGATCACTATGAAGTGGGATGATTTTGTTAAATGATCCACTACCTCCCATATAGCATCATGTCCTACCGGAGCTCGAGGTAAACCTGTAACAAAGTCCATTGAGATGTCCTCCCACTTCCACTGAGGAATCTCTAAGTGCTGGAGAAGACCACCAGGAACACGGTGTTCGGCCTTCACCTTCTGGCAGACTAAACATCGAGACACACATTCTGCAACTGTACGCTTCAGCCCAGGCCACCAAAACTGACTCCTCAAGGATCGATACATCTTCGTCACACCAGGATGTACCGCCAAGGGTGAACTATGGAACTCTCAGAGAACCGTCTTGCGCATCACCAAGGGAACAAAAATCCTGCCATGATACAACACTCGGTGTTGTTCATCCTCCGACCAACCATCAGGGGCCTCTCCACAAACAACTCTGTCTCTCCAGACTTCCACCTCTAGATCACCCAACTGAGACTCTTCCACCTTCTGCATCAGAGATGACTGCACCATCATCTGGAAAAGACAACCTCTACCCCCAAATTCTCCCATATCAAGATGCAAAGCTGCTAGCTCTTCCATTACTCTCCAGGAATCACCAGATTCACGCACAACATCATTACGTGACTTTCGGCTTAGTGCATCAGCTACAATGTTCCCTTTTACAGGTGTATACGATATTTCAAAGTCGTATTCCTGCAAGAACTCCACCCACCGACACTGCCTCATGTTCATGTCACGTTGGGAGAAAACATACCTCAAACTCTTATGATCGGTGAAAACCACAAAGTGCTCACCAATGAGGTAATGTCTCCACAACTTCAGAGCAAACACCATGGCTGCCAACTCAAGATCATGGGTGGCGTAGTTTCATTCATGTGGACGTAATTGCCAAGACCCATAAGAAACAACTGACCTCTGCTGCATGATAACACAGCCTAGCCCCAGATGTGAAGCATCACAGAAAACATCAAACTGGACTCCCTCCGCTGGAAGACAAAGGACTGGAGCACTTACCAACTTCTCCTTTAGATACTCGAAAGCTGTCTGACACTGATCAGTCCATATGAACTCTTGATCCTTCCTGGTCAAAGCTGTCAGAGGAGTCACAACTCGGGAGAAATTGGCTACAAACCTCCTATAATAGTCTGCGATACCAAGGAAACTTCGCACCTCTGACACGGTCTTGGGGGATGCCCAAGACACTACTGCTTCTATCTTCGATGGATCCACAGCTACTCCCTGTTGGGACACAACATGCCCTAAGAAACGAACTTCTCGAGCCCAGAAATCACACTTGGACAAATTCCCAAACAACTGATGTTGGCGAAGAACTCCCAAAACAGCTCGTAGATGCTCTGCATGCTCTTCTTCGGATGTGGAGTACACAAGGATGTCATCGATAAAAACCACAAAAAACTTGTCCAGGAATTCACGGAACACAGCATTCATCAACCCCATGAAAATAGCTGGAGCATTCGTCACCCCGAATGGCATTACAAGAAACTCATAATTCCCATGACGACAGTGGAAAGCAGTCTTCGGGATATCCTCATCCTTTACACGCATCTGATGATATCCTGACCGCAATTCTATCTTTGAGAACCAACTTGCACCCTTCAGTTGATCGAATAGGTCATCAATCCGCGGGAGAGGATAGCGATTCTTTATTGTCACTTTGTTTAACCGACGATAATCGACGCACAACCGCAAACTGCCATCAGCCTTTTTCACAAAAAAAACTGGTGCACCCCATGGTGACACACTTGGCCGAACAAAACCACACTACAACAGACCGTCGAGCTGAATACGTAGCTCTCATAACTCAGTAGGGGCCATACTATACGGAGACATAGAGATAGGAGATGCTCCTAGCTGTAGCTCGATCCCAAACTCGATCTCTCGTCGAGGGGGTAAGGATACAACCTCTTCTGGAAAGACATCAGGGTACTCCTCTACGACCCTATGAAATGCCAACTGTTGAACCTCTGAAGAACTCAGCGTCATCCCAGCCATCATGGATGATAAGGATGGAACTCGTCTATGACTCATTCGAGGATATCTCTCACCAACAAACACCACTTTCTATCCATCTTCATCAAAGAAAACGACCTTCTTCTTGTAGAAATCCACAACAGCCTACACCGAATACAACCAATCCATGCCAAGTATGACATCATATGGTTGTATTAGCAAACATAGGAAATCTCCCCAAGAGCGGTGTTGCCCCAACACTTGCTCACAGTCTCTACATACTTCAAACAAGTCAGCTCGACCTCCAACTGGCGTAGTCAATGCCAAGGGAACTGGAAGCCTCTCTACCTCAAGTCCCAAAGCATGGACAAGGGTAGGTGATATGAAGGAGTGTGTTGCTCCTGAATCAAACAAGGCATACACCAAGGTAGAAAACAAGCAAAGGGTACCTCGAACGACATCTGGCTCGCCTGGGGCTGGTAACGCTAGAGCATGAAGCTGACCACGACCTCCTCCACGGCCTCTCTGACCCTGATGATGACCACCACCACGACCGCGCTCTACTCTCTGTGGACGGGGAGTGTCATGGGGCTGTCCTCTGCCTGCTCCATCTACCCTTTGGTGATCTAAAGCTGGTGCAACCTGCTGCTGCTGCCTCAGCTGGAACAGCCTCAACGGAGGAACCTGGAGTGGAGCGCCTGGTGCACGATGACTGCTCTGAAAAGTCGGGCACTCCCGCTGCTGATGACCACAACCACCACAAGAAAAACAAGCGCCTGATCCCTTGGCATAGGTCTGAGAGTTGCTGCCTCCGGAGAAACTAGATGGGAAGGGCTGGGACCTACCCCCAGGTGAACGGAAACTCTTCTATCCTGAAAACTAGGAACCCCGGACCATAGCTCTGCTTCGTGAGAAATCATGATGATTCCCCTCTCGTGACGATCCCGTCCTGGCCAAAGTCCTCTCAACAACCTCTGCCCTCGCCAGCACCTCAAGATATGTCTTCAGCATAAATGGGGTGACCTGGCGCTGGATCTCTGGATGCAAAGCCTCCTTGAAATGCCTCGCCCTGGCCTCATAATCTGGTAACAGGTCTGAAGCATATCGTAGAAGGTTCCTGAAACGGATTCCAAACTCTCGAACACTGGAGCTCCCCTGCCGAAGGGTGAGAAGCTCTTGGTGACTGGACACCTTCGCAGTCAATGAAAGAAACTCGACTCTAAACCTGTCTCGAAACTCCTCCCATGAGATTGCTGACTCCTCACGATCACCGAGGAACAAGAACCACCACTTCCTCACTGCTCCACGCAGCATCGTCACAACCAAGGACACCCAGTGTTCCTTCCGAGCACGAATCGAACTGAAGCCTATCTCGATCTCCTCCAACCAGTCTTCTGTGACTGCATCTAAAACAGATCCCTCGAACTTCTGTAGACTCTGGCGCTGAAACTCTCGAAGTGTCTTCCTCAAAGTGTCATCGTCATCAACCTCTACTCGGCGACGATCTGCTGGAATAGCCTGATGGGCATCTTCTGGGCAAACCTGACGAGGACGTCGACCTAGAGCCATACCTGCAAAATAACAACTGTTAGAGCTCCTAAGCCTGGAATATGGAAGACTCAACATTAATTAATTAATTGTTTTCTTTTATTTATTTTAGGTTACCTATCCCAAGGTCTACCCATTCAAACACAAGCGTAAAGAATAATGATGCATGATCCTTTCCTAGGTCTCTACCCTGCAACCGGTATCACTTTGTTTAGTAGCCATCGTAAGATTAAAGGTCCGTGCAACAGATCATAGGGGGCCCTAAACGCCTATGTCTCTGCCGGTCTCCAGTGTTTACCCCACTTTCTAAACATGAATGACACCGTTGCCCTACCATCCCATGCATCCTCACCTGTGGCTAACTCCAAACTCCATCCTAACCCTCAACCAGAGCTCTGATACCACTCTGTCATGACCCCCTCCCCACAAAGTGTACCCCTCCTGGGCCGGCAATGTGAGAAGGGAGATAATGACCCCTGAGTCCCACCTCCAGTAGGCCCCGGGTTGGCGACTAGCACCGAGGGTATAATACACACACAAATGGGAGGCATTACCCTCTAAGAGAACACATACAGAAGAGAGAGATAGAATAGACTCTAACCAACTCCAAATCATAACTGAAATATAAAAGAAACCCAAGTACATATATGAAATGTCATGAAAAAGTACTACAACTGAAAGGGAAAACTAAAAGTACCCATAAGAAAGTAAAACGGCAGCGACCACAAGCCCGAACAGCTCCTCCTCCAACCGCAAGCTAGTAGTAACCAGCTTGATCTCCAACCTGCTCCAAGTGACCTGAAAAACAGTTTATATATACATAGGGTGAGTATAACAGTATACTCAGTAGGATCCTCCCCAAGCCTCTCGTGCAAAATTAAAGAAAGCATGCTAAAGCCCAGTGAACAACAAGTGAAACTAACTTGTTACCTAAACAGGTATACTAAGTTCCCAACCTCACCATGGATACTCTCACCAAGTAACGCATACAAGAATATAGCATATAGTAAAGAATATCAAGGGTACCCTGCTACTACTTCCCCACTAGTTTGCCGCTTTGCCCCAACAACATACGTCCTGTGCATCTCTCTCCAAGGCTTGCCCGCAGACACCTGGGCTAAGCTCCACAATCTACACCTCGTGCACCACATAGGCTTGCCCGCAGACACCTGGGCGAAGCACCACACCATCCTCACAACCAATAGTAACTAGGTAGTTTCCGAGAGCCACCACAGCCCGCATAACGTGTATCATACATCGGGTATAATACCTCAAGCCATTACAGCCCATACTCCGAGCAAGGATCCTCAAGCCATTATAGCCTATACACGTTACACCTATAGTAGTCCATAGGATACTATATCCAGAATATATGTGTGTGAAATAACCACAAGCCATTACAGCCCTCTACACACATATATGGGTAAAACTAACCACTGTGCCTACCAGCACAAAGATCTACCAAGAGAAGAGAGCAGGGCCAAAGGGGGTAGTCAGCCATTCAACCTCCCATCAAAATGTTGGGGACAACACCTCCCCAGGGATCAGAATCCCCGGGGTGTCAGTTGCCCTTACCGACAGGGTGGAGTAGCGTATAGAAACACAAAAAGTACAGAATATATATAACTCACAACCACACTATGGGAATTACCTAGTCATAGGCACAACTGCAGCTAACGTCTCTCAGACTCCAGGCTGCTACTTCTAAGACTAGGTATCCTATAAGCACACAACGATTTGAAGAGCTTTATTAGATTACTCCATTCTCATTTTATCAGTTCCACTGTACGTTAATTAATTCTTTAAACATTAATTAACCATGAACAATTTACCACATTAAACTAAATTGGCATCACATTCAAAACTGCTCCTTTTTAGGATTCACATCACTATTAAATTCCAGTTTCTCCATCCCCGTGGATTATCACCATTTAAACAAACTTTCATTTCAGAATTACTTTTCCATAATCTCATGCATTCTAGAAAAACATCCTATGCTACTAAACACAAAGGGGCTCAACACGGCGAGTAGATATACTACCCGTCGAGTCTTTGCCGCCTATAACAAGATCATAGACCCATCCTCCATTGAGAGGCTAAACACAGAAAGCATGTGGCATACCCTGCGTGTCTTCGCCTCCTTCGGAAAGAGGGTAAGCAATACCAGCTGCCTTGAGCAGTGGGGAAAAGTAAAGCAGATAAAAAACCAAACCAAACCACCAACATCAAACCATCACATTCATCTCATACCATCATACTTGGTGTCCTCCCCGACACCCACATGAATAAACCGACGGATCTCGCCACACTAGGCGTCATCCGCTGCCACAACCAGAAGTCCACATGCCTCCACATATCACAACAGCCATCCAGGCTCACATCAAATCACAAGCAGTAGGAAATCAAAGATCACAAAATGGGCTCTCGGCCCTTTAACAAGGCATTCGGTCTTCATTCAAAATGAGCACTCAGAGCTCCAAACCACAAGGCATTCAGCCTTACAAGCAAGCGGGTAATTCAGAACCCTTTTTGAAATTATCTAACTAATAGTTCTTTAATCCATCTTGAATTAACAGATTCATTAACATGCCTCTTTATCTTTAGCCAATTATTTAACAAATAATTCCGGCTTTACGTTCTTTATCAATTTCTATCATGAACGAGAAACTAATTAAAGAAAATCATAGATATTACTCTATCTAGGAAAAACATGAGGCAAACCGTTATCACGGTACAAAGCAACAACATGCAATCAACCAATTCTTTCAATCCGTTTCAAGTGTTTAATTAGGTCAATTTCATTGTGATCCAAAGGGTTAAATCATGCTAATTCTACAGATGCACATAAACAATTTAGAGAAGCCATGAATCCCCTACCTCGAAGATTTCTTGACGTCCTTTATCCACACAACGGGTCACAGTCCTCTTCTCCTCACGACAGCTGCATCCACCGGAGGATGCCACGGTACGACAGTACCAACCAACCCCAAGAAAACCCACTAGAACCATGGAGATTACATGATAATATGGAAGCGAGAACAAGAGAATGTGATCCCCGAAGGAACGATGATAAAACATACCTTATATGGAAGAATGATCGACACAACTTGGTTGCATCAAACAGAGCGGAACTGATCCGAGTAACGTTTGATTTTGAGACTCCTACGGGAATGATTGCAAGGTTCTAGCGTCTCATAGATGAGAACCAGGAGGAAGAACAATGAAGAATGATATCTCATTCCCTTTAAAAAAAATTAAATTAGAGAGGCGACGGTTTAAGATCCGATTTATTCTCCATTAAAAACGGATCGCATTAACCCACGCGGTTTGACCAAGTAAAAACATCCCGGCCTTAGGAATAATTAATATAGAACTTATGGCCCTTGAATCGGTCTTAAAGTCCTTAAAATAAGGTTTTAAAAGTATTTTACGTCAAAGAAAACGTCAAATTTACGAAGCTGGAGACACTGTTCACATACTCAAAATTTGGCAAAGTATGGAATCGGTAGCTCTTCGGATTCTGGAAACACTGTTCAAGACTACCGATAGAAGTCCACCGATAGAACCTCACCGATAGAAACACTGTTCACTGAACCTCACCGATAAAAACACTGTTCACTGAACCTCACCGATAAAAACACTGTTCACTGAACCTCACTGATAGAAGTCCACCGATAGAACCTCACCGATAGAAACACTGTTCACTGAACCTCACCAATAGAAACACAGTTCACTGAACCTCACCGATAGAAGTCCACCGATAGAACCTCACCGATAGAAACACTGTTCACTTAACCTCACCGATAAAAACACTGTTCACCTACTGATACTGTTCATAATACTGGAAACACTGTTCCCAGAACTAGAAATTTGGCAAAGTGTTAGCCGAGATACTGCTAGACATCGGCTACCAGTATACCCAGCTACCGGTAGGATGCGGCTACCGGTAGACCGAGCTACGGGTAAGCGGCGGCTACCGGTAGGCAGCAGCTACCGGTAACCGGTAGGCATCAGCTACCAGTAACCGGTAGGCATCAGCTACCGGTAACCGGTAGGCAGCCGCTACCGGTAGATCGAGCTACCGGTAGACCGAGCTACCGGTAGGTAGTAGCTACCGGTAACCGGTAGGCAGCCGCTACCGGTAGATCGAGCTACTGGTAAGCAGCAGTTGGGGGATAAGTCACCTTGACCTCCCGGAACACCTCCAAAACCACATTTTCACAAAGTAATGGACCAGGGAGATCCGGGCCATTACACTATATCATTAGGTAAACACATCACAACAACCACCTTATCGTCACCTCGAAGCCTTAGTCTGAATGGAATGAAATTGTTATCAGAATGGGAAATTTTCCCCTTCCCAGACCCATTAAATGAGTAATTGAGGTTTGAGACTTTTTCCAACTCATCTCATTGGCATAGAAACTCTTGTCTATATTACATTATACCAATCTATGTAGACTGATTAGTTTTTCATTCACTATAAATAAACGAATTTCAACAATGCATAAAAAATATAATTATTAATATCACTATAATAACATCTAAAATGGGTTTCTATATTTTAATACATTCCATTAATACACTTATCATTTATATCACATAAAATTTTATCCAAATTCCCATTCCCTAAGCCTAACTCACTTAGTATATTCATGTACGAAAAATGATTCATTTTTACATTCCCACAAATCCCATTTAACACATTCACATGTCAAAACAAAATTTAATGTAGAAATTACCCTTAACTGTACACATATTTACATAATCATTTATTAATAATTATAATAATAAATTGACACATTTTTAAGGAATCTATGTTATCACAAATCAATTTCAAACTTAGCATTTCTCTTACCCATGTTCAGAAAGCCCGACACACCCAATGGACAAACCTAAATCTATCATTTTATTCCCCATTCTTCCAATTGGGATCATGAGGGAGATTAAATTGGTTATTTAGACACTCATTATATCAAATAATTAAAACTACACAAGGAATTAATCAATGAAAGAATAAGAACATACCCCACATGCACAAATCTATGTAAAAACCCAAGTATATAACAATTCGAAAACCTACATCAAATAATAGGATGAATGCACTCATAATTGAAGACCTAGATACTAATTAATCCACCCATTAAAGCCTCAACCATGATCATAATGGAAAAAAGTGCCTTATTGATTTGGATAAATATAATAGAGGGATGAAAAATCTATACTAAATAGAGAAACATGCGGGGGATTTTACTTACTTGACTCATTGGTCAACATCATATAATACTCAAAATAACCTAGGGATGAAGGAGAATGTTCCCTTAGGATCACTTATAATCTATTGTTATTCATAAGATTCAAGGGGGGAAATGAATCATGAAAATTGGGTGATGTATTTAAATCCATTAGTATAAATTTTATTTTTTCCAACATTACAGGGGCATAGGGTTTAGCTGCACAGTTTAAAAAACAATGCTCAAACTGTGTGCTATCTACTATCCAAGGAATGATGGGTCACACTATTTCTTGGGTAGGCCACACAGTTTAACAGACCATGTACCAACAATGTGTTAAGCCTTTGTCCATGGATGAAGAATTACCTTCGTATTCTAAAGGGTTTTCTTAACCGTTCTCTAACCATGAGCCTTGCACAGCTTGGCCATGTTCTCCCCTGTCTCATGTCCCAAACTGTTGGAACACCCCATGACCTGAAATACTCGATATAAAAATTTTGTTAAAAACAATGAGTTATTCTAACAAAACATTAAATAAGGGCAGACCATCATGAATTCTTTGATCTTATAGAACCAACATGATATCTTTTTCTTATTTGATCTTGGTCATAATATGAGTTCTTTATTCTCCAATTCAATATATTATCTATTCATTCTACATCATTGTTTTATTTTTATGCATTATTTAAAATAAATATTTATTTTCTTATTTTATTTTGTAATAATTTAATTATATTTATGTGTAGAACCTCTATCAGGTTTTCCTTTTCAAGAGAATTGAATCCTGGAATCAGCTTCCCTTCAATATTCATTTTTCATTCTCATGGTATTTAATGATTATTTGAATGAAAATAGTTTTTTACTCATATATAACTTCATTATATTATTTGAAAATAAATTTCAATGATCCACCACTGGAACCCAACATAACGTCATGAGTCACCTTTGGTACCCAATAGTTAGTCATGAATCACTATTGGAGATACAATGGTAAGTAATTTTATATTGTTCTCATGAATCCATTTATATCAAATATTCCCGTAATATCATTTTTCAATTATTTAATTTGAAATAAAGTTAAAATTACACTTCATACTTTTCTTACCACCTATTGGACTTTTCCAACCATAGTTCTTGACCCATGGATCTCTTTTTCAATTGTAGGTCAAGTACCAATGTTACATAATAATTTATTCTATATTTTTACTTCCTAATTATAATTTATAATATTAAAATAAAAACATTATAAATGGTATAATATATCATGTTTTCATATAAATGAAACATGTGTAAAATAAAGTTGTATCATTGTTTATATGTACTCTCATTATTATAGGTAAATAGTTCAGATGATGATTTTATTTTCTATATTTTTTCTCTATATATAATATAAAATAATTTGTTTTTATTTCAAATTTTTTTTAAGTATTATTATTTTTTGTATTTTATAATTAATTATATTAAATATTTTATTATAATATTTCCTGAATAATTAAAAATCCAAATTTGTTCTATTTTTAGTAGAGAATTCTCAAAATATGATAATGGTTATATTATTATATTTTCATACAATATCTTATTTCATTAAGATATTAGTTATATATATTCTCCTCAAAGAATATTTGTTTAATAATATGGGAGATCATGTTAAGGATTAAAATCATGCAACATTGCATATGATTCACTAAATAGGAATACAATGAAACAATTAATGATACTCTTTAATTTACTAGGAAGCATTGTAAACATCTATTTATCTTTAATTATCTCTAATAATCATCATCATTTTCATCATCCAATAGTGTTGAAATAAAATAACACGATATGCACTGAATTAATACATAATATTCTCAGTTTTTTTAATTGTTTTTATTTTTTCTTGATCATAATTCTTCCCACTATTTTTTTCCACTAATGTTATGGTTTAATATTTTCATATCAAAATGATATCGTTGTTATATTCCTAACATATAATGGGATTGTTCAGTTTTGAAAACATTAATATTAAGGTTTTATACAACCAAGGTTGAAAATGGTTTGTTTCATCTGTATGAATTGGTTTATCACTCCATTTAATCATTGTGAATGTATTTAATACTAATCTCCTCAAGGAGTAGATTATAGAAATTGGAGTACAATGATCTTTTTGATATGAACCTCTATAAAAAATTAATTTGATCGCATTTTCATTTTCACTACAACTCTTATCAAAGTTAATACATTGATAAATTATTACTTTTTTAAAATAAAAACAAATGGAATATTTAACCCACCCCCCATTCTAGTCTGCACATCCATACCGAAAGAAAGTTTGGTTCAATATAGATCACTATCATCTGAAAAAAATAGAGCAATTTAAGTTAATATCTTTTATTCTTACTAAAAAATATCCATTATTAATGATCATTAGAAAAATCATCAATGGATCTCACCACATTATTAAATATTGTAAAGAAGTCAAAAATATATTAACCATAATTGATTTGAATGAATTAATAAATGGTATTATGAATCCATAGTTTATATTCATTATCTTTTTCCTAAGATTCATATATATTTATTAGTTTGTTTCATTTTCCATGATAAATTACTTATTTAATAGTGATAAAATAATTTTATATCTAAATTGACTATAATTCTCAATGTTCATTTCATAAACTAAGTTCATAAGATAATTTTGTGCATAAAAATCCAATGAATTTTCATAATATTATTCACATATGATCTAAAAGAAAATAAATTATTGAATATCCTATATTTTCATATATGATCATTTACTATTGAATATCTAAAAAATCATTGAATTCACTAAAATCATCATATCCATTTTTCCTAAAAGAATGATTAATTTATCCTCAGTGATAATGAACATATGTTACATAATTATTCAGAAATTTTGAGTTGAAAAATGGATTTATGAGATAAATAAACAAATTATTAGATACTAAGATAGCAATTTTTTTATTATACACATAGATAGATAGTGTGGGGGTGAAATAAAAATATATATTAATTTATATTTCATTACATCATGGAAACACACATGTCACATATTAATTAATGTCACTTGATTAATATTATAAAATAGAGTAACAATTTTTATTCAATTTAATTTATATTAATTGTTTAATTATCCAAAACACACTCAAGAATAAGATACATTCATTGTATAAGAAAAACTCATGAATTTGATAATTCAAAAATAAATTATCTATAGACATATAACTATTTGATACAAATAGATACTACCAAATTCACTAGAAGTAGCATTATTACTATACAATAAGAGATTATAATTAAAAAAATAATATATATATATTTCTAATATGTGTTAATATAAAACCTTATAATTAGAAAATAATTTATTCAAAGATCAAATAATAGAAATATTTAACCACAACCATGTGACTGTACATTTAAATAGATTCATTTTATTATTTTCATCTTTGTGAATTGGATATATTATCATGATATGAATGAACACATTCATTTATTTCCATATTTCTATTACACTTGGGATAATGTATTTTTTCTCAAAACATAATCTACCAATTTAAACCATGTAGAAACCCTTATACCCTCACCACACATACACTATAAGTCAAATTATTCTTCCAGAGAATTTATTATATTTTAATTAAAAATATTCTAAAATTAATAATATAATTGATTAATATTATCTCTACTACATTAGTGTGTTATTCTTCTTATAATAATATCACAAGAAAATTTCATGGATGCTACAATTTTAAAAGGTTTAATCTAGATAGTTTGATATTAATTGAAGTAATATAATGATAAATTGGTGATGGAAATGATTAATGAAATAAAAGGGATATTTTTTATAATGGATTTTGTGATATGGATTAGATAAAAACAAAGGAAGGTCATATTTTTTTGTAAAATTAATATAGTATTGGTAAAAATATATGATATGGGGTTGGTGTTATTATAATGCATGAAATTGAAATATAAGTCATTTGAGTATTAGGTAGTTCACATTAAATCTTGTGAAATGGTTTTCATGAAATCATAATAAGTATATATGATATGGGACACTTTAGTATCACTTTATATCAAAAAAATGAATTAGAAAAATTCAAATTTAAGTGGAATATGAATTTTTAATCAAATTCATGTTTAGGGAGCCCTAACATGAATATTATATATTATTCAATCAATATAAAGAGATATATATTTGTTCAAATTATAGTAATAGGAATTAAAAATGTTTCATGATCAAAAAAATACTTATGGGATAATGACATTGGATAAAATAACACTAATTATGGTAGAAGAAGTTACATATGTTGTTTATTTTTTAGAATCCTTTTCTATCTTAAAGAATTCTTATTTGAAATTAGAGTCCATATGATATGATGGTATATAGAATTCAAATGATGTTGAAATAATGTGTATCTTTAATTATAAGGAGAACATGAAACAAAATTCATGTTAATATACTAGGAATTTTGGTAATCCCATTGATTAAAGGATTAAACTAAAATGGGTAGTTGTATTGTTCCATACAATGGAATATTTTTTTGAATTAAATAATCATTTTAGAGAATATGGAGTCTAATTAGTGAATCAATATATGGTTATTTGGATATCATATGGTCACAATGGAAATTTACTTGAGAATGAATAAAATAATAAATAAATTATTTAATAAGAAATAAAATTAGAAACTAGATAAGGATGATCCCATAGTATGAGTTTTATAGTATATAAATATCCCTATTGAAAAAAGCGAGTCCAAAAACAGTGTTTTGAATTATATTATGAATATCTTATAAGAAGGATATAAAAAAGTAACTAGAGGAGAAAAATGACATTTAGAAAGTAATTTTGACTATGGATTCTAGAGGGGAATTTAAAATGAGATATTGAGCCTATAGGAATCCATTTCAACGATTATTTCTCTAGTTGTTGTCTTATAACATTGTAATGGGTTTACATTGTTGTTCTTGAACCTGATGTAATATAAATATTAGACATTGATGGAGATGAAAATTGCAAATATTTAATAACTAGATGATATGAATATAAATTATTCTATGGAAAACTATTAATTATTTTTTGTAAAAACTATGAAGTTCAAAATTATAAAAAGATTTCAATTGTTGAAATATACTTAATGATGATCCGAGGGATGATCATAAATATATGAATGTTAAAGGTGGTTAATTTCATGAATATAATATGAAATTTAATCCTACTGAATATAATTTTTATGGGTAATGTTTTATAAAAAATAATAATTTTTTTAATAGAATAGAATGAATAGATTATAAGAAAATAACAACAGCTTCCATGAAAGGAAAAACACATCGAATAGGGTCAAAAATATAGTATTTCTTATATATATATGAGTTATGGTTGAGTTATTACTGATTACTGTATTATTCAAGATCATATTTATAAATATGAATTGTTTTATATAATAAATAGAACAAAAATTATATTCACGAGAATGAGAAAAAATGATATAGGGTATATTATTACTACAATATTTAGAACATAGTGTGTTAGGAATTTTATGATGATTTAATATGGATATATTCTGTACCAAAAGTTATGATGATATTTATTTAATTTACCTAAAATTATATAGTTATTGTTTTCATGGAAGAGATTAGTCATCCTATGATGTTTTGGACATACATAAAACATTCCTCCAAATAATATTATTATATATGGAAGTAATAATTATTTGAAGAAAATGGCCTAAAATAGAGTAAGAAATTTGAAATTATGAAACAATTTATATCATTAATATAGGTTTTTCATGAATTGAAAATAATATTGATAAAAAAACACCAATAAGTCTATAAATATTTTTTCTTATAGACCACTTAATGATATAGTAGAAGGGCATGACAGTTGGTAGTTTGTGAATTATTTCTAAATCCATTTCAAAATTATTGTTCCTTGTTTACAAGTGATCTTACCTAATTTAATTTCCATAATAATAGTTATATTATTATAGATAGTGTGTAATCTACCACAATTATGAGTTTAATATCATTGGATATAAACATATTAAGTGACTGTGATAAAATCAATATGTTAGGTGAGTTGGAAATTTCTTATCTAAAAAATGTTTGGTGAAAATATATTTCAATTAAACAATTATTGAAAATGATATTTAAAATGAGAGAATACACATTATTTATTGGGATTAAAAAATATGGAATTAAATAAACCCCTTATTTCACGACCAACACCTATCATTTTTATAATAACTAGAATCATATAATTCATGATCAAATAAGGGTTTAAATCATCAAAATTTATTTTCAGATTTACTACATGCATAGAATTCAGGATGAGTCCTCTTGGGATTAATTCCCTAATGTATGATGGTTGAAAAAAAGATAATTTTTTATCGGTTAACTGCTTGGAGATCATGGATTGCATTTAACGAAATGGTTGTAAGACTATGGATAGTGAAATAATTTTTAATTTATATATATAGTTAATCATTGACATAATATTTTCCAATTATCTATATAAAAACATGTCCTATTGTTCAACTCTGGAAAATATAATGATAACTTGAGACATTATATAGGGTAAATTGGAAAAAAATATGATGTTTTGGGTATTATTTATATAGAAGATTTAAAATAGAGGGCTTACAAATTTTTTTAATGAAATCAGGATAAAATGACATCCGAAAAAGGAAAAAATATTAGAAAAGTATAAAGAATACACATGATACGATATATACACTGGCATAGGTGATAAAAGAAAAAATAATTTAAATTATATACTTTCTTATAAATGTTAGTTGAAATCAAGAATTTTATATTCCCCCAAGAATTTGACTAAATGATCATTTTAAAACTGAACTAACAATGGAGTTATGGTAAATATTTTGAGACATCTCATGTAACAAAAAATATGATATCCAAGTTATACATAATAATGTGTGTTAATAGAATCTCATCAATTGAATAGATTACTTGTCAAAATATGATTTTTTTTGTAAATGTTAATTTTTTTTCAATTTTAATTAATCCTTAAATAATTATTTAATGAAATTGGGTAAAAAATAATCAGTCGAATTATCCAACATGAATAATATTTTCATGAACCTACAAAAAAAGGCCACAGAGAAGGATGAATAATAACGTATAATTCCTACCAAAAAATTTATTATATGTTAATATCATGAATAAATATTGTATAATGGTTGATGGAAATGACCTCTCAATCGAAACAATACTATGAGAAGGTATATTTACTTATTTAGATCCTAAAAGATATAAAATTATAAGGAGAGAATATATCCTATAGTAACATAAAAAATCAAACTACAATATAATGAAAATTTTGATTTATTATAAACACATTATATTGAGGCTAAATTTGAAAAACTATTTATTTAAAAAATGTAGATATAAAGTGATACAATGGGAGAATGAGAAAATAATATATGTGTCCTTATAATCCCAATGGATAAATGGTGGTGAAATATCTAAAACAATAAAATTAATATATTAGGAATACATGTGGAATTATTTTTATAGGTGTTTTTTTGTGTTCTAACAATTGTATTATGGACTATTGTAGTTTAAAAAGTGATGGAGTTATCAAGATGATGAACATATTTTTCATGCGATGGAAGAATAAATAATAGCGAATAAATTAATCTATCACATTTATCATGTCATTTGTTATCAAAATATACTGATATAATGAAATGTAGTAACAGTTATATCTAGAAACAATGTTGAAATATTCAATAAAATCTTATAGGTATAGAATATAAAATATATTTGATGTATAATAAAGCTGATTCAATTGAATATAAAATTGATATAATTTTGAGGTTTTATTCAAAAAATATAAATATTTATAATAGAGATATATTTTCTACCCCAATCCCACCTTCCATTGGCCTGGGTCTGGTGCTAGCACCGAGAGAAGTATTCCCTAAAACCAGGAAGGCATTCCCTTTATAAGATGTAAACACATGCAACCAAGCACAAAAAAAATTAAAACACAAGTAAATTGTATAGTAAAATTAGTGTGTACAGTGAGTACCACATCGGTAAGCCACCCAAAATAATACCACGAAGGCTTCACCATGAAGGAAATTACCACACAGGTACGCCACACAGAAGAATACCACAATGGATTCACGATGAATGAAAGTACCACACAGGTATACCACTCATAATAATACCACAAAGGTATCACCACGAAGGTAAGGACTCAGCTCACACCAGGTATAACTTAGGTACTATACTAAAGATGATTAGATGTAACTACTGAATCATCTTACACTGTTAAGAGGCAGACCCCCGAAGGATCCTAAATCAGTAGACCCACATAGGATCCTCAATCATCAGACCCACATAGAATCCTAGTACATCATCATACCCACATAGGATCCTTATACAACAGACCCATGTAGGATCCTAGAGTAGTCCCACGTGGATTCCTAGAGTGGATCCAAGTGAGACTCTTGAACACAGACCCACAAAGGTTCTCAAAGCACAGACCCACATAGGATTCCTTTCTCATGTTACCGCCATCTATAGGGTTCCCACTCTAAGATTTCTTGATTCCGGGAGGGTACGCTCTTTAACCCATATGTCGATACTCTAACTGCAACGAATTCCCATGAAGATGTATCCCAAAGTACCAACACATAAAAGGGGTCTCAACGCAACAGACGGTCTGTCAATCAGACACACCGTCTGTATGTTATTGGCCTTTTTGTCCCGAGGTCCTAGTTGGATTCATTCTTGATCCTACATGACCATACCTCAACATTATCCAAATCTCATGTGATGTATACCAAAAGGACCGTCTCTCTCCAAGGTGTCTGGTTCCATATACGGTTCATCAAATGAATGCTTGTAGCTCAATATATGGGCAAATGAGTGAAAACGTTCGAAGTTGGTATGGGTAAGGTTTGACCCTGTTAGACTGACCCAGCCCGACCCGGCCTGAGCTAAACAGAGTCTAGACCTTGGTCTGACCCGACCCGTGGGATCTGACCCAGCTATCTGGGTCCAGCCAGGCCCGCTGTGTCTAACCCGGCCCACGAAGTGGCCCTTTGGGAAGCCCGCGGTGGCTCGCGGTGCAGCGACCCATGGTGCAGCGGCCCGCAGTGTGCCGGGTCCGCGGTGCAGCGAGTCTGAAGTGGGGAGAGTCTGTGGTGCGGCGACCCACGTCCCGGGGGGTCCACGGGATGGCAACCCATGGCTCATGGCTAGTCAGACTTCCATCCTTCTCTGTGCGGCATGGTCGCGCGTCGCACCTTCTTCGGTGGCCAGCTTGGTTGGCCCCCCTTCCTTCTCCGTCATGGCACAAGGTCACGGCTTTTGCATGCAAGGCGGTGAAGACCCTCGTCGCCATCCCCTTTATGCGGCCAGCCTTCGTCGGCCACCTCCCTTGATCCTCCGCCGCAGACGGGCCGCGACCCTTCTCCGGCGTTGCAGTCTTCCTGCCGCCTTATTTCTGGCCGACTGTGGTGTCAGTCACCGCTCCCCAGTCCCATCAGTACCAATCGCCGGCACTGGTTACCATCCACCTCCACCGTGAAGAACATGTTAAAAACCACATAGGTTGTGGAGAGGTCGGACCATGTTCGTTTGACCAACACCCTTCGCGTTAGGGCGGTAGCAAGCGGCTCAACAATTCTTGAACCACGAAGAAAGTCAATAATGGGTAAGGGGGTATTCAAATCAACAACCCCAACCTTTTCATTTGATGGAGGATGTCAGGAGGAAGAAGACGATGTTTTCGGAGAACGTCGGCATTCGTTTCCTCCACAAGGTGCTTCCGATGTTGGCTCGATGCCGGTTCCCTGTTCTTCTT
Organism: Viscum album; assembly: GCA_963277665.1. Classification (NCBI taxonomy): domain Eukaryota; kingdom Viridiplantae; phylum Streptophyta; class Magnoliopsida; order Santalales; family Viscaceae; genus Viscum; species Viscum album. The sequence goes on along the minus strand of OY728161.1, from coordinate 1,835,265,301 downwards.
TGGAGATGCGTTCTTTGTTGGAGAGGCATTCATCATTGGAGAGTAAGGGTTTATCTACAAAATTATCCACGGCTTTTCCAACCCCTTTCCAATGATTTTCCCCAACACAAATAAATAAATAACCAACTCCTTAAATTAAATTTGTCCATTAACAATATTGATGTGGGCGTAATTAAAATCATTATATTGTCACAAATATACGCGAGGACCAAGAGTCAGCTCCCTCATTAAAGAGGTATTTAAAGTGTTTTTGGGAGGTCCCCACGATAACGAATTAAATTTGGGGGGTTTCATACATCTTTTGGTTCCCACCACTGCACATAAAAATTGGGAGGTTTTTAAAAATAAATAAAAGATGTTCTTTATTTTATATTTATTCATTTTACCCTCCCACGATATTCACAAAAACTAACATTCACCTTCGACCTACTACTGTCAAGGTGAAGGTCTCCAAAAGTGAATGTTGGCGCTGCGAGTTCAACTGTATAGTTGGATTTCATTTCAAATCAATGGTTCAAATGTTATATAACGCCTCTCGGGCGATTACTAAACGTACCTGAAATAAAATTTTGGAAAAATTATAACAGTCACCTTTAACCTGCATCGGTCAAGGTTAGGATCTGTCTAAGTGAAACATGTCCCGATGATCACAATGGTAAACTCAGAGTTTCAATCCGAATTACCGTTTATATTTTATTAAATTTACAATAAAATAATTTTCACTTAATTATTATATTTACGGCCAAAAACTATCATTCGTTGGTGGCATGCGCCGAAAAAAGTTAGTATCAAACTAAAGACATAATACACTCACATGTTCAATGGTGGTCTCGTATTTTCAATCCGAGTTACCATTTGTGAGTTATAATCATTTGAAAAAAAAATAATTTATTTAATTATTTTATTTACGATTGTTCCATTTTTGTTTTTTCTCATAGGTGGACCCCCCGACTAAAATTATGTCGCTCCTAGGGTAAACCTGTCATCTAGAATGCAATTGTGCCCTCGTATTTCTGATCTGTCTTACCATTTAGGAGTTATTATACTTTATCATTAAAACTGCTTACACGTGCTAATTAAAGCTGAACCAAACTTTGACGGATCATTCATGGCACTCCAGGCCTCGGAATCATGCGCCTTTAGATTTCGTGCTCTCAAAATAATTCCATATAATTAAAAATATATTTATACAGAATTTCATGGACATTAAAAATAGTACTTTAGAGCCATGTTGCACACCAACAGTTCGACTGAGACTTCATATAGATGACCCATTTCAAACCATAAATAATATTCTGATAAGTTTTCCTAAGAGATGGCCTTACATATAAAGATACATATATGACATGACTGTTGTGATGTTTATTAATAGTCATGGTGTAATAAATTCCAATGATAAATTATTAATCGAGAGAATTCTCTATCTGATTTTTTCTGGTAACGTGTCATTAAAAATTTTAAGACCATTGGAACCCACGCCCCCATGATATTTGGATTCAAATATTCATTCCAGGAGATAGTAACCAACATCCTCTCATGGAATAAAGCCGTGTATATAAAATTTTGAATCTTTCTGTTTAATTTATTTATGAAATTATGAGTTATTTATAACCAAGAAGGAATAATATTAAAAATAAATGTAATAATATAATTGACCAAACATAATTCCACCTTATTAGGACATAGTATTCCCCTTCCTGGATTCCAACTGATCATCAATTCTTAATAAAATATCATCTAAATATAATTTTTTCACATTTTCCCAAAACAAGGGTAACTCCAAGATAAATAAATTTAAAATTTCCCCCCATTTCACAAATTCATTGAGCCACTATATTCTTAATAAAATTAACAACTCCTTCCCCAAACATGATTTATGACATCTTCCATCTAATAAACTACCTAGCAACCTAGTCAGAATGCACAAAAATTCCTATAATATGGGAAATTGTAATACTACCATCCTTGAAAAAAATAATTAAGTCCTCAACAAAAAAAATGTGAAGGATGCCAAAATCCCTCCAAACCATCATTTCCTAATAGAGACCAAAAATAAAAATATCAGAAATTCAATTACACCGATAGACCTTATCAATAGAAAAGTCAATCCCATAAAGATGATTCACATGACGTCCCCATTTGGAACACTGAACGAATCCCTTCAGATATCCATTGACTAAAATAGAGAGTCTGACACTCTTAAGGATAAACAAGATAATATTAATGAATATTTTAGAAAACCCATTCATTTTTAAGACAAAAATAAAAAGAAATACCATTAGATAATATCAAAGGCTTTATAGATGTTCATATTTGAAAACATTTTAACACCTTTCACCTTCTTCTCCAAAATTATTAGACATAATAATGTATTATAATTAGAGTTTTGTTTATTCCTCCTTGGAACAAACCCTGACTAATTTGATGGGATAATTCCATGGGAGATCTCACCTAATCTATGAGTCATGTTTTATAGAACAATATTTATGATAGTGTTCCTAATAGAAACCGAACTAAAATCCACAATAATTAGAGAATTATCTATTTTGGGTATCACAAAAATGGAATTGGAGTTTCGACTACAAATAATATATTCATTATTAAATAATTTCCTAACTGCATTAATAACCACATGATGAACAAAATCCCTATAGAACATAAATTATTTTTTTGGTAAATCCACCATGACCAACATTAACATCAATATTTAATGACAAGAGTGTCCCTTGTTTTTCATCAAATTTAGGATATTTGAATAGACACTTATTATTCATGTCATCAAATATATGATCAATACAATTAGTTATTTTTTTAGTATTGTTTTACCCATTGACAAAAAAATGATTTTCAAAGTATCATTTCACACAATTTTCGATCTCATTTTCAGAGATAGACAAATTACCCTCAATTTTAAGATCATAAATATTTTTTCATTCATTTAATCTATTTGCATGAAAAAAAATCTTGATATTATATCCCCCTACCAGAGCCACCTAATATTAAATTGATTAAATGATGGATTATCCATAAGGATTATAAGACCATCATGGTTAAATAGGTCATTAATTTCCTCATTAAATGGAAAATCCTAATAATTATTATTTTTTTGGAAAAGGATTAAGTGGATTTAAAAAACTTTGATATGATGTTAATGATGATAAAATGTGTCTCCACTCCATCCCTTATGTCATGATTTGAAAAGAATTAACATGTTTCTATGAATTTTCATCAGGCGTTCCATGAAAAAAACCTTCCAGGTTTGTATAATAATCTCAATATAATGATGAACTATAAGCCATCAAATGATGAACATGAAAGATAAATGAACTAAAATTTATTTATTGACATGAATATCAATCAAAAAATGGCTGTGTCTAGAATGAAAAATTGGATGAATGATACCAGATATGTTCACAATAGATTAATTTTTTCAATCTTTTCAAGACACATATGAAATTTATTGACATCTCCCACATGGAAACGGAATCGAGGATCCTCCATGACCCCCTGCTGAATAGATGCTCCTTCCCTTGGTCTGTCACATACACCATCACGAGATGTAAATAACTTTTTAGGAGTTCCATTACTGTTACACACACTTGGAGAGAGGGGAATTATGTTGGAGATCACTTAGATTACCTTTCCATCCCTGGCTCTGATGTCACCTTTCTTCCCAGTGTCACCTCCTTGAAGCTGGAGGGGGTTAATTTAATTCATGGTGATACCCTAGCTCTCCACTATTTTCAAGCACCCTAAGAAATATGTTTATTTTTTCTCAGGATATTGGGTCTCTTATATTCTTTCTCTTGAATAAATATATAATAATGATGATGATGATTTAAAATCACCCAGAACAATAAAAATAAGAGACATATTTAATGATATGGATTCAAAATTCTAGTAAGGATCCCTTATTCATGAGTACATGTTGAAGGTATAAACCAAGGTGGAAAGTAGAGTTATTACATTAGAAACATATGAAATAGTGATAGATTGAATGTTAATAATGAATAAATTAATGGTAATAATATCATGTTTAACAAACCACAACGATTTCATTGCACATTAAAATTAGTTATTATCAACAAATGAGTAACATACATAACTGCACTAAAAGGCATTCTAGTTATCTAAAAACATTCATTTTTTATCTAGACCGATAAGAAGGGGTTTTTGGTTATGATTAATGGCCTAATGGCTTTGACCATTGGGGAATTCCTATTCCCTTGTACATTCTAGCAAAGGATATTCAATGATAAAGCTACTTGTGCATAGTAGTTTACATTTAATAAATTTGAATCCCCTATTATCCAATAGTCATTGATGCTTTGGAATGATCATAAATAACCAATATAGCATCATTTGGAGAGATTACACACTTCTCTTGTCTTTCAGAAAATGAAAAAACCTATAAGGTATAAAACTTGTTGGATGATTCAACTTGATTCATGTTGAAACTTATAGAAAGCTTCCTCATTAATGATTTAGAAGGTGAAACTTGTGAAAAATCATCAGATTTATAACCATCAAAATAATGCTAATTTTCAATATCCATTAAATATGGGGAAATCAGGGCATAATTTTTTAATTTTATACTAGACAAATCCTGATGAAACTTCTCAGTTAAAGGGGTATGTATGTCATCAATTTCCTTATAATTAGATTCCTTAACCTACACATGAGCCTTTCTAACTTCTATGATAGAAGTAGGAGATATATTCATCATAGGTGGATACATAATATCCTACACGGTACCTCCTATAACCAATACATCTGGAGTAGTATCCTCTATGTTTCCATCCAAAATACCTAAATATGAGTGGACCAGTTCATGCTTTTCAGTAGGACAGCAGTGACTTGATTGGGTCCTCATTTCCAATCACATGCATTGTGAGAATAATTATTAAGGAGTGTTGTAGTATATGTGATTTCTAAATACAAAATTGAATACTAAATAGGCACAGTCTGAACATCAATGTCATATTAAGTGTTAGAAATACCACCAATAACCATAATATCTTGAGCAAGAGAGGTGTCACCTATGGAATCCGGAAAGGGAATCACTCAAATAGTGTCAAAAGAATTCTCATGGTTGGTGTAAAATGATGTATCCATATAAAATTAATTACATAATCAAGAATTTTTTATTATGAATAAAATTAAAACTATAATAATATAACCCATATGTATTGTCCAGAAATTCCATAAAGCCGTTTTCTAAAATAAATATTATGTCATATCATGATCTACATGTAATGAAAAATTAAAAACCATTGAAAATTATATAAACATTATAAACTATCAGTTAATTTGCAGAGTACATAATGGTGTAACTAATTTATAAATATATATAAAATGAAAATCACTATTCTAATTTTAGTAAGATAACTTAAAGGATCACATTTTTTTAATAAATGTATTTTTGAGTAATTGTTTTGAAGTACATTATTTTATGAAACTAAATATATTATATATATAATAATTATTTTATATGAGTAATATATCTATTTAATTAAAAATAATAATATTAAACAATTTGAAATGTTATTTTCCTTTATTAAAAAATTATCATAATATTTTATCATTTTATTTAAATTGTAAATTTCAAAAAATTAGGAATTTAAATTTTAACAAATCAAAATCATTTTTTGGATATTGAATATAAATATTATCTAAATATAAATGTTTAGATATTCATGAATTAATCAATTTTTAGGTAGAAATAAGGAACATAGATTTACGAAAAAACTACGAATCTTATAATATTGGAATGAAATAAAAGTTCTAAAATTTATTTATCTTTATATAAAATAAATATATTTCATAAGTAATCATTATCATTTAAAAATACATTTTTGAATTTATAAAGCATATGCTTATCATTTTTGAAACTCAACTTAAATTTTAAACTCTAAACTATTTTAATGTTCATATATTAAAAATTAGATATCATACCTTCTAAAAATAATATATATATAATTTTTTCATATTTTAGTTTGAAATATAACATTAATTTATATTTTTATTTTAATTTCTAGTCATAATGATAATATTACTTTGAAGAATGTGAAATTATTAGATAGTTATGAGGCAATTTATATAAATGATTTTTTTACTAATATTATATAATATATATCTAAAAAATTAATATAGCAAAAATAAAACTATAATCTAGTATTATATTTATACTAATATTTACATATATTAAAACTCCATCAATTATTAATCAATATTACAAAATATTAAGAACACATAATATATAAATTTCAATTTTATTCAAAAAACATTTATATATTATATGATTTAATAGAAATATGTTTTTTCATTTTTTGAAATATAAATATATAAATTTTCAGTCCAAAACTGCCAAATTTGGTGATAGGTTTTGAGTAAAGTTTTTTTTAAAAAATTAGATTCCTTTTCTAAATATAACTTATGATGTTAAAAAATGATAACTATTAAAAACATCAAGTAATATATATGAAACATGAATAAAATGTGTGCGGAATTTATTTCTAGGGGATTTACATACCAAATTCCACCCAAAAATCAATTCGGAATAATATTTTTAGATAATTACCAATGAATAGAATAATGATATCATAGATGAGCAAATTGTATTTACAAAAAATATCTTTTCATCTCCCGTAAATTGGGCTAAATTACACCCATCCCAGTAAACAATTCATATGACCCTATTCCAAAAATACACCTCATCGAAGTCATATTATCATCCTAATTATCATTAACATAATAAATTTTGACAAGAATTCCACTTCTAAGGACATCTCTAAGATATGAACATGCATCCAACATAAGTACAAAATTTTTCATAATATTTTATTCATAATATTCAACTTTCTAGTATCTGATATCCATAAAAAATTAAATAATTATAATTATTATACTGATTTGATATTATATTGTTGGAATACATTATATTTATTCCACATCATCTGCTTTTAAAAATAAATGTGTCATTTGTTCAGTATACGTATCTCCTCCTCCGTAAATGATATAATTTTTTATTCATATCATCATTTAATGGATTGTAAATATGATGAAATGCAAAAGTAAATATGATATATATATATATATATATATATAATATCTATGATTTATAAAGATCGTCATTACCTTTTTCCTATATTGATTCAAATATTTTGAGAAATGGAATCATTAATCATGTGTACTTGCGGACTATCCCCTTCACAAGACAAGAGTTTTATTTTTCATCACCATTCATAATGTTCGGATTAATAATTATATTAATTTTTTTAAAAAAATTTCCTTAAAACTATTAATATTTGGGATACTATGATATTATTTTATAATGATTATGAATATTGTCAGTATACATATAGAGTTATAGAAAATTGATCGAAGAACTTTATAAAACCGATGTGGTTAAGAAAAAACATATTATAAACAAATAACATATTATCATTAAAGGAAATTGGTATATTAAATATATAAGAATAAGATTCATAATTTCTTATTTAATAATTATATTATTTTATTATTAATGTTAAGCCATGTAGATAAAGAATCGGGATCGATGAATGGTTTTTATTTTTAATAACCCTTTATAGAGACATGAATGTATATAATAAAGAAATATTAATTAGTATGTTATAAATAAAATCCTTAATTATTTTATAACATATAAAGATAATTTCATTTCATTATCTTCCATATTGTTTTCTATGATGAATATCATCTATAAAATTTAAATTCCATTTATAACTAAATTTTCTTTCTTGAGTTTTAATGTCTCTCATTAAGTTTCAACATTAATATAATATATAATATAATATTTACATGTATAGAGAATCACCCTTTATTAAAATATTCCATATTTATATTTAAAATTATTTAATGAAAATGACACTATACTAAGAATTATTCTTATACTCTTAAATTAGAGTTTTCCCCCCCAACCCAAATTTCATCATAATAAATGCTTTCATTTTTATTTATAAACCAAATTATTGGTTAACAGATGTGACATTCATAATTATATGAATATAATTTAAATATTATTATTCATCATTTCTTTTTTCATTGTGTGAATTTAAAACAAATTATTTTATCATTTTTTATTTGCATGACCATTTAATATATTTATTAATCCTCCCTAAGAATAACAATTCTTTTAATTTTTCACTTTTTTATAATATTTTATTAAATTTTACATATATTATTATATATATATTTATATACATCCATTACAGATACACCTATTTAAAAATAAATTTCAATTTTTCGGTTATACATGAACATAGTTCCAAATAAAATGTATTATATTGTGTAATTGTAATATATTGGGAAATTCATCTTTTTTATATTTTTTCTACATTCCAGTCCATAAAATTAATTTCAAATTTTAATATGATATGAAAGAAATCATTATTTTATATATAAACATATTTTTTCAATTTTTTAATGCAAAAAATAATAATTTTTCATCATTAAAATGATACAATATTTATATTTATTCAGAAAATGTGTACATTTTTATTATTCCTTATTTTGGATTCTCCTCAAATATTTCATATGTTGGAAATAAATTTTTGATGACTTCTGATTACTTTTAGGATACTCACATATATATTTTTTAATTCCTTCTTACCATGGTAATATTTTTTATTTTCCCATCATTTATTCCTTGAATTATATATTATAAATTCATTTTCAATTTGAGGTGTTTGATCATGTATATGATTTTGGTATGGTTTATTTTCTTGCAGTTTCTCCCATAAATATATTAATTTAAATTATTTTCTTTATGGTCATGAGATTATATATCCTAAAAAAGAATCAGGTATATATTCATATCTCAGGATATGATATGTATGTTATGAGATAGTTAAACTACTCCACCATGGGGGTAAATCCATTTTATTATGATGATCATGGGAGTAACAATTTTATTGTATTTATAATACCATATTTTATATTCTATAAACATATTTACGATCTTTTGATATAAATTACCATTTTAAATTATCCATAATTATGATTGTTCCATTAATTGCATCATTTTATGTTTCTTTCTCTGATGTTATGATTAATATCATGTTTAGTGACTTGATACTATTTATAGCTCACTGTTTTCATTATTAAATTTCACTAGGGCATCCAATGATGATATATAAGAACAAATAGTGTTATGGTAATTATGTTCATTGTTAAATAATTTTTTAAGATGGTGTATTTATGTTTAAAATAATTTAAAGACACTAAACCACTCAGTCATTGTCTTATATTTGTTTAAAAAATATATAATGAATAGCTAAATGAATTATGTTTAAGGATTTAATAACTATTGTTTTAATTTGTTCTCCAAATAGTTATATTATGACATTATTATGATATATTCACAGTTAATAACCATGATATTGACTATGTATAAGATAAAATCCTTTAATTTTTCAAATATATAGGGCCTATGAAATTACTAAAAATTGCATCCCTACCTGGATTATGGAAAGTAGATATTGTGGTTTTATAAATTAACCATTGGTCAATCATCCCAAAAAAGTTTTTTATGTATTTAAATGACCATATCTACAATGTATGTAGATTTTGATTCATAATGCACAATTAATAGAAACTATTAGTAGTATTTTTTAATTTACCACTTCCACTTTACAAAATGATATGAATGATTTATTTTCGAAAAACATATAATTAATAGGTTATGATGTATAAGACCAAAAACTAAATTGAAAATAACAAAAATATTGAATGAATTAATGTGATATAAGGATGATATAATGTAATCTTCGAATTATGTATGTGAAAATTTTAATGATATTGGTTGAACAAAGTGTAATATAACATTCACCAAATGAATTATAGGCTAACATGGAATTATTATAATGCATGATATATATTGGTATAATTTTAATTTGGTAATCAATGGTACAAATATATTATGATGACACTTGTTAATTAATTATATTATAACAGTTTTTAATTGTAACCACTTGAATTTTGATTTTATTAATCAATTTTCTTTAAATGATTATTATCATTTGTTTCATTAAACTCCGAGTTTACACAAAAAATTATATAATATTGAGTTATTATTATTTTATTTTTATAATTTTAATATACATGTTATGTGAGATCATTGAAAAGTATAAAAAAATTACAAGTATTTACCTTCTCTTTATAATGAAAATTTATTGATTAATTCATATTTTTTATAAATTTATATTTAGTAATGTAATCTTATTTTTAAAGAATAAGTGTCAATTAAAAAATATTATTATTTAATTTTTTTTATTAAATTTATAAGTAATTAATAAATTTTAATCATTCATTATTTTTTAAAGGAATATAAATTTTTAAATGGGTATGTCTGTATTAACTGAGGGAGATTTTTTAGAAATAATTTAATTTTTAATTGAATTGTTTAATGTTTGTATTTTTTATCAAAAAATTAATTTATTTTAATGTATTTAAAATTTCAAATTCTATTCTAGATTAGTTTTATAATATCATCATATCATATTTATTAATAATTATAAAACAAATATTATTAGAATGTACTTTACAATATATTTTATAAGAAAACATATTTATACATATAATTTTTTTTTTGAAAAACAATTTTCATATTTTTTGTTGGTTTTAATTTAAATTAAACTCAAAAATTAAATTTATATTAATTTTTTTAAATAGATAAAAAATATTTGGTTTTTTAGTTTATGAATAAAAGTGAAGTTAATTTTGAGTTTTTTAGTAATAACATTTTCAAACTATTAGTTACCACAACAAGAGTTAAAATGAGTTAAAATTGTTAGAAAATAGAGATGTATTAAAATGATCTAAAATTTTTGCTGAATCTTTTTTTACAATAATATAATGACACTATATCATCTATTATATGTTTTTGATTCCTTATGGATATAATTTTAATTAATAATTGATTAATATATTTTAATCCTTCGAAAAATTACAATTGTTTCTCAAGAACACATGTAAAGGGACACCCATTATTCTCTCTTCTTCATACAACAATAAGCTTTTATATCTCAAAATAACTGATTAGAATTATTTAAGAAATCACACTATAATTATAAGAGGTTATTTTTATCATAATATCACACATTCAATGATTACGGTGTAAGCCACTGGTGGTTTCTCAATTTACTAGTAAAACTATTAATTAGTTTGTCTCAAATCTGATTCTAATTTTACCACATCTAAATATATGGTATCCATTATAAAATTATTATTTCATAACATGAAATATAATTAATTATTCTCCTCATTATTTTTATATCATTTTCCACTACATTTCTAGAAAATGGTAAATGAATGTATCACTCATTTATACAAATTGATTACCGTATCTACATAGTGATATTATTCATTTTCCTATACAATCATTCAAGGTTAATTATTATGAATGATTTAATGTTTATATATTAAATTTATGAAATAATTATTCATATAAAATAAAAATATCATATCAACTTTAATACCTTTACATCCATTTGAAAATGATTACATCACTCGTGTGTATGTCTAAACAACTACATACACACAGTGATGTGATTCATTTTTCACCACCACATTAGATGAGAAATTATAATATTTTATAATATTACTAAATATGATACGTATTTATTAATTTATATTTTATATGTTAAAATTTTTTCTATTTAATAGATCCATTAAATAAAATCATTCAATGGAAACCTAACATTTTTTATAAAAATAAACATTTTTTGAGTAAATTGTTAATAAAATAATAATTGAAAAGTATAATGTAATGATGTGTTGGTTTTTATGAATTAATATGGTTTTTTAATATATTTATAATAAAAAGTTATTTATTTTATAATAGATATAATTGTGTTTGAATCATGAAATAACTTGAGGTAAGGGTTTATCATAAATTATCTTTTTGTGACTTGTATTATGGTATAAAGTTGTTTTTTTAGGTGGGGAATATATTTACCCTTATATATATTGTATCGTTAACAACATCATTTTCCTAGTATTTAAGGTTTTGGTTTATTTTATTTCATTTAATGGACATTGTTTTTAAAATCATAATAAAATAGTTAGGTATTGTCTTGTGATTTCATTTATTTTTGAGGAATGTATTTCTGAATTTCATATTCAACAAAAACATATGTATCTTACTAATGAAACACAATATAATTTATCCCCCACTAGTTATTCCAATAAATTTATTATATTATTACACTCCTCCAATCGTTATTATTGAAAATAATAGATAAAATGTTTAAAAAAAATATATACTTATTTCCTCTATGGCCAAAGAACATTTTCATCCTTATTCATACACATTAAAAAATTATAAATTATCATACCTAAAATGAAATGATTTAAAAATATCAGTTTTCTATATTTGAAATTATTTAAATGTATAAAAAGGAATAATTCATAATGGTATTCTATGAAATAAATTTTTTTAATTTCTATTAAATGTGAAAATAATTTGTTTTCAAGATATATAGAATGAATATATTTTCACGTTGTCATTATTTGTTATTTATTTGATGTTTCAATTTTATGATTCCATTTTTTTAATGAAAAGATTATTATCAATAATCATGGAATTTTTTTTATATTGTTATTAAAAAATCATATTTTTTCTCAAGATTTCAATTAAAGGATAAATTATTCTTTTAGTTTATATAAATATATAAATAATTTAATGATAATTATGATGAACTTGTTTTTTCGACATATGATACCCTCTACATTCATTATCTTCATGGATTATTGTATTGATTATTGAATATTGATTCTATAAAACCTATTTTATTTTTCATATTTAAATAGATTATTATCAAACCATTATGAATTCCATTTCATTACAATTTTTTATGTTATTATATATTGAGGATGTTTTTATGGAACACTTTTCCATTACATGGGTTATGATATAATGACATGTTTAATTTTTAATGACCTTTTTGAATAAATTTTTTTCAATATTTTATTTTTGGTACCAAAATTATACATCCCAAAAATACACTTCATAGATCCTTATATCATGTGATATTATATTAGTAAATATTTTGATGTGTTAGATATCTAATTGGAAATCGGAAGAGATTCTTAATATATTATGATATGTTAAATATCATGGAATTCTAGATCAGATATTATAAGGTGGTCGCTATAGGTTATAATGGTAAATTTTATTATCTTCATTCATATTATGGTTCCACACTCTTATCAAATATTGATTTTCTTATTATTTAGACTCAATTTTCATTGTTGATTTTAGATGATTTCTTGATATGATAACATACTAATGTATTATTCCACGACTCATTATATTAACATAGTAATTATTGGGTATGATTATCTATTGATAATTAAGTTTTCTAATACCATTATTCTCAGGAAATTATTATATGTGGTCATTGATAAATATATCCCATTTCTACACTTACTGAGAATTTGATCTTAACCATTCTAATGTTTTAATTTTTCCATATTTTAGTATGAAGGGTTCAAAATATGATGATTATAGATGGATTTATTATGTAAATAACTATGTTGGATATGATTAATATTATTAATTAGAAAAAGGTTTATCCATATATTATTTCTGTAAACAAATTATTTATGGTTTTTAGGTATGATTTTGTTAGATATATATTTAATATTAATCGAACAGAAGAAATATATTTTTATTTTTTAAAAAATTGTTATCATTTAGCTTAAGTGGTGCATTATTATTTGATATCAGATTTATAAATGTGAAGGGATATATCATAACAAAAACTATGTTTAATTTAATGTGATATAGGATGTACATTATGAACAATATGTTGATAAGAATGTGTCACTATTAAAGACATCAAGGGAATGATTTTCAAGAATAAATGATTTCATACTCTAATTATTTTAACATGATTTATACACATTTAAATTTTATATTAATAATTTTATAAAACTACAGTGAATCATGATATCAAAGAATACTATGAAAAATATAATTATATTCTTCTTGAGAAACCAAATAATATGGGAATTGGAATATATAATCTTATTTATATCCACGGTCAACATTGTTAGTCCATGAATCATGATGATCATTTTAATTAGAAAATGAGCATAAAACATAATATTGATTATCTTGTTTGGAAACATACACCTTATTTTAGTGGATATTCTAATCATGTAGTGGTGGAGTGATTCATCAAATACCCCCAATTAAATAATTTATATTTTATAGTTCATAGAACATCAAAAAGTTGTTTTAGTTATTTAACATTTTGAAATGAAATAGTTCAATTGTGTAATGTTATAAATATTATGTATAAAATAAGTAATTGTATAAAATTAATGTGGTTCGTTTAAGAGAATATTTCTCAGTAAGTACTTCTATTATAGAATACATAAAAAATTTATATATAATTCCTTGAGCTCCGTGGGATGCATGAATAAACCATTGGTATATATGATGAAAATTTTAAATGACCTGAAATGTATGAATATGTTCTAATCATTAAAGATAACATAAAAATTTATTTATTATTATGTGACTAAAAATGAAATCCCTAAAATTACTTAGATATATGAGAATTAATTTTCTACGAAGAAACCATTTGTTTGACACTCAAGGTATAAATAGAAAATATATATTTCTGTCATTCACATTATTTTGATATAAAATTGATTGTGTTGTGTCATGAAAACATGAATAAATAATTTGGATGAACTAAATTCCAATCACAAATAATTTCTAAATGTGGGATGAAATAATATAGTAATTTCATGAATGAAACATAGTGTGGATTTAAATATATAAAGGATGTTCATAAGGCCCATGAGTGAAGAAATGTAATAATGGTCACATTTGAAACAATGGTGAAAATAAAAATTCCAAATAATGTACAAAACAATATAAAATTACTAATATGAAAGTATTGTGGTAATTACACCATCTAATCCATGAATCAGAAGGATGATAATGATGATCATTTTCAACAGAAATTTAATCCCAATGATCAGTAAAATAACATGAGAACACGAATGTCAAGGTATGTTATAATAATTATGTGGTGAAAGGTACAATTCTCATCCACTATGGGAGATATAATTCCTTATTTTATTTCATATGAACCCATTATTTTATATTTAATAAATTATATAATGGTACCATATATCCACGTCAATGATTATATGTTGATGTAGTAGTAAAATCTCTTAACAAAATGATGATTTCACCTTACATTTATGGATCATCTATGACAAATTTCTCAACCTATTGATCATGTGATTATATCTATAGTTAAATTTTATTTGGTTTTTATCATTGATTATATCACTCACAAGATTCTAAATAAATTTCAGGAATAAGAATATCACATTTTATCTTCCAAATCAACCCATAATAATTTTTGTGTGTACTGATGAATATGAACATATAATGGATTTTAAATCTAATATATGGGTATCAATTAATATTCATGATTGATATACAACTCAAATTTTTACATAGAAACTCATCATTGGTGAAATTCATATCGTTGAATGTGTAGGTAAAATATAGTAAAATGGAATGAGGGTAAGAGTTTCCCTTTTTTGGACCTTTTTTTTAATAATTATGTATTATTTTAATTATATTTTTAATGTTTTTTGTATTTATTTTATAATGTTTATCAAATAATAAAAAATTGTTAATCATTTAAAAGAATCATTTAAAGATGATTCACAGTTATGAATCTATCACCGCCTAGAAAGACTCACCATAAGCAATGATTCATTTCTAGAATGAGTCACCATTAAGATTTATCATTCATTAAATTTACATACCACAAGAATGTATCACTATTGAGAATAATTCATTGTAAATAATTTATTACAACTAAATTACTAACCTTTATTTTTTTCATCATTAAGATTATTCACCATTGAGATGAGTCAACTCTAAGATGAGTCACTCTTAGATAGACTTCTACTAGAGGACATACCTCCTATTGGACTCACTATTTAGTTATACTCACCATTCATCCAAACACAGCACCAGAAAAGAGTCACCTCCATCATTACTCACATGTACCTAATTTTTGATATTTTAATTAAATGAATATATAATTTATACAACTGAATTTAATTCAAAAGACTATGTTATTTATTATTATTGAATATTGTCATACAAAATTAATGGATGCGTTAGGTTTCAGTATACTGATATAGATGACCATGATGATTATAATTTAAAAATATATATTTCATAAATATCTGCATATTAAAATAAATACCTTTTATGTGTTGACACACAAAAACACAGAAATCTTATGAGGATACCTACCATGTGTGTGAAAAGATGGTAAATTTTACAAATTATTGATGATCCATAAATTTGGAATTCATAAAAAAATTTCAAAAAATAATGAGTGTACCTTATTGAAAAAAAAATATTATCCTATATTTATAACAATGTGATATTGTGACACACTTTTTATGTTGTTTTCCAAACAATAAACTCATTCTCTTTTAAAGGCAATGTAAGAGAAGTATCATGAATCTAATTCACTTTAAAATTATTAGAAATATGATTTACATACCATCAAATCTTCATCATTCTTTTTAGATACCTTTTAAACTTGGCTAGTGTGTTGTTCAACCTGTTTATCAATATGAATTTTCATATAAAATATCACTAGGGAATACATGAGATTACCATACTATCTCATAATTTTATTTCATAATAATGTTTCATGGAAGTTTATTTTTATGACAGATAACTGGTTAGCTATTCTCTATACTATTTCCAGGTGTTGGGTCAATATTATATTTATATAATATATTGGATTCTAAAGATTTATATCTGGAGGGGATTAGGTCTCCACATGAGAGAAGACCCATTTCTTTTATTATTATTTTTTTCTTCTCCAAGAAATAAACTATTTTTTTAAACATTAAAAAAATAACAACATTTATTGATAATCATAATTTTTTAGTATTACAATGTAAATATTATATCAATAGATAGAAAAATATCTTTATTGTTTTAACTTAGCACTAATAATAAATTGATTAATATTTTGAAGAAAATATAATTATGTTAAATTTCTATTCTCATTAATAAGGTATTTTTATTTCAAATTAGGGCATTTTATTTTAAAAAAATTAAATATAAATTTTAATTTGTACCTCAATTTCACCCTCTATAGAGTTACCCAATTCAAACAAAACTGTATATAAATGGTCTTAAAAATCATTTCAACTCAGCTTTTATTTTTATTTTAATGATATAAATTTTTTTACTTATAAATTTAGTTAGTTAATTTTATAATATGATATTTGGATTTACTACCATAAAACAAATTTATATAATTCAAATAACTATTATTAATCAAAAATAATGATGAAAATTCACATTGAAAATAGGGTTTTTAAAAAATTCATTTTTATTGATCATAAATAATTATTACCATTTAATTCTAGATAAATATGGTATTATCCTACCAAAAATCCATATAATAATATATATAGAGACATGAATGATATTTTAGTGATTTTTGTGATTATGGGTTCAACCAAATAAGTACTTGTAAAACTAAACATGATATTTGGGATACGTTAACTATTTCCCAAGAAGGATAAACTAATATCAATGTGATGATATTAAATACTTATATAATTTAATATGATACATTTAAGATGAATCCCAATGAAGTTATACTTTTTATTTACCATATGTATAATTAAATAGAGAATTCAATGAGTTCCTTTAAATATCCAATTTTATAAAATGATGAAATCATGAAAAAACAGATATTTCATCCATAGAGATTGAGAGGAAACTTATTTTCTATCATATAAGATTGAGATATTTTTAAACTAAATCTCAAAGATATAATTTTAAACCTGATGAATTATTAGTAAAAAGTTAAATTAAATTGATAAGAGGAATAATATCCTATTAGGAAATAATTATCCTTTAAGACTAATAATTGAAAGAAAATAATGTATTCATAATGATTGTTCTATTGATAATGAATAAGCTGAATAAAGTGATGAATATATTGTAAATATATCAAAAAGGATTAAGAAAGTTTATAATAATAAAAAATTATTCATGGAAAAAACTAAATCTATACGTACCATAACAGTGGTAATTGTATGAAAGAATATAAATGAGATGATATTTAGAATGAGAGTATCTTTTACCAATGAATATAAGATAGACCTAAAAAGGGATATTGTCCCATATTAAAATAAAAATATATCTATGAATATAAGAATATAAAATATAAAAACGGGATGAATTTCCACCAGGGTGCCTTAGTGGAATATTCTAGTGAATGAGACTCAACTTGCGAAGAAATTACTAAATGTTGTAAATATGTGTTTCATGAAAAACATATTAGTGGTACCTAATTTATAATATATACCGAATTAAAATCTTATACAAGATGAATATATTGATGAAATTATATCTCAATAATTAACATTTGAATATTGTAATAATCATGAAGATACCTTTAATGATCATTTTTATAAAAATGATATTTTAGTTAAATGGTATGCTTTAAATAGTAATGTTATGTCTGACCTAGTGGTAGAAAAAAAAAGAATTATAATTTTCTGATAGAAAATACAGTATTGGAAATAAAAATTGGTAATTTAAAAAAATACATAGAGATATGTAATAATATAAGATTAATAATCACTAAAATATTGGGAAAATAAATTTCTCAGAAAAATATTACTACTCTAGGTTAAAAATTGGGACAAATAATTATATTTATGTTTACATTAATTAAAAAATACAAGGTTTCAAATTATTCTTGTAATTATAATTCAACAGGGAAAAATAATATTTTTTTCAAATGTTTTAAATACTACTATAGGAAACCCATTATAAAAATGCGGGCTTCTAAATCCATAATTACTAATATTTCTCGATAGATGATGATTTTGGTAACAAAATAAATATTGGTATAATAATATTTTATGGGTAATTTTTTTGAATATCTCCTATAAAAATCTATGGTACATATACTGTTGATGTTCAAGAAAATTGATAACATATTACAGAAGCATTAAGAAAATTATAAATTTTGATGGTGGACAAGTCACTTTAGGGGACATTGCTAATGAAAAAATAATCATCTTTTTTAAAATTGATAACTCTAAAATCATTTTAATTTCATAATTATTATTTTTTGATGGTTTAAAATTTAATCATCTTTTTATCTCAAAGATATGTGTTGATGTTTTCCATTTTAAATTTGACAATAATTTTTGTAATGTTTTTTATTCTAAAATTAATTTTTTATTTACGTATTTAGGAGATGAAATTGTTTATCCTTATAATTTATCTTCATTACTCTCCCAAATTTATTTATAAGATTCATTCATGAGGAATACACTCTTTTTAATAGTAGGTCAGGCCACATCAATATTTACACAGTCAGAAATTTATCTAGGATATGTCAAGTTAACAATCTACCTATACATGATTTCCTAGATTATGAAGCGTTTAACCCATGTCAAAATAGGAAACATCACCCAATATCAATAAAAAAATAAAGAAGTGTCAGATTCATAGGCACTATAATTAGTTCAAATTTATTTTTTTGTACTATACATATTTTATAGTTTATGTGGGATTCATCAGATCTCTATCCTAGTGAATGATTTTCTAAGGTATAATTTGATATTTTTTGTTATCACACAAAATTGATACCTTCTCTTACATTATCATGTAAGAAAAATATACACAAAAACTAAGATGAAATAGGATAATTCATTATGAAATGACCATGGTCATGAGTTTAAATATCATGAACATCAGTCATTTCTCTCCAAAAATGGATATAACTATAACTTCAATCCACTTAATTACCAAAAAATAATAGAGTTGTCGAATGAAGAAATAGGATCCTTCAAGTGATAACTTGGAAAATGGTTAAAGAATATGTCTTTCCATTATCTTTATGGGAATATTTTGGGAATACATCCAATCATATAATTTATTTAATTTTAATCAGACCTATTTTTATGAAAACATCCAATTATATTTGGAATAATATAAAGACTATGGTCAATTATCTTAGTGTTTTTGGTTGAATTTTTTTTAATAATATGATTCATATTCCCATGTTTCCCTCCAAGTGGGATGAATAAATTTCTCATATTTATTAAACATCTACTAAAACCTATACAGTGTTTAATAAAAGAACCATGAATATGGAAGAGTATATTTATAACATGTTTGATGAGATACATCCAAATGAGCCTAAAACCCATTTAGATAATCATGAGGGTTAGTTTTAAATTTTGGACATAAATGGCAAGTCTCCTAACAATGTTGTAATACATGATGTAAAATTATTTTTTTTAATGAACATACTGAATCATTACCTACTATTGTAGATGAAAATGTGATGATTGTCCATTCTATTACTAGTGATTTTAGGAATATTAATTAACAACTATTGGTTGATATATTTCGATAACTATATAGACATATAATGACTAGAGATTCACTAACAAATCATATTTAACATCAATTCATATCACAACATGAACACATAACGGTCAATGATTCAATTAATTATGAATTACTAAAAATGATTATGAAATAAAAAATATACTTTTTTGAGAAAAATAATGTTTTGGAACATTTTTTCAGACCAAAATACAAATTGAATATTTTTAGTAAGTGGGTATTTAGAAACATGGTGGATGAATCTCGTACCATAGTGTGAAATAATACTAAAATAGCTACACAATACTATAGTTATGAAGATGTAATTTTATAAGTATAATTATTTTCACCTTTCGAACTATGTGAAGACATAATAATATTTAATGCCTATGAAGAATATTTGTATTTTCGACTATATCATATTTATATCAAATGTGAATTTTGTAATGATTTTATAGTTTAGGATTTTTCCTTGAAAACCCCCTTGGTTTTAAAAACAACCATTTTTGAAATATTGTTTCTCAATAACAAAACATTAATATGGTTTAAAAAAGCTCATATATAATGGGATGATAAGTTTGGTTCTATTATAATTTCTAAATGTTTTTCTAAAGGTATATTTAATCCAAATGTTATTATAAAATTAATTTCAAATGATGTTTTAGTTGTTCAAATTGAGGTACATGATATAATATTTCAATATTCAAAAAACTCATTGTGTACTGATTATTAAAATATGATGCAAATTGAATACGAGTTGAGTTTAATTTTTGAACTAAAATTCATTTTAAGCATTCATTCTTTCCAATAAATATATCTATTTTTTTTAATTTATTATATAAGACACAAATATCTTTGGAATCATTATGGTTTATATATAATTAATATTAGTGACACTCCCATGAGTACCACATATATGTTGGATCTTGAGGAAGCTGGGAAGCCAGTGGATCAAACCAGTTACAAGTGCATGTTTTCTATTATTATCAAAATAATTGTTGGAATGAATGAAAATATATTTAGATTGATTATGTTTAATTCTATTTAATAAGACCATTAATAACCACATTTAAATGTCATTAAATAAATTTTCAAACACCCCAAAATAAACAAAAAAATTAGGACAGTTTTTTTCTGGATGAAAATAACATGATTAATTTAGTTATTCAGATCTGGATTGTGGTTGATGAATGTCCGATAGAAAAATTACCTATGGAATATGTCATATTATCTGAAAGTCAATAGTCTCCTTATGTAATAAGAAACAATTTTTTTTATTTTTTATTTTTGAGAATGAATACATAACTCTAGGTAGCATCTGTGGCAAAATTTTGTGGATGAAACACACTATAATAGAAAGTGGATATCAATTCAGTCATGTCCCTATAAAACATGAAAAAACAAGTGAAATTAAAATTTATGAGAATCATGTGTCTCACTCTTTAACAATTTATATTGGTTTATGGTATGACATTTCAAGATAATATTTTAGAAACGAGTTATATAAGTCTTGGATAAATTAAAAAAAACATCATCCTGGTAATATTTTCAATGATCCATTAAATTATGAGATACTTAACTACATTAAAGATGAAATAGGTATGATAAAATATAAGTAGACATTAATTATAGGTACCCACAATTAGAAATTACACACCATTGGAAATTACACAACATTTGAAATTACCCACTACAAAAAATTAGACAACACTGGAAATTACAGACCATACTGTGACCTTATAATGAAATTAAGTCTCCATTACGTTTTTTAATTTATGTTAAGGTAATTTATTTTTTCTTTAATTTTAAATATATTATTACCATGTTCAATTTTGAAATCCCAAAAAGATATAAATTAGACACATTCCAATATTTTGATGTTTTCCCCCTCACACCTTCAATTTGAACTTCACTTTGGCCTTCTCTCTAAACCATTATCATTTGTTAAACCATTTTCGAAAAATAAAAAACATTAGTGATATTTGGAGGAAAGCATGAAGCTAATTTGATTCTATTGGAGTCTCATCTGTCGAAATAGGAATGAGTAGATTCAATTGGACCTACAGTTGACCAACAAAACCCACAACTTATAAATCAAACAGCAGTACCTGAGATGGAACATTGGGGGAAACAGGGGATACACAAACACTTTCTTTCCAATGGATTTATAAAACCATTAGTATATAAGGACAACGGAAAAAAATTTCAAACTGTTGGTATCCTATTTTTTGAAATAACCTATCACAACGTTTTAGTAAAACCGTTGTGAATGATTTTCTTTTTCAAATATAAACCAACAGTTTAAATAAACTGTTGATAAAGACTGTATATACAAACTATTTTTTTTAAACTGTTGGGGATTCTTTCTCTTAAAGACATAAAAGATCTAGTTCCCCATCCGCATGATTTCATCCATAAACCAAAGCTCTCATGAACCACTATCATTACCCTAGGATGTGAATCAACATCCACTCGATATATCAATAATCAGTCAAATTTTTTTTAAGTTCTAGACTTCAAATCTGTATGGTCTATGTTAGTTTTAATGTTATACTTCTATTTTTTTAGTTTTAATTTTTGATTTTTCATAAACGAGTGGTCTGTGCGGTCTGGGGCATGGTATACCCAATAAGTGCACTTTGATTTTTTTTCTTTTTTTTTCTACACTTCATTAGTGCTCTTTGATTATCTGAAACTAATTATATATTTTAATAAATTTTAATTAATGGTTATAATAATGATGATATAGTATACCAAATGTATGAATTAGTATGTCACTCATAGTTGGTAGTATTTGAGGTCTCTCGAGCTGAACCTTTGGAACACCATAAGATGTGTCCCTTCATGAACACTAAAAGATGATCCAAAAGCTCATTGTTAGCTAAATTTGATACCATAATCATTGTAATTTTCGAACTAAACACACCATAGTCTCTGAACCTGATTCCTCTTGATGAATCATAGAGTTCCCAACCATAAGAATCATTATATGGGACATGATTATATTACTCCAATGAAATTCCGAGTGCTATTGAATTCCATCAGAAACTATAAATGAAAGAAACATGTAAATTTTCAATACCCAAACGTCATTCATGTTTTTGAGATGTAAAAATCACTCACTACTAACTAATGATACTTGAATAAAATGGTCTTTATTGAATGGAAATAGAATATTATTACAAAATATATTCATAAATGATAGGTTGATCTCAATACAGTTACAACCCACATCATTTATGTTTATACAAAATAGTAGTGGGTTCACATCCAATTTATAGACATCATTTAGAGGATACAGATAGAGGATATAGTGCCCATAATCATATGAATAGTATTTGACAATCATTATATGAATTTACTATCTAAATTATTAATTCAATTTAATATGTGTTATAAAAAATACAATTTGGTATGTATTGAATTATTAATTGAATACACTATACATAAAATATCTCAATTGGTATAGATCTTCCTCAGATCAATGAATAACAAGAAAAACATGCTTCTTATCCTTATATGTCTCTTAACATTAAAATATCTCTCTTTTTTTGATATATGATGTATTGATCTCTAAGAATTATATCATATTTTATGCAATTTCTTTCAAAATCCCCTGCATTCATAATTTAAAATATTCATAATAAATTGAAAAAATTATCCTTTGAGTAAAATATTCCATATTAAAATTATGGATTATTTATGATCTTTGTTAGTGGGTAATATTCACTATTTTAAATCTTAAAAAATATTCATTATTTATTCTTCCATGAATCATAATTTTGTATTCTCATAACATTCACCTAAAGAATACATTGTTTCCTTATTTTAACCCTAAAAATTCACTTATTTAAACTTATTTTAAATCTCCATGTACATGGGACCATGCTTCTTTTCCCCATGGAACCATCATCTTATGAAATCAAGCTCCTCTTAGTTCCATTTAATATTTCATGGATCATGATCCACATATATGACCATTATGTTTCAATTACTGAAGAATGTTTTTCTATTATTTATAGATTATATTTCCCATTTATTCTCAATATATATTATGAGTATCACTCAAAAAATATGCTAAAATATAAAATTTCATCAATATAAAATTTATTGAACTCCTTAAAAATTCTCCTCCACAAGTATACATGACCTTGTACAGTCATGTATACTTCATCAAAGATATTGAAAACCTTTTTTGAACATTTATTTTGGTCTCAAAACACTCTCTAGATCTCAGGTGACCATAATATTACATAGTTCATTGAATACAAAAGAATAATGTGATGCTTATTCTTCAAAGGCTCATGGATTTGAAATCTATCCTTCCATTTGACATAAGATGTATAGGGCTCTAAAAATTCTCAATTAGATTGTATATGTTCTTTCAATATGAACAACTATCATGGTATTATATTTATAATTGAAGTAAATATCAAGGATTTATATTAATTTATAGTATTTTGTTTTAAATATAGTATTTCATTGTCTTCTATATTATAAATATCATATAGAGTAGTGTGTCAGTTATTATTTCATATAAAGTGAAAAAAAATTCTTTTAAATAAATACATTTTTTATTGAACATAAATATTATTTATATTATTTTAAGGAAATGACTTATAGAAAAAACAAATTACATAATTTATGGACTTTTGATGTATGAAACCGATTGGATCTCAAGAGATTTTCAAATCAATTTTAAGATCTCTTTTGATTTTTAATTTGACAATGTTTCAGATAGTGGTCTCATACAATGCCCATGTTACAATTTTATTGGATGACTTTTTTTGAGTGAGGAATTAATAAACAAAAAAATAATAAAATATGGTTTTCATGATAACTACTTTGTGTGGTATCATAATTGGGAGAAAATGAAATATAAAAAACATGATGATACAAATGAAAGGACTGGATTGGATAATTTGTTTAATGACCTGTTTTTTTATTCTTAATCATGAAAAATAAAGGATTTCAGCCCAAGAAGCCTTCCTTATGAGCATAAATGATGTGTATAATAAAAATGGTGATGTTTTCATGGTCCTAAAAATGAATGATGCTACCATTACACCACTATGTTGATAATGTGGTAAAATGAAAAAGCTCAAATTTTTAATCAGATTATTTCATGGGAAAACTATTTATCGGATTTTGAATACTCCCATTAGTTACATTATTATCTTATTGAAGGAAATAATTCTAGATGATGCAGATATTCCCTCAAAAAACTATATTGAACAGAATATATTTGAGGAACTTAGATTTTCAAGAAATAAAATTCACACTCTCCTGAATCATTACAGTTTATTATGAGAGAAAAATGCAGAATAAAATGATTGTATACAATATGGTACATCCCGCTGGAAGCCAAAAGCTGATGGAAAAACATACCATATTCCACCGAAAGTAATGGGGAACATCCAATTGATCATCATACTATAGAATCTTCTTATGTCGTTTGAAATATCAATAAAAATTCAATGGCATGATACCAAGAGAAAGAATAATAATAATGATTTGGTTCACCATGTAGATGAATTTTCAGGGAATATATTGAATGCTCAATACCTTGAATTTGTAGTTGACGCACGTTATGTGAGGTTGGGTCTTTAATTTGATAATTTTAATCCATTTGGTAAGAAATATACTTTTCACAACAGATGGGTAGTTTTTATAAAAATTTATAACCTTGCCCCTTGGTTGTGTATGAAAAACTATTCACTTTCATGAGTATACTCATATCATACCCTTATAATCCCCAAAATTATGTAGATGTATATATGAAATCTTAAATAAAATAGTTGAAACATCTTTGGGATGTGGGTGTGGGCACAAATGATGCATGTTCGAAAAACAAATACAAATTTGTGTTGCACTTATAAGGAACATCAATGGTTTTACTACTTATGGAATGTTGTATGGATGGATAATAAAGGGAAATCAATCATGTCATGTTTGTATGAAGAATAAAGGATCCAAAATACTGAATCATCCATGTAGTTTCAGTTTTATGGGACATTAAAGATTCTTACCAATGGAACATCCATATAGAAATAATATTTGATGTTTTAAAAATACCATAGTAATAGAGGATCCACCTCAGTGTATGTCTAGAACTGATGTTCATAATTAATTGAATGATTTTAGTTTCTCATTTGGGAAGGGTCAAATGCAATCTGGAAAAAGAAATAATGTTTCCACTAAAACCTCATACAATTGGATGAATATGTGTATCTTCTTTGATTTTCCTAGTTGGTCAACCAAATTGTTATGTCATTTTTTAGACGTAATTAACATTCAAAAGAATATATTTGAAATTTTTATTCCTATTCTTCTAATTGTTAAGGGAATGAAAAAGATGATTTACAATCTCTGTGTGACTTGGTGGATTGGTACATCAATCCAGAATCACAATCTTCAGAGTATTAGTGAAAATACATGTAAGGTTCTATGTTCTTCTGATGTGATGAATCCTAGTGAGAAAAAGAAATTCATTGAAGTAATAGAGAATATTAAAGTTCCTGATGGAAAATCAAGAAGCATACCTAAATTGGTTAACCTAAAAGAGAATAAGAAAAAATCATTTATGACTCATGATTATCATGTCCTTATGCATGAGTTGATTCAAATTGAAATCTATCATCCTTTATCCAATAATGCTTGGGTGGTTGTTATTAAGTTTAGATATTTGTTTTGAGATCATTGTTATAAGTTATTTTCCATGCCATTCTGGAAAAAAAATGTTGGCAGATGCCCCCATTAATTTTTTGTGAGGTATAGAAAATATTTCCTTCATAATTTATCAGATTCATACAACATCTAAATGTCCATATTTCAAATGAAATACATCTTAGTGGAGGTATTTTTTTCAATGTATGTATCCAATAGAAAGAAATATGTACATATTAAAGTAACATGTCTGAAACATAAATCATCCTGATTGTTCTTTCGTGAATGGTTACATGGATCAAAAATTTATGGATTACTGCTCTCTGTATTGGTCTAATCATATTACAAGAATGAACATACCATTGAGGAATGAATACTAATATTATGAGAAAAATGATCCCAGTTTTCCATCACCTAATTAAATTGAAGTAATTCCATGATCATATACATTGAGTACATTATGTCTTGAAGAGTGGGAGATGGCACATCACATAGTTTTGTTCAACTATGATTTTTTCAATTACTACATTAGATATGTAAATTGAATATATATATCTTACATATCTATTAAAGTATTCATATTTATATATAAACGGAACAGAAAGAAATGATAAATAGAAATCATCGTTCTTTGTCTTTGATAAGAAAAGATTCATTTCATAGAAAATTATTTTCTGATTTGTTATAATTGATGTTGAAGGTAAAAATATTAATATTTAAAATAATTGAATCAATATTTAATTAAGTTTTATATTTATTTATATTTCAGGTATTGAGATTTCTTGCTGACTCAGTCTCTATGGAAATAAGATCTTTGGATTTGGTCCTAATATCGGTGTTCATGTCTATAAACCAATTGATATCAATGGGTACAAATATATTATCACTAAATGAGAAAAGAACATGAGAAATGAACATGATGGTGTTATGGTTACTGCCACAATAGACTGTTATCCCAGTGCATCAGATAGTATACCACGATTAGAAAATGTAGGCTATTATGGAATTGTTGAAAACATAATAAAAATATTGGATTATTACTCTCATGGGCGAGTCACTGTGATAATATGCCAGTGGTTCTATTCATTGAAGAGGTTTGACACATTTATTTATGATTACAGATTTCATGAAATTGACATGACTCACACTCTTGCTACGAATGAACCATATGTATTTTCATCAATGTACAAACAAGTTGATTATGTCAAAGACTTTCTTCGACATGAATTTTGTGTCATTATTGAAGTAATTCCATGAAATATTTCTGATTATGGTGATGATGGAATTGTCACCATCCCTACTTCTATTGGAATTGATACAATTATTTCATTTGATAACACCAATATATAAATTTTCAGAGTTCATTGTGAACCTAATGTTGTAGTGGGAAACATATAGAATCATTCATCCATGTTCTCAATTATATTGGTTTATCTCACTTCAGTTGTTAAGTTTGCTACTATACAAATAGATTTAATACTAATTACAAATATATAATATATAATTTGACCTTAATGTGAATTTTCAATATTTGGTTGCAGATTTATTTTAATTTAATATTCTAATTTGAAATTGATCTATACTCAATATTACAAAACCAAATTTTCTAACTTGGTGAACATTTAAATGTTTTATTGTCCATTACTTCTTGACCCCAGAACACGTAAATCCCCATATCCCCTCTCTTATAATTTTTTTTACACAATAGTTATCATATTCTAATTACATCTATATTTTTTTCAAATCTAGGAAATGAAACCAATTGAAGTGATTCGACGAAAATTGATGAGAGAAATCAATCGTCACATGGATGAGATGGGCCTTCCTCCACAAGTTATTTTAGTGAGTATTTTTTTTCAAATATATATATTTTAATAACCAATAATTTCTTATGATTAATTTGTTTTAAAAAGTTTTCAATGATCCACCACTCATGCAATAGTTATTTGAAAAGGAACCTAGACGTGGTCGCAATTATCATCCTAGTGGTATGAGGGGGTAATATGAGAGCTTAAGGATCTAGTGAATGTAACCAATTAGACCTTACCTCTCCCACTGACATACCAACTATCCTGAATTCTGATGTTGGTGTGTTGTTATGGACACATGGGATATTTAGGCCCCCCATGTTTTCACCACCCATTACATATGATTCCCTTACCAACATGTACCATATCCGATAATGATTCCCACTCCCCATCCATATCATGAATTTG
Source organism: Viscum album (assembly GCA_963277665.1). Lineage (NCBI taxonomy): Eukaryota > Viridiplantae > Streptophyta > Magnoliopsida > Santalales > Viscaceae > Viscum > Viscum album. The sequence continues at coordinate 1,835,235,967 of OY728161.1, read as the reverse complement.
TACAGCCATTTATGCCATCTTCATTTACTTTTAATTCCTTCTCACTAAAATTCTATATTACATCTTCTTCAACTCATACTCCACCATAGTCTGTCCCTACAAGGAATACGCTAGGACCGACTCCACTTGTATAGGGTGTTCCTTCTATTTCTGCATATCCAGTGGATCCCATTGATTATACTATCATAGATATATATTTCAAAACCTAAAAATAATTGTACCATTATTTATCTTCATTATAAAATGTATTGATAAAATATATTTTTTCCATAACAGATACATAAACTGATTGGAGGCGGGGACGAGGGTGTACTCACATGTGTGTAGTCTGGAACTGCTGCACGTAGTTGATGATGGACTAAAATTAAGATAATAAAATAATTGAAAAAATAGGGCAGTAATGTCATAGTTTTTTGGAGACGCCTACAAAATACTTCAACATAATTCCCGTCAGCCCACTCACAGGGAAATGGTTTCCAAATGAAATCAAGGATAATGACAGAGAATAAATATGTGTAAAATAATCTATTTTATTTAATGAATATATATTATTTTTTTATATATAAATTAATATTTTGGTTATAGCTTCTGTTTAACTTCCCTAATGGTGAGGCTACATGGCCAACACGTTTAAAAGAGTTATATGAGGTTTGGAGAGCCTATAAGCATGAGTTTTATATTGGATGGTGTACTAGATTCGAAGCTGAGTTTGAGGTGGTACCTATTGTTTACTATTTTACAATATAATAATTTTAGCATATGATTACTCATTGGATGAATATCCAGTTTAATGTAATATTAACATTTGAGGTATTTAAATGAAAATTGTCATGTTTTTCATTAACATTATCATTTATATTATTGAATTTTATTTTTGAGTCATCTGGATGAAAAAAAATTATGCTAAAAAATACACCCCCACATTATTACATACTATGATGTCGAATCATTAGTGGAATCATGTACGACACTTATTTATAATATTTCTTTATGACTTGTACTTTCTATTGTTTCTTGAATAATTTATTCGATTAATAATTTTTTCAAATAAATTTAGTTATGAAATTAATTTTTGGTAATCTATTTTTAATAATGGTTTTATAAAATAAATTTAATTATAGTGACATACATTAAATATTTATGGATGTGTGGCTCAAGAAAAACTGTTTTTCTCGAGTAGAAGTAAAAAAAGATGAAAGTGTGGTTAACAAAATGAGTTAGTATATGATTGTATGATTTACATTTTTGATATTAAATTTTAATATCTTATTTTTACATAATAATCCATTTTTATTTGTAATATGATAATTTAAAGGCCCTTGATTCTCTAGAACCAGTAATTTTGGGACAAATGATCACATACATCTGGTGTTGGGATATTAGCACCCTGGTAGAGTACATTGCTGGCCTGGGAAGTGTATAGTAATGAATATGTATTGGCCCACTTTAGGTATGAGTTTTATTGACACCAAGTTCCAGCTGGTTATGTAACATGCAAAATAGGCATAAAAAAGGGAAACCAAGATGGCAAAGCAATATTCTATGGAAAAGACTGCTTTTATGAAACTAATGGATATTTTTTGTCCAACATTTCCACCAAAGTCCAACATATCTTGTGATAAATTTGTGTCATTGATGAGTTTTATAAATGGTGAACCAAGTATCGTTTCATTTGGTGGACTAGATGATTTCATTCCTAGCGATGATGGTGGCAAGGAGGAGGCTAAGGCGGAGGAGGAGGGTAGGGTGGAGGTTGAGACAGAGAAGGAGGGTGAGTATGAAGGCGAGGAGGAGGCTGAGGTGGAGTAAGAAGGTGAGGAGGAGGGTGTGGAAGAGGGAGGGGATTATTATAGGGACGATGATGAGGTTTGGGATGAGTCTTATGATGATGGTGATGATATTGATGGTGATGGGGGGGATATTGATTCGTATCATTTTTTACTTATATTAAAGATATTTGATGTTTGACGATTTGTTATACAATAAAATATTTGTTATTAGGTAGGTCACTTTATCATTATTTCTTTATCTATAAATAATAAAAATTGACATGATGCTTTGACATGACTGAATATATGTGTGACTGATTCACAACTCCCATCTTTATGTGGTTTATAATGAAAATTAGTCCCCTTGGTTTGTCTAAGATATGGTTTGATCATGATGTATTTATGATAGGTATATAACCTCCTAGTATAATGATTTAACTATATAGTTATAAATTTTATTCTTCAATGCATATAAATAAATTTGTTAGCTTTCTCTTTTTAATATGGTATAGATGTTGGTTAAAGAGGTAAATTAATAGTTTAAATTAAAATTTTAATATCCTATATTCATATAATTTATCTAGAACATTTCCATATCTACATAAATAAGTGTACTTTGAAGTTTAATTTTTAATTTAGCTTAGTGTATATCCTAAGATCCAAATAATTTAGGAAAATATATTACATATCTAAGAGAAAATCCATATAGATACAACATGTAGGTGAATCATTTACATAGGCGGTTTGTAAAAACCATTTATAAGAACATCCATCCTAGTAAAACATTCTATGTAATTGATATGGTGACGTTGAAATATTTTCCCATGTAAGTGTTGTGGCAGAGAAAAATTTAGCCACGTATTGTATTTACATAGGATTTTAAGGTCAATGTAAGGGATAATATCTCTATTTTTTTGGTGATATTTCAATAACCAATTTTTTTTATTAAAATGTATAAATATTCAAGGAATTATTGTGATTAAGTATATTTATATATTACAGGTAATATAAAATTAAGGCCATGTGTTTAAGAGGCATAAATTATGATTTGAAGATCAATTTACTACAAAAGAATTAGACCTAACATAAAAACAAGGCATATGATTCATAATCTAATATGAGTGTATAAAATACAATAAATTCTTTAGGAAATTAGTAAAGGGTAATATAGATTTTTCTTGATCTGGTACGGTGAAGGGTTTAAACAATTATGTAAAATGTTATACATTTTTTTATAAAGTTAGATCAATTATAATTAATTGTGTTTGTGTCAAAGAAACTTTATAAGGATTCTCAATGCAACATTAGAAGAAATTATCCATTTAAATGTATTGGTAGAGTATTCCTTGGAATACACAACCCACTATGAATTGTGAGGCTTAGTATCAAAGTGGAAAAAATAAACCAAAATATGGAACGATATTTGAAAATTAAAGAAGAACAATGTTTCAATATTTTTTTTTGGGTTGTAGAATGAATAGATATAAAAAATTTATAATTTTTTCAATATGTAATTACATTTAAATATTAATGATATAATAAGGAATTTAAGAGATAATATATTAAAAAAATTATAATAAAACTACATAACACCAGATAATCACCACATCTATGTACACAAAAAAGATTAGGAGAATTTTGGGGTCGAAGAAGTTTGGAAGGTAATAAGTCTAAGGTATACATAAAAAGGTTAGAATTATATTGTATCTATACAATTATATAGAGGAGGTTTCAAAAGAAAAACAATGGTATATCATATTAATATTCTGAGAAGGACAAGACTATCATGAAAGACTTCCTAGTTTTTTCCTAAATTAATTGATGTTGGAAAAAAAATGGTTGAAGATATAGAAGAATCTAAGGATACATGAATGTGAAGATATTTAGAAGGTAATTTTAAAATTGATGAGAGGTAATTCAAAACTGTAAACTTATTGATTTAAATGTTTTGTGTGAAAAATATTATTTTGTATAAAGATGAAGTGTAACAAAATAACCAAAATAAAACTTAATATAAAGTGATTGGAAAAATAGAATTTCATAGGATCATTTAAAGAACTCTTATAGAATAATATTTTAAAAAAATTAAGTGAAAGAACCTCATTACCAATTATTTTTATTGTGATCCATGATGTTGATAATTGAATGAATGAGTTTAGTGATTTTCATACTATAATGTATAGACGATTCTAGAGGATATAAATAACTGAAGACATGGAGTGAATATATTTCATATAGATTAATAATTACCATGAAAGTGAAGAATTATATTACCTCCCTTTACGGGGACAAAACTTGAGAATGTATTAGTAAATCTATTATTTCAAGTAAACCTATAATTTCTAGATATATTTAAATAAATTGATTATTGATGTATGAGAATCCATCCAAAGAAGGGAGGATCATTACATTTTTCACACAACCACCAAAACAACTTCCACCATGTCGTATCCTTGGTTGTGGATCTCATTAACACGTCATCCTAAAAAAACAAACCCTAAAGAGTGACACTAAATCCTTGGTCATTTTAACATTTCATTACATATGCAATGGGTGTTCTAAGTTTTACCTAGTTGAGCCCCATAATTACCTGAACCAAGAACCAATCAATGGCCCAGACTCTTTTCCACCTATATTATATTACTCCAAAATAGACCCGAGAAAAACTAGTTTATACTAATGTGAAGTGTAGTCCATATTGATCCAAAAACCTTTAAACCATCATTTACAATTAATAAAATATCATGAACATTGATTTGTTTATTGCATGTGTCGAATTGATTCATATGGTAGGAGAATAATCATGTTTTCAGGCTATAGATTTTGTGAATTTAAATATACTATACCCATTCACAATGAACAATATTTCGGTCACACCGGGGGCAGATATACCATATAATATTATTTTCTATATAGATGAAAAATCTCACAAAAATTATGTGGTTTCATTTTAATTTCAATTCCTAGACCACCACTATCATGCTTAGGTTTTGAGAAGTGCAGTTCCACTCATGGAGCCAATGATAATGATACATGTAAGAAACTACATTTTTACCATGTATTAGAACTGCCCATAAGAAAACATCATTTGAATTGATATAAACTATATACCAAACTACAATCTTTGGAAATATTTGGATCTATGTTTAAATCATATAATTCATCATGTATAATAAGTCCTCTACTCATTATTCCATCAATTCAAACATGTATACATTCATTGTGTGAATATTAATGGATACTTAGTAAAAATAAAGTCATGAATGGACTTCATGTATTAATCATAATCTTAAAGAAACATTTTATTTCACACACATTCCCTAGTCATGTTTGATACATAAATTTATCATCCTTAATTATATATACTGATATTCTAGGTTGGTAATCCATGTCTCCATGAAATCATACCACATTTATCTAAAAGAGTCACTTTAAACACTTTGAGAAAAAAGTCATTTTTTCAATTTATAATAAATATTTATAAATGTTTCATGAATATGATTCCAACATCATTGAATATATAAATACACTAGTACAAAAACCATTTTTACGTCATTTTTTTTCTTTTTAACGTCGGTTTTTAAGAGATGTTATTTTGAGAGACGTTAAAAATATGATTTTTAACGTTGGTTTTTAAAAAACTGACTTGAAGTAAATTATGGAAAATGGGGACAAGAAGAAATTTTTTACGTCGGTTTTTGAAAAAACCGACGTTAGAAGTCAATTTTTACGTTGGTTATTTAATAAATAACGTTAAATGTTATTTTTAACATCTGTTATTAAATAACCGACATAAAAAATGTTTACTATCTTGTAGAAAATTTTCTAATCTTTCATTTGACAGGTCATAGAGCTCAAATAGATTTACAGATCAAATGTTATGACCATCAGAAGATTGATATTTTTTTCTAGGAAAGATTGAATGAGACAACCTTAGCTTCATATTAGAAGGAATTTTTGAATCCGTAGGGGGATTTGTATTTTTATCATGATATAAAGAATCATCCATCATTATAATAAGTTATCAATAATTAAATGGTATATCAATGAAGAAAACTACTCATAGAAAATATAAATCATGGGAAAATAATTACAAATACCTTGATGAGGTCGCAGAAATAAGAAATCGTTGATTCACATTGAATATAAAACAAGTTTATTCAGTGGAACGATGATGGTTGAATGAAATGATCATAAAATGGTTTATCTATTAAGAAAAAAATCATAAAAATCATAACTCATGGATGTATGATTAAATATACCTTGACGAGATCGCAGAAAGAAGAAATAATTGATTCACGTTCGAGAGAAAAAGATTCGATTTGGGGGAATGATAATGATTGAAATAAATAATCATCAAATAAGTATGTGTGTATAATGGAAACATATAATTGATATTCTATGAGAAAATGTGGTATTAAAAATTTTAGGCTGAAATTCAAAATTTTGATGTCGCGATGTAAAAAAATTGAAATTTCGCATTCGCAGGATATTAAAAATATCATTCATGTCGGTTATTATAAAACCGACTTGAAAAAAAAATCTTCATCACTCTTTCACGTCAGTTAATAAATAACCGACATGGAAAATTGATTTTCATGACTTTTTCAAGTCGGTTATTTAATAACCGACGTTAAAAGGTATTTTTTACTTCAGTTATTAAATAACCGACGTGAAAAATGTTTACAAAAATGTATTTCATTTTCCACGATTTAATTTTATTGGTCACGGAGCTCAAATGGAGTTAGAGATTGAATGTTATGGCCTTCAGATGTTGGACATCATTAAGACATCGTTTAGAGATGATCAACTTCTAAAGGCCAAAACTTTTAATCTGTAACTCCGTTTGAGCGCAGTGAACTGTCAAATTAAATCTTGAGTGAGTCCATATATGGGTTGGAGATTAAACAAGAAGACAATGATTGATGTTTAAACATGAAAAGGTAGTTTTCTCAATTTTACAAGTGTTCATGCCTTATTCTAGACATTATTGTTATCCCACCAAATAAATTTATCACTAGATGTGGGAGTGAAATCAAGATCAAGTCTAGCATTCTTAGATGAGAAAAATACTCCAAAACTACCACATAATCTTGATCGGTTAACTCATGTTGAATTATTAAAATACCAAAATTATCTTTACATACTATGAATGTAATATAATATTCATTATAATCCCTTTGGAACTCAATAAAATATTTTATTTATGATGTTTCATTCATCCATATAACAATGATAAATTAGATCTTCATTGTTCTTTCCTTATAATTCATTCCAGTTTCCCTCTAATGTCTGGAATGATGGACAACAAGAAATTAAAAAAAGGAATAAAAGGATGAGATATTTTGGGAATATTGGGCTACTAACCAACTTTCCATCATGTTATAGCCATCTCATAATATTAGGTTCTCTATTTTGGAGCTCCATACTAAAAATATCAAGTAATATCTCTGATAAAACCTATGGGTGATGTTCAAATACCATCATACTCACCTGTTGGTATACCATTGAAACTTATACCAACATGACAACATTGATCCCAGGTAATAAATGGATAATCTTTGTGATTGTTCACATGAATCATCATTCTCATTTCAATGGATATAAAAATCATCTATGGAAGGTATATACTAAAATCAATGTAGTACTATATTGGATTTTCATTGTGTATTATCTAAATGTGTTCATTAAAAATTATGGATATAATTTTTCCTTGTAATCATATCCTCTTAGAATATGACTGATAATTCCCAATGTGAGCCCAACTGAAGATGTAAATGATTCATAAACACAGAAAAAAACCATGTTGGATGTTATCACAACATATCCCCTTGAAAATTAATACTATGATATCTCTCATGAATCAAGTAAATATTCATCCAAATAGAATCAATAAATCTAGCTAGATATTCCCAATTGTGTCAATATCCATCACTTGTGATGTTATATGTGTCACAGAATCCTGACCATGATCCCTCTCATAAACACCAACCAACACCTTGATAAATGAAATAGTATAAAAAATCCCTCGACATTATAGAATTCATTGACCACATAGTATATGATTCCCCCATTACTATACTCTTGGAGCATAATGGTTATAATGGTCATTATGTAAATCTCCTTCTATGTTGGTATTTTGAAAGATTAAATTCATGGAAAAAATATCAATTTTATCCTACAGTAATCAAAACTAATAAACATTATCAGATTGATCGATATTGAGGTAGGGGATTCTTCATATATGAGTTATAAACGTGAATTTCCAATATCCCCATCCCTATTTGATCAATATGGGAATATTTTATGGGTTCTTGGTCTCTCTTCCATATTATTATGTGAACCATAAAAGGGGAAGGTATGTGAGTAATCCTTTAAAAATGAGATGATCATTTCTCTCACCACATTACATAAAGCCATAATGATGTACAAGAATTACTACATCCTAAGAGGAATCTATACCCTAAATAGATGGACCAAATTCACTATAAAATATTTTAATCATATTGATATTGACCACATTCAAAGTAATGTGTGACTCTTAGTAGAACATAACCCATTTTTACTCCTGATGGGTTACAACATCATTCTAGTTAGGAACTGCTATTGTTCCACATCACAAGTCCAACCAATCTTATCTTCAGCATAGCCTATCAAAAATGAAGACAACGAGATGAAAAAAATTATGTGATCCCTATTGTAAAATACCATTATATAACACCATAACCTAAATGATTATATTTTATCTGGCGTCGCACTCGACCTCATGCTCACCTTCCCATATGAATGTGGATTTCAATGCGAGGCATGTGATAAAAAGGATGTTTGGTTGACATTGTTCCCTCATTACTAATATACATCATGATAATTTTGTATGAGTGTATTATGTAATTAAATACAGAACTGTATGTATTTTGTATGTGTGTACTAAGTAATAATATACTGAACTACCTGTATTCAGAATTTTGTATGTCTATTTTTAGAACTGCAGGTATTCAGAACTACAGGTATTCAGAACTACAGGTATTCAGAATTATGTACGAATTATGTGTTAATTCTATGAACTACAGGTACTTACTGTATGTTTGTATTATGAATTCAGTATTGCACACTTCATGTAATTGTTTCAGGTTCATAGGGGGAGGTAGTCCAGCTGCTGGAATTTCAAAAAACCTCTGCGAACGGTTTACAACCGTTGGAGTATGTGTGAAAACCAAACATATACCAATAGTTTCATTTACACCATTCATAAAAGTATATACCAACGTTAGAAACCATTTTTTTATCCATAAATTTATCTTTACCAATGATTTCAAAAACCATTGGTATATATACGAATTTTAATTTTTAATGATGGTTACAAACTGTTGGTAAACATTTATACAAATAGTTTCTTATAACAATGGGAATATATTGCATTCTAAAGCAGTATCCCAATGGTTATAAAATAACTGTTGTGATATGTCTATCCACATTTCTCCATAGCTGATAGTTTGGATAACCATTGGTGAAGTTCAAATCAAAGGTGGTATAGCCTTTACAATCCTTTTTAAATAGTTCATAATGATTATGTTTCCACTAGTGGAAGAAAAATTTTAGCACATTTTATCTTGTAAATGGTTGTTTAATAAATTAGCTGATGGAAAGGGATGGCTATAATGGTTCTTGAATAATGAGAGACCATACAATCTATAGTTAGTGCAACAAATAAATCAAAATGTTGAGTTTCATATTAGAAAAGATAAATAATATGTTTGAAGTAGATAAAATGAAAATAAAGCGGTGTTTTTCTCATGTATATGAGATATATGTGTTATAGTCACTTATATTAGTGTTTTAGATTATTATCAAGGATCTATTATAAGAGTCTATAATTATTTTAATTATTTTAATGCACATAATAATTTTACTGGCGATGTATCCTTCAGGAAAAGAGATAAACCGAGATTCATGGTGAGTTATGACTGTATATTTTTTATTCATTACATGATGGCCCTGATAATATTAAATTTTACTAAAATTAAATATAGATACATGTATTTCAAATACATATGGAAACACGGAGAAAAAATCAAGTTGTGTTGGTATTTCATGGTTTGTATGATAGAGAGGTGGAAGACATCATCCAATTCAATCTCCCTAATTTACCCTATGTTAATTTCTTCCTTGATTGAGGCTAAGTATTTTCTTGATGAGGATCAACAAAATGAGGTGCAATGTGGTAGTGTTTTCAGTACCAAAGTTAATTGGAAAATAATGATTATTGATTATACCCCCTATAATAGGAAAATGGTCAGTTGATACTGATAGGATGAATGAAATGTTCAATCATATTGATCATCCTTCTAGAATGAAAGAACATGTATATCCTATATGATATTTAGATGAATTAGTAGTTTTCTCTAATTAGGAGAAGGAAAAAATGTGTTTGTTGCTTTAGGTAATGAGGAACAATATTTTTCCATTGACGAGGGTAGGGACTCAGAAATACCTAATTTCTAAACATTCCCCCTTGGTATGGCTTGTCCTCTTATGTATCTACCCATATGAGATAAATTTTTAATATTATGAAGTAACAAAGAGGAAACTAAATAACTATCAGAAGGAAAATATAATATTACATCTCCCAATTCATTGATTAATGTAGTTGATGACTCTAATGATGTTGAAAAAAAGTTGAGATTGAATATGGGTATGTAAAGTAAAATGGATAAAATGAAGAAGATTATTATGATTGAAGTGAAGTTGACGAAAAGATAAATTGTTAGATGATGTAAATGAAAGTTAATATGTGTGTGGTTCTATATATGATAGACCTTATGATCATGAGATTCCTAATTCATTTTTTTCTTCTATAATATTTTATATTTACTCTATATTTGAGGAGATACCATGATTAATTAGATATGTTGATGAAGCTAGAATAGCCCTTTGGAGTTAATCTCATGAGGGGGAGTAATCTCAACACCTGGTTAGTAGCCACGATTGTAGTACATATGATAATCCTACTATTTTTGAGCATGAATTTATTGAGCCTAATCATATTGATACCATAGTGGTTGAGCCTATTGATGAATAACCTATAATTATTGATCCTACAATTGTATATTCTTCCAAATTATATATTTAAAATATTAAAAAATTGGTGTAAAATATTTGGTTTTTAATACATGGAATGCAGTATTCTAATTAATATGATGTTGATAACATTCCACTAAGGAACGGTGGACCTATTATCCTAGTTCAATTAGAAATAGATCAAAGTAAACCAATTCCATATTTGATAGATTCTATGGAGTATCATTATATATTTTTTCATATATTCTTGTTAGACCATTTCCAACATGGACTACTACAGAAATAGTATCTACCCCAATACCTATTTTTACCCTATACCTATATATGATATTACCTAAGCTAATTTGGAGACTTACAGGGATGATTATTCATAATGATTTGGATAAGATTCTGTTGAATCATCTTCCCTTGGACACAATTCTTAGTGTATGAGATTCTAAATATTTTTTAAGCTTTTGATTCACCACATTCATCCAGTGATGATGCATCATGTTCGGGAAGTGGATTAAGCGAACATGATGTTAAAAAATGAAATAGTAAAAATGAGGACTACAATGGATGAGATGAGATTCATTTTTTATTGATTACCAGTATTTTTATTGGAAATTTTATTGAGTATGTCTTCCACGGACTCTACATTGTGTTCTCTACCACCCTATATTGATATAGAGTTGATTAGAACAGTTTCATGAGAAGATGTTCGAATTGATTCAGGTGATTTTCTTGATGTCCCCCAGGAGAGTTTAAGGAACATTATTTACAACAATGATCACATGTACAAGATATTAATGTAAATACTTAATTAATTAACAAAAAATAGAGGCAAAATTAAAATGGAAATCTAGTATTATTTTTCCAGGGACTACAAAAATAATAATCTAAACTTCCAATTAATGTATCTAGAAGTGAACCTTAAATTTATTCTATTAACAAAGAAATTATAGAACATTCCGGTCATTTAATTTAAATTAATCCTATTATTAAAAAATTTTATGTAGAAAATAATGATTTATTTTATGCAATAAAGCAAGGAGGACAAACAATTATGGACTTCTCAAATGTGAGGAAATCCTTTCTTCATGTGTATGGAACAAAATTGTTTTGAGAAAGAATAAATTCAAGTTACTTTTCATATAACTGCTCTAGTTACTACTCTTGATTATTTTAGACCATCTATTACTTAGTATTGGAATTTTTATTTTCTGGATTAGTTTTAGCCTCTTAGTTTTTCTTTGGTGGAAGTTGTTCTTCATCATAATAAAAATATATTATGAGAGAATCCCTCTCTCCATGTGGTCCCTATATCCCCCACCATAGTTATCTTTAACTATATTATTAATCACTTTTCATCTAATAAATTCAATGAACCTACTATTCTATGAATCCAAGTTGATAAGTAGGGATATTAGGCTTTGTTTATTATATGGACTTCTACATTTATTTTGTATATATTTTTATGATTATTTAATTCCTTTCATCTTATTGTGAAAATATATCTTTTTATTCATCTTTTATCTCTGAAAATTATCTATTACATATTTTTACTTCTTGAAAATCCCAACAGGTGTAATTATTATGGAATTTTTTTTGTTATTCAATGATATAAAAAGTGTTTATATAGATTCCTTTGATTCCATATCAATTTATTATGGGTATTTAATTTCATGATAATTTAATTCTTTTATACTATACAATTTCAATATAATTTATATCTTTTTTTATTTAATTTATTTATTCCCGTATTAGTTTCATATTTTTTTACAATTTTAATTTATTTTCCTTATGTTTCAAATTATATGATCAAACCCTTATATTGATTTTTGGTTTTTCCAGTATATATACTTAATCCAAAAAATATTTCATACAGTGATTATCAAAATCTTTGACTTATGATCAGAAAAAAGTGGAAATTTTTGGAACCCTTGAATTAATTCTCCCAGATCATATTAACTATGTTTTAATAAATTTTAGGTTTTATAATTTATTTTTACTAAAATAATGTTGTCCAACACAAATTTAGATTAGTTTTGGAATGTCTCCCCATTTAATTAGAGTCACCTCCATGAATATATCGCCATTTGAGAAGGCTGACTTTCAAAAATGAACCACTGCTAGAATGGGTCAACATTGATAATTTCTCACTAATATAATTTAACCTCTTCTAGAATTACTCTGCAAAAAAAATTAGTCAATCCTATTAATGTCCTACCTTCAGATAACTTATCATTAGATGAGTCACTGTTGATATTTGTCACTACTAAGTTGAGTTAGCCCCGGATGACCTACTGCAATATGACCAACTTCCAAACAAACACATCATTAAGCATGACTCAGTATTGATCCAGAAGAACTACAAGACACATGTCACCACCATCCTAACTCATCATTTCTAATATGGAAAATTTCAATTATGTTCTTCAAATAAATATATTATAAAATTTAATTATATGAATTATTTTAATTATTATTTTTGATTATTTTGATAAAATATTAAATGCTCTTTCAATGCATGGTATAAGGATGAAATGGATTTTGAATAATATAAATCAAAAGACTCTACATATTATAGCACTATATATTAAAAGGAATACACCCAGATGATTATATATACTCAAAAAATTAGAATATTATTATATCACTACTGAGAGAGAGATTAGATGATAAAATTTGTAACATAGTGAATATATATACCTAAATCCTTAATACATACATTTCAATGTAGATAGAGTGGAGGTTAATAGAAAAAAATCATTTCCTACTGTATGAACAAAGAGAGATGTTGAAAAAAATATTTATTACATTTTTTCTTATAATGGTATCATTCTCATTTCCAAGTTACATTAGATGAGTCTAATGAACTTGAATCACAACGAACTGATAAGAGACACTATTTAAATTCTCATTCTTCATACTATTTCTATTTAGTTTCATATAATATAAGATAAATGTTTTTTTGTACGTACTTATAAACACACACTATCTCATGCACTACATCATTAGAATACATGGTATTCACTATCTATTTATTAATATTTTTTCATACCCAAATTTTGTGAAGGAGGACCTCATGTGTCATGTGTTTGTTTACATCCCCTAGTTATTTTTAATGTTTACCCTATGTTTCATGGATAATAATTTATTTTTTGTGTATACTTGATCAAGTTTGTGGATCATTAATATATTTAATAATCACCTTGAATGTAAGTTATTTCCAATTGGATGGGATTAGGTATCATCATGAGACATAACACACTATTTTTTCATTTGGGTGGTTTTCTAAGCATTAAACAATATTTTTATTAAACTATAAAAACCAATCCTTTGATATCTAATCCTAACTTATGTTTATAAGACTATTGTATTGAGTAAATTGATTTCATAAAATATAATAATATCCTTCTTTTTTATCTTCTACCTAATAAATCATTAAAGAATCTTACAAAAATAAAAAATATATTAAAATACACTTTTTATTAACTGGGAATTTTAATTTTATTTTCAGGGATGTTATTTATTCTTTTTTTATTAGAAATTATTTTTGGTAACTCAACTCACCCCCATCTTCAGTTAATCATATCGACCAAAACCATTATAAAATTTATAGTAAATAATCCAATTTTAAATTCAGCTTTACAAAATCTTTATCATACTAAACCCCTTTAAATGTATAAAATGTAAATCAATGTGTAAATTTTAATTTCAGTAGTTATATATTCTTAAAATATTTATATGTGTAAAATGATGTGGGATTGGAAAAAAATAGTATTCATTAATCTGTGTATTAAAAAATTTAATAGAATTGTTATTGATTGAAATAATTTTTTTAAAATTTGAAAAATAAATTACATAAGTAAATTGGTATTTATGTTTTAAAATAGTACTGAATGTTACCCCACATTCTCTAACATCATCCATAGGTTTATTTAATGATTTAGAATCTTGGGTTTATTGGTAGCCAAGATTCTAATGATATAAATTTATTTTTAAGGATATAAAGAGATATAAGATAAAATAGACACTATTCTTTTCACTATGAATCTATATAACAAAATTTATGTACTCCATGTTTATCTTAATTGAAATGGATGGAAAACCATTATCCATTTGTTTAGTGATATTCTATACTAAAATTATATGAAATAAAATGATGTGTGTCTCTTTTTCTTATACTATAATCTAAAAAAGAATTTTAATATTTGATGTTATGACCCACAACTCTTGCATAGATTCAAATTGAAATATTAAAAATTTTAATTTCAATTTTCTAATCATGTGAAAATATTAAACAATATTGATTTTATATTTAAAAAATCAAAAAATTATTTTTAAAAAATCATTATAAATTAATATAAAATTAATAATAAAATTAAAATTAAAAAAATAAAGTCAAAAAGTAAAATCAATTTTTATTACATTTATACTAAAATATTTGTTAGAATTATTAAAAAAATCACCTCTTTAGAAATAGATTTTAAAAAATGTAGAAAAAATTATAATTTGTTATTTGTCTGAAATAAAATTTTATATAATGATTGAAATAATATTAACACATATTAGAAACAAGTACGAAATCAATATATCTTACAATCATGAAAATAAAGTGAACTAAAGAAATAATTACATTAGGGTATGAATTATGCATGGATAATTGTAACATAAATGCATAATGATATTTTTATAGGTAGAAATATTTTAACCATAACATGAATTAGGTTAAACAACCAATACCTATGGGTATGTCTTTATTTAAACATGATTTATAAGGGTAAGTTTAATATTCCATATATTGTGTAAAGGTCACCTGTAGAAGCGTAAATGTTAATAGAATCATGTTTAATGGTAAATCCATCTTTTTTTTGGTTATAATTTTGTCAGGTAATACATAATTTCAATGCAATGCATACATAAAATATAAAAACATACATAAAGATGATACAAATTTATAATATAAGCACAATGGAATAGGAGATCTCACATATGGGTAATAAAAATATTAAAAATCATGTGTTAGGGAAAAAATAATATTTATTATGAAATGTAAGGATATATATTAAATAGAAAATTATTTTGTAACATAATATATATTAATTTATTTATAATGAATAATAATAATAATAATTTTCAAACCAATAAAGAAAAAATATAATTAAATTAAAAATAAAATAAAAATATAAGGATCCGAAAATATCAAATAGGTAATTATAGTATTTTTTAATTTATTTATCATAAATTAATTAATTTAAAAAACTGATACTCCAACAATCTCCCATTTCTTATAATTACAATAAAATCAATTTATAATTTAACTCACGAATTAAAGTATTATGGGATTTTAAAGGGATCATATTCATAAACAAGACTAAAGCAAATAAACCACATAGAAACTAAAAATAATGTTAAATTAATACATTATTATGGTTAGGAAAATTATATTTTATTAAAATATATGAAAATCCATTGGAGTTTCCAACAATGTTTAATATAAATACCACTAGTAGTTACCATTTTTGAGAAAGGGTAAATAAACCCAGAAAACTATTTTTGTATAAATCACTATGAGAAACTATTTACAAACCTCATCTACTTATTTAAATATAAATAGAATTTTTTTTCATTGAGACAAAGCCTGGAATGATATCATAAATATTGTTAAAGACAAAGCCATTAATTATATCACCTTATTGATGGTTATCTCATAAAAATGGTGTATCATGTAAATGATATATGATTAAGGTTATTGGATAGATTTTATAAAAATATATGTCACACTAGTGTTCAAAATCATGATACGTATGTATGAAAATGTCATACCATCATCCAGAATGTTATTTTTAATCCATATAGATTTTATATAACAACATCCAAAAGATCTATATTCTAATATGGATATAGAAATGGAAATACATATGTTCTTTCTTCAAATCCTATAGATAAGGTATTTTCCTAGAAGATTAATATTACAAAATTGTATCATGCGTATCTTGTTGTAATCCATTGAAATTAACATCAAAAAATAATCTTCTAAATAAGGTTCCTTTTGTTAATATAATTTAATTTTTTATATTTTTGAAATAATGGAAAATTAAATTGAGTTTTTTTAAATGTGATTTATTTGGGTTTGACTAAAAATATTAAGGTAATATACTAAATATGATATCCATCGTGACATTTTATAGTAAAAGAAACTTGTCATTATAAATCAATAATTCTCATTATCTACTAATAGACTAGATTAATCCAACCACATAATATATGTTTTAATCAAGGGAATTCTATTTTTTATAGAACCTTTTACATTATTTTTAGAACATTATTAGTGAGTTTAATAATTAAATAGAATCCATCATAACTATTAGAAATTTTAAAAGCAGCAATTAAATAATGACCCCCAATTAAATTAATTTCAAATAAATATTTATTAAATAGAATAAATAACATTAAATAGAATTATTAGTTTATTTAAAAATTAAATAATCAAAAAATCCAATTTTTATAAAATATTCAGAATTTTTTTTTAGAAAAATGGTGGTATTATCATTTCCCATTTCAAAATGATTAGATAAAATAACATTTATTAACATCACATACAAATGGAAATGGTTTTATTTTAATCCCTATTTAGCGTTTATTAACATGAAAATGGATGATGAATGTTATGTGTTTCTAAAACAAGGTTGTTAGCCTATAAGAATAATTTCATAAACTAATTCATTTAGAAAATAAAATTTGAAATAAATTTGAATTTTTTTTAATGTTAAATGATTGGATAATTAAAAAATATTTATAATGTAAAGTGGTCGAGTAGCGAGTGAAAATTTTCTACCTAAACCAATTCATTCATCTTAATTATAGATTTTAGAAATGTTCAAGCCTTATTACAGGTAACATTTTGTTGTTCGTCATGATAAATTTTGAAAAAACCCGCTTGGTTTCGTAAATATGATGTTAATTGGGAAATCATAAAATAGTCCTTACATTGTTCCTTTGAAATTAGTTCAACACCTATTTTATAGAAAGTGTCTAATTTCCATCATTAATATAATCATAATGGTAATAAGAACAATATGGGAGTGAAAATGTTGATATTCTACCTCATTTTATACAGTTATTCTAGTACATGTTCTGGATTAATACATTCCAATATCATTATGATGAGTGTGGTCTATGTCTAGACCTGTCCCAGATGGGACCATTCCAAGACAACCCCAATCCCACCTCTAATAGATTAGGGTTCGACAACTAGCATTGAGTAGGCATATCCCACAAATGGGAGGCAGTTTCCTATGTACCTAAACACTGATGCATCTCCAACACCAAAATGAATAAATATAAAAACACCAAGTAATTAATGTATTAATAGACTAAGATACCAACCATAGAGTATGATGGTATGAAAACTGGAAGGTAAATTGGACTAGAATAATAACCCACTAAAATAAATAGTTTGTCAATCGAATGCACAATTTCATGTAATTTGTTTATATAAATACCTACCTGAAGGTTAGGTGTTTGATACAAGCCTGATGTCATATGAGAAAAAAACATTTGTATGATCCCTTTAATAACCACATGGTTATGGTTCACCTATAAATCAATTAGAGAACTGATCTTCTATATAAGACAAGACAAGTGTGGGAAAGGCCTATGCATGGGAGTATTTGTTTTATTCCAATGATATATAAGATTCAATGACTCACATAGATTTTCTGATTGATGGATCATTAATGGAGTGTAGAGGGTATAAAGAACATTTTGTGTCGTTGACACTCAGATGGTCGATGGTTCCCAGAGTATCAATGGCGCCTAGAGCATCGATGGAGTCTGAATTATTGATGGAATCGGGAGTATTGATGGTTCGCAGTGCATTTATGGAACATAGAGCTTTGATGGTGAAGGAAGTTTCAATGTCACACCGAGTGTTGAGGGGGTATGGAGCATCGATGGAGAACAGAGCATCTATGACACATGGAGCATCAATGGGTTAGGCATCCCCCATGTCATGTAGTCACCAAGTCATAGCCAATCATATGATTTTGTTCGTAATGCACTTTTTCTATGAGAGCCTACTCTTCAAGAAATTATTTCGTATTCTAACATTAAAAAATACCCACTTTGAGTATATCAAAGAATTGTCTCTCCATAAGGGACCTAACTCCACAAACGGCTCGTCAAATGGACACACGGTTTTCATGTCACAACTGTTTTCTTGAGAAAGTATGACACTGGTCAAGTGCTGGTCTGATCTAACCCTTCAGAACCATCTGGAAGAGGGTGAGCCCAACCCAAACTATCATGAACCACTATGCTCGGCCCATTGGCCACGTCTCACCGGGCCAATGGCAGCCCATCTCAGTTTGTCTAGTCAGCCGCATATTGGAAAGTTTTCATGTGTTTTATATAGCATGCCATAGACTTGACCCTATGGTAAATGCAGAACTGTAATATGTTTCAATTGGTAATAATTCCTCCTCAACCTAGTCTCGTGGCCTCTCTTCCACCGGGAGGTCCCTCGGACGTAGCTTCAAGCTGCGTTCTCATTCATTGTCATGACCTCATTTTGTGGCCCCCTGGTCATCCCCAATGGCCCCATTGTCACTGCCTGCATCCCCACTGTCCTCACCCACATGCTAACCATTTCAGGCTCTCGATGTTGTAGTCCCACCTAGAATGCATCCTTCTACCACTACCATCCACCCTTCCAGTGGCCAATACTTCTGTTCTTTTCCTTGCATGTCCTCCCTAATCGAGTAACTACTGCCTCCCCCGCCGGCATCATCACCATTGGCATGTCGCTACCTCGAGCACCCCCTAGATTTTCCATGTCATTCCCTCGCCCCTAGAGTACCCATGGCTGGTAAAACATGGATAGATATAAACCTTCTCCATTTACGAACCATACAACTCTCTCTTCACACCTCTATTATTCTATCCTGGGGTCAAACCTTTGATCTTCGACCATTGTGCCGTGGATCAGGGGCATAATGGTCGATCATTCATGTTGGAGATACAAGGGATAAGAACTTGTGAATAAAATAATAAATTGAGGAGGGAGAGATTAATAACAAGAATGTTCAATGAACCGATCTTTTCCTTGTTTCTGTCAGCCTTGATCTATTCATGTTGTATGGATTAATTATGAAAAAATCGACACAAAAATCAACATCCCTTTTCAAAATCCCTCAAAAAGATCTACATCCTTCATGAATGGATGAATTGTGGATCAAATTATTACTTTTTTGGTCTGAATTCATCATTTGATTCATAGAGGTAATGAAAATCCCCAAGAGATCAAAAAACATTCATTGAGGTTGGATCAGTCTTTAATGAGGAATAGTGTTTCAGATCACTGTTGATCCTTGATCCAAGGATGCTCATCATCAAGAGATTTCCATCCAAGTCTCATAGGAATTACAGGGATATGGTGATATCCCTAAATTCATGAAAAATAATTAATTAATAATAAAAACCATGCTTCATCATATAAAATATTTTTACTAAAATAATTAAATAGTGGTTACATCCAAATATTATCATTCATATTCGACATGCACTGGTTAAATTTAGGCCACACCTAAGGTAAAGTCGCTACTATGAATGAAATAGTTCCCTTGTTTTTTTTTTCAGGAATCTGTTTATATGTTATCCCTATTTTAATTAAAAACTTCCCAAACATATTATTAGAAAAATAAAATTTTTCATGATAACATTTCGTGCACACCATTACACATTATCTCACAATGTCTCAGCATCTTGTATATGAATTTTACCAATTATTTTATAAAAATAATATCAGATAAAATTTGTTTCATTATATTCTCCCCAACATACTTATTTGCATCCTCGAAATCCAAAACAAGATCTACTCAACCAGAAGACAAGGGTAATGAACCTGAATCATAGCCTCTCACTCCCAAGGTCTATCTGGGAGATTCATATGTTACCACCAAATGCGCACTATAACAATCGACTTACCATGGTGGATTCACTTCAATCGATCCTCAGTCACCACCAGGTACTCTAAAAATGTTACCCTTTCATCATTTTCCATCTCTCCCTAGCCAATGACGTTTGATGGATCATGTGTGTACCTCCTCAGCTTCGACAAGTGAAAGAAATAATACACCTAGTGCAACTACAAGGGTATATCTAGGAGGTATTCTACCTTGACAATGAAACATTTAATCTGAAATAGGATGATATATCTCAGATATAACTTGTGTCCCTTTCCAAATACCATCAATCCCTATCATGTTGAGACCCAAAAGAACACATGGTAATCCTCCTCAAACTCTAGAGTCACTTATCTCCTTTCATCATACGACTTCATTCGTCTCTCTACATTCCCCATCCAAAACTAGATGATCTTAAAATTATTTGTGATATACCACCCAATCTCTGGACCAATGAGTGATGAATCCCATGGGTCCATCTAGCGTATTAGTGTGTTGCAAAGTCTCTAGTAAAAATCATAGAATGGTTTCAAACCAATGGTGGATTTGTATTTGTTATTGTATGAAAACTCTATCTGGGGTATGTGATACTAACAACTATGGCCAATGTATGGGATGTCAGAATGTATCATGTCATCAAGAACCTGTATTTTCATATCCGACTGGCCATATTTTTAGGAATTAAATGCCATGATCAAGAATAACAATGTCCCAAATGCCGTTAAAATACCTTCCACTACTGGGATGTCAAATGATAATCATGGTCTAAAATGGGCACTGGGGGAACATGGTAAAGACAAACTATATCCTTCTTGTTGAGGAATCCTATGCTCTCTACTAAAATATTCTCATGGATCGTTTGGAAGTGGGACAACTTGGTGAGTTGGTTAATGATCACCCAAATAGTATTGTGCCCCCTGGATGTGTCTGTTAAACATATCACAATGTCTATAAATACCCCATCCCAATTCCACTCTATCACCAGAATATGTTATCTAAGTCCCTCTAGAACCTTTTTCATAGTTGTCACTTATTGGAATGTGAGGCATCTAGAAATGAACAATGCCACTTACTTCATCATACTCGAGAACCAGAACTGATGGAAGAGTTCCTGGTACATCTTTTCCTTTATTAGATGTACCACCAATGTGGAAGAACTGAACTCCCTCATAACCTCTCCCTCCAACATCATTGTTACCATTGTGTGCCCTCTGAAAATAACGACATGATTCCCAAAAATATAATATACATCAAGGGAATGACCCATTGAAAATTGAGCAGGTAGGGCCTTCTAGTCGATAACCCCAAGACATTCTTTAATGACTCACTCATAGAGTGTAGGGGTGGCAACCATATACATGAGGTAAACTACTCCATATCCATCCACAATTGATATATTTAACCTAACAATCTCCTCTGATGCCTCACTCAGAAATTTAAACTTGTAAATCATGGTTATAGAATATCCTATAACGTACCCCATCTTAGAAGTATAGAAAATATCATAGTTATTATCCTAATGGTATTATATAAATCCTCTCTGTCTGAAGTTCGCGTCATTCTAAGAGAATATATACATGATACTATTATTGTTAGTCTAGACAGTAAACATCTCACCAATCAGTTAGTATCAACACATCGTCATTGATAACATTACCACTACTAGATCAATATCATCGTTCCAGTAGATCCACTAATGCTGCCACAATAGGAAAAAAACATCATTAATCCCCACATTCCCCTACATAAAGACTCAACCAAGCCTGATCCTTGATGCATTACATAACACCACATACTCAACACCTTAGTCGAACAATATCATGTCCGGAGGACTCTTAAATCTCTTCCTTTGCTACTATAAACTCTACATGGAATTATTTTCCACACGAATGTTTTCATTTTTATTACCAAATATGTAAAGTATGATTCTACTCTATAAATTTCAGGAATAAACCTTTAATATTACACACCCAAAACAAGTAAAATTTTCACCTCAGTAACACTCTTAGAGGGATCCCAAGAATGAACTGCCTCAATCTTCATTAGATCCAATGAAACTTCATACACTTAAATGTTGTATCACAGATACTGGATATTCTGATTCTATAATTGAAACGTCAATATATTCCCATAAAGATGGTTCTCTCAATGTGTTTCTAGGACCATCCTCGTTTGTATATTATGCTCCTCCTTAGATGTTGAGTACTCTAGGAATCCGTCATTGACGATCACAACAAAGATATCTAAGTAAGGATAGAAGATTGTTTTAATGAGTCTTGTGAACAATAAAAGGGATTTCTTCATTCCAAATGGCATAACTATATACTCATAGTTGTCATACCAACATCTTATGTTTTTCTTCGGTACATCACCATCTCGTACATGAAGATGGTTACTTAAAGATATGTGGTCTCACATAGAGAACCAATTCACTCCCTTTAGTTGATTGAAGATGTTTCCAATATTGATTAATGGATACATATTCATCACAGTCACCTGATTCAGGATCTGTAAGTCCACATATAATCCAATATCCCATATTCCATATCGAAAAACAAAATAGGTCCACCCATGGTGAAACACTTGGTCTCAGGAAGCCTTTTATCTACAAGTCCTCCAAATGTACCTTCGCCATACGAAGCCCCATGGGTTATATCTGATATGAAAGATGACATATATTTGTCATCATAGGGTATAAGTTGATGAATATGTCTACCTCCCCATGAGGAGGTAATCTAGGGAGATTATCAGGAAAGGAGTCCTCATACTCTACAACCGCTATTGGAAATACTATCATCTTATCATGAACTACACTGAGGGTGAGACTAGCCCACTGATAAGTACACTGCTTCACCCCTATGAGTGATAATGTATTGTGATTCATGTGTTTCTTTTTAACCAATCATAAAAATCATTGTCCCATATGCTTTGAAACACCGTAATATGATCCTAAAACCATTAATCTAGGCACGAACTACAGATAACAAGTCCATACCAAGAATAATGTCATAAGGCATCAAAAGTACCACAAAGAGATCCCAACCAAAACTCTCATACCCTTGAGTAAGAGAACACTATTGGAACCAGTGTGTGATATTATAATCTCTTCCTTATGAGTCTCTAAGAAAAGGTATCAGGTCAGTGTACCACTAGTATCATCGAGTCTCTAACATGGGTCATTGTGGGAAAAGAGTGATTGGGACATGTGTCTATCAAAACCGCATATGAGTTATAAAAGAAACAGATCCTACCACTAAACCTATCTGGAGCACTGGGGTCATATTCCCCCATTTCCAAATGCATTCCTCCTCCCCATCAACCAGCTTCCTAAGCCCATGGTGGACCTCATGGGATTGTGGCAATATAAACTCAAACATATGACCACCTCCTAATACATAACCTGCTCCTCGGACCATCCCACCACCTTACAACCCCCCCCCCCCAACTTGGCCTCCTCCTCTTCCTTTTTGGTTTCTCAAACATCTGGTGATCATCTTCTTGAAGAGTCAAGAAAGCTCAATCCAGATGTCCCCAACTGCCACATGAGTAATACAATATGTCCTTCAGCTGACCACTCTATCCAGGGATAACAACACCACTAATCCTATATCCTTGGGTTGTCCCCTAGTATGATTGACCCTCTTGGGACACTGCATATGATGACATCTATCTACCACTGAAGACTCATCTTCATGGTTCCTTCATGTAGCTCGAACCACTAGTGTCTTTTCCGAAAAAAATCTCTCCTCTTGAAGGAATATCTTTAGTACCCCCTATTATGTATGGATTATGTGGGATATTATGGATTCACCGATCTCCCAGAATAACCACTTATCATAGGTATGTTACATAAATAATGGGACCCACATCATATTGTGGAGTAGAGAGAATGATCCGTATATCTTGTTGAGAACTTTGCAACTATCTAACTACCCTATTGAAGATGCTGAAACTCCTATATTCATACTGACCATAATGTCACTAGAAATTACTCCTCCATAAAGAGGTTCTCCTATTATTCCCAACATATATTCATCACTTCATGTTTCTGGATCACTAAACTCAAGAATTTACCTATTTTGCGCTGAAGATTACTCGAACCTTGAACTTCAGTCACATAGGATGTTATCCTCCCAAGGATGATGTCATGTGTAACTGCCTCCAACCAATTATTTTATAACTAGGGGATTCTTACTCTTCCATAAACCTAGGACTTCAGTTCCCATAGAACTCTTTCAACACACTCATAATTCATGAATCCTCTACTGGTATCACTAGTAGAACATGATGACTTACAAGTGGTGATATCACTAGTACACCACCGAGAGGTGATATTTACAATACAGGTCGGTTTATTGTTTCCACATTGCTAGGCAGATCATCCTCCTAATCAGAAATCAGAATGCTGGTTGGCTGTCTGTATGAATGAATATTGAAATAGATCAAGATGTACTAGAGTCAATAGAGTATACCTAGTGAGATTACTCATGAAGGACATGATAACACACTCAAAATCCAAACTTATGCATGTACCATTTATTTTCCCTAAAACTATTATCTTCATTTACTAACTCAAAAATCATTATTCATTGTCCTAGTGAATGAATAGATCAACCACCGCAAAAATACTCATGTTGCTAGTCTGAAATCCAAACTTGAAAGACTTAACACTATTTACCAAAACCAATCCCATTGACTCTTGGATATTAAGGTAAAACTGAATTGCATCTGATACCATTCTATCATGTACCTTCCCAAAGAGGCCCATGTCATGACTACCCCAATCCCACCTTTAATAGGCCAGGGGAATAAAACTATCACTGAGTAGGTATATCAAAAAAAACAGAGGCATTTTCCTAAATACACACACACACACAAACACATATCAAAGCCCAAAATTATTAAAAGTAATGAAACTAAGTAAACAATAATTACATACACTAAGATACCAAACATAGATTATGACAAAAGGAAGTCTAGAAAATAAATAAGGAAAGAATACAATCTCATGAAAATAATTTGTCTATCATGTGATTGCATGAGTTCTTGAAACTTATCCATAGAAAACCCTATATAAACGGTAGGTGTAGAACATCTGATTGAAATTAGATGATCAAAACACCTACATCTGATACCCCTAATTTCCACCTGGTCCTGTCACACCTATAAATCCTTCATAGTTTCGATCATATAAAAAAGACATGACACGTGCAGGAAATGACTGTGTAGGGGTGAGTAAAAAAATACTCAGCAGGACACCCTAAAACAAAAAATTAAATTCCACAAAGAAATTCATCATGTATATCACATAATAAACAGATGAAGTATACCACAATAAAAACCCATGAAATACACCTCAAATGAAACACATGAAGTACCCCCATAAATGAAAGACATGATTTATAGTGCAATCGCATAATAATAAGTCCAAAAAATTAAGAGAATAATTTTTAGTTTTACTCCATATATCTCCTAATTTTGATGAAATATAGATTCTCGATGACACATTAAACATCGATGGAGTATAGAGAATTGATGGTGCGAAGAGTGTTCAGGGTGCTCGGAGTGTCGATGACTCCCCAAGCGTCGATGGCACCTAGATCTTCAATGGAATACAATGTGCCGATGGCTCACAGAGAATAGATGGTTAATGGAGTATCAATAGAGAATAGAGAATCGATGTGCTAGAAATCCACCATGTCACAACTAGCCCTAGGATTCCTCTTGTAGTGATCATGATTTGGGAGATGCTAATTCTCAATCCATTAGGTTGTATTAAAAATATAAATAGACTCAATTATAGTATCCTAATAGAATCCTCTCATTTAAATGGTACCAAATATAAAAAAATCTAACCAAACAGACTCACCAAATGAATGATATGTTTTTTTTTCTGAAAAAGAATGACACATGTCTGATTCGAGCCTAGTATGACCCACCAGACTTGACCTGACCTGTTGGTACCCCCAACCTGACCAAACCCAATTAATCTCAACATAAACAAGTTCATTATTCTATGCTCATCCATTTGTGCAAGGACCACTGGTCCTGCTAGACTTATCCCACTATGTCATTGGATCCAGCATGCTGGGTCACTTGGAAGATAGAATAATTTGGTCTGTCCTGCCATATGTGGGATGGTTTTTGTGGCTTCAATGTATCCTTCAATTTTTATTTCCCTTAGATCAATGTTGATCTTTTCCACATTTCATGCATATGGCCCAAATCCTCCCACTGCTCCCACAAACACACTACCACTGCGGTCTTCCTCTGACATAGCTTTAAGTCGTGTCCATTTTCGCTAATACAACCTCTTACTATGGCCCCTACCGCTGTAGGCTCCCTCTAATGCAGTCCAACCCAAACCATGTATTTATACCATTGTTGGACACCATGCAAGTGGAACATCCTGCCACACTCTTCCTGGCCCAACATCCCCTACCAGGCCGCTAATGACTTCGCCTCTAACCACCCCACCACCGGCCTACTGCTAAAATGCGCTCCCTCTGGACTGGCCTCGTAGGCATCCTCCTACCCTCATCACCAGTCATCCTGCTGGAATTCATCCTTTTACCGTCATAATCTAGCACCTCACCTAAACCATACCACTCTCTCATTGCACCTATGATATGCCATTGCAGGGTCAAACATTTAATCTCAGATTGTTACGCCTTATATCGGGGGCGTAGTGGTTGATTGTTCGTGTAGGGGTTTAAATGGAGAAGAATGTATGAATAATTAAATAGGCATAGGGGGGATAAAGCACATGAATTCCTAATGATACATCATATCCATGTTCACATTGGGCTTGATCTATTCATGTTAAATTGTTAAACTTTTAAAAAAATGGCACATAGATCTAAATCCCAATTCAAATTCCAACGAGTAGTTATCCATTATGTAAGAACAGATGATCCATTGATCAAATTGTTTGTGTGATGGTTCACATTCATCATTTTACTCTAAGTGGGTATGTAAATAACAAATAGATCACACACCGTACTTAAATCTGTATCAATCATTGATGAAGAATTGAGTTTTGTGTTGTAGTAAATCCTCGATCCACTGAAATTCCGTACAAGAGATTTTCATTCCATGACTCAAGAAAATTACATGGTTCTTGTGATTACCCATAATATTTAAAAAATGATACATTAAAAATATAAATTCTGCAGTGTCAAGTTAAATATTTTTCTTAAAATATTATAATGGACGTTACGTCAAAATTGTTAATTTCATAGTCGACCCATGTCCGTAATCGTTAGGACTCACCTAAGGATTATTCACTACACTGAACAAAATATTTCCCCCATATTTCAGATGCAAATACCCGTTTAAAACTTATTCCTAATTTATAGATAAACAACCCATCAAATATATTAAAAACATAATATTTTTCATCATATCTTTCCAGGAACACCCGACCTCATAATAACAAGTTGTCTCTGAACTAGGTCTCAAAATGTTAACAATTAATTTATAAAAATAAAACCATAGAAAATCTGAGTCATTACTATCTATTGATTGATTCTATTATTTAGTAAATAGAGAATAAATTACCTCTTGAGTATCTTCAATTATTTTAGAATATTTAGTTTAATTAAGGGTATAAGTATGTTTTAAAAAATCATCATTACCTATTTGATGTTATTTAAGATGATCCTCATATTATATGACATGTATAAATAAATCTGGGGTCTTGAACCTCTTATTAAACACTCAAAAAAATATACATGAGTCCAAGTAGAAAGGAAAAAATATTATTTCCAATTTTTTGTCAAAATTTTCTAAATTATCATTTGTATTAATGTTAAAGAAGTTACATAAAAAAATGTAAATAAGTTATCTTTTGTAGTTTTTCATATACAATGATCGTTATAATTTTTTTCATTAATCAGTATTACAAGGACATAAATATAAATAGATTATATGATATTGAATAACTCTACCCAAAAATATTGAATAATGGAAAAATCCATAAGTGTAATCTTAGAAAGTCCATAGAGGGACACATTTTTACATTCTACACCACTATTTTTTTGATTAATTATAAGAGATGAAATAATTGATGATAACCCTAAGGGTAAAAAATCATCAAAATGTACACCAAGGTTATTTTTAGGGTAAACAAAATTTTAGACCTTTTCAATTTCAATATTCCTATAAATTTTGATAAAAAATTTACAAATGTCATTCAGATGGGAAAAGAAGGAAACATAAGTTTGTGGAGTATTATCATAAAAAATTACAATGGTTTAATTTGTATCACTCATACTAGAAATAATATTATTTCTAAAAGGGTTAGGGTATATTGGTTCTATTTTTTAAGATGATAAAAAATGGGTTTTATTTTGAAGGAATATTTTTTTCCAAGTTAGAAATGTCCACACACAAAATTATCTTTAAATGAAAATTTTGGTAAATATAATACTAGTTAATTGTGGATGATTCTAATATGTGAATTAATATTGAAATTACAATGGTTTAGATTCTGGATTAATTAATAATTTTGTTATATACTTAAAACCATACCATTTTAACTAGCTAGATATTTCAAATCAATAAGATATTAATTTTTAAAATGGGATGTGGTAAAAAATATTTTCATTTTTAATTATAAAAAGTTAAGAAAAAAGGATTGTAAATTTAATTTTAAATATACTATCACAAAATTATATTATTCGTAATGAATTATAATTCATTACATAAAAAGGCATAATTATTAATTATAATAGATCTATAGAAACGAATCCTGCATAGTCCACTACTTATTTATTAGAATACACTAAAATAGATACATGTCCTCCATAAAAAATCATTGAGATGTTTGACTTAAGTAGAATCACCATTGATGTATCCTAATAAATCAAAATCTATATACCATGTATGTTCTATAGAATTTATCTTATTTTACAAAATATTAAGAAACTATAGATTTTGATACCAAAATATTTGGTCAACATAAGTAAGCTAATGATGATTTCTGAATCCACATTGGTTAAGTATAATTATTCCAAATTGAAATATTACATTCCACATGAATGCTTTATGGAGTATAATATCTACAATTTTTATGAATACATACATAAAATATATTGTCATGGTTTTTATAATATTATGAAAATAATTTTTCTAAATTCAATTTACAAAATTAGAATAATTATAAATCATGGTAAAACAATATTTCTTTTAAAAACCTATACAATTTCCCTTTTGAATTTATTTGGGGAACCTATTGTCTAATTTATTTGTAATTCGATTAGATAAAATGATAAAGTGAATATTTAATCACTATAAATCTAAATTATAGATAGTTTATTGATTTTTTAATTTATTATGAAAATAAAATCTTTCATTTAAAATTTAATCTTTTATATAAATCGAGATAGTTTGTTTTCTTGAAAATTAGTGAAACAGAAAAAAGATTAAATTTCTCTATTGAAATGAAATTTTAGTATTAGTAGGATATAAAAACTCAATGATGAAGTAGTTGATATAGATTAATAAAAAGTGGAATTATAAGAATATTGAAGAAATTTTGTTATAAAAATCAATTTTAACATCAAAATGTTTCAAGCTACACTTTGGAATTCGATTACATAATTCATATGTTAAAATATATTTCTCACTTTTCCACTTGTTTAATACTATTTTATCTCAATTATCATTCATATTTTATAACACCATTTTTATTTTCAAGGAATAATATGGATTTATGTGACCCCTATTTTTGCACCAAATTCATGTTTCATCAAAAAAAATTCCGGTGTTGTGTGGGTTTCTTATTTTTCTGGTAGATATATATAATATTTTTCAAAGTGGATAATTTCAAAAGAACACAAAAATTATTAATTCGTATTTTCATTGAGATGGGTTGTCTTATATGATTCATTGAACTCCTAATCCTTATTTTTTCTCATCTATTAATAGATATATTTTATTTTATTTTAGAACCATTATTTTCCTAAAACACTATATTATTAAAATCTTTATCTTCATGGATTTTGGGGAATTATGGTTCCCCCCTTCAAAAAAAAAAAATTCATGACCATATATTCTATAAAAATATTATCACAATAATATATTTATACATTACTGGTATCCATAAATATTGTAAACATAGTAGTGACAACTTATTTAGGATTCAGGAATAAACTCTCAAATTAATGTATATATATATCCATCATTATATTGATTACATCATTTGTACAATCATGATTAATATATAATTATTTCTATATTTCATATGTGGGATTTCATAAAGAATCTATATTAGACACATTATCATATATATTTTTATTTCATTAATATTTTTACCATCTAATTTAAATGAAAAAATATAATAAAAAGACATATTTTTTATTAATCATATAAAAGAGATGACCTATGAATAAAAATGTTATAAACAAGATAAAAAATATTTATTTAAAATATATAATATATATTTATAATAAGAATTATTAGTACCATTGAATAATGAATCATTTTAAAATGATATTCCAATGGGACCACTATTGTGATTTGAAAAATGAATTTAAAAGAGATCATTAGTTGAAAATGACTTAAATAATTTTAAAATAATGACATAGAAATAATTTAAAAAATAATAAATTAATGTAAAAATACTCTCATTTGGTTCCAAATATGATTTAGAGATAGTAAAAACAAAATGTGTGGATAAATTTACCATTAAAAATTTAATGAAAAATAATAAAATTATGAGAACATCAATATAAAAGAATAAGGAAATTAAAACGATTTCCATATTAAAATAAAAGAATCCTGTTTTGAACAAAAAATTATTAATTAAATATTATAAAATAATAAAAAGCATAAAAATCCAAGATATTCAAAAATATTATTGATGAGTAACAGTTAATTAATTTGTTAATTAATTTAATTAATTTTTTTTGAATGTGATAAATAATTTTAATTGGGGAAAATAAATAAGATTTGTTATTTACAAAAACTTTTCTAAAGTAGTACCCACATAAAACACTACATGTACCAACTATAAAATTTATAAATTGAATTTATTATTCCAATGGAATTAATGGTATCTTGGATGGAAAAAATATTTCTTTAGATTTATATAATAGCATGAAAATAGATTCAATAAAAACTAGATCTTTGTCAATGAAGGAAATAAACAAAAAAGTAAGTACTAAATTTATTTTTAAAATTTAATATTCTGAAAAACATGATACCTTAAATTAATTATATTTTGACCAAATGTAAAATAAATAAAACTATGTCTGCCTTTGTAAATTATTCTCTAATGATCAAAAAATGTTACATCACACAAGGATATGTTAAAACAACAATGTGAATTAGAAAGAAATTCAATTTTGTAGAAACTCGTTATAGAAGAAATAAGATATAGAAATTGTGTGTTTTGGGAACATTATTATAATTTAATATTATAGAGAAATTGAGCATGCTGGCGATTGGAATTCTAGAGTTGTTGTTTTCCCAAGGCCACTAGAGGAATAATTTTGTTAGATGATAATACATTAGTTATATTATTAGGTCCTTCAAGTGTATTAATGTTAACTAGGTTCATGTTTAATATATCTTGACTATAATTTCATAAAGCCACCTCCATCAATCAAAATAAAATTAATGCATCACATCGAATGAAATCATTGTGAAATTCAGATTTATAAAATTAATAGTAATATTATACAATTAATGAGGATAGAGAAAAAATAGAAAAGAGATTATCTATAACACTTCCAT
The DNA here is from genome assembly GCA_963277665.1 of Viscum album. Classification (NCBI taxonomy): domain Eukaryota; kingdom Viridiplantae; phylum Streptophyta; class Magnoliopsida; order Santalales; family Viscaceae; genus Viscum; species Viscum album. The sequence continues at coordinate 1,835,203,431 of OY728161.1, read as the reverse complement.
TTGAATTTAAAAAAATATGAAAAAATCCATTTAATTTAAAAACAGTCATTGTAATATCAAAGTGCAAACAAAATATTGTGTAAATGATAACTCACAAATTTAAAAAATATTCAATATAAAATATTAATAATTTGAATATCAAATTTTCATACACATTAATCCTGAAATAATATAAATTTATAAATATATTTCAATAAAAGAGTTGAAATAAAAATTGAATAACTTTTTTAAACATTAAAGTGAATATTGAAATAGTGAAAAAACAATAGTAAACTCAATATAAAAAAAATATTTTTTATATGTTTCGTAATATAAGAACATGAATGAATGAAGAAAAAAATAAATATTATTAGAAATATGTACATTAAAATATATAAATAATTAAAATGGATTTTATATATTAATTAAGAATTAATTGAATAATTAGTGGAATTTTAACAAATATTAATGATATACAAATTGTATATATATCTATAAAAAAGGAAATTGTGTAAATAGGAAAAACATGTTTTCATAAGGGTAATCTCATTCATGGAAAATTGTAACATAAATGTATAACAAGGTAGGTATAGGTAGATAGTAGTTTTTATACCCTTTGTATGTGTAGACATGCACGACATGGTGGTAAAACATAGATTAAACATGTTGTGTAATGATATGTTTTAATATATATATATATAATGCATAATTTTAACTAGAATATTTGTCAAGGAAAATAAAAACATGCATAATGTTAAATATAATATTGTGTAAGGTTTGTTTTTTGTTTATTGGTAAAATAATAATTCCATTTTCCATGTAATGGTTATAAAAAAATATGTAAAGGTAATATCTTAGTTCTATAGCATGCCTAAGAAAAAAAGAGACCAAATATAAGGGAAATATAAATATTGTTATGAAAGATTAAATGCTAAAATAAACTTCTTCATGCTACTTATGGGAAAACTATGTAAATTTTTATTAATGGTTTACATAAAAATTAAACTATTTTAAAAAATAATAATGGAATTAATAAAAATAATGACTTATAAATGAACAATTAAAAAATTTCATTACTATTAAGTATAATATATTTTTATAATAGCGTATACAAGGAATCTATGAAATATAGTTTATTATAAATATAAGAAAATAATATGATGATTGTAAAAAATAGCCACTCCAATTTGACATTGTGATTATACAATTCATAAAGTCATTCGTACTATTCCCACAACTCAAAATATTAATTTTTTATTTGAACTCTTACCAATTTGTGGGAATATTTCAAAGAATCTATAAATAATATCAATCATTATAATGCATTAATTGAATAATAAACTCTAGGTTAATCTTAATAGGTATTCATATGTCCAAGTGCATCACTAAGGTTTGAACCTAATAATTTAGATAATATTAAATCTGGGTAAATAAATTATCCATGTATTATTTATAACAAAAAAAATAAAATTTCAGAAACTTGTTTCTTATACCCTGTATTGATGTGTTTTTGTATCAACTAAATGAATCTTAATAATTTTATAATATTGTACTTGTATTAAGATATGATCAATTTATGATCAATAAGGGGTATATACCCATGATGTTCATATATATAATGTATAGTCATTGTGAATTCATAGTGATACCATTTGGTCTTATATATTCCCCTATAATCTGAATGTATTTATTGAATAAATTATTTATAGTCCACCATATTTAGTTAATGATTTTCTATATAATTAAAATTCATATATATTCACTAACCAAGGAATAGAAATAATATCATTTTACATGTTTGATGAATAACCCAAGGAAGGACATGTTGAATGGAAAATATACCAAATGAAAATTTTTGGCTTCCCAATATTTCTTTCCATGGGCATTTAATCTATTGTCATGGAATAATATAACATCCTTAAAATATAAAATTTATTATGTATTGAGTGAAAATAGTCATGATGACTGAGATACATGGTTTTCTTTGGTTGGATATATTCTGATGATTCTCTATTAAGGATATATTATGACCTTGTAACCTAATAACTATGTTGACACATAAAGGGGTTTATGTTTATTTAGATAGATGAATGTGTGGAATATTTGAATTCTGTTAAATAAAATATTATAATTGAAACCATTATTATATTATCTTGTAGTGGAGAGGGGTTTTTTTGGTTTAGAGGTGCACTAACGAAGGGATTGAGACGTGTCCTTCTATATAATGATATAGCGATAAACTATTTCTAGTGAAAAATTAAAATTCATGACAAAGATTACAGGAGACATGATTTAGAGTTGTAAATACTAAATGTTTCACTGAAAATATATAGGCATTATACATATAGTGAAGGATTTTACATATATAAAAATTATAAAATCATTAATTATAAGCCTACTTAAAAAGATTTGAATTTTTAGAAAAGGATATAGTTAGAACAAATTAGTGATTATGAATTCCAGTTACGCTATAGTCCATGTAATTTTAATTGGGTGGTTAATACTCGATGTCTAGTGGTTTGTTCTTGCTTTTCCATGATGAGGATTTAATGTGTTCAAATATATATAGATTTATAGAATATGGACCTTTAAATCAAGAGGAATATAAATATATAATATCTTCCCCATTTGACTATTCCTCCATCAATCCAATATAAGGTTATCATGTTTCATATGGATGATGTTGAAATTTTGAATAAGGTCAAATATTTACCGAAGTTCAAAATTTAGTGTGATTTAATTAAAAGGATCATGAATCATATATGAATCCTATTAATACAATACATATAGAGGAATCTATTTGAAAATATTCTTTGTTCATCATTTTTTGTATTATTATGGTGTATATAGGTTAACAAATATATGAAATCGTATATTTAATGGGATAAGAATAAAATGGACATTTCATTTAATATATCTTGGTTCCTATAATGTTAGTAAAATAGTTCCCATAGATGGAATTCTATTGAGATTTTATAACCATAAACAATACCCAAATGGAAATGGGGAAACAGTTCCTTGGATTCTATTATCAGACTCCCCAAAATAGATAAAATGGAAAATTATATTTTTATTGTGGTTTATCAACATATTAAATCAAAAATGATTATTAACAATATATAATAATAATATATTTATAATATTAATTTGATATATTTTAAGGATATGATGATATTCTATGTTATAACACTTTAAGATGTATCTGGTCAGGATGTAAGGTTTACCTTAATTTTCTGTATGATTATTCAACTAGGTATGTAGTCAAAGACGAGTTTTAGAACAATATATCTTCATTTTAATTATGTTATGTCTATGTTTACCATTACAACATTAGAAGATATATTGAAATAATTTACTATAGATATATATGGCTGTTCAAACCAACACCATCCTTTTGTGGAATTTCATACAACACTGGATTTCACTCTAATGATCATATTGATTCATATGATTCTATTTATTTTTTTAAGTTAACAACTCCAATATGATGGGATGTATTTACGGAAATAATGAAATTGACCAGAGAGAATTATTATGAAATGATAGGGCTTTTAGATATATTCCTCATCACATTAGTGTAACGATGAATTGATAAAAATGTTATTCTTACAATCATTAATGGGATTCAGTGTTGGATATTGGTAAAAAGTTATTCATATTAATATCCCATGGTAGGAAGGTCATGTTGTTCTTAAAAAATGGGAATTTTAACACAATATTTTATAGTCACATTGATATTTATGAAATTGTTGAGATGACTTCCTATTTTTCGGAACCATAACTAGTCATTTCATATGATAACAATGTGTTCTAGGTATATTTATAGAAGAACTAAATTTTTTATCCTTTAAATGAACTAAACTATATGTTTTTATTACCGTAGAATGATCATTATATGAATAAAAAATGGTTCAATTCATGGATCGTAGAGATATAATTTTATTTAACAAGATAACAAAACTTCTTACTCTTAAATATAAGAATAAAAAAATAACGAATGATACATGGAAACTTGGGGATGTGTTGAATTCAATACATCCTAATTTATTACTATCAAATATAAAAAATATAATTGATGAAATTGTAATGAGGTTTGTGTAACATCTATTCACAAAATTTCAGTTATGTTTATTCTTGTTTCCAACTTCCCTCCAAATCCAATTGTGACTTGTGACTCTTGGGGATGGAGACAATTTAATGAGAAAAAATAAATAATTATCATGGAGGGATTTATATTTGAATTAATTATGTTCGAGTATAAATATTTAATAGATTTTTAGGAATCATCCCAATCTCCGAAAATTCCCAATTTGGTGGGGAGATTTTATCTGGAAATATAATGATTTTTTCTATTTTTTGGGTCATTAAAAAGTGTGTAAATGGTATAAAAAATGTACAATTTGTTTCCAAAAACAAGCCATGAACCCTGTTCGTCATGTCAAATTCGTACACTTCTTGTGATCTTTACCTGAAGTGTAATGTTGATAAATTGTTTTTTAATAAAAAAAGTGATATGGGTTTTCAGTATTTGTGATGCTCATGGAGTGAAATTGTGTAGATAGTTACACAACGTTTATGTTTCACAGAAAATTAATTTAGGGAGATGAATATGTTTGACAATATTATATCATTTTATATAATTCATTCATCTTGATCTAGATCCCTTATCTGCTAGTTTTGGGAGTCTCTATTTGATTAAGATTGATTTTTTCAGTGATACATCACTATTATAGTTGGGTTGTATCATTGATGGTGTGTAATACTTTCAACCTTTTCTTTTTCATTGATCGTGTTAGGGATATATAATTTTTTATTGTATTTTATGATCTGTGATGATTTTTCTTCATGTTTCTTTAAATATTAATTATGAATTCTTTTTTTGTGATCTAGTCCTTATCGGTTGTGGTGTGAAGGGTGTGTGTTCATGATGTATGTGTTGTTTTATCATCTTGGATAACCCTTTTGATATTTTTAATGAATTTAATAATATTTATATTTATTTTTGGGAATCCATTATTATTTTTGTCTTCTTCATATTGGTAGATTCTTTGTGGGCATGTGTCACCCCATCTTTTGTGGTGGGTGGTTTCCACTCTAGAATGTGTTGGTGAACAATATTAATCTATTTTTGTTATTTTTTTTATTAAATTAAACTTCATGGTAGGAATGATATTTTTTATGAGTTTGAAAATGATTTTTTATAAAATATGAAATTTCCATAGTTTTATTAAATGAGAAAGTATTTTTAAAGCACTTGGGAATGATTTCACGAAATGGTTTTCAAAAAATGTTTTGAATAAAATTGTTTGATGAAATTGTTTAGAAAATAGTTTACATTGGAACCCTTGGAATCTATATTATATGGAATACTAGTATATCTTATAAACATTCGGGAGGTCATCTCATGGGTTTTCCACTTCTCCATAGGCTCGTTCTTAATGGGGTGTATTGAACCTATTATGGGATTCAATTATTAGGATGTTCCTATGCTTTCAATACATGATGTATAAATATTGTGTCTCGATGTATATATGATTTTAAATGTTTTATTATGATTTTTATAGCTATCTTGACCTAGTATGATCTCTTGTGTGATGTATCTTGTGTTTTTTAAGCTTATAAATTTTTTTGAACTATCATGAAACTTATATGATATGATATGCATGATTTTTTTTGATATGATATATCTATTTTAATATCTACTTATGAAATTCTCTGAAATTGATTTACCAGTGTTATATGAAAATTTATAAAAAAGGAAAATTAAATCTCTCTTCTATTCTTTCTATGTGTAAAATATTAAACTCTTGATACACATTGTATTCATTAAAATTGAAAAAGCATTCATTATTGTTCAAATAATTTATATATAAATCCTCAGTGGGAACATATTGATAATTTTATCTCACACTTTTTCCCCTTCAATGATGCATATATATAATCTTGTAACATTTACACAAATTATAACATGATTTAAATCATAATTATCCAATAAAAATTAAAAAATGTACATGATTTATAGTATCATTGGAAGATGAGGGACATGAGTTTAAAAAATGAAACTATAATAAAAATCATTTAATTAATATTAAAAATGAAGTCATAAAAACAATTTACATATTATAACCTTATTAAATAACATGGGGAATACATAAAAAATCTATGATCTAAAAAGTCTATTATGGGATTAAGGATTTGAATAAATCATAGCACATGTATTATAAAGAATGATAAAAAATAAAATAAAAGGTATAGATCATGGATAAAAAATAAAGTAATCATATATATATCTTCAATCATATGATCATGTAAACATTTAAATGTGGAATCGACAAATAACTTGATATAATCATGATTAAAAACTAACTAGCAAGACTGTATTACATGGTGAAAAAATCCCCATAAATGATAATGTTTACACCCTAATACCATATAAGACATGTCATGAGACTAATAATTTCCCAATGCATTGGAATGATAACATGGTTCAACCATCATAATGTTTCCATACATTTGTGTTCCACATAAAATTCAATCATTGTTAATAAACATAACCAATTGAAACAAAACAGTATTATAATACAATCATAAGGAATACCGAAATGGTGTATAACATTGTAATCCATGTAAAAATTGATTTATATCATAAATGGACATTAATAAAGGAAGCATGATCTTAGATAATTATAAATAATGTACAACTGAAGTGAAAACATGTAAAAATAGTGGTTATATAACCTTGTAAATTGGTTGCTTAAGAGTGGTTTCATGAATAGAGGAAAATAGTTTTTGAATAGTGTAATAGAATAATATTTTATATAGAAACTAAAACGAACCCAAATTTTTTTAAGGTAAGAATAATTTTTTTAATCCTATAATTTTTAATGGAATACATTCTATTCAAATTTAAAATATTCATCTAAAGAGTGATTTTTCTTTTAATATATAGTTTTAAAATTAATTAATAATGGATCCTTTATCTCATGTATATCCCCTTTAAATAATGATTCAATAAACATTGTATATATGTGTTAAAAATATATATAATAGAATATCTATGTAAGATTAATAAATTTATAATTAAAGGTCAATAATTATAGAATACAAATTAAATGAAATATAGAGGATCAGAATGATTTTAAACCATATGTTTGAATGCATTATGAACCTTTAGTAAATGTCCTAGATAATAAAACTATATTGATCAATTATATTATTATGTATATATTTTACATATATTTTATTTATTATAATTTTAATAAGTTCATTAATGACTTTTTTATAATTTATAATGTTTATTTGTTTTGTTCTGTGATTATTCATTTGAATGTTTTCAAGGCTGGTTTACTTTTATATAATTTTGGAAGTTGTCATAAAAAGGGAATAATTATCTACATGTTAAATTATAATGTATTGTTGAACAGCCATATGTTTAAATATACCCATATTTAATTTTGTATGGTCTGAATATGACTCATAATATAAATTTTTAATGATAATTTTTTAGTTTAATTTTGCTTGTTTTTTTGATCATCATGAGAAAGATTCATTATATTCTATATATATTTGTACCAAAACAAAAAAATTATTATAATCACCAAAAAAAATTACAGAACCATAATAATGATTTTATTACCCTCATTTGAGGTTGGAAATAGAAATGAAAAATAATTATCGACAAATCGGATTAAGTATAAAAATTTGGACAATGATTTTTCCTATTTAAATAATATAATATTGGAAATGAGTTGGAAAAAGGATATTATAATTGAAATATAAAATTATAGTATATACAAGATACAATATTTTTTTTGAATTTTATGGATTTTGGAGGTGAGGATATGGCATAAAAAGTAAAATATATGAAAATAGATGGTTTAAGAAACAAACCTTCTTTATATCACGTCCTTGAAGGACCAAATAAGGAACCTGGAATTGGGGTTCTATATCGAATATAATCTACTAGTCATGGAAAATAGTCTTAGCATGGTACTTGTGTAGAATGTTGATAAGGTAGATGACTTAAAATATTTAAGGATATGGTGTTGTGAAGGAGGTATTTATAGGGGATGGTTAGGGGGTTTTTATTATAATATTCAGTAGTTAATTATTTTGTCTCATGAATTCCAATATAATTTACTATTATTAATAAATATAGAAGGTGGTTCATTATTGTTTTAACCAAGTGCATATTACATCATCCATTAATCATAAATTTATTTATTTAGCAAATAATCTAAAATACCATAAATTATCATATTTCATTATTCTACAAACATTCAAATATTTTAGAAAGACCAAAAAAATTCACGGTATCATTTTTTAAAGTGGTTTTTCTAAAAAATATAGGCAAATTCTTTAAAAAAGTATTCATATATGAAATTAAATTTTATAGATAATCATCATTTTTTTTAAAAGTACTGCTTTTAATATAGTAATCAATTTTGTTACACTTCATAAAATTAATGAATATCACATTATATTGTCACGTAATTGTAAAAAAATATTATATTAATTTATGAATGTATTTTCTAAAAATAATTTTTTTATGATATCCTTATATTATTTATAAATTTTAAAATAACAAAATTCAATATAAAAAATAATAAAACATAAATTCTCATTTTTATAAAATTTATTTACATAAACCATCCTATAAATATATACTCTATTTATTTATATGAAAACTAAATTTTCTTGAATACTTTAATAGGTGATGTTATAATTCTATAGGCTAGATTTCTATTATTAATGATTTTTTGACTATACTAAAAATTAGATTTATAACAGCATTATAGGATCCTTATTTCATATAAATACATCTTATTTCATTAATTCTTAATCAAAGTATACATTCAATCATGGTTATATGTAATCATTAATCATTTGAATTAACATTTTTTATTGACATTATCATTTACTTCTATAACTTTTTTCATGATAAAAATTATTTTTGTGGATCAATTAGATCAATATTTTCCCATTCTAGTTATATTGTTTACTATCTATTCTCCCAATATAATATTTTGAATTTTTTTTGTTTATTTTCTAAATATTGTGTCATTCGACATTTATGGGAATAATTTATTTATTGGATACCCTTTGAGTTGTATTTGTTTTATGACATTATTATATGAATTAAATTCCATTGGTAAAATCCTGGGAGATTAATTTTTTAAACCATATAAAATTTCAATCAAATTTTTTTTTTACATAAAATTGTGAAAATTGGAGAGAACATTTATCCATAATCACTTCCTCTTGTTCCCATGTCACTTATTCGTAGGTATTTTATCTATATAATACCATTATCATGTGAGTAGTATTTTTTTGAAAAACCTTGTCTCTGCGGTCAAAACAATTCACCAGTTTCTCCTCATACAATATATCATTTTCTGGTTATAACACTTTTTAGATAAGTACATTCAATGGATATATTATGTACTTCCTCTATAGGTATATATAGAATAGATAATTAACTTGATACATTGTTTATAGAAGTTCGAGTTGATAGGTCATTGCTGTGAGCTAGTCAATAACCTCTAATGAGTGGATTTACCTAAGACATAGCTTTCCTTTCTTCCAAAATCTCATGAAACTCTTCCATGATGATATATGGAAGAATACCATATCACTATCCTAAAAACAAATGTACAGTTTAAGATTATATGCAATACTCTTCTATTGACATTGGGCATCCATGATATGCTTTTGGAATTTCATCATCAATTCTTCCATTCCCTCGACTAGTTTAGGTCCCTGAATCATTCATTCATTAACATCATCCTATTATGTAGTCATTATACATAATTTCCAATAAAGGAATTTATATAGATCCATTTGGATTATTTATTGGAAACTATTTATTTATTATTAATCATCCAATGGAATATGTTGGTATCATCCTCTCTTGAAGACCATTGATAATGCTCTCAACAAATCTTCTACTGTTTAAATAGTCCGATTAGATTATCCATCAGTTTGGGGGTGATAACCGTAAAAAATCAACACTATATTGTGGTAATTTTGGGGAAATTTCCAAAACATTGTGGTAAATTACATATCTGAATCACATATAATTTATAATTTTACTCGATGCAAACTTTGTACTTATATTTTGTATATTTATGAATATTGATCAGCTGCGAAGTCCTCTAAAATCACAATAAATGCAGTAGTCATTGTAGGATGTTCTGTAATGAACCATATATAATTATTATTTTTTGGATTTATTGAAAAGTATAGTGATTTCATCCTTAGTGATTTTAACCAATATTACTGTACGTATGTGTAATGTATTCAACATCCCTGTAGACGTTTTCATTTAATACTTCACTTGATAACATACTAGGAACATTGATGTATATTCAACAATATCCTTTTTCATAATGTCCCACCAATACATCACTTAGATATATCAATACATATTTCTGCTACTTTTTTATAGAGGAGGTTGAAATATGTGAATAATTTAATGTTTTTTATTCTATATCTCAATATTTCTAGGTACACATAGTTGTTAATAAAATATTATAACTCATTCCTCATCAATTTTTAACTATAAGGATTTCCCATTTCCTATATCTTATACATTTTTTTAATTTTTACAATTATCTTTGAGAAATAATTATCTTATCTATAAGGGATATTTGGAAAATCATTTGTGAAATTAATGATGTTGTACATACATTTAGTATTCCCATGTCCATCCATTACAGGTCTAAGACGATTAGATCCTTGTCAATTATCATCATTGATAATGCTACATGATATTTTATACTCAAAGAATCTTCCAGATAAATTTGTTTAATAGGGTGTTAGTTAGTGGAGTATTCATAATCAATTATTATTTATAACAATCTTCAATGCATCATATTAAGATCGTTCTATGAGATTATATATTTTATTCCATTTTGATGAGTATATATCCAACACTTCTCCAAAAAGAGGTAATGCCTCCATACATCAACATGACGATCACATCTTTTAACTCTAGTTCTCTCATGGTATAGTTTTTTTCTCATGAACATTCTACTTACCTATGGTGTAGGTTATCACATTAACATTTTTCACACGTACACAACATAATAACATCATGGATCAATCATTATATACCATAAAGAGTTACAAGCTTTTCAGTAGTTTATGCACCACTACAACGATAAGAATCTAATTTAACTCTTTGATTAAGTGTTCACATACAATGATTGGGACCAAATTTACTCCCTTAAAATAAAATTGGTTAGTGGGATTGATAGTTTTGTGATTTTCCGTAAAAAACATTGGTAATACTTAGGTTGAATAGGAGAACTAAATATCAACATTATCGATTCAAGTCTAGACCACTCCTCAAATTTCATTGTTTTATAAGGGACAAATGATATATATTTACTAGTGATAACATTCCACAAGAATGATACTTCATCAATCTGGAATTCACATTTATGTTACAATGATTTTTTTCTCCCTTCCCAGTGGAATTAGTACATTCCTCAAATTTACTTATTTCTCATCCCTTATCCTGGAGTATATCAGAATATAATCTATGAAGACTATAATAATTGTTTCGCTGTATCCTTTAATGAAATCGTTTTTTATGTCTATGAAAACATTGGGAGAAATAGTGAGTTTGATAGGAGTTGCAATGAACTCATAGTGTCAACCAATTCTTTTAAAAGTAGTATTTGTAATTTTTTCCTTCATCACCATTAATTGGTGATATCTCAAATGCTAATACACCATAGAGAAATTATTTGACCCCCATAACCAATTTAACAAGTCATCTATTAGTGGTATTGGATAAAATTTTTTGTTGTTATTTTTTGTGCTCATTTTATTCAATGAATTGGTGCATTGATCTATCATTCTTATTAATAAATAGAAATCGATCACCCCATGGTAAATTAATCGAGGGTATAAAACGATTTTCTACATTTTCTTGCAACTTGTTTTAGAGTTCATCTAACCCAATGGTTTTTTATTTAGGTAGTATTTTTTATGGATAGATATATATGTGTAAGATCAATTGAAAAATCTATCTCTTAATCTGGATGAATAAAAAAAAATTCGTCAAGGGACACATCAGTGTCATCCCAAACAATTGTCATTTCTACGAACATGATCCTCTACTTTTAAAAAAAATGAGACATATATGATTGGTCATAATGAAATATTATCCGTAATTGAGATAATTATTTGAATTAGAATCATCATCCTCCATACACTTTTACAGAATGGTGTGATGACTCAGGTTGTAATGAGTGATCTCCATTTCCTAAAAGTGGATGTTGGATTTGTATAAATATATCCAATAAATGCCTTATATAAAAATAACTTCTCCAAAGAAATTAAGATGATATTTCCATATTTTCATAGTCAAAAAAATTAACCAACAAGGAGTTATATACTTTAGATTCAATAATTTCTCCATTTTATGTTCTTATATATTACTCATCCATCATATTTGGTGTTTGTGTTTGAATATATATAAGAAATAAAAAAAATATGAAATAAATTTTAGAACCATAATAAAATAATAAATTCAATATTATTGAATGAATAACATTTGTACCAATATCCAAATTATTTTATAACTCAACCTTAGTAGTACTGATATAATATTTGTTTCTTTGGCTCCATGGATATTGTTGTCGTTAATTGTCCATGAAAAAACTTGTCTTATTGCATCGAATCATATAATGATAATATTATTGGTAGTGGAAAAAATAAACTACATAATGAGTTTTTATATGATGCTTCTTTTCTTCATCCACATTAGTGTGATTATTCAAATTCCATTGAAAATTATTATCATTATTTACATATTTTCTCATTCGAAACATCTCTTGGTTCCCTTTATACAATTTTCATTATGATTCTTACCACAATATTGACATGTGGGATTTTGGTTTTCCATTCCTTTAAGAGATCTATATTTTTATCCTCCAATATTAAAATCCATATGATTATTTTTATCTCTAATACTAGGGGACCAACGTGGTAAACCTATATTCAACTCATCCTTTAGAGAAGATTGGAAAATCTCCACTTACTATTCATTTTCATGAATCATGAAGGCTTTAAATATACACACTTTAAATAAACTAACAATTATACCTTTATTTTATTCACTGATCATGAAAAATAGAGTGCCATATCATACATTCCATCATATTTTCCCTCATATTCCTAATGTATTAAACTTATTTTTTATAGTTTGAGGAAATTACTTTTTCATTTTAGGATGGTGTGTTCAGGTGAAATATTTGTTCAAAAATATTTTCATAAATCATTACAAATATATGGAATAAATTTAATTTTTATACATTGTGTTTATTATAAATCATCTCAAATGATCATCTTACCCATCCAAATGATAGATCTCTATTATGACTTTTTATTCTTCTATGAATTGAAAGAAAATTAATATATTTTCAATGGAGTTAATACATTGTTCCTCTATTAGGGGTTCAGAAGATCCACTAATGAAATGAGGTCTCTATAACATATACTATTCAAAACAATTTTTTGATCTATTAGATAAAAATGAGGATTCTACACAAGTCATGTTATTATTGATAACATGATATAGTGGATCTTGTATTGTTTAGATGTTATGGGCTTATGTTCCGATATGATTTTTCATTTCATTTGGAACAATTTTCATTTCCTATCACATTCATTTTTGGGATGGGTACTCATAGTTCCCAACATTTAATAAGAGAAATAAATATAATAACATTATAGGGATTTAAAATTTAGTTTACTAGAATATACAAAATAAAATATAAACAAAGAAGGAATAACATAAAAATTATATCCTAAACTACGATTCCATAAATTTCCAAATATGTTTTTCATAGTGATAGGATTATCCTTTTGGTTTATAAAAATGATTTCTTGTATTAATCCCAAAAAATAACAATATCAAGAACTAATATCAATTAGACCTACATAGTTAATTTACAAATATTATTACATGATTTTAATAATAAGTATATATGAAATATGAAACAACGATCAAAATGTATACTATCATTGGATGAAAAGGTACAAGATTAGAAAAGAGGAAAATATAATAAAAACCAAATTTATTAATCTCCATAATGATATCCATACTCTCTTTTAGAATCTATTAATATTATCTAATTACTATGGGAAAACAAAAACCATAACTTTGAGAAAAAAAACGAATAAGTGTATAAATATATTAGTAAATACAACAATAATAGTTAGAATTAATTACATCATAAAATCAATGTCATGGTTCGTGAATAATTTAATTGAAGAATAACATAATAACATGGGACTATATGATCAATGAAATATTGAAATGTTTAACAGACATTTTACATGACCAAAAAAATTTGTCAAAGAAAACTACCTACACTATTTAACATTCAATAAAATGTACTATAATGGAATATGATTATTTCATGTTCTCAAACCTAACATATCATGAGACTAGACATTACCTAATACATTAGATCACTATATAGGTTCACCCATCATAAAATGTTCATGAATATGTGTGCCACATGAAAAATCAAATATAATAAATAAACATAATGGATTCCCATGGAATGAAATGGGTATCGTAATCATATCATAAATAATCACTAAATCATGTATAACAATGATATTCATGAAATATTGGATTTAAATAATACATTTACAATCATTAATGAATAATAAGAATAGGTTATACTAAATTATTTCCAACTAAAGTTATATCATGAAAATAGAGTTGTTATGAAGCCTTTTACATGTTCCTCTTGATCACATATTCTTTAAAAGAGGTAAAGAGCCTTTAATATATTTAAGTGAATAATAATTTAACCAAAATAAGAATAAAATAAAATAGTTTTCTAAAAAACATTGACTGTTTTTATGAATATAATTTTTTGTAAAAAAATTAATTGAGTTGTACTTTATAAGAGGCAATGAAAATGGATGTGTTCCCTTTAATAGACTTTTCATAAGGAATTAAGAATGAAACATTTATTACATATATAACACTATAACATAATGATTAAATTCACATGGTAGAAATGTGTGAGACATAGGTACATAAAATAAAATAATAATATAATATTAAGGATGTTATAAATTGAGGTACCGAAAGAGAGAACATAATTTAATAGTATATAGAGGTTATGAAAGATCTCTTAACTTATTTCTGAATATGATTAATACGTACACTTAATGTTAGGGATAATAAAATTATATGAATTAATTACTTAGTAATGAACTAATAATACATCTATTATATTTATTATAAACCATTATGTTCATTATGTAAATTTTGATGAGTTATAAATTTTAATTTTGTTGTTTTCAGAGCATTCTTTTTCCAGGACTCATGGTCAATTCACTTTTATATAGGTTTGGATGTTATTTTCCAATTCGAACATTTATACAAAGTGGAAAATATATGGTATTTATTAATATCTGTAATTTAAATAGTCACAAATATAATTTTGATTTCTAATAAGAGTATGATTAATTTCATAAAATGTTAATGATAATTTTTATGTTTATTTTCTGTATTTTCTGTCCATCAGGAACAACTTTCAGTTTATAACTTATATAATAGTCCACACATGATATAATTTATAATATAAATATTAAAAAAATATTAATTAATAATAACGGTTTTATGACCATCCTGGGTCAACGAAATGCCAAAATAAATACTGTTTTCCATGGAGATGATTTACTGTAGTAATTTTTAAAAAATTATTATTTTATTGAATAATATGGAATAATAAAATTTGTTGAAAAAATATAATGAATTTTAAATTTTAAAATAAAATATTTACACAATAATTGAGTTATTATACTTTTATTGGTGATGGAGGTGAGTATAATATAGAAAAACTAAACGAAATTAAAAGAGATGGTTTAAGAATGTTACCTATTGAATATCACCTAATTGATGAACCCCTTAAAGAACTTCAAATTGGTGTGTTGTTAAGACCAAAAGATATCGACATGGGGGAATGTATTTGAAAAGTAATTGGTAAGAGTATTGATAATATAAATGGATAATAAGGTGTGTTGATAATGGGTAGTGATGGATAGAATTTATATAAGGACGGGACATGTTTTTTTGTTATAATATTGATTAGATTATTATTTGGGCTCAATATTTTCTATATATTTGATTATTATAAAAGAAAATATAGTAAATTGATCAGTAGAGGTTAAAAATGAGAAAATATGTTATCCACAACTAAATAATTCATTAATTTATGTTTTAATTTTAAATACCCTAAATTATTGTATTTAACTATTCACTATAAATTCTTAAATTTTAGAAAAATTAAAAAATACCACTAGAATATTTTGATGATTAGATTTCAAAAATGTAATCAATATTTTCAAAATTAATTTTGTAAATATGAGAAATTTAATTTTTATATAAAATAATCATTTATTCAAAAAAATAACTATTTTATTATTTAAATAGAATTTTTGACCATTTGTAAAATTAAATAAGGCAACATAAAAATAACAAAAATTGTTATTGAAATGTAAAATTAAATTTTTATACTTCAATATGAATCTAAATTTTCATTCTAATAAATATAAGTATTATTAAAATGAAAATATATTTTTAAGTCTTAAAAACTGACCTATACTAAATTTATCATTTTTTAAAACATTCATTTATTTACTGAATGATATAAATATATTATTTTTTATTTATATGATACTTATATTTTATTTTATAATTTTATATGTGATTTTACTTTTCTAACAACTATATTACTATTCTTAGAGATCAGATTACTATTCTAATGACGAGATTTATTAAAGGAATATTGGTTATTTAATTCTTATTAATACATCTTCTTTAATTTTTATTCATTCACTTATAATCCCTCCCATTATTCGGTATGTAATTTTATCTCTAAAATGATTATTTTATTATTTACATTATTTTTTATTTTTATGTTATTTTCATGGGAGAGGTAATTCTAGATTATCAAAAAGATCCACATTTTTCCATTCTTTTTAGAAAAATTTCTATTCATTGGGACACTATTATTTATCATTATTAATGGTTAATTTTTGAACAAACATATAATTATTCATTTATAAGAATAATTTTTCTAGTCGGTTCTCTATTTTATGTATGTGTTGTTTTACATAAATATAATAAGAAAATATCATTGGTAAAATTATCAGTCATTAAAACATAAAATTGGTTATGTCATATGTTGTTGGGAAATTCATGGTGGTATAGTGTTGTAGTGAAGTTTTTTGTTAACCTGGTGGGTAACTAGTGGTGAGATGATGGGAGATTTCCCACACTATCACATGGAGTATAGGTTTTCCTGATTCAAATTTCGGTTATAATAGGACATGCAAATGTAAATTTGTTCTACTATTGAGTTGTTCGGTTTCCAAAGTGTGGTTTTTGTTATTTCATATATCTATTTAGTCCATTATTTCTCTTTGTTATGTGTATATATTTTATGATTTGGCTATGGGTTTGGAAAAACTGTTCCCTATATTAGTTGTTTGATTCTAGTTTTCTAGTCTCTAGCCTATGTAGATCAAGAAAACCTATCTAAAATGTATAATTTTGTGTTTAATAATTGATTGAAATGGTATTCATGTAGATTAGTTATATTTTTTTAACATAGCCCAGTGTTTTGGTGTTTTTAATCATCTTGAGGTATTTGTTAAACTAGATACAGTATTATTGATACTTGAGAGATAGATTATGGGTACTGTCTGGTCAGGTCTTATCATGATTAAATTCATGTTACCAATTGATGATGGAATATAAATCAATTTATTTTAGTTTTACGGTAAATATTATTTCTTATGGATTTTATAGATTGAGCATGTTTTTTTATTTCTCCTATACATTTTAATTAATCTTATGTGCACAAAAATATGCCTCTCAGATGTTTTCAACATGTTCTAAAGGTGGGTGATGATCATCATTGACATCCACCCCTCAATCCAAAAAAAATCGGTGGAATTATGTGGGAATTATTTTTTACTGACCAAATTGTGAATGAAGTTCAAAACATTATTTTTGAGGTACTACAAGGAGCTTTAAGAGAAATATATCAATCATGAGAGTTCTTCCCCAATAATCCACCATAATTTAACTATAATAATAAAACTAAAGTTATATAGTAAATGAAAGAAAATATTTAACATATCTTTGACATTGTAGATACTTCTAAGATCGTCAATGTAAATAGTGTCGTGTTCATACTTGTGTTTACATATAAGAATTTTCCAGATTACATAGTGAATGAAGATACACATTTAGTCTTATACATGAAGGATTTAAGAAATCTCTTCTTATGGTAGTTTTTTCAGGATTCATTTGAGATAGACCAGTATATGGAGTTCCTATTTTTTTTCATAGAGAGTGTTTTGTGTCTGCACACACAGACCAGTTTATTGAGGTGATTAATTCTGAAAAAGTGGTTTCAAATATTGACTAGTTAAAACCCACAATGTACATAAATGATTTTAAAATATATATCTTATCCTAGTTTTTTATAAATATTATTTCATACTATATAGTGAATTGTGGACATGGTTATGATGGAAGAAATGAATATGGTTAGATTGTTTGGATATTGTAAATATTATGGTCTGCAATGTGGTAATTTAGTTTCATGCCAGAGAATAAGTGTAAGTATCAGGATCATCACTGAAACTATGGAGGCCATTCATGGTTGATGTCCCCTTCATCACCAATAGTTTGAGATGGTGTTGGCCCTATGGATTACTAACTGTGAGCTAAGGTCAGACACACATAATGATCTTTTCCATGAACTACTACAATGTTTTACAGATTTTTATGATATAGTCATATACAGTGCTTCTTTCAGGCTATGTGCACAACTAAAAATTATATAGGATCATATACATCAAGGGATACTATTGTGAAATCAGATTAATCAAATACTAAAGGGATATACAAATAAGGACCATGAGTGGAGTACCTTAATGTAGTTGATGTTGTTCCATTAGATGTATATGTGGTTCAAGTGAGAGAGATCAGTACCATGTTTGTTGGACATTCAATAGTTATCACTTTAGATGATATCAGTGCTTCCAATTGTTTAAATGTGGTCATTTATTTAATATACATAACCATCTATGAGAGTACATGTCTTTTTTTTATAGAATATAAACACCATTTTTGATGAGTACAAAGTTGGAGTTTTTGTTTCCATCTTGGGTTTGATCAATAACTAATACAATGTTATTCTTGGATTTTCAAGTTAACAATCTAGGTTGGATGAATGTCATCATTTGGATGTATTGGTCATTTTCTCATCATTCTATAGATGAACATTGTCACTATTGTGCCTTATTTTTAATGTATAGTGTTCTCACATGGGTATTTATAGGTGGGGGTCGAATCCTCATTTTATTATTAAAAAAAGACCGATTTTTGACTAGGTAGAGGGAGACCAATTACATAGTCACAAGGCCCAAGGCCATGTGGCTTAAATACATGTCTTGAAATCCCATTTTTTGGCCCAATGGACCCCTCGGCGAACTATACTGCTACAGTACCCGGGTAGCTACATTAACTACTACAGTACTGCCACCACTATAGTCCTGCTACAGTACCACTGCCGCTACACATTCACTGCTACTATAGTCCGACACTTCTACAGTATTACTACAGTGCCCTACTACAGTACCTTTTAAATTTCCCTTGCCCAGATTTGATCTAGGGCCTTTTGGATGACATGCATGAGCCTGTACCACATGGCTACAAGCTCTTTGGCAAGTGTTCTCACATGGTTGTTTCATGGAGTGTTGGGTATTATGTATAAAAATGCAGGACCTTCCACCCTTATGTTCTAGAGTTTTTTTTATCTATAATAGTTGTTACGAAAAGTAACATGTCATTTGGTGTGGATCATTCAACCATTGATCTTAGATTTCCTACTGTTTTCGTAAATGATTCCTCTGATATTCCTTTAGACATTGAGGTAATTGTTTTCCATTTAGAATTTCATTGGGGTGTAAAAAAATTTACACACCATCTAATTTTAGGTGAAAAATGGGGAAGAATGAGCACACAAGTTTGTCAGATAATCTGGTGGAGAAGGATTCAGGATTCCCTTTTTCATTATCATGGGATTCACCAGTTCAATTTTCTAATAATGAAGAGAGTTCACTTTGTTTGTGCCTACACTACTAAAGGTTTAATCAACTAATGGTAAAGAAAAAATATACTTTTCCCTTTGTCGATGATTCTTTTGATCTAAAAAATGGGGAAATATTGTATTTGAAGATTTATATTTATTTGGGTTATCATAATCATGGAGTTCTGTAGTATGATATTGGGATGAATGACTTCTGAATAAGGTATGAACATTATTAATATCTCTATATGATATTTTTTCAGACTAATTCTCTAATAGTTTTTCTTCAATTTGATGAATCCAATATTCTGAAACTATCATGAGACATTTCTATAAGTGTTAAAATATGATATTTTTTATTACATTTGTTATGAGAGTGATAATGAGCCCCATCTTAGTTTGGTTTTAGAAATCTGTATGATTCACCATTTGAATGAAATTATTTCAAAATGATACTTATTGATTCATGAATTTAAATTACTAGAGAACATTATTTTTCATCATGGATTAATAATTGATGTAGAGAAGTTGAATGATGGATCTTCATGAAAGAAACATATAATATCATTGATATTCATATCATTCATATTTTTTTTATATAGTGTTCACTATTCATCAAGGATTTCTTGACATTGGTGTCACCATTGAATGATTGTACTAGGATGGTCTGATATTCCCAGGGAGAGATAAATTGTTGTCTTCTTTCAATAAGTTAAAACTACATCTTCCATCACCCCTATTCTAATATTACCTATGCTTAGGATGTGAATTATAGTTTCTATGGTTCTTATGGTTCTTTTTTAAGTTGTTCTCTAATGAAATATAATCATGTGAAGGAATATAAAACTCTTTAACTTCATCCACCTAAAATTAAATACCCCACTCATAATTTATAGCTTTCTATAGTCATGAATGTTAAAATATATTAGCGGCATTATCATCTGAGAGAAAGGTTAAGAGTCTTGAATTTCAACAATTGTTTTTCATATTTTCAATTAAATAATATTATGGTAATGTGATAACAGAAAAATGTTGTGGTAGTGAAACACCAAGAAAAAATAAGAAAATATAAGGTTGACCGGGATACCATCACAAGACCAGGCCCTCCCCAAAAGAATTGAAGGATCACATCAGGCCTTTGGAACCCATATTGACACCTCCCTACATTATCCCTCATCACCCATACATTTTCTATACAAATAGTATTGTCTAATTCCTCATCTTAATCCTGACCAAAATATAGGATATCACTAAAGATTATTGTCATAACAAAAGAAAATAGTGCATCAAAAACCATCAAAAACACGAACACACCATAAATACTAAAAAGACTCATGATTCTCTATAGGACAAACCAAACCACCAAAAGAAGAACAAAATTTATTCAAGGTACAAAAACTATCCCAATTTCCCCAATAAACCTTCCAAATAGACCATAGTGGTGTCATATATGGATGCACTAGTAATGAAATTCATAGAATGATCATCAATAAGTGGAACCTAACCGGATAAAGAAAACTAGAACATTACTGGACTAGACAATGTTGAAACAGGGACATGAGATAAATGTAAAGTTGAAACCCACCAAAAACAACCATCTATGTTGGTGAATGATGGAAAATACATCATCGATAGGGATCCAAATATAGATCTAGGGTTCCATGAACTGATATGACAAGTCACTGTTTCACACACATATTTCCCACGATGAAGGGGGTGAACATCCCAATGAAACTGGAATCATAAAACTAAACACAAACACCCTAGAAGAAGCGAGAAGGATAGAGATGGAGGCTGGAAATGGGAAACAATTGGAATTGATAATTCCAAAGGTCTCTATCTATGAATTCATATTGACTCAGGAAGAAGGTGACAAAACATCCACATTCTAAATCTAACGGAGCCAACTGACTCAGATACCTAATGATGACCACCAAAATCAATTGGGTCCCCATATATAGAGAACTCATCATGAGAGCACATATACTTCATGTAAGAAAGGAGGAGGATTTTAATATGGATTGGGAGGGAAATTAGAGCACCATGTTTCATCATCTAGATTGGAAGAAATCCTAGAGGGAGGGCATTTGAGATTTGAGAGTTGACACCCCTTACGTGACCATCCCTATCAAAGAGAAGTTCACATTATTTTCAAATCATAAGAGATTGAACTATATATATTATTAAATATAAATGAATCATATACATATTAGGTGGTTTTGATACATTTATATGTTTCAATTTAATAATTCCTACACCATAGGGAATGGGAATGTCATTTCAGGATCTCTTAGTAAGAATGGAACATTACAAGATGTTTTGGAATCAAAAGAAGAGTGGGACCTTATAGGGATTTTTGATCTGTTGAATAGGGATGCATAAGAGAATGTTCTTGTCATGGTTTTGACCACTGTTTAGATATCATTATCTCTCCATGGGTCTATTCTACAGAGCCATCAGTAGGATATTGAGATCATAGATATTCCAGAAACCTTATATGGAAGGGTTCCAATATCTAGTAGGTCTCCTCTCTCGAAGTTACCCTCATTTATTTGGATTGATTTTCAATATCATCATCTATTAATATTATTTTTGAATTTCATTTTCATTGATGGGATGTTCATCTAGGAACATCAAAGATATATTATGACATGAAATTTCAATTATGATGGATGGTTATGATGTGTGACATTGGTACTTTTTTCACCCACTTTTACACTGACCAATATATAATAGAATAAAATTTGAAACCATATATCTTCTCCAACATCATGTAATTATATATTAGATATGGAATGAGGTATCCATTTATTTCATTATGGTATTACCATTGAATCCGTAAATTAGGAATTCTAACTAGGTGGGGATTGATTAGTTGTAAAATATATATCATTTAATTTTAATTATAGATAATGAAAATGTTGAAGATCTAAGTAAGATTTATGTGTAATAAGATATGATGGTATATGGGGTTTCTACTACCATTATATTATATGGGGAACCGAGATTTAAATCATGGTTCTAGAGAGGTCACCAATAGGTTAAGGGGACTCTGGTAATGATTTTTACAACTTATAATCCATAGTTAGATAGTAATATAATATATGTTACTCATATGATGGAGGATATTCTCCATAAATGTCATGAACCAGGCCGGGTCGCCATCCGACCCGGCACCGACCCGGTCCGCGGCAAGGCCCAAAGGGCGTTCCCAATCCCCACGGGCTGGCACAAGTGCCCGGGTATCAAGTTTAACAGGTGGGAACAGTTTTACCCGAAATACAAGACAGAAAAACCAACTAACCAGATAGATAAACTGAAATTAGAAATAGACAACAAAACGTGCCTTTAAACTATGAACAAGTTTAAAGTCTACAACTTGAAGAAATAACTAAAAAGAAAAGACGACAGCGGAAACTAAAACTCATACCCAACCTCCCGGCAGAAGTGAGACCACATCAACACCATTCTGCATGAGAAGACCAGCTGCAACCTGAACCACCATCACTGAGCACGAAGTTGCAACCTGGAAGACAGAAGAAACAGAAACTACATACACCCAAGGGTGTATGCAGGGTGTGAGCTAAAAGCCCAGTAGGACGCCACAGAGAAATGGTTCCATGCCAAAACATTTAAAGACAATTTAAAGTGCTTATTCAAAATTATATTTTCAAAATTCTTTTAAAGAAAAGATTTACAAACCAAATTCCAAAGGAAAACACTGAAAACACTAAAAAGAACTCATTTCACATACACACCTTTTAAGAGGAAGAGAAAAGTTCAAAAAGGGCACACACACACTCTCTCACACACACACACACTCACACACATGTACACACACACACACACACGCTAACACCCAAATGGTCCTCCATATGCCGACGGAAGGCACCATGCCATAGTTGATAGAGCACTATAGGTAAAACCCCTAAGGTTCATCTAGCTCGAGTGGGACCCTAGAAACCTCGTGTCTCGGTGAAACGTGGCTTAGGAGGCCACGACCCTCAAAAAACGTGGCTTAGAAGGACACGACCCTCAGAACATGTGGCTTAGAAGGCCACGACCCTCAGATATCATGTTTAGTTAGTGTTGCAATCGTCAATCCAGCTAAGTGAAACAGGGACGATACCCATCCGGTTCACTAGCACACTAGTTCTAGTCTGCCCACCTAGATACCCAGGGTTTCCCTTGTGCTCAATCAAGTTTCACAATCACATAGTGTATATCACTTTCACATATCTCTAACCAAACAAAACATTACACATACACATCACCGTTTTCATACCCAAACACCATAAAAAAAACACACACGCACACCAAACCCATTTTTATCACATAGTCCAGATCACTTGCGTGACTTGATAAACTATTTAAACAATTAGAAGAACATTTCAAAATAGCACAACAAGAGTTTTCAAATGAGACGTGTCCAATTTCACATGTAAGAATACCTTTAAAACTTAACGCACACACATAATTCTGTCAAAAACAACTCTCGCACCCCTCATATAATTTAATAAGTGCAATTAACAATTTATTAAACACTTAAAATTAGAAAGAAAAGGTTTGCACCAGAACAACGAACTCAATTTCATATACGAAAGTCACTTTAAAACCAAAGTGTAGCTTATACAAACTAAAATATGTTTTCCCATTGTTCAAACATTTTTTCAATTTAGTTCCAAAAGTACGCCACACGGCCAACACACCCAAAGTGACTCATTTTGATTGAAAATCTACATTTAATGACACAGGCACCTCAAAGAACTTGAAAACACACTTCGCACCTACCAAACAACCCCAAAAACCTTACCAACCATATTCCGCATCTCAAACGTCACTTAATTAAACAATTGCTCAATTAATAAAACATCACATATGCATACCACAAGGCCTCACTTTAAAACACACAAATTTTAAATGAAAAAAAAAAACTATTTGAAAATCAATTTCACATTCCAACGCTTCTGAAACCTTATACGCACCCCTAAAAGATACTCAAGGTTAATAATAAAAATTCACACATCGAAAATAGTTTACCTTATATTGAAAAACTCAGTTTAATATCACCCGTACCTCGAACGTTCTTGAAAACACAATTTGCACACCCTAAAAAAAATTAACTATAACGTGTCTAAACATGTCAACAACACAACGCACAAGAAAATGTTGACATTTAATTAACAAAAACTCAAATTCATCAATATGCATATCGAAGCACGTCCAAAAACAAAATTCGCATCACGCAATTTATAAATTAGGACACATTATAATTTAATTAAGGAGCAATTTAAATAATCTGAAGATGGTATGGCATGGAACCACCTACCTTGACGCCGAATCCAGATAATTGATGTGAAACCTTCAAATTCGAGCGCGAGACATCAGTAGCGCGCCGTTTTCACCACAAGGAAACTCGCGCAACTCAAAAACATGAAATCGGATCAACACATCATGTTAGAACCCTAAACAAACAATTGAACCTAAAACATCAAGAATTAACCCAAAAATTTGATGCAAAACCCTCATTTCATGCTAAAAACACCGCAAAAAGACCATCACAACTCAAAACATTAAATCAAAATATCGAAAATCCGAACATGAACCTGCAGAAGCAACAAAACAAAACAAAAAAAACAACAAGGAAACTTAACCGAGGAAGGGTGTTCGCCGGATGGAGCAGGATCGGGTTGGGGTCCCCGGACAAGATAAAAGGGAGACGGAGCGGCGGCCGAGAGACAGAGCGGTGGCTGGGAGGTGGGTCGCCGGACATTGCGGTGCCGGGAGGGAGAGGGAGCAGGAGCGGCGGAGGCCGGCTGGCCAAGGAGGCGGCAGCGATGGGGAAACGTGATAGGGAGCCGGCGACGGCCGGGAGAAGGTCGAGGCGGGCGTGCGGCAAGGAGTTGGCCGAGGGAGGGTGTGTGTGAGTGACGGCGCGAGCAGGGGAGGGAGCAGTGCGACGCGGGAGAGGGCCGTGACGGGGAGCTGATGGCGGGGCGAGCAGGTCAGCGGCGGGGCGAGCGGGAGAGGGCCGGTAGCGCGCAGGGTTAGGGTTAGAGGGGAAGGGGGGTGAGCCGCGACGAGGGGGGTAGCCAGGGGATCCGACAGGATTGAGAGGAGAAAGAAAAAAAAAACGGAGGGACGAAAAGAAAAGAAGGGGGGAAAAGAAAAAGAAAAAATAAATAAAAAGAAATTAAAATAAAAAGGAATTAAAGTAAAATAAAATAAAATAAAAAGGAAATAAAACCTAAATTCAGTATTAATAATAATAATAATGACACCTCAAATTATAATATATTTATTGTTATCATTAAAACAAACTATTAATCCTTATTAGTTTTATTATTATTGTTATCATTATTATTATTACTATTATTATTATTAAGAGTACTATTAATAACGACACAAGACAAATTATATTCTTAACACCATTAATATTATTGTTTTATTATACTGATCCATTTCATTTAATTAATTAACCATCAAGCAGGGCGTGTGGTGAAACGGGCGGGGCCGCGCGACGACCCAGGTGAGGCCACACAGCTTCGGTCGCGTTGCGCTGGACGCAAACTAGTCAAAACACAAAGAACTCGAAATCTAAAGTCGGGTTTCGACCCGAACTAACTAGCGCAAAGAAAATTAATAAAATAAATAAATTTTGAAATAGTGGGTGCAACAATTCTCCCCACCATAAAGCTTTCTGCCCCCGGAAAGCCGCAACTAAGGCTGAGACCCAAAGTAGGAAACAGCACCCCACTAAGGATCAAATAGGATCCCCACAAACATTAACAAAAGAGAGAGAGAAACATCGTGCTCAGAGAAAGTGACTCAAAGACAACATCAAGAAATGCATAAAAAGACTTTCCGATATGTGTCGCCCACCCCAAAAGCTAGAACGCCTCCAGCTGATTGTTTTAGAAAACGAACTCTTGAACCCACAAGAGCCAACTTCATACGCCAAAACACCTCAAGCACTCTGAAACCGAAACCACACCACTTGGCTAATATGAACAAAAGAGGTCAAACCACGTCCTCGGAACACTCCTATCACTATCAACAAACTATCTTTGAAAACAGAAGCTATAGATCAACATGGGGAAGCTCAAGGGGCTCCCCACCATTAATAAGTCACTGATGCTCGAAATGAGAGTGGACAACCGACAGGGGGAGGTTCGAGCGGACTCCCCACCATTAAAGAAAAGTCCAGCACTGATTCATCCTAGAGACATTCGTGCGAGACCCAATGTGGGTCTCCCCACCATTAAGAACCTGCCAACGCCAAAGGCGAGACTAGAAAACCAGCATGGGGAGGTCCATGAGGACTCCCCACCATTAGAACTAACAAAATGCATAGAACTTTGAAAAACTTCTCAATGGTGACCAAACACCCCACCACAAGGGGCGGGGAGGGAGGGGCCCTAACCACCCGGGTGTCAGAACCATGACCTAAGACCTGACCAACACATCCACATCCCGGGATGAGCATTATAAAATTTTGGGACTGATTTTTCCCCAACAGACTCTCAAGGACCACTAAAGGTGATTTCATCCAATGGGACGCAACCCCAAAGACTTTAAGTCAACGAGACGAACAAGCCTCCACATGATCATGAAAACCTTCTGCAACCAGATGGTTAGTTTGGAGTAGAACAACCGTAGAAATCAATTTGAGCTGCATTCACTTTCAACACCGATGACAGAAATAAAGTCGGGGTCTCATACCCCCTCGGGGTTCCTGACCATGCGCCAGCTTCACTCCGAGGGCTATGGCTGGAGCCCTGATGTTTGAAGCATCTTCTGCCTCGTAGTCAGGCATGGAAAACTCCAGAACGGAGCTTCTCCTTTTTGGTGTCACACGAAATCCTATTACACCTGAGGATACACCATCAGACACAACACACCATGACATCCAACTGATCATACACAAAACATTAACCAACATAAGAGCTGCAATGGTGCATGCGCATCACCCTTTGTCACACTGGATGAGAACAAGACACCGCAAATCGTCACCGAACATGACCATTACTGTTGAGAGGAACATTATACGGAGAAGGACTTTAAACTAGGTCTTAAACAACACATGATTCCTGCAATTGACCGTAGCATCCCCATGTGACTGGGTCTGCCACACTAGTGGCCTAACGTAAACCTCTTTCTTAAACAAGACAAACCAAAGATCAGAGGTCATTTAGAATGATAGGCTACACTGACGACTTAGGGTTGCTTCCAAACCACTGTTGATTATCAAAGAGGTCTCACGCTGCAAGACGTCACCGAACATGACCCTTGCGGCTAATGTAAACACTACCAACCATTCAAAACATCGATAAGCACTGACAGCTCTCAATCGCCTTCACCCTTCCCCACTGGAATTTCTTTCGCCGTTTCTAGGGGAAACCTTCAAGCGTAACGACGTTAAATTTCATACTCGATGACTCAGGGAACTCAAAGAAACCAAAACTCTGTTCAACTCCCCTCGCATCTGTCATCCCAGTGCGAGAGGATCCACTTAGTTGTAAAAATTAAAGGTGGGTTTAATTCCAGAATCCAAAAAGAGAATCCTTCGATCAACTGGAGTGTCGGCCAACGGGGAATTCCCCGTAGTCGTACTTCAATCACATGCCCATGCTTTATGGGGGCATACACTAGTCAAGAAAGAAAACTATGGACCCAACCAAACTGGTCCAACAGTCAAGACATACCACAAGAAAACACCAAACGTGCAGGGGAAACCACTGCAAGTGCTCCCCGATGTACTCTTCAAAGGAATTTACTAACCACACGCTTACATACCAACTTACAAATAAGAACTCAAACTCGGGACATAAACCATTCAGAAATAATACTCAGTTCAAAACGCCACGCATCCAACATCTCAAAAACACAAGGACACGCCACACAAACACCATTTACTAAAACACCAAACATTTTCTTTAACAAGACATTTTAAAAATAAGCAAAGCCAGTGGGTTGCACAAACACCAATGGTGTCTCATGGGCCTCGCACATGCATGTTCTCGTGCCGCACTGGCACCCACCTCATATCCATCAGAGCACTCATCCGCTCGTGCCATTAACCATTTTTTTTCCATATACACTCATGCATGTGGTTTCCCACGAGAACACCAAGGGTCAAAAACAAACCATTCCATTTTTTTTCCAAAACCAAAACATCCAACCCACACTTTCCAAACCTTTCGCGTCATTTTCTTTTTAAACCCTTTTATTTGAAAAAATTTTCCCAGACCAAAACATATTTAACTAAAAACCAAATTCTCACGAATCCAAAACAAAGAGACGAGAAATGACGCAAGAGAAAACTTGTGTCAGAGGGTGACTGGAACGTATGGTTGGCGGCCATACGCCAGTCATGCCACTGCATCGGAGGGCATTCTAGGACAGCGTCCCCGGCTCCACATGGCTTGCCAGACCCTGCGAGCTCACTAGGACCACTGAACTTACCCCTTTTTCATTTCCCATGGAAAAGATTAACCGCAATGACCAAAAACACAGACAAAACTCAACACACTTTGGTTACTCGAGTTCCGCCACGAGGTGTGCTGGCCAGGCACATTGCTCGTAGCTAGAACGCCGAGTTCCGACAACCTTAATTTTGGTCTAGTATGACTCTATCTCAAAAGAGAAAGACCCAAGAGAGCAAACCTTGCCCTTTGATACCATTTTGTCACAAACCAGGCCGGGTCGCCATCCGACCCGGCGCCGACCCGGTCTGCGGCAAGGCCCGAAGGGCGTTCCCAATCCCCACGGGCTGGTACAAGTGCCCAGGTATCAAGTTTAACAGGTGGGAACAGTTTTACCCGAAATACAAGATAGAAAAACCAACTAACCAGATAGATAAACTGAAATTAGAAATAGACAACAAAACGTGCCTTTAAACTATGAACAAGTTTAAAGTCTACAACTTGAAGAAATAACTAAAAAGAAAAGACGACAGCGGAAACTAAAACTCATACCCAACCTCCCGGCAGAAGTGAGACCACATCAACACCATTCTGCATGAGAAGACCAGCTGCAACCTGAACCACCATCACTGAGCACGAAGTCGCAACCTGGAAGACAGAAGAAACAGAAACTACATACTCCCAAGGGTGTATGCAGGGTGTGAGCTAAAAGCCCAGTAGGATGCCACCGAGAAATGGTTCCATGCCAAAACATTTAAAGACAATTTAAAGTGCTTATTCAAAATTATATTTTCAAAATTATTTTAAAGAAAAGATTTACAAACCAAATTCCAAAGGAAAACACTGAAAACACTAAAAAGAACTCATTTCACATACACACCTTTTAAGAGGAAGAGAAAAGTTCAAAAAGGGCACACACACTCTCTCTCACACACACACACACTCACACACACGTACACACACACACACTAACACCCAAATGGTCCTCCATATGCGGACGGAAGGCACCATGTCATAGATGGTAGAGCACTATAGGTAAAACCCCTAAGGTTCATCTAGCTCGAGTGGGACCCTAGAAACCTCGTGTCTCGGTGAAACGTGGCTTAGGAGGCCACCGCCCTCAGAAAACGTGGCTTAGAAGGCCACGACCCTCAGAACACGTGGCTTAGAAGGCCACGACCCTCAGATATCATGTTTAGTTAGTGTTGCAATCGTCAATCCAGCTAAGTGAAACAGGGACGATACCCATCCGGTTCACTAGCACACTAGTTCTAGTCTGCCCACCTAGATACCCAGGGTTTCCCTTGTGCTCAATCAAGTTTCACAATCACATAGTGTATATCACTTTAACATATCTCTAACCAAACAAAACATTACACATACACATCACCATTTTCATACCCAAACACCATAAAAAAAACACACGCACACCAAACCCATTTTTATCACATAGTCCAGATCACTTGCGTGACTTGATAGACTATTTAAACAATTAGAAGAACATTTCAAAATAGCACAATAACAGTTCTCAAATGAGACGTGTCTAATTTCACATGTAAGAATACCTTTAAAACTTAACGCACACACATAATTCTGTCAAAAACAACTCTCGCACCCCTCATATAATTTAATAAGTGCAATTAAAAATTTATTAAACACTTAAAATTAGAAAGAAAAGGTTTGCACCAGAACAACGAACTCAATTTCATATACGAAAGTCACTTTAAAACCAAAGTGCAGCTTATACAAACTAAAACATGTTTTCCCATTGTTCAAACAATTTTTCAATTTAGTTCCAAAAGTACGCCACACAGCCAACACACCCAAAGTGACTCATTTTGATTGAAAATCTACATTTAATGACACAGACACCTCAAAGAACTTGAAAAAACACTTCGCACCTACCAAACAACCCCAAAAACCTTACCAACCACATTCCGCATCTCAAACGTCACTTAATTAAACAATTGCTCAATTAATAAAACATCACATATGCATACCACAAGGCCTCACTTTAAAACACACAAATTTTAAATGGAAAAAAAACTATTTGAAAATCAATTTCACATTCCAACGCTTCTGAAACCTTATACGCACCCCTAAAAGATACTCAAGGTTAATAATAAAAATTCACACATCGAAAATAGTTTACCTTATATTGAAAAACTCAGTTTAATATCACCCGTACCTCGAACGTTCTTGAAAACACAATTTGCACACCCTAAAAAAAATTAACTATAACGTGTCTAAACATGTCAACAACACAACGCACAAGAAAATGTTGACATTTAATTAACAAAAACTCAAATTCATCAATATGCA
Organism: Viscum album; assembly: GCA_963277665.1. NCBI lineage: Eukaryota > Viridiplantae > Streptophyta > Magnoliopsida > Santalales > Viscaceae > Viscum > Viscum album. Next base: position 1,835,171,561 of record OY728161.1, on the reverse strand, counting down.
TATCGAAGCACGTCCAAAAACAAAATTCGCATCACGCAATTTATAAATTAGGACACATTATAATTTAATTAAGGAGAAATTTAAATAATCTGAAGATGGTATGGCATGGAACCACCTACCTCGACGTCGAATCCAGATAATTGATGTGAAACCTTCAAATTCGAGCGCGAGACATCAGTAGGGCGCCGTTTTCACTGCAAGGAAACTCGCGCAACTCAGAAACATGAAATCGGATCAACACATCATGTTAGAACCCTAAACAAACAATTGAACCAAAAACATCAAGAATTAACCCAAAAATTTGATGCAAAACCCTAATTGCATGCTAAATACACCGCAAAAAGACCATCACAACTCAAAACATTAAATCAAAATATCAAAAATCCGAACATGAACCTGCAGAAGAAACAAAACGAAACAAAAAAAACAACAAGGAAACTTAACTGAGGAAGGGTGTTCGCCGGATGGAGCAGGATCGGGTTGGGGTCGCCGGACAAGATAAAAGGGAGACGAGCGGCGGCCGAGAGACAGAGCGGTGGCTGGGAGGTGGGTCGCCAGACATTGCGGTGCCGGGAGGGAGAGGGAGCAGGAGCGGCGGAGGCCGGCTGGCCAAGGAGGCGGCAGCGATGGGGAAACAGGATGGGGAGCCGGCGGCGGCCGGGAGAAGGTCGAGGCGGGCGTGCGGCGTGCGGCAAGGAGTTGGCCGAGGGAGGGTGTGTGCGAGTGACGGCGCGAGCAGGGGAGGGAGCAGTGCGACGCGGGAGAGGGCCGTGACGGGGAGCTGATGGCGGGGCGAGCGGGAGAGGGCCGGTAGCGCACAGGGTTAGTGTTAGAGGGGAAGGGGGGTGAGCCGCGACGAGGGGGGTAGCCGGGGGATCCGACGGGATTGAGAGGAGAAATAAAAAAAACGGAGGGAGGAAAAGAAAAGTAGGGGGAAAAGAAAAAGAAAAAATAAATTAAAATAAATTAAAATAAAAAGCAATTAAAATAAAATAAAATAAAATAAAAAGGAAATAAAACCTAAATTCAGTATTAATAATAATAATAATGACACCTCAAATTATAATATATTTATTTTTATCATTAAAACAAACTATTAATCCTTATTAGTTTTATTATTATTGTTATCATTATTATTATTACTATTATTATTATTAAGAGTACTATTAATAACGACACAAGACAAATTATATTCTTAACACCATTAATATTATTGTTTTATTATACTGATCCATTTCATTTAATTAATTAACCATCAAGCAGGGCGTGTGGTGAAACGGGCGGGGCCGCTCGACGACCCAGGTGAGGCCACACAGCTTCGGTCGCGTTGCGCTGGACGCAAAATAGTCAAAACACAAAGAACTCGAAATCTAAAGTCGGGTTTCGACCCGAACTAACTAGCACAAAGAAAATTAATAAAATAAATAAATTTTGAAATAGTGGGTGCGACAATAAATATGTATTTGTTTTTTGGTTGATCATGGGACACAACTCTCATATTGGTTTAGTTGGATTATAACAATAGTTATCATTATTCAATCAGAAAATCTCCATTTTAGGTTTCCATGGTCACATGTGTAAATCTCCCAATTATTTGCTAATGGTGGGAAAAGAGTCTTCGGTGGGACCGAGATTGATTTTTCATATATATCCAAGAATTATAGATATATGTCATAATTTTGTTACATATCATAGTTGATAGAAATTTAATGAGAATCAATGAAATCAGATTTTTGAGTTTCCTATAGGTGACCAGGTTATCCTAAAATAACCTCCATGGCTAGGGAATCGCTAGATTGGAATGAATGGAAATTTTTCTCCAAGATAAGTTGGAAAATTCATGTTCCATGGGATTCATGGGTATGTTTATTATAATTCGAAATTCCAAATTTAGCTGATAGAAATTCATTATTTTTTATACATATCCTAAATATAGTAATACCATCATGATCCATCTCATGTTTTAATTTGGAAATAGATTGAGCTATATCCATATGATTTTGTGGTAGATAATCTAGTTAAGATAATTGAATCTCTAGTGAAATACTTGTGTGGTAATTCTATACCATTTTTATAGTTTTATGGTTGAATGAATAAGATTATCATGAGACATGGGATGCAGTTGTTGATGAAGAAGTAGTGGCCTCAAAAATTTACCAGAATTCATTATTCCCCATCACATATATAGGATAGAAAATATAATTTTGTGGTGTTTTCAATATCTCATTACATATTTCATGGTATTTTTTAATTTTTTATTTAAATCTTGAATTGGGTGCATATTGGGAATCCCATTGATGAAGAACATTTTAAGAGTTAAATTAAATAATGTTAGAAGATAAATTTTTTATTAATTAATGTAGTATGGTAATAAATGTGAAACAGATTTTTAGGTCACCATCTATCTTTGTTGAATGATCTAATTGTTTTGGGGGTTTTATGTAATAATATGGATTATTTTACTGTGTTCTAGAATATAACATGGTGTGTATATGGGTTATAATATGTTTAATTAGTCTCCAAACACAGTTAATAAATCATGTACATTACATGAATGGAATACAATTTTTTAATAGATATATCATGTTCTATGATAGAAGGTCAGTTTTAATAAAAATTAGATGTTTTTTTTTCAGATTATGTGACCCTTGTAGATTTCAAGATGATTAAATAAAATCCAGACAATGTTGGCTTTTTGAACATGGATTTTAGTGTGTTTTATAGGTTGAATATTATATCATTTATCCACGTCCCTCCATAATCTAGAGAAAGATCCCATCATCAATGATTTTGGGAGTCTCAATTTGAGATGGACTGACTAGTTCGGGGATTGATCTCTGATGTGGTTGGGATACTTCACACTGGGTGATTAATCCATTCTAAAAATTTATTGTATTTGATCAATATAGTTATGTGGCATTGTGCTATTGGATTTTATTATCTATGATTATTTTTCTTGTTTTTTCCTTGAACATCCATTGTGGGGATCTTGTTTGATGGGGAAATCCATGTTGCTTGTGGTGTGTCGAGTTTGTAATCATGAGGTATGTGTCTTTTACTTTTATATTCTTGAACTGTTGTTACATTGGAAAATTCTTATTGTTCTTATATTTATCATAGGGACAGTATTTTTACACATTTTAATTACTGTATGGTGATTTATTGGTAGGTCTGTATGAATGCCATTTATGAGGTAGGTGGCTTCATCTCTAGCCCGTGTTGGTGAACATCTGTCACAACCCATCCCCCGGGGCCTCTGTCGTGACTACCCCAAGCCTGCCTTACATAGGCCAGGGGCTGGAGACTAGACCAGAGGCATAATTCCCTAAATCTGGGAAGGAATTTCCTTTATAACCTGTAAACACTCACAAAAACCAGCCCATAGCTAGATGAAACACCAAGTAAACTGTATAACAAATGAGTTCTGAATGTAAAAGGGGCCAGGATACAAGCCCAACTGGAAGGTACAAGTACAACAACGATACAATACAACTAAAAGATAAGGGAAGACAACTACTGCATCATCCTTATGGGTTCTTAACTGATGGGTAGGTACATATCGCTTCCTCATCACTCCACGTCTGACCATCGCCTCCGTGTACCAACTCACAGTATCGTCCAACTCTAGGTATTGTCCAGTCGTGGAACTCTCTACCTCAGTCAGTGTTGTTCGTCATCTATATCCAATAAAACATGGTGTGGGCATAACACGTGTAGGGTTGACTATAACGAAACTCATTAGGGATCCTCACACCCTCAATGTATCAAAAAATCCACCAAGGATAAACCACAACGAATGAAATCAATAGATAAAACTAATTAGGTACATTCCCATACATATACCTATGTTATCAAGTGATCGTTCTCAATCATGATGAAAAACACCGAAAAACTGACTCAACTCAAACCAGGATTTTATTCTATAGGGTAGTATCGAGTAACATACCAAGTCACATTGTCGAAACCTTGGATGCTAGAGAACTCCTCCCCTATCGAGTACAGTGGTCCTGCCGCAACACCACGTGCACTTCCAACTAACCTTAGACTACTGAGGTACTCCTTCGGTTGAGTATCATGGATTTGTCGCTTCACCAAGTGTGCTCCCCTCCATGGGTCTTCCATGTCACCAAGCGCACCCCACATCATAGCATGCTAAGGTACTCCTTCTGTCATGTACCATCGGTCTGTCACAACACCAAGTCGATCCCCACTATGGGTCTGCCGCGACACCAAGGCGCTCCCCACTGGACTAGTCAAGTTACTCCGAGTCAAAATGGTCAGTAGTCTTCAGGTCTCAGCCAGTTATTATGTCTCTACACTACGCTCGCTCGTCTCTAAGAAGATACATTCCACGATCTACTGGTCGATACTCCAACTATCACGATATCCCACGAAGATGTACCTCAAAAGTCTGTCACATCATAAGGGTCTCAACGTAATAGACGGGGCATCAAACGGATGCACGGTCTGTGAGTTATTATCCTTTCAGTCTCGAGGGCCCGGTTGGATTTGTGCTCGATCCAACCTAACCATTTCCCATCCCAATCCAAAACACCAGTGGAGTATACTCAAAGGAAACATCTTGCTCCATGATTTCCAGCGCCGCTGACTGTTCATCAAACGAACATCTCTTGCCAAAGTTATGGAAAAAGAGCATAAATGGTTGTAGTGGGCCCGGGTCCGGTCCGACCCGGTCGGACCGAGACAGCCCCACCTGTCATGGGTCGACCAGGTCTAGGTCAACCTGGCCTGACCTGCTGGGTTAGGACCAGCACATCATGCATCCTGGTCTGACCCAGTTGGACTGACACGGCCCGACCTAGCATGGGTCGACCCGGTTCCGGTCGACCCCGCCTGACTCACTCTGTAAGGCTCGGCCCGTGATGCCGCCCAGTCCGCTGGGAGGTTCGATAGGCCACGAGGTGAGCTAGGGGCCGCGGAGCCCATGAGGGACAAGGGGTGGCTCGGACGCAGGGTTTCGTGAGCGCGTGGGGCTGGAACGGCCGGGGTGCCGTGAGGGCGCTGGGTAGGTTAGGTCGGGGTGCCGTGGGGGCGCGGGTCGGTTGGGTCAGGGGGCTGCAGGGGCGTAGGCCGGTTCGGTCGTGGCACCGCGGAGGCGTGGGTTAGTTTGGTCGGCGTCCCGCTGGAGGGGCAGAACAGTTCAGACGAGGCACCGCGAGGGGCACAGGCTCGTGCGGCCGGGGCGACGTGAGGGGCACATGATGGTTCGACCGAGGTTCCGTGGGGGGCGCGGGAGGTTCGTCTGGGGCGCCACACGGTGCACGGGATTGTGTAGCCTGTGTGTAGGCTGGTTTTTTCGAGGCGTTGTGGGGGAGCGGGACGGTTGGGCCGGGGAGCCGCAGGGGCACGAGCAGGATTGGTCGGGGCGCCGTGGGGGCATGGGCCGGGGCGCCGTGGGGGTGGATTCCGGTTTGGCCTCAACACCGAGGGGGCTCGGGCCAGTTCGGACGGGGCACCGCGGGTGTGCGGGACGGTTCAGTCGGGGCGCCGCGGGGGCGCATGCCGGTGGGGTCAGGGCACCACTAGTGGTGCTGGCCGGTTTGGCAAGGGCACTGCGAGGGGCGTGGGCCGGTTCATTCAGGGCGCCGCGAGGGATGCGGGCTAGTTTCGTCGGGGTGACGGGGGGGGAGTTCGAATGTGATGGTGGAGCGTTGTGGGGGAAATTCAGGTCACGGTGGCCTTGGGTGGCGGCGTCGTTGCCATCGTCACCTTCCTCAATTTCAAAGAGTGCATGAAAGAAGAACGGTAGAGGGGTTGGGACACGTTGGTTTGGCCCACCCCTTCCGCATTTAGGGTTGTAGAATTTGGCTCAACAAGAATGAAGAACGATGAACTTCAAATATTACAACCTCCGCAATGATTATTTCCCAAACTGTAAAAGAAAACAAGTAAAGTATTGTCACAAAAATAAACCCCTACCTCTGGTTGATACGTCGACGGAGTCATGGGGAAGAAGAAGAATCATTGAAAAAATATGTACATCGGTTCGTCATAGTCGAAGACGTACCACGTCGGAGGAAGTCTCCAAGAAGAAGGTCGAAGTCAGGGTTAGCGTTCTTCGTAGGTATTCTTCATTGGAAGAATGCGTTCTTCATTCGGAGAAGTAGTTCTTCGTTGGAGAGATTTTTTCCAAAGGGTCCACCAAATTGAAATGTGTGAAAAAATAATATATAATGAAATCTATTAATTACTTGGGATAATTAAAAAAACATTCATTAATTATGGTGGGTGGCATAATTAAAGCATGAGGGTTGGCATAATTAAAGGTATGTTCATTGGCACAATTAATGTGGAGGAATCCTAGAGGCTCCAACACATTAATTAGGGGGGTTGAGAGTTTCTCGCAATTAAAGGGGGGTTTAGTCTTGGGTAGTCCCAACCACCATAACCTCTCATGGAAGGTTATGGTTCGGGTGGTCCCCACCACCATAAACTCTAATGAGAGGTTAAGTTCTGGTGGTCCCCACACCTCGACTTACACATGGAGGTTTAGTTCTGGTGGACCCCACCTCCCCACACCAACATGGGTATTGCAAATAAAAATAAAAATATCTAACACTTTTCTTTTTATTTTATTCTAACATGAAAAACCAAAAAATTAACATTCACCTTCGACCAACTACCATTGAGGTGAATGTCTTCTTAAACTAATACTGGTGCTACGGGTTCAACGGTGCCCTCAGATTTCAATTTTGAGTATCGGTTCAAAAGATAGAAAAACCCACTCGCAGGTTTACTAAATGTACCCGAAATAATGTTCAAAAACTCATTCTGGGCAGTCCGGGCCTTGGAATCATGCACCGTCAATTTTCACGGACTCATAAAATTCCCATAATTTTAAAAAAAATTACATGGAAATTTCAGGTCTTTACAACTTCATTGCTCTTATTTAGATAAATTCATTTATTAAACTAAGCTTACTAATATGACTAATATATTCTATCTATCTAGAAATAGATTTTATTAACGATGTCTTTGACCAAAACAATGTAAATGAAAATGATATTACAATGAATTTTGAAATGGTTTTATGAATGGTATTACAATGCTTATTTTGATGAATTTTTTCATTATTTTTTTTAAAATGAACACATGGGAATCCTTGGGTACTTAGAAGGAGTGTAGATTAATAGGCCTTACCCACTATCTAAGGGCTTCTCATGAGAATTTCTTTAACTCCTTTGGAATATTTTTTAATGTAGTTTTTAGAGTTACTTGAAGGATAAATTTTGTGGCTGTTCTTTGGATCTCTATAACATATTCATATGTTTAGTGGGTTGACACATACACATTTTTCTATGTTAGGTACATGTGTCCTAGATATCCTTAACGAGTGTGATCCCTGGTGTGATATTATCAGTTCTTAGTATTTTATCTTGTATTGGTGGACTTACATTAATTGAAATTATATGATATGTGATTCATTATTTTTATTGACATTATATATCAATATTGATAGATGGTTATGTTATTATATGAAACTGATTTACCAGTTTTATATAAAAATGTGGAAAATTGGAAATTAATCTATTTTCAATTATTTTCAAATGACACTATCAGACTATTTGAACAAATTATTTACATTAAAATTGAGCATTAAAAAATTATTTATTATATACATGATATGGAACACCTCTGTGGAACCCTAGTGATCTTGTTACCTCACACACTATGTACCACTTTAGTGGTGCGTATACTTGGTTAGGTCTTTTGATTTACTGATAGACAAGGTTTGATAGTGAGGTTATCTGTTATCTGTGTTGGGTAGTTGGTTTGGACATAGTGTGAGTCTTCCCACACTATCTCATTGAGTATTTTTTTTGTATTTTGTTAGTCCATTTTCGTTGGACCTATACTAGGAGATTGATTATACTATTGGCTATTTTTTTCTATTTATATTATTATTGAATATATATTTTACTTCAATTGTTGTTATTAATTATATGTATATATACATTGATTTCACTTTAGGCTGAGAGAAACCATTCCCCTTTTTTACTTCAATATGGTTGGGAGCACGTCGACCTCCCATGGGGATCCGTAACTACATTTGATAATAAAAACAATTAGGTCAAATAACAGCTCAATAGTGTATTCATGTTAGTTCATTATAAGAATAAAATTTAACCCCATAATAATTTATGATATGATTCTTTATAAATAATTTTATTTTGATTTAAATATACCATTATATTTACCATTGAGTTAAAAAAACCATGATATATTATTTAATTTCTATTATTATATTAATTTTTTTATTATAAACTAGCCTTTATATTAGTGGTATGAAGATGAACATTAAAAAATTATAAAAATATTTATAACCACTTTATAAAATGGTTTTTTATTAATAAATTTTAAATAATAATCCAATTTGAAGTGATTTTATAATGTTCATCAAAAACAATTTCTTCAATTAATGGGTTTAATTCATTTTTTGGAAAGAAAATATTATTAATTTCTACCACTTTTAAAAAGTCTATTTTATGAAATTAATATCATTTTCAAAATCATTCTTTCCTTATTAACATAAGAATTTTTATTTGGATTTTTTTTGGAAAAATGATTATTTTTTGGTCAATAGTATTTAGTACAATAACATTATTTGATTTTATAAAAAATTCAAAATATAAATCTTATTTTTTAAATAAATTATTTTGGAACAATTAAATTAAACCAGAATAATAATTATTTTGAATAAAAATCACTCATTATTTTGGAAAAAAGCATTTTAACACATAAAAATTATTTTTTATGAAATCCATTTTTCATCACATTTATCTAGTTTTAATTTATGAAACAATATCCCCTTATAGAAATTGATATTTATTTTATTGAATTATTATTTTTAATCATTATGTATATATTTTTAAATTTGGAGACATTAATTTTTTGCCTTATTAATAGTAACTTTTCTTAATGCATTATTTTCTATTTTATGCTCATATATAAACAATTTCACTTATCATATTTAAATATGATTAAAATTGAATCCATAGTTGTTGAATAGCCTATTAATATATTATAATCTTTTGGATAATTACCACTATTTCCTATCATACACCTAAAAAATACAAAAAATATCCTTTATTTACCACACATCAGGAGCTTATTAAATTTACCAATAGCAACCAAAATGATTTCTAAATATTTCACCAACTCCATAAATGATCTTGATTTATAATAATATTATCTGTTCAAGGATATAATTGAATGACAAATGATGTTTCTCAACAATGTGGAAGAACTGTTAAAAAAACTATAACATTTATTTCACATTATACATACTATATCTTTTGTATTATTTAAAAAATAACTAATTAAATATATTTAATATAATGAGTTTTTATTATAATTTTGGAATGATCATTTTACACAAACATTATATAAAATTGCAAATGAAATTTTTTCTCATTCGTATTTATGGACAACCACATCCCTATATTGATTTGATTTATTTTTCATAACCATAAATAATTGTTTTCTATAATGATGTATTTATAGTATTTATGTTACATTTAGAAAATAATTTATCATTTTTTATTATAATATCTTATCATCCAAATCAACTTTTTGTATTCTGGAAAGTTATAATGTCGCACATGCATGTATGTGGACAACCCACTCCATGTAGTGGATTTATTTAAATTTCTTCACCACATTAAATTAATAGTTATAAAAATATATTTGATGACAAAATATGATAATTATTGTAATTCCCCAACCCTAGTTACCCAGATCTGGTGCATTATTTTAATACATTGGAATGATTACAAGGAATCAAGTCCTGAGATACCAATTAGTTTCACAGTTTTAGAAATAGATTACATACATCAATTTCACCTTAAAATTTCAAACATAAAATACGACATAGATAGTTCTTTGAGAACACCATTAATCTCTTTTAGCTCGACCCATCATATCAATCATAATGAACTTCTTGGAAATCCCAGAAAAATAAAACATTATAAAGGGATGATCTCATATGCTCAGTAAGGGTAATCAATTTAGTGGAAGATAACATATACAATAGGCATGGAGAATAATTGAAAACACACGAATTTTTAAATAATAATAATGAAAAATTTATGGAAGAAATATGGGCTGAGTAAATAATGCCATAATAAAACATAGTAATGTGTATTCTACTAGTCGATTAACCACAAAAATCGTCAATATCATTCTCATAATGAGGAATTGTATAATACCAGACATTCTGAAATTTTTTGTCAAGGCCTCTATGAAGACGTCTAAAAATGATTAAGGCCTCGGCCAAAACAATATATCAAATGGGAAAGGCCTTGGCCAATTCCATTTAGAATTGTCTAATTAGACCTACAGATTCATCAGGGAGCTATAGTGGTCTCCACCCATCATATACTATGTCCAATACATTTCTCATATGAAAATTTTGAATCATAACATAAACATTCGTATTAGAACTATCCTAAAAAATGTGAATACTTTAACTCTAAACCATGAACGGTATAAAAATAAAACATCCACAGTCAAACATATCAGAAAACCTTCAATACAATGTGGAATATTTGTATCATAATAATTCAACTTCAAACAAGTTTAAAATCCATCAAAGGATGTTGACATAGATGTAAATGATTTGTAAAACTCTTTGACAGAAATATCCATTTTTGATGAAAACATTTAAAAGTAACCCAATTTAGAAATGAATATATTTAAAGACATTTTTGAATCAAAGTGTCCCAAACCACTTTGAATCTTTTTAATGGAATTAATAATTTATAATCCTTCATTTACATATAAATAAATCTTTAAAAACCATTTTTAAAACATGTACATTAATGAGAATGATTTAGAAGTATAAATATTTAAAAAATTTAAAATTAATTTTTAATAAAAGAGTCCCATAAAATGAATACCATTGAAAACTATTTTATGAAACATGGGATTGAATAATAAAAATTTCACAGTAAAAACTTACCCATAAAAAATATTAAATAATAATGAGATTGAGGAATTAACCCATACCTTGCACTTTACTTTGGATAAGGGTACATTTAACCTCCTGTATAATGAACATAGTATGTTACTAAATTATACCAGAACCATATTAATATTTATTATATCATACATGATTTATTTATGACATTATACTACCCATTTAATAATGATTTCCATGTTAAATTATCATTTTGGGTAATAATCGCTATCTTAATCGTACATGCTTTAACTTATAATTCCTGATCATATCATTTAGATCATGATTTAAATACATCCAAAATATAAACCTTGATTTATATATCACATATATTTAGAATATAAATATTTATAATAGATAGATATATGAAATGGAAGACAACATTTATGGAGACGGTTGGTCGTACGTACGCATAGACACTGTATCTGTTTTCATATCATATTGAATTGAAGTAAGTGAATAAGATATATATATAAGTACATACATACATACATACATACATACATACATACATACATACATACATACATATATATATATATAGTAGCATTATTAGGTTTTATATTACATACTTATTAATAATATATAATTTTATAATCATCAATGAATGGTAGACTTGGGAATGAATCTCATCGTGTCATGGAGACGGTAATCCGTACGTACGCACGAGAAAAAATATCATTATATTGATGGTGAAATTTTATGTAATTGGATAGTATATAATATATATAAATAATCATTAACATTTTATATTTATTATTTACATCAGTTATTCTCATTATTATACCCATCCAAATAATGAAGTGTATGAATAACAAACTACACCATGAAATGGAGATAGTAAGCCGTACGTACACACGTATGGTGATTTTTTAAATTATAGGATGGATAGAATAACTAATGTGGTTATACCTTATTTATAGTAACATCATAGTATGTCGGATGAACTGGAGTTATTATTTTGGTATGGAAACAAAAAAGCAAGAGGAAGTGGAAGAATAAAATTACTAGAAAGAGGGTGGGGAAATTTGAACATCTTCTGAAGTTATTTCATTTTGAGTTGATCAAAATGGATCCATAGGTTGGCTTTCTGATCAATGTAATGACTCTAGGTTGATGTGATAGAATTTGGAGGATATTTTGGCAGGGTTTGGCTGATCCAAAAGGCCTTGGATGTGTGATTTTGAAAGAAGGGGAAGCGCCCTTTTTATAAGAGTTGTTAGGGTCACTTTAAGAAATGATAATTATATTAATTTATTATACACTCTTTTTTAGTTTATACTGGCTCCAAATGAATTTATTTCGATCCTTTTGCAATGATCGGTCAAAATCCTCTATACCTGTAGGTTTTAAAGAAGTTTATGTTACCATCATAACCTTATCTTTTAGATTTAACTCATAGTTAAGTAGTTTAACTTGTACCGTGTCTTCTTGTATTCTTACACTATATGGTTAATAAACATACTCTAAACTTTCAAGAGAACAACAAGTGGTTCATTAATGACATGTATAATATTATTTAAGCCCGTTGGACAACCCTTAGGTCTTTGGGAATATAATATCAACCAATAATATATAATTTGTTATAAAACTTATTTTATGTCAATATTGACACTATTTGGTATATTGTTTTTGTGAAAGTCATAAAAACCTTATCACTTTGAATAAAATATATCTAATCAACCGTAAAATGTCATATTATCCTATAAAATTAGTGTAATTCACCATAAGTATCAATTTACATTATATTTAATATTTATAATATCAATTATTATAATATTTCATTAATAAAGTAATTACTACGTCATCATTGTGTCAAAAATAAATTACATTATTTAATATCAAAAAATTATAAATAAAATACCATTATTTATGAAATTTTATTATCATTATAATTAATATTTATTATTGAATTTAACTTATGTATAGCCCCATATTAAAAAAGTTTTAGTTAATAAATATTGAATTTTAACCTTTTAACTCTTGTTTAAATAAAATATTATTAAATGTCCTCATCTAATCAAAGTGAACATAAGTGATCATAATTTATTCCTAGGGATTTTTTTTGGACTAATTTCACTTATACGATATAATTAGTACATGTTTTATGATAATTATAATATCATTTTTACCTTTAATTACTCTATTTACTTTTAACTGTGGTAAATATAAATCAAAAGTTACTTTTCACCAAAAATTATTTTAATTTTATTGAAAAATATCTTACTAATTGATGTTAACTGTGTCTCTCGGATCTTTGAATTCAACTCACATAAACGGGAAAATTATGTTTTATGCAAATTTGATAATGTGCCTAGAAGGTGGGTAAAAGAGTTTAAAAAGTTCAATAAAACTTTATACATATATTTTATTATAAAATGACTCCAATGAATTACATTGAACTTATATAGGTATTATATGTATATTTTGACATAAAATAAAATTATATTAAATAAATAATTATTTAAATAAAAAGTCAGTTTAGAATAATAACGTAGTGTTATTCACTATTCATCAAAAATTGAACGTTTTCAGAAAAATATGTGAAATTTACCCTAAGCTAATATTGATATTCTGAATTAAAAAAATGAAGTATTTTTTACCAGAATAATAACATAGATTTTTCATTTACTAATTTAAAATTAATTCCCTTTGTCAAAACCAAAAGGCGGGTTTTTAAAAAGTAAAAACTATTAAAATATTGACAAGTGTTTATGTAAAATTTAAATGTGAAATTATTTATAATGACCAACATTGTATTAAATGACCAAAATATAATCTAATTATTCATCCAAACCATTCACCCAAATATGAAAGTTATCATAAAAACACCAAAAATTTATCAAAACTAAATTTTTATGTCCTGCATATAAAGAAGAATATTATTTTGTCATAATGAAAATATAAAAGTGTCAAATATTGGATTTCATAAAAGGGATCTCCATTAAAAGGTATTTAAATTTCATTTTCTGAAAAATACTTCCTTTATCTAAAAAATAATTTTCTTTTTATATTAATTCTATAAAAACACATAATATGGATGTAAAAATTTATATGGAATATATAAAATTCAAAATTCATATAATATTATTCATAACCGCTTTTGAACAACTAGTTTGGTATGATGTGATGCACTCGAACTCAGTGTTGCATGCAGTGTATGTTATTGAATTACGTTGAAAAATAATGTACAATGAAATCTTGGGGGTGTTACAATCTCCCCTCCTTTATTAAATTGCATCCTCTCAATTTGAAATTGATCACCAAAAATAAAATGTTAATTATGGAAAAATATCTTTGTGGAAAACCCATATCGGTAATTGGGATATAATATTTATTCTTAACAAGAGGGAAAGAGAATGAAAAAGTCACCCCCAAATTAGGATCTCAATTATGAGAACATTGGTGGAAATTAGAGACACCTGATTGGGGGAAAACATAAATATTTATAGGGTGTGACTGAGGAAATCAATCACAAACAAGTGTAAAATCGACAGCCTCAAAGACATCAATCTATGATGATTTAATATATCACCAGTTCAATGAAACATTAGTTATTAGGATAACACGTTTTTGGTTTTTAGATCCCTTACCTAATGGTTAAGAATTAATGTATTTATAGAATAAGGGGAAAAAATATATATACTTGACAAGTAGAGTTTCTGTCATGACCCATCCCCCGGGTCCCGTATTGTGACTATCCCATTCCCACCTTCCATAGTCCAGGGGATAGCAACTAGAACCAAAGGCATAATTCCCTTAAACTGGGAAGGCATTGCCTTTATAAATCGTAAAAACACGCAACCAGAGTACAAGCAAAATAAAACACTATGTAAAAGTTGTATAACAAGTGTACTGAAAGTTATGGGGTTCTAGAATACAAGCCCAACTGTAAAGTATAAATACAATTGAAAGCAAATACAACTAAAAAGGGACAAAAAACTGGAAGGTGAAATCAGCTCCTGGATTGTCCTTCGGGGTTCCTACCTGAAGGGTAGGTACAGATGGCCTCCACTTCACTCCGTGTCTGTCAGACACCACCGTGTACCGATACGTCGTAAGGTCCTCATGCGGGTACCGTCCAGTCCTGGTGCTCTCGGCCACATTCAGCGCTGTCCTTCGTCTGCATCCAACACAACGAAGTACGGGCATAGCCCGTGTAAGGGTGGGCATAGTGATACTCAGTAGGGACCCCGAGACCCTCAAGGTCTCACAGAATCCAACAAGGATAAACCACAAAGTATGAAATCAATAGATAACCATTACTTAGGTATATGCCCATAGATATATCTAAGTTATCTAGTAACCCATATCAATCATGAGGAAAACACAAAGGTCATTGACTCAGATCAAACCAGGATATTCATTATCGAAACCACAACTAATGGAAAACTCCTCCTCTATCAAACAAAGTGGTCCTGTATCAACATCAAGGAACTTCTCAATAACCTTGTACTGTGGTGGTAGTTCTCATGTCGAGTACTGTGAGTGTGCTACCAACTACTAGGCACTCTATCCGATGTGGGACTACCACCAAATATTGGGTGATCCTCTTAATATCCTACATAGGTACTCCGCCTGTCGTGTACTATTCATTTACTGCCAACTACTAGATACTCTGTCCCCCATGGGACTGTCTCCAAATACCGGGCACTCCCCACGGGGCTAGTCGAATCACTCCGAGTCGAATATGTCAAGTAGTCGTTAGGTCTATCAGTTACTAGGTCTCTGCACTCTGCCTGCTCGTTTCCAGGAGGATCTTCTCCAAAAAATACTTTTCGATACTCCAAGTGTCACGAAATCTCACGTGGAAATATCTCAATGGTATTCTACGTCATAGGGGTCTCAACGCAACACACGGCATGTCAATCGGACGCCTGGTATGTGAGTTATTAGTATTTTAGTCCCGGGGGCCCGGTTGGTTTCATGTATGAACCAACCTGATCATATATCAACTATACCCTAAACTCCAGTGGGGTATATTCAAAGGGACCTTCTCTCATCAAGATTACCATCACCACCTACGGTTCATCAAACGGATGTCATGTGCCAATGATATGGCCAATGTAAGAAAAGGGTTGGTAGTGGGCTCGGGTCCGGTCAGACCCGGTCGGACCGACTCAGACCAACCCAGTCTGGGATGACCCAGTCTGGGTCAACTCAGATAGACCCGATGGGTCTGTTCATGCCCTCTGGGTGGGTCAGCATGCTAAGTAAGGCCAGGTCTGCTGGGCCCGACCCAACAGACTTTGAGGGCGGTTCGGCCCAGATGCCGCCACACAGTCGTCTCGGCCTGAAGGCCGGGACCGGTTCGGCCAGTGTTGGGAGGGGCGCAACTTGGGAGGATGGCAGCTGGGGGGCCAATGGGGAGGCCGCGCGGGGCGTGGTCTGGCGGCCAGATGTAGGGCATGCCGCGGGTGCACCTGGCAGGCCGCTAGGTTATCGGGTAGGGCGCCGGCGGAGCCGAGCAGTGAGCGGGGCATGAGGGAAGCGCGCGGGGGTGCCAGGTAGCATGTGGAGCGCGTTGGTAGCTGACATAGGGGCACCAGGAAGGGTACCATAGTGACGGGTAGGTGGCGTGGGGGGCGTGCAGGAAGGCGGCGCTGGGCATGGCGGTGCGCGGGCATGTTGGTGTGGGTGAGCTGCAGTTCGCATGGCGGGGCGCATCGGTGTTCGGCTGGAAGTACTTGTACGCTTCAAGGGCGGCATGATTCGTAGTGGCCACGGGTAGCGTGGCCTCTGTTTGCCTTCTTCGTCGTCGTTTTTTCATTGACATGCCATTATGTAGTCTTCACAAAAAGAACAATGGAGGGGTCGGGCCATTTTGGTTTGTCCAGCACCCTCTGCGTTTAGGGTGGTAGAAATAAGTTGTCAAGAACAAAACACAACACCCCACCCTAAAAAAGGTAAAAATCAATGTTCTTTGTTTAAGGGAGGAATAACATGGAATTTAAAAGAAGACAAAACCTACCTTTGATTCATCAATCATCGATCGACGTTCATTGATGGTGTTGTGGAAAGAAGATGATGAAGTTCATCGATCATTGCATTCATCATGCACTCCCAACCCAAACTCGTGTGTCCATTCTTCATAGTTGAAGATGGGGATTCCCCACATCAGAAGAAGTCCCAAGGAAGAAGTTTGAATGAGGTCAGCATTCTTCGTTGGTGGGGCATTCATCATTGGAGAGCGTAATCCTCCAAGTTTTGGGTGTCGCGACACTTTACCAGCGCTTTGTCACTTGGTGAAGTCATCAGAAATCCTCATCTCAAGATCCATATATATAGGATAGGGGGGAGGTAGGAAATGATCATTGGAATTTATGATGGTTAATTTATTAGGAACCTTCCTAAATTCCAATGACATTGTTAATTAATTTAATAAGGGGAAAGCCAATTAATTTATGATGGCGTAACGATGCAGTGCATTGGCAAGATTAATTGTATGTGTGTTGGAACAATTATGGTTGAGGAGGTCAAGAGGCTCTCCCTCATTTATGAGTGAGTTGAGAGGTTTCTCCCAATTAATGGGATGTTTCAAGGGGGTTATAACCCGGGTGGTGCCCACCACCATAACCTCTAATGGGAGGTTATGGTTTGGGTGGTCCTCACCACCAGAACCTCTAATTGGAGGTTAAGGTGTGGTGGTCCCCACTTCTAACCTCCACAAGTAGTGGTTATAACATATAAAATAAAATAAAACATGTGTTTATTTTATTTTACTATTTCCACGAAAAACCCAAAAACTAACTTTCACCCTTGCCCAAATGTCATCGAGGAGAAAGTATTACTAAACGAAGAGTGACAGTGTTAGTTCAATGGTGTACTCGGATTTCAATTCCAATCATCTGTTAAAATGTTACAAAATTCCGCTCGCACATTTACTGAACGTACCTGAAAAATTTCAAAAAATTATTATCAGTCACCCTCAAACAACTACCATCATATTTAAGCTCTACCTAGGTGAAACACTCAACAACGAACCCAATGGTACTCTCGGATTTTCAATCCGTGTAACCATTTAGAGGTTTTGAATTTTAAAATAAAATAATTGTCACTTAATTATTTTTTTTGTGGCCAAAAAATAAATTTTTCTGGTTGCCCACGCCGGCCAATGTTAGTATCTTCATAAATAAAGCATGCCCTCAAGAGTTCAGTAGTGGTCTCAGACTTTTTAATACAAGCTACCATTTGAGAGTTATAAAATTTTGGAAAATAAAATAATATATTTAATTATTTTATTTACGATTATGTTATTTTTGGAATTTCTCCCAGGAGGCCCGCACTGACTAAAATTAAGTCGCGCCTTGGGTAAGACCGCCATCCTGAGTGCAACGGTGCCCTCAAGGTTTTGATCTGAGAAACAGTTGAAGATTCATTCAACTTTTTCAAGAAAACAACTAAAGTGCGTTAATTTAAGCATAGAAAAACTTCGACAGATCATTCTGGTCACTCCATGCATCGGAATTGCGCACCGTCAAATTTTACGGAATCATAAGATTCCTATATATTTTAAAAAAATACATGGATATTTCATGGCTTGAAATTCTACCCACCTCAGGAATTTACGTCAATGTAAGCTACAACTCAAACTAAAGGAAAAAATGGGGGTACTGAGCACGCATCTGAGTCTCCCGCTCCCAAGTGCTCTCCTGGTGGTTCCCATGCTGCCAACGAACGCGCACCAGGGTTATCGACCATCCACAAAGGACCCACTCCTATCGATCCTCAATCTTCACTTGAACCTCCGTGAAAGTTTCCACATCATCGATGTCCAACTCCCGATGGTCGATGATGTGAGTAGGGTCATGCACGTATCACCTCAGCTGAGATACGTGGATGTCGTCATGCACCCGATGCAACTGAGGTGGAAGAGCTAAGCGGTATGACACCTTACCTACTCTATTGAGGACCTAGAAAGGTCCGATGAACCTTGGAGATAACTTTACGTCTCGACCAAATCTCTGTAGACCTCGTCAAGGTGAGACACGTAGAAAGACTTGGTTTCCATCCTCGAACTCAAGAGGCCTCCGTCTCCTATCATCATATGACTTATGCCTGATCTTTGCAGTCTTCTTCTGCTCTTGGATGATCTGAACCTTCTCTATGGTAGCATGTACCATCTTTGTTCCCACTCGTGCTGACTCCCTAGGGTATGTCCATCATAAGGTTGATCTACAAGGTTTCCCATACAACGCCTCAAAAGGTTCCATCACTATGGTTGAGTGATAGTTGTTGTTGTACACAAACTCCAAAAAAGATAGAGGGTCCTCCCAGCCACGAATGAATTCAAATATACATGCACGAAGCATGTCCTCGTGGGTCTGGATGGTCTACTCGGTATGACCATCCATCTGAGGGTGGAAGGTGGTGCTCAAGCAAAGTCGTGTCCCAAAAGTCTCCTGCAACCCCTTCCATAGCTGGGAAGTAAACCATGCGTCATGATCGGAGACAATAGAGGAAGGTAATCCATGTAGCCACACAATATCCTACACGTAGAGGCATCCTGAGCTCTCTACTGAAGCCTACTCTCTGATCGGTAGGAAGTGGGACGACTTGGTGAGTCGGTCGACGATTGCGCATATCGATCTGTGACCCCTGCATGTACCGCTAAAGGGGATTTGTGAACCACCCTCAACACTTCCTCATGAAGTGACACTGGCACCATAGTACGTCCTCTGAAGAGGAGGATGTGCTCCCCACCTTCTGAAAATCCATCAGGTTCCTGCCCTATGGCTATCTGAGCACGTCATGTCTCACAGTCAGTTTCTCCATTCTGTGCCTCCCTGACTCACTGAAGAAGTGGGGGAGTAACTGTAAGAGACTATAGAAAGGTTGCTCGGTCCCTATCCACATGGTATATCTGTAAAGTAGCCAACTGCCCTATCACCTCTCCTAGAAGCTGTATACCTGTACTCCTACTGAGTGCAACCGCAACAAGGTTCCCCTTCCCAAGAGTATAGAATAACTCAAAGTCATAGTCCTGGAAGAACTCAAGCCAATGTCATTGTCTCAGGTTGAGGTCCATCTGAGAGAAGATATACCTGAGACTCTTGTGATCAGAGTACACGGTAAAATGTTCTCTCATAAGATAGTTCATCCACATCTTCAAGGCAAAGACCACTGCTTCTAACTCCAAGTCATGGGTAGCATTGTTTAGCTCCTGATGCCTCAGCTGTTGAGAGCCATACACGATCACAACTCTCTCCTGCATTAGGACACACCCATGTCTGGTCCCTGATGTTTCGCAGTAATCTACATAACCTACGCCCTTCATTGGAAGCCTCAAGATGGGGGCACTAGTCAGCCTCTACCTCAGCTCCTAAAGGCTCTACTGGAATCTCACCAACCGCCCGAAGGGTTTCCCTTTCTACATCAAATCAGATAGTGGTGTTGTAACTCTAGAGAAGTTTGGAACAAAGGTAAATCTGACTGACTCATTAGTAATCGGCCGCACCCTCTTATGTGTGAGTTTAACCAGGGATGCATCGGTTTTCTTTTCACCGACCAAGGAAACCCCTATCTCAACGTTGTAGAAAAAACAAAACCTTTTTTCCTAATACAGTCATTTCTTGTATGAACTGTGGTTGCCCAATCTATACCCAAACTAACGTCGTAAGGCCTTGATTCTGCCACCAAGATGTTCCAACCGAAACTCTAGCCTCAAGGGTCAGATCACACCATCGGCGTAAATGTGATTATCTAGTCTCCTCCTAATGGAATCTTTAGTTGTGAGGGTCAATTCCATGGTTTAACCGAGAACTCTAGGTTTGGGACAAGATTTTTGGAAGGAATGAATGATTGGTACATTTTTCTATTAATATGACAGCTAGTAGTTGGCACAGACCATACATCGATTCGTTCCTAGAGCCCTTGCGTCGCATTACTTGACCTCTTGAAGCTACTCCATTCCCCTATCCTCCAGCTCCTTGATCCTGGTGGATTCCAAAAAAATTGGGTGGTTGTAACATGTCAAAATTTACACCGCCTCATATTGATCTCCTAGATCTTCTTCCATGTCTGCTGTCCTGTAGATTCATCTATCCCCGTCACATCCTCTTCCCAAAACATCTTTCACGCCTAAGTCTCTGAGTCTGGCACCATTTTTCTACTTTTCCATTGATAACATTCACTGGATGTATTCGTTCATTCCTTGAACATTTAACCAAAATGGTTCTCTCAAGATCCCTAACATAAGTATGAATGCATATAGGAATAGTGTTGGCTTTGATGTCCATAAACACACCTCGCTTGGTAGTTCTAGGCCCAAATCACTGATCATAACCTATTCATCAAGTAATGAAAATAATTGGTACAACTCGATGAATACACAGCTGCAGACATGTCATCCTGACGAAGATGTATAAGCTCTAGAGAACTCTCATCCACCTCCTATAGCTAGTCCTCAGCCGCATGTGAGTCTAGCTCACCTCAGAACCTGAGGGGAGTCTGATGCTCAAACATGTATAAGGCACTAAGCCTACACGTGTCATCTACCGGTACCGCCAGTTGTGACTAATGACCAATGAGCAGTGATATAGCAGGCACACTACCCGTAGGTACAACCTCGAGCAACAGTCCACGTACCGAAGCCTCATCACTATGCGGAACATCCTCATGGTAACTCATTGAAAAAGACTAGTAGCTAAGATACCGTTGTTCTCTACTAGTGTCTCAACTAGGTGAAATACTCTAGTAATCGCCTCTATCCAGTCCTCTGCTACCTGAGAATCTATCTCACCTCGTAACCTCAGAGGCCACTACTGCTGGAACTCAGGCAACGCGCTCAGTCAACGTGCACAGTCTGTCAGTGCAGCTGGTTGTAACTGCTGCCCAATGGGTGGTGGTGTTTCAGGTACACCACAAGAAGGTTCCAACATAGTAAAAGGGCCCTGCACTGGAGCCTCGTCGCTTAGTGGGTCGTCATCGTGTACTCTCTCGGAAATCTAACTGGCTGTCTAGGTGGAGGCAACGTGAAGGAATAGATGCGACACAGTCAAATGACTATACCTGGTGAGATGACCTGGTTTGATCTGAATTAAAGAAAACTTTTGAAAAAACACATGTAATCAGTGTTTTCGTGCATTGAGTCTGAAATCAGATGTCTAGTTCCTGGTGTATGGATACGTCGGCCGCCACACCAATACTAGACTCCGTGAGATGAAACCCACACTCGGTACCCATAACACTATTTCTTCACAGAATAGAAATATCAGACTCCTAAGTTCTGTGGTAGAACTGAAACCTATGATACCAATTTTTCATGACCCGTCCCCTGGGGACCATATCGTGGCTACCCCATGCACGCATTCCACAGGCCAGGGGCTGGTGACTAGCACCAAAGGTGTAATTTCCTAAAACTGGGAAGGCATTATCTTTATAAATCATAAACACACAAAACCAGAGTAGAAGAGGAAGAAAACAATAAGTAAAAGTTGTATAACTAGTGTACTAAAAGTAATGGGTGGCCAGAATACAAGCCCAACTTTAATGTACAAATAAAACTGAAAGCAAACACAACTGAAAAGGGAAAAATAGCTGAAAGGTGAAAGTAGCTCCTGGATTGTCCTCTGGGGTTCCAACCTGATGGGCAAGTATAGATAGCCTCCACAGTACTCCATGTCCGTCAGACTCCACCGTGTACCGATATGTCGTATGGTCCTCCTCCGGGTACCGTCTAGTCTTGGCTCTCTCGGCCTCTGTCAGCTCTGTATGTTGTCTACATCCAACACAACGAGTTGCGGGCATATCCAGTGTAGGGGTGAGTATAACGATACTCAATAGGAACCCTGAGACCCTCAAGGTCTCACAAAATCCAACAAGGATAAACCACAAAGTATGAAATAAATGGATAACCATTACATAGATATATGCCCATACATATACCTATGTTATCTAGTAACCCATCTCAATCATGAGCAAAACTCAAAGGTCATTGACTCAGCTCAAACCCTGATTTTCATTATCGAATCCACGGTTGGTGGAGAATTCCTCCTCGGTCAAGAACAGTGGGCCTGTCGCGACATTGAGGCACTTCTCACTATCCAAGGACTGCTGAGGTAATCCTCCTGTCGAGTACCACTGGTCTACTACTAACTACCAGGCACTCCGTCTGCAGTGGGAATGATGTGAAATACCGAGCAATCCCCCTAATAGCCTACATAGGTACTCCTCCTATCGAGTCCCATGGGTCTGTTGCCAACTACCAGGTGCTCCGTCCGCCATTGGTCTACCACCAAATACTGGGTGCTTTCCACTGGGCAAGTCGAATCACTCCAAGTTGAATCGGTCAAGCAATCATCAGGTCTGTCAGCTACTCGGTCCCCGTACTCTGCCTGCTCGTTTCCGGGAGGACCGCTCCACGAGCTACTGGTCGATACTAAAAGTTTCACGAAGTCTCATGTGTAAGTATATCAAAGGTATTCCACATCATAGGTGTCTCAACGTAAAAGACGGTGCATCAATATGATTTTTAGTCTGTGAGTTATTTTTCATTTTAGTTCCAGGGGCCCTGTTGGTTTTGTGTACGAACCAACCAGCCGTATCACAACTATACCAAGAACTCTAGTGGCGTATACTCAAAGGGATTGTCTCTCATTGAGATTACCAGGGCCACTGATGGTTTGTCAAATGATCATCTGATGCCAAAGATATGGCCAAAGTAACCAAAGGTTCGGTAGTGGGCCTAGGTCCGGTCCGACCCGGTCGGACCGACCTGGCCCATCCCACTCTGGACCGACCTAGTCTGGGTCAACCCGGATAGAACTGATGGGTTTTACCTAGCCCGTTGGGTGGTTCAGCCCACTAAGTTAGGCCCGGTCCGCTGGGCCTGGCCCAACGGACTACGAGGGCGATTTGGCTCAGATGCCGCTACGTAGGCAGATCAGCACGAAGGACGGGGCCGGTTCGGCCAGCATTGTAAGGGGCGCGACTCAAGAGGTCGCTGGTTGGGAGGCTAGCAGGCAGGCCGCACGGGGTGCATGTAGGTATGTTGGACGCCGGGCAGGCCGTAGGTGCACTAGGCCGGCCGCGAGGGCGTTGGGTAGGGCGCCGGCGGAGCTGAGCAGCACGCGGGCACTCGGGCAGCACGTAGAAGCATCAGTCAGGTTGCTGGCGGAGCCGAGCATCATGCGGGGTGCGCAGGAAGCCGACTCGGGGGCGTCGGGCAGGGCGCCGGTGGTGTGGGGCAGGCAGCGCAGGGGCACCAAGCAGCATGCGAGACACGCAGGAAGGCAGCACGGGGTGCGGCGGTGCATCGGCAGGCCGACGCGGGTAAGTTTTGGTTCGCACGGTGGGGCATGATGCTGTTTGGACGGAAGTACCAGTGCCCTTTGAGGTCGGCGCGATTCGCAGAGGCCGCTGGTAGCGCGACCTTTATTCTTCATCTTCGTCGTCGTCGTTTAATTGCCATGCCATCGATGAGTCATCACAAAAAGAACAAAGAAGGGTTCGGGCCATGTTGTTTTGGCCCACACCATCTTCATTTAGGGTGGTAGTAATAAGTTCTCAAGAAAAAATCACAACACCCTACCCACAAAAAGGTAAACATCAACATTCATTATTTAAGGGAGGATGAACAAGGCATTTAAAAGAATACAACCCCTACCTTTGATTCGTCAGTCGTCGATTGACGTTTGATGACGTTGATGCGGAAAGAAGAAGATGAAATTCATCGATAGTTGTGTTTGTCACGCACTCCCAATCCATGCTCATGTGTCCGTTCTACGGAGTCGAATATTCAGACATCCAATGTCATAAGAAGTCCCAAGGAAGAAGGTCAAAGGAAGTCGGTGTTCTTTGTCGGTTGGGCATTCTTCATTGGAATCCGTAATCCTCCATGTGTTGGGCATCACTGCCCTTAACTAGTGCTTTGTCACTTGGTGAAGCCATCCAAAATCCTCATCCCAAGATCCATATATATATGAGAGGGGGGGAGGTAGGTAATGATAGTTTGAATTTATGATGGTTCATTTATTAAGAACCTTCCTAAATTCCAATGATGTTGTTACTTAATTTAAAAGGGGGAAAGCCAATTAATTTATGATGGCGCAATGATGCGGTGCATTGGAATGATTAATTGTATGCGCCTTGGCTCAATTATGGTGGAGGAGTTCAAGAGGATCTCCCTCATTTATGATAGAGTTGAGAGGTTTCTCTCAATTAAATAGAGGTTTCAAGGGGGTTTTAACCAGGGTGGTCCCCACCACCATAACCTATCATGCGAGGTTATGGTTCGGGTGGTCCCCACCACCGTAACCTCTCATGGGAGGTTATGGTGTGGTGGTCCCCACTTCCAACCTTCACATGGAGTGGTTATAACACTTAAAATAAAATAAAACGTGTATATTTTATTTTATTATTTCCACAAAAAACCCAAAAAGTAACTTTCACCCTCGACCAACTTCCGTCGAGGTGAAAATCTTCTTATGAGAATTCCGACGCTGTGAGTTCAACGGTGTCCTCAGATTTCAATTCTGAGCACTGGTTCAAAAGTTACAAAACGTAGCCTGCGCGTTTACTGAAGGTACCCGAAAAAAGATCGGAAAATTATTATCAGTCACCCTTGACCAACTGCCATCACTGTTAGGCTCTGCCTAGATGAAACGCACCCCAACGATCCCAACAACACACTTGGATTTTCAATTGGAGTTACTGTTTAGAAGTTATGAATTTAAAATTAAATAATTGTCATTTAATTATTTTTTTGCGGACAAAAACTAACTTTTTCTGGTGGCCGCACCGGCCAAAGTTAGTATCTTCATAAAAAAAGCATGCCTTCACAAGTTCAGTGGTTATCTCGGATTTTTAATTAGAGCTATCATTTGTGAGTTATAAGCATTTGAAAAATAAAATAATTTATTTAATTACTTTATTTACTGTTATGCCATTTTTGAGATTTCTTATAGGAGGCTCGCACCTATGGTAAACACGCCATCCTGAGCGCAACAGTGCCCTCAGATTTTTTATCCAAGCATCCATTTAAGAGTTATTCAACTTTTTCAGTAAAACCACTTAGGAGCATTAATTTAAGCTTATCAAGACTTCGACGGATCATTCCGGGCACTCCATGCCTCGGAATCGCACGCCGTCAGATTTCACAGACTTGTAAAATTATGATATATTTAAAAAAATTACATGGAAATTCTATGTCTTTATAGTTTCATCTTTCAAATAATTACTACCACAAACTCATCATTCACTCCATAAGATAATAGAATTCAACAGTATTCTATTTATTATAATTGTATATGCTTCCAAAAATAATGAGTTTATAATTAATTTGTCAGACTATTAAAAAACTACATTATAGAAACTAGGAAATCACATATTCCAGTGGTAGGTGATCCACCATTTCCACCCTTCGGTTGTAGGATCAATTTTCACAGCCTTGCCAGATGCGACAGGTTGTCGCCCGACCTCCGGTTTGTCCTTTTCATAAGAATCCAAAAATAATATTAAGAATGTTTTTAACCTTAATAATAGTATCCAATGTCAAAATTATTCCAATCCAACCTTTAGTCTTATCCAAAATACTTATTTCCAAACACACAGTCCAAAATTTATAATGATGGTAAACACAATGAAGATATTTTTTGCAACATAATTACACGTGAATACCTTCATCGTCTATTCTTTTTAAACACGGTAACACCCTGAATTTTCATAAATCCATATTGATTACATTCATGCTCCCTTATTACTTATTTAATACTGGATATACTCCTTATATCCAAAAATGTTGTAAACTCCAACAATGATGGAATAAACAAACCATTAATCTGTTCTAAGGATGTCAAAAATATCCAATATAATTTATCCAAATCATTCATCTCTTATTCTAGAATCATCACCTTTGTATTAAGACCATATTAATTTTTTATCTTTCCTTAAACTATTTATTTTTCAAAATGTTTACCTTTCTGTTGATTAAATTTTATTGGTACCACACAATCTCAAATCCTTAATGAAATAGTACTGCAGTACAATCGTTATATACTCCATAAATATTATAACCAGTACATCATCGATACAATACTCAAATGAAATAATTTGTTAATATGAAAATAAGAACACGAGTCATTAATCTTCATATATGGTAATATCATAACTTGATTATTATCCTACTGCATCATTTGTGGTATACTCTGATGATTTGGACATTGATTTTCGTAGTGTCCCAACTACTTACAGATGAAGAATTGTACATTTGAAACCTTTTTCTTAGCCTTGAAATCATGTACTTGGTGCCATTTTTCTCCACACATATAACAAACACCCATTCCCATCAAGCATTTTACGAGGTGATTCTTCCCATAGTTATCACATATGGGAAAATCTTTCTTTCCCTTCTTCACTTTATCCACCATTCTATCTTCGATTCTTGTCTTCCCTTGCATCCTTTCAAATCCATAGGACTAAGATAATTCTTTAGATATATTATTAACACATGATGTTATTTCTTCATATGATAAGAATATGTGGGAGAATATTTCCATTTAAAATTTTATCTTAATACCATGAAGGATATGAATCATCTTAATCTTTCGATCATGGTTATTGTTTAATCCTCATTCCTTCTACTAGGTGCCATTTCTAAACAATTTCATACACCAGGTTAGTTTATGAATTACAATGCATAATTACTAACTTGTAAAATACGTAATGTAAATTGAAATGATTATGCATATAATATATAATAATAAAATGTTTTCATTGAGGAACTATTTACTCCAAAATCCTTCATAATGTCTTCTAATGAAAATGAGAATTATCCTAAGCATATCCCCCGGGAGTGTGGTTACAGAGAGTGCAGCAAGTCCCATTGTCATGTACGCAGATACTCTGATTAAATCCCGAAACTCCATGTCAGGGTTTTCACTCCAATGTAAACCTATTCTAGAGATGACTCTACCTTCTTGTATCCAAACAGGGTTGTTTTCTTGATAAATACCCAAAATATCTACATTATGAAAATTCTTGACAGTTTTTCTATACTAATCATCAAATTCAATATTAGGGTAATGTTCTCTAATAAGTGTTTTTCTAAATTTATTTCCAAGGTTTTTAACAATCTTCCTCTGATACCAAATGTAATTCCCCCACCTGAGTTACCCAGATCTGGTGCATTATTTTAATACATTGGCATGATTACAAGGAATCATTTCTCGAAAGACTGATTAGTTTAACAGTCTTGGAAATAGATTACATACATCAATTTCACATTTAAATTTCAAACATAAAATACATCCTAGATAGTTCTTTTATAATTCCATTATTCACTTTTAGCTTGACCCAATATATCAATCATAATACACATCTTGGAAATCTTGGGAAAATAAAACAAAACAAATGCGTGAGCTCAGATGCTCAGTATGGGTAAACAATTTAGTGGAAGATAACATAAACAACAAGCATGGTGAATAATTTAAAACACATGTGTTTACAAATAATAAACATGAAAACTTTATGCTAGAAATATGAGATGAGTAAATAATGCCATAATAAAACATAGTCATGGGTATTCTACTAGTCGAATAACCACATAAAACATCAATATTATTTTCATAATGAGGGAATGTATAATGCCAGATATTATGAAACATTTTTTCAAGGCCTCGTCTAAGATGTCTAAAAATGATTTATGCATTGGCCAGAACCATATATCAAATTGGTAAAGGCCTCGTCGAATTCCATGTCTAATTGTCTCATGAGACCTATATATGGATCGAGGAGCTATAACGGGCTCTATCCATCCCTTACTATGTCTAATACATTTTAAATATGAAAATATTGAAACATAACATAAACATTCGTATTAGAAATTGAATACGAAATTTAAATACCTTAACCATAAAACATGAATAGTATAAAAATAACACATCCACAGTTAAACATATAACAAAGCATTCAATAAAATATGGAATATTTTTATCAAAATAAATCAACTTCAAACAAGTTTAAAACACATCAAAAGATATTTACATAGATGAAAATTATTTTTAAATCACTCTGAGATAAATATCCCTTTTTCATGAAAACATTTAAGAGTTACACAATTTAGAAAGAAATATATTAAAAGTAAATTTTGAATCAAATTGTCACATACCACTTTGAAACCATTGAATGGAATTAACATTTTAAAAACATTCAGGTCCATATAAATAAATCCTTAAAACCCCATTTTGAAAACATGGACATTAATGAGAATGATTTAGAAGAATAAATATTTAAAACATGTAAAATGATGTTTTAATAAAAGAGTTCCTTAAAATGTATCCCACTAAAAACTACTTTCTGAAACATGGACATGGATAATAAATATGTACCAGTAAAAACATACCCATAAATAATCTCTAATAAAAATGGGATTGAGGAATTAACCCTTACCTTGCACTTTCCTTTGGTCGAGGGTACATTTAACATTTTGTATAAAGAACATAGTATGTTATTAAATTATACCAAAACTATATTAATATTTATTATATCATATATGATTCATTTATGACTTTATAATGCCCATTTAATAATGATTTCCATGATAAATTAACATTTTGTGTAATAATCACTTTCTTTATCATACGTGTTTTAACTTGTTATTATTGATCTTATCATTTAGATCAAGATTTAAATACGTCTAGAGTATAATACTTGATTTATATATCATATATATTTAGAATATAAATATTTATAAGAGATATATATATGAAATGGATGACACCGTTTATGGAGACGATATGCCATACGTACGCATAAACGATGTTTCCATTTTCAAATCATATTGAACAGAAGTAAGTGAATAAGATATATTTAAGATCATACATACATACATACATACATATATATATATCTAGTAGCATTATTATTTCATATATTACATATTTATTAATAATATAAATTTTTATAATCATCGTTGATTGGTGGACGTGAGAATATATCATCGAGTCATGGAGACGGTAATCTGTACATATGTACGAGTGAAAATATCATTATATTGATGGTGAAATCCTATGTAATTGGATGATATATCATATATACAGAATAATTGAAATGTTATATTTATTATTCACATCAGTTATACTCATTATTATACCCATCCAAATAATGAAGTGTTTGAATAACTAACTATACCAAAACGTGGAGATGGTAATTCGTACCAACGCACGTGTGGTGACTTTGTCATTTATATGATGGATAAAATAACTAACATGGTCGTAAATTATTTATAGTAACATCACAGTGTGTAATAGTTACTATATTTATTATTTTGGTATGGAACAACAAATAAAGAGGACGTGGAATAAGAAAAGAACCTGAATGAGGGTGGTGAAATTACTATCTCTTCTTCGGGTATTTCCTTTTGAGTTGATCAACAAGGAACATTAGGTTAGAATTACAATCAATTTAAGGACTCTAGGTTGATATGAGGGAAATTGGAAGGATATTTGGGCAGGGTTTGGCCGATCCAAATGGCTTTGGAGGTGTGATTTTGAGAGATGGGGATGTACCATTTTTATAAGAGGGTGAGGGTCAATTTAGGAAAAGATTAAAATATTAATTTATTATACCCATATTTTCTGTATATAATGGGTTAAAATGAATTAATTTCGATCCATAGGTGGTTATAGGTCTAAAAACTCTCAAACAGTAATTTTAGACAAGTTTAGGTTATGATTTTAAACTTATCTTTTTTTAACTCTCAGTTAAAAAGATTAACTTTTAAAGTGTCTTTTTGTATTCGTACACTATACGGTTAATAAACATACAATAAACATCCAATAGAAGAAAAAATGTTTCATTAATGACATATATAATATTATTTAAGCCCTTTGGCCTAAACATATATTTTTGGGAATATTACATCGTCCAATAATATAGTATTTGTTTTAAAAATAAATTTATGCCAATTTTGACACTATTTGGTATTTTGTTTTTGTGAAAGTAATTACAACCTTATCACATCAAAAGCAAATTTATAATCAACCCTAACATGTCATATTAACCAATAAAATTAGTGTAATTCATCTTAAGTCTCAATTTACATTTATTTGAATATTTATAATATCAATTATTTTAATACCTCATTAATAAGTTAATTAGTACACCATCATTGTGTCATAAATAAATTACATTATTTAATGTATAAAAATTATAAATAAAATACTATTATGTAGGGAATTTATTTTCATTATAATTAATATTTATAGTCGAATTTATCTTTATGTATAACCTTATATTAAAAATTTATTAGTTAAGAATCTTTGAAATTAACACTTTTAACTATTCTTTAAATTAAATAATAATAAATGTCCTTATATAATCCAAGTGGACATAAAGGATCATATTTTATTCAGAAGGTTATTTTCAGTCGAATTACACTTATCCAATAGAATTAGGACATGTTTTAGGGTAATTATAATATCATTTTTACCGTTAATTACCCTATATACTTTAAACTATGGTAACTAAAATTCAAAATTTACTCTTCACAAAAAACTATTTTAATCATATTGAACCGAATTTTACTTATTGATGTCAACCATGTCTCTAGGATTTTTGAAATTCAACTCGGAGAAGCAGAAAAATTATGTTTTTTAAAATTTTTTAACGTGCCTAGAAGGTGGGTAAAAGAGGTTAAAAAGTTCAATAAAATTTTATACATCAAATTATATTATAAAATTACACCAATGAATTGCATTGAACTTATATATGTATTATATATCTATTTTGAGATAAAATAAATTTAAATAAAAAACCAATTATTTAAATAAAAAGTCGGTTTTAAATAATATATATTTGTTTTATTATATATTTAAATGTATGCAAATCACTACAAGACATGATGTATGGAATTATCCACTATAATATTAATCTTTTGAACTTATGTTATGTTTTAAACATATATTTTTTCCTAAATTTTATCTACATAAAATTTAAAATTATTTATAATTAATATCATTAATTTCATGTTATTTAATGATTCATTTTATTGTATTTCTTTCTGGATAATTATTATTCAAATTTTATAGAACATGTAATGATTTATATTATAAGGTTTTTTCTATTTGGGATTCACTATACTAAATTAATATTGACTGAATTTATATGAGTCATATAATTTAAACCACATTTATTTTCATCCCTTATTCATATTAAATTTATTTTAAAATACTATCTCAATTTTCATCTAATTTTAATATAAATTTATAAGAAAAGTTTTTTATACGAAAATATCTCCTTATTTCATATTTAGTTAATAAAATATTCTGAAATATACATATATTTCAATATTAATTTAGGAAATTTCATACCTAAAAATGAATTATTTTTAAAAAAATATCTTTATAAAATTGTAATTTATTTTAAAAGGATTGATTAGGAATAATTTCTAACGCGTTTCTTAACAAATAAATTTTGGACAATTATAAAAAGTTTAAAACAAAATTTTATTTTACTGTATATGGAATGACCATATTTTCTTACCACCATACACATTATTTATGTTTAATCATAGATTAAATTTTTTTGTTGGTAAATTTTAAATAAAATAATTTTATAAATAATGACGTAATTTATTGTATAGTTTTTTTGAAAAGAGAAGTAAATTTTTCTGTTGTTTTCAATGAAATTGTTTAAAGTTCATTTAAATTATTTATAATATTATTTTAATTATTTTATGGATTTTTATAATTTAGTGATTATATGATATTATGATAAAAACTAATCAAATTTATTATGTGGTTTATTATATTTATCATTTAGGAAAGATTCATTAAAACTTGTTTTTTTAAATAGTTTAATTGTTATTTGATGGAAGTTTAAAGAATATATTTATTTTTTTATTGTGTAATTATGAAATAATAAAATGATTAAGAAACCCATTTCCTTACTACGAGTATTGATACGAAGATTAGATTAATATTTAATGATCTTGTGGTTAGCATATGTATGGTTTTAATTATAATATTTTTATCCATAAATTGCATATACATCTAGTGAATAAGGTAAAACATTATTTATCATTCCATAATTATGGGAAACAACTTGATGTTCCCAATATACTATTGAAAAATAGTAGTGCATCTTGATGAACAATTATATGGGAAACCTTTTGTGATTCATTATTTTATATGATATAATGGGAACCATAGTTAACCTTGACATATCATATTGTTATTTAGGAATATTATTATATTAATACACATGAAAGATTCAGGATAGACAATGGATTTGGACTCAATATTGATGAATAATTTTTAGTATTTATTAATAATTGGTAAAAAAATATTTTTCACCATGACACATTGTAATGATATATGATTTTTTCATTTTTTATTGATAATAACATGTAGTTATACTATTATTTTTAGAGTATGCATGTTTACAATCTTCAATTGATGTCTCTGATCTTCATTATTACTAATCATGTGGTATCACAACTTAGTTAGTTTTAATATTTCCATATGTTATAAATAAAGGAAAAAAATAATGATGATTAATGATAGAAATATTTTGTATAAAATGAAAATTGAGAAGATGAATAATTTACTTATATAATATTTTCATCTATCTAGTCCCAATTTTCATTAAACCATCACATTATATAATCATTATTTTTTGGAATATATATAGAATATTAAATGAAATTATGTAAAATATATGTATATTTTCCATGGATTGATTCATTATTAATCTATAGAATAATAAAAAACTATGTTAACCTTGCGTGTAAGAGATAATGCAATTATTACAACAATGATAAACCTATTGTAATTGATAATGGATTATAAATATTGTTATTATAAAAAATTAACTGTCATGAAACCTGAGTAACAGTGAAACCATTACTCTAATCACAAGTTCACCAAAAAAGATAATGATTTAGGATCATCTGAATTTAAGAAATATATATGAATTAAGAAAGAAATATTCAAGCACCCATATTCCTAGAAAGTGATAAAAAACACCAAAATAATTTTTTGAAATGGACTATAACATACATTACTACTGGTAATGGAATCCATTGTCTAACATTATTTGAATGGAAAGTGAAGGATATAGTGATGGTCAATAAATAACTTCCTAAGGACCCCCTAATGATTCAATGATTCAGATTTGAATAATTGGACCACAATTACACCCATTTCATAAATGAAATTGTTAGAGTATATAATCCACACTAATAAACAACATTATAATGCAAACGTGTAAAAGTCTATAAAAAACTACTCTTGTGGATGATTATGAATTTTGACTCTAAACATTCACTTGTATTATGTCAGGTACTATTTCACTGGTTTGATATTGATAAATAAATTTATTGTTCTTGTATAAATATTTTATTCATTGAATATATACATTCATGTTTTCAAAATTAATTTTACACCTTATATATTTATTTATTCATTTCAAATAGTATACTATTGAAAATGTATTAACTATATTTACCAATGGATCATATCATATCATTTTTAGGGATATATCATATCATATAATATATAAGACCATGATTAATAATAAATATATTGGAATTTATGATCACCTTGTTAACATTACTTCCATTATATTAGTTCCAAAATATTGAGATTGAAATTTATTTAATGGGAACACAAATATTTGACTTGAAACTAAAAATGAATTTTAAATGAATAATTAAAATTTTATAATCATATTTTAAATGAAATTATGACAATTAAAAATCACAAAACACTATATAATAATAATAATAATAAAGATTTTACATTGGTGTCTATAAAAAAAGGTACCTACTTCTGATAATATATGTAACACAAAGAGTTTATTTGTATTATTTTTTCAAATAAATTAATTGTTCTTACCACTTTTAATTACATGAAACACTGAATATATCATCTGTAACTTGAAACATTGATTTTATCGTTCATTACACATAATTATATGTGTAGTTTTTGTTACATGTTACACCATGTTTAAACAAAAAATGACTTACAATTAATAAATTATTAGTTAATATTATTATTAAAACCTATCCTTTGGAATGGTGGCTATGAATATGATTAACTAAGGTATTAAAATATTTGTTATAAAAAATTATATGTAATTAATTATTTGCCGAGAAATAATTTAAAAATTAAAATCAAATCTATTTTAAAATAAAAAAACCGTTTTTGGAAAAACCATTTTTATAAAAAAAACAACCTTTTTACCATAATCATTTAATCAATCAAATTTTTTTCAATTAATTTCATTAAATTTATATTTTATATAATAAATCATATTTTTTACATTTATTTTTCTTTTTTTATAGATAATAGATAAGAATAAATCAAATTTTTCGATGGAAATGCATATAAAAAATATATATTTTGCACATTTATTTAAAAACATATTTTTTCCAAATTTATTCATTTATTTCGAAATAATGTACTTCATTTTATAAAATCATAATAAATAAATTTATATTAATTTTTAATAATTTTATAGAATGGACTTATTTTGGGATGAATAATGAATAATAATGAATTTTAATCGAAATCTACATATATAAAATTATTAATAAATAAAAAGTATATTTTAAATTAATTAAAATTTAAATTAGTAAAATTATGTATATTTTAACCCAATTTAAGAAATTATAATTAATTACTTATTTAACGTCCATTTAAAACATCTGTATACTTTGGATATTTTTCTTTGAAAACCCACTTACTCTTCACGTATGTAGGATTAATTTTTAAGATAATGTTTTCCAATTATGTGAATTTAATTTAGAAAAATATATTACATATTTTGTTTAAGAATTATTTATATTCCATGATATGGTCAAATTAATTTTTGATAACAACATATAGTGATAAAATTAAAAATCATAAATTATAGTAAAGGTAAAAATGTGTTTACTACGATGTAAAACTCAAAGATAATGTGGAAGATAAAAAATAATTATAGATAATAATTTCATGAAATATATGGACCATAGAATTTAAAATTATTCACAATAATATATTTTTTATCCTTTTTACAAGAGGAAAACATGGTAATAATTTTTTCAATGGAAAATAATACAAGTGTATCACTTGTTTCACTTATAATATTCACCCCATATCCACTCTTCCTAAAAAATTAAAACATTTTTAGTTTGAAAACATAACTAAAAATCACTTCTGAAACATTCTACCCTCTTAATAGAAGCTTTATATTTGGTAAAAAAAGCATATGATGGGTTTTTCTACCAACTTAATATAGTTACCAGAATAAGAGGTAGAATACTTAAAATATATCTTTAATTTTATTTCTTCTAGCACCTCATAAAATTCTTATTAATAAATGATTATATAATAAACTCGTTATATTTTTTATGTAATGAATTTTTATGTTAGGTTAATTACCTATATTAATATTTAATTAAATTAAAAATATTAAATTCATTTTTCATGTTCCTAGATGACTACTCCTTGGAAAACTGATGGTATTCATGTTTCCATTACCTCCTCATGCATTTCAGTATCATAATGTATATAAATAATATATATATATTATAACAATTTTATATCATTATATTAATTATATATTATATAAAAATTTATCTTAAATTATCTAGGGGATACCTTATTGTTATTTCTCTAGATAAGCGATTATTGCCTCATGAGGTAATGTGTATCTTTTTTTTATAATGCATTACATTGAAGATAATAATGATAAATATAATACATATATATCATAGAAATTAAAAAAATTATGATATTAAGTAGAAAATTTATCTTCATTAAAGGATAATATGTAATTTTACTACCTACCTTTTCACTCATTGTTAGAGTATAACATTATTCCTGGTTGTGTGGACTAATTACTTCATAAAAAGATGTGATTATTTATTTTAATCAGCAAACAAAATGGATGATAAGTATATATATATATATATATTTAAATAATTAATAAGTAATCAAGGGTATTATTATAAATATTTAATTATATAATATTAAATACCTATTTTCTTTAATGATCATTTTCAAATGGAAGAATTAATCATGAGTATGTATGGCATACCGTCTCGATGATTGTGACATACATAATTCCTCAAAAAAAAAATTCATCATTGGTCATAATAGTATTATTTTTTGAAAAATTATAATTATTACATAATGATAAATATTTTTTGGAAAATGGAAGCATGGAAATTTTATGATGAAAAAAGTAGCAACTTAAAACATATATAAAAAAGAATGTGATTATTACTCAAAAAGGTGTCAGTGACATGTAATTGGTAATAAAAGGGTAATAAAACTAGTGAATAATTCTTATTCAGTATGATATATATATATAAATATATATTTATTTGGTTGTTTGTTTATAATATATGTTTAATAAACTTATATTTATTATACATGAGGATTTAATGTTTACAAAGAAAATCAATACTTAAGGTAGGGGATTTTATTCAACCTTTTTACATTTATGAGAAACATCACATATTAACATCCTATTAATTTTATGTGATATATATAGGACCCAAGAATTTATTTTATGATTCCTATAGTTAGAATCAAGGATATTTATAATATCCATTTAAGGATCTCTAATTCAACGGGTTTATGGTTCATGTGTTACCAAAGGGGTAATGTAAATGTTTCCCAATTTTCTTTTATTGAGACATGTGGTTATCTTATGCACAAATATTATTTTATGAGGTATTTATACAAACCCATTTTCTTGTAATGACATGATTTATGATTTCATCACTATATTTTATGTTCATTTAAAATATATTATATCATGGGGCATATATTTCAATGTTTCCAAAGTGATAATGATTTTTTATTACAATATCATCATTTAAAAGGACTGTTTATCACTAGGTTTTCTATAAATAGAAATTATGAAAAATATGTCAATAAACTCATGAATCATATTATCCTCAGGTAATTTCATTATATTTAATTTATTTCTTTTTATTTTCCTATATTTATATACTCGATAGTTGTGAAATATTTTTTAAAAAAAACTCTACTTTTTCTGTCCAAAAAAATTTCCATCCAAAATCTTGTTCTTTAATTTTTCTTCAAAAATATTTTTAACATTATTCAAAATATATACTAAATAAATTTTTAAGCAGGTTTTATTTTTTGAAAAATAATTCAAAATTTTTATTCATTTTTTTCATAACAATACCAAATTTTATTTTACTAAAAGTTTGAATGAAATATTTGTTTCAACATGTATGTCATGAATAGAATATCCCACCACTAGGACCATTATTATCCATGAAAATTAATTTATATTCATTCATGATTACTTTTATTGAAAATTATTTTTAAAAATACATTATTTCAAAAAAAATCAATTTGAAATGGTTATTTTCGTTAATAATTTTTAACATTTTTATATAAGAATCCTTATTAATAATTAAAAAAATTCTAAAATAAAAGTTATTTCTGTAATGATTTAGGTTAAAAAAATTCATAGGATATTTGTTATTTTTTATTAAGAAATGTTTTGGATGATTTTTAAATCTCTTTTTAAATGTGTTTCATATTTATTTTAAATGAAATTTATTTCCAAACTAATTTTATTTTTATAATTGATTTTTAATGAAATGTAATCTTCCTCAAGAGAAATTTCATTTGAATTTTCTTTCATAACCATTACCATATAAGATGAAATATAATAATGTATATTATTTATTACATAGAATATAAATCTTGGATGAAATTTTATTATTCCTCTTGATGGTTAATGATTAAATGTTGTTTATGAAACTCATTTCTCTTCCACATTTTATACAATAATAACATTCATATTGACCCCATTTTATTTTCCACTGGTTATCATATTCCAAAATGATGAAATGGTTATGATACTTGTCTTTTTTGACTAGTTATCGTTCGATGAAGTATTTATGAATGCCATTTCATTTCATGTTCTATGATATAATGACTATTTTATAATCGTGTGGCATAAATATGTATGATATTCATTATATTTATTGTGGGACCTATATCTAACTCCAATCTGTGGATTATAAATTTATATCTCTTTATATAGGTAGGATTTGAATAGATAGTGAATCATGATTAAGAAGGGACTTTTATCTCTCTAATGGTCTTGGGAGTGAACCATGACTTCTATGACAATTTATGGTGTGATCCCACTCCACTATTATAGCCTTTCCAATGTTCCTTGACAAATATGGAATTTATTTTCTATGTTAATTTGAATGCAAAAATTTTATAAATTAATCCAATTTTATGGTAATGACTCGAAAGACTATATCAAAAATTACATCCTTGATTTGAATAAATGTATCACTGTATTCTATATTTATAGAAAAAAGGTCCAATTATTTTATTTAATTATATCCAATTTGATTTTAAATACTGTTATGTATCATTGCCTTTGATTATATATCTATAATAGTGATCCAATTATTTGAATAAATGCAGGGTTTTAACATGTCCAATTGGAACGTGCAATGGAAGTGATGACCTCAACCAGTAGGATCGTTCCCTATGAAGCCCTTTAACCAGATAATCCATGGGGGATAATATAATTTTTTGGCATTGAACATTACATTATCTATTAAATTCCTTTAGAATTCACATTCTTATTTTCCCAATGATATTTTGGGTTTATAGTTTAATAATATTAAGAAATAATTTTTTGGTATCAACAAATAAGAATACAATGTGGATGGTAATAAATCACTAAACATGTTTTTATTAACAAAAGCCCATTTATTAAAAACATAAAATATTTGTAGGAAATGTATTCATAATCATCATCATGGATTATCCCTTCTCTTATCCATCCATATAACCTATGAAAAATACTTTTAAACATGGGATGTGAAAAAAATATCATTATGGTATATAAAAATAAAGAGACAAATTGTAAGTACAAGAATACTTATAAACACATGAAATCATTTTCACAAATACATACTTCTGCCCCAATATGTTACATATAATTAAATTGTCAAAACAGAATATTTACATATTACATAGAAAAAATAAATAAATACATATAGGTAAAATGGCCCATTAGTTATATAATATTTGAACCCCTTCAAGTACCTTATGATTTTTAACACTCACAGATACCATACAACATAACCCTTTTGGGTAACTTATGGTTTAACCAACACAGTTACACTTGGTGTAACCATACAACTAACCTCCAACTTATTCATACCCAACATATAGAAGGGTTATATAGGTCCCACCATTAATAATATCAAATTAACATGAACCATAAAATAAGAAAAAAATAATAAAATTTTAAATAAAACAACCCATTTGATGCTTATAATGATATTAGTAAAAAATATGATTTAAACAATCCCATTAAAAATATCATATATTTGAAATTTCTATTTGTAAAATGAAATAAATATGTGTATAAAAACTAAATACACATAATAAAATAAAATATAAACAAAATTATTTAAAAAAATATCTTAGTAACACATATTTAATAAATTAGATGGTGAACCCCTAGAATGGAAATTAGGGTTTGAATTCCCATACATCTGCTTCTTTTTATGTTAAATGTCTTTAAACATCATATATAATGGTTAAAAGAGTGTTATTAATATTTTATAGAAACATATTTATTTTTATGAAACCTTATATGATCATTTTATAACATCATTGCACACAACTATTAATTGTCTTTTGTTATTTATAACATTACACGTGTGTTCTTTAGATGGTTTCCATGGTCAGTTCGTAAGGCATTTTCATGTCGAATGGATTAAAAACTCTAGAATAAAATTAAATGGAATAAATATGTTTCCATAATATTAAATTATAACATAATTTAATTTTTTTCATATATATTGATGAATCTATATATAAAACACAGATAATAGTTTTTAGATCATTTTGCCGGTTATTTGATAATAAAAAACTAGTTTCGTAATGTAAATTAATATTATGTATATGTGTAAATTATAGAACATAAAATAGGTTATATATGAAAATTTAATATATTTCAACCATTAAAAAGGTTTTATGGAAGTAAATGAAGGTATTAATGGAAAATGAAAACACATCTTCCATGATGTCTATAAATCGACAAAGCACGGATGATAATTTTTTTAGAATAAGAGAGAGAGGATAAAAAGTATTAAAATGAATATTTCCATAAAAAAGATAAAATTAAAATATATATATTAAAATTTATATTGAATGAAACTTGGATAAGGGGAGTGGAAAAGATTATATGAAAACAAAAAGAATGAAAAAGTAAATAAAATAAATGAAAGGTGATTTTATTCTCTTGATATATCTTCCTCGAGAATCTCATTATAGACTTTGGTTTTGTACCAATGGTGAGACCATGAGGACCTGGAAGTGGGTAAGAGGATTGGTAACAATATTTAGTAGAAATTGGACAATGATCAAGGATTTAGTGGTGTGAGTAGAAGATGGGGTGACAGTGGTATTTATAGTAGGGGAGATGGTTATAGTAGAGGAGATGGTGGTAGTTTCACTCTTTTTTAAATTATTATATTTTTTCATGAAAGGAAATAATTTTGATTATTATGAATAAATAATGTAATTATTACAAGTGATTTTTATCCAAGGGTTCTTAACATACTATAACATCATCCATGACTCAATAATTCATGTATTTTTATTATTTTGTAAATTATTGTACTTCACAATTCACCAAACATTTATGTAATTTATAAAAATACAAAAAAACAACACCAAACATTTCTAAATGAGTATAATTTAAAAAAAATTCCATATTACTATAATAACTTTATAAATATGATAAAATTAAATAATAAATATAATACTAATTTATTCAAAAAATAAAAATTTTAAATCTATAACTGATTTTATAACACCTTGAAAATTTAATCATTGTCTGATAAAATTATCTTATAAGATTAATAAAATAAAATATTATTTACTCATTCTATTTTTGTGATAATAAATTTTTTTAATATCATTAAATTAATTATGAAATTGTAATTTATTATTTTTTACTTACAAAAATTCCAACACTTAATTTATCTTTTGTAGAACATTCATTTTCGTATTTCATGATATAAATATTTATTGATTAGAATTATAATATACATATAATTCATTTAAACTCTTATAAATAAGGTTACTAATCTATTTGAATTATTATTATTCCTAATGGTCAGGTTACTATTCCTAAGGTAAAGTTACTATTCAATGAGTAAAAAATCTTTAATTTCTATAAATATCAATAATTTCATTATAAATATATCATTAATTTAAATAATAATAATATAAAAAATTATTTTATAAGTATATGGGATGATACATTCAAAGAAACTCTGGTAAATTAAGCCCCCACAATTTTTTTTACTTATTAAGAAAGTGAGGGTATCATTCCCCATACCTTTTTCAGATTCCGATGTTTCTTCTTCAATAATGTTGTTTCTCACTATAAAAATTAACCTAGTTGATTAATTTATTATATATTACCTTCTATATATGATCAAGAATCTTGATAGTTGTATCTTTATAAGAAAGGTTCTCTTCTATATGAACCACATCTTGGTTTTAAATATGAGATGAATTAACATTGATAAAATAAAAACAGTGTGTATTAGAGATAAAATCAAAGTAAAAGGTACATTGTAGTTTATTATTCCATAATTATCTTGGATTGATTATGTTCAATGAATCGTGGATATATCATTTCTCTCATACCAAAAGGCATAATACTTTTCCATGGAGATATTCTATGAAAAACAAGATCTCCTACCTCAAAAGTAATTTCATTCCTCATGTGATCTGCATAACTTTTCTACCATCTTTGAGTCATTATCATGTGATTCTAGATCATATTTACCCTCTCAACCAACTCTTCTACTAATTCAAATACCATCAAATTCCTTTCCCAGAAATCACCTAAAAATTATGGTTTTCAATACAATATTCAATATAGTCCCTCAAAATGATCAATATGTATACTAGAATGAAAACTGTTATTTTAAGAAACAACTCAACTAAAGAAAGGTATAGATACAAACATCCCAGGTACTCCATTGAACTAGATCAATTCATATCCTCCAAAGTATTGATTATTCAATTAATCTGTCCATTATATTGTGGATTAAAAGTACTGATGAAATTTTTTTATATACCCACCTAATT
This sequence comes from Viscum album, assembly GCA_963277665.1. Lineage (NCBI taxonomy): Eukaryota > Viridiplantae > Streptophyta > Magnoliopsida > Santalales > Viscaceae > Viscum > Viscum album. The sequence continues at coordinate 1,835,128,466 of OY728161.1, read as the reverse complement.
CTAAGGGCCTTTGAAATAGTTTATAATGAACCTGAGGTCACGGTCAGATACAATGGAAAGTCAAAATCCTTTTATGATGACAATATCTTTGAGGTATGAATTGTAAAGACCTGTAAATTCCAAGGAAATTTTTTTCTTCATTTTCTTTGGAATTTTACAAGAAAGAAATTTTTGACGGCACCTGATTCCGAGGCCCGGTGTTTCTGAAATCATTTTCTGAAGTTTGGCTCGGGTACGTTCAGTGAACGGACGAGCAGGTTTTCTAACTTTTGAACCAGTGCTCGGAATCCAATTCTGAGGGCACCGAAAGAATCGCAGTGCCGGTAATTTCTTAGAAATGACTCTTTCAGAGTTGCGTTTTCTCAGGTGTGGTTTTTAATTTTTGGGCTTAAAGTTAAGAAATAAAATAAATTGTACGACAAACTTTATTTTATTTCACTTAAGCCGCTTGGAAGCCACTTGAAGCCACTTAAAGCAGCTTAAGCTGAGTCGATGCGGATAGAGTGTTATCCAGAAATATCCTACCCTCTTGGTAGGATAGTTGTGAGGTGGGGCCTGCACGAGCCCCACCGTTTCTTTTCCGCTAAGTAACGCACCCGTGAAAACCCGCCATCATGAAAGTCAACTGACACATTTTCTTAATTTCTTAACGCACCAATTAATTGGGCAGTTTTCTAAGTTGAATTAATTGGGTGGTTTATTTCGTTAAATTAATTCTATGAATTAATGGGTCGTTACTTATCTCTTTTTCGTTTCTTAACCGGTTTGAAATCCGTTGGCGTAGTAATAAAATAAGACCAACGCCACATCTTGAGGATTACACATTGGGAGGCTTTTGACAGAATTCTTGTGCCTTCACCCTTCTTCACGAAGAACACGAAGAACGCGATGAACGCGATGAACGCGAAGAATGCCGGCCTCCAACGAAGAACGCCGAAACCGCGGAAATCGACGACGCGACGCCGTGTGCCGCGATGCCGACGATTCCTCTTCCGTGACGTTCTTCTGCGACATTCCTTCGTCCGCAACGAAATCTTCGATCTTCTGTTTGAGGTAAGAGATTTCGGGTTACTTTTAAAACTCCTTTGTGGTTTTTAACAACGCACAAATTTAATTATTAAAACTAAATCTGTTGTTCTTGAACCTCGAAGTTCGTCAACGCGCACCGTATTCCGCGACGACGCGACGCCCTTCCGCGACGACGTGACGCCTTCCGCAACGCGACGATCGCCTCCTTCTGTGATGATCAAATCCGAGAAGAACCCGCGTGCGACGACTTGACGAGGTATGGGTTTGTTGTGAAACAATTTATATTCCTGTGATCGTTTCTTTTTAAATGAAGAACCCGGATTCATAAGTACAATTTTAATTCATTAAAATTGTTGTTTCATGTGTTGAATAAATTCTCCCGACTGTTATTATCTAACGCGGAGGGTGCGGGCCAAACAAACACGGCCCGACAACCCTCCGCCGTTCTTCGTGGTTGTACGGATTTGGCGGGCGGTGGCAAAACATGAAGCAAGGGCGATTTGATGATCCTGCAGTGAAGAACGGAACCCGGGAGGAACAACGGTGTAGACGGGAAGGAAAACAGACCACTGGAGCAACTCCAGTGGCCCGCGGAAGCTACCGGCGGCGCCGGAGGCCGGAGGCGGCGGCGGCCAACGGACCCGCGGCCACGCGGGTCCGGCTCACACGCATGGGACGCGACGACATGCCGCGTCCGTTGATCCATCGCGGCCCCGCGCGGGGCCACGACACCTCCAACCCGCGGGGGCAGCGCCCCGCGGCTTCTGCCCTGCTCGGCCGCTCGGCCGAGCCGAGCCGGACCGGCCAGCCGAGATGGGCCGCGCCCTGGCCGGGCCGGACCGGGTCTGGCCGGGTTGGACCGGGTCGGGTCGACCCGGTTCGGCCGACCTAGGGGGGGGGGGGGGGTCGGGCCGGCTCGGCCCGGGCCCAGACCCCTCGTCTTCGGACCGTTTTCAGCCTTTTGCCCGTAACATGAGCTACGGGCCTCCGAACGATGCGCCGTCAGCGGCAATGCAATCCTTGGATCGAGACGGTAGTTTCGGTATATCGCACTCAAGGTTTCAGATTACTTTGTGTTCGGCCGGGTTGGTTCGTACACGAAACCAACCGGGCCCTCGGAGCGGAAATGCTCATATCTTGAGCTCCGGACGTCTGATTGACGTGCCGTCGACTTTGATGGATTCCTATAAGGGAGAAGGATCTTTTGGATTACTCCGATCAGGGTTTGGACACAGTTGGTGTACGGTGGGGTTGGTTTTAACTTAAAAACCAACCGGGCCCCCGGGACGAAAAAGCCAATAACTACCAGACCGGGCGTCTGATTGACGCGCCGTCTGTTGCGTTGTGTTCCTGTTGACGATACGGAACTTTTGGCATCCTCTGCCCGAGTTTTGGATGCAGTTGGGTTATAGCCGGGTTGGATTGTGCCCGAAATCCAACTGGGCCCCGGGAATGGAGAAAGATGGTATCTTTCAGACCAGACGTCCGTTTGACGAACCGTCAGCGGCGTTGGTGATCACGTTGAGAAACGGTCCCTATGAGTATACCCTATGAGTGTTCGGGGTATAGTTGAGTTACGGACGGGATTGGTTCACTCACGAAACCAACCGGGCCCCTGGGATGAAAAAGGCTAGAAGCTCACAGTCCGGGCGTCCGATTGACGCGCCGTCTGTTGCGTTGAGACCCCTATGACAAGGCGGTCCTTTGAGATACTTCTTCGTGGGAATTTGTAATTCTTGGAGTATCGACTAGTAGCTCATGGAGCGGACCCTCCCGGAGATGAGCGTGCGGAGTACGGAGATCGTGTAGACGACTGAGACCTGACGACTGCTTGACCGACTCTACATGGAGTGAGTCGACTAGCCCAGTGGACGGAGTGCCCGGTATTTGGCGGCAGACCCACGGCGGACGGAGCGCCTGGTAGTTGGCAGCAGACCCGCGGTACTCGACTAGAGGAGTACCTCTGTAGGCTATTAGAGAGAGCGCTCGGTATTTGGCAACAGACCCTCAGCAGACGGAGCGCCCGATAGTTGGCCGCAGACCCACGGTACTCGACAGGAGGAGTACCTCAGCAGTCTTAGGTTAGTGATCAGTACCTCGGAGTCATGATAGGACCACTGTACACTCCAGAGACGGAGCTATTCAGTAGTTACGGTTTCGATAATGAAAATCCTGGTTGAGCTGAATCTTTTGACCTTTGTGTTTGCCTCATGATTGAGATGGGTTACTTGATAACTTAGGCATATGTATAGGCATAAACCTAAGTAGAGGTTATCTGTTGAGATCTTCTTTTTGGTTAACCTTGTTGTTTTAGAGAGACCTTGAGGGTCTCCGGGTCCCTAATGAGTATCGTTATACCCACCCCCGCACGGGCTATGCCCGCACCTCATTGTGTTGGTTGCAGAAGATAGGCAGTGCTGAAAAAGGACAAGTGTTCGAGGACTGGACGGTACCCGGAGGTGGACTACATGACGAGTCAGTACCCAGAGGTGGACTACACGGCGAGTCAGTACCCGGAGGTGGACTGCATGATGAGACGAAACACGGAGGAGGTTGACAGACGAGAGCATGGAGGAGGCTATCTGTACCTACCCTTCAGGTAGGATTCGAGGAGGACGACCCAGGAGCCGCTTCCGTCCTTCCAGCTGTTATCTTTTCTATTGTACTTGTTCAGTTGTAGTTGTACTTTCTTTTGGATTTGTATTCTGGCCCATTTACTTTTCAGCACTTCTCTTGTACTTAGTGTTTACTTTTTCCGTTTGCTTAATCTGTGGTGCTTGTTTCCTTTTATAAAGGAAATGCCTTCCCAGTTATCGGGATTTACGCCTTCGGTGCTAGTCGCCAGCCCCTGGCCTATGGAAGGCGGGCTTGGGGTAGTCACGGCACGGGCCTCGAGGACGGGTCGTGACAAATTGGTATCAGAGGAGTCGGTTCTACCGCAGAACTTATAACTCTGATATTTTCTTTCTTTGAATCAATAGTGTTAAGGGTACCGAGTGTGGTTTTCAGTTCAGGGAGTCCAGTGTTGGTGCGGGCGGCCGACGTATCCATACAGCAGGACCCTGACAACTTATTTCCGACTTTGTGCACGAAAACACTGATTGCGCGTGTGTTTTCAAAGGTTTTCCCTTTAAAAAGCTCAAACCAGGCCAGCTCACCAGGTATAATCATTTGACCGTGTCACGTTGTTTATTTCAGGATGCCTTTTCTTGGACGACTAGCTAGAGCCCCGAGAGTGGTTCGTACTGACAGCCCGCCAAGCGACGTGGCGTCAGTACAGGGCCCTTTTTCAGTTGAGGAACCAGCGAAGGCACCGGCGGTACTACTACCCGTTGGGCCACTGATGCCACCAGCCCCAGCAGTAGAGGGTGCACGTTGCTTGAGCGCACTGCACGAGTTCCAGCGCCAGAGGCGACCCAGGTTCCAGGGAGGGACGGACCCGCAGGCGGCTGAGGATTGGCTGGAGGCTATGGTGAGAGTCTTCAGGCTAGTGGGGACGCCAACAGACTTCATGGTGATCTTTGCTGCCAGCCTCCTTCAGGCAGCAGCAAGCAGGTGGTGGAGCCACTTGTTTCAGTTTTGCGACGGGATGACCTTCGCATGGGAAGACATCGAGACCTTCTTCAGGGTGGAGTTTGTGCAAGTAGCTCTACACCCCGAGCGTGTACAAGAGATTCTGCCTTTGCTGCATGTTTTTCGATCATTAGCCGAGTCATCTGTGGGCAGTAGACAGATGATGCAGAGGTCCAGGAGGACCAGACTAGCAGTTGGACGATCTTGGGTTTTAGGACCGGTGGTGCGGGGCACCCGAGGTGGGGTCAAAGCCAGGCGTGCTAGAAACAGACAGTATTACTCATGCGGCAGAATTGGTCACATGTCACGTGACTGTCCGACCCACCATGCAGATGAACAACAGTTAAATGAAGAACCTCCGAGGCAGAGGCAGAGGTTTGATCAGGGCGGACCGCAAGGAGCAGGCAGCCATGGTAGAGGAGCTGGCCGTGCAGATGGAGGTGGACGATGCTTCAGGATGTTGCCACCACCACCACCAGGAGGCCCACCCCGACAGCAGATGGATAGGAGCGGGACTAGCTTCTGACCTGGAGGCTATTAATCATGTTGCTTCTAGTTTTTTTGATGTTTGTCTGTAGTTTATTTGTGTCTTTGTACTATGAGCTGCAATAATGAAAAGACCCTTATCTTTGTAAAGTTTCATTTCCTGTCCTTTTTTTTTGGTTGATAATGAGTGGTCCCGGTTAACACTGTTGACTTGACCCTCACTTTCGAGTTTTCTACTGAAGGAGACCTAGTGACCACACACTGATGCCGATAGTGTGAATCGACCCTTGGAGGCGAGAGTGACAGTTGGATCTCTTGGTAGTTACTTCGAGGACTTACGACGTCATCCATGGCATGAATGCATAATTCATGTCAGGATTGACTATATTAGGAAACGAATGTGGTTCATCCAGGGGATGAGACCAGATTTCTCTTATCGGCAAAGAAGAAATCATAGCATCTCTTGTGAGACTAGAGAAGGTCCAGGTCATCCAAGAGCGGATGAGGATGGCACAGGGCCGACAGAAGCCTTATGCTGACAGGACTTGGAGGCCTCTAGAGTTCGAGGATGACCATCACGACCTTTTACGAGTCTCACCTCGACGAAGTTTACGGAGATGTGGCTAGGGAGGCAAGTTATCTACGAGGTTCAACGGACCTTTCTAGGTCCTCAGATGGGTAGGCGTGGTGGTTTACCGCTTGACCCATCCAATTCAGTTTCAATAGGTGCACGACGTTTTCCACGTATCCCAACTGAGGGGATACGTGCTCGACCCTCCGCATATCATCGACCATGAGGAGCTGGACGGTGGTGATGAGGTGACTTATACGGAGGTTCCTGTGGGGATCGAGGATAGACAGGAGCAGATCCTAGGAGGATGGTCGATTCCTCTTGTGCACTTTCTTTGGCAGCACGGGAACCTCCAGGTGAGCACATGGGAGCGGAAGGCTCAGATATGTGCTCAGTACCGCCTTTGTATCTCTATGTTTGTGGTGAAGCTTTACGGGGACATAAATCCCTGTGGTGGGAGTAATGTAAAGACCCGTAAATTCCAAGGAAAGTTTTCTCTTAATTTTCTTCGGAATTGTACAAGAACGCAGTTTCTGACGGCACCTGATTCCGAGGCCCGGTGTGCCCGGAATCATTTTCCGATGTTTGGCTCGGGTACGTTCAGTGAACGGACGAGCGGGTTTTTCTAACTTTTGAACCGGTGCTCGGAATCGAATTATGAGGGCACCGATAGAATCACAGCGCCGGTAATTGCTTAGAAACGCCTCTTTCGGAGTTGCGTTTGCTCGGGTGTGGTTTTTAATTAAGGGCTTAAAGTTAAGAAATAAAATAAATTGTACGACAAACTTTATTTTATTTCACTTAAGCCGCTTAGAAGCCACTTGATGTCACTTAAAGTAGCTTAAGCTGAGTCGATGCGGATAGGGTGATATCCAGAAATATCCTACCCTCTTGGTAGGATATTTGTGAGGTGGGTCCCGCATGAGCCCCATCATTTCTTTTTCGCTAAGTAACGCACACGCGAAAACCCGTCATCATGAAAGTCAACTGACGCGTTTTCTTAATTTCTTAACGCACCAATTAATTGGGAGGTTTTATTCGTTGAATTAATTGGGCGGTTTATTTCGTTGAATTAATTCTACGAATTAATGGGTCGTTACTTATCTCTTTTTCGTTTCTTAACCGGTTTGAAATGTGTTGGCGTAGTAATAAAATAAGACCAACGCCACATCTTGAGGATTACACGTTGGGAGGCTTTTGACAGAATTCTTGTGCCTTCACCCTTCTTCGCGAAGAACGCGAAGAACGTGAAGAACGCGAAGAACGTCGGCCTCTGACGAAGAATGCCGAAACTGCGGAAATCGATGATGCGACGCCGTGTGTCACGACGCCGACGTTTCCTCTTCCGCAACGTTCTTCTGCGACATTCCTTCATCCGCAACGAAATCTTCGATCTTCTGTTTGAGGTAAGATATTTCGGGTTTCTTTTAAAATTCCTTTGTGGTTTTTAAAAACACACAGATTTAATTATTAAAATTAAATCTATTGTTCTTGAACCTTGGAGTTCGTCGACGCGCACCGTATTCCGCGACGACGCAACACCCTTCCGCGACGACGCGACGCCTTCCGCGACGCGACGTTCGCCTCCTTCCACGGCGATCATATCCACAAAGAACCCACGTGCGACGAATTGACGAGGTAGGGGTTTGTTGTGAAACAATTTATATTCCCATGATCGTTTATTTTTAAATGAAGAACCCGGTTTCATAAGAACAATTTTAATTCATTAAAATTGTTGTTTCATGTGTTGAATAAATTCTCCCGATTGTTATTATCTAACGCGGAGGGTGCGGGCCAAACGAACACGGCCCAACAACCCTCCGCCGTTCTTCGTGGTTGTATGGATTTGGCGGGTGATGGCAAAATGTGACGCAAGGGCGATTTGATGATCCCGCAGTGAAGAACGGAACCCGGGAGGAACAGCGGCGTAGATGGGAAAAAAAACGGACCACCAGAGCAACTCCGGTGGCTCGCAGAAGCTACCGGCGGTGCCGGCGGACGAAGACGGCTGAGGCCAATGGACCTGCGGCCGTGCGGGTCCAGCTCGCACGCACGGGACATGGCGACATACTGTGTCCGTTGATCCATCGCGGCCCCGCGTGGGGCCACGACACCTCCAACCCGCGGGGGAAACGCCCCGCGGCATCCACCCTGCTCGGCCGAGCCGAGCCGGGCCATGCCCTAGCATGGCCTGACCGGGTCCGGCTAGGTGGGACCGGGTCGGGTCGACCCGGTTCGGCTCTACCCGGTTCGGCCGACCCAGGGGGGGTCGGGCCGGCTCAGCCCGGGCCCAGACCCCCCGTCTTCAGACCGTTTTCGGTCTTTTGCCCGTAACATGAGCTACGGGCCTCCGAACGACGCGCCGTTAGTGAAAATGTGATCCTTGGATTGAGACGGTCAGTTCAGTATATTACACTCAAGGTTTCGGATTACTTTGGGTTCAGCCGGGTTGGTTCGTACACGAAACCAACTGAGACCTCGGAGCGGAAACACTCATATCTTGAGCTACGGACGTCCGATTGACGTTCCGTCGACTTTGATGGATTTCTCTAAGGGAGACGGGTCTTTTGGATTACTCCTCTCAAGGTTTGGACGCAGTTGGAGTACGGGCGGGTTGGTTTTAACTTAAAAACCAACCGGGACCCCAGGACGAAAAAGCCAATAACTTCCAGACCGGGCGTCCGATTGACGCACCGTCTGTTGCGTTGCGTTCCTGTTGACGATACGGAACTTTTTCCATCCTCTGCCTGAGTTTTGGATGCAGTTGGGTTATAGCCGGGTTGGATTGTGCCCGAAATCCAACCGGGCCCCTGGAACGGAGAAAGATGATATCTTTCAGACCAGACGTCCGTTTGGCGAACCGTCAGCGGCGTTGGTGATCACGTTGAGAAACGGTCCCTATGAGTATACCCTATGATTGTTCGGGGTATAGTTGAGTTACGGCCGGGATTGGTTCGCTCACGAAACCAACAGGGCCCCTGGGATGAAAAGGCTATAAGCTCACAGACTGGGCGTCCGATTGACGCGCCGTCTATTGCGTTGAGACCCCTATGACGAGGCGGTACTTTGAGATAATTCTTCGTGGGACTTTGTGATACTTGGAGTATCGACCAGTAGCTTGTGGAGCGGACCCTCCCGGAGATGAGTGTGCGGAGTACGGAGACCGTGTAGAAGACTGAGACCTGACGACTGCTTGACCGACTCGACTTGGAGTGGGTCGACTAGCCCAGTGGACAGAGCGCCCGGTATTTGGCGGCAGACCCACAGCGGACGGAGCGCCTGGTAGTTGGCAGCAGACCCGCGGTACTCGACCGGAGGAGTACCTTTGTAGGCTATTAGGGAGAGCGCCCGGTATTTGGCGACAGACCCTCAGCGGACGGAGCGCCCGGTAGTTGGCTGCAGACCCGCGGTACTCGACAAGATGAGTACCTCAGCAGTCTTAGGTTAGTGAGCAGTACCTCGGAGTCGTGACAGGACCGCTGTACACTCCAGAGACGGAGCTCTTCAGTAGTTACAGTTTTGATAATGAAAATGCTGGTTGAGCTGAATCTTTTGACCTTTGTGTTTGCCTCATGATTGAGATGGGTTACTTGATAACTTAGGCTTATGTATGGGCATATACCTATGTAGAGTTTATCTGTTGAGATCTTCTTTGTGGTTATCCTTGTTGGTTTAGAGAGACCTTGAGGGTCTCGAGGTCCCTACTGAGTATCGTTATACTCACCCCTGCATGGGCTATGCCCACACCTCGTTGTGTTGGTCGTAGACAACAGGCAGTGCTGACAGAGGCCGAGTGTTCAAGGACTGGACGGTACTCGGAGGTGGACTACACGACGAGTCAGTACCCGGAGGTGGACTACAGGACGAGTCAGTACCCGGAGGTGGACTACACGACGAGTCAGTACCCGGAGGTGGACTACACGACAAGATGACACACGAAGGAGGTTGACGGACGAGAGCATGGAGGAGGCTATCTGTACCTACTCTTCTGGTAGGATCCGAGGAGGATGACCCAGGAGCCGCTTCCGTCCTTCCAGCTGTTATCTTTTCTGTTGTACTTGTTCAGTTGTAGTTGTACTTTCTTTTGGGTTTGTATTCTGGCCCATTTACTTTTCATCACTTCTCTTGTACTTAGTGTTTACTTTTTCTGTTTGCTTAATCTGTGGTGCTTGTTTCCTTTTATAAAGGCAATGCCTTCCTAGTTATTGGGATTTACGCCTTCGGTGCTAGTCGCCAGCCCCTGGACTATGGAAGGCGGGTTTGGGGTAGTCACGGCACGGGCCCCGAGGACGGATCGTGACATGAATGAAAAATACGATCCAATGACATAGTACCTAGAATAAGAAAGAAATGTAAAGATTTTGCCAGTTAGTCAACAATAAATCAAATTGCATTTTTACGTCAATATGTCTTTTGTGGTCCCACAACGAAGTCCATGGATTTATTTTCCCATTTTCACTATGGTATCAGAAAAATCTAAATCATTAGCTTTAGTTTTTTTTCTCTAATTTATATTATTCACTTTACAAACATTTTATATTAAAATATTAAATATCCTTAACCATTCTTTCCCACCATTAATACTCCAAAGTTCTCTGTACATATTAGTACTACCATGACTAACTAAAAATGGAGAACTATATAACTTAAGGAACAAATTTTTCATCAAATATGATTCACAAGGCACCCATAATCGAATTCCAAAAATTAATACATGATATTTATCAATGATAAATTCTGAAAACATACCCCATTAACCAATTATACCTTTTTTTTGTAACTCACTATCTTCCTTCATTTATTTCTTAATTCTCTCTAATAGAATCTACTACACTGACTCATAGAACAAAATAGATGAATTTCTTAAACCACTAACTTCCAATAAAAAATTCATCAAATAAATGATAATGGGGTCATGTTCTAAACTTAACATGGATAATGATGTGTGACGTTATCAAATCAATGAATCTTCCACATTATTTTCTTTTCTATGATTGTAATTAAACATACAATAATAATACTTTATCATTACAATCTATCTTTTATGCCTCACTTATAATTTCTTCTAAGTTATTATATACTTTAGAAATTTATTTTAATTATATATTTCACATTTTGATCTATATAAATTGTGCCTAAATAATTATAAATCAAAAAACCAAAAGGATAATTCCAAATAATATGTGGGATAATATAACTCATGAGTTTTCAGTTGTCTTGAGACATAAAAAATTACATGATCATTTTGCATCACAACAAAAAACATTTCCCTTCAATGAAGAATATCTATAGATGAAAAAATCTCCATTCTTACAAGGTAGGGCTAAAACTTGAGATCTCTTCTTTAGTTCTAGAAAAAAATCACGATACTCGTTCAAAATAATTTTTCCCCATTTTTTGGGATAACTTAGTTCGTAGGCTAGATAACTGGGAATTTTATTTACAAACTGTTAGTAATAACAATCTAATCCAAGAAAAATAAATAATTATAACAATTTTACGTCCTGGATAATCATCAAAAAATCATTTTTATGTGTGATAAACTATTATTTCATTCAAATTTACAATGTTTCTAGGAAAATAAATCTATTGCTGTATAAAAGCATAGTTTCAATATTTTCTTTAAAACATATTTTAATTTAGAGTTTACAAGGAAACACTAAGTTATTTTTCATGATCCTCATAACACATTGAAAAGAGAAAAAATATCATTATCTAAAATAGAAACAAACATATCCAAATATCAAAAAAATATTCAATTTATAAGATATATGAATACATCATGGGTGTTTTTCAATCCAAAGAGAATAAAAACAATCCCATAATATCCATATCTAGTATGAAACATTGTTTTTTCTTTTTTCATCCTCATTTAGATTTAGATTACGCTACAGTAATATCTGGTTAATCTTTGAAAGATATTGATATCCTTAGATTTGATCAAAAAAGTCATCAATATGGGGAAAAAGTAACTTATTATTAACAGTAATGTTATTGATATCTCAATAATCAATGAAAAGAATCATTGAACCATCTATATTTTAATGAAAAAATAGGATAAACACATGGTGATGTTCTAGGATTAATGATTCATTTATTGATTAACTTCTAAAAATAATTTTTTTAATTCAAGAACTCCATTTTAGCCATTTGATAATTTAGTTTTGAAATTGGCTTAAAATTATGAAATAAATAAATAGAACATTCAACTTCCCAATTAGGTATGAAGCTCGAAATATAATCAGTAAAAATAGATGGGTAATCATTTATCCTTTGAATATCATTAATCTTAAAATTTTACTTTCTTTCAACAACATGAGTATGAGAACATTCATTTATATCTTTTAATAGTTTCTAAGCTTCCTTATATGTTATCAGCTATATGGGTACATTATTTTATATAAATTGAATTTCATTATGAAAAACATCTTCATTATCTTTATAATAAGTCATTGTATGATATATATAAAGCCAATCAATACCCATAAGGGCATCAAACTCTATAAGGTGAAAAAAAACATAGAATGTTGGTAATGTCTTTCTAATGAAGACAATAAAGAGATTATTATAATTATTTTTTGTTGTAATATTTCCCCTGGTGTTTTAACTATATTTTCATTCCTCATTTCTTGAGATGAAATTTCTAATTTATGATAAAATATTTCAGAAATAATAAATGTTTATACCCCATATCAAACAATAAATTATAAAAAACAATATAAACCAAAAAAGTAACTGATACAACATCAATGGATGGCTCTAAATCTATTAACATAGTGAAAATGGATCTCATTGCTCTTTTCTTTTTTAATTAGTCTTCTTTCCAAAATTTAGTTCATTATTTTGGTAGGGATGTGTATAATGACCCATATCACAACATTTAAAATGTGTTATAGTTTTCTTATAATGAACATTATTAAGATTATTTTCATTTATTTATTTCTCCTTATTATTATACATACCACATTGAAAACACATCATAGTTTTGTTAATGGATTCCCAATAGTTATTTTTACCACACCTTTCCCCAACTAGAATTTTCACTTTCTTACCTTCATATTTATTCAGTTGATTCTTAACCATTTCTTTTCATCAACACCAAATCATCATCTTGTGGTTAGAGAACACATGATCATAAGGAAACTCCATTTATACCCGCTCAGAACATCATAAAAGGTTCTCATAAATTTTTAATTCATAGGAGGGAAATTTCTATCGATACTACGGCTTGAATCAAGAGTAATATATGATTCATTTTTCTATCAAGATCTGGAATCGTATTTGAAGATTACCTTTCCATTCGGGTGAAGTTTTATTCATACATAGTAACTAAATCATCCTCATTTTTCTTCAGCTAATGTTATTTATTTTCCATCTTATGTCAAACCACCTTTAGAAAAATATCTTGGAATTTTTTTTAATTTAATCCATTTCCAAGGCATAAATTTACACCTTATCCATGATATTCTTAACCATTGAAAAACACTAGTCTGCTCATCCTTAAAAATTTTAAATGGAAATTCTATTCTTTTATATATACGAACACACAGTAACATCAAATAACATTTCAAAATATTTATTCCAACCTTTAGCAGCCATTGGGTGAGAAGCTCCCCTAAAATCATGAGGTTTTTCCTCATAAAATATTCAATTACCATCATGTTATATTGCGGTAGTTCAGGTTGTTCTCTTGAATGTATGTCTATAAAATTTATTTCCTATGTAACCTGATCCATTACTAAATAATATTACTCAGTTCTAATCCCTAGAATTCTAAGTTGTAGATATAGAATGTTATCATCCTCTCAGTTCCTTTTAACTTCATCTTCCCATTTACTTCCGTAGAAAAACATTCTAAAAAATATATCATTGATGATGAAACATGGTAATATTAAAATGCTATATCATTTCAACATTATGTAAAAATAATATATGGTATTCTAGTAACATCATAATAACTATTAAGTTTATATAAATTGTTCTCTGATACAAAAATAGAGACTCGATCTTAAAAGTCTCATTATCTCGTAAATATCTTTAGAATTCACATTCATACATTCACAAAGATAATTTTGGTTTACAGTATTAAAAAGTTAGGACATAATTCATACACATCAGTTCATAAGCATACAAGGTCTATACTACTAAAACAATATCCATTTTTTCACAACTCAAAATATTTCATCAAAAACCAGAAATGGTTTCATGAAATTTATTCACAATAATCATCTTGGATTCTACTTTTCTATTACCCATCGTTACCCCACTGAAAAAAATATAATTGTAGGATTAGAAAAAATATCTAAATAAGGGATATAAAAAGGATTGAAACCATTAGTACATGAGTACTAATACACATATGAAATCTTTTTCCTAAATATATATTTATCAACCAATATGTAGCATATAATTACTCAATGAAAACCAGAGATTTATATATAATTTAGAAAACAAAAATAAATCCATGTAGATAACTTGGTTTGTTACTTAATTTTTTTTAACCCTCGATGATACCTTAGGATTTTTAACCCTCATGACTACCATACAATGTGACCCTCGTGACTACATTATGGTGTAACCATCAGAGATGCACATAGAGTAACCAATTTCCAGACCTCCTACATAATAATACCCAAAACATTAGAGGGGGATATAGGTACAAAACATAATAATAAGAAATTTCCGTTAACCAATATATTATCATTGAATAATAATATTTTCAATAAATCATAAAATATTAATTTTGTAAAAATAGAATATTAAAAGAAGATTTTAAAAGAAAAGACCATTAGAAATAACCTATATCTTAAGTGATATTTGATTAAAAGAAAAGAGTATGTATATAAAATATAAATCAAAAAAATTAAATATAATACAAAAAAATTATTACACAAATAATCTTACTATCACCTAATTAATGAAGTAGATGGTTAACCTAATGAATTGAAATTTGGTTCTAAATTCCATTACCTAAGGGTCTTCTTATATAATATGTGTTTATTCCTCTTGTATAATAGTCATAATAGTTTTATTAGTATTTGAAAGCGTTATTTTTATTTTTATAACACATTATATGAACATTTTATAACATCATTCCTCCCAATTATTAATTAGATTTGTTATTTTTAATATTTTTGGTGAGTTCTTTACATGTTTTCAATGGCCGGTTCGTAATGGATTTTCTTTTCAAATGGAGGAGAAAACCTAGAAGTGGAGTAAATTGGTATTAAAATGTTTATATCACATTAAATGATATCAAAATAGAATTTATAAATATATGACAAAGAATCATTAGATAAAACATTATTAATATTTTGTTAGATCATTTAGGAGATTCTTTGATAATCAAAAAATAGTTTCATTATATAATTTAATATTCATGTATATATATTTATTCAAAAACATAAAAGATGTTATATCAGTGACTCTAATATATTAATCAACCATTAAATTAATTTTATGAAAATAAATGAAGGTGGTAATTGAAATTAAAAACACATTGTCCACAATATCGGTAACTCAACACATCACAAACTATGTTTTTATTTTTAGAATAAAAAGAAGAGGATATGACATATGAAGATGAATATTTATATAAAAAGAAATAAATTTAAAATATCTAAAGGAAACTATATTTATAATTCCTCTAGTAAAAGTGGAAGTGAATAGAGTATATGAACATAAAAACAATTTAAAATGATATAAAATAAAATATTAGAGTAATTTTACCTCTCGAATTATCCACATTAAAACCAATATAATAGATTTTGATTTTCCAATATGTGGGACTAGTAGGAATTAACAGTGGGGAGGTTTATTGGGAATATTAATAGGTAAAAAATAAAACATTTCAGCTATTTATAGGTGTGAGGAGAAGATGAGGTGACATGTGGTATGTATAGTGAAGAAGAGGGGGTTTCCCATTATTTTAATAATAATTTTATTATTTTTATGAGGACAATATATAGTGATGGTTATTCAAACTAAATATAGTAATTATTGATTTTGAGTTTCAATAAAGGGTTATTACCTCAGTAACATGTCATCCATCACTCAAGAGTTCATGTAACACCCCGACCCCAGCTACCCAGAGTCGGTGCATTACTTCGTAACATTGGCATGATCACAAAAGATCAAGTCTCGAAAGACCGATTAGTTTAGTAGCCTTGGAAACACTAGATACATTCATAAATGTTACATTACTTCATAAAGTGAAATACTAATAACAAAGTCTTCATAGTCCACACTCATATCCTCTTCTGACTATCCCTGCAGGTCATTCATAAAATACCACTTCACATCCTGGAAAATATTAAAACATTGAAAGGGGTGAGCTCAGATGCTCAGTAAGGTTAACAATATAGCGGAAGCTTTCATAAATAAACATTTACATTTAAGGCAATGTATAACAAAAACAAAAGCCTTTTAAACTTGAACTTCAACATAATATGGCAAAAGAAAAATGAGATAATGCCATTTACTTCTTCACATGGATATTCTACTGGTCGAATAATCACATGCAATATCAATAACCACTTTCATAATGATGGAATGCATAATTCCAGACTATCATAACCACGTAGTCAAGGCCTTGTTCCAAGACCACAAATAAGATTTTGTCAAGGCCTCATGCCAAGACACTAGTTTGTCTCATGAGACCTGCCGATGCATCGAGGAGCTATAGCGGGCTCCACCCGTCACTTATTAAGTCCAATGCATTCCTCATATGAACAGGTTTAAACATATCATAAAGCATAACATAATCGTATCATATAAAACATGAATAAAGGAAACATAAAATTTCCACATTTCACTCACAAGATATCAATACAACACATTTATATAATAAAAACACTTTAAAAACCATTTTCAATACCAAAATACAAGAAAGTTAAAACTTTGTATTTATTTTTCATTAAAAAAAAGGTTACAGCTTGTAGAGGAAGCCGAAAATCAAATAATAGTCACGGCGGTGGAGAAGTCGTTTTCGCCACATACGTACGGCAAGAAAACATTCCTTTTTGTCATTTAGTAAAATGCTTCGTATAAAAAAGATTCCTTTTGAATAAACGTAAAAGTCAAAGGGGTTTATACACCGTATAAAAGAAATTTGTGTATAAAACCAAATATGCCTCAATGAAAGGAGATTGAGACGAAGTCCTTACAAAGATCCTTTTTAAAATAAAAAAGATATATTATGTGTATTCACTATAATTACACATAAAGAAAGAACAAATTCAAGATAGGACATAATAATATCATGACGTAATTTGAAAGTAGGAGATTAACCCAAAGAATGGAAATTGGGTTAAGAAGTTCCCTTACCTCATGTCTGACTTGACTCAACTGTTCTTTAACCTCCTGAATAATAAACTAGAGTTAATATATACCTTATTAAGAACCATTTTCAATTTCATTATCCTTATTATATCACTTATTACAATGATATGAACATTATGTAATTATTTAAGTTAATAACGGTCGTTTTGTCGATCTTTGGTACTTGAGTCAACAATAAACTTCTTATAATTACAAGTTGTTTATGTGGTCGAATATCCATTATCTCCAGAATTATATTCATGATTTAGATGTCATATATATCATATATATCCAGTATATACATTCATTTATAATATTACGTAACATTTAGAGGTAAGAAATGAAATGCACCGTTCATGGAGACGGTAAGCCGTACGTACGCATGAACGCTACTTTCATTTCTATTTCGTATTTAATGGAATGAAATCATAATGATATAAATTTATAATATAATTATAGTATAATATAGTGTATAATACCATTTAATCCATCCTTTATACATCCCACATATGGCATTAACGATTCAAATCACTTTGAGGGGGCGGTAGTCCGCACTTCCTAAAATGAAATTATCGCATTTTACCCATAATGGAAATCATAAAGTATGCCATAAATGAGAAATACAGAAGCATAAGTAAAACATAAACATATTTTATATCATATATAAATATAGTGACATCTTAATGGCCACCTTTGAAGGTGTTATATGAGTGTTGAACAATCATCGTTTCGTGAGGCAGAAATTCGCCATCCACAGAAACTGTATGTTCATTAACCATTAGATGTAGGTGTGTGTAAGTGTAGCTCTAATCCTTCTTATAACAACATCCTAGTATATTGGGGATACTGGTGTAGTTACAAAAGAAATTAATAAAAAGATTTTAGGGGGTTGAAGAAGATAAATAAAACAAAACAACATTAGAGAAGACATTACCTCAAAATCGGGTAACTCTTTTTGATTTGAGCCAAAGGCTTCCTTGGGAAGAGTTATGCCCAAAGTGAGGCTTCTAGGAGTAAGAGGGGGAAGTTGGGAGAGTATTTGAGCAGAGTTTGGCCGAGCCAAATGGCTTGAAAATGTAAATGAGGTGGGAGAGGTGGGGGCCTTTTATAAGTGGAGAGGAGGGGCACTCTTGGAAAGTAAAGAAAAGTCACTTTATTATAAAATGAGTTTCCGATTTTAGGGGTCCCACACTTATATAATTCGAGGATAAGATGATAAGGGTTCGAAATCTACTCATCCAATAGGTTTTTGACAAGTGTACGCTTTGCATTTTACATTATCTTTCCATTTTATTTAAATCGTTAAATAATGAGGTCATCGCTGCATCATCATGATGTCATAAATAATTTAATTTATTTAATGTCTAAAAATTATAAAAAAAATACTATGATGTAGGAAATCTTTTTATCTTTCTAATTAATATTTATAATCAAAATTTGGACTTGTGTAACCCCACTTAAAAACTGTTTTAGTAAAAAAACTCATGTTTGTGTCAATTTAATTTCAACATTAAATAAATATATATTAATGTCATTTTCCAACTAAAGTGGCTCAATGGGGTCCCCAAGTTGACCCATGGGTTGTCTTGGTCGGCCATGACTCATCCAATAGGATTAGGATAAGTGTCATGCTCATATCATATTATTATAACATTATTTGTACCTTAAACTACACTAATTACCTCTAATCGCGATTAAGAACTTAAAAGTTACTATTCACCAAAAAATTATTTTAATCTCATTGAACCACATTTTACTTCTTAATGACAACCATGTATGTCGGATTTTTGAAAATCAAATCACAGAAGTGGTAATATTTCATTTAAACGAAAAATCAGTTATTTAACTACCACTTAGTGGTTTCACTATTCATCAAAAATTGAAGTTTTTCAGAACAATGCCAAAATTTCACCCTAAGCTATAATTGATATTCCGAATCCAAAAATGATGTCTATTTTACAAAATTCCAATCATATAAGTTTCATTAATTAATTTTATAATTAATTCCAGCTATCACAACAAATAGCGTGTTTTTAAGAAACAATTTATATCAAAAGATTGACAATTGTTTATGTCCAATTTTAATGTTAAATTAATTCTAATGACCACCATTGGATAAAATAGTAAAAATATACTCTAATTATACTTTAAAACCACTAAATAGTATAATTTATCACTATAAATTATTTTTATTAAAAAAGTTGTTTTTAAGTATTTTTCACAATTCATAAAAAATTAGAAGTTCTCAGAAAAATACCAAAAATTCAACATAGGCTAATTTCGATATTACGAATACAAAAATGAAGTCCATTTTGAAATATAAAATTTCTATAATTTTAAAAAGTGGTTATTACTATTCATAACGGCTACTTTGATTAGTCACGGTGTTTTAGAACTCGAAGTTGCGTACAATGCAAGCTATTGCATTATTGAAAGAGAGGCGTATCGTGGAATCTCGGGGTGTTACATTCTCCCCTCCTTCAATAAATTGCGTCCTCGCAATTTGAAATTTTTCTTGGAAAATAAAAGGTTGAAAATAGAAAATGCCTTTGAGGAAAACCCACATCGGAAATAATATTAATAAAATTTAGCCTTAATAAGAGGGAAAGGGAAATGAAAAAGTCACCACCCAATTATGATCTCGATTAGGAGAACATTGGTGGCAATTAGAGACATATAATTGGAGGAAAAACGCAAATATTTGTAGGGAGCGATTGGGGTCATCAATCCCAATCAACTGTCAAATTGAGGGCCTCAAAGCCTTCAATCTATGTTGATTTAAAATATCATCAGTTCAACAAGACATAAGGTATTAGGATAACACATTTTTTTTGTTTTAATATACCTTTACTAAAGTTTAAGAATTAATTTATTCATTGAATAAGAGATAGGTATATATATATATTTATGCTTGACAATTAGAGTTTCAACCTTCAACTCATCTTTCACTCAAAAAGATAATAGAACTCAAAAATATTATACTTATCCTAATTGTATAAGGTTCCAAATGTTAACACATACCATTTAGATTAGTAAAATTATTTTTTAATAACCGGGGACTTCCTGTAGGCTAGTGGTAGGAAATAAGGGCTTGTCACACTATGGTTGTGGGTTCGATTCCTGCAGCTTTGTTCGACGCGACGGGTTATGCCCCACCCTGCAGGTTGTCATTTTCCTAAAACTATAGTATCATAATATTCCAAAAATAATCTTCATAAATTTTTTAACCTTAAACAATACTATCCAAAGATCAACTTAATCCACTCCAACCTTTATAGTTATCCAAAATACCTCTGTCCAGACTTTCTCTAAAAGGTCTCTTAATTCCAAAATCAATTTATCTGATTCCCCAAACAAAGTAAAGTTTCTCTTATTGTCACATACTAAAAATATAATTACCTTCATCATATTAAAACCTTAATGAAATCAAAAAGTACTGCAGTACAATCCTTATATATATATATCACATTATTCTAATAACCGAAATATAATCCATCAGTCCAAAAGCACCAATACATTAGTTATTCTGCTTCAACTGTAGTAACAGCATAAGATTGTCCTTGATCCCTTGGCCTTTTCTGAGGTAAGTTTCCCTGACGCTTAGGACATTCATTTGCATAATGACCCATTTCTCTACAATTATAGCATTCAACATTGAGAGCCTCTTTCTTTCCCTTGCAATCACGAGCCTGGTGACCCTTTTCTCCACATTTATAACAAACTCCCATTCCTTTTAGGCAAGTACCAGGGTGATTCTTCCCACAATTATCACATAATGGAAAATCCTTCTTTCCCTTTTTCCCTTTATCTGTCTCTTGTTCCACCGTTCTCTTCTTCTCTTGCTTTACTTTGTTGTCATAAGACTTAGAGAATTCCTTTTCTGTCTTGATAGCACACGAGACAATATCTTCGTATGATGATAAGGATTGTGATACTAAAGCTCGACGGAGAAATGGTTTTAACCCATCAAAGAAACGATCAATCTTACTCCTTGGGTTACGTATATAATCGGCAGCATGCCTCGCTAACCTTGTAAAGTTAGCCTCATACTTTGCGACATTCTCATCCTCCTTCTGCCTCAGACTCAGAAATTGCCTTTCCATATCTGCTCGATGGTCATGAGGAAAGTATTTTTCTAAGAAAACCTCTTTGAACTCATGCCATTCCATGTTTGTTAATTCGTCATCTTCCTTTGTGTTTTGAATCAGCGACCACCACTGTTCGGCATCTCCAGTGAGGCGGTAAACTGCCATGACAACCTTCTCTCTTTCACTACTCCCCAAGGCATGGAATATTTTCTCTAAGGAATTTATCCATTACTCAGCTACTATAGGATTTGTACTCCCATTGAAGGTTGGTGGTTGTTGCCTCATGAAGCGGTCTAACATTGATCCTCCACGTTGCGGATCAGGGTGCTCCATACGAGTAAGGTTATTATTCATAACCTGAGTGAGTTGTCCCAGTATGGTAATAAGTTGATCAGCACCAGTTGTATCTCCAGATCTACAATAATTATCTTGAGTAGGAGGGCAATCCCTACACGGAGTTCGTGCATTGATACGGTTTCCATTCCTTCCACTAGGAACCATTTCTAAACAATGGCATAAACTAGATTAGTTTATGAATCAAAATACATAATTCCATACTTGTAAAAAACTTTACATAAATTGAACTATTTATGGATATAATCCATAATCATAAAAGGGTTTTATTTGAGGAAGTATATACTCATAACCGTTCATAGTGGTTTGTAAATAAAATGAGAATTATCCTAAGTATATCCCCCGGGAGTGTCGTAACCAAGAGTGCAGCAAGGCCCGTTTTCGTGCACCAGTTCCCATTCGAGTCTAGCTCAAAGCGGTGTTTTCAGGTTTTACCCCTAGGTACATCTGTGCCAGAGCCGCCTCTACCTACTCGTATCCAGACAGGGATGTATTACTTGGAAAACTCACAAAATCTCTACAATAACAAAATTCTAGGAAGTTCTTCTATACTAATCCTCAAAGTCTATCTTTGGGCTATGTGCTCTTAATCAGAGTTTATCTAAATCTAGCTTCCAAGGTTAGTACTAAACTTCCTCTGATACCAACTGTAATGCCCCGACCCCAGCTACCCAGAGTCGGTGCATTACTTCGTAACATTGGCATGATCACAAAAAATCAAGTCTCGAAAGACCGATTAGTTTAGTAGCCTTGGAAACACTAGATACATTCATAAATGTTACATTACTTTATAAAGTGAAAAACTAATAACAAAGTCTTCATATTCCACACTCATATACTCTTCTGACTATCCCTGCAGGTCATTCATAAAATACCACTTCACATCCTGGAAAATATTAAAACATTGAAAGGGGTGAGCTCAGATGCTCAGTAAGGTTAACAATATAGCGGAAGCTTTCATAAATAAACATTAACATTTAAGGCAATGTATAACTAAAAAAAAGCTTTTTAAACTTGAACTTCAACATAATATGGCAAAAGTAAAATGAGATAATTCCATTTACTTCTTCACATGGATATTCTACTGGTCTAATAATCACATGCAATATCAATAACCACTTTCTTAATGATGGAATGCATAATGCCAGACTATCATAACCACGTAGTCAAGGCCTCGTGCCAAGACCACAAATAAGATTTTGTCAAGGCCTCGTGCCAAGACACTAGTTTGTCTCATGAGACCTGCCGATGCATCGAGGAGCTATAGCGGGCTCCACCCGTCACTTATTAAGTCCAATGCATTCCTCATATGAACAGGTTTAAACATATCATAAACCATAACATAATCGTATCATATAAAACATGCATAAAGGAAACATAAAATTTCCACATTTCAATCACAAGATATCAATAAAACACATTTATATAATAAAAACACTTAAAAAACCATTTTCAATACCAAAATACAAGAAAGTTAAAACTTTGTATTTATTTTTCATTAAAAAAAAGGTTACGGCTTGTAGAGGAAGCCAAAAATCAAATAATAGTCATGGCAGCGGAGAAGTCGTTTTCGCCACATACTTACAGCAAGAAAACATTCCTTTTTGTCGTTTAGTAAAACAATTCTTATAAAAAAGATTCCTTTTGAATAAACGTAAAAGTAAAAGGGGTTTATACACCGTATAAAAGAAATTTGTGTATAAAACCAAATATGTCTCAATGAAAGGAGATAGAGACGAAGTCCTTACAAAGATCCTTTTTAAAATAAAAAAGATATATTATGTGAATTCACTATAATTACACATAAAGAAAGTACAAATACAAGATTGGACATAATAATATCATGACGTAATTTGAAAGTAGGAGATTAACCCAAAGAATGGAAATTGGATTAAGAAGTTCCCTTACCTCATGTCTGACTTGACTCAACCGTTCTTTAACCTCCTGAATAATAAACTAGAGTTAATATCTACCTTATTAAGAACCATTTTCAATTTCATTATCCTTATTATATCACTTATTACAATGATATGAACATTATGTAATTATTTAAGTTAATAACGGTCGATTTGTCGATCTTTGGTACTTGAGTCAACAATAAACTTCTTATAATTACAAGTTGTTTATGTGGTCGAATATCCATTATCTCCAGAATTATATTCATGATTTAGATGTCATATATATCATATATATCCAGTATATACATTCCTTTATAATATTACGTAACATTTAGAGGTAAGAAATGAAATGCACCGTTCATGGAGACGGTAAGCCGTACGTACGCATGAACGCTACTTTCATTTCTATTTCGTATTTAATGGAATGAAATCATAATGATATAAATTTATAATATAATTACAGTATAATATAGTGTATAATACCATTTAATCCATCCTTTATACATCCCACATATGGCATTAACGATTCAAATCACTTTGAGTGGGCGGTAGTCCGCACTTCCTAAAATGAAATTATCGCATTTTACCCATAATGGAAATGATAAAGTATGCCATAAATGAGAAATACAGAAGCATAAGTAAAACATAAACATATTTTATATCGTATATAAATATAGTTACATCTTAATGGCCACCTTTGAAGGTGTTATATGAGTGTTGAACAATCATCGTTTCGTGAGGCAGAAATTCGCCATCCACAGAAACTGTATGTTCTTTAACCATTAGATGTAGGTGTGTGTAAGTGTAGCTTGAATACTTCTTATAAAAACATCCTAGTATATTGAGGATACTGGTGTTGTTACAAAAGAAATGAATAAAAATATTTTAGGGGGTTGAAGAAGAAAAATAAAACAAAACAACATTAGAGAAGACATTACCTCAAAATCGGGTAACTCTTTTTGATTTGAGCCAAAGGCTTCCTTGGGAAGTGTTATACCCAAAGTGAGGCTTCTAGGAGTAAGAGGGGGAAGTTGGGAGAGTATTTGAGCAGAGGTTGTCCGAGCCAAATGGCTTGGAAATGTAAATGAGGTGGGAGAGGTGGGGGCCTTTTATAAGTGGAGAGGAGGGTCACTCTTGGAAAGTAAAGAAAAGTCACTTTATTATAAAATGAGTTTCGGATTTTAGGGGTCCCACACTTATATAATTCGAGGATAAGATGATAAGGGTTAGAAATCTTCTCATCCAATAGGTTTTTGACAAGTGTACTCTTTGGATTTTACATTATCTTTCCATTTTATTTAAATCGTTAAATAATGAGGTCATCGCTGCATCATCATGATGTCATAAATAATTTAATTTATTTAATGTCTAAAAATTATAAAAAAAATACCATGATGTAGGAAATCTTTTTAGATTTCTAATTAATATTTATAATCAAAATTGGGACTTGTGTAACCCCACTTAAAAACTGTTTTAGTAAAAAAACTCATGTTTGTGTCAATTTAATTTTAACATTAAAAAAATATATATTATTGTCATTTTCCAACTAAAGTGGCTCCATGGGGTCCCCAAGTTGACCCATGGGTTGTCTTGGTCGACCATGACTCATCCAATAGGAGTAGGACAAGTGTCATGCTCATATCATATTATTATAGCATTATTTGTACCTTAAACTACACTAATTACCTCTAATCGCGATTAAGAACTTAAAAGTTACTATTCACCAAAAAATTATTTTAATCTCATTGAACCACATTTTACTTCTTAATGACAACCATTTATGTCGGATTTTTGAAAATCAAATCACAGAAGTGGTAATATTTCATTTAAACGAAAAATCAGTTATTTAACTACCACTTAGTGGTTTCACTATTCATCAAAAATTGAAGTTTTTCAGAACAATGCCAAAATTTCACCCTAAGCTATAATTGATATTCCAAATTCAAAAATGATGTCTATTTTAAAAAATTCCAATCATATAAGTTGAATTAATTAATTTTATAATTAATTCCCGCTGTCACAACAAATAGCGTGTTTTTAAGAAACAATTTATATCAAAAGATTGACAATTGTTTATGTCCAATTTTAATGTTAAATTAATTCTAATGACCACCATTGGATAAAATAGTAAAAATATACTCTAATTATATTTTAAAACCACTAAATAGTATAATTTATCACTATAAATTATTTTGATTAAAAAAGTTGTTTTTGAGTATTTTTCACAATTCATAAAAAATTAGAAGTTCTCAGAAAAATACCAAAAATTCAACATAGGCAAATTTTGATATTACGAATACAAAAATGAATTCCATTTTGAAATATAAAATTTCTATAATTTTAAAAGGTGGTTATTAATATTCATAACGGCTACTTTGATTAGTCGCGGTGTTTTAGAACTCGAAGTTGCGTACAATGCAAGCTATTGCATTATTGAAAGAGAGGCGTATCGTGGAAGCTCGGGGTGTTACACTTCATGTATTTTTCTTATTTTGTAAATTATCGAATTTCACTATTCAACAAATATTTATGCATTTCAGAAAAAACCCTAAAGTTCAACCTAACCATATATTGGAATGTAGAATTAAAAATTTAACTCCATTTTATTTAAATAATTTTTTAAATTTGATATATTTAATATTTATATAAAATCATAATTTATTCAAAAAATTACAAATTTTAAACTATAACATATTTTATTATAGCTTGATAAATTAAACAAGAACTTCTAAAAATATATTAAAAAAATTAAACAATATTATATTTATATAATAATGTTTTTTAGAAAATAATTTTATTTTATATCATTAAATTTTTTATATAATTATTTAAATATTAATGACATATAAAAATACCAACACTTGATTACTCATTTCCAAAACATTTCTTTAATTACTCCACGATATTAATATATGATGATTATAATTATATGATATAAAAATATTATTTATAATCTCTTTGGAGTGGTTATTATTCTATTGTCTAGACTAAAATTCCTCATGGTTTTGTTTTTATTCCTATGTTCATGTTACAATTCCATTAGAAAAAATTCAATAAATCTAAAAATATCAATTATTTTGTATAAAATTTATAATCAATATAAAAACATAGTTTAGGAATGATTAAAAAAATAATATAATATGCACATGGGTTGTTATAGATAGAATCACAAATACATTCCCTTAACTGAGACCAAGTTGAAATCCTATAACTTAATCATGAGAAAGCCTATATACGGGAACATTTGAAGCTCCTCAGGATCACTTCCCAAACCATGTACACAGAACAACCCTAGGAAAGTCTCACTACTACGCACCACACTATTAGGATTCATTCAAGTGTATTAAAGGGATATGTATGAAGAACGTATAAATATTATTTTTTATAATAATTTTTTTAAAATAATGAATATATTTTCACCATAATATTGTAACATTATAAGTTATTTTTATTTTGATAGTATAAATCATGGACGTTTTTTTGTTAATATTAAAATTCACATAAAAACATATTTTTAAGATTTAATTTATTTTCAAAATATATAATACATTAAAAAAATTTATTCTCAAATAAATTTTAACAAACATAAATGATTATTAAACTTTTTTGTTTTCAAATGTAATTTATTTAAGTGTTTAAAACTGTTATTTGATAAAAAACCAAAAATGAGGAACAAATGAAGATTTTATTTTAATAGTGAAAATTCAAATATTTATAATATTATATAGATGAAATTTATATTATTTTTGGTATTAGAACGTCGAAATTAACTTATGGTGTTTGTTCATAATTTTCTATAATAGTCGAATGTTCGATTATAAATTAAATATCATATAAATATAAATTCGCTATTATGGAATCCTAATGACCCAGATGTTATGAAATATATACTATGAAGGGTATTACTAATCAAATTAATATTTCCTTTTAAAACAGTTGGATTTTATTTTTATTTCATTAATTTTATAAATCAATTATGAATCCTCCAAAACCATTAATATATTTTAATGTTTTAAAATTATTTCATTAAGAGTGTGACTGAATTCCACATAATAAATTGAATAATTTTATTTAGTTCAAAAATGGCATTATAAAATAATTTAAACCACTAAAATTTTTTAGAAACCATTCGAAAAACTATGGGCTGATTTCTGGATTTTGTTATTATATTATATAGAGTTCAAAACGAAATTAATAAAAAATCATCCACATTTCTTATATAAACCCATCCAATAAAAAATTTCTCTTCACTCAATTTTTTTATCATTTCGATACTCAATCCCCCAATTTCTAGAATCCTTTCTAGTCACCCGTATGATCTCAAGAACCCTATCCCATGAATTTTGTGTCACACACGAATGTAATAGACCATCCCCTCGTCCTTTCAATTCAAGAACCTTCTTTGGAATTTATCATGTAAATTTCTATTTTTTATAACATAATTTATTTATAAACATTCACATGCTATCCAATTTATATTATTTAAATGTTATACAATTTATCATATCCCATTTTTACACATACCCAAATTTTTAACATGCCAAAATTTAATAATGGATATCTCTCTTCTAATTTACATTAAAGAACTAATTTCATATTCTATCACTTAAATTAAATTTTATTATGTTCGGATATGTTCTTCCATATTCCTATTACTATATATTTTATTTATTAATTATGGTATCCCCCTTTTGAACTCATTATGTATCCCATGATTTTTTTTGTAGACGTGTTACCATGTCAAAATATAGTTAGGCACATATTATTTATTCATGTTTCTTCATTAACTTATCCCTTCCATTGGAAATTTATAAAGCAGGGACATATTTTCCCATTTCTCTAATGTTTTCTATTTTATTTCTATACGATGAGAGATACATCTTTCTCCCATAATCACATTTTTATGAATCTCTACCTTATTCCATTATGCTACAATAATCTCACCATGATTTTCAATGCCAAAATTGTTGTGTAGTGAATGTCATAACAATTACATATAAAGGGTGAGAAAAATTAGGCACATATACTTCTTATTGTGGACATACATATATTTATTCCACACTCGTTGATCTTTGAAAAAATAACGGTTATGAATGTATCTATTATTAAAGATAAATGTTCAACATTTATGCATGGGAATGAAATGATTATGACTAGTAAGACCATAATTATATAATAATCCAATTAATTGGGTAATGATTAGTATCATGATAAATCATGTTGGGGTATGGAGTAATCCTAATCCTGGTATGATAATTTCCTATAATGTATTCTTGGATGTTTTTCCTAGACTTATGTTTTGGATGTAGTGTTTCAAGTTGTTTCAAAATTTCCAATATTATGATTATAATTCAATACCATGTCATACATTTCATTTTTATGATATCTACTCATCTTATGCAACATTTATATTAATATTTAATAACAAATATCACCTTAAGAAATGTTTATTCTCTTACTATTTTTTATCTCACTACATTCTTTTAGTTATCCCTTGGTTATACGATGTAGTTTTAAATGCCAAGGAATTTGAAGAAAATGATAATGATGTTTTTAATAATGTTGTTATATCGCATGTTCAGGATGTTATTCCATGAACTTAATTCAAAAATACACAAGAATTTTCAACAATATGGGTTTTATTGTTTTAAAATTAGTTTAATAAATCATGTATTAATGTGAAATAAAGAAAATGGTAATTATAGTTCATATAAGAGGAAATATTTTGTTTCTTTTGGGATTAGGATTATAAAAATAGAGATAAATACATTGGGATAATACTTTGAATAAGAAAACATCACAAAATTTTGGTAATTATTTATTAAATAGTTTATCAAGAAAATACATCAATTTATGTGTCCTACATGTGGATGTGCATTTGGGAGAGAAGCACCTAGGGATAGCAACCCAGAAAAGGTGTACCTGGCCTCACATTTTGTAACATATTACAAGACAATATTCCTTCATGTTAACTAGTTTTAAATATCAAGGGGATATTATTTGGTATATTCATAAGATCTTTATAAAACATTATTATGGGAACATTAGTATTCCAACAATAATATGTGTTAGGAAATATATCATGGATAAAAAACAATGTCACTAAAAATATCATATGTTATGAAATAAATTTATTTATAATTTATTCATTTAATTTAATTGTATTTTCCATTATTTTTTTAATAGTATAAAAATAATCATCTATAATTTTTCTCTCTTTTTGGGAAATAGTTAGAATTTGGACCAATCAGGTAAATAATCAGTGATACTGGCAATGTGATGACTTCCCCAATGATATTCCCAACTTGGAGTGTGAATCATAAACATTATGGAGAAACTCTATCAGTTTGAAATGTTTTGGAATTTCAATTTAATTTTTTAAAATTATATGTAATTATTTTGATACCACATGATTTGACATCATGTTATTCTGAGGCCCAGTGATCCTGAAATTTTTTTTCAAAAATTCATTATGTTCACAGAAGTAAATGTGTGAGCAGGTTTTTCAAACTGCTGAACTAGTGCTCAGATCGAAAATTTTAGGGCACTGTTAAACTTGGAACTTTGAGATTCTCCTATAAATGAATTAATATCTACTGAAAATGTAAAGATAGAAGAGTTAATTTTTTTATTTTTTGGAAAATAATTAAATTACATAAGAAGATGTTCTATTTCATTTCTCACTACTGTGCAATGGATGATGGAACTATGATTTGGGGTGGAGGAACATTAAAGGAAACACACAATGTATTTTTTTAGTGAAATCATAATAGCTATGATGTTTCATAAATGAAACTGCTAAAGAACACAATGTCAAAACCTAAAAAAATTCTAAAACATGTTTTATTTTAATAACACATTGGGTAAATCCATTGGAGAAATTTTCTCTGATGAATGATGATCCTATATATCCCCCTCCCACTGAAGATGAATGTTGATGAATGCTAACAGAGTGAGGTTCGATGAAGGCTCGAAGCATCATCCATATTCAAAAAATGATCCTCAATCCAGGTAGGTGTTTATGTTGTTTTGATGTTCCCAATTTTCTTTATAAAATGACAAATACAGATCAACCCAAGGACAAGTTGATCAAAAGATCATACATTCTTGTGGGAGGGTGTCATTATAGTGTTTTCTATCTGGGATTTAATTATTACTGATCAAAAAATTATTCAACTCCTCCTTTGTGCTACTAAACTTATAATGTAGAGGGTGTGGGACAACATAAATATGGCTTGATCCCCTCTGCTTGTGCGTTCATCATGGAAACTTACTCAAAATGATGTAAAGGTGAATCAGAGTTTGTGGAGTGATGGTGAAAACCCGAGAGGCCCAAGTGCCCAAGGAGAATTGAAATCGGACCACCAGAGTAGACCGGGTGGCCCGTAGAAGGTTTCATCAGCACATCGGTTCTGATGACCAGTGGCGGTGGCTCCAACCTAGAACAACGTAGGAGGGGAGACCCACTTCTTGAGAGCCAATGTGCGGAGAGGGGATGGCCAGATAAAAATCCACAAACACACCAACTAGACTAGCTGAGTCGGTCTGGGATGAATCAGACCAGCCAAGCCATTCTGGGCCGAACCACTCTGGCCAAACCAGATTACCTTCTAGGTTGATGCACCCGAGTGTCCTGGATAAACTTATGAGTCGGTCAGATTTAGAGAATTGGGCCATTCGGGGACCCTAGCTAGAAAACGAGATCTGCTCGCCCATTAGGCTGGACTGGATAAATTCAGGTCACTGTGTGACCAAGTGGAATGGACCCACGACCAACCTTGAATGGGTCCAGTGAGGCCCAATGGGCTAGAAGAATAAACTAGGGGAATGGTAAAAATATAAAAGATCTGGTTATGTGGGATGTAGGGTTAAGTTGGTCTCATCGGTTCGAACCAGTGAGGCTGGGATAAGATACAACCGACCCCTATTTACAAAAAGGGACGAATCTCCCGGATCGTGCATCCGATTTATGAACTGTCTATGATGTTGGGAACCACATGACGGGGTTCTACTTATGAAAACCTCTATGTATGATTTAATGGATGTTGACATAATAAGTATTTGTGACCCAACTATCCAACGAGCCTTTGTGACTCAGCTATCTGTGAGACTTCGTGACTCATCTACCCGAGAAGCCTCTATGACTCATCTATCAGCGAGAATTCTTGACTTAGATACCCAGTGAGAATCTGTGACTCAGATATTAGTGACACTCTATGACTTAGCTACCCAGCAAGACATTGTGACTCACCTACCCACAAGACTCCATGACTTAGCTACCTGTGAGGCTCTAGGAATCAGCTACCACGCGAGGAATCGTGATTTATCAATCACTGAGATTTCATGAATCAGCTTTCTAAAAGGTATAGGAGACCAATCTATCCTAAAGCCTCATTGGGGAAAATTTACATTATTGTAATTGATGTGTATTGAATACAACCTTTGGTTTTTCTATCAACACATTATGTTATACCTGTTTTAAGATGACTCTAGCAAGTTTGATATTTATACATTATTTTGTGATTTCAATTGTAGATTTATGCGAGGCATGAGTTTGTATCATGGGTACCTACTGAGTATTTTTATGCTCTCCCCTACACAGATATATCCATCACTAATTGTGTCATGTGCTGAGGACATACAGATTTGACAAAGATCGTGGAGATAAAAGTCCAGGGGGTGCTCAGAGGTGGATCTATTAATGTAGTAAGCATCAATGACATCTAATAGTGCTTTTTACTTTCCCATTAGGTAGGATACATGGTGGATGACCTCTATAGGTTGTACTTACTTTTAATGTACTTTTCTTTTCAGTTGGGTTATTATTCTTGACCCTTTTCCCTTTCAGTTTCACCTTTAAATGTGTGGTTGTTTCCTCATGTGACATACATGTTGTTCGTATCCCAGTTCTAGTTTTACTTTCATAAATATGTGTTGTGTCTATGTGTACATGTTTAAAGGAAATTCCTTTACTTTTAATATATTCCTTTTGGTGCTAATCAGCAGTCCCTGGCCTATGGAAGGTAGGTTTGGGGTAGTCTTTTCATGGGCCCTAGGGGAAAGGTTGTGATAGAGTGGTATCAAAGGTTTCCATTCTACGTCAATGTATGAGAATCAGTTGATCTATTTGGGAAACATTTTGAAATGTTTCAAGTAAAACATTAAGATTCGGGGAGTGTAGTGTTCGTAAGGTGTCTTGTATCCATGCTTTAGGACCCCAAATTGAGCATTTCGACTTGGTGCATGAAAAAACTAGTTTCTTTTTTCTTTCAAATGTTACTCATGATCTCTTGAGCTAGATTTAGCTCAAAATTTATACATAACTGACCGTTGATCATCTTGGATTCTCTTAGGATACCTTTACATGGATATCCATCCACGATCTTGGTACACGATCATGATAATGGTCCACTGAGCCACAAGACATTGGTGAAGGGACCGATTCCTAAGATGGAACCCCCCGTATAGTGTACTAGAGGTACTTAAACCCACAAAGAAATAGTTTCTACCTGTCGTACCGGTAGAGGATGTAGAAAAACTGAGTATATTTCATGTGTTATAGGGGCAGAGGAATCCAAGGATTCGAGGGGAGACAGTTTCTTTGGTATGTGAGGATTGGATGGAGGTAGTGATGTGAGTATTATGCGTAGTGGGGACACCATTGGAACAGATGGCTGTTAAAACCAGTATCCTTCTACATGGCATTGTAGGGAGATGGTGGCTCATGAAAATAAATACGCATGAGGAGTCAACCTTCACCTAGGTAGTCATTGAGTTCCTTTTCATGTATGATTTAATCCCCTCGACCATGAGCTCAGTACGCATACAGGGGTTGTTTCACTTATGGTAGGGCAGCCTGACCGTGGTTGAGTACTCTGCAAGGTTCACAGAGATATCCTGATACACATTTGATATGGTGTGGGATACTTTATTTAGGACATGAACCATCGATCTTGGGTTTAAACAAAATATTAGATCATCGATGATATCCCTCGACATCCCTACATAGTTTGGGGGATGGAGATAACACTTTTAATATATAACTTCTTAGAAGAACCTGCACTGACTGTGAGAGATACCAACAGATGACATCTTGATGAGTCCTCAGCAGTGGATATCCAATAGATGACCCAGGGGTCCAAGAGGACCAGACCCTCCATGGGATTACCCCATGATACAATTTCGATAGTTCGAGTCACTACGGGCAGTGGGAACCAGCAGAAGAACAAGTTGTGCTTTACGTGCGGTAGGAAGGGGAAAACCACTGGAGACTTCTTGACCCACAGTAAAAACAATTAGCAAGAGGTCGAGGGACCTCCAAGGTAGAGGTAGATAGTCAAACAAGGCAGTCCACATAGAGGAGGATGTGCAAAAGGATTATGCAAAGTGGTACATGGTGGGAGGATATATGAGGTGCTACCACCACCACCCCTAGGTGGTCCTCCATGGGCTCTAACACTACACGTATAGTGGAGGAGATAGCTTCATGTGATGAGAACTATGACCATGGGGCTCCAAAGATGATTAAAAGTATGATTTGGGTGTACACCACTTTAGATTCATTTGTTATAGACATAAAATCAAGTCACTTTTCATGAAACAAACCTTGTTTGTGGATCAGAGACTCTAGTGGAGCAGTTGGATCGATCCTTATGATTAGAGACTACTACAAGTAGGGATTTTGTGATCACACACTAGTTTTGGTAGTGTGAGCTTACACTAGGAGAGGGAATATTCTGCTAAGATCTCCTACTTGTGGCATTAAGGCCATATGACATCATCTTGAGTGTAAAGATCTTATCAACAGTCCATGCATAGATTGACTGTATTAGGTGTGATCTTTGTTTTTTCTGTGAGGATGGGACAACTTTTTTCATTTACCGGTGTTAAGGGAACCCCTGCAACACAATATGGACTTTATTGTAGGAGGGTTCATCCAATCGCTCACTAGTATTCTAGATTCATCCTCGGTGTGGTGGATGAGAGGAGTCTAAGAATTCCTGTAGTGGTGGACGAGTATAAAAATGTATTTCCTAAGGATATTTTGGGTCTAACTCCTCGTATGGTGGTAGTCTTCTGCATCGACCTATACCAGGGGATGGAAATCATATCCACAAAGGAATATTAGATGGATCTCACAGTACTTTTTGAATTGAGGGTAGATATGAATGACTTATAGGAGAAGCAGTTCGTAAGGCCCATCATTTCACCATGGGCATCCCTAGTATTGTTTTTGAAGAAAGAAAATGGGAGTAAGAAACTATTTTAAAAATTCTGATACCTAAACTAGGTAACTGTGAAGAACAATAATCTTGAACATTGTATTGATCACCACTTTGATTAGGTGAAGGGAGATAGATGGTTCTCGATGATTGATTTTAGGACTGGCTAACATAAACTTTGAGTACGGGATGTGGGCGTTTCAAATTAAGTCTTCTTTTTATAATATGTCCACTTTGATTTCATGGTGATGCCCTTTGTTGTGACCAATTCCCAGCAGTGTTTATGTGAGTCATGAATAGTATATTATAGTTGTACCTCAATCTATTTGTGGTGGACTTCATTAATGACATCATGGTGTACTCGGCGTCAGAGGAAGAGAAATTTACACACCTGCTTATAGTTTTGGATATAATCTAAGAGAAATATCTTTTGGGTATGCTATTGATGTTCCATTTTGGTAATTGGGAGGTCCACTTTTTGGGACATGAAATCTCAGAGGCTAGAGTTACAATAGATCTGGAAATGATGGAGGCAATGCTTCCTTGAGATCCAACTTGGAGCAGAATAGAGAAGAGGAGTTTCATGGGGATGGCTAGATACTACAGGAGGTTCTTAATCGACATTTCTAGAGTACTATATCTTTTGTTAGCTTTGAAAAATAAATGTCAAACCTTTTTATTGGTAGAGAAGTTCAACCATATTTTCTTGGTGTTTAGGTGGAGACTGACAAGTTCCCCCATATTGGGACTACCAAAAGAGGGAGTTGGATATGTATTTTTCTACAATTAATCTAGGACTCAGCTAGGTTGTGTCCTGATACCGGAGTGAGAAGTGTTCACATAAAACTCAAGATAGTTGTGGAAGCATGTGCAGAACTATGTGACCCATGACATAGAGTTAGCAGCATTGATGTTTTCTTTGAAGATGTGGTGGCTATACTATATGGATGAATGGGCTTCCTTCTACTCTAACCACAAGAGTCTCATGTATATCTTGTCATAGAAGGACCAGAACATGAGACAACAGAAATGGCCAGAGTGCCTCTAGGAATATGACTTTGAGATAGTCTATCCTCTTGGGATGGGGAATGTGGTGGCATATGTGCTTAAAATGAGGTTTGGTCTACAACTATACAGTGAATCAAGAGAGCATCTAGCTACGATGTTGATAACATTCATGGATGATGATGGAGCAGGTTACCATTAGTCGATGATTGTCACTCCTCCACTCTTACATCTAGTTAAGGTGGCACGAATTATTGATGTTGACCACAAGGCCTGACATGCTTATATATCCTCAAAACTGTCTCCTCATAGATTTTTGATAGGTGGGGAGCACATCATCCTTTTCAGAGGATGCACCATAGTACCAGTGACGTTATGGGAGGAGGTATTGAGGGAGTTCCATACATCCCCTTTGGTGGTACATCCTATTGTGTAGAACATGTACTAGGACCTCTTACGTAAATACTGGGGCCATGGATGAAGAAAGTTGTGGTAGAGTTCGTTTCATGTTTCCGCACTTGTCTGTATGCGAAGGTCGATAAGAAGGTCTGATTTCTCTTGGAATAGCCTCTTCGGTACCAAAATAGATGTGGGATGGAATCTATATAGATTTCAGGATGGGGTTAGCATGCCTGTCTAGGAGACACCATTCTAGTTGGGTGATCGTTGACCGACTCACAAAGTCATGCCACTTCTTACCCATAAAGGAGTAGGGATGGGTAGTGGTTTCTAGATGACTCTACATCAAGAAGATAGTGAGGATTTATGGTGTATCCTCAATGATCATATCATGTCATGACACTTATTTTACATCCTGACTTTGGAAGGGATTGTCAGAGGTGTTTGAGACTCAACTGCACTTGAGCACCACCTTTCTCTATCAGAATTATGGTCAGATAGAGCAAACCGTAGAGAACTTGGAAGACATGCTTTGTACTTCCATCCTTGATTTTAGTCGTATTTGGTAGGACCACCTGTCACTTATGGAGTTTTCATACAACAACCTCTATCACACCACTATTGACATAGCACTGATTGAGGCCTTGTATGATTGACCATGCAGATCACCACTAGGCTGGACAGACCTAGGTGAATCCACACTCATGGAACCACAGTTGGTAATGGTTATGAATGAGAAGATGCATACAATTGAGGAGTGTATGAAAACTACACAGAGTAGTCATAAACCATATGCTGATAGGATATGGAGACCCTCAGTGTATCAAGTGGGACACCGTGTTTTCCTTCAGGCCTCACCACAATGGGGATTGTGAAGATTTCGTCGGGAGGCATGTTATTAATGTGGTTTATCAGACCATTCCAGATCATAAATAGTGTTGGAGAGGTGGGAAACATCCTAGATCATTCCGCATAGATGCACTCGCTTCATGATGTTTTTCACGTGTCGTAGATGATGAGGTACGTCCAAGATCCATCACCCATCATCGACTTGGGAGAGATGGATATTGATGATGTGGTGTCATTTGTTGAGTTCATAGTGGGGATAGAGGATTCGTATGAGAATATTCTTTGTGGAAGGTTAATTAATCTGATGTGCGTTCGATGGTAGCATAGGAACCTGCAAAAGAGAACATGGGAGCGGGAGGATCAAATTCATTCTCTATACCCACATTTGTTTGATTATATTTTTATTGGTTTTTGGGGACAAAAATCTCTAAGGTTGGAGAATGTAATTTCAAAGTATTTACAAGTAATTGTTTTTTAAATTATATCGAATTATTTCGAGACCACAGGCTTTGAGAGCATGTGATTCTAATGGGCAGTGAGCGTGTGCTAGAAACAGAAACTGGTCCGCTAGTGCAGGCCAGACCAGATATATTTTGGTCACTTGGGGATGGGGCGGATAAGACCAACGACCAACCTAAACCAGGTCCAGTGATTTCCAATGTTCCGGGCCAATGGGCCAAATAGATTGGATCGATTTGTGCGGGACCTAGGCTCAGGTTGGTCAGCTTAGTCCGAACCAGTCAGACTGTGCCCGGACACAACCATCCCCTATTTACAAAAAAAGACAGATCTCCCAGACAGTGCCATTAATTAATGTGTTGTTTGTAGTGTTGGTTACCACATTAAGGGGAGGTACTTATGAAATAATCTATTTAATATTTCATGGAATTTGACCCAGAGATGCTTCGTGACTCATCTACCAAGAGAGCCTTCAAAACACTGCTCTATCAGCAAGCCTGTGCGTGTCAGCTACCCAACGAGCCTTCGTGACTCACCTATCAGTGAGAATTCATTACTCATCTACTCAGAAATAATCTGTGACTCAACTATCATCAAGACATTTTGACTCAAATATCATGCATGACTTTATGAGTCATCTACCCAGCAAGACTACATAACTCCACTACCAGTGAGACTTCGTGACACAGCTACTCAGCAAGGAATTGTAACTCATCTATCAGTGAGACTTCATGATTCAAATTATGAATAGGTATGCCAGACCTATTATTCCTAAAGTACTCATAAAGAGCAATTTTTTTGCTGAAATTGATGTTAAGTGTTGGAAACTGTTGGTTTTCAATCAACACATTATGTTACACCTGTGTCGAGTTTACTCTAGGGACTCTAATATCTTTATTTTCTTGTGTGATTTCATTTGTAGATTTCTGTGAGGCCCGAGTTAGTCTCGAGGTCCCTACTAAGTATTTTTATGCTCATGCCTAAATGGGCTTCACCCACACC
The DNA here is from genome assembly GCA_963277665.1 of Viscum album. Taxonomy (NCBI): domain Eukaryota; kingdom Viridiplantae; phylum Streptophyta; class Magnoliopsida; order Santalales; family Viscaceae; genus Viscum; species Viscum album. Next base: position 1,835,090,212 of record OY728161.1, on the reverse strand, counting down.
TGTTGTGTCTTGTGCAGAAGAAAGAAATATTTTACAGTGATCTTGGAGATCCATGGCCATGTGGTTCTTGGAGGTGGATCTACAGATGTAGCATGATTTAGTGACATCCGAAAGTGAGTTGTGCCTACCATTCAGGTAGGATCCTTGGTATAATACATCTGAATATTTTACTTCCTTTTACTGTACTTTCCTTTTTAGTTATGTTTCTATTTTGGACACTTTTTCCCTTTTAGTTTCACCCTTACTTCTATGATTATTTCCATGTTTTATATAACTATTGTTTGTATCCATGATGTAATTTTACATTCCATTTTTTTGGTTGTCTGTTTGTGTACATGTTTAAAATAATTCATTCTCTTTTTGGGATACGCCTTTTGGTGATAGTTTCTAGCCCCTAGCCTATTGATGTTGGGCTTGGGGTACTCACGTCATGGGCTGCGGGAGACAGGTTGTGACATAGTAGACAAAGGTTAGGGAGAAAAAACTATATCTAGAAGAGCATCTAAATCCCAATAAGAGAGGAAAATCTTTGACTGATTCCCTTCTATGGAAATCCCTCCTAGTTTCAAAGGATAATTTAATCCCTAAATTGATTGAATAAGGATCAATTCCATTGAGAAGATATTCTATATCCTTCATTGTTCTAAAAAATAAATGGTTCTCCTGGCTGTTTATCATGTGAAGCAATAAGATAATCAATGGTGAACAATGATCATGAATACGAATCATGATAAAGAGACCAATGTGATGGAGTGGAAGGAAATATGGAAAATGGTTTCTGATAAATATTTTTCACACTCATAATGATATAAAATGGGTTTCCTCTGACAAAAACAAAAGGATAATGAATCTATTGGGCCATACGAGGACACCATCACTAGTATTGCATGATACAACTCTGTTATTTTGTTAACACCGAATTCGAGGATAACTACTTCTTTGGTGTGATAAAACAAATTCTAAGAAAAAACAATAACGATAATGTCATTTATAGCTATGAGAAAATTTCATGATGTGACCATAAATTCGAGAATAACAATTTCGGAATATAATGACTATCATGGAATAATAATCATAATGAAGCACCACAAAAATTTCATATGAAGGAAAAAAATATTCTTTAGGATCGAGAAGGAATGTAACCTAGATAACATTTGACATTGGATGACCCACGAGAATGCTTCAGATGAATAGGATGCTCCATTAAACATCCAACACATTGTTCATAGAAACAAATACATGTAGTAATGGTCCTTTTTCTAAAAATTGTATTAATACAAGGGTTTTGGAGACATCCAACATCCTCCAATTCATTATGGGATAAATTTTGCCATCACAACCACTATGGTGGATCTTATAAACGAATTTGTGATAAGCATTATAATCATTCATTAATGTTTAGTAAACATACTTTTTTCTAACATTTCTTTTCATTCCTCCATATCATTATAGGTTGGTAGAAATATCCAACCACCACAAAAAAATCATAGATGTATATTTTTTAGTGAAAATTATATACGGGGTAATTATTGTGTGCCATGTATATTACTCCTCCCATATCAATTATAGTAGGATGAACATCCAAGTGAACATTGTCATACTTCAGTAGGTGGAATTTGATGCAATTATGGACTTGGATTGGAATTATAATTATAGATCCAACATTAGTTTCTATGTGGGGGGAATCACACTCTGTATTATTAATCAACCCCATATTATATAAAAATTAAAGGAGTATGATGAATCTTTTATAACACCAACAACTCATGTTTGGGTACTAATTCCCTTGGATAATCCTTATCTAGCAAAAATGATTGAGTCTGCAGTAAGAACCATCGTTCAATAAATTCCTATTCTAAGGTAATACACTAAAGTATTTTCCAAGGAACATCATAGTATTCCTCCTAGCCGAGGAGTTGTATTTTTAATCGAGTTCATATTTGGGGAGTTACTAATATCCATCAATACATATAGAATGGGTTTTGTGGAACTTGACGAGATTAATAATCAACTAATGGTTAATTTTTATAAATGGTTCATACTTCTATTTGATTCACCATGGGATGTATCAGTCATATTCATAAAGAATAAGGATGGGTAAATGTGTATCTACATTGATTATTGTGAGCTCAACAAGATAATGATAATGAAAAAGTATTATATTCTTATGATTTGTGAGAATTTTCTCAGGATTCTCAAAACCACTTCCCAATATAACTTGGATGGGATTCATATTTTCCTACATTGATGAATGTGAAGTGATATTCAGGGATTTGAAAAGGTGGATTATCACTAAACCAATACTCACACTGCACACAAGTGGAGAACATTTGATGGTATTATGGGTTTCCTTGATGTAGGGATTCAGTTGTGTGTTGATGTAGATTGATAATGAAATGGCCTATACTTCAGAGAAGTTTAATGTTCAAAAAACAATATTCAACCCATAATATGGTGTTATTTATAGCGAACTCAATATTTAATTTATTTAATCATTATCTATTTGAAGAGAAGTGTGAAATATATAGAGACCAAAAAATACTCAAGTATATATTCAAAAAAAAGAGTTGAATATTTGTCACTAATGGTGATTATATATGATCAAGGACAATGACTACTCAATTATTTACCATCATAGGAGAACTAATAATGTGTTGTATTCTCTCTATCGAAAGGATTTTGTAATTCATTCAATGATGATAATTGAGAGGGACATGACCATATTATATTTTTAAAAGGATGCATATGGGGAAAAAAGGAAGGAAATTCATCAATCCATTCAAAAATTATTTCTCAACATACACTTTTTTAAATGGTAAATGTTTCTCAATGAAATGATGTGTGAATTTAGAAGATAGTGTAAATAGTTAGAAAATTATAATCATCAACGTTCATTGTTAATGAATAAGGAATTATTAGATTTTGGTTAGGAATATGTGTTTAATAAAATATTGAATTAAAGAATGATGTGTTCTCTGATGCACATTGTTTGAAATTTTCCAATTACAAATGTCCAAAAAATATCATTCAAGATCCCCATGAGAACTATTGGTTGGACAATAAAATGTTGAAGATCATTGAATATATATAAATGTTATTGGTATTCTAGGTTGTGAACAATGAAAGGAAGAAGTCTATGTGTCTGATACAACCGATACCCATACCAAAATGATAATGGGAGATCATCACCATAGACATTATCAATAGGCATGTGAATACACCTTAGGAGAAAAAATAATATATCGGTTTTTTGTATCATCATGCAATGATATCTCACATTATAGAAATTCAAGAGGACTTCTCATGAGATCACATTTACAAAATACACATTAGATAACTGGTAAGGCTTCATAGAGTACAATTTTTGATTATATCCAACCAATATCTAAGATTCACCTCCAGGTTCTAGAAAAGAATCCAAAATGATATAAATAGTGGGTTGGAATTCAGTACAGCCTTAGATCCTCAAATTGATGGCCAATCTCAGCAGACTATTTAGACCCTCAATGAAATGATCCAAGAATGATCTATGGACAAGAATGGGGGATGTGACTAATATATCCCATTAGAAAAGTTCTATTACAAAAATAGTTTCCACTCCATCATCAAAATGGATCCCTATGAATTCATTTATTTGAAGAGGTACAAAAAACCATCATGTTTAGTTGAATATGGATAATGAAAACATTGATTCCTTGAAATGGTTGTAGAAATAGTGAATAATGTTAAGAACATTCATCAACACATAGATTATTCTTAGAGTCGTTAGAATATCTACATTGACAATCATCTATGATACCTATAATTTGATTATGGAGACATGATAATCTTCTTACTATATCAATGGGAGAAGGAGATGAGATTTTTTAAGAAGTTAAAGCTAATTCCAAGATACATCTTCCCATTTTAGATCATTGATCGCATCAGAGCGATAACCTATTTACTAGAACTCCCACCAAACATATATAAGCATATGATGTATTCCATGTACCCCAATTGATGATGTACATAATAGAACCATAAATTTTACTCAATCTTGAGGAGGATCCATTATAGAATTAACTTTCCTAAGAAGAGAAATTCATAGAGATCTCATATCATTGAGGTAATGTTCTATTTAATATGACAATGAATCTTGTTAACGCTTTGTGTAAAAATCAATAGTTTAAAGAAGTGATGTGGGAACTAGAGGAAGTGATGATGTAGAGTAACCCTAGTCTATTTTAGTGTGTGGAATGTTAATATTGAGGAAAAGTGGTAATTAGCGACAAATTTGTATTATAAGAAGTTAAAAATAATTCAAAACATGGTAATAATAAATTAAATAAATGTGTTCAATTATAGTTAATACAACAGATGAATTCATGGCATGATAATGATAGATGATAGAAATTAGTAAAAAATAAATCATTCCATTCAATATAGATCAAGAATAAAGAAAAGACAAAAAATCCACAAGGGTTGTCTCCACAAGCATCTTGAGCTATATCTCAGTCCTTTTCTCCTAACATATATTTCCCAAAAGAATAGTATAAAAAATCAATCATGGTCCACAGTCTTGTGAAAAAAGTCCTACTTGGGTACCATAGTGAAATTACATCCTGAGTAAGGTTTGGGATATAATTATTTTTAGGACAAAACCACCAGTGTTTATCCCAATATATACATTGATCAATAATTAAGCATTGTGCATGTATAGTGATGTAATAACAAAATGGAACAAATAATAACCAACACATATAGATTCCTAAGGGACACCTAACGGTGATACCTACTTTGGATAATTAATGGATTTAGTGTATGAACATGATATATATAGATAGATAGATAGATATATATATATAATTCATAAATAACTATTATCACATTTTAATTTATTCATTATTTAATCATTTCTTTACTCTAGGGTTCTTGTGGACACCCATACCTTAATACTTCCTTTATCTCTTACCAAAACCTATGGTGTTCCCTTGGTAATAACATATATTAATACCTAATTTCACTCACACCAGTGTTGAATGTATTTAAATGTGATATGATACATCATTACCTTATTTGAATCATGTTCGGGTTCAGATTTTTTTTGCCAGTCCATAACTAGGATTACACTATGTCATTCGGAACACACAATCCCTCATAAATAAATCATACATGTATATCATGGGTGTATAATGTCATGTATACCACCCAAATATACATTTTTTTTCACACATTCACTAGTGTTTAAATTAATCTGTTGTAGAATGCCATGTCTAACACCCAAAAATCATTTGTGCACACATAGTCACATATCATAGCGTAGATCACAATGTATAGTAACCAAGTCATGTTTCATCACAAACTGTCACAAACCATAGTGAAGAACAACATTTCTAAAACTCAATTCACATTTTGCTCATATATTCACAAATCATATTGTATATCTCTATGTCTACCAGTGAAATATCTATTCATCCCACATATTCACAACCCACAAGAGGAAGAATGGCATGTATTATCCTGAATCAAAAAAACTTTTTGTATATTATCAACATTCTATAATGTCATGTCTAGCACCCAATACATCACATCAATTAATTAATTCATAAAGTAAAAAAATAAACTCACTTTTATTAATTAAACAATTAATTAATTAATCACTTTTAACCAATCCATCAATTCATTAACCATTCACATAATTATCAAACACTAATTAATCTATGCTTTAGTTATTACCAATATCCAATTAATATTTTGTTTATTAACATGTGAAGTAATTTTTCTAAATTCAAAATTCTAAATATTCCATCACAACCACATTTCCCCAATTCATTGCTTGATAATAAATTCATCAATTAATGAAAAATTAATAAATTCCCAAAATCCCAAAGTTAATTCTCAAATAAATTATCCTATTCAATGGTTGAAAATAAACATAATTCAAAAATGATTCATCCTTAATTGATTCTTAAAATTAATTATTTCTATCTAGAAATCCAATATTAAAACATGTCTTGCAATTCATTTTGGTATATATAGAATCAATAGCATCAATATGCAGGGGTCAAAAAACAACTCTTAACTAAGAAGACCACATTACTTTAATTTAAGATGATATCTAACTAGGACATCATAGGAAAACAACATAAAATCAATCTAAGAATACTCAATCCTCTACTCACTAAATTTTTTCTCCAATGATGTTCAGCTTCGATGGAGGGGTTTTATTACAGAAACATGATTATGTACTATAATAATAATTTATCACTAATAAGTTTTTTATTTCAAATTTAAGTCTAATTTATCAAAGGTAGTAAATAAAAAACTACAACATTTTTAAAATAATGGAAATGTTGAGGACCCTACATCAAAAAAAACATAAACATCACATATTTGTAATAAATATATTTCATTATTTAAATACTATATATCTTCATACATATAAATTTAAGATGAGATGTTTGTTGATGTTCTCTTTTAATCTGTACGCATTTTCAATAGTGTTAAAAAAAAACTGTCAATGAAAGATTCTCTCAAAATATTCTTTCATCATGAATAACTATATAATAAGTCATGAATAACTTGATATCGATTTTATCCCTTATAGGACTATAAAAGTGGACTTTTCCCTAGAAATAAATTTTTCCTATTGATTTTAAAAACCAAATCCATAGTGTGGATATGTTTATATTTATACTAAATATCCTAATAATTGGTGCTTTATTATTAGAGAGGATTGTGTTTTATCCTAAGGCAAAACCCCTGGTCTAAATCTATGGTGTATTAAAATATTTATTGTTTCCATCAACATCATATTTATTTTTTAAAATTTTTTTTATAAATAACCATAAATTGATAATTATTATTAATTTGTGTTTCTATAAACTGTCTTATTTTGTAAATTATTTTCAAAAGATAATTTTTTCAAAATATGTTATTTATGAACCATCATTCATGATATTTGAAGTTATTTGAAAAAAAATATTTAAATATTTTCATTATTTTTATTTTCCAGGAATTTGTATAAAAATATTTATTTAGTATCTATTTGTTCTATATAATTTTTTTGTTGGAATCCACCTAACCCCCCCCCCAATAAATTCACACTCTGACCAATACTTGGTTCCACTTATATTAACATATATTAACATTTATATTATGGTAGGGTTTTATATCTAGTCTCAACCATGTCACTACATCTTAGGGTGATGTATTGTGAAACATCCCATCATATACATAATGTTACTCTAAGACAGATGTAAAATCTTGGAAGACAAAACATTATTATTATAAATATACAATTAAATGAAATCCCAACAAACATCTAGTAATGAAGAAAACATAAACATACTCCATATACACATTAACTACTAGTAAAATCATTATTTATTTTCATTATGCCTGGTTTTTCTATTTCTATGTAGTCATGGTTGATAATGAAACTCATTCAAATTACCTTGAACCCTATAAAGTACACATATCATAGGATTCCAAGTAATAGGAAATATCCAAAACCATAACCACACTAATAATAACCATTTTGGGAAAACATTTCTTTACATCAGATACTTGCCAACTAGAATTCCTAAAATTAACATATCGAAGCTCATCCCTAGCCTTATAGATTTTATCACCTTTGATGTGTTCTTCCTAGGGTCTTACACAATAATTATAAGGTTATTCCTCATAGGATTGTAAATTATCTTCATTTCTAGAATGACCTAATGTTATCAAAATGATATGATATATTGAATTCAAGATGTAAATATGGATCCATCAAAAATATCTTCTTCAATGGGATATTAAATAAAAATAACGGCAATATAAAATATCTTTTTGGTGGAGATAATAATTGCTTATAAATATAATTTTTTTCTTGAATTAAGTTTATCACAAATATTAATTTGTATGACCGTTAAATGGAAACAATTATCTTTCACTCTAATTATTTGATGATTCTTTTTTATTAATAATGGTAAATTTTTATGTTATTATATTACATCATCCTCTGAGAAAATAATTTATAAATTATAATAAAATTAACTATTAAAATAATTATAATAAAATATTTTAAAATTTTCAAGATATTTTATACAGTTAAAAATATTATTGATTTTTTAAATTATGGTTTATAAATATCAATTAATTGTGTTAATAATGAAATAAATTTAATTCTTATTTTTATATAATTATATCATAGCGTTTTTAATATATAATAATTTGAAAAAAATAGAGAATATTTGTTTAAATAGTTTCACTTATGCATGTAGATATATATTTTTCTATGATGTAATTTTTTTAATAAATTTTTTTCTAAAATATTAATTTTTGGATCACAATTATGAATGATTCCTTAAATTTTAATAAGTATTGTTAATGTTTTATGTACCCATTACAAATAATATAGTACCTTGTTAATTTTATCCCATTGTTTTGGAATTGTTTTCGATGAACCAAGTCATTTACAAATAATCCACCAAAATATTATATATATTTATTAAGAAAATAATTTGATTTTCTAAACTGTTTCAAATAATACATATTTTGAGTTATAATTTTCTTCATTTCTAAATATATATTTATGGAACTATGATGAAAATAAAATAAATAGTCAACAAAATATAAAATTTTTATGTATTATTGGATCCATCTCAAATAATTCATATCACGACTATTATATATTTTTTACAATTGAGAATTCATGAATCTCTTTTAGGACTGTATAAAACATCCCAATCAAATTCATTTTATTTATTCCATATTCACTGATCAATTGATAATAATACCTATTATTATGATAATTAATTTTCCATGAAAAATGATACTCATATGGAACAATTTTTTAAATTAAATGGATGTCTTAATAAATATTTTGGATGAAATCCTTGATTTTTCACAAATAGTTCAAATTGTGGTGTATATTTATATTCCATATGAAATGAGTGGTGAACTCAATATGGTGAAGATTATTTCTAAAAATATTCATTATATATGTGTAATGTAAAAAAATATTAATGTATTTTGTTTAAATTGGTTCAAGATATGATTTCAAGACTAGGCACTGACAGGGTGTGTGTGTCCGAGGGATGGTATGCCCAAAAAAATTGGTTGATAAATATTAATAAATTAAAAAAAATTCATGCACATTTTTCCTAAAAAGTGGAATAAATTATACATGGGTTATCATATCATAAATATAAGGCCATCGTTGCATTCAGAGTAGTGAGAATAACTTGGGTGGGGAGTAACATCAACTAGTGTGGGTCAACCATGGAATTCAGTTGTTGGAGTTCTAATAAATAAAATAAATCGTGAATTTATTTCACTTTTAATGTTTCTCCAACAAAGCCACATTATCATCAAATAATACATAGATATAGGGATCCATGGTTAATTCAATAACCAAATAATATTCATGGAGGCTCTAAAGAGAAAATGGAAAACCCTCCCAATGGTGAACAATGATGGGATTTTCGATTAGTGATTGTAAAATGTTGTTTTTTACGGATCTCACCAACTGTGGTGACATGAAGATTTATTCTCTTCTATGACCAATCCATCTTTAAGGTAGTTTTTCATGTATTTTCAATCGGTTTATATAATTAATGATGACCACATATCAACCGACGAACTATTTGACGCTGGGTTTGATCGTTCTTATGGGATGGCCATACGTGGAATAAATCATTGGGGGTGAATTATTTATCCTTGTTTCTTCATTAATCATTATAAAAGGAAAAAACTGAGTCTAAAATGAAAAAACTAAGAGACTCATTCCTCAGGGAATTCATGGTGATTTTCTTACCCCCAATCTTTGTGATCACCTCTGTTGAACACTCGTGGTCATGAGGAGTATTGGAGGTTCCAAACGGCAAAGCAACATCAACAAATTTATGTGGATAGGTGCCCATATACATGGTGGGGAAGCCATTTGGATCATCTGGTAGGGTATCCATAAAGAGCCTATGGCAGTGGTGAGGCTTTGGGAAAGGCATACATGGTGGGCCAACTGCTTTTTAAGAGGTGCAACACCATGTGGGGCCCTCAAAAATGTGTCTAGGGTCGTCCAATTGTGATGGAAAAAACATGTATTGCATGATTTTGTTCTAGAAAAGTAGAGCTTGGCCACTCCATTGAACTATCAAAGTTGGACCAAGAGACCCAGTAGAACAACTAGGTTAGCCCTGGTGGGCCAGACCAAGTCTGATCGGACCACAGGTCGTGCTGGGTCCAACCGATTAGATCACATCTGGAACAGATAGAAGTTAGACCATTTTATGATTATATCCATAACATTAAATATGTGTTTCGGCTTGAAGATCCTTTTTCATAGTTTTGATCCCTATGATGAGATGTTACTTTTGAGATATCCTATGTTGGTTTTGTGGAAGTGTTCATATAACCTAGTGTCTTGATGAAGTATGTTCTCCAAGAATGAGTGGTATATGAGTGGAATCATGTGTATGGTTGTGACAATGAGACTATGTGAAATTATGATACTAAATTAGTTACCGTTGATATGTCTCTTACCAATACTATGTTTCTTTCTAAAACAACATTTCTTATCATGACTGACTGTCTCATAGGAAATATTTTTCTTATTAATAATGGGAATTTTGTGTATTATGAGTGATGATCCAATTTTGTGTACTATAGAGTTATAAATATGTGAATTGATCGTACTATTTATTTTTTGTATGATTCATGTATTTCATTTTGATATAATTATTATATTTATTAGTGGAATTTGTATGTGGTTTCAGAGATTCCTACTATGTATTGTTTTACATACCCCTTCAAAACATTTTTCCTGCATGAGTTATGTTTTGTGCAGATGATCTACTTTTTAAAAAATTCATCGCTGAACTAGGACCATGTTTTTCTTAGAATGAATAGACATTCAGGGTGTGCTCCTACAGATTTACAAAGTTATCCAATACATTTCCATCAGGAATGCTATATTTTGGATGACTTTTAAGAACTTATTCATTCATTTTTACAGACTTTTTCTTTAGATGGGAATGTATTGTGTCCCTTTTTACATTTTAGTTTTTTACTATCATACTCTATGGTTGGTATCTTAGTTTATGTAAGCATTTTTTAATTAGAGTATTTACATTTCCTCATTTTGGTATTGGATATATCTGTTTTTGTGTGTTTGTAATGGTACTTATAAAAATGCATCCCATTAGCGGGACATGTCTACTTGGATCTAGTAACCCTCCTCTTTCATATTGGAGGTGTGATTGTGGTAGTTCCTTCATGGGACCCTCTGGGACGGGTTATTATAGATTGGTATTATAGAGGCCAGTTATACAGAAGGACTGGGAATTTTTGAGGATGGTATGGGAAAAAGTTATAAGTGGTTTGAGTTCATATTTTAGTCAATGGATTCCAGTGTTGTTGTAGACACCAAATTATCATACACCATGACCCTAGACAACTAATTTTTTGACTAAGTTCATGGAAACACTATTTTTAATTAAACCAATTTTCACAACATCATATAGTATTTGGGTGTGTTCTCATTCCTTGAGTTAGTTAACCATGTATATCTATTAAAAATGATACATCATGTTCTATTTCAGGATGCATCTACATAGTCAGCTAGACATGATACCATTTTATGGTCTTGAGGATGCTCTTCATTGCAATGAGGCATCGATGTAGGGTTGTGTAACAGAGATAGTACCTTTTGGTGGTTTACAATCAAATTCACCAACCATGGAGCAACATTTAAAACCAGCACTACCAGCTAAGGATGGACACGGACTAAGTGCATTTCATGAGTTCCAGAGTCAATGAACTCCCATGATTTAGGGTGAGATAGAACCCCAGATAGTTATGGATTGGTTGATGGAAGTTACTCATGTCTTCCACCTTGTGAGGACACCTTCTTAACATATGGGATTTCAATATGAAAGTCTTAATCTGGGAACTACAGAGTGATGGTAGATCTTAGTGACCCATAATAAATGATGAGGATAATCTATATTGGATAACAAATGACCATATCTTCATAGAGATGTTATTTTCAGATACATTGTGATTTGTGCACATAAAGGAGCTCCAGTATCTGTAGCAGGGATGTTAGACTGTGGCGGAGAATTCTTCATGGTTTACTAATCATACATGATACTCCATAGATACGGCATGGGACTCATTCATTGAGGCTCAGAACATTAAATAGGGATTACACTAGGAAATCATGGAATCTATGATATACCTCAACCTTCCAATATGTTATTGGTTTCTAGAGGGAGATCTTTTAGTAAAGAGTTTTCTAACAATGTAGACAAAGGAAATGGGAGCTACCGCAAGGCACTAAGTATCTGATTCTTCCATGGTAAGAATGAAAGAGTAGTCGCATAGACCCATGCTGGTTAGTAACATAATGGGATAACCCCCGGACATCAGATTAGTAGTTTAAGACTCCTAGGGTAGTGAAAATCAGGTAAAGGATAACTTGTGTTACTCTTATGACCATCGGGGAAATATGGCATGAGATTTCCCAAACTGTCATACGACCGATCAAGAGGTGGTCATGGGACCGATGAGACAACGAATGAGGAAATATTATGGTGGAATTTAGGGAATCAAACATGGATGAGTATCATGATGGGATTCAGGATGTGGGAGGAGGTTTAACGTATTACCACCACCAACCCCAAGTGGTTCACAATAGGCTCATGGAGCTGGTGGATGTGAACGATGCTAGATTCAAGATATGGATGCTTATGACCACGAGACACCAGGGAAAATTAGAGGAATGATATGAGTTTTTTATTCTATAGAGGATCTTTTGATAGAATCATGTTCTAGTAATTATTTTTTTTCAGTGACCCTGGTTTGAAACGCGATGATTCTAGTGGAACAATTGACTTGACCATTACATTTACAGACACCTATGGGAGGGGATTCGTTGATCACACACTAGTGAAAATATTGTGACCTTAATCATATATCTGAGAGTTTTTTTAAGAAAATAATGGCATTGACATAGAGTCTTTGTGATGTCATTCACAGTATGGACTGGTTATCCACCGTCAATGCTTAGATGGATTGTTTTCGGAATAGAGTGTGGTGTGTCCATGTTAATGGGACCAGGTTTTCCATTGATTATATAAAGTAATTCCATGAAGTTCAGGATAGAATCACATATAGAAGGGTGCATCTGATGACTCATCAGTTGGATAGACTGATCCTTGACATTGTGAATGATATTAATCCTTTGTTTAATATATTGGTGGATGTGTATGAGTACATCATTCTTGATGAATTTTAAGGATCACCTCTCTAATAGAAGGTAGTATTCTACATTGATCTATACCCCAGGAAGACACTGATATCTACACATACATATTTTATGAATAATGTAGAGCTTCATGAGTTGAGGGTACAGTTGTAGGATTTGCTGAGGAATGTATTTTTTGTACACAATGTTTCACCCTACGCATCCCAATTTTATTTTTTCAATAAAGTAGACATGGGATTGATATTACGTGTTGATTTATGTTTCTTGAACTAGGTTACAATGAAGAATATGTATCCACTTTCATGAAATGATGACCTATCTGATTATCTAACTAGATATAGGTGGTTATCAATGATTGAACTCGGATCTAGGAATCATCGGCTTCGAGTACGAGATGAATATTTTCCAACGACGACTTTCATATTCCAATATGACCACTAATAGTACCTAGTGATGCCATTTGTAATTTGAAACATCCCAGATGCATTAATAGGACACATTAATAGGATATTGAAGGCATACATAGACCAGATCATGGTGGTCTTCATTGATGGCATCCAAGTGTATTTGGGGTCCATGGGGGTGCACAGGACCCACTTTAAAATTTTCATAGACATACTCATAGAGAGCCGACACTATTCAAATCATTCAAAGTGTCAATTATAGATTATTGAGGTTCATTTTTGGGACATGTAATTCTCGAGGCTGGGGATGTAGTGGATCCAGTGAATATTGAGGTGGTGTATACTTGGGAAACACCAAAGAGTGTTATTGAGATGTGTTGTTTCTTTGGTTTGGATAAGTACTATCAAAAAAATGTACACTATTTTTCCAATGTTGAAACAAAATTGAAATCTTTAAAGGAAATGGAAATCCTTTAAGGTGGATGAAGATGTTCTAGAAGATTTGTCAGTAGCTGAGGTAGAGATAGATGATAACTCTTTTCTTGATATTATGAGTGCTGGGTGTCCAATCCAAGGAGTTATGCAATTCATTAGGCGCCAGACATAGTTTTGTACTAATTCAGGGGAAATTAGTAATTTCTTATTGTTCATTGCTATTGATACCACATGAACAGAACTTTTTGACCCTTGACCATGAGTTGTCAATATTTGTCATCGCCTTGAAGGTGCGGTGACACTCTCTTATGGGAGAGTGACTTATCGCTTACTCTGACCACAATAGTAACAAGACTATATTCCCTTAAAAGGGACAAATTTAATGGAATGATATACTCCATGGATATGACATTGATATTTTCTACACTGTTTTTAATGGAAACATGGTGGAAAATTCTCTCAGCCGAAATTTGAGTTCAAATTTAATGGATAAAGAATCAGAGTTGATAGAATTATAATAGATATCCTTTGTGGTTGGAGATAGTGCATATTACATTAGTATATGGTTTTCACCCCTCTATTATTATAGTGACTTTGAGAGGAACCACTAAGATATACTGATGGTGAGACCCTACGTGGTCAGATGTCTATATGGTATGCCTTTGATGGATATTCAAATGTTGGGGAGAAGATTGTTCTTTTTAGAGGATGCACAATAGTACCACAAGAATTACGAGAGGAGGTTATGAGGGAGTTCCATATGTACCCTTTGGATGTACATACATCTGTGGTGATGATGTACCATGATCTCCAACAATATCTCTAGTGCCTGAGAATGAAGAAGGGTGTTACAAAGTATGCCTCTAGATACCTCACTGGTCAATAAGTGAAGGCATAGAATTTGTGATATGTTTACCATGAAGGACTTTGGGGAATGATACCATCTATGTGATTATTGAGTGGCTCACCATGTCATTCCACTTCATATCTATTAAGGTTCAGAGTTCATTAGAGATATTGAAACGCCTCTAATGGTAGAAGATAGGTCAACTAAATGGAGTTCTGTCAATGATAGTCTTTTTCCATGATGATTGCTTTACATCTCGGTTGTTGACAAGATTATAGGTGGTATTTGGGGAATAGCTATGCCTGAGCACAATGTTTCACCCACAAGAAGACTTCTAGACTGAGTAGACCATTCATGTTCTACCGGACATGTTATGTGCTAGCATCCTAGAGTTTTTCATTTATTGGGAGGATCATTTACCTATATTAGATATTTCATGTAACCAATGATACCATTCCACCATCACTATGGATGTATTTGGGGCCTTTTATGGGAATCCCTTCAGGTCACCACTTTATAGGATCATCCCAAGAGATTCAGTTGTCTTGGGCATTATGTTGGTGCAAGCAACAAAAGAAAAGGTTTATGTCATCCTAGAGAGGATGAAGACTGTAAAAATACGTCAAATGACTTATAATGGCCAATAAAAAGCTATCTTGGTGTTTGAGGTGGGATACAAAGTGTTCCATCAGGTCTCTCCTCAACACAGGATACATAGATTTTTCTACGCTGGAATGAAATCTATGAGGGTTATCATCCCTTTCCAATTTCATTATAGAATTCATGAGGTGGTGTTCCACTTGTATTTACCTCCACAGTTAGAGAAAAATCTTAAATTCTTCCACATGTCACAAATGAAGAAATATGTTGATGATCCATTACACATCATTGACTAGGGAATAATAGACTTTGATGAGCTGGTGATGTTTGCTGAGTACCTAGTGGAGATGGAGGATTGACCAGAAAGGATACATCAGGGGTGGAATATTTATCTAGATCATGTTCGGTGGAACAATCAAAATCTCTAGGATATCATATGGAAGTTGTGGGATCAGATTCATGCTTCTTACTTCCAATTTTTTTTATAGTTTTTGTTTTTGGATTTTGAGGAAATAAATACATAAGGTGGGGAGAATGTATTGCCCTTGATTTTTCCATGTGATATTTGTAAATATTAAATATAACATTTTCAAGACTAGGTGTTGAGACAGAATTTGATTCTGACGCCCGATGTTCTTGAAATTATTTCTTGAAAAATATTAAAATATTAAATAGCATGTGAATGATGATTTCCTAAAAAGAGGAATAAATTAAAAATGGGTTCTCTTATTAGAAATGTGAGGGCACTGTTTCATTCAGAGCAACGACATTAACTTAGACCAGGCATAAAACTGACTGTCACCTATCAACTGCATACTATTGTTTTTTATATTTTAATATATAAAATAAATCGTAAATTAATTTTATTTTCATTCTTTCATGAAGAAAGAGACAATATTTTTAAATAATATATAGATCTAGGGAGCTAGTGATAAGCACATAACCATAATATTTCATAGGGGATCTAGAGAGAACCTCGAAAACTCTCTCAATAGTGGCCGACTATGAGATTTTTGATCTAAGATCAGCGGACACTGTTTTTGATATATCTCTACAATGAAAATGATGTTATGACAAACTCTCTTCAAAAATTGATTGAAAATCATGGTACTTAATTATTCCTTGATTTTAGAACCCAATTTCATGATTCAATGATGACAACAGATCAACCAATGAACAGTTTGACTAGAGGATCAATCATTATTATTGTATTTTAATATTTCTGTGAAATCATTAGAAACTCAATTAATTATCTTTTTTCATTGTTATTCGTTATAATGATAAAGATTGAGTCTGTCATGAAAAATGTTTTAGATTCATTCAATAGGGCATTCCTTTTGCTTTTTTACCACCATTCTTGGCATTCAACACATCTGAACTCTCTCTGTTAAGTCTCAACTTGTCGAGAGGCCTTGAAGGTTATCATCCCCATTTATGGGAGGATAATTGACCAACTAGACCATAGTAGGTTTGATCATGTCAAAGAAACCCAAAACTATAATCATGCTAAATTTTAGTCATCAGAAGAGCCTTCGTGGTGCGCATAAGGGACCAACGGAGTGTCGGTTCTGGGTGACGACATGAGATAGATACCACATGTGGGATGAAATTCATTTAGGATCTTTCACGCATGGGTTAAGATAGCAGGGGCCGTAGTGGTACCCTCTTGGGGCGGCGATGGTGCGGGCCAGCCTAGAAGCGTTGACTGAAGGACACGGCAATTCTGTGAGGGGGGAAACAATGAGGAAAACATGTTCAAGGAAGGACGAACACATGCATCCTATAGTGGTGAAGAGGTTGTGGGGTTTGCAGACATGGTGGGATAACCATATGGGATGAGTGTTGTCACGACATAGAGTATAGGGGAACATAGCTAGGGCGATCCACATTAGGAAGAACGCACGAGAATTCGAGTGTACGAGTTAATATAGCGGCCCAATGGGCTAAACCAAGCAGTAAATCTGGCCATGATCGAGCACAACAAACAGGCTTTCCAGTTTCGGGAAGGATTAGGATGGGTCGACAGGATGTCGTCCAGTTGTCTGTGGGGTCAGATCAGACATGGACCAGACCCAAATCAGACCTTTTTGTGAGAAAACCTATATTATTCAATCCATGTGTTCATTTAATGAGAATTTTATGGTGTTGGGACCCTTGTGACAAGAATGTAATTTTGAGATATCCAATGTTTTTTTTGTGGTTATATAAATATGAACAAATGGATTAAGGTTTCGGTTCTCTCAAAATGTATGAACTATGAGCATAATCCTATGGCTGTCATTCACATTGAGACTACGTGACTTTATTAGACTACATGACATAATGTGACTACATATCTTACCAAGACAATATGTCTTTTGAAGACTATATGTCATATTGGGGATGATTTTCTCATCGATAATATGTGTCTTACCGATAATTTGTGTTTGTTGTCTGATGATCAAATTTATTTACTTTAGACTTATAACTATGTGAGATGACTGTACTATTTCATTGTGGTATACTTAAAGTATTTCTTTATATTATAATTCATGTATTTTGAAGTGGTATTCCTTTGTATTTTAGCGTGTACTACTGATGATTGTTTTACTCACCCCTATAAAGGATTTTCCTGCACATGTTGTGTCCAATGTAGATGTTTGACACCTTGATGACGTCCTAGGTGGAGTAAGACTTGGTGATTCATAAAGAGTATAGACTATTTATGTGTTCTCCTGTGGATTCATATAGTTGTCTAGTTACATTCCCTTCAGGTAGGGTGTTCTACGGTTATGTTTTATGAAATTTGGCATTCACTTTTACAGACTCTTTCTTTTTGTAGGCTTGTGTTCTACCCCGATTTACATTCATTTTTTCTACTATCTTACTCTATGGTTGGTATCTTAATTTATGAAACCATTTTTAATGTACTGTACTTACAATTCCTCATTTTGGGCTTATATATATTGTGTGAGTGTTTGTGTACAGCTACATAGGCTAATTCCTCTCATTTTTGGGATATTCCTTCTCAGTTCTAGTCAATAACCCCTGGACTATTGCAGGCCATCTTGGTCTAGTCTTGGATAATTCCCCTCTGGGATGTGGTGTGAAAATAAAAGTATAGAAATAAAAATTCAGTTATATTTTAATTATTATTTATAAAAATTATTTATATATCAAATAGTTATTGATAAATCACTAATTTATGATCATTGTTTTGGTATAAAATACCCCATTTTAAAAAGGTTATATTCCAATAATTTTAGTAAATAGCCACTGAAAACAGGTCTTGACCACTAGCTACAAATTGGTCTATTTGAAACCAACCATTTCCTTTGATTTTTCTACAGGTACCCAATATTCCACTAACAAGTACCCACATTTTTGTTCTCCTTCATAACAAAATAGAAATTTCTATTTTTTTATTATAATCTATTATTATAAACTATAAGTTCATCAGTTAAAATAATTCATGTATATCCAAATGGAAACATGCACCTGAAAATTGAATTCACATATAAATTTGATGTAGATTATACTATTAAGGTATACCTTAAACCAAATAGTAAACACTATATCTCTAAATATTTGAATTGTTTATATATATATTTTAGCATTTATTATATGTATTTAGTGTACGATAGAAAATAATTTTTTTATACTACACATTTACGATAAGATTGGGATGTGTAGAAAATGATAGAAAATGGGCCTCCATGTAATATATAGTACAAATTTTTTTATCCAGTACGTGATATTTTTTACTCAAAAATTAATGATGATTTAGATGACATCTATTTTAGAAATAAAAAACATAATTATTATCATCATTAGAGTGATGAAATAGTTGCAAAAAAACTCATTTCCACATGAGTCAGAACAAATAAGACATTAAATACATTCATGGTGTGTGAATTCCCTGACCTTCTCCATTTCTATAAATATATATATGAAACATTGTCCCCAAAACACATTCAAGTTCAAAAATAATATTACCTGAATTATGGAATCACATTCTCTCTATAATAACAAACTTGATAAGCATTATGTTATCATTTGTTTTGAGTTCCTACAAAAGTTAGAATTTAATAACCGTCCTTGGTATAGTAGTAAAAATAATATAAGACAATATACAAATAATTAAATTTTTATTTTGTGATATAATTGAATATATATTTAGGATAAAACTGGTGAACTAATATAACAACCCTTCTCTTTATTACACACATAAACATGATTCATTACATAGAATTTCACTGAAGATAGATTTTAGGATTGAGGGGTCTATTTACATGGGAAATTATGAACATTAAATGGAAAATTATGACATAAAAAACAATATCTTTTTTGATAACTTATTTTAAATAATCACAAAATTCTTTCATACCTCGCTTTGCGTGGAATAAACTTAGAACCTTCATAAAAAAACAATGAGCTATAAAGACTAGAATTGGAGTAAACCAGACATAACATGAAAAATACAAAACATGTTAGGAAATTGAAATATCAATTAATCACAAGATAAACATGAAGATAAAGTCATGATATAGAACGATTTTCATAACATGGAAATGTGGAAACCACATTTTACAAGATATCAACATGAGCCAAGTCTCATTACACATAGAGCATTAGTAATCTTTCATTGCACATGAATTAGAATGAGTAAAACCTAATTGCACATGAATTATAATGACTAAAACCTCATTACACACAACGTATCATGATAAAATTCTTTACCCAATGTATTAGAGTGCTATTAGGGAACACACTTCTAAATCATTTCATTTCATGAAAAAGTGTTCCACATAGATCATTAAACATGGATTCATGAAACATAAAAATTTATTCCTTGAATAAAAGATGTTTAATAAATAAATCTATGGCCATATTCAAAATTTACCTGTGAATAATGGTGAAAAAATTTGATTGAGAAGTGGGTATGGTAATCACATAAATGATATTTTGGGCATGAGAAATTTTTGTGTAACTCTGATTGCATAAAGACATCAAGCAGAAATTGTAAAATGGGTTGATGACAGATAAATCGCTATCTCATAATTTATACATGAAATGGAAGGTAAGGGGGTCATATAACATAGTATATCAACATATGAAATGGAATTTAGATGAATTATATAAAATAATTTCTCTAATGTAAATTAGGAGAGAGAAGTCCATTAATGAATTTCGGTACGGTAACATGTGTACAAGGGATGAATTAATGAGAAATAAAATGGTATATCATCATTAAAAAATTAGGAGGTAAGTATAAGGGGAAGTGAGAAATCAACACCAAAATTTTTAGTTGAAAATAAAAGTGCATAAAAATATATGGAAACATGGACATAAATATGAACAGAAGGAATGTAAGGATCCCTTACTCGGGAGTGTGATCCCAAATTCTTGGGAGAGGCTTGAGAGATAAATAATGGGATATTGGGGAACCTTGTGAGGATTTAAAGAGAGGAGGGAATAGTTTGGTCGAGCTCCAAAGGTTTTATAGTGAATAGGATTGGGAGATTGGTGGGTTTATATTGCATAGGAGAGGTAATTGATTATTATTTTTCTTTTGGACACACACATTAAACTAATAAAAACCCCATCCATACCATGGTTTTTACCCAAGGATTTTTCCAATGTGTATTGGAAAACAATATATTATATGGAAAATTTCCAAACATAATAAAAAAATTGGCATGTTAATGTAGAGGTGAGTCACACTCTCAAAGAAAATCAATTTAAAATGTTAAAATAGTTATAATTCTTGGAGGGTCCATAGAGGAATTGTAAAATTAATCAAAAAAAATCTAAAATCACATTATATTAATTTTAAAATATTTATTTTTTGAATAACTATTTTCTTTTATTTTATTACCTAACTATTGGATCATTATGAATTCATAACACACATTATATATTTAAAGGGTATTTAAATATTACCTTAAAATTCGTTTGTCTCAGAAAATTATAAAAAATTCACTATTATATAATTTTTCTCATCCTGAATGAAAAAATAATATTCATTGTATCAAATAATATTCTGAATTTTTGAATTTTTTCTTTTAAAATAAAAACCAACATATACAAAAAATTCATGGGTTTTGAAAAATAGAGAATTAAATCCTTTATAAAAATTACAATTGTATTCATATAAATTATCAGATCATTTATATTAAATAAAAAGTAATTTAGTAGTAATATTGTTTTAAAATATTATTTAGTTCAAATATCCATTAATTCATAAATACAGATTTTTTAATTGAATATTAACTAAAAAACTATTTGTGCTTCAAAAAATATTTAAAAAAGAACAACAATTAATTGAATGTATATTCTTTATTCTATAAAAAATAATTCACACAATCATAGTGATGGGGTCTTGTTACATAACCCCTTATAACATCCGCATAAGGCCAAAGGGTGTGGTATGCGATGGTGATAGACACTTGGGGTGGCTCATATAACATCGCTTGGGGGGGGAATCTTTATTAACTTCAACTTCTATTGTAGAATGTTCTGTTCAATAATAATGTGTTGAATATTGTCTTGGGATTGGTCAAGAGTTAAGACTAGTGAAGCCAATTCCTTTATGAGATCCATTAAATGGGCTCATATAGAGGAATTTCACTAGATGAGACCATCTCTTCCTTGGTCTGCTTAAATTGGATTTTCTAAAGCCCTGTATTTATAGTAATAATGTGATCACTATACAACATCTATATTCGAAATGTGATCAATTCATAATGGTATTTTGAAATCCAAAAACAAAAAATAAAGTATGTGCATATATTTTATATAACCATTTTATATAATGAGAAATTTAATTTGATCAAGAGGAGTTTTCATTAATAAATGTTTGGTTCACTACAAACTTCCCCCATAAGTAATTTCACCCTTGAAATTTCATTTTACTACACTAAAACTGATGATAGTAACATTGCTTCATCACTTCCTTAGATTCCATTTTTTCCTCTTCATATAGGTGGATTCTCCACAACACCTTGATATACTCTCTTCACTGGCATCACTTCATAGGATACATAATTCTCCAATGGTACCACCACTAGATTGAGTACATATGATGGGTCAGTAATGTAAATCCTCATGATTGATACATGGAATACATCCTATAATTGAGATAGGTTTGGTGGGAGTGTTAGTCAATAGGACACTGCTCCAATGCGATTAATGATCTCAAAAGTGCCTATGTACATCAGAATAATATTTCCACTATTTTCATATCTCTTAGCATTCCTCCATAGTGATATATGAAGGAATTCCATGCCACCAACATCAATATCTAGGTCTCGTCTATGATTATTATCATAGATATTTTGTTAACTCTGAGCAACTTTAATATGATGTTGGATGGTCTTAACCTTCTCCACCATTTCAATGACCATTTCCGCACCTATAAGTTTTAACTCACTAACTTCATCCCAACATGTCAGTGTTCTGCACCCTTTCCCATAAATGGATTAATAAGGAGAAATTTGCATGCTTTAGTGGAAACTATTGTTTTAATAGAAATAAACTAGAGGAAGATGTCAATGCCACCCTCCTTTGAAGTCCATTGACCATGCTCTCAACTTGTCCTCAAGTGTTGGGATAGTCTACTAAGATTGGTCATTAGTTTGGAGATGATATGTCCAACTGATGACCAGCTCAGTATTCCGAGCATGTTGGAGACACTTTTAGAACATATATGGGAATCATGGATCTTGATCAGATACAATAGATAGTGGTAGCACAAGAATCCTTACCACTTATCTGATGTATATCTATGCTAGTTAATTCCATGAGAAATCCTCTCAAATTGCAATAAAGTGTGCATTTCTTGTATGAAGATCAAAAACAACCAAGATAGCATTGTTTTGTTTTGATATCTTTGGATGTCTAGAGACATAGTCGATGGTGGTGTTCACCCATTCCCATGTTGGTGTGGGTAATGGTTGCATCATCCACTTAGACTTATGCCTCTCAACCTTCACTTGATG
Organism: Viscum album; assembly: GCA_963277665.1. Classification (NCBI taxonomy): domain Eukaryota; kingdom Viridiplantae; phylum Streptophyta; class Magnoliopsida; order Santalales; family Viscaceae; genus Viscum; species Viscum album. The sequence continues at coordinate 1,835,066,713 of OY728161.1, read as the reverse complement.
ACATACGAGGCACATTGATGTATACTCAGCAATCCCATTCTTCATGTTATCCCACCAATAATTCTATAAGAGAGCTCGATACATATTTTTGTTTCATGGGGGAATGGATAAATTCAAACTATTTTCATCATCCAATAGTCCTTTCAATAACTCTGGATTTGATGGAACACATGGTCTTCAACCAAATCTCACAATTACATATTCATTAACCTTTAACTCTGTGTATTTCCATTTTCTAATAGATTACACTTTATTCTGAATTCTTACAACATCCTTTTGATCATCCTTTATCCCTTCAAAAAAGAGATGGTTGAATAATATTTTGTGAAAGGATTGACTATATTCCCTTATTTATGATTACCATGTCTATTTTCATCAAATATATGAATATTGGGACTTTTCAATTCTCTTTAATGATAGAATTTTTAGGTCTTAACTACTTAGAGCATATGCCACATTGTTTTCATTCCTAGGGTGGTAATGTATTGAGCAGTCATAGTATTTAAACAGCTCTAACCATCTTCTTGGGTGTGTATTCATCTCTTTCTGTATGAATATATACATGTGGATTCTATGATCTGTATGTATTTCACACTTCTCCCCTAAGGGGAAATGTGGCCAAATTTTCAATGTGAATATTGCTGCAGCAAACTCCATACCATGTGTTTGATATTTTTTTCATGACCATTCAATTTTCTTTAAAGCAAATACAATGAATTTGTCATTTATAATCAACACATAGCCTATGAAAATCTTTGAAGAATCACTGAATACCATGAAAATATCTTCACAAGTGCATGGTGTGATCCCGAAGGTAATGATAAGCCTCATTTTCAAATCATCAATGCCATCTTCGCATTCATAAATCCAAGAAAACATGACTCCCTTATAAGTTTTCTTGGTAAGAGGGTTTGAAAATTGTTATAATTTCACACAAATCAGTGATAATATCAAGCTATCCTAATATGCTATGAATATCAATCACCAATGGTAGCCTCATCCATCCCTTGATTTCAGCAGCCTTGGAGGGATCCACAAGTATCCCATTTCTTTTGATGATATGACCTAAGAATGAGACATCCTTTAACCAGATGTCACCCCTTCTATACTTTTCATATATTTTCTCCCTTATCAAGGTCTCTTGTACAATTCTTTTATTCCCCTCATGTTCCTAAATGGTTTGGGAGTATATTATAATATTGTCTATAAATACCACCCAAAAGTTGTTGAGGTAAAATCTAAAGAATTTATTCATCATGTATATGAAGATTTATGGAGCATTAGTGAGTATGAAAGGAATTATTATGAATTCATAGTGCCTATAAATTATACGAAAAGTAGTAATGGGGATATCCTCCTTCTTCACACTAACATGGTAATATCCTGACTGCAAATCCACCATGTAGAAGTATATTGATCCATGTATCTGATCGAACATGTCATTAATTTGGGGCAGTGTATACTGGTTATTTATCATGATTATGTTGTTCTCACGATAATCAATGGAAAGGCGCATTGACCCACCATACTTCACAATGAGGACTGATATAACCCCTGGAGAAGCACTAGGCTGTATAAACCCATTATTTTGATTCTCCATCCATTTTTTCTTTAGCTCCACAAGATCCACCATATCCATTCAATAAATATTATTCCATATTGGAAGATCCCCATGTATAAGATCAATTGATAATTCAACATCTCTTCTAGAAGGAAGACCAAGAAATTACTCAGGAAACAGTTTACCAAATTCCCTCACAATAGTCATGTCTTCAAAGATGGTTTCTTATTTAGAGTCAATCATATGAGAATGACATGAATTCATACAAGGGAGTAATATCCACACTTAAAATGATGGTTCTAAGGAATATTCATCCTACTACATGAACTTGTATAGAATCTAGGGTTGATTCACTATATGGAGATTTATTTCCCTCTCACAATAATTTATGATTTCCTTATATAGGGAAATCCAATCCATGCCGAGAGTTGAATAAAATTACACCATAGGCAGGATGATAAGGTTCTCCATGAATTTAAAAACCCAATTATAAATAGGGGATGAGTTATATTCATGGGATGTAATGATTTCCCCATTTCTCATTCTCACCAACATCACTACTTCCATGATATGTAGTGGTGTTGTGATTGTTCTACTAAACTTTTAGGATATAAATGAATACATAGAAATAGAATAAAAAAGAACCCTGACAATTCATGGATGATTAACTAGTGTACCCATCACCACATCATTTTTGTGTTACCTTTAGCATTGTTGATGGAAATATATCTCGCTTACAGCATTGGATGTTGTTGGTTGCCACAAAAAACCCTTGTCTTAGGGTTGTGGTTTGCAAAGTACCATTCATCTTTGTAGTTAACGCAAGGAACAACACATTGAGGGTTGAATAGATCATTCATCTCTTCAATCATAGCATCGGGTTTCTCATGTCAGAAATTAATGGCCATGGGCCCTTCTCTTCAACACCTAAAGCATTTTCTTGTCCCCTTTAGAAATTTTTTTGGGGTGCTTCTTTCCACACCATTGGTAAGTTGGGAGTTGTAATTTCATAGCATCGCTGGATTTATCAATTGGAGAACCATAATTTATGAACACCTTATATTAAATATCCCCATTATACCCCTATGATTCTCTGATCTCTATTATAACCTTGGGAGATCATCCAAAAAATTCCTCAAGGTTATAAATGACTCAGATATCTAGAGCTTTCCATAAGCTAGGTTTTATCCCACTAAAACAGCGCTCACCCCTGAATTCGCTGGTACGATAAAGCTAGAGGCATATAGTGAAAGCCTTATGATGTTTTCCTCATACTCTCTGAATAATTCCTTGTATTTTTTGACAGAGGTAAAATAAGTCCCTTTCCATCTTATTTCCACACATTAATATCTTCCATAGGATTCATATTTTTGATCAATGTCTACCAGTAATCAGGTTCACCCTCTATATGATAATAATCCCAATAAACCGTCATTTATTTGGTAAATTGATGTATGAAGAAGATCATTTCAGTACAATTGATCCATTTTTCAGCAATTGTGGGATCAGTTGATCCATTAAAAGTACGAGGCCTTTGTCTCTGGAAGATCTCGATTGCGGCTTGTTCTTTTCATGGGGGGGGGGGTGGACGTTCACCTTGACCGATTTTTCTATTCAATAATTTAGTAATGTGAGAATGTGTCATGAAATTTTTTATTATTCTCACTCGTATCAGATTCGACATATCATTTGAATAGTAATCACATTGATCTTCACATCAGTTGTTAGACATACTACTCATATTACCAGCCATTGGATGGACTAAAAGCAATGTAGGGGGTATCAAATAAAGTGGAATCTAAAGAAAAAATGTGACAACTTATAAATAACACTAATTTCCTTAAATTATGAATTTATATGCTTTAATCTTTGTTATTCATGATCTACTTCCAATCATATATTCTTATGGACAGTTTTTATTCTCTTAATAATGGTTCATAGTAATCTTATAAATTTATTAAATCATATCCTCCTGAAGAATCATATCTCATATTGAAAAAAGCCTATTTTCATGCACTAGTATCCATTCAAGTGTAGCTCAATGTGTTGTTTTCAGGTTTTACCCCTCGATACATATGTGCCACAGCCACCCCTACTTATTCGTATATAGACATAGATGAATTTTCTTGATAAAAAACTTAATCAATACTCACCAAAATTAAGGGATGTGTTCATTAATCATAGTCTTATCCATATGTCTTTCACTTGGGTTTTCGATTCCTAATCCCAAAAATAACTAAAGATATCCATTCATACCGACTATAACAACTGTGTTCTTTGTAACACACATAAACAAGATTACTAATAGAAACACGAAATTAAAAAAATGCTAAGGATAGAGAGTTCTAGTGTCTTTGGAAATTAGAAACTCTATATGAAAACATCAGACATAAAAAATATCTTTATTGAAAACTTGTTTTACATGACCACTATAGTATTTTGTACAAAGTATTTCATGGGATAAACGGAGGACATGCTTTAGAAATGGGTGATCTATAAAGCCATGTATGGGAGTAAACAGGGTATAACATGAATAATATAGTACAGGATAGAAAATAGACATATCAATGGAGCACAATAGAAACATGAACATAATGTCATGATATAGCATGATTATCATAACATGTAGATGTTGTCACAACATTTAACATGATATTTTCATGATCTATGGCTCATTGAACATGGAAAATGAGTAAACCCTATTTGAATATGAATTTGAATGAGTAAAACATAATTATACATGAATTATCATGAGTAAACCCTCATTTGTCATGGAGTATCATTATACTATATTTTACCCAATGCATTGGAGTATTATCAGCGAACACCCTTCTTAATCATTTCATTTCATTCATAAGAGTGCCACATTGATCATACAATAAGGATTCATTAAACATAATAATTTATTCCATGAATAAGAGATGTAGAATCCATAAATCTATGTCATAAATAAACATGTACATGTGTATAAAGGTGAATACCATTGATATAGATGTAGATATGGTAAATACATACACGATGACTTTATCATGGGGAATTATGTTGTAACTTCGGCTGTATAACTGCATCAAGTAGAAATCGTAAAATGGGATGATGAGAAATAAAGTTGTATCACGTATTTTTTAAATGAAATGGAAATTAAGGGGGTCATGTAACATTATATCCAATAATATTAAATATATTTTATATGCATAACATATAATAATTTATTGATAGTAAATGAGGAGAGATAAATCCCTTATGGAATTTCAGCATGGTAACAGGAATACATGGGAGGCATTAATGAGAGATAAAGGGTTCGATAACCATTAAAACATAAGGAGGAAATTACAAGGGAGGTTATAAATCATACCCCAACAATTTTTATTTAAAATAAAATTTAAATAGAATATAAGTAAACATGAAAATAAATAAGTAAGGACGGAATGTGAAGATCGCTTACCTAAAAGTGTTAACCCAAAGGCTTGGGAGCGGCTTAAGAGAAGCTTAATGGGAGCTTGGGAATCCTTGAGAGGATTATAGATAGTGAAGGTAATAGTTTGGTCGATCTAAAAAGTTTTTGAGTGATAAGGATTGAGATATTGAGTTTGGTTTAATCGTAAAGGATAGGGAAATATTTATTATTCATGTTTTGGACACTACACATTAAACTTATCAAAACCACAAACCATATCATGTGTTTTGCCAATGGATTTTGCCAATGTGTAGTGTAAATAAAAATTTCTGTCCAATAGCTGAACATAATAAAACATTGGTCTTACTTATGTGGAGGTGAGTCACACTCTAAAGAAAATTGTTTGAAAATGTTAAAATAATTTATAATTCTTGGAGGTTCCACGAAAGCAATGTAAAACAAATTAAACAAATATAAAAACACATTATTTTAAAGATAAAATATATATTGGCTGAAAGTCACATTTATTTATTTTATTACATCACTACTGGGTAATTTTGAAGTAATAAAACACATTATATATATTTAAATAGTATTTAATTTTTAGGAAATTTTTTGATTTTGTCATAAAATTATGAAAAATTCAGCGTTAGATAATTTTGACGTTTAGAATCCAAAAATAATATTAATTTTTTCTAAATAAATTTCAAAATTTATAAAAATATTCTTTAAAAATAAAAACTGAGATAATCAATAATTCATGGGATTTGACCGAAACAACTTTCAAACCATAATAAATATTACAATTATATTCATAAAAATTATATGGTAATTTATATTTAACAAAATAGTATTTAGTAGTAATATATTATTAAAATAATATTTAATTAAATAATCCATTAAATGATAATTTTAGTTATCTTAATTAAATATTAACTAAAAATACTATTTGTGCTATAAATACCATTAAAAATGTAAAAATAATAAAATTAATGTATATTATTTATTCTATAAAAAATAATACACACAATCATAGTTCATGGGTATTCTTACATAACCCATTATAACACCTACATAAGACCAAAGGGTAAGGTTTCAGATGGGGATAAACTCTTTTGGTAGCTCAGATAACACTTCTCGGGTGGTAATCTCTATTAAATTCTACTTCTCCTGTAGGTAGTTCGGTTTAGGTTTAATATGTTGAAGTTTTTCTTGGGCATAGTGGAGAACAAATCCCAATGTTTAAAAAACCATTCCAAGCTCTGAAAATTGGGCTTCATATAGATAAATTCAACTTGATGATGCCATCACTTCCTTTTTCTGTGTAAATTTGATTTGTTAAAGACTAATATTTATACTAATCATGCGATCAATGATCAAAAGATATATTAGAAATGGTAACAATTCATAAATTTATTTTAAAATCCAAAAACAAAAAACCATGGAAGTGTATATGTTCTATATTACAATTTTACATAATAATACATTTAATTAGATCAAGAGGAATTTTGGTTAATAATTGTTTGGGTCGTTATAACTAATATATGATATAACAATTTTGTATTCATGATTATGTAATACATTGTTTTTTAGGTTTGGAATCTTTAAATGATTAATTAATTATTAATATGGTATAAAATACATTGAAACATTATATTTTGGGAATACCATATTAAAAAACCAATTTTCAAATCATTAACAATGTAGGGGAAATAAATGAAAAATAAAAATACCAGATGAAAAAAATAAAAAATTATAAGATGAAAATTATAATACAAATTTAGTTTACCAAATATGAAATTCAAAAGAATTTATAGTATAATTAAATAAAATATATTAATTTTTATTACCCTTTGACAAAATAGCTAATAGAAATTTTTATAATGTAATTTATGGATGATTTTTTATAATTATTAAGGGAACAATCCATGGGAGTGAAATGATAAGAATAATTTGAATACATTAAAATGTGATGAATCAACTAGAATGGATTCATGATTAAGAGAAAATCAATATTTAAAAATAACATTCCAAAAATATTTAAACGATAAGCATATGTGACCATTTTGATTTGGAAATATAGAAAACAAGTTTTAAGAGAATTTAATAAATTAACCAAATCATAATCCCATTAGTTATGTTTTATTGTAATATATTACATGATATTAAACAATAATGAAATATCGATATAATTATTTTTTATATAGTTATACATGTTCATGATGTTATCACTTATAATACATCATGTATTTTAATCCCACTATATTATTATGTTTACTTAGACACACACTCATATATATATATATACATATATATAATAATATTTTATAATATAATAAAAATAAAAAATAATGAAATAAAATATCCATGAATCATATATTGATGACTTGAAATTTAATTTTTTTTAAATTATCATTTGTTTATATCTTGTAGAAAATAAACAAGGTATGTGTACATTGTTCCTATTTTTTCATTTTTTGTATACATTGTTTAAAATTTTTTAAAATAAAAAACAAAATCTTACGAAAACAACATGACATCCAAAATACATCAAAGAAATGAAGTACGCCAAGTAAATATGTCGTCATAGGTTTCTGTCAATGTTAATATGTTTATTTAAATTTTTATATTTAATTTTTAATTTTTAAAATAACATTTATTATATATTGAAATATAAATTTGAATGATGATAGATGAATGGTTTTTTGAATTTTAAGTGATTTTGTTTCCCAAAAAACTAAGTCATTTTATGATCAAGATAGTCCCAATACATTAGTTTAAAATCTATAATTTTTATTTTGTTTACGATAAATAAAAATTCAATAATTATTATATATATAAAAAATTTATGTTTGATGATATAAATTAATTTCAAAATATCCTTATCCACATTTTTTCCTTAAATTAATTAATTTCATTACAATAAACCCTATTAAATACCATTTATTTTCGATTTCATATTATGTTGTGTGTCATGATTTTATATACATGTCATACAATACAGAAACACACAAACACACACACGCACACCCAAACACACACACACACAAATTTATATTATATTGTGTGTGTGTTTAATATTTATCTATGGGTGTGTGTTTGTGTTTATGTGTGTGTATATCAATAAATACATTGGGTTTATTTATGATGAATGAAATGGACACAACAATTGAAATGGAAACATTTTACACATAGTTCCTAAAAACCTCTAATGGAGTTAAACTATAATATATGTACATATATAATCATTCTAATTATTAAATGTTTATAAATATACCTCTTGAAATTGTCAAATAAATAATATTTACAATAATTAGAAATTTGAGTATTATAATATTCAACACTTGAGACACTTACGATTAGATCATTAAGAAAATCTAATCCCTTATAAGTAGTACAATTCAAATATTTATTTTCATGGTAATCTGAAAAAACAATTTCTTCTTAGATGTAGTGTGTGAAAGAACAATGGATATGATAATTATCATTAAAAAAGTTCACCAATTACATTATATTATTCCATTATAGAAAAAAATTATATTCCATAGAGCATGAATAATATATTTTGAATCTCACTAAATTCATAAATATTTTTATTCAAATTTCATTTCAATTTAAATTACTTTGATAAGTCCCTTAGTCACCACATCAATAGAATAATCAAATCCACAAATGTGGTATGCAATTATTCTATCACCAAGTTCATTTGTTTTACTGAAAAAAATCCGGACATGATATTATTTCATATCAATGAATCATCAATAAATTTTTAATAAAATCTATTACTAGATTCAAACAAATAATTTTTGAAGTACAATTATTTTTTATAAATTTTCATTTAATATTTTTTTAATATATGATCATGAATGAAATTATCCACAAGTCCATGCCATTTTAAATTTTCAGGATGATGGGAATAAGAAGCATAAAATTGAATCATAAAAAAATTATTATAGTAAATAGAATTGTTTAAGTATAATTATAATATATATACAACAACTAAGTATTATTTATTGCTATCAAAAAAATTTGCTATAAGATCATGTGATTTCCTTTTAATGTTATTATGACTAATAACATATATTACATGAAAAAAAAACATTATAAAATAGGTACAAAATATTAAAATTAAAATTATAACATTACAAATTATACATTTATTTGAAGGGATGGAATAGGATTGAACAGATTTTAATATATATAATGGTTCTAATGATTAAAAAATTATTAATTAATACTTATGTAATAAAACATTAATTTTTTCAAAAAATATTTCATTCAATAGAAATTCAATTTCATGAAAATGAATTTTCCCTTTTTTTATATGGATAATATATTTAATTCATACCAATATTAGAAATAATAATTATTAAAAAGGATATCAATTATTTACTAAAATTTTCAATATAATTTCTTTTGTAAAATTTTTATATTTTTCAGAATGTTTTTCAATAAATAGTTTAAAATAATAATTTCTATTGAAATTAATGTTTTATTTTAAACTATATGAAATTATAATTCTATTTTAGGTTAGTAATAAAATTCTTATATATCCTATTTATTAATAGAAATATACTTTTAGCCTCTGTAATTTATTCTATAAAATATTTTTATATAATAATACTTTTATTCATAAAAAACCGTCTTTTTAAAACATGTTTTTATTCTCATTTCAATGGTTTGTATTTAGAAAACTCCAAAACATCTCTATTTTGAATCATATATATATATTTTATGTTTTAAATGATAAGTTAAAAACATAAATTTATCCTTATTTTCATGGTAAAAATGAATATTTACCGAAGTAAATATTCTCTATTATGGTGATGGTAAAATAGGTTATATATGGGTAAAAATAATTTCATAAAGACCTAAATGTAACCCTAACACATTAAATACTTATTTTATGAGAATATTTCACCTATAGGTATCCTTAACATAAAATTTATAGCCTTTTTAACAATATGTTTAGGATTATGACCTTTTTAATACATTATGTAATGAAATATTAAAATTTAATTTCATTTGATTAATTATATTAAAATATTTTATGTTTTGATATGAAGAATTTATGTTCAATTTTAGTTGTAATTTTTAATGTAGAATAATTTTCTTAACTTGTTAATTTATTTCTAATTTTAGTGATGAAATAATTACTATTAATTCATACCCAACAATTATATTTTTTTTATAAATTAATTTATTATTTATATAGATTTTTTTAAAAAAATTAAAATCTGTAATGATTGAGTCATTTATAGTATAGTAAAAAATCCAAAAATAATAATATAATTGGGGTCTATTAACATATTTTATTCTAATTATTTCCTTTTCTTGATATTTTTAATGTCAAATAAAACTAATAGTGTTAAAATTAGAAATAATGATATTTGACAATAAATATTTACTTATTCAATGCAATTAAATTCATTAAAAAACTCTTCAGTAATGTGAATGAGAAAAGGATGACAATATAAAATATGGTCTATTTCTGGTGAATTTATCCTTTTATATAGATATTCATTAACACTAAAGTGTAATAACATTAATAACATGGTAATTGTAAAAAAGTTTTAACATGGTTTAAATCATATTGACGATGGTGAAAACATCACAAAAAAAGTACACATTTATAGTATTAAATTATTTTGACTCATCATGATATAATATAAAGATATTATCAATTTTAATCCATTCTAATTTTATAATTAATATATATTAATTTTATATATTAATAAATTCATAGAGTTCACCTCCCCTATCATGTAATAAAGATCATCCCCTCCTCTTTTCTTCAAACATTCAAATATTTTTTCAATCCAATAACTAAAAAAACTCATTCCTTTCATCCCTAAATATGTTCTAGAGTGATTGTGTTGATAAGGCACCCCATGAGTGATTTTACTCTAATCCTTATGATGTTTTTGAATAGCAGTTATTGTTCTTAAATAATAATTTTCATTTAATTTCATTTGAAAACTCATAAAAACCATCTTCAAACATGATGAAATGATAAAAATGGTATATTAAATATAATAAAATATTTAGATATTTAATGAATGGCTTATATCTATCTCATCATTAATGAAATGTAAATCAAATCCATCTTTCATGTTTACAATGGTCTACCTCCTCATAAATCAACGTAAATGGTTTTCCACCACCACATATCAAGGAAGGTTATAATGTATGATAATATTTATATAAATGATATTCATGATATATTTATCGTAATGAAAATATAATATATCTTTTACATTGTTGCATCTCCCTTAGATGGAAAATTATAACACCAACCATGAAACCATGTGGTCAACCTCCTCCATGAACTGATATGATTATTTATTCATCACTATATCACATGGTTGATAAATGTTATATTTAATTGAAATAATTTGTAATTTATGAAATTATAATAATTAACTAATAAAAAATAATAAATATTTTTTCAATGGACCCCACCCTCTAGAGATTCCAATCATGTGCTAGCTGTGCCGGACGATAGATAATAACCCCAAATTATTGCCTCCATTTTGAATCACATTAGTGATAAGAACTGATGGTATAAAAATATCACATAGGGGAGACATTAAACCCTATTATATAACATGATTACAATATGTATAATAGCCAGAAAAACAAAAAATATATGATAAAAAATAATCAACAATTCATCCAAAAATAATGGAATAGTACCAATAGATAAATATAAATGTCTTTGAAGAAAAATATAAAAAGGCATATCCTATATTTTCTCCTAAAAATAGTTCCAAAATGAAATGTATTAATTTCTAGAATAGTCCCCATAGTCCTATCATAAACATAAAAAGATTATATATATATATGAATCATAACAAGTGTACTCAATAGGATTTGTCCTATGGTATCAACTGCTCTTGTGAAAAGTGTATACTAATGCACAAGTAAAAAAACATCTGAACCAACAACTACCTAAATAAATAAAATAAATATTCATTTCCTATCCAAGTCCAAATTGGTAAATCATACAATTAATTTAGTAATATAGAATTTGGGACTTAATAAATCGTGGTACCTTGAAATCGCTTCCACCCTAATTTTTGACTTTTATAACCAAACATCAAACTTATTATAAAACGTCAGTTTTATAAATATCACATTTAACAACACATATCTAATGGGGGTTTTATTACACCATAACATAACACCCTCAAATGTTCAATTATCACATGCTAAAATCTGGCATAATTACATCACATTTCATCTCTCCAAAATAACCCTGGGCCATCACACCATATATTACCTGAGGAAACATGGGAAAACACAACATAACTCATGAAACATCAATACCCTTATGGTATCATGAATGTGAACAAATTAATTCAATTCCCACTCTCCTACATTGATTGAAACGGACTATAAATCACATCACATAATATCACATCGTCATGAAATATAATTTTTCTTAAAGAATCATAGTAAATCCTGTCATGTATTTACAAAAGACACCTATATCTTTAGTGATGAAAAAAGATCAGGGGTTATAGGTAGCCAATAATCTATATCATTATCATCACGAATATTGGGGAAAACAATTGAAACCTATAAACACTATCTGTTGGTCATTTTATCAAACTAAGGTGGATAATGTATTGAAATAGGAAAATATATATGATATTTTGATATTATACATTACCCAACCTGTCAGTTCACAATAACTACACTAAACCACATCACTAACTCCACTACACCTCACATCAACTAGAATAGACACTACCACCACAATATTCAACACACCATTGAAACACTAAAAATTCCAAACATTTAAACATCCAAACACTATATTCACCATTTCCAAAATTAAAACATTACGCGACTCCCATTTTATTATTAAAAATATACTTATTCATTTATTTGTTCCATTAATTTAAGAATGTTTTTTATTATATATATAATATTGAAACTAAAACAACCACACTATACCATAACCCACCTAACTCACATCATCCATCGTCACATAAATATGCCATCCAGACCATGTCCCTATAGAAATGATGCATCATCATGACATAACTACCTCATACATATAACAACACAACCACCGTGAACCACATCCAAAAACCACCCGCATCACATCTATTCCAAAACCCACTACATCAAAACCCCATGAATCACAAAACCCATCCACTCACCTCCACCAGCACACAATATCAAAAACTGTATTAGGAGTCACAACATGTAGATAAAACAAAAATAGTAACACTACACATATTACACCATATTATTGTGGATCTTATCACATTACTTAATTATATAAAATGGAAGATATCACACAACTATGTTTCCATTAAAAACTAATTTATTACAAATATATACCTGATTTAGACATTTATAAAGGTTAATATCGAACAATGACATATAATGTAGTATAAAACATATCATCTATTTTAAAATAAATTCCCAAATGATTAATTAATTTAATAATTGTAAACTAGATTTCAAAATCTCAAAAATAATATTATCATATAGTAAAAAAATTACATTACTCCCCATACCATTAATTATAATTCATTCCAATTAAATTTTTTCATTACGTTGACACTTATTATCCACCCAAAAGTAATGAAAAAAAATGTAATCCCCGAAGTAAAACATATAAACATAATAACATGGATCCCATACAGTGATGATGAACTATGATATCACAGCACACCATAGGATGTTGAAGAAATATCATAGAAAACAAAATCACACAAGGAGAACACTGACCACCAAATGAATTCCAAAATAATCTCTTCACCCCAAGGATCAATAAGAGTGAGGATAGTCTCATGGGTCTCCCAAAATTTTCTAGGGCTCTTTTCCAAACATAGATAAATAAAGGCCAAATAAGAGAATTTCATAAAAAATAATTCTATATATAGGTTATAACTCACCCCATTTTAATGAAATTTTGATATTTGAATCCCTAATTCTAAGAGGAGCATAGGTTATAAGATATAAAACTCACTTTGAAGGAGTAAAATCCATATATTGTTGGTCATTCTAAATAACATTGTTCCACTTTAGGGATTAAGATACACTACAAATTCCTTGCGTACATTTTAAACCCATTTCATTGTTTTCCCTACCCCATATAGAACATAAACATCAAATGTCAAAAGATATAAAAACCCAATTCATTCAATAAATAAAACATTTATTTCTTATATATCTCTACATTAACACAAAATCCTCACTAAATCTTTTGTACCCTTCGATACCTCTTCCATGAAAGTTAAAAAAATCAAAAATAAATCAAAACTAGGTCGAATGGGCCCTTAGATAGGATTACTCACATTAATCTTATATTGGATAAAAAAACCAATTGAAATGAATGGTTTCTATGAAAAAACCAAAGGAGATACCATTGATGGATCTCTTATCTTATCAAATGATGCCACCATCTAAACAAACCAATGAAAAACACATGAAAAAAACGTCACACAACTATATTAACATCTCTCTCTAGGTACAACACCACATCATCTGGAACTAATAAAAATACTTTCTCCCTCATAAATATAGAAACAAACATGTCAATATCCGTATAACCCAATCCCACTTACATCGAGTCGTACACATAAAAATTCATAAAGAACACAATCCAAGGAATCACATCTCTTATATCAATATACTATACACATTGGCTAGAATTGACTCTTCGATAAAATCCTTAATTGTGTTAATATGTAACATGACTTTATAGATAATAATTTTATCCCCTATTCATTTCTCAAAATCATTATCTCACAACACATCAACTATGAAACCAGACATACCATAAAACAAAATGATTTGAACATCAAATTATTATGAAAAAACAAATTAAGGAAAAACTCAAATTAAAAAACTATGAGTACTAGTCACCCATAAATGTATTTCTATCACATGTACTATCTTATAGGTCATCATTACTCCAAAACACATCAAAAAAGGTAATGATATTATATCAAAATCAATCTCATAATTATCCATCACGTCTATCGGTCCCTCTATGATTGTACCATTATCATCAATATACAAATATCTATAGTACACGGTACATGATTCCTTGGGAATATACCAATGAAGCTGAGAAATTTGGTTGGAATAATTGATCATATCTACATGTAGTGTAAATTACCAACGAATCATCAACTCACCAACCCACCTAAACACATTAAAAGGCACAAAACAGGTAATAAATGATACACCCCCTTTAGACTAATCAATTTCACAGCCAAGGGGAAACTAATAAGAACACATTGTATAAAAAATAAAACTCAAATGGCCTCCACCTATGAACATAATTGGACTTCTTATGGTCTTATGCCTCACTAATCCTCTCCCTAACCATCTAGATCATCATTGTTGTGTTCTAAATGAAATACATAATAAGCAATCTGGACTCCCCTAAGTCTACATAGAATAATGTAGACCAACATCTTATCTCATTCGATGACTAAAATGAGGCTTTGAAAATGAAAAATTTATACTTTTGTATTTAAAAACATCTATATAACTATTTATTATCAATTATCAAAGAAATTATAGGACACAATCAAATAATATATCATCTACTATCTTAATGGATTTCTTTATATTCCCAATTATGGGGGGATGTAATGTAGTGTTTTGGTGATACAAGAATCCAAAATAATTCTTTATTCCTCTCCTAACCCGTGAGATAAAATTAGGATCCTAATCATGGATTATAGTCCTTAATACCATGTTATTATTAATAACATCATCCACATACAACATCACTAACAAATCATTCTAACTTGACTCAGAAATTTGTAAAATGTGATCTAACTATTTCACTCAATCCACTATCACCCAAACCACATTAGAACATACATGATAATATGGAATCCCAATAAATAAATACATTAATGTACATTAGTATTTTCAATTGTAAATATCAATGGTATATAAAAAACATCCTTGATCATGCTTCTCTACTTTCATCTATTGAGAAGCAAGACACATCACAAAAAACTGTAACACTGGTCACCTTATCTATGACCACAAAAGATACCACCTCGGACCACAATATGTCATGGACATGCAAATATTCAAAAGTATTGGTGAGATGTAAAAATTATGGAGAAATACATTGTTCATATCCACTTGAAAATACAACCTCCCATAAAAAATGACATGCTTATGACTTTCTTTTGAACATCAATTTGATCTATCATCATATCATACATGGTCAAGTATCTTTTCTACCTCTACGTCTCACTAATAGGACTCATCCACTATCCCCAAAAAAAATAAGTTTCTATAGACAACTAAAAAATATAGCCACAAATATTTCTCCCTATAAAATCATGGAACATCTATACATCATCTTATAACCCATTCGAAACATCACCAGACTCTGAAGAAATATCTACACTAGAAATATGTCTCAATTATCTAGTAATAATATTTCCCTTCTTCAAGATATTACAAATATCAAAAAATTTGTCGTGAAGAAAATCCATCAACCTCTTCAGGTGTGAATTCAAATTTTCATTGATAGAAATCATATTTCATTCACATTTTTTCTCTAAAAACCAATAAATTCTCATAAAATATGTAATTATATAAAATCTTTCTTGACAACACTACTACTGCCCACATTGAATCATCAGTGTAATTTTTATGATCACGGGATGTGACTTCTTAGACCAGTAATTGATCACTACTCTGATGAATTGACATGAATCCTATTCTAATAATGGAATACGTCAATAAAAACCATGAATGATATATAATCCTCAAGATGTTGATGTACCAGGGAACTGACTATTATTAGCCTAATATAAAAAATTATTGGATGGAGCTTATCAGACCACACAAAATTAGGGACCTTCCATATTTGGTATATCTGTAGGGATACTTATTGATAGAAATCATGAAAACCCCATAGATAATAAACATTAAGACTAATAAAATAATGAACTTATACATCATTCTTGGGTTCATTCCATGAAGAAACTACGTCCAAATTACATAGGTCTATTAACAAACCCTAATGATACAACACATATATATGTAAACAGACATATAATGTTTGTAATAATTATTTTGATAACATTCTAAAAAGATGATGGTGTCAAATGACCTATAATGTAGCTATTATATTTTTTTTTGTTCCACATATTACATTCACTAAACTATTATATAAGCAATGATATTAAATAAAAATCATCCATTTAACTCACAATATATGGAGATCATGATCCCCATCAACATGAATTGTTCCTTAATGACATTAAATGACATAACCATGAATAGGATTATAAGATACAGGAACCACAATGAATTTATCAAGATGAGAAGTATTTTTCACCCTCAAATAAAAAAATAAAAAACAGAAATTGATCTCAATATACATTATAGATCAACTTAAATGATCGAACATATCATCAAACCTCCAAATATGGTAACATTTATGAACAAATACATGATTAAATCTCTAGTAATATATGAAAAACTTATGACTACTATATATCATTATAGAAAATAGTATAAGAGCACCAAATGTGGCCCAAAAGTCCAGATGAGACCCATTTTCATTATATCATATACATGAAACCTCAAATCCGATAATTCCGTAGGATCTCTTTGATAGGTATCCATAGAAAACTCAGATTCATGTGTCTATAACACTTTTAAAATCATTAATTCATTTCATGGGGTTAACAATAAAACCTCATCCTAGGAAAAATCCTAGAAATCACCCACCACCTTAAGTACATACATCAAATGATCTTTCATCTAAATCTATTCAATATATGCTATAAGAGGCACTATTTAACTACCATCTGTCCGATAACATTTCTCATAAAAACACAGCTCTCAATGTCCCTTCAAATTATAAAATGATACTCTCATGTGGATATAATCAATGAATTCAATCATAGAATACAACTAATCCATTCCATGTATAATCTAATATAAATGTAGGTATATCATGATGAAATCTCCCGGGAATTGATGTTTCCCAATCACTAGTATATATCACTATCATGCAAAAAATAATGAATTCATATCACCAACCAAGGTAGATAACGCCATGGTATTTGAAATTTTTCACCATATAATACCATGAAACAGAACAAAGTTATAGAAAAAATGAGTGAGAATATTCTATGTAAAACTACTAGATAACAATAATAGATGATAAAGTAATAATACACCCATGTACTCCTAGATCTATTGGCACCATCACCCTAATGGTATGCGTCATTATAGGTATATATCTTATACATATATGAATCTACTATTTATAGTCATGATTTATATTAGGTTCCTAAACATGGGGAACATTAAGATTCATCACACTTCCAACCCCACATTCTCTTGGATACTGAGAAAAATAAAATGATCTATACCACAAAAAAATTTCTCGATGAAAATAAATGCTGCCAATAATGGGTTTCACTAACCATATGAAACGAGCCTCCTAGAGTGGTTGGAAACATATATATATGGTGACCCTATCCCCCATTTAAATATCATGATAATGGAAATAATTTTGTTTTTTATTCGAATCCACCTCTAATAAAAGGATAAATGGATTTCTACCATAGTTGGTTCCCTATATGTTGAATCCCATATTTCAGGAATATCCATGACCCCCTTCTAGAAGTCATTTTTTCAGCATTATCTATTAGAAACATTCTTAAATAAAAACTCATAGATAGTAAAATATTTCCAAAAATAGCTACATTAATCTACATATTCAAATATATAGGTTGTGTAAATGGGGTAACCAATACCAGATCACTAGTTAAAAGGGATCCTCCCTAAAGAACATTTTTGACTTTACATCATGAATTTTTTTTAAGGAAAATAAAAATAGGTTCTTTACCCATATACTATTATACAAAAACATAGTAAATTGTGTAAAATAGAAAAAAAATTCATTCTAATTTATAGGCTCTTTTGCCAATGATAAAAATTCCCACCGTAGATCCTTCTATAATATTGGAAATATCACAACTACATCCTTTGGATAACCATGGTAAATCATATACCACAAAAGTGCATCACACCTAAACTAAAAACCTTCCAACGACACACAATAATCTTCCCAAAATCAAATTTTATTAAAATCAATATCATGAAACTAAAACTAGAACATAATCTCTACATCCGAACTACTCCCCTCATACATTCCGAAATTCTTCCATTAGAAGGAACATTTACTCTCTATAGAGATTTATCTTCCAATATCACGTTGATCCTCGATTGGGAAACCATGTCAAACTGGTAAACCTCATAAAAATAATAAAATCATATAATTTTTCCAAGACCCATCGATAATAATAATTGGGAACATCATTTGTTTGATAAAAATGTAATTTTATCATAGGATTTTTTAAATAATTCGTTTATTCAGTTATGTTTCCATATTTAAAAAATTAAAACAAAAACATGATATTTAATGGCCAATGTACCCCTCCAAGGTAACTAAAATAAAAATAGGATCACATCACATAGTCATAAATAATCTCAGAGTTTTAGTAGTGGATCATTGGATGTACCTGAGATCCCTTTCCAAAGCCAGCCTATATGGCCTAGGTCACATACCATTATCAACTAGATAAATTTCAATAAAAAAATGAAAAGCTAATTGTTCCAAACATCACACATCAACTTATCCATAAAATAGAATCCTTTGATATGAATTTATTTTATTCCAATCCATCTAGGGTTACTGGTACTGAAGGATGAGAGATGATTATCCTCGTATCACACCTCAAGTAGTACTTGGGTTGGAGACAACCACTCTTTATTAAAATACCAAATATGTGTTGAAGTTTCCATTAATATAATATAGGATTGGGTATATGATAAATACCAAAAAAACAGTTCAACTCAAAAAATAAATGGATCCAAAATTGATCCGAAAATTAAAAATCGTGTTATAAATATAAAAATAATAGAATCAAATGATTATTTCACAATGACATGTCTTAATGGATTGGTTATATAGAATCTCCAAAATTCATGACATTAATATAAAACCTGATAAAAAAATTAAATCCTTGGGTCTAGATAAATATTCTATATATGTTGGGTGAGCATAACATGTATGCAAGATAATATTATACTCATGTAGTCAGGTTCACTGAAGACAATGGAATTCTAATATGCTTGTGAAAAATAGTATAGCTAAATATATACTAAACAAGTAAAATAAACAAGCCCTACCACTCCACGCCTCATGTTTATAATATTACATCACAAATAGTAATATAGAATCAATATCATAGAATAGAAAGACACCCAACTAACTCTTCTCAACTAAATTTTCACTATCATGTCCCAATATAAAATTTATAATACTCCCATCTACCCCAAATATCACATCACACAAACCATCAAGGATATGGGTTGGAATGTAGAACTAACTAAGAAACAAACACTTGTTATATAATATTAAATTACCATCTAGAATCATCGTATCAAATATCATCTCAGAATAAGTCACATGGGTCATCACACCACCTCTCGCTTGAAGAAACCAATGCTACCATAACAAATCTGAACACATAACACGAGCAACCAGGTATCATGAGTGTGGAGGAAATCAATCTAAATAATTACAACTATAATATATGACACCCACCATATATATCATCATATCACACCCTCACTACATCTTATCTCTCCTAAACACACCAAATCCACCACATCATATATTACATGCAGAAATATAGGCTATCATATGTAAAGGAATAGAGAAGATGAAAGTGTATCTATCCTTCTGTATCACCACCATTATGTAAATTGAGGAAAAACCAAGACTCATATACCATTGGACATCAGTATGGTTACCCAATTCGATGGGCTACATAATGAAGTAACAAAAAATACATGACATATTGAGAGAAAATGATACCAAACCCATGGAACCACAAAACATGCACTAGCACACAACTCCACCACCATTTTAGTAAATGTAAACTATTTCAAAATATTCGACCAATATATGAAATAAACAAGAAAACCATCACAAAATCCCCCATTTAATCCTTTAATTACTGTATTTACCATTTTGATATTCAATAAATTATACTACTCCAATTATTTTAATGCATATATACACAACCATTTATTTATTTAATTTATTCATAATAATTATTTTTACCATTAATTAATATGAAACTAACTATACTATTCCACATCACAATTAGAAAAACACACATCATCTGTCACTGCATCACCATGTCAACAAAGCCATGTCATAAGAACAATCCTGTATAAAAGTGATAGACATCCATAACAACTACACCATACATCCACATAGAAACAAATAAAAACAACTAACATTGTGGAATAAATTCCATACAACCACCATGTTAGTACCATATTCACCACACAACCCATCAAGACACTCCATCACCACAGAATAGCACAAATCATGTATTGAATCAATAAAATAAAAATAACACCAAATAAAAACACATCTCATACTCAATTATTTATTCGAATATTTTATCACACTAATTCACTATTTTTTATTGGTATTATATAAAAAACATATTTCCATGGTATAAAAATTAATTTTCCATTTACAAAATATTTGGTACTTTTTTTCAGGGTACTATCAAATAATAAAATATTAAGGGTATCACAAAATTTCATCAGCACATTAAACAAATACCCCATCAACCATTATTTTCTAAATTGTAAATGAGTATAAAAATTTTCAACTATAATATTAATAAAAAATTGAATACTCCCCATACACATAAATTTAAATTATTTAAATTAATTATATCCATTAAGCTGAAACGTATTATCATCAATAATTGAATGAAAAATCATGAAATTGCAAAACATATCACATAAAAAGTGATAAGGATGAACCCTTACCTAAAAAGTTATTTTTGACCTCACTACACACCACATTAAGAAAATAGAAAATCCTTAAATTAGTACCTATATCAGGAACCAAAAAATAATCCATTGATATCTAACAAAAAATCAATGTATCCCAAGGGGCATAGTTGGGGATGATAGGTGGGATGGACTCCCAAAATTGTAAAGGAGTTTTCTACAAGTTATGATAAGTGAAGTCCAAATAATTTTAAATACACCAAAAAACATATATATATATATATATATATATATATATATATATATATATATCTCTGTGTGTGTGTGTGTGTGTTTTCTGTCCCCCCAATTATGGTATAACAATCATGTGTTCTGTGGGTTTTATTATGTAAAAATCACTTTCAAGTTATAATGTAAAAAATCACGGGAGTTCTTTTGAATTTTATAATACCTAAGAAAAAAAATAAAAAATACATAAATTCATTCCTTATGGTTTTAATATATTTTAACATTTTTTCCTCAGTTCATAGAATCTATAAAAAAAATCAAAACAAGATGTAAAACACATATTGATGTTGTAAATACCATATTTATGTCATAAATTCCAACATTAAAAGGCAAGTATATTCACAAATACTTGGGAAACTACATGAAATTGTCCATGAAATTAAAATAACATAAAACTAGTATTGTAATTTGTTGGTAATTCATGGTAATTTACAATACATATTTCCATTATGATGTTTGAAAAATTGTATTGTTACTAATGCATACATATGACTTATCGTCTGCATGACTGTAACATATTTTTTTTATACCCATCATTCATGGTTGGTTTTGAAAGTATATATGGTAAATAAAAATGGTAATTATGTCGTGTTTTTTAATATATAAATGTGGGGACAATAACTTATTTTACCATAGTCATCTGAAAAAACTCATTTTGGACATATGAGTTGAATATCATCAATATTTTTGACATAGACACAAATGAGTACATAATTGAAATTAACGTTGAAATAAAATAATAATTAAAATTATAGTTTAAATGAATATGTTTTTTAATAAAATATATAATTATGAATATATTATTTTTTAGGATAATAATGAATAACAAGATAAGTCAAACTCAATGATAGAGACTTAAATTTTTAAAAAAACTAGATTAATGATTCCAATCAAAAACATTTTCTCCCATTCCAGTGATCTTTTTCAATTTTCATGAATTTATTTATTTATTTATATATTTCTTCTAATGGAAATTTTCCATAATATAAATTTTTTGACAATGTTTTAAAAGTCATTCTAATTTTGGTTATATATAAAAGACACATTTTATTAAAAAACAACATTATAAATGTTTTAAATATATTTTTTTCTAAATCATTATCTAAAATTTCATTATTAATCAAATATTATTATGGATATTTATATATTTAAATAAATAAATAATAAAATTATATTTTTTAAACTTTTACATTCTTTAAATGTTATTCAAAATTAATCATATAAAGTAACATTTTGATTTTATTTTCAAAAGAAGAAAAATAAATGTATTATTTAATTTTTTATGGTGATAATTAATTTTCACTCCATAAAAATTGTTATATTGTAATTATAATACATTCCCAGAATAAATTTTTTCTTTTACAAAAATCATTTTACACTTATATCTATGTATTTTTTATTACAAAACAGGTTTTGAAATAAAGTGTTTTTTAAAATATAAAATTGTATATCATATTGGTTCAAAAGAGTTTTTAAATGACTTATGATGAAAATTTTATAGAAAAAAATGTATTATTAATTATTTTGGTAATTATAAATTTTATATGAGAAATAAGTGAGATGGATATAGATTATACAAAAACATTGACCAAATTATTTCTTGTCAATATGGGTGATCCGGATACAGAGAATACAATGTGTCCGACCCATTTTATGTCGATAATATATTGGATAATTTTCATTATCATATAATGAAAGAGGGAGAGAGTAAAATCATTTTTTATCAAATGGATTTAATCATTCTCCATTAATATTTGAAATATGATAATAATATTTTATGAATGTGAATCTTAAAGTAATTTAAAAAAATATTTCTATACTCTATAAATTTTTAAAGTATTATTTTTTGAGAATTATGTTTGTTTATAATGTTTTAATGATTTATTAAAAAATTTAAAAGAATAATGTGATAATGGTAATTATTTTATATGTTTTCATGATTTCCATAGACTAAAATATTTTTTTTATATCCATCACTATAATTTTCTGTCACATAATATTTATTAAAAAATCACATGATTTATCAATATGTCTGAATAAAAAATATTTCATGTTAGATTTCATAATGATTGGTTATGAATAAATAAAACCATTAATTGTAATTTTATAGTTTGTTTAGAAATTTTAATCCATGTATAAGTTTCCATATTTTAATTGATGGGGTTTTCATTCAATATTTTGGACCAAATTCTCTAAAACTGTAAACAAAAATGGTATTCGAGAGTATATGAATATAATTTATTGAATCATGATTCAATTAAAAGTTTTTTAAGGATCTATTCATATATTTGGTATCCTATAAAATAATTATATAAATTTTCTTATTATGTTGTATTATGATTTATGGATACCATTAATGATTTTAATATTTTAGTTATATGATAAGTTCAAAGGAATTGACAGACTAATTTTGATTTTTTTTGATTGGACTGTATTTTTTTCTTGAAATTTTTATAGACGTGTTGTTGTATTGAGGTAGAGGTACCCTTTGGGTTTAACATAATGGATTATTTTTGAATAATTATATTAAAATTTTTATTTTGTATGAGGAATGGTATGATATAAGCTATAATGATAAAATTTTCCTTACTATTGATTATATTATGGTTATTTTTTGTATTAGATACATTACATATTACATAATTTTAGGGGTTATTATATTTATAAGATTCATTTTCATTTTAACATCCAATCATTTGTTTTATGGTTTAATGATGTTTGTGTGTTTAGATTAAATATTTTTTATCAAAATGAATGGAAAATATTCTCAGAAAACATTTTTATCCCTTATAGATTATTTAATAATAATTATTATGTAAAATGTTTTTTGAAATAATTTTAGATGTATTTTGAATATCTAAATAACCATTAAGACAAAAATTTAATGTATCACACACAATTACATTTCTCCAATATATCACTGTAACATGGAATTCATTTTTTATTATATCAAAATGCCAATTCATTTGTCTTAATATGAAAGGGAAGTACAACAATGGGCTTAGATATTTCATTTAAAGTGATAAATACATCATTATGGAAGCTAAAGGGGATATAAATAGTATAACAGAAGACTCTGATGGATGGATTTTACATAAATTTTTTTTTCATATGATATTTTTATGAATCATTATTGAGTTAATATTAATGAATGTTATGTATTTTATTCATATAATTTAATAACAATGTAAATAATGTTACATGTTTTAAGAAATAATTTGAATGAATGATGAGTCTATTAATGATATTATGAGATATTATAAATATTATGAGATCATGAAACACAATATTTGGGATTTTTTTCAATATACAGAATCATATTTTAGATATAATCAATAATTATTAAATATAGTGTAGTGAAAAGGGATATTTTTAAGAGAAATTCAATAAATAAATTTCAATAATGGGACAAATAAACCTTTCTCTTAGTATATGATAGTTGTTGAGGAATTGAAATTCATATTGAATTATATAAATTTTTGGAAAGATTAGTTTCATATAAACCATAGTGGTTAAAAAGTGATTTTATGATTAATAATATATCTAGTGATGGTAATTATATTTTTTGGGATGATATACTAATTATATATTTATATGTATAGTAAAAAAATAAAACTCTTGGTATTTATGAAGGTTTTGTGGATTGATCCCACAACCAATGGGTGATAAGGGTTCAATTAATACCACTAAGATACATTATTCCTCATTTAGTACGAAATTATGTAAATAGATTAATAAATAATGATTAAGTTGATGTTTTGAACATGTGTTTTATTAAATAGATAAAATTGGGGCTGAAAATGGGACATGGTGATTAAGTGATTAATTGTATATTACTATAAGAATACAATATTTTTGGGAACATTATATGGTTGTGGTAAAGAAATATTATTGGATTTTATTAAAGGAATAAATATTAAATCATCTTTTAAAGGAAAAGAATATTTCACAGTGGATTTATAGTGATTGAGGTTATTTAATACAGTTATAATATTACCTTTAATATTATATAATTTTATAATTTTAAATTTTGGTTATATGAATTTATTAGTGGAAAAAGTAAATTTGTGAGTAATGTTAAATTAATCTCTCATAAAATTTGGACTGAATTGTTATGATTTTTGGGTTTCAAATTTTTTCAGAAATAGTTTAATCAATATTATGTTCATCTACTTATAAAATTATTTATGTTTATTTGTTTATGTAATTTATCATTCTTAGGAAATTAAGGATGAATTTCATAAAATGATGGTTTATTAATTTTGGGAGTTATATTATCTTATAGAAACCATTTTTAATATATTTTTTATCACATGAGATATATATTTTTATCCCATCTATTAAGTTTATAAATTAAATATTATTTCAGTTTTTTTGAACAAAATATACATTTTGATAAATCGGGCTTTGGACTATAATATGATATTACACTTGAAATTTATTAATTAATAAATTATTTTTTATGTAAGTATATATACTTATGTTCTTAGTCTAGATGTTATTAGAATTATTCGACTATAAGAAAAGCCTTTTTAATATAATAAATTTTATTATATTACCATATTTTTTGATGAATTGATGGTCTTTTAATCACCTCTTTGTTTTATGGTGTTTTGTTCCTTAAAATTATAATTATCATTAACATTATTATAATCAATGATCTTAGTCACACTCTAAAGTTATTTGGGCATTATGTATTTTTTCAGGACCATATTTTTCGTCCAACCAATGTTCTCCAATATGGAATTCTATTGTGCGTTATTCTAAATGAACACTATATATCCCTTTTCACACATTAGTTTTACAATTCATTCACCAAATTCATGATATGGAATATCAAGAAAACTATTTTGGAATGTATATACATTTATTTCTTAATTCATGTAAAAAAATTTTGGATGAATTTTATTTATGGGGAATAATTTACCGCAATATCATTTCAAAATAATGACATTATGTTTGATATCAAAAAAGACACAGAACCCAGGGATTAATAAAACCAAAAAGTTTATCTGTTAAAATGTGACAATTATAACATAACTATATAATTCTATTGTATGAATAGAAATAAAAAATATGATATATTTATATCATAATGAAAAATATTTTATTAAATAATTCTTAAGTAACAATCACTGACTATTTAGAATTGTAATTTTATAGTTCAAAAGTTATTTTTATTTCTTTTTTTGAATGGATTATATAATGAATTTATGTAATTTTTGGGAAGTAGTGTTTTATAAATGTTTTTTTTATTTAAATTAGTATTTCCAAAATAACATTTGGTGAAATTTTTAGATATTTTAGAAACGTTTTATTCTTCAATTAATAATGAAAAATAATATTTTTATTCAAATTTGTATATTTTATTCATGTATATATAATGTAGAAATATAATTTTTATATTTATTTAAATTAAAATACATCATTTTAAAATAAATTAATTATGATATTTTTGTGGAATTGTATCAATATATATAGTATAAAAACAATATTTTTCATGAAAATTTATTTTTTCTAAAAATAATACTTTCATAGAAATTTTTTAGTTAACATTTTAATGAAAAATTTCCACCTTTAAGGATTGAATCATAAAAAATAAATTAAATATTATTAATCATGAGGTCAAAATTTTATTAATAATTTTTCATTTAGTTTTTTCAATATGAATTGTAACTTGTTTAAATATTTGGTACAATGGTAATGGTATCATGTGTTAATTAAGTGTAAAAATATATTTTTAATGACAACATAGTACTTCAATACATACCCTAATATTATTGGATGATTATATTTTTTTATAAAATCATGTAGACAACAAATATATGACATTTTTTTACTATATGTTCATGATAGAGACCATTATATTATATTCCAAAACGAAAACTGAAAAATATTATTTTCTTTATATTCTATTATTTATATTTTGGAAATTTGTATAAAAATGTGGTATGTAATATTAAATATGGTTATTTTATAAAGATATTTTCTTTAAAATATAATTTATTCATAATATTATCATGAAATAATTACCTTAAATTCTTATGTCGCGCATACATCGTATTTTTTCAATTAATTGATAGAATAAATATTTTATTTTTCACATATTAAATGAATTACATTTTTAGTGAGTTATAGTGTTAAATATATTGTATTGGTAATTATAACATATTTTCTATGTTTCAATGTTTTATATTCGAATACCATCATTTTATTAATTTTTTTAACGTCATTTTAAATGAATTCGTTCGAATTTTTCGTTAATGATATTTTATAATAAATAATAATTTATTGAATTCCATAATATTAGTAAAAATAATTTCATCGTAAAATAATTTATCATATGGTTCATAATGTCAATAGTTTTCCATTTATATGAACTATAAACTTTTATAGTAAAATTCATAACCCCTAACATCAACAGACATTGGTAGTAGGGTATTTCTAAAAATAAAATTTCAGGGGTTAAATTAAATCCAGAACGGTGAAAAAATCCCAAAAACATGTGCCATTTTTATTTTTTCAAAGTATCATTAGTCTTAAATATAATAGAAATAAATTTTTTCTATTTTATAATATTATAATTTGAAAATTTATTTATATTAATTTAATACTTTATAGACATCTAGGAGTTCCCTCCTCTCCATTATTAAAGGGAACAACATCTCTTGTTTTTTTACACATGGAAAACAATATTTTTCAAACAATACATGAATGAAATCCATTCCAAAAGACCCCCAACCTAATTTTATAGATTTAATTTCTTTATTATAAAACCAATATAGAAAATAATTTTGTGTGATAATTTAGACATTGACCGAAGAAGAGGAATAGTTCATAATCAAGTGCTTTAATGTTATTTCTTCTTCTACATTAATAAAAATTTATTCAACGAATGTAAATTGATAAAATGTATATTACATGTATAGATACGTTTAATGTTATATTATTGCCTATATTCATCTTCTCTTACATCAATTTTGAAATGAAATGATCATTCATGTGTACGACCGACTACATCCTCACGAACCGCTTTAATTCATTTTCCATATCTACCTCTCCCCTCTACTTCTAATAATGGGTTAATTAATATATACTATATTTGATACATATTAATCATTAAAAAATATAATATATAATTTACATTATAACATGTCTTGTTATAAAAAATTGATAACAACATTCATGTGTTCGTGTATACTACCACCTCAAAAAAGTAATGTGATTCATTTTTCACAACCACATCTCATAGATGTAATATTTAATTATGTTAAAAACAACTAATAATTTTTTTATAAAATTATTATAACAATATAATTATTATATATTAATTTTCATCTCAATATAATTTTCATATGAAATAGGAATCATTAATATTGCGTACATACGACCAACCATCTCCATGATTTTAATGTAGTAAATAGTTCATTATCATCATTAATTATTGGTTTTAAAAGTATAATTTATATATAAAAATGAATATTAGGTCCCGGATTTTTATAGAAACAAAATTATAGTAACTTATTTGACCGTATGAAATATACTAAATTCATCTTTAATACATTAGTAATATATCTTTAAAACATCTAACATAAACATAAACCAATAAGTAATTGAATTAAAATATTAATAAATTTAATTAAAATGAAAAATAAAAAGAAAAATCATAGAAAAAATAAAATAACTAACATAAATGAGTAATTAATTGAGATAAAGAATTTATATGACAATTGAAAATCAATGTAAGGGAATTTATTTTAAAAATATTCATCTTTAAATGTTACCCTTCCAACAATTTTTTCTAATTACTTGATCTTATAAATAACTAAAAAAATTATATTTTTGTATAAAAGGTTTTATTTTTACCATATATGAGATTCATTAAAAAATTAAAAGTTATATATTTTAAGGTTTTTTTAATGGAAATACTAAATGATGAACCATAGTTTTAATGTTTTAAGGATTTATTCACTAAATATTAATCTCCTATGGCTATATTAATTAAATTATTTTATGTATTTTTATATATGGAAAAAAATTATTTATAAAGAATAACATTATTTTAATTTTGGAATTATTTCAATGGTTTTTAGAGGGGATATTTTAAAGTTATTTTATTACATTCATTGAAAAATACAAAAAAAATACATATTTTAATGTATAAAGTGACAATAAATTTTCTCACAACCATAAAAATTATTATTTTTTATCTAACATGTTTTAATTTTTTAATCAATGAGAACCCATATCTCTCATTATTATGAGTATTTTAGATATGAGAATGGGTCTAGGAAATAATATTTATTTCTATATACAATGGTGTTTTGGATAGGGTCCAAAAGGATTTTTCCAATGTTTAATGATTCTATGGTGAAAGAATAAAATATTTTATTCATGACTTCATATATTATCACAATATATTATAAAAATGTGAGCTCTATATGTTTTAATTAATGCATAGTTCTACATTATATCTCTTATAGACATGTTATCATTATAAAACATATATGATCGGTGATCACTATTATAGCTCACCACTTAATTAAGAACAATTAATTGTCATCAAATATAAGGAAAAGTGATTTAACAGGTGTGGTTTATCCTATTAATTTACATTTTCTATTATTGTTTATGAAAAATGTTTAATATGAGTTTTTTTATATGATTATATAACTCACATAAAATATTTTTTTTCTTGACTTGATTTTAAGTCTTTTGTAGATAAAAGTGTATGTATTTCATGTGGAAATGAATAATTTTTTATTCTTAATGAAAAATGTGATAATGGTATTTATTTTATGGGACATATTATCTTTCATTTTTATATTGTATTTAGTATTTTTATTTCCTTTACTGGTCTTGTTTCATCATCAGACATTATAAAAACCCACAGTACAATGATGGGTAAGAGGAAAAATTTACCTTATTGAAATTCATTAATATATTTTCATAAAAAGTGAAAATGTTACATTTTATACATTATATTTTTTTTAAAATGGTTAATGAGTAGAAGTGTAAACATATTAATATAAGTAATTTATATATATTCATTATGACCAAATGCTCTAATGCAGTAATCCTAAAATAACTTCATGAATGAAAGAAAATGATTAATTATGTAAATTAAATTTATGTTTTCTTGAAGGATATGACCCTATATCCTCATCTAGAGAACCCATACGTTAGAGTTCACTGACTACTAATGAGATTCTATAACCATGAGAATGGTGATTATATTCTTTATATCTCAAACACAATATGAAAAAAAATTGGTGAATGATCAAGACATATATGATTAAATTAAATGAATTGCAAATAATTTCTAACCATACATATTAAATAAAAAAATTCTATAAAAAATATGAAACATTGTCACGAAATATTCAAATAACAAGGATTTTCATACTAGAGAATATAATAAAAAATTAAAATAAATATGAATTCATAATGAAGGAATCAAAATATGAACATGGGTCTCTACATATTCTATTCACTCAAAACCCATATATATATATATACTCGTTTTAAAATTCTTAAACCACATTTTTCAAGAATGTAAAATAATCAATTTATCCACACTCACCATGTATTTTGTTTAGGTACTGAGAATTAAATCTCCATAGGGAACCCCCAATTGCGTTCCTCATAAATATAATGATATGTAGTATAAATATGTACATTAAAATTAATAAAAAGTTAAAAATAATATTTGTTATGTCATGATGTTTTCACACGGATACCATGAAACATGAAACCACCAATAAAATCCAGGATGAAATAATTCTCATTCATACGTAGAATATATTAATCCAGGTCATTATACTATCGGTAATGTATCATGAACAATCCTTAACCACAAGACTTTCTATGAAGGGGAGGTCTCATATCTACTATTAACCACTATACATTAACCATGGGTCGGGTCATATATCATGTTTTGGAATCTACCCTTAAACATATAGTATGATACTATATTATTTCATCACCACTACTTATTTATTAAATTTAGGATTATATATATATTACTAACCCATACCCTTTCACAAATGGTATGGTAATATCTATTCATGAGTATTAACACACTATATAGGGTTGGGTCATTTATCTAGAATTTATGAAAAAACATTCACTAAGGGTGATGAATCTTACTATAATCCATCCTTTTTTTAAATAAATATTTTATAAAAATACATGTATGGAAGACCTATCCCATTAGTAATTTAATATAGTTGTAGACCAACACCTAGTATCACACTGGATGGTATCAAATTTATAGAAACATTCCAAAATAATGGCACTATATTTGGTATTATAATGACACATGTCATTAAATATAACTAATTATAACCTCAAAGACCTAAAACAACAACCAATAATTACATCTTTGGAGATATGTTCAAATATATACATTATTATACATAATTCCCACTCATCGAAGATAATCATCAATTAAAATAATATTTTTTATATCTATGTATGTACACCACCCCAGAGAGTCTCAAATCCATCACCTAAAACTATTATATCAACTAGTATGATACCAGTACTCAAAAAAACCATTGGTTTTTCTCATAAATTTAAGACTTACCAAAAATAATATAAACATAATTTCAACCCGTGGATTAAGATTTTTATACAAGTCATATAACATAAATATAAATTTTTTTTATTCAAAATAAGCAATAAATTATAATATAACTTAATTCACAATCTATATGACTATAAAATCACAAACCTACTCAATATACTCTCTAACAAATGGTCTGATAACTATCTACATTAACCACTCATCGTATAACTATTTCCACATATTTATGGGCAATAATGTATACCAAACCCATAAGATTATTAAATTTCACCACCCCTTTCATAGGGTTTATAGACATATGAAAATTTGAATGCCAATTACACCTTACTATAAGTCATTATTATCCCAAAATTATTACATCTAATTTTCACCACTCATGTGTCTTTAAATTAACCAAATAATTATCATCCCCAACCACTAGTTTTATCACAGATGCAAATATAATTTTATGGTATATCAAATGTAATTAAATATTTCTCCATTAAAGTGATATCTACTTCACATATCCAAAAAATCACACCCATTCATAGAGGGTATACAATACATTATGAAGAATCTATCATGTGATAATACATGATTTATAACCATTTCCAAAATTTCACACAATTAAAAAAATAGATCACCACTAACCATAACATTAATTTCATGGTGATAGACCAAATATATTATAAGATATCAATAAAACAACAAAAGGGAGACTATATGAGACGATTGATGTGATATCAAGGATTTGATGGATCTATTTCACCTAAAATAATGAAATTGGATTTATAATCTCTATAATGGGGTTCATTCCCCAATAATGGGGAAATTTATGAATTATATAGTGTTAACATTATAACATATCCTCAATGATAGGGGTATCCTATAATAGAAAAAAGACTGACCCACTATGAATCAACAATTATTGAACCCAAATAGTGATGGTTGTGTTGGAGAATTGACATGGAATGTGGTTACTATGGTAGGGTAGGATATTCCAACAATTGGTGATTGGATTCCTTAGTCTCTTAAAAATGTGCCACTGATAGATGAATTCCAAATTATACAAAAAATCTAGAACCTCTAACAGCTTAATGATCCCCATGAAAATACCAAAACCCCGAATATTAAATAAAACCTTGATATATATGTACTTACACTTTTGATCCTTATGTATAACTAAATTATCAAACTACATCCATCACTATGACTAAAAATTAATATTATAGCATATATTCAGGGACTCGTAAAAGGAAAAATCATATAGACTCAATAAAATTGGTCTGCTAATCCCTAATATTATTCTATAATGATTTTTAATCCCCACTCATTAATTAATATCCATTTATATTTATTATTCATAATTATAAATTTTTCTCATGTCTAAAATAGATACAACAATTCTACTTCAAGAGTGTATTCTTTAAAATAACTATACATCCCCTGATATATATATAAAATTTCAGAAAAGATGTGACATACACTAAAACTAACAATATAAACATAAAATATAATGGAAACTGTGTGAACTCAAGAAACGTATTCTTTTG
This sequence comes from Viscum album, assembly GCA_963277665.1. NCBI lineage: Eukaryota > Viridiplantae > Streptophyta > Magnoliopsida > Santalales > Viscaceae > Viscum > Viscum album. Next base: position 1,835,032,505 of record OY728161.1, on the reverse strand, counting down.
TCAATATCAACTCATGGTCTATAACAGTACTTATCAATATTTATAATGTTGAAAAAGATTAATCTCTTGAAAAAACATACACAAAAAACACATAATCATCAGTTTTAAAATTCACTAACAACACCATCAAGTAATGAATAATGACCATATAATTTTTTTATGATACATTATATAATTCATCTGTAGAACACCTCAAAATAAAAAATAAAATTCTCTATATTAAACTTATTAATTATATTAACGAACCTAATAACCATATCCTAATGTAGAGACTAAAGACAATTGAATAGTAGAATGATTCATTCCATGGAATTTCCCTCTAAATTATAAATAATATACACATGCATCATATCCTATAAACATCCTAGGGATTATTATACACCAACTATTCTTAGGGAATATAGGGTTCCATATATCCTATTAAATATCTAACATCAAACACGTATCACACTCAATAAAAGCAATAATTACATGATCAAGTAAACTTAGATGACCCCATACAGTAACCATTTCTTTAGGTATAACATAAAATTGAGCTCTCTAAAATTCATATTAAAAGTTAAATATTTACTGATATCAAATCATTTCCATTACAACATCAATCCACAATATCCACATGCAGTTGTCTTGATGGCAATATGTTCACATGTGTATATTATTTCAACACACGAAATATACCAAGGTACATTTTATTTTTAACTATGGGGCAGATGGGCAATAGAAATTTTGGACCATGTTACCCTCGTTTGATGTTATAGTTGGATCATTACATTTATGAATTGAAGCTAATCCACTCACATCATCTTTTAAAGAATACATTTTTTCAAACCATTCATCTATTAATAATTGACGACTTATGAGTATGAGTACATGAAAAATGAAATTAAGATTAATCAAAATGTGTAAATAAAACCATTACAAAAATAATTGGCCCTCATGATATGATTATCCTTTTGTGATGATTACTAATTTAGAATCCTTTTAACTTTAGTGATGTATTTTGGAATTGGCCATCTATATTTTTGTATCTATGTTAGCAATTGAAATATTCCATTGTTCAAACAAGTTTGGTAGAATCTATATTAAAATTTTAAATATAAATCAGAATTAGGAACTCCTCATCAATTATATTATGTCCCATGAATTCATACAATGTGAGTACCTTCCATTAAAATACAGAAACTATCAACTTCACTGACATTACCCTTCGGTCACCAATCCATTTATTAATGGGTGAAATAATTTTCAATAAGGATTCATCACCCTATAGTTCCAAATGAGATCTTAAAATTGGAATATCCACTCTTTAGACCCATTAATTGCAGCATAATCCATTAATTAATCATTTATAAAACCAATATCACATGCTAAAAAACTTACATAATTCTCAATACATTGATCATATCCACATTAATTTTGTTTCTAACTGATCTTTTCATATCCTCAGGGTGGATGTAAATTTATTTATAAGGATCCAACTATATCCAATATTAAAAACATTGCTAACAATAATAAATCAGACTATAACAATAATAATGCAAAGAAAAAATGAATCATGAAGTCTTCATTAACAAACCCCACAATGTAATTTCCTATAAATAACAACAATAACATCATGGAACATCATATCTTGATTAGTTAAATTATACTATGAACATATCCCTTGACCAATCAAATTCAACTACCGACCCACAATGAATTACTATAATTGTTTTAAAATAACCTAATAACCAATATCCCGGTGAATAAATATAAGAATACTAAACATAATTTTGGTAACATATAGATACATCCCCTATTACGACATCCCACTAATGGGTATGAAATCAATACCAATATCTCTATAAAAATCAATCCTATAGTAAATAATTTCTATAAAAATTACAAAAAAAGAAATCACATATCACATCTTACTAACTAATGGGATCATTTCTATAATAATTGTATGTTGATACGAAAAAGAATAAATGACATAACACATGAATATTATTATAGTGGTTTCAATTAACTAATGCACAAATAATAAGTAATTAGGGAAATAACATAATATAATATGTTTTCTAATTTAATTATCCAAAATAAATTTACACATTCTAATTCCCAAACTAATAATTATGAATTTAATTATAAAATATTTTTATAATTTGAAAACCATTTCACTTTAATAAGAAATTATGAATATGTTTAGAATACCCTATATGACATAAATGATGAGATAAAAAATACATTCTTGTAAAACTAGTCCATAAAAAATAAATATATTAATAGATCATCCTAGAACATCATTATGTTTTCATCACCAAAATTATCACATCAAAATTAAATAGAAATTATATCATGACATTCGTATTTTATGCTACAATAATAAATATGTTCTATATGAAAATTGCTATTGTACAACAAAATGTCAAACCACTTAGTTCTCTATATACCAAACATCAAAATTTATAAAAAAAACTAATGAAATTATTTGATAGTACATTGTAACATCCTATAGTGTGAACCAAACCAACAATATTTTATAGGGATTTACACATCCTTACATTCTACACCACATATATTAGAGGAATTTAGCTAATTGTGAGAGTATGTAGCCATCATTTAGAGATTATAATATTGGTAACGTCATAAATAATTTGAAAATAATAGTATGAATAGAAATTAATTTCATATTAAATGTGTTGAACCATCACAAAATAAAATATATACATAAAACAAAATAAATGTTATAACAAAGTGTAACTTATTTCTGACATAAAATCGCCAAATAATAGAATTATATCAAGGAATGCTTTGTAATAATATAAATAAAAGGATAAATTCCAAATTGATTCCTCACCAAAAAACCTATGTCACTCCTTAAATGAGTTTTCTAATCGCAATAAAACCACTCCATCAAGAACACATATATATAAGGTCACCTAAATGTCAAAAAAACGCAGTGTGCACATAGACTTGGGTGATTATTATTGTTGAGAGAATAATATCATCAATGCACAACACCAATTATGGTCATTTTTTATGCTATTGTTTTCATTAAAAATATGTATATTAAAAGTAGAAAATAAAAATATATTCATAGTAGTTCAATATTATTGTACAAACTATGCCACTATGATATCAAACCTCGTCTATTAATCCAATGGCAATAGATGACATCATTACATATCATTAATCATCAATCACATTATATCACATAGTGTATGTTTATATGACCGATAATTAACCATATCCCATTAATCAATCGTGGGGTATCATATCATTTCTAGACTAATACCATTTAACATAGGATTGGGACATATATCCTTTCTCAAAAACCACAATTTCACTCCATCTAGGATCTGATATCAAATTTTAACCACAAACATTTTATTCCTGACATAGATCTATATCTAGGATTAATGACTACTTTGTCAGTAATGTAGGTTCCCAAATCATGTCTTGATAACAAAATTTTCCTTATGGTGGGTGTAAAGACCCAGAAATTCCATGGAATTTTTTTATCTTAAATAAATGGGAATTTTACGAGTCTGCAAAAATTATTGGTGCATGATTCTAAGGCCCACTATGCCCAAAGCCAATTTCTAAAGTTCTTCATGGGTATGTTTAGTAAAAGTACGAGTGGGTTTTTATATCTTTAGAATCGATTCTCGGAATTTAAATATGAGAGCACCGTTGAACTCGCAGCGCCGATTTTCGCTTAAGGAGGCTTTCACTTCGATGGCAGTGAGTCGAGAATAGAGGATAGTTTTTCGGTTTTTTGTGGAAAGTAATAAAATAAAGTGAGATACACATTATTTAATTTCAGAAACCATGTGGGATTTTGGTGGTTAAAACCTCCTCATGGAAGTTGGAGGTGGAACCCCCAAACCTTAACCTCCCATGAGAGGTGATTGTGGTGGGGCCCACCCAAACATATCCTCCCACAAAAGGTTGCGACGTGGGGACCACACCGCACTACTACAAAAACGGGCAAGGGAAGCGCGCCCTTATAACAGCGCTAAGCAAAAACGCTGATAAAGGATACACTATATCAGCGCTAATATTACAGCGCTGAAAAAGCTAATTTTTATCAGCGCTTTCTTAGCGCTGATAATAGTAATATTTATCAGCGCTAGAAAAGCGCTGATAAATATGATCTGTATCAGCGCTAAAATATTAGCGCTGATACAGTTGGTCTTTATCAGCGCTTTTTGAGCGCTGATAAAGGTTGCCTATATAAGCGCTAAAAAAGCGCTGATACAGAACACCTCTATCAGCGCTCAAATTTCAGCGCTGATATAGGGTATCCTTTATCAGCGCTCAAAAAGCGCTGATAAAAATTATCTTTATCAGCGCTAAAAAAGCGCTGATAAAGAGACCCGGTATCAGCGCTATAATTGTAGCGCTGATACGGGGAATCTTTATCAGCGCTTTTCTAGCACTGAAAAATCATAATATTATCAGCGCTAGAAAAGTGCTGATAAAGCTAGATTTTATCAGCGCTATAATTTTAGCGCTGATAAAGGTAGCCTTTATCAGCGCTTTTTTAGCGCTGATAAAACCTTAGTCGACTTTTTTTATAAAGTCGGTCGCACAGTGCCCTCGTTTTATCGCAGCTAAAGCTCTCACGGAACCGTAACCCTGCTACTCTTCTCCCGAATACCGCTGCTGTGTTCGCTTCGCCGGAGCTTGCCGCCCTCGGTACAGTCGCCGTCCTCCGCCGCCCGCAACACCCTCGGCCGACCTCCACCGCCTGCCGCCCTCGCCTGCCCGCAACGCCCTCGGCCGCCGTTCTCTGCCGCCCTCGGCCGCCCTCCGCCGCCCTCGGCCGCTCTCCGCCGCCTCCGTCGCCCTCCGCCTCACTCGGCCGCCCTCGGTCGCCCTCCGCGGCCGCCTTCCGCAACCCACAACGCCCTCGACCAACTAAGGGTATGAATTCTATTCTAGTTTTATTTATTTGTTTCAAACATTCATGGAATCCCTTCAAGTTGTTATGGAATGTATAAAACCTACTAGAATTTGTCTTATGTAATGGAGAGTTGAGGCATGGTGTAGTTTAATGTCCTAAAACCAGGACCTTTGTGCAGGTTTCCATTTTGTTCTGATAAGGAGGGGAAATGATTCACCCTTTTCACTATAGTATAACCAAGAATGTTCTACCATAATCATGCATGAGGGGGGGGGGTGGTAGATGTAAATTTTAACCCAGGGGTTCATGAATCCAAGGATTGATATGGTACTTAAATGTCATAGGGTGTTTGATGGTAGTAAAATCCATTATTGAGGACGAAATTTTCTTTGGTTGACATGCCTTTTTAGTGGGAAACATATGCAGATCCACCAGTGCATATTGTGATTAGTCAAATAAAGGTGACCTTAGGACGATGACCGCTCATTTCCGATGGCCATGGAAGGATATGAGGATTAAGACCTTTTTGTGCATAGTGTATGGTTTTTGAAAGGAAGAGGCCTGAACATGAAAGGGTAGATGCAAGTCAAGATTTCCTAGTGAAAATGATAGAGATGTTTTCTCTTATAACGATGTGGTAAGGTTCCCTTATGTAGGACCGACCCATGCATAGGGACAGAACATTGGCCACACAGTTTAATGTCTTGTTATAAGGACCTACCTATATTACATCCTCCCATACAGATTTAGATTATTCATGGGAGTGGATAATTTTTTTCATAAGATATCACTAGTGGGGAAAACCTCACATTTCACTCCACTATGTAGATTTATTTAATTCATGGGAGCACAAGGGGAAAACAATCTTTATTGTGTTTAAAATTTCATCTGTAGATTTGGCTCCGACATAGTGACAATGGGGAAATTTATGTCTCATGAATAGACCCTAAATATGATGTTTATGTATCACCATGTTTCTTGTGATGGAAAGAATCAAGCTGTACATAGATATTTTAAGTTAAAACTACATGCATGGGTCTAACCCACACAAAGGGAGGGGGAATGTTTAGTTTTTGGGGTGTCTGGACTAGAACATAATGACTTAGGCATTACTATAGAATCAAACCAACTATAGTACTTGAAATCATGCGTTTTAGAATCATGCAATTAGAACTATGGTAGAACTTTTTAGTGTCATATTGTGGGGACTGATTCCTTGAAAATCCTGAGTAACTTAATGGAAAATCAGTCTAAGATAATTTGACATGCGCTGGACATGAAGGTGGAGAAAGGTGTAGACTATGACACCAGGGATTCTCGAATCGATAAGAATAAGTCCATGCACGCAACTTTTTACCATGCACACAACTCTCTTTACAAACTCCTATTGAATGCAATTCTACGCGATTCAAAGCCTCATATTTTCTATAAAAGTTGAGATACTAAATTAAGGGGGTATCCTATTATTTATAATCATTTCTGAACATGAACACATGTTTATCCCAAAGTGTGTAAAACCATGTTTGATGTCACATTAGGTGCATACGTATCTTTTTCTCCTAATAGAGTGATAGATAATCATCTTTTTAGTGAATCTAATATTCTTTTTTATGAATCTTGATTATAGGTTAGACTACTTGATCTCCTTCCAAGGAAGTGGTTCCCTTCTACTGTATTTGGAAGTCTTCTTTTGTATACTTGAACCATAAATACTAATATTTGAGATTCAAATAGGATGAAGATGAATAAAGATTGGATAGATTCTAATCGTTTAACAATAGAGTACGAGAACGGAGTGAAAGAGTTCATCAAGTTTGCAAAGGATCACACAAAGGATCCTTCTCAAATCCTTTGTCCGTGTTTACGTTGTTGTTATTCTAGACTACTTACTCCAGAGGAGTTGGAAGAACATTTGATATGTCACGGAATAGATCGGAGTTATAAATGTTGGAATAAACACGGAGAAAAAGCGAATGTAGCTACTGGCTGGGATAAAACTGCGTTTTATGGATCGTCAGATATGAATACAAATATAGATAATGAAGAAGACCGTATGGAGGATGTGATTACAGATGTCAATGATGATGAAGATCGTATTGAGGAAATGACAAAGACAATTCAAGATAAACCCCGTGATTGGCCAAAATTGTTTGAGAAGTTAAAGAGTTGTGCAAAGACGCCATTGTATGCTGCTTGCACTAAGTATACAACATTGTCAGCTGTACTGAAGTTGTATAAATTGAAAGCAGGCAATGGATGGAGTGATGTCAGTTTTACGGAACTACTTGCTCTCTTGAATGACATGCTTCCGGAAGATAATGAGCTCCCAAGCCGGACGTATGAAGCTAGACGAATGCTACGCTCGATGGGAATGATTTCTGAAAGAATACATGCCTGCCCGAAAGACTGTATATTGTTTCGAAAGGAGAACAAATCACTTACAGAATGCCCAAAGTGTGGTGCTTCTCGATACAAGAAAGATAAATCCAATCCTACGAAAGTTGTATGGTACTTTCCAATCATTCCAAGGTTTAGGCGTTTATATGGAAGTAAAGAAACTGCAAGACAATTGTCGTGGCATGCAGATAAAAGAAATAAAGATGGGTTATTACGTCATCCGGCCGACTCTCCTCAATGGAAGAAAATTGATCATGAGTATCCTGAATTTGGAAAAGAGCCGAGAAACCTTCGTCTTGCGTTATCTACAGATGGAGTGAATCCTTTTGGTTTTCAAAGCAGCACTCATAGTACATGGCCTGTTATGTTGCTAAATTATAACTTGCCACCCTGGTTATGCATGAAGCGAAAATTCATCATGTTATCTATGCTTATATCAGGACCAAAACAACCAGGTAACGATATTGATGTTTATCTGACTCCTTTGATCGAGGATTTGAAGTTATTGTGGGACTCAGGTGTAATGTTGTATGATGCTTATAAAAGTTAATACTTCACGTTGAGAGCGATGTTGTATGGGACAATAAATGATTTCCCTGCTTATAGAAATTTGTCAGGCTATAGCATTAAAGGAACTCAAGGGTGTCCCGTGTGCGAAGAAGATACAGAATCAATTAGGTTGAAACATTCATCGAAATATGTGTTTCTAGGACATCGTAGATTTCTACCTTGTCGGCATAAGTACCGATCTTGGACGACATCATTCAATGGAAGTTCAGAAAAACGCACAACACCGTCTCCACTAACAGGTGATCAGCTGTTTGAGAAAGTAAAAGATATGAACACTATTTTTGGTAAACCATTTTCGAAAAACCTTACGAAAATCGGTTGGAAAAAGAGATCAGTTTTTTTTGAATTACCATACTGGAATTGTTTGTACGTCAGACATTTTCTTGATGTGATGCATGTGGAAAAAAATGTATGTGATAGTGTTATTGGAATGTTGCTAAATTCCCCTGGCAAAACAAAAGATGGAATTAAGGCAAGGTTGGACATGGTTGACATGGGAATACGAGAAGAGTTGGCTCCCGTGAAAGGTGAAAATCGAATGTTTCTTCCTCCTGCTGCTTATACTCTTTCTAGGGCAGAGAGATATCAGTTTTGCAACTTCTTTAATGATGTAAAGGTTCCAGAGGGGTACTCATCAAATATCAAGAACATTGTGTCAATGAATGATTTGAAGTTAAAAGGTTTGAAATCACATGATTGCCATGTTTTGATGCAAGATCTAATTCCTATAGCTTTACGTTGCATTTTACCCAAGAATGTTCGTCATACGTTAACCAAACTTTGTTTCTTTTTCAAAGCTATATGTAGCAAAGTTTTAGACCCGGGGAAATTGCCAGCTATGGAAAAAGAAATTGTCATCATATTATGTGAATTAGAAATGTTCTTCCCGCCAACATTCTTTGATATGATGGTTCATTTGATGATTCACTTGGTGAGAGAGATTCGACTTTGTGGTCCTGTGCACTATAGATGGATGTATCCTGTTGAACGGTATATGAAGATTTTGAAAGGATATGTCAAAAATCGAAGTCGGCCAGAGGGTTGTATAGTGGAGCGATATATTGTTGAGGAAGCCATTGAATTTTGTATTGAATACCTATCTGATGTGGAAAGCATTGGTCTCCCGAAATCTCGTCACACTGGACGCATTGAGGGTGAGGGAATTTCTGGAAGAGAAGTTGTAACAATCAGTATTACAGATCGGGAGCAGGCTCATCTTTATGTTTTGCATAACAGTTGGGAGGTTGCTCCATATATTGAAACTCACAAAGAAATTCTTAGGCAGTTGAATCCATCGAGGGCTGAAAAATGGTTAGCAGATACACATAATCACCAGTTTATAGGATGGTTTCAGGACCATATTTTTAAGCAGTTGGATGAAAATCCGAATTCAATTTCAGAACGACTTCGATGGCTAGCCGCTGGACCAAGTGTGTATGTATTATCTTACAGTGGGTATGTAATTAATGGTTATACATTCTATACGGATGAACATGATGAAGAGAGTACCATGCAAAATAGTGGAGTTACACTAGTGCCTGAAGCGATGCATGTTTCTGGTAGTAAGGATATAAATCCAATTTATGCAAATATGTCATACTTTGGCATTATCAAACTAATATGGGAGTTGGATTATACGACATTTCAATTGCCGATTTTTCAATGCAAATGGATTGATAACAATAGTGGTGTTAAAATAGATGAATGGGGATTTGTGAAAGTTGATTTTAGTAAAGAAGGGTACAAAGACGAACAGTTTATAATGGCATCACAAGCGGTACAAGTTTTTTATGTTCCAGATCCCGCAAACCGAAAGTGGTCGATTGTTCTGTTATCGTCCAAAACTATTGAGGGTTCCGATGAAAATTCAGTTGAGGACGATCCTTTTAGTGGTACGTCACAATCAATTCGGAGCGGTCCCAATGCAGATGATGTTTTGTATGTTAGAGGAGACCACAATGAAGGGATTTGGATTGTCGATAGAGGTGTCAAATCTCTTCAACCTTTGAAAAAAAGAAAGAGAGTTCAGTAAACAGGTTATATTTTGTTTGTAATATAGATCTTGTTATCTCATGTTATTATCTTATCATTACAGAATTTATGTAATTTGAATGAACTGTTCAACCACTTTTGCAGATAATGACTTCTTCACATTCTGGTGCTCCTAACCTTGAGACTGAACAAGTCTCTCAAGCAGCTGCTGCTGCGGCTGCTGCTGCTCCTACTGCTCCTGCAGCTCATGCTGCTGCTACTGTTGCTCCTGATGCAGCTCCTGCTGCTCCTACTGCTGTGGCTCCTACTCCTCCTCCTGCTGTGGCTCCTGGTGCTCCTACTGCTCCTGCTGCTGCTCTTACTGCTGCGGCTCCTGGTGCTCCTACTGCTCCTCCTGCTGCTCTTGTTGTTGCGGCTCCTTCTCTTAGTGTTGAGGTCCAACAACCATCAGCACATGCCGTTGATATCATAGTAGATGAACATATAGATGATGTTGATATCGATGAAATGGTCGGGAATGAAGGACCGACGTCGCAGAAATCACAGGTGCGTCGTAGTTTGACAGTGTTAGCCAAAATTATTAAGGCGAAAAGCAAAGGCATCAAATTTGAAGTCGGATGGAATGCACGAGGCCAACATGTGAATCCCAACAAGGCTATGTTTAGCAGTTACATTGGAGTTGTCACTCGGCAACGTGTGCCGATTGACGTAGACTCATGGCACCATGTTGTGTCCGGGTTGAAGGCTGTGATCTGGGAAGAAATTACGGTAACATTATGAATTTATTTCCTTAATTAACTAGCAAATAAAATGATGAAACAGTGTCTTACTCTTGTCAATCTCTTGCAGAGTACATTTATAGTAGACGACTCACACAAGGATTATGTACTAAGGCTTGCAGGAAAGATTCATCGAGGTTTTCGTACTATTTTAACAAGATGTCACCTGAAAGATTCTAAAGGTAAAATAAACCCGCACCCACCCATTGTCTATAAGCACCTGATATCCCAAGAAGCATGTGATGCATTTATTGGCCGTCGTGGGGATGAGAAGTTTCAGGTACATTGTGAGTGATAATACGTTGTTTGAGGATACCTGTATTCATCACTTTGATTGTCAATATTTCATTTATGAAACAGAAACTCTGTACTGAAAATAAGGAACGTGCATCAAATCCAACATACCCCTATCGTAAAGCAAGGATGGGGTACGCTTCATTAGAAAAGAAAATGGTACGTATTGTAAATTTACAGTAATATTGTTAGGTGCCAATAAACAACATCATAATTATCTTTCTATGTTTATATGTAGATTGATGAATCTAAAACCAAATGCACTTCTATCCCACGTCATGTGCTATGGAAGGAGGCACGTGTGAACAAAGAAGGGAAGTTAATAGATGAGAACACACAAAAAGTGTGGGAAATATGTGTAAGTATGACACGATGATAAAAAGATTTGTTTAAAATTGCTATTACATAAAAATAATTAGTTTTTTTCCTATATCTGACAGGCACAGGAATCAGCTACTCCTGTAGCTGATACAGACCTATTATCGACGGCTTTGAAGCAGCCGGAAAAATACGGTCGTGTTAGAGGTGCAGGGTTTGGGGTGACACCCCGAGTATATTTTGAGAAGAAGAAAAAAATAGATGATACAGAGAAAAAATTGGAACAAATGAGCGAAAAAATAGCAACCCTTGAAGAAAAATTGCAATGGCAGGGAGAGTTGCTAGAAACTTTTATGGGTGGGAAGCAAAGGGAGGACACAACTCAGGAACAACCACCGCATGAACATCCTGCCCCACCCCCACCAGCTTTGAGGCGAGCCATTCACCTAAACAAAATGTCTTAGCCGTGGTAATCAATATTCTAATAACGGTTCCCATTAAATATGAATCAGACAAACACTGATAATTTATCTGTACTGATCTTCTACAGGGTGATAATGATTGTGATTTATATCTGTCAACACCCACCTATCGCCTTGTAGCGAGGGCTACAGTGTTCAATATCCCAGATGCCACACTGCATAATAGACCACTTTCAAAAGATCATCTGAAAGTGACGATTACTGTAGCTCATGAGCCAAATGCAATGCTACCTATTCCACTTGATGACGATGATATTCATACGGTTGAAAAGGCTATTGGGACATTCATTGCATGGCCGGCACAACTTGTAAGAGTACATGCAGACAAAGAGGTATTTATTTCCTTTTATTTTCAAGCTAAACCCTTAACAATTAATGAAAAGAGTGTCTGAATCAATGATTGTTGTTATAGACGGAGAAAGGAAAGGGGGTGACTAACATCGGCTCGAAACCATCTAAAGGATCGACCAATCGATCCCAAGGAGCTACTGAAAGCACAATAACACCACCTGTTCTCTTTCCACATTTACTAGCATTGAAGACTCATGTGGATACGAAGCTAAAAGATGGTAATAGTCATATAGTGATTTTCGAAGATAATATATACGGAGAGGAAAGTCAAGATTTCGTTGCTGCTGAAAATGTAAATGAAATCCTTGAAAACGGTTGGTTAGGCGTCACTGTTGTAAATGTATATATGAGGTATGTTTCCATGAATTGATTTTCTAAAAGCTGATCTAATGTGCAAATTATGACTAAATGCATTTTATATTGTTGACAAACGCATTTATGAAAAACAGTTGAAGGGATTTTCCCATGAGCCAAGATTTGGACTGGTTAGTCCTCATATCACATCAACACACCAAACAAAAATAGAGTCATCAAAAAGGGATGCAATAGTGAAGGACTTGCTGAATACATTTGAACGCAAGATTACAGATGACAGAATTTTCCTAATACCAACCATGCAGGGGTAATACTCTACGATTAAAGCATATCAATTATATTTTCACTTTTTTTATTACTTATTCCTTTTTGTGTTTTTAGGCAACATTGGTTGCTAATTGCGGTGAACTTGGATACTCCGATGATTTATTTTCTGGATTCAAAGCTAGGATATCCATGAAACCGACCATACATGATGGAGTTTGTGAATCTGTAAGACACTACATCTTACGTTTTAGGTCTAAACATCAATTTATATAATATATATTATCTTTTACTGAGGGTTCTGTTATGATAGGGCGGTGTACCAATATCGTCTAAATCATGGTATGAGGACAGGGGCTAAGCATAAGGAGCCGAACAAGTACTACGTCTGGACAAATATCAGGGTATATATAATAAAATTTCACTATCCAAACACACCTCAACACAAGTTATTTATTCTCCTAATGATCAATTTTTTTGCAGTGTCCAAAACAAACAAACGATAATGATTGCGGTTATTATGTTTGTAAATTTATGAAAGAGATCGTTTTACATCAGCAAACAAGCATCCCTAAAGAGGTATTTTCAAAAACAATTACTAGTTCGTTTAAGTTATTTATTAATTCTTTATTTTTTTATTTTGCAGTACTACTATGACTGCCGAAAAGCCTCATACTCACAAGACGATATAGATGTGTTCAGAAACGAGTGGGCCGCATACCTGATGACAGATTGTACACAAATACAATGATGATCTGACTTGGGGACATGTACAATTGGTGGTCATTTTTGAGAGGGGTTAAGGGGATCAAAAGATGAAATATTGTTGTATGTAAATGTTCGTAGCAAAATTGTAATTGTTATTAAATAAAACATTCTTTCTCCAATGAGTCATTTTTCCATTTTAACAGATGATATGCACCAGCAACATGCAAGAATGTTGAACCACTAAAATGGTCGCTCTCTTGTTTAAAATGGACACCACTTTAATTGAAAACAACAACTGACCTACGGAAATCCGACCAGACGCATCTGGATTGCCTTCATCCTTTAGGAGAACGATCCACGGGTCCTTGGTGACATGTACGAGTCAACTCCGCCTCAATCCGAGGCACGGTGTGACCGCTACCACCCAAAGGGTCGCTCTCTTGTTTAAAATGGACACCACATTAATTGGAAACAACTGACCTACGGAAATCCGACCGGACGCATCCGGATTGCCTTCATTCTTTAGGAGAATGATCCACAGGTCCTTGGTGATGTGTACGAGTCAACCCTGCCTCAATCCGAGGCACGGTGTGACCGCTACCACCCAAAGAGTCGCTCTCTTGTTTAAAATGGACACCACTTTAATTGGAAACAACAACTGACCTACGTAAATCGGACCAGACGCATCCGGATCGCCTTCATCCTTTAGGAGAAGGATCCACGGGTCCTTGGTGACGTGTACGAGTCAACCCCGCCTCAATCCGAGGCACGGTGTGACCGCTACCACCCAAAGGGTCGCTCTCTTGTTTAAAATGGACACCACTTTAATTGGAAACAACAACTGACCTACGTAAATCTGACCAGACGCATCCGGATTGCCTTCATCCTTTAGGAGAAGGATCCACGGGTCCTTGGTGACGTGTACGAGTAACATGCAAGAATGATGGACCACATTTCTTTGGCCTTTGGACAAAAAAACCAGTAAAATCTCCAAAATACCTTCATATCATGCATGAACCAGTAAAATCTCCAAAATACCTTCATATCACGCAGTTCTGAAAAGAGTCACTATTTAAAAGAAAGTCACAAATTTAGATACATCTCTAGATGGTCAGTTGTTGATTTCACATAAAATTAAGTCCATTTTTAACAAAATAGTGACACTGTGAGTGGTGTCGGCCACACCGGGCCTCGGTTTGATGCGGTGTTGAATCGTACACGTCACACATGAGTCATTGATCATTGTGAAAAAGTATCAACGCAATCAGAAGCCGTTAGATCGATTTGGCGTATGTACGTAAAATATTGTCCATTTTAAACTAAATACATACACTTGGAGTGATACCGGTCACACCGCGCCTCGGATTGAGACCCCACCCTTTCCCCTCGGCTGTCAAAAATCATAACCAGATAGTCGAAGGGTGATTTTGACAGCCGAGGGGAAAGGGTGGGGTCTGAAGACATTGTAGGATATGTCGAAGGGTGATTTTGTGTGTGACCGGTATCACTCCAAGTGTATGTATTTAGTTTAAAATGGACAATATTTTACGTACATACGCCAAACCGATCTAACGGCTTCTGATTGCGTTGATACTTTTTCACAACGATCAATGACTCATGTGTGACGTGTACGATTCAACACCGCATCAAACCGAGGCCCGGTGTGGCCGACACCACTCACAGTGTCACTGTTTTGTTAAAAATGGACTTAATTTTAAGTGAAATCAACAACTGACATACGGCAAACCGACCAAACCCATTGAGATTCTATTGAAACTTAAGGACAACTATCCATGGGTCAAATGTGACGTGTAAGATTCAACTCCGCCTCAATCCGAGGCGCGGTGTGACCGCTACCACCCAAAGGGTCGCTCTCTTGTTTAAAATGGACACCACTTTAATTGGAAACAACTGACCTACGGAAATCCGACCGGACGCATCCGGATTGCCTTCATTCTTTAGGAGAACGATCCACAGGTCCTTGGTGACGTGTACGAGTCAACCCTGCCTCAATCCGAGGCACGGTGTGACCGCTACCACCCAAGGAGTCGCTCTCTTGTTTAAAATGGACACCACTTTAATTGGAAACAACAACTGACCTACGTAAATCGGACCAGACGCATCCGGATCGCCTTCATCCTTTAGGAGAAGGATCCACGGGTCCTTGGTGACGTGTACGAGTCAACCCCGCCTCAATCCGAGGCACGGTGTGACCGCTACCACCCAAAGGGTCGCTCTCTTGTTTAAAATGGACACCACTTTAATTGGAAACAACAACTGACCTACGTAAATCTGACCAGACGCATCCGGATTGCCTTCATCCTTTAGGAGAAGGATCCACGGGTCCTTGGTGACGTGTACGAGTAACATGCAAGAATGATGGACCACATTTCTTTGGCCTTTGGACAAAAAAACCAGTAAAATCTCCAAAATACCTTCATATCATGCATGAACCAGTAAAATCTCCAAAATACCTTCATATCATGCAGTTCTGAAAAGAGTCACTATTTAAAAGAAAGTCACAAATTTAGATACATCTCTAGATGGTCAGTTGTTGATTTCACTTAAAAATTAGTCCATTTTTAACAAAACAGTGACACTGTGAGTGGTGTCGGCCACACCGGGCCTCTGATTGATGCAGTGTTGAATCGTACACGTCACACATGAGTCATTGATCATTGTGAAAAAGTATCAACGCAATCAGAAGCCGTTAGATCGATTTGGCGTATGTACGTAAAATATTGTCCATTTTAAACTAAATACATACACTTGGAGTGATACCGGTCACACCGCGCCTCGGATTGAGACCCCACCCTTTCCCCTCGGCTGTCCAAAATCATAACCAGATAGTCGAAGGGTGATTTTGACAGCCGAGGGGAAAGGGTGGGGTCTGAAGACATTGTAGGATATGTCGAAGGGTGATTTTGTGTGTGACCGGTATCACTCCAAGTGTATGTATTTAGTTTAAAATGGACAATATTTTACGTACATACGCCAAACCGATCTAACGGCTTCTGATTGCGTTGATACTTTTTCACAACGATCAATGACTCATGTGTGACGTGTACGATTCAACACCGCATCAAACCGAGGCCCGGTGTGGCCGACACCACTCACAGTGTCACTGTTTTGTTAAAAATGGACTTAATTTTAAGTGAAATCAACAACTGACATACGGCAAACCGACCAAACCCATTGAGATTCTATTGAAACTTAAGGACAACTATCCATGGGTCAAATGTGACGTGTAAGATTCAACCCCGCCTCAATCAGAGGCGCGGTGTGACTGGTATCACTCCAAGTGTATGTATTTAGTTTAAAATGGACAATATTTTACGTACATACGCCAAACCGATCTAACGGCTTCTGATTGCGTTGATACTTTTTCACAACGATCAATGACTCATGTGTGACGAGTACGATTCAACACCGCATCAATCCGAGGCCCGGTGTGGCCGACACCACTCACAGTGTCACTGTTTTGTTAAAAATGGACTTAATTTTAAGTGAAATCAAAAACTGACATACGTAAAACCGACCAAACCCATTGGGATTCTATTGAAACTTAAGGAAAACTATCCATGGGTCAAATGTGACGTGTAAGATTCAACCCCGCCTCAATCAGAGGCGCGGTGTGACCGGTATCACTCCAAGTGTATGTATTTAGTTTAAAATGGACAATATTTTACGTACATACGCCAAACCGATCTAACGACTTCTGATTGCGTTGATACTTTTTCACAATGATCAATGACTCATGTGTGACATAACATCGCATCAATCCGAGGCCCGGTGTGGCCGACACCACTCACAGTGCCTCTCTTTTGTTCAAAATGGACTTATTTTTAAGTGAAATCAACAACTGACATGCGGCAAACCGACCAAACGCATTTGGATTCTGTTGAAACTTAAGGGCAATGATCCATGGGTCAAATTTGACGTGTAAGAGTCAACCCCGACTCAATCCGATGCCCGGTGTGGCCGACACCACTCAAAGTGCCTCTATTTTGTTCAAAATGGATTTATTTTTAAGTGAAATCAACAACTGACATACGGGAAACCGACCAAACGCCTTAGGATTGTGTTAACACTTTAGTACAATGATCCATGGGTCATATGTGACGTGTACGAGTCAAACCTGGGGTGGATTACATGGCTTTCCTACATGGAATATATCCCACTACACGTCTTTAATGAGCCAGCTACGCAGTTTATCCCTTGTACAGATACACAGGAAGAATCACACGAGATCGACGTCATGTACTAACATAGGGCAAGGGTGCATAAGAGGACACAAGATCAAAGGGTAACACGTATATGTTTTTTAACATGCCATGTAATTTCCTATTGATATGACATGTATATTCACACAGGCAGCTGAACATTGGAGTTACCCAGGGTAAAGCGACAAGGCATGTGACCCTTTAAATGACACATAAAACCTGGGGTGGATTACATGGCTTTCCTAAAGTATTGTATATTTGGGTTGTTAGATTCAATAAAAAGAATATATTATAAATCATAAGAAACTGTTTACTGAGAGATCTAATTGAAATCAATGGATATGATTACTTATTTAGTCACTATAATTGTGATATTTTTCAATTATTCAACAACTTGAACCAAATATTTCATATTTTAGAAAAATATACTGATTATACTTCATTTAATGGCATCTATGAGTGATTATGGAATACAATTAGATGTAGGGCTGTTCCTGCCCATGTCAAATGAAACATGATATCTAATCCTCTAATTCAAGAAAGCCCATAGGTCATAGTTTCTTCTCTCATGTTCTGATCTGACAATATTATCTATTTTTGATTCGGTTGGTATATTATTATTTAGTCCAAACCTTGATGTTGGTCAAGATTTCTAGTTTTGTTGTCATTTTATTCCATTCACTGTAAGTTTTCATCATTTTAATTTTCATTATTCTATATTTTTCCTTCATTATTTTCAAAAAAAATAATTCTTAAGATACAAAGATATCATGTTTTGGAAATGTTTGCTTCATTATTCTTTTTCATTTCAATTATTATATGATATTTATTCTATCATTCAATTTAGGTGGTCTTCCTCTTCCATGAAACTAGAATTCTAGAACAAGATAATCATTAATTCACAGAATTTATTCAAAATTATTATACAATTATGAAATAAAAAATGTATAATTTTATATTTTGTTGAACTTTACCATTCAAATCCAAATAAGGTATTCATTTTATTTAGAACTTTTACTGGTTTTATGGTTACCATATTCATTTTATGTCTCAAATGAGAACTAAGCATTTAATATTTTCAAAGTGATGATTATTATCCAAATACTGATTTTCTTCTCTATGTCTTGATTTAGTTGTAGTCATATTAGCATGTTATTTGTTAGTGTAGTACATTTGGATGAAAATTTTTGTATAATAGCGACATTATCATGTGTTTGGGTTGCACAATTCAATTTAATTGTGTATCGGGGGGTCTGTCAGGCATCTGACAGATGAGATTTGGAGGGGTTCTAGTGTGGGGGGTCTAGTGCTGGCCAGGATCTATCTAGGTTGGGAGGAGGTCTTTATAGAAGCAGGGTGATCTGTCCAATAGGGGGTCTAGTGTGGTGGGGGGTTTGTATAGGTGGGGAGGGGGATCTGTCCAGGTGGGGAGGGGTGTCTTTCCAGCATGGGGGTCTGTCTAGGAGGATCTGTCCAGGTAGGGAGAGGGTGTTTGTCTAGCAGGGGGTATTTTTCCATGTGGGGAGGGGTGTCTATTACAGGGGGTCTATCCAGTGCGGGGGGGGGGGGGGTCTACTGGGGGGATCTGTCTAGGGGGATTTATCCAGCAGGGGGTCTAGTGCGGGGCGGGGGGTCTTTCTGACAAGGGGATATTTCCTTCTGGGGAGTGGGTGTCTAGTGCAAGGGGATATTTCCATGGGTGTCTAGTAGGGGGTCTAATGTGGGGGGGTTTTCCATGGGGAGGGGGAATCTATTCAGCAGGGGGTCTGTCCAAAAAGGGGAATCTTTCCATGTAGGTATGGGGTTTCTAATGAAGGGGGTCTATCCAGGGAGTATTCAGCTGGGGGGTCTAGTTCATGGGGATATTTCCAGGGGAGGGGGTCTACTGCTGGGTGTGGGGGGGATTTTTTCCGAGGATGGGTGTCTAGTGTAGTGGGGAGAATATTTCAATAGGTGGGGCTATAGGTGTAGTTGGGGGGTCTATTGTTGGGGGGATCTGTCTAGGTGAAGGTGGGGATCTTTCCATCAAGGAGTTGGGTTCTTTCCAGGGGAGGGGTGATCTATCCATTAGTGGGGTTCGAGTTCATGGTAGGATCTATCCTATTGATACTGGTTTTTGTGCAGGTCTGTGGTTGGTTTTTGTGCAGGTCTGCTCGGCTGGCTGTACTAGTGCAGGTATTTTATTAGCAGCAGGCAGGGATTTAACAGCGCTTTTTAGCGCTGTTAAAGGCGACATTTAACAGCGCTAAAAAAGCGCTGTTAAAGGAGATATTTAAGAGCGCTAAAAAAGCGCTGTTAAATGCAACATATAACAGCGCTTTTTTAGCGCTGTTAAAGGTATCCTTTAACAGCGCTTTTTTAGCGCCATTAAAGGTGACATTTAACAGCGCTTTTTTAGCGCTGTTAAAGGTAACATTTAACAGCGCTAAAAAAGCGCTGTTAAAGGACCCCCCCCCCCTTTATCAGCGCTGAGCTTTACAGCGCTTTTTTAGCGCTGTTAAAGCCCGATTTTAGCGCTGTTATTGCCCGTTTTTGTAGTAGTGCCGGGATAAAACCCCTATTAATGGAAGGAGATGAAAACCTCTCAAATCTCCCTCATTATTTAGGGAGAGCCTCTTGACCTCTCAACTCCCCTTATTCACGAGGGAGAGTCTCTCCACACTCCCCTAATTAATTTGTGCCAACTCCCCTAATTAATTTTTTCCAACACTCGTGAATTAATTATGGGGATCCAGGTAACTAATTAATTCTTTTTGAATTCTTTCCAACGAAATAATAGAGACTATAATCTATTATTTGGCACAACATTTCACTTGGGTGATTTGAGAGGAGGATGATTGGGAGAAATCTCCCAACGAAGAACATTATCTTCCAATGAAGAACGCCAACCTTATTAGACTTCTTCCTCAAAGCCTCAACTGATGTGGGACATATTCTACCAACCAACCGTCTGCATCGTCCATAACGAGCCAACACAACTCGGTATTGGAAATGTGTGGTGGACGTGATGAACGACGATATTCTTCGTCTACCTTCCGCGACTTCATCATCGATTGATGAACAAAGGTATGAGGTTTATTTGTGTAATATTCATTTTCTTATTCTCACCTTCAGTTGGAATGGAAATTTTGAAAATATTGAAAAGAAAAAATTGAAGATTATCTTCTTACTTCTTGATGAACTAATTGTTACCACCCTAAACGCAAAGGGTGTGGGAAAAACCAACATTGCCCGACCCCTCCACCGTTCTTCTTTGTGATGAAATTTGGCCTGGAGATGAGGCGACATAATGACAAAGGTCGCGATGACAAAATTCGTGCTACTGACAGCCTCAACAAACCATGCCACCCCTGCAGTGCTCTGGGCCAAACCGCGGCTCTCCGGTCGAGCTTCCCTGGCTAGGCCATGCCACGGCCTCCCGGCCGCCCACCGACCTTCCAACTGCTCCTTCTGAACTAGCCCTGGCCGTGCCGAGCCCTGGCCAAGCTGAGCCCCGGTCGAGCCGGCCTCCACAGACCCCATGCAACTCCCTGAGCCACCTCCCAAGTCGCATGAATCACGCCACCTCACGACCTCCCGACCGATCCTGCATCTCGACCCCCTCGTGGCCACTCGATGAAGTCGGTGAACCGGCCCCCTCACGGCCTGCCAACCGAGCCAGCATCCCAGCCCCCTCGTGGCCTAACGACTGATCCGGCATCCAGAACCCATTTCGGCCACCCAGAAGAGCCGGTAAACCCGCCCCCTCATGGCCTCCCAACCGAGCCGGTGTCCTAGCCCTCCTCGTAGCCTCCCAGTTGAGACGGCGTTCCAGTCCCCCTCGCAGCACCCTGGCCGAACCAGCCCCGACCGCACCCTCCTAGCCGAGACATGCCGGGCCATGCCCTCGTAGTACTTTGGGCTGAACCAGCCCTGAGCCTAGGCCGTACCTCCCTCACGGCCTGCTGGGCTGGGGCCAAAGGGCTGGGAAAAACCCAACGGGTCGGCCTGCCCAACGGGCCAGGCCAGACCCCTCGGGCTTGTCACCAACCAGATCTTGTCTCCATCAAACCAGCACCATACTCAGCCTGTGCGAAGGCCTAAATGGTGTTATCTATCCCCACGGGCTGGTACAAGTGCCCGAGTATCATTAATTTAAGTATGGGAACGATTTTCCCGAGTATGAAAGCATAACACATTAAAACAATCCATAATATAAATCTGAAATTTTCAGGACAAACAAGTCTTAAACAAAAAACCATAATTGAAAAAATTGGATTAAAGACAATTAAAGAGGTCCAAATAAAAATAATGACAACATCAAGACATCCCCAAGGACTCCACACGACAAGGGTGTCATCACCCGCAAGTCATCTCCACAACTCTGCCCCAACGATGGGGACTAACACCCTTAATCGCCATCACCCATGTCCTTTCCATTACCTAATTAAAACATAACCAATCATACATACAAAAAATGGGTTTAAGTAGGGTGTGAGCCTAAGCTCTATAATATACCACCATTTTATTCCAAAGAGGATGCAATACAATGTGAAAAAGAAAGCAGTTTTAGTACGCAAAGAATGATAGTGATAAAATCCAAGAAATGCAACTTTCAATTCAAAACAGTTTTCAAGCAAAAAAATTCAGAATGTTCACACATTTAAATAGAAATGTTATATAATTTAATTTACTACCAAAAACACCTAAATACAATGGAAAATATCACAAACACAATGAGAAACAAAAGCAGGAACACCCCTAGGCACTAGATAGTCTCGGGCCCCATGTACCACATACCTCGGTGTAATGTAACCATATTAAAATCTGTTTTCGTGCATGATGCACTAGTAGGGAACATAAAAATATCCTAGTGATCGTAAATAATCATCCACATAGTTTATTTAGAGTTTTTGTTATCCAAATTCTAGGTGAAACAGGGACAAAATCCATTTGATCCACTAGCCATACTAGTACACATCCGCCCCACATAGGTACCCCGGCTTCCTGCTTTGTTCTCAAACAAATTCAGCATGCCACATGAATCCATTTTATATAAAAACACCAATAATGGTCACTTAAAATAAATAAATTATATATACACACGTTATACCATTTAAAACACACACAAAACACTTTGATTTTCCATCAAACAATTTCTCAAAAAACCGCATTGGTTTGCAGTCAACACTCCTTGAAAACCCCACATTGCACAGTTTATGCACACCTATAAGTTTTCAAAAAAGGAAATTCAGCCTTATACATTTCAATTCATCCAAAAAATCAATTTTTAGTGCAGCTACATGTGAACCAGGAAATGTAATCTGTGTAAAACGTCCATTTTTAAACAAACATGACACTTAAAGTTCACAAGTTCCACAACACCATTAAAACCAATTTTCGCAGCAATAAATAGAAAGGATAAACAATAAAAACAGTATTTTCAGCCTTATTAGATCCCAATAAAATAAAATAAGTAGTTATAGGGTATCCTCAAAAGAACCAACAAGAGACATCCATGAAAACCCCCCAATTTCACCTAAAATTGGCATAAAAATTCATTTGAATTACAAAAACAACTAAAACTATTTTTTATAGAAACCATAATATTAAATGAACATTAAAATGTCATAAAAATAATTTCAACTCACATATATTTCATACATATGTAATCACCTACCAAACTAGTTAAAACCATGAATTTTTTGTGCAAAAATCAAATCGCACCATCGCCGCACCAAGAGGGACCTAGATCAATCCTAAAACCATAGGAATTGGAAAAGTAAACACAATGTTAAAACATAAGTTCTATAACCTACCCCCTGGTCATTTAGGAATTCAAGGAAGAGGGAATATACCCGAATAAAAACAAATGAAACCCTAATATATTTGAAAGAGGAACGAAATGTACTTACTTACTTGAAGTATCCTAAATTAATCACTCCAAAAACAACACTATCTGAAATTAAAAACAGCCAAAATTCACGGGTTTTTTGAACAAGATTTTAGGAGGTCAATTAGGAACTGGAATGGAGGGAAAAGAGTAATAATTGAGAGAGTTAAGAAGGTATGACGTTACCTCTTCAATTCTGGTCGATTTGAGACACCCTATGATGTTCTTCCCTATGTCCCAATTTCAAAGAGCTCTAAGGAGGGGGGAAAGGCAATGGGAGCGCTTTTGGGCTTCTTAGGGTCAATAGGTAGGTGTAATCACTGAAAAATTCATTATAATGAATATGATATTAAAAAATTAAAGAAAATATTTAAAATTGGAAAATGGACTTTCGGGTTGGCCCAATTCTTAAATAAAAACCCAAATCCCCCATGATTATGGACTTATAAAGACTCCAAATTTAAATGTTCGTGTTAATAGATCAGGTCAGGACAATTATGAATTTTAATGGAAAAAAAATCTTAAAAAATGAATGATTTATAAAAGAAAAAAAATTAATTTTAAATATGTAATTAGGCTCACTGTTTGGCCCTATTCCCGAAAACTCACCCATTCCTCCCTAAATGCTTAGGAAACCCCCAAAACAAAGCATGAATGGAAAATAAAATAAAAATAACTTTAAAATACATTATGTATGTGAAAATTCTCCCCACCTTGAAAACATTCCTCCACAGAAAGTCACAGAAAGATCAAAGCAACAACCAAATCCAACTGAGAAACCAATAGGTACTCCCTAGCCAGATTTCTCTCCCAAAGGCCAAAACACCTCCAATGATCTATTAAATAAGGATTACTCTCACAACAAAAACTTACACCACTTTCCTGAAATTATCAATCACATTCATACTTAATCCCAAAATAAAACTCCTCAAACACTATTCGAACAATACTCAAACAATTCACCCAAACGAACAACAACTTTGAACAAGGTTACACTTACCTTACTTTAACTAAACCATTGGGCGCTCTCTAGTCCCAAAGTTTACTCAAGGAATATGTTGGTAGCTATATAGCCATGAACGAGACTATCTAAACCAATCCAAGACCATTACTGGTATGGGGGACACAAATATGGTCCCCACCATAAGAGAAAACCAATAAATTTTTTTCCAAGACAGAATCAGGACACTAATAGGGGGTGGCCTGAACGGACTCCCTGGTACATAGGGTAGAATTCCATTCGGAATTTCTGAAGGAACATACATTAGAATCATAGTGGTTCTCCACACCATATGAACTAACCATCTTAACTGACCAGCAATGTTCGACACAGAAAAACCCAAAAATTTCACGATTTGAGAAGGTCGCATGGTTAGTCCGCACAGTTTGTGAAACCGTGAACTAATTATACTGATCAATCTTTTTGCATGGATTTTAGGCATGAAATCACTCTTAATCTTTCACAAACCATGTTCTCAGCCTGTCTAGCCAAATTTCAATCCATTCTCCAAAGACTCAATGGAAACCGAAGGGGGAGGGATTGATATTGGGCGATGACATGGGTACAAGGCCCTCCACCTATTTCCACCTAACATGAAAAAAATAAGAAAGATGATTATACCAGAGGATTAAACTCTTACTATCTTTCATATTTAGGATAGGACATTGTACATGAGTTTAAATGACCCTTTGATTTCCCCTGACTACGAGCCAACTTCTCTCTGAGACATATGGCTGGAGCTCAAATGGTTGAAGCATCTTTGGCCTCAGAGTTAGTCTTTGGAAACCCACTGAATGAGAATTCTTCTTTTTGTGACATCAAAAGCTACAATGCAATCCCAGATAATTTTTCTAGATATAACACATTCCAAACTCACTTTACCATATCTCTATATTTCACGGAAACAAGATCTAAGAAGATGCATACACATCAAACCATGTTTCTTCAGGTGAGAAACAATAAGAGTATAGAACAACTACACTCACATTCCTCTAAAATGATAAATTTTGACGTTTTTACAAGGGAGATATTAGACCAACATAATATGGACTCTCATAGGATTTCACAACATTCAACTATATGGTCAATCGAGCACAGGACATCATAAGGCATCACTGAACATGACCATTACGACTGATAAAAATAATGCATGGAGATGGACCTTATACAACATCCCCAAACAACACAAAATTCTATAAAGTGGCCTCAAAATCCTATTGTGACCATATTTCCTACACCGGTGGTTTAACATGAAATCATGATTCAAAAAAACATTGAAGAACCCAAATTCCCTCTTAGACAGCATCAAGACACTCATCCACACTAACAACCCTAGACCACATCCACCTTCGACGAATTAGGAAACTTCAGAATCTAAGGTCTCTTTTAACCTTCCACGAGCACTCTCTCGTTACAAGAGGATCTAAAAATTAAAGAAAAGAATGGGTGTAGACTCAATCTGCAGATCTCAAGAAAAAAAATATTCCTTATATTGATCAACTGGAGGATTTTCCAATGGAGAAACAATCTGGGTTGCACTTTAGTTATGCATTAACCCTTAATGTGGGAATACCTTATCCAACAAGAGAACCTAAAGAACCAACCAATCTAGTCCATTGGTCAAAAATTGCCACAAACTAGATCCAAACACATGAAGGGATCCAACATAATGTTGTCCTAAAACATATCTCAGAGGAGACTACTAACTGGTCCTTCTACCCAACTTATCGACCAAACACAATCCCAAAACACAGTTCAAATTGGAAGGGTTCTTGGACTCAAAACAACCCACAACAACAACATTTTCCAAAATCACATAATATAAACCATCCCAAACAATTCATCAATACTTCTTGTATTTCTTTAAAAATATGTATTTGAAAACAAGTGGTCCAGCGGTTAGCGCATCAACCAACGGTACCCCATGGGCCTTACACATTCTTGTTTCTATGCCACACAGGGAACCCTCCTCAAATCCATCCAGACACTCATCCAGTCATTTCATCAACCATCCTTCTTCCCATATAACCCCATGCATGCGGTTTCTCACAAAAATACCAACGGTTAAAACAAAAATTCTTTCCACTTTTCAAAACCAAAACTGCCAACCAATACATCCTTTTTCTCAAAACCGCTAACCATGAGAACAAAATCCCAACTCACATCTTACAAAACATTTCATAAAGACACTAAGATTTAGAAAAGAACTCACTTTCTAGATATTCACATCAGTTTCAAAACATCTCATCCCATTAAAACACTCTTGGATTGTTTAGAAAACTATATTGGAAACACTTTTCAAAACAAACTTCAATATAGTTCCTTATTTCAAAAGAGGTGAAGCACACCATTTTACATTTCAAAACAATTTTCAAAATTCAGTTCCGCCATTTCATAAACCAAACCATTCTCTCTTTTTTTTTAAAATCATTTCAATAAAAATTACGCTTTATAAAACCATGTCACTTTAAAACCCAAGTGCCTTGATTTCTAAACTAAATCACAAAACAATGAGAGAGGAAACTAGTTTCAGTGGGTGACATGGAAATATGGTTGGTATCCATATTAAAATCACTTCACCATCATAGATAGTGTTCTAGGTAATATCCCATGCTCCACATGGCTTTCCAGACCCTATGATCTCACTAAGACCATTAACCCAACTCTATTTTCATTTCCCTTAATCATCATCAATCCAAGAAAACCAAAGGACTTAGATAAATCCCGACATCCCCTGGCGACATGAATCCCTTAATGAGGTTTGGTGACTAGGAACACTACCCATAACTGAACTACTAAGTCCCAACAATCCTAACTCTAGACTATCATGACTATTCCCTAAATAACGTGACCCAAAGAGTTAACCAGAAGATCTTCTGATACCATTTTGTCACAAACCAGTTATTGTTTCCATCAAACTGGCACCAAACCCAACCCGTGACAATGCCCGAAGGGCATTCTACATCCCCATGGGATGGAACAAGTGCCCTGGTATCATTAATTTATGTATGGGAAAAATTTACCTATGTATGAAAGCATAACACATTAAAACAATCCATAATATAAATCTGAAATTTTCAAGCCAAACAAGTCTTAACCAAAAACCAGAACTGAAAAAATTGGATTAAAGGCAATAAAAGAGGTCCAAATACAAATAATGAAAAAATAAAGACATCCCCAAGGACTCCACATGACAAGGGGTTCATCACCCGTAAGTCGTCTCCACAACTTCGCCCCAACGATGGGGACTAACACCCAGAACTGCCTTCACCCTTGGCCTTTCCTTTACCTGAGTCAAACATAACCAAGTCTACATACACCCAATGGATGTATGTAGAATGTGAGCCTAATCCCAATATAAAACCACCGAATTAATCCAAATAGTATTCAATACAATGTGAAAAAGCAAGCAGTTTTAGTTCGCAATGAAAGACAGTGATAAAATCCAAGAAATGAAACTTTCAATTGAAAACAGTTTTCAAGATAAAATTTTAAGAATGTTAACACATTTAAATAGACATTTTATATGTTTTAATGTATTCCAAAAACACCCAAATACAATAGAAAATATCACGAACACAATGATCAACAGAATCAGGAACACCCCTAAGTACTATATAGTCTCGGGCCCCATGTACCTCATACCTCGGTGTAATGTATGCATAGTAAAATCCATTCTTGTGTAAGAGAAACGAGTAGGGAACATACCCACAACCTAGTGGTCCCCAATAATCATCCACATAGTTTAGTTAGAGTTTTCGTTATCCAAATTCTAGGTGAAATAGGGACAAAACCCATCTAGTCCACTAGTCGTACTAGTACACATCCGCCCCACCTGGGTATATGGGCTTCCCCCTTGGTGCTCAAACAAATTCATCATGCCACATGCATCCATTTTAATATAAAAACAACAATAATGTTCACTTACAAAAAATACAGTTTCTATACAAACTTTATAACATTTAAAACACAAAACAAAACACTTTGATTTTACATAAAACAATTTTTCAAAAAAACCACATTGTTTTGCACCCAACACTCTCTGAAAACCCCACTTTTCACAATTTATGCACAACTATAAGTTACCAGAATAGAAAATTTAGCCTTATAAATTTCAATTAAACCAACAAATAAATTCTTAGAGCAGCCCCATGTTAACCAAGAATTGTAATCTTTGTAAAACTTCCATTTTTAAACAAACATGACAGTTAAAGTTCACAAGTTCAACAACACCATTAAAACCATCTTTTTCAGAAACAAACAAAAGGTATAAACATTAAAAACAGTATTTTCAGCCCAATTAAATCCCAAAAAAATAAAATAATTAGTGATAGGGCATCCCCAAAATTACCAACAAGAGACTTCCATGAAAACCCCCAATTTCGCCTAAAATTGGCATTAAAAATTCATTTGCCTTAAAAAAAACACTGAAACTATTTTTTGCAGAAAAGATAAAATTAAATGAACATGAAAATTTCATAAAAACATCATGTCAATTCATATATATTGAATAAATATGGAATCACCTACCAAATTAGTTAAAACCTTGAATCCTTTGTGAAAAAATCAAATCACACCATCATCGCACCAAGAGGGGCCTAGATCAAACCTAAAACCACATGAATTGGAAAAGAAAACCCAAGGATAAACCATTGGTTCTAAACCCTACACCTTTTCATTTGAGACTTCATGTAATAGGGAATAAACCCTTATATAAACAAATGAAATCCTAAGCAATTTTTAATAGTAAAGAAATGGTCTCACTTACTTGAAGTATCCTAAATTAATCACTCCAAATACAACAGTATCTAAAATTAAATACATCCAAAATTCATGGGTTGTTCTAAAAATATTTAGGAGGTCATTTAGGAAGTGGAATGGAGGGTAAAGAGTAAGAATGGACGGAGTTAAGAAGGGAGGAAGTTACCTCTTCAATTATGGACGATTTGAGACACCATATGATGTTCTTCACTATGTTGTGATTTCAAAGAGCTACAAGGAGGGGGGAAATGAAATGGGAGGGAATTTGGGCTTATTAGGGTCGAGAGGGAGGTGGAATCCCCAAAAAATTCATTATAAATAATATGATATTAAAAAATTAAAGAATCAATTTAAAACTAGAAAATGGGCTTTCGGGTTGGCCCAATTCTTAATAAAAAACCAAATCTCCCATGATTATGGATTTATAAAGGCTCAAAATTTATATGTTGGTGTCAATAGGTTATGGGAGTCTAAGTTGGAATTTTATTTGATAAAACTTTTTGACAAATTAATGAGTTATAAAAGAAACAGAATTTATTTTAAATTTGCAATTGGGCTCACGGTTTAGCCCAATTCATGAAAACTCACCTATTGCTCCAAAATAGCTTGGGAAACCCCCAAAACAAAGCATGAATGGAAAATAAATTAAAAATAACATAAAAATACTTTATGTATGTGATAGGTCTAGGATGGGTTGACCTGAACTGGGTCGTACAAGACTAAGTCGTTCGGGTCTGTCCGACCGGGTCGGAACGGACCCGGGCCCACTATCACCTTTTTACGTTCGTTAGCCATTTCTTTGGCACCATATGTCCATTTGACGATCAGTCAGAGGTGCTAGAAATCTTGGAGCATAGCCTTCCCTTTTATTATACCCATCGTTTGTTCGGGATTCATTGAGATACGGTCAGGTTGGATCGTGCACGAATCCAACCGGGCCCACAGGACTAATAAGATAATAAATAATAGACCAGGAATTCATTTGGTGCACCGTTTATTGTGTGGAGACCCCTATTACGTGGTGGTCCTTTTAGATACTTCTTCATGGTACTTCGTGATAGTTTGAGTATTGAACAGTAGGTCATGGAGTGGATCATCTCGGAAATGAGCGTGCGTAGTGTAGAGACCTAGTAGCTGGATAAAACATGAGGAATGCTGACCGTTTGACTCAGTGTGATTCTACTAGCCCAGTGTGGAGAACCCTGGTGTCATGGAAGACACGTTGTGGGGAGTTCCTTGGTGTCGCTGAAGACCCACGATAGATGACAAGAGAAGTACCTCAGTAGGCTATGAGGGGGAGCGCCTTGGTGAGGCGGCAGACCCACGGTGGGGAGTGCCTTGGTGACGTAGCAGACACACGGTACTCGACAGGAGGAGTAACTCAGCAGTCCTTGGTTACTGGGAAGCACCATGGTGTTACCCCATGACCACTTTACTCGACATAGGAAGAGTTCTCTAGTAGCCGAGGTTTTGATAATAAAAATCCTTGTTGAGTTGAGTCAGTAACTTTTGTGTTTACTTCATGACTAAGATGGATTACTTGATAACATAGGTATATGTAGGGTCATATACCTATGTGGGGTCATCTATTGATTTTATACTTTTTGATTTATCCTTTTTGGATTTTGTGAGACCTTTAGTGTCTCGGAGTCCCTAATGAGTATCGTTATACTCACCCCTGCATGGGATATGCCCACACCTCATTGTGTTGGATGCAGAGGACTGACAACGTTGACTGAGGACAAGTGTTCTAGGACTGGATAGAACCCGAAGGTGGACCACACGGCGTGATGGTAAACGGAGGAGACAGATAGACATGGAGTGTTGTGGAGGCAATCTGTACCTACTATTTAGGTAGACTTCCTGGTGGATGATCCAACATCAGTTTACCTTTATTTATTTGTACTTGTTTTTGATTTGTACTTTTACTTTCCTGTTGGGAATCTATTCTGGCCCCTTTAATTGTAAGCACTCTTTTGTATAAAGTTTTACGTAGTGTTATGCTTTAATCTCGTACTCTGTTGTGTGTGTTTTCAAGTTATAGAGGCAATGCCTTCCCAGTTTAGGGATTTACGCCTTTGGTGCTAGTCGCCAGCCCCTTGCCTATGGAAGGCGGGGCTTGGGATAGTCACGGCACGAGCCCCGGGGGACGGGTCCTGATTTTAGGCTATTATAAAAAATTCAAAGCACAACTCCTTCCACAATGGTGATGTCACATCACAAATATTTTCATTTAGATGAATGTTTCCTTGATATATATAAAATAAAAAATTACCATATCCTAGATCTGAGATTTTTATATAATAAAAATCAATAATCTATTAGTGAGTAGCATATATACATCACCAATACTACCTAATCTCACTTTACATGGTTATTTCACACATACCCACATTTAAAAAAATCACATAGATTGTGAGTCTCTTATTCATTAATTAATCATCCACTCTTCAATTGATGGGTTCACCTATGTATATTCTTATAATAGCCTCATTTACTATTATTTATTAAGGGTATTAAATAAAATTCACCTCTCCAAATACATACATGGAAGTAGTGTGTCAAAAAAAATTCCATATCACTACTCTAAAAAATATTT
The DNA here is from genome assembly GCA_963277665.1 of Viscum album. Taxonomy (NCBI): domain Eukaryota; kingdom Viridiplantae; phylum Streptophyta; class Magnoliopsida; order Santalales; family Viscaceae; genus Viscum; species Viscum album. The sequence goes on along the minus strand of OY728161.1, from coordinate 1,835,000,689 downwards.
TAACAGTATTACCCTATAAAAACCTTTTTTGTTTATTGAATCTATGAATTATCTAATATTCCACCATGAACATTGTCTACCTATGTTCTATGGATTTAATTCCATTCTAATCATAGATTAATATGATTATTTCATGACCTTAAAGTTGTCCAATCTATGAAAAACCTATGTCTATGAATTAGGGATGAAAAACCCACAATATAAGGTATATAAACTCTACCAAATGGTATAACCATTACCAAAATACATCGAAAATCTAATTGATATTTCCAAATGGTTATAGCTTATAATAACTCCAACCACTAGTAAATCTTTTCTACTATACTAACCAAATAATATGTTTCAAAAAATAAGATAATTTCATTACAACTTATTTACAAGCTTTATGATGTTGTGATCAACAAATGAACTAAAAGATATTCCCACAACTCGAAGGAATATTAATTAACATACCAAGGATCGTCAGTATCTTTTCAATAAATTTTTACATAGTTTTATACCCATCAGGGTTACAACACACGAACTATTTTCTTGATTATATTGGAATAGTATCCATAAAAAATCCTACAATAACCAACCCTTGTGATGAGGTTTTACTATTTTTTAAAATGTCACAACATAAACAAAACAATTTAATACATGTTGGAAAATATTAAAAAATTACAAAACGAAGAACCTCATCCATAGGAATGCGCAAAATATTCATGCATGACCCATATAATCTGATATTATTAAAACAATCTTATTAGGTATTATCAACATAAGATCATCATATTTTATTTCATTTATTAAAAAATATTTTGCTGAAATAAATGTTTTTACAAAATGATTCAAAAAAGATATTTACACTAAAATTTTAGTGATACACATGATTCAATAATAGTGGATTTATTTACTACATTTTCATCATTCTAAGGAGCCTCTGACATCATGTGGAACTTTGATTATTAATTAAATTATTAATCATGTGTCCAAAGATTGATGAATGAGTGGGAGAATGTGGGAGAGGAGATATCTATGTTAGGGTTTATTTAAAAAAAATAAAATGGGTTCCATTAAAATATTAATTAAATAACAATGTTTTTCAATAAGATTATATTATTTTGTGATCTATGTTGTCATTTAAACACACCCTATTTGGAAGCATTGATGTTTGACTGTCAGGTTCGTGATGTAATTTCCCCCTAAAGTCATAATTAACATGTTCATGATGAACCCCCCTTGATGGTATATAAATTAAACTCATACACTATTAATAGTGTAAACATTTGATTAAATTGTAATATTCACCCTCTAAGAAACAAGAAAAGAATAAATCATACTTGATGTTTTCTGAAGTGCCGGTAATAATAAATTTAATATATTTTTAGAAATATGAACCCACTTCCATCCACCAAACTCTGCAAAAAATCATTAAAACACCTATAAAGGCACAAATACACCCATATGTAAAAAACTCTCTTTATGTTCCCATTTTAATTATCAATTTTAAACCAAATACTATGGGACTAAAAATAAAAAAATCCACTTAACATCATTGGTAGATAGTGACATTGGTAGTTACCTATGGGCTAATGTATGACTAATAATTTTGGAATAGGGGCATGTTATATATTGTAATGTATAATAATAGTTATTCATAATCATTTATTTCTAATAACTTTATATAATATGAGACATGATTTGTTGAAAACACAATAATATATTAATTATGAAGTTATCACATATTAATTGTCCTCATATGGAGTTATTAAGAGATGTTTTGAATAATTTGGATATAATCACTTTTTCATAGGGAAACAACCAATAATAGGATATAAATCGTTCAAATTATACTCTCATTGGCCATCATAACATACATATCATGGATTTTATTATATGTATGATTCATTAGTGTTATATAAGTGTACATTACTTATGTATCCATATATATAGTGTTGATATATAGTCTTTTTGTACTATATGAGTCATACACTGATAATTAGGTGTGATAATTGTATCATTTAGAATTCTATAAGGTAATTGCGATTGAAAATAATAATGTGTATGTATTTTATTAATAATGATATGATTTATCCTTGTATAAAGTGTTATTCATCGTGTTCCTCAATATATTTTTTAAACATTATTTTCATGGTCATCTCATCCCACTTTACAATATAAAGAAATATTATAAAATATGTAAAATGTATATATAGATAATAATAATTTGAAAATAATCAAACATGTCAAATTTAAAATATCAATTTTTTGTTAATAGAACTAATCAATATATTAGGTATAGGATTAAATCTCACCGTAAACAATTTTATTATTTATAGCTAGGACATGATTCCAGGTACAAAATTTTTATGGGATTATGATCCTGATTAATGAATATTAAAATATTAACAAATGACCATTATTGTGAAACAAAATATAATACTATACTAAATTTATTCCTAATGATACTATCTAATATTTAACAGATATGCGAATTTACTATTAACAAAAATATGATTTTTTTTGAACATTTTAACATTTTAACTGAATAATAAATATATAATTAAAAAATATTCTTATAAATTACATATGTAATTATTCATTTAAATTATCTTTATATTCATGTTTGGAAATAAATATCATAAAATGATATTGGGAATATACATGGAGTAATTTTGTTATATAATTAATTACTTTAGGGAACCATTTAAGACTTATTAAATAATAAATTTTTTGAATGTCCATCCACTTTATACCCTTTTTGAAAAACATCAACAAACCATTACATGGGTTTTGGTAGAAACTCCAATTTTATAGGCTATTATATATACCAAATAATCCTTAGTTGTGACATTGTGGTCCTTAATATGTTTTATTTGTTCTAACATACAATGGATATTTTTAATAAAATTGTTTTTTAAATAAATTTCAAGGGGGGGAGTTTTTTATAATTTCATTAGAAAAAAACCCATTATAATGAATAGAGTTATATAGTTTCCTCATCTAGAAGAAGTTATTCTAGTTTCCCAATCCAATATTCTTCCGTAATTTTCTTCATATGAGATATTTTAACATTCCTTTATATTTTATTCACTCATCTTTAAACATTGAGGTATGACTAGAATCACATAGATAAGAATAAAATCCCACCATGGAATTGAAGAATAGAATTATTAGTGTATAATAATGGAAGAATATATTCATCAATGTACACACCATATAAATATAATAGTTATTACTGAAAGTTTTACTTAATGGATTGTTTTAATGTCTTGTTTAGAATTTAATTTTTGATAATGTATAGGATTTATTACCTCTTAAACTGAATAATATTTATATTATATCACTAAAACATATTAATTATATCATATCACAAGATTATAGAAAACTAATTACAAATTAATATCATGCCCGAACATTTGAAAAAATGCTTCTCTCAGCCAAAGAGCTCCAATATTGATTAAACAAGATTATATTCCCATAATAATTGCGATATATAATTCATATATTGTATTAGATTAAATTATTCACTAATATGTACTTATAAGGGATATGATCCAACATTTACTTCATTTATATTAGAGGTAAACAAATTAAATGAGAAATATATAAATTAAATATGTTAATATTATTTTTTGTTAAAATATATTCATAATATAAAAAACATATAAGACATAAATTGATCATTGATTTCATATTTTCATTAAATGTTCTATTTTATAGGTAATTATGTTATATAGATTTACAATCATCCCCTCTGAGAAATATCACAGTTCTAGTGATCTATATTGTTGGACACAAATATAAGTATAGATTATTGAGACTTACATATATTTATATGGGGACAGAAATATTTTTTATGTAAAGGGAATACATTAATAAATTTCATATTTGATACAAAATTAAATTCAATAATTAATTAATATTTACATATATCATTAATTATGTATATGAAACATTATATGGAATTAATATCAATTTAATCATATATAATATATATGTGACACATTCATTTTTAATGGTGAAAATAAATATAAAATTGTATCTTTGATATATAAGTGACATTTTTCATAAGTAAAGATTCATTTTCTCCAAGGCCATCCTGGATAATGTCAATTAATTGTGTTTAGATGAGCATCAATAATAAATATTTTGTTAGGTGAATAAGTTTCTAATTATCATAATCTTACTTTTTAGTGAAACTTGATGATGTATCCAAATAATATTATCATATCATCAAATGGTGATGGTCATATTTAGGATGATAATTATGGATGATACTATTTACTCATTAATCATAGTGTAGTATAGAATACATTATACATGATTTTTAAACTAAAAAATACATGGAAACAAATATATACATATATTAGTTAATCCAAATTAAAAATAAGGATCCATGAACACAAGATTTGTAATGTAGAAGGGTAATATTTTATAGGGTTCATGTTCAATAAAATACCTTAAAAATTAATGAACTATATGATAATGAGAATTTAATATATATAATTATTGTTATATATTAAGTTTAATATAGAATCATATTTATAATTGATACTAATAAATAAGATTGAAACATTTATTAATAGATAAATCATTGAAATGAATAAAAATGAATATATTTTTCCACATAAGGGTGAAATATTATATATCCAATACAATCCCACATGAAATGAGATATTTGGTTCAAAAACATATCTATGATATATCTTTCAATAAAAATAATTGTAAGGATCCTTAATACATAATATGTCTTAAGTTAAGAAAAAAGACTTTTAAAATTTGAAATTTAATTGACTAAATAAAATGATTAATTTTAATTTAGTAGATTACAATGATAATAATAAATCCTATGTGTTGTTAAATATAAATTTTTTAGAATCATTTTTCATAATTGAATCACAAATATTTGATAATTTTTATTGATATTATAATATTTTTAATAGAGCACATTGAAAATAGATAATTGTAGTAGATAACATATATGTTATGATTAGAGAATGATTTTTTTAACATATATGGGATTATTTAATTTACATCTTCTCTGTGGATTTTAATATTTTCATTAAAATTGTTGTCATCTAGAATCAATAAAAAATAGATTTTGGTATCATGTATTGAAATATCCATATTATCATTAATAAAAAAATTAATAAAATGAATGAAATGATTTATTTTAGAACTGACATATTTAATTCCTAATAAATAATGGGTCTGTATATTCCACATTATAATATATCTATTAATTATTTTATGAAACATGGTGTTAATTCGAAATCACAGTGGAATTGTTTTCGATGAAATACTTATTAGAATCGTATCATGTGAATAAATAATTATAGAAATTAAAATCAGCTTTATTTGAGTCAAATTTTATATCTGAGCCTTTGTATTATAAACTATCCCCATGTAATATTTTCTACATTAATGAAAAAACGTTTTTTATTTTTTAGAACTCATATAAAATGATTTCTATAGTTCAATATGTTAAATATTTAATTGTGTATTATAGTCATTCTATAGAACTACTAATGAAATTAGTAAGTATATACATATAAATCTAATAAAAAAATTATGAATCCTTTGAAGTAAACAATGTTATTAAAAATCATATAAGAAATTAACTTTCGAGAAGTATAAATACACTTTGATCTAATTTACATGTTGAATATTTAATTCAATAATTTAAATATTTTCAAATAGATTATATTATAGTAAAAAATATCAATCAAATTTTTACACCAAAATTAAATAGTTTTAATAATGTGGCATCAAACAATTTAGCAACTTTTTGACCAATTATGGGTGATGATGATCATTACATAATCTTTTTATGTTCATAAATTATAAATTACATCATATAAAATAAAATATTTTCCATTAAAGGTTATTGAAAAGGTTACACATAACATTAACATTAGGAATTATCCTTATTTTTTTTAGGACGATTTGATGTATCGATAAAATATATATTTTAAAAATTAAACCAATATTTATAAATAAAAATCATATTATTTCCCCAATGAAGATATTTATTATTACTTTTATTTTCCATTGGATAAATTTTTTGTCAAGCTTCTTAAAATTCATTCAATGAAATTGAATTTTTATTCAAGTGAAATATATTTAAAAAAATGGAACATGATAATGTTCATTACTCAAAACATAATGTGTACCCTATGTTGTTCGAGTAAGATTTAATACCAGTAATAAATGAAGATAAATATTCCAATAATTGTATTTTCACTATACCTCAGATATATGTATTTAAATTCTAGAGGATATTGACAATCATTTTCAATCATTGGTAAATTTTGGGGATACTGTGCTGTCCAAATCCAATATTTAAATCAGTAAAAATATAGGAATATAAATATCCATAACATATAATTCAAGTAGTCATGTATTTATATTTATGATGAAAAAATAAAATATATAAACATAAATCATGTTAAAAACATGAAATCCAAGTGCAAGTATCCTATATCTCAACATATATCCCACAAGGTTGCTAAAATATAAATGATAAAACAATAACTAAAAACTTATCCTGAGGATCCATTTGTATCCTTGAGCCTCACCTTTACACCATCTCAAATCCTTTGAAAGATGTTTCATCTAGGTACATTATAAAACTTATTATTAGAAATTCATAAAAATATGATGGTTTATATACATACATTAGTATCATAATAAGGTTTTTTAAATACATCTTTCTATGTAATCACTATGTTCACCTAATATATTAAATCATCTGAATTTGAATTCATAAAAAATAAGTAAATAATATACCATTTTTAATAAAATAATTTACAAAACATGTCATCGTTTTCTAACTATACCACCGTGGAATCAGTTCCTATCTGGTGTTATAACCTATAGTAAAACAATTTTGGCATAGTCTTGGGTCACATGACCCTTATATAGGGAACAAAAAAACAGATCTAGATTCATAGAACATCAGACACCAACTAGTTAGAATAGAAATGTAAGGACATATGGGGGAATAATGATTGAAAATAGATCCTCTTGTATTGGAAATTGAATAAATATAAAACTACTATATCACAACCAAAAAACGATCTAATATGCATTTCAAAGAGGGTAATAATATTTCATACCTCATTTGTTATTTGAACCACCAACATGAGGTAGGTCCTTTTTCTACACACACACACATATATATATATATATGGTTTATATCAAGTTATGAATTATTGGGATACCTTATAAAGTGATCCAATCCACACCCCCACATAATATGTCTGCTGAAAAATCACATATACTGAAAACGGATCCTAAAGAGGAACACAACACAGTTAACCTCCCCCACAATTAAAACCACTAATAAATGAAATATCACATGGAATTCTACTGATAAAGGAAATAAGGTATGGAGTATAGATATAAGAAAAATAATGTAATTCAATATAAAAAAGTCACCACTAAAATGTTTTTATAATTTCTTATCATAGTCATTGTTAGTGGATGTCGAGGTAGTGAAAAAAAGAAACAAACATATCATATGATCCAAATAAGTTCCCCAAAGTGTATCTATTTAGGATATATAAAATTCTATAGGTTATAACATTGATTGTGATAGAAAATATAACAATTGATATAAATCTTACCCCCCTGACTAGTGGATCATACATCTAAATCATTACTTATACTAACTTATGACCTATGTGCTAGTATTATTTGAAATAGCCTCACTCGGCATGTGAAAGAAAAATTATCATCCACATTTACAAGATAACCGCCTTAATTTAGATTATATCATAGGATATAACACACTAACCCCATTAGCGTATCCATATCACATGTAATGTAATCCATTAAGGTCCCTTGAGAAACTCAATATCAATTCCTCGATACAAGCTCGTGTTCATAAGCAATCAATTGGCTATAGTATTGAGGTCATACCTGACCTAATCCATTACATGCTAGTTCTATTCAACTTTTTTATATACATATCATTATCAATGATTATTAAAATTACATATTGAAAATATATCACGATGATTTAAAAAAACAATCCCTATAACCCATTTATGGGATTACATCACATAGAACTCATAAGATATGTCTCAAGAATATCATCTTTAGAAAACCATCCTTCATAATATATACCAATCCCAATGGAAATTTGATACCCATTCAATAAACAAAGGTACCAACTCTCCCTTAATATGGGTTTTCCCAGTAATAAAAGAGATAAACCACCAATCACTCTTATAAATAGTAATCTTCTAATATATATAACACATATTATCCCTTTAAAAAAATTTATGATTTCAAAAATTCATCTCTATATATAATATATATCCTCAGAACCTTATTAACTCAAATGGAATCATCTCCCCTATGTGATCATGTAAATAAAATATTTTAATCCAATCATCATTTATCTCATTACTCAATACATTTCAAAGAGTACTGATGTCCTCTAACTCTCAACTAAATGACCTCATGGTACACAACAAATTTATATGAAAAAAATATAATGGAAAAATGAACAATTTTATATAAATAAGAATTTATTTTAGTATTCTTTAGAATCCACACATATTTTTTTGTCATAAAAACATTGTCCAAAAATATATGGTCATCTTCTATGCCCAAAATTATCAATTCTAACACCATGTTACCCTGTATAACAATACAATTCTCACATAAAATTTCAAAAAATAGATAAATACAAGTTGAAATTAATTCTATGTGTAATAATAATATGAAAATTAATAAGAAATCCCATTATAGGATTGAAATAGTAATTTAGATTCTCAAATACATGAGGGGTTGAATTGTTAGTTTAAAAATATTCATTTTTACCGCAGTCAAAACTGTTCTTAACAGAGTTAAACAAGGTAAATTCACAAACACAATTTTAGTTCTATACTGTGAACTAAAATTTCTTAGGTTCCAGAAATATGTTTCCAGAAAATTAAACATATGAAATATTTACATAGGAAATATTCTACATTAAATGATATAAAATCTTAAATATCAGGGTATTCAAAAGTAAAAGAAAGTATAATCATATTATACTTTCTTCTTTTATCATGATGCAGTGGAAATAAAACATGAAATAAAACAAGTTACAAGTAAGAAATCTATTCACCCAAAGAGAAGGGTATTCCAGAAACTTGGAAAATGGTAAATTAATTTATACTTTAAATAAATTCTATTTTACCCACACCAGGGTAATCACTCGATAAGAAAATTAGAATATGTATTTCTATCCCTGCAAGGCCTCCAACATTGAGGTAGTCAGATCCCCTATATTTCTATCCTTGGAAGTTATTGAACATTTAAGATTCTAGAACCTCTGTATTCTTATACCTGGAAGCCCTAGATTGTTCTCACCAACAATCAGAGTCACACGTACCCAGCTGAACAAGGTGTTCATGTCTCACAAGGCATGATAGTATCACTCTCTACAAATCACTTTAAATAATGTAATCTCTAGATAGATCAATGGATTATGAGTTCATTCAACTAAGTTCCTATATATAGAAAAAAATGTAATGGTAAGATCCCTTCTCCAATAGTAATATTTTCCCTTGAATCTCATATGGTTTTATACATGTTTCAATCAACCAATTGTTAGTTAGAAAGAGATTTTATGACATCATTTCATAATAATAACAACTGTAATTAAAATGATGTTACTTAACCCAATATATTTTTTAGATTATACAGAAAAATATAATTCAGAGTGTAAACCCAATAAAAATTCAGAGTCTATAATACATGGATATTTGGATTATATTTTACTATGAATTTGGAAACCGAATTCTATAGATTCTATATTATGTATTCCAATTAATTCCGGATCTGAATTTTGAAGAATTCGGAGTATGAATTGTGAGGAATTATGAGTCTTAATTTTAAAGAATTCAGATTCTGAATTTTAGAGAATTTAGAGTCTTAATTTCAAATAATTTGGAATATTAATTTCAGAGAATTGAGACTCTGAATTTCAGAGAATTTGGATCCTATATATCAAAGAATACAGAGTTTTAATTTTAGAGAATTCAGAGTCTTAATTTAAAAGAATTCAGAGTCATTATTTCATAGAATTCAGAGTCTGAATTTCAATGAATTTGGAGTCTGAATTTCAGAGAATTCAGAGTCTGAAAAAGGAAACTATATATCTATCGAATTATAAGATTCTGTGATTTTAATTAGGTTCTTATTTTATATGTAGAAATAAAATGATATTGTTTTAGAGAGATTATAAAATGAGACAATGAAGACAAAGATAAAGATAAAAATTTCCTAAAATAAGGGAAATTTTCCTTAAAAAATAATCCATATGGAAATATTATTTCCCTTAAGATAAAGTATTTTGGATTTTCAAAACATAGTGGGATGGACAAGTCATAAAGAATCATTGTTAACTGAAAAATATCTAGATTTTTGGGAAGCACAAACATCCTTTTTAAATGGAATATAAGGACTGTAATTTTACATTATAAAATTTAAAATAAATCTTATCACCCTTAACTTATGAACCATGATGAATAAGACTAACTCTACTTTAGGTTTTGAAATCCATATATATCGTGTTATTTACTTATTTAAAGATATTTTTTTCTTTCCATAGGGAACTCATTTTTGAGAAAACTCCCTCTTTGATAGAATCCCATTTTCTTACGGAATTTTATTCATTATATAGTATTCTTTTTAGTAATCCTTTTCTCCACCATCATGATATTCAAAAATTAATAGAGAAAATGAAAAAATTATGGTACCTGAATGATTATAGGTACATATAACAATACCAATGATGCACAACAAGAGTTTTTCATTAAATGTGGAACAATTGATATTAGTAAAATAATATAAAATATTGTAATTTAAATGAAAAATATTAAATATTCTTTTCCCATTATATTGATCTTCATAATTATGGTTTTCACCTTCTTAAGCTCATTATGATCTTCATAAAAACACTTGAGAAACTATTCCAGATCCTCATTTTTCTTCTCCAGATATTTGAACATTTAATCCTAAGACTTTAGGATTTCTGCCTGAGGCTTCAATAGCTCTTCTTTCATACAAAATTTTCCTCAAAACATATTCTGATATCTCTTTTCCTCATCAAATTCAGTGAAACTGAATTGAGATTCTCATTCATATCATTTACTTAATGATTCTAGTGTGCTTGTTCTTAGTTCAACTTTTCTAAAAATATTTAGGAATCTCTTTAATCATAACATATTCACATTCAAAGGCATCCTTCATAGAATCTGTAATGTCATAAATAATTATCATACCTTAAATCATCTTCTTGGACCACTTAATTATTTCCTTAAAAGATCATCTTTCTGCATCACACAAGATATAAATTTTTTTTGATTTTTGCCTCATGCATGGTGAATTTCTCTATAAGAATGCAAATAGAATTTGGTTTCTGATTGAATGAATTTCAAAATAGCTGAAACCTGGAATAAATACTCAGAAAAAAAGGAATAGTGTCAACTAATTTCTTAAACTATTGAACCAAAATTTCCTAAACCATGGAGGTTGATTCAAAATAATTTTCCTCTGTAGGGGAGGATTATTTATATATATCAACAACAATTATTTGTTATGAACCAAAAGAATCTTTCTTAGATATCACAAAATTCTTTGGTGTATCAAGTATCACCTATTTTTCTTTATTAGTTGTATAAATGGTCTCTGTAGCTTTTGGGGATTCATGATCACTATTTGATAATTGAACAACTCTATATTCATCAATCTTTTCATTCTCAGAATGTGCCAGAAGCACATCTGGTTGAACAAGTTCAGGAATGTTTCTTTCATCATCAGATGGTTTATTTACTTCTTCTTGAACCTCGTTTACTTTTACAGGGGAAACTAGTTTTTTATATTAAGCTATGGATTTCTGGATTGATATCTTTTCTGAAGGTCATTCCTTCTCGTGATATTCATAAACTTTCATTATCACTTAATCGTTGACATATATTTCTTCCTCTTATTATTCTTCCCATTCCTCTTCATGAACATTATCATCTTATTCATCAGGTTCTGAAATAACCAAATATTTTCTTTCATTCACTAGAACTAATTCTTGAAGAAAAGATTCGGGTACCTGGATTTGTTCAGAAGCATTCTCATTGTCATTGACAATAACTTGAACTATTTTAGCCTCAGATATTTTCTTTTTTCCTTCTTTTTCATTTCCTACATTTTTAATTCCTCAAGAACCATAATTTTTAATGTCTTTGCCTTATCAGAATCTATGTCAATGATATGATCTCTATCCTTCTTGTTCTTCTTCTCTTCCATTCACATAGAAACCACTACGTCATCATAGGTTTTTTTCTTCTTACAATTTGAGGGTGCTGAAAGAGATTTTTGAAACTATGGAGTTTTCAATGGATTCTGGTTCTATATGCTTTCTCATATTCTTACCCTTATTTTATGTCTCTTCTAATTCTATCTTATTTTCTAGGGTTTTAATTTCACATTCATATAAGTCAAAATATTCTCCAGATTTTCAATTAAATCCAACCATCATCCTCCTTAGGGAATCATCACTCAGTAACAAAACATTGAATGTACATGGCTTATACCTCCATGGTATTTTGAATGAATCCTTAAAAAATACTATAATTTTAACACACCAAGCTTCCATGGTGTGTTTACCTTTGAATAATGAAATAGGTTGCATTGTACGCAACTTCGAGATTCTAACACACCGCGACCAATCAAAGTAGCAGTTATGAATAGTAATACGCACTTTTTGAAATTTTATAAATTTTATCTCTCAATATGGAATTAATTTTTGGATTCGGAATATCATAATTATCTTAGGGAAAAGGTTTGGTACTTTTTGGATAAATTTTATATTTTGATGAATAGTGAATATTACTAAATTTTAAGTTAAATTTTTTTAATCAAAATAATTAATTCTTATAAATTATTAATTTGAATGGTTATAGATTATATTTAGAATATATTTTTACCATTTAATACTATTTTGGTCATTGTACATAATTTCACATTTAAATGAGACATAAACAAGTGTCAATCTTTTGATAGTTATTATCTCTTAAAAACATGCTTTTTGTTTTAACAACGGGGATTAATTTTAAATTAATTTCTTCGACTTATGTGTTTTGAATTTATAAAAATAGATTAAATATTTGTATTCCGGAGGTCCATATTGTGCAAATTGGTAACTTTTATTTTTAGACATTTTGAATAATTATTTCGGTAAATATTTTATTTATCATGGTTAAAAGGTAAATCCGGTAAATGAGGGTAAAAAAATAATATTATAATAATATTAATTTACCCTAAAACGTGTCATAACCCTATTAGTTGATACATTTCCTACCATGTTCATATTTTGGTCGATTTTGGGACCCCATGGAGCCACTTGTAGGTGATAAGCACACATTATATTAATTAAGTTAAAGTAAATACAAAAATGACATAAGCATATATCTTTTAAAAAACAATTTTTACATATATTTATATATGTTATCTTTTCAACTACAAATATTCATTATAAATATAGAATGATTTCCAACATAATTGTATTTTATTTATAATTTTTAGACATTGAATAATTAAATTTATTTATGACACAATAATGATGCATTATTTTTCTTATTGATGAAAGAATCAAAAAATTGGTATTATAAATGTTAAAATAAATATAATTTAAAAGTTTTGATGACATACACGAATTTTAGTGGTTACTATAACATTTTTTGATTGATTAAATGAATTTTTGTAGAAATAATATTGTTTTTATGACTTTAACAAAAAACAATTATTGAATAGTGTCAAAATTGTCAAAAATGAGTTTTTTTAAAAAAATATTATATTATTAATTGATACTTTATTTATAAAAATATATGTTTCGGCCAAAGGACTTATATCATGATATTTGTATCATTAATGGACAAATTTTTGGTCTCTTGGATGTATATAATACGTTTATTAACTATACATTGTAAGAATACAAAGTTACATCGTAATTGTCAAACCAATTAACTAAGAGTTAAGACTAAAAGATAAGGTTAATATAATGACCCAAACCTCTCTAAAATCTACTGGTTTAAAGTATTTTGTCCCATCCGCAACATATTATTTGAATAATCCACTTTATATCCAGTATAAACCGAATATAAGTTTATTATAAATTAATACATAAATTTTTTCCTAAAGAACCCCTCTCCCTTATAAAAGAATACCACTTCTAACCATTTGTTCATACCTTAGAATCCTTTTGGTTCGGCCAACCTATGCCCAAATACCCTATCAACTATTTTCCCTTAATCCTAGAGGCTTTCCTTTAGTCATAAATCCAACCTAAGGAGCCCTTTTGGTCAAATCAAAAGGAAGAATCTGAAGAAGAGGTAACATTTTGACCACCCTCTTTCAGGTTCCATTTTTCTACAAATTCTTCTTTCTTTGTTATTTCCATTCTAAAATAATAAATACAAGATATTATATAATCTTTGATTTTATTATAAATATGGTACTACCATATTCAGTATTCTATTCATCATTTGAATGACATGTCACCATACGTGCGTACGTTTGGCTTACCGTCTCCACGTCGTGGTGTAATTGTTATTCAAAACATTATTATTTGGATGATATGATAATGATGTGTAATTGATTTAAATAATAACTATAACATGATAATGATTCTGTATATATGATATACCATCCAAATATATATTATTTTAATATCAAAAGAATGATATTGTTGCTCGTGTGTACGTATGGACTACCGTCTCCACGAACGCGATGAGATTCATTCCCCATCGTATCCATGCAAGTATAATTCTCATTTGATGATTAAAAATTGTTTTTAAGGACTTGATATCATTATTTATATGAATAATATACAACCCATCAATAAAAAACACGACTTGTGTAACAAAAAATATAAAATAATACGAGTTAGTTAACACCCAAAAAAACGATAATACTAAGACTTTATTAACAAATAAATGTTAACAAATCATATATAATATCATATTAATGAATATGATTCTTGAAAATTTCAATAACAGTTATTTCACCATTATACAGGTAGTTAACCTACCCTCAACCAAGGAAAATTACAAGGTAAGGGTTCATTTCACAATCTCTTCATTATCCAAGGTTTTTTATACGTAATTACTTACTGGGACCTCTTTATCATCCACATCCATGTTTCTTAAAAATGTATTTCAAAACATTCTTACTATTTTACAGAAAATGGGTTAAATTCATTTATACCCTTGTTTTACTTTTTTTAAGAAGTTTTTAAAGTAATCTTTTTGTCGTTTTCCAAACAAGGTCCTTTTTAACCTTTTCGACAAAATTAAGGTAAGAATGTCTTTTTTAACTTTTAAGAAGGGTGTGGCAATTTTTCTCAGTTATAAAATCATCAAAGCTTCCCTTAAAATATTATAAGGATATTTTCAAATTAAATTTTTTATTTTATAATTATGTGGCTTTTCAATGATTTTAAAAAGTGATATTTCTCTCAAATAGTTTTTATTTCATCTATGTCAACATCCTTTGTTGGATTTTAAGCTTATTTGAAGTTGATTTTTAATGATACAAAACTTCCATTATTTTATTGAAGGATTGGTGATATGTTTGACGTTGGATGTGTTATTCTTATACCATTCATGGTTTATGAAGAAAGTATTGACATTTCATATTTCAATTTAAATACGAATTTTTATGTTATGTTTAAACCTGTTCATATGAGGAATGCATTGGACTTAATAAGTGACGGGTGGAGCCCGATACAGATCCTCAATGCATTGGTAGGTCTCATGAGACAAACTAGTGTCTTGGCACAAGGCATTGAAAAAATCTTATTTGTAGTCTTGGCACAAGGCCTTAACTATATGGTTATGATAGTCCTGCATTATGAATTTCATCATTATGAAAGAGGTTGTTAATATTGCATGTGATTATTCGACTTGTACAATATCTATGTGAATAAGTAAATTGAATTATTTTAATTTATTTTTTCCTTG
This sequence comes from Viscum album, assembly GCA_963277665.1. Classification (NCBI taxonomy): domain Eukaryota; kingdom Viridiplantae; phylum Streptophyta; class Magnoliopsida; order Santalales; family Viscaceae; genus Viscum; species Viscum album. Next base: position 1,834,984,691 of record OY728161.1, on the reverse strand, counting down.
TTATGCTGAATTCCATGTTTAGAGGGCTTGTGTTTTAGATTTTCATTGCCTTAAATTTTTATGTTTATTTAAGAAATATTCCGCTATATTGTTATCCGTACTGAGAATCTGAGCTCACCCCTTTCAATGTTTTATTTTTTCCAGGATGTGAAGAAGTATTTTATGAATGACCTGCAGGGATAGTATGAGGGAATATGAAGAAAATATTTTGTTGTAGTTTTTCACATTATTATGTAATGTAAGACTTATGAATATATCTAGTGTTTCCAAGGCTACTAAACTAATCGTTCATTCGACACTTGATCTTTTGTGATAATGAGAATCTTATGTAATAATGCACAGACTCTAGGTAACAGGTGTCGGGGCGTTAAAATTGGTATCATAAGAAGTTTTGTACAAACCTTGGAAGCTATATTTAAAAAAACTCTGATTAGAGCACATAGACCTAAGATGGACTTTGAGGATTAGTATTGAATAAATTCCTTGAATTTTGGTATTGTAGAGATTTTGTGAGTTTTACGAGCAATACATCCCCGTCTGGATACAAGCAGGTAGAGGTGGCTCTAGCATAGATGTACCTAGGGGTAAAACCTGAAAACACCGCTTTAAGCTAGACTCGAACGGAACTGGTGCGTGACAACGGGCCTTGCTGCACTCTTGGTTACGACCCTCTAGGGGGATTTGCTTAGGATAATTCTCATTTTATTTACAAAACATTATGAAGGGTTTATTAATATATAATTCCTCAAAGAAGACATTTTTTTGATTATGGATTATATCCATAAACTATTCAATTTATGATAAGTGTTTTACAAGTTTGGATTTATGTATTGTGATTCAAAAACTAATCTATTGTATTCCATTGTTTAGAAATGGAACCTAGTGGAAGAAATGGAAATTGTATCAATGCACGCACTCTATGTAGGGATTTCCCTCCTTCTCAAGATAATTATAGTGGTTCTAGAGATGCAACTAGTGCTGATCAGCTAATCACCATACAGGGACAACTCACTCAAGTTATGAATAATAACCTTACCATATGGAGCACCCTGATCCACAACATGGAGGATCTATGTTAAATCGCTTCATCAGGAAACAACCTCCAACATTCAATGAGGGTACAAATCCACTAGTATCTGAGCAATGGATATGTTCCCTAGAGAAAATATTTCAGGCTTTGGGGAGTAGTGAAAGGGAAAATGTTTTCATGGCAATTTACCGCCTCATTGGAGATGCTGATCAATGGTGGTTATTAATTCAAAACAAAAAGGTCGATGTAGTAGTATCATGTATGGAATAGAGGGAGTTTAAAGATATTTTCTTAGAAAAATACTTTCTTCATGACCATCGAGTAGATATGGAAAGGAAATTTCTCAGTCCGGGGAAAAAAGAGGATAAGAATGACACAAAGTATGAAGCTAAATTTACAAGGTTAGCGAGGCATGAAGAAGATCATATATGTAACCAGAGGAGTAATATTGATCATTTATTTGATGGTTTAGAACCATTTCTTCATCGAGTATTTGTATCACAATCCTTCTCGTCATACGAAGACATTGTCTGACGTGCTATAAATACAAAAAATAAATTCTCTAAATATTATGACAATAAAATAAAGCAAGAGAAGAAAAGAACAGTGGAAGAAGAGACAGATAAAGGGAAAAAAAGGAAAGAATAATTTTCCACTATGTGATAATTGTGGGAAGAAACACCCCGGTACTTTCTTAAAAGGAATGGGAGTTTGTTACAAATGTGGAGAAAAAGGACACCAGGCTCATGATTGCAAGGGAAAAAAGATGATTTCAATGTTGAATGCTACAATTGTAGAGAAATGGGGCATTATGTGAATGAATGACTTATGTGCCAAGGAAACATACCTAAGAAAAGGCCAATGGATCAAGCCCAATCTTATGTTGTTACTACAGTGGAAGTGGAATAATTAATGTATTTGTGTTTTTGGACGCAAGGATTATATTCTAGTTATAAGAATAATGTGATATATATAAGGATTGTACTGCAATACTTGTTCTTTTCATTAAGGTTTCAATATTATTAAGGTAATCATATTTTTAGTATGTAAAATAAGATAAACTTTACTTTTACGGGGGAATCTTATGTGAAAATTGATTTCTGGAATTTAGATACCTTTTATAGAGAGTCCGGACAGAGGTACTTTGGGTAACAATAATGTTTGGAGTGGATTAAGTTGAACATTGGATAGTATTTTTTAAGGTTAAAACAATTATTATGATCAATTTTATGAATATTATGATACTATAGTTTTAGAAAAATGATAACCTATAGGTCGGGCGATAACCCGTCGCGTCGGAAAAAGTTGCAGGAATCGAACCTACAACCATAGTGCAACAGACCTTTATTACCTACCACTGGCCTGCAGGAAGTCCCTGGTCATTACAGTGTATTTTTCTTCATTTTAATGGTATATTTTAATGTTTGTATCCTTATACAATTAGGATAAATACAATATTTTGGAGTTCTATTATCTTTTGGAGTGAAAGATGAGTTTGTGGTAGAAATTAGTTGAAGGATAAAACTCTACTTATCAAGAATATATATATCTATATATATATATGTATATATATTTCTCTTATATTATGAGGAAACTAATTCATAAACATTAGGTAAGGTATATTAAAACCCAAAATGTGTTATCCAAATACCTTATGTTTTGTTGAACCAATGATATTTTAAATCATTATAGATTGATGGCTTTGAGGCCCTCAATTCTATAATTGTTTGTGGCTGATTACCTCAATCAATCCCTATAAATATTAATGTTTTTCCTCCAATTATGTGTCTTAAATTTCCACCAATGTTCTCCAAAACGAGGTCATAATTTGGTGGTGACCCTTTCATTTCAGTTTTCCTCTTATTAAGACTAAATTTTATTAACCCAATTTCCATTGTGGGTTTTCCCACAAAGATATTTTCTAATTTAAACCTTTTATTTTCGAAAAACAATTTCAAATTGCGATGACACAATTTATTGAAGGAGGGTAGAATTTAACACCCCATGCTTCCATGGTATGTTTACCTTTGAATAATGCAATAGCTTGCATTGTACGCAACTTTGAGATTCTAACACACTGCGACCAATCAAAGTAGACGTTATGAATAGTAATACCCACTTTATAAAATTTTATAAATTTTATCTCTCAAAATGGACTTCTTTTTTGGATTTGGAATTTCAAAATTATCCTAGGGTAAAATTTTGGTACTTTTTGGATAACTTTTATATTTTGATGAATAGTGACAATTACTAAATTTTAATTAAAAACAAATTTTTTAATGAAAATAATTAATAGGGATAAATTATAGATTTGAGAGCTTTTAAAGAATATTTAGAATATTTTTTTTACTATTTAATACAATTTTTGTCATTGGACATAATTTCACATTTAAACCGAACATAAACAGGTGTCAATCTTTTGATAGATATTATCTCTTAATAACATGCTTTTTGTTTTAACAACGGGAATTAATATTAAATTAATTTCTGCCACTTATGTGTTTTGAATTTAGAAAAATAGATTCAATATTTGGAATCTGGAGGACAAAATTTTGTATATAGGTAACTTTTATTTGTAGACATTATGAATAATTACTTCGGTAAATATTTTATTTAACATGGTTAAAGGGTAAATCCGATAAATTAGGGTAAAAAAATAATATTATAATAATATTTATTTACCTTAAAAAATGTCCTAACCCTATTGGATGATACATTTCCGACCATGGGCATTTTGGGTCGATTTTGGGACCCTATGGATCCACCTGTAGGTGATAAGGACACTTTATATTAACCCAGATAAAGTAAATACAAAATTGACATAAGAATATGTCTTTTAAAAAAACAATTTTTACATAGGGTTATATATGTTTTCTTTTCGACTATAAATATTAATTATAAAGAAAAAACTATTTCCTACATAATTGTATTTTATGTATAATGTTTAGACATTGAATAATTAAATTAATTTATGACACAATAATGATACAATATTTTCCTTATTAATTAATGAATCAAACAATTAGTATTATAAATGTTAAAATAAATATAATTTGAAAGTTTTGAGGACATAAAATAATTTTTTTATTTAATTTAACATGTTAGGATTTATTATATGAATATGGTTCGAATTAATAAATTTTTTATGACTTTAAAATTATCAATTATTGAATAGATTCAAAATTGACATTAATGAGTTTAAAAAAAAAATATTATTTTCATAATTGATACTCTATTCCTAAATATCGAAGGTTTGAACAAAGAACATATATCATGAGAATTGTATCATTAATGGACCATTTTGGGGTCTTTTGGATGTATGTAGTAATTTTATTAACTGTATAATATAAAAATACAAAGTGACACAGTAAATGTCAAACTAATTAACTAAGAGTTAAAACTAATATATATGGTTAATATAATGACAAAAATCTATCTAAAATATATTGGTTGAAATTATTTCGACCCATACCCACCTTATACTTTTAATAATCCACTTTGGAGACATTTGTAACCAAATATGAATTTACTATAAATTAATACTTTATGTTTTTTCTAAAGATCCCCTCCTCCCCCATATAAAAGGACACCACTTCTAACAAATTCATCATACCTTTAAATCCTTTTAGTTCATCCATAATATCCCCAGATACCCTATATACTATCCCACATTAATCCTATTGGCCTTCTTTTAGTCATAAAGCCAACCTAAGGATGCCTTTTGATCAAATCAAAAAGAAGAATCTGAAGAAGAGGTAACGGTTTCACCACCCTCTTTCAAGTTCCATTCTTCTTCAAATTCTTCTTTATTTTTTATATCCATTATAAAATAATAACTATAGTATCTTCTATACACTCATATGTTATTCTAAATATTTCACAACTGTATTTATTATTCTATCCATCCTTTGAATGACATGTCACCATACGTACGTACGTACGGCTTACCGTCTCCAAGTCGTGGTGTAATTGTTATTCAAAACATTATTATTTGGATGGGTATGATAATGATGTGTAATTTATGTAAATAATAAATATAACATGATAATTATTCTGTATATATGATATACCATCCAATTATATATTATTTTAATATCAAAATGATGATATTGTCGCTCGTGCGTACGTACGGACTACCGACTCCACGAACGCAATGAGATTCATTCCCCATCGTATCCAAGCAAGTCTAATTCTCATTTGATGATTAAAAATAATGATTAAGGACTTGATATCATTCTGTATATGAATAAGATACAACCTATCCATAACAAACACTACTTATGTAACAAAACATATAAAATAAAAAGAGTAAGTTAACAGCCGAAACGATGATAATACAAAGACATTATTAGCAAAGAAATGTTAAAAGATGATATATGATGTCATATTAATGTATATTATTCTTTTATAATTTAATAAAAATTATTCCAAAATTATACAAGAGGTTAACCTACCCTCAACCAAGGAAATGTACAAGGTAGGTATTTATTTCACAATCTCTTCATTATCCGAGGTTGTTTATACGTAGTTATCTACTGGGACCACTTTATCATCCACATCCATGTTTCTTAAAAATGTATTTCAAAACATTCTTACTGTTTTAAAAAATATGGGTTAAATTCATTTATACCATTGTTTGTATTTTTATAAGAATTTCATAATGAAATCTTTCTGTCATTTTCCAAACAAGATCCTTTTTAACCTTTTTGAAAGAATTAAGGTAAGAGTGTCTTTTTTAACTTATACAGCGGGTGAAAATATTTATCGCCATTTTATAATCGTCAAAGCATCCCATACTAGCTTATAAAGACATTTTCAAATTAAATATTTTATTTTATAATTATGTGACTTTTCAATGATTTAAAAAAAGTTATATTTCTCTCAAATAGTTTTGATTTCATTTATGTCAACATCCTTTGTTTGATTTTACGCTTATTTGAAGTTGATTTTTTATGATACAAAATTTAGATATTGTATTGAAGGTTTTGTGATATGTTTGAATGTGGATGTGTTATTTTTATACCCTTCATGGTTTTTGGAGAAAGTATTGACATTGCGTATGCTAGTTTTAATATGTATTTTGATGTTATGTTTAAACCTGTTCATATGAGGAATGCATTGGACTTAATAAGTGACAGGTGGAGCCCTTTACAGTTCCTTGATGCATCAGTAGGTCTCATGAGACAAACTACTATCTTGGCACAATGCCTTGACAATATCTTATTTTTAGTCTTGGAACATGGCCTTGACTAATTGGTTTTGATAGTATGGCATTATGCATTTTATCATTATGAAAGTGGTTATTGATATTGCATGTGATTATTCGACTATTAGAATATCCATGTGAATAAGTAAATGGCATTATTTATATTATTTTTGCCATGTTATGATGAAGTTAATGTTTAAATGGATTTTGTTTTAGTTATGAATTTTCTTAAATGTTTATGTTTTTTAATAAAGTTTCCGCTATATTGTAATCTTTACTGAGAATTTGAGCTCTCCCCTTTCAATGTTTTATTTTTCCCAGGATGTGAATAAGTATTTTATGAATGACCTACAGGGATAGTATGAGGGAATATGAAGGCAAGATTTTGTTGTAGTTTTTCACTTTATTATGTAATGTAAGACTTATGAATGTATCTATTGTTTCCATGGATACTTAACTAATCGGTCTATCGAGAAATGATGTTTTGTGATCATGCCAATGTTATGTAATAATGCACCGACTCTGGGTATCTGGGGTCGGGGCATTACAATAATCGTTTATTGTATTGACAGATACATGATTATATGATATTTTAGGGTCTTGTTATTGATAATTTTTATCTTTAGCAAGATATACTCCACTAGATTTATCTTCTTCAAGTTCACCAAGAAATATATAACGAATATATCACCCTTCTTCAGGTGGTCTTTATCTCCATTTCTTGGAAGTAGGAAACCTGAAACCCATTATTCTAGCAGCTTGATGTTTGTCGAGATATATTTTATCATTGGTGATTTCACTCCTTTGAGACTAAGGCACTCTAATGCCTTCCCATTCTCAATGTTTCTGGATTCATTTCGTAGTTCGTGGGTGGAAAAAATAGCTTCCCCATTATATGGTATTCTAATTTTATAAGATTCCATATTGATAAAAAGGGATGATTTTTTCCTAAAACTATTGAAAGAAAAAATTTCTCTCCAGCCTTCATTGAAAAAAATTACAAACTAAAAAAACACTGCAAGAAACATCAGATAAACTGGATTAGGTCCTTTCAGTTTGGCTACATAGAGACTCTCGTAGCCATTCGACTTGATATTTTTTGTAATTATGGAATTATACTTTGAAAATAACTTTAAATTTAATAACCTCTGTATGTAGATTTCCATTCAAAAACATCCTTAAATAAATTGATTTTTATGAGAATATTATTTCAAAGACAACTATATTTATGCCAAACTAGAAATGCAGAATGACCCTCTTGAATAAGGGTATAGCTTCACCACGAAAATACAAGAAAACCGATGTGGGAAAATTAATATAGGGGCCTTTATGTATACATTGATGCGATGGTTTATATTCCAAAATTGATCCAACGGTTGAAATAAAAACGATCTGAAATTATGGTTAAGATGAAATCCAAAAAAGGATTTGGTTGTTTCTAATTAGTTGTTAGTTTTAAAGTAAAAAATTCATATTAAGAGAAAGTTAACTCGAAATGTTTCTTAAAATAAAATAAAAATACAAAAATGTAATAAATTCAATTATGAAATTTATGTAAGGAAACAATCCTTCCAAATTTATATGAAAATTTTCAATAATGAGGATATTTATTCTTTAAGATATTTATGACCTGTAAAATTGTCTTAAAGAATGAATATTTTGGATTCAAAAAACATGGGTTCCAAAAAAAACAAAAAAAAATTATTAATGAAAAATTTAGATTAAGGAAATTTTTTATTAATGAAATACTTGGATTATGAATGATTTTGATTAAGAAAAAAAATTAATGAAAAAAATTTTGATTTAGGAAAAAATTGATTAAAAAAGAAATAATTAATGAAAAAATTGGTTACAAAAAAATCTGATTAGTGAAAAAATTTGATTAAACAAGAAAATTTACTCCTCCTATGGAAACGAGTTTTTTAATTTAAAGAGATAGGTTGTAACAAATAGTTAATATAGAATATTTCATAATGGTTATCATTACTATATTTTCATTAATGTATTAAAATCTATCGAAAGGTAATGTTTTTGTAATAATATCACCATGTTGATCTTGCATTATGATAAATTGAAGAATGATATATTCTTTCAGTGTGTGATCCCTAAGAAAGTAATACCTAATAACTATATTTTTTTTTTCAGGAGAGTGATGTTCATGGTTTTTACTTAGGAAAATGGCACTGTTATTATCACACAGTATCTATTTTTGGTAAAACTCATGCCATAGTCTATAAGTGTGTGTTGCATCTAAAACACTTGAGAATATCAAATTCCAACTACTACATATTAAACTTCAACAGTGGAATTTACTACAAAGTGTTTCTTTTTTCAAGGCCAAGAAACAAATGAATCTCCTTTGAAATGACATGTTTCGGATTTATCAATTCGACATCCTCAAAAATCATCATCCAAACAAAATTTTAAAACAAAATAATTTTTAGGTGAATATTGAAGTATGAAATTCATAGTTCCCCTTAAATAATAAAAAATTATTTTCACTAAATTTAAATGGGATTCCATTGGACTAGATTTCTATATTTCACATAATAATACTGAAAACGTTAAGTCTGGACGACTAGATTTCAAATATAGTAAACTTCATATCATACCTCTAAATGAGGTTGGATCTACTGGTTTCCCAGCATCATCAAGATCAAGAGAATTTGAGTTTATAATAGGAGTACTTATAGTTTTAGTGTTTTTATATCCATACATTTTATGATAATCATTAATTTTCTTATGTTGTCGCATCTATGTTCCTTCTCTTTTTGGAGAAATATGAAAACCTAAAAAAATGTTAACATACCCATTATACAAATTTCAAATTAATATTTCATTAGATTCACAAACTAATTAGTTAAATATGGTTATGTTGAACCAAATATAATGTCATCAAGATAAATTTGAACAATAAAAACATTTTTCATTATCTTTTATTATTAAAATGGTTGGATCAGCATAACCCTTATCATAATTATTTTGTAACAAAAATCCTGAAAGTATATCATACCAAGTTCCAAGGGCTTGTTTATGTCCATATAATGTATTAGTATGTTTGAAAACATGTTCAGGATATTTTTTGACTTCAAAACCATGATGTTGTTACACCTAATCTTTTTGTTGAACATAACCATTAAGGAAAATCATAGTTTAAACCCATTTAAAAATAATTGAATATAATGAATTCTCCAAAGGCATTTAATATGTAAAAATATTCACATCTAGATATAGGATCATAGGTTTATCCATAGTTTATTCCACCTTTATGATTATAGACATTACCAACTACTCTAACTGTTTATCTTATTGTGATTCCATTTTCATGACACTTATTTTTGATGACCCATTTTACTCCAATTATAGAAGATTCATTAGGTCTATCAATCATGGTCTAGACAATGTTTGTTTCGAACTCATTTAGCTCATCATACATTGATTTAATCCAATCATCATCACCTAAAGCTTCATCAGCACATTTTTGTTATAATTTGGAAAGGAATGCTAAATGCTCTACATTATTTCTTAAGGAAGATATAGTTCTTACATGTTGATTTACATCACCAATGATGCAATAACAAAGATTATTCTTAATGAACAAATGGTTTTGGATTTTTAAAAACAAGTTATCAACATATGGTAGGAAATTTTATGGGGTAAATTCTTAAGAAATATTTTCTATAAAATTTTCCTTATTTGAAGAATCTTATATTAAAGGATGATAATCATTTTTTTAAACACATCTGAGGATATAATTTGGGGTTGTTTAAAAACAAAAGGATCAGTTTCATAAAATTTAACACGCACTATTTCTATAACTTTATAAGTGATTTTTCTAAACTCTCTATGTCATAGAAGTGGTGGAATAGCCAAGGAAAATTCCTTCATCATATTTGGGTGAACAATTATGAATGTTATCTTTAGTATTTATGATGAATAATTTGAAACCATATACTTTTAAGTAAGAAAGTATATGTTTTCTAACGTTCGACAATTCATAAGGTGTTTTTTTATGAAAAGGTCTGTTTAAAAATCATTTTATATTATAAAAAGCTGTAAAAACAGCTTCATCCCAAAAAGTGTTTAGCTATATAATATTCTATCAACGTTTTTCTAGTTATCTCTTGATGATTTATATTTATTCTTTCAACAACACCATTTTTTTTGGATTTCTTGGAGCTGAGAAGTTATGAGTAGTTCCATTCTTATTACAAAAAGTTTAAAAGTATTAATTTTTAAATTCTCATCCATGATCACTATGAATAGATATAAATGAAAGGTTTTTATCATTTTTAACATGGTATCTATATTTTTTTAAATAATAAAAAACCCCATATAGATTTGTTAGTGAATATAACCACGTAAATATAGTGTAATAATCAACTAAGAAAAATACATAATATTTTCCTTCAATACATCAAATTATTGTTGGATGCAAAAGATCCATATTCACTAACTATAATGCATCGTAATTTAATACTTCATCGGTAGATTTTAAAATTAATTTATGTGTCTTTCCATTTTTACATGGATAACAAAATTTTGATTATTCAAATATAAGGTCTGGAAGATCCTAAATAAGTATTTTCATTGAGATTTTTCATAGGATCCTAATGTTACCGTGTCTTAAACCTATATTCCCAAACCGTGATTGGTCTTATATTTCAGAAAGGAAAGGTAGATCATGGATCCCAAAGTCTTCTACAGGATGTGTGTATACATTCTCTTACCAATGAGAAGAAAGAATAAACTCTTCCTTGGAATTGTGTACTAAGCATTTATAATTCCTAAAATTCACAACGTAACCTTCATCACATAATTTTATTCTGCTAATGAGGTTTTTTAAGGCCCTTAATAAACAAAACATTTGAAATTAAAATTATATCAAGAGAAATAATGTTACCTATACCAACAATTTCTCATTAAGTATTATCTCCAAATATAACTTTTCCACCTTCCATCTTGATAATCATTTCAAAAAAGTTTTTATTACAAGTTATATTCCAGGAACATCCACCCTCTATGTACCTGGTATTGTTGTTGGTAATTTTTTTCTCTGCAAATAAAAGAGTTAGACTTTCACAATCCAAGAATTCTTTGTTCTTGAAATTTCAGAATGTAAAATTTTATGAATCCACATTTTTAAAGAAAGATAAGATTAAGAAAACCTAACTATTGGGTTATTTTAAAGAACATTTTTTTCCATTGTCCACCACACTAAAATTTAGTAAAATAATGGTGCACCATGGGGAACAAAATAATTATTACAAGAAATTGGTTTTGACTGAGTATAACCAAATCCAAAATCATTCCATAAAGGATGAATTTGGGAATACATATTGTCCAATTCTTCTTTACCAGTGGTATCATTATAGAATATTTTTAGGAATTTTGATTAATAACCATGTTCTTATCCTCATGGTAATTAGTTTTAGAAATAGAGTTAGCCTCCAAAATAATTTTCATAAAAATAAAATTTTCAAGATCCATAGAAATTTTATCCATCTCATAATTAACTTCCTTAAGTTTTTTTAGACTCATTTAAACTAACAATTTTTCTAATCGTGACCTTTAATAAGATATGATACTTTTTATTTAAAATAATATTTCTAGAATTTTTTTTCTATAACTTCTTTTTTTTTTAATTTTCATTTTCAAGAAGCTTGGAAAACCTAAACACATTTCCAAATGATGTTAAAGAGTTATATTCATGAGAATAATATTCATCATCTGAAGATATATAAAATATGTCATTATTATAATTTACCTTTAATGATTCATTTTAAATAGATTTGGCATCGTGTACCCTGGCCATTTGATAACGTTTTTCAATTGGTAGTTTAGCTAGTAGACCAATGTTCTTATGACTATAAGATTCATATTTTGAAGATTCATCAGATGAGTCACCACCACTAGCACTCTATTTATCCTTATCCTTCAATACTTTCTTGCCTTTAGTCTTATAATACATATTCTTATTTATGACAACCCTGCATTTATTACAAACTTAAACATGATTTATTACATAAACTATTCACTTGATAAAACATGTATGATTGAGAGGTATAGTGTCTTTGGGGCTTAGGATCATTACATAACAACATAAAACATTAAATACAACATCATTATTGAAAACATCCTTTACATGACCACTACATTCCCTCATACTAAGCATTGAATGGGATAACCTGAGGACATGAATAAGAAAAGGGGTGAGCTATAAAGCCCAGTAATAGAATAAACGTGGAATACATGAGGAGTAAAATACATGGTAGACAATAGTCATATCAATAGAGAACAAGAGAAAAATGAACATCAAGTAATGATAAAGCATGATAACCATAACATGGATATATGTCAACAATACTTAACATAAAATAGCATCTGCCAAGGCTCATTGCACATGGAGCATGAGTAAATCCTAATTGCACATGAAGCATGAATAAACCCTCGTTGCACTTGAATTAGCATGAGTCAACACTCATTGCACATGACTTATCATGATACTATACTTTACCCAATGCATTGGAGCGCTATAAGGGTGCACCCTTCTTAAACATTTCATTTCATGTATAAGTGTTCCATATTGATCATAAAACACGGGTTCATCAAACATAATCATTTATTCCTCGATAAAGTAATGTGGAATTCATACATGAAACATTATAATCAAAAAGTAAATGTGCATAAAGTTGAATACCCTTGATGGAGAAATGGGCATGGTATTCACTACACAAAGGCATTGGCTTAGAAAATCGGTGCAATTTCGGCAGTGTAACAGTGTGACATAAGAATTCATAAAAATGGGTGATGAGAGATAAAGGGGTGTCTCATCATATTTTAATGAAATGGACAGTAAGGGGGTCATATATATACATGTCCAAATAATTTTAATGGAATTTAGATTCATGATACAAAAGTATTTCATGAATGTAAATGAAGAGAGAGAAGTTTCTTTCGGAATTTCGGTATAGTAATGGGTGTACATGGGAGGCATTTAATGAGAGAGAAAGGGGACTACCATAATTAAAAACAATAATAGGGTAGCATGTTGGAGGTGCGAAACCATACCCCATCATTTATAATTGAAATTGAAAGGGCATAACAATATTATGAAAATTGGACAAAAAACTGAAAGAAAGAAAAACCCTTACTTGGAAGTGTGCTTTCAAAGGATTGAGAGAAGCTTGAGAGAGGATTCTTGGGAGCTTGGGGCACCTTGGGAGGATTATAGAAAGACTAGGGAAGTGTTTGGATGAACTCCAAAGTCTTTGAGTGGGGAGGAAGTGGGGGCATGGGTGGGTTTATATAGGAAAGGTGAGTGAAATCTTTATTATTTAGGTTTGGGACCCCTTGCATTAAAGTAATCCAAACCAAAAATCATCTCATGATTTTTTCACATGGTTTTTGGAAAAGGGGATAGAAAAACAATATTTTATAATTCCAAATTCCTAACTTCTTAAAATAATGGGGTTGCTTATGTGGAGGCGAGTCACACTCCCATGGAAAATAATTTAAAAGGACAAGATATTTAATAAGTATTGAGGGGTCCATTAATGCGTTTTAAAATAAGTCAAAAAAACCCAAAATCACATTATTTTAATGGTAGAACATATATTGGCCGAACATAAAGTTTATTTTATTTTATTACATCACTATTGGGTCATTATGATGTCATAAAACACATTTTATATTTAAAAAATATTTAATTTTTACCCAAAAATTTGATTGTCTCAAAAAATTATGAAAAATTTAGCGTTGGATAATTTTTAATGACCTGATTCCAGAAATATCATTTTTTTATTTAAATAATTTTATAAATATGTTAATTTACACTTTTAAAAGAAAAACTGACATTTATCCAACATTCACGGGTTTTGACAGAAATGGCTTTCAAACCTTAAAAAAATTATAATTGCATTCATAAAAGTATATGATCATTTATATATAATAATATTAATTTAATCATAATAATTATATTTTATTAAAACATTGTTTAATTATAAAAATCCCTTAATTTAATAAACCATATTTCTTAATTAAATAATAACAAAAAACACGACTTGAACTTTAAAAACTATTTACAATGTATCAACAATGACAAGAAAGTATATTATTTATTATATACCAAAATAATGTACATGAAAATAGTACTAGAGATTTGTTACATAACCCCTTAAAACAGCCTCATAAGACCAAAGGGTAAGTTGTGTGATGGTGAAAGACTCTTGGGGTGGCTTAGATAACATTGCTCAAGTGGTAATCTCTATCAACTTACACTTTTCCCATAGACGGCATAGTTCGAGCTTGACATGATGAATCTCACCTTGGGATTGGTCAAGAGCGAAGCCCAAAGACGCCACCTCTTTTCTAAGCTCTGAAAAAATGGGCTTCGTATGGAGCCATTCTAATGGATGAGGCCATCACTTCCTTTTTCTGATTAAATTGGATTTGTTAAAGCCCTATATTTATACTAATCATGTGATCATTGTTCAACAGCTATAAAAGAAACAGTCACAATTCATAACATAAAACCAAATAAGTTGACATTATATTTAAAAATTTTACATAAAGAGACATTTATTTAGATCAAGAGGGATTTCCATGAATGAATCTTTGGTTCGTTTCAATATTCCCCCCTTAAGAAATTTGGCCCTCGAAATTTCCTTTTCCCACACTAAAATAGATGTGGGTATCTTAGATTCATCATTTCCTCTAATTCCCAAGTCGCTTCTTCAAACATGTGGTTTCGCCACAACACCTTGACAAGGGGAGTTTTCTTATTTCGTAGAACTTTTTCTCTATGATCTAAGATCTTCACTGGTTGCTCCTCATAAGAAAGATCATCCTCTAACTGTACCATCTCAGAAGAGAGTACATGTGAAGGGTCCGGTATGTGCTTCCTTTAGAGGGATACATGAAAGACATCATGTACATTGGCCATGGTAGGTGGAAGTTCTAGTCGATTTGCCACATCCCCAACACGATCAAGAATCTCGAAGTTGCCAATGTACCTTGGACTTAACTTCCCTTTCCTTCCAAACCTCATGACCTTCTTCCATAGAGATATGTGTAGAAAAACCATGTCTCTAATTTTAACTCAATGTCTCGTCGACGATTATCTGCATAACTCTTCTGTCGACTCTGGGCTGCCTTGATATGCTGCTGAATGGTTTTCACCTTCTCCACCATTTGTTCGACCATTTCTGGTCCAACCAGCTTATGTTCACCAACCTCATCCCAACATTCTAGTTTTCTGCACCTTTTCGCATACAGGGCATCATAAGGTTCCATTTGGATGCTCGAGTGGAAACTATTATTATATGAGAACTCACCCAGAGGAACATTTTGATCTAATCCTCCATTAAAGTCCATTGAGCACGCTCTCAACATGTCATCAAGTGTTTGGATAGTCTGCTCATATTGCCCATCAGTTTGAGGATGATAGGTCGTACTGAAGTTCAGTTCAGTATCCAGAGCATGTGGAAGACTCTTCAAAAACATATAGGTGAATCTTGGATCTCGGTCAAACACAATAGATAGTGGAACTCCATGCAGCCTTACCACTTCCCTGATATATATCTGTGCCAGTTGATCCAATGAGAAATCCTCTCGAATAGCAATCAAGTGTGCAGTCATGGTAAGACAATCCACAACAACCCAGATTGCATTGTTTCCTTTGGATGTCCTCGGATTTCCGGTGACAAAGTCTATGGCGATGTTCTCCCATTTCCATTCTTGTATGGGCAATGGTTGCATCATCACATTAGAATTCTACCTCTCTGACTTCACTTTCTTGCACACTAGGAACTTACAACGATCTCATTCTTCATATTATCCCACCAACAATATTCTCGGAGATCTCGATACATATTTGTGCTCCCTGGGTGAATAGAGAAATTTGAACTATGTGCATTATCAAAAAAGTTCCTTCTTCAGCTCCAGACTTGACGGAACACATATTTTTTTTCCAAATCACACAATTCCTTATTCATTAACATTAAACTCCAACTATTTCCCTTTTTCGATAGCTTCCACTTTTTCCTGAATTCCCACTTCATCCTTTTGAGAATATTTTATCCTTTCCAAAAGAGACGGTTGAGCAATAATTTGTGAAAGGATTGATGATGTTCCCTTATTTATGATTCCCATGTCTATCTTCATCAAGTTTAAGAAGATTAGATCCTTCTCAATTCTCATCATTGATGGAATAGCTGGGTCCTTTATACTTAGGGCATCTTCCACAATGTTAGCTTTCCCCGGGTCATAATGTATTGAACAATCATAATCCTTGATGAGCTATATGCATCTTCTCTGGCGCATATTAATCTCTTTCTGCGTTAATATATATTTAAGACTCTTGTTGTCAGTATATATCTCACGTTTCTCCCCATAGAGATAATGCTACCAGATTTTCAAGGCAATGATCAACACTACTAACTCCAGATCATGCATTGGATAGTTTCTCTCATGGATTTTCAACTGTCTTGAGGTATAGGATATTACATTATCATTCTGCATCAGCACACATCCTAATCCCTTCTTTAAAAAATAATTGAATGTCAAAAAAATTTCCCCACTTGTGGGTAAACTGAGCATGGGCGCAGTGATAAGCTTCATTTTCAACTACTTTAAGCTTTCTTTGCATTCATCACTCTAAGAAAACTCTACTCTCTTTAGAGTTATCTTGGTAAGAGGGTTGGACAATCGTGAGAAATTTCTCAAAAATCGTCGATAATATCCAGGTAACCCCAAGAAGCTACGGATATCTGTTACCGATGTTTGCCTCGTTCATCCCTCAATTGCATTTGTTTTCGAGGAATCCACAGATATTCCATTACTTGTGATGATATGGCCCATGAATGAGACCTCCTTCAAACATAACTCACACTTGTTGTACTTTTCATAGAGCTTCTCTTTGCGCAAAGTCTCTAGTACAGTTCTTAAATGCTCTTCATGATCCTCCTTGGTTTTGGAGTATATTAGAATATAATCTATAAATACTATAACATATTTGTCAAGGTAATCTATAAAGACTCTATTATTCATGTCCATGACGATTTCTAGAGAATTAGTGTGTCTGGAAGGCAATACTATGAATTCATAGTGCCTGTATCTTGTATCAAAAGCAGACTTGGGGGAATCATTCTTCTTCACCCTTACTTGATAATATCCCGACTGCAAATATACCTTGGAGAATTATTATTCTCCACACAACTGATCGAACAAGTCATCGATCCGTGGTAGAGGATACTTGTTCTTTATCGTGATTTTGTTAAGTTCACGACAATCGATGAAAATCCGCATTGACCCATCCTTCTTCTTGACAAAGAAGACTGGTTCTCCCCATGGTGAAGCACTTGGGTGTATAAACCCTTTATCCAGATTCTTCTGTAGCTCTTTCTTCAGCCCTTCAAGCTCCATGACATCCATTCAATATGGAGTCTTGGATATTGGTAGATCCCCTGATATAAGTTCAATTGAGAATTTGATGTCCCTATTAGGAGGAAGACCATGCAGTTCCTCAGGAAACACTTCAGAAAATTCCTTCACAATAGACATTTCTTCAAGGATTGTCTTTTCCTTGGAATCAATCATCTGAGATAGATACACGTGCCTATATGGAAGTAATATCGATGCTTGAGATGATGGAGTTAAAAAAGATTCATCTTACCCCTTACACTTGTAAAGAATCGGGGGTCAATTCTCCATATGGTGTGTGATTACCCTCTCCCGACAATTTATGTTGGCTCTATATAAGGAAATCCAATCCATGCCAAGAATTGCATCAAATTACACTATATGGAGTATGATGAGGTTGGCTGGGAAATTCAATCAACAGATTATGACAGGGGAGGAGTTATATTCATGGGATGCAATGATTTCCCCATTTGTCATACTCACCACCATCTTCACTTCCATGATTTGTGGTGGTGCTGGGATTGTTCTACTAAACTTTCAAGATATAAAAGAATATGTAGAACCAGGATCAAAAAGTAAATTCTTTATTATTGAATGAATAACTAGATTACCTGTCACCACTTCATTGTGGGGGTTCACTTTGGCAGAAGTGATTGCAAAAGCTCTTCCTTTATACCTTGGAGGTTGTTGGTTGCCTCAAAAAACCATTGGATTTGGGAACTGATTTGCCAAATGCCCCGGTTCTTTGCAGTTGTGGCAATAAAAAACTCGTTGAGGTTCGAAAGGAGCGTTCCTCTCCTCAGTCGCAGTCGCGGGTCTTTCATGCCGACAGTTAACAGCTAGGTGACCTTCTCTTCCACACCTAATGAATTTCCTCGTCCCCTTGAGGAAATTTCCGGGGTGCTTCTTTCTGCACTTTTGGCACGTGGGGTGCTGGATCTTCTTAGCACCGTTGGATTTATCCATCATACCGCTAGTATTGAAGTCCACCTTACGCTTCTTGTCCCTATGATACCCATGTGATTCCCCAATCTCCATTTTGACCTTGAGGGAACAGCGGACAATTTCCTCATAGCTGTCGAAGTCACGGATCACTAATTCTTTCTGTAGGCTAGGCTTCTGCCCACAAAAGAAGTGGTCAACCTTCCATTCAGGGTAACGACCAAGCCAAAAGCATATCATTCAAGCTTTGTGATGTTTTCCTCATACGCTCTAATAGATTCTTTGTCTTTTTTCTTGAGGGAAAGGAAGTCCATTTCCATCTTAAGCCGGAGGGTGCACATAAAATATTTATCAAAAAACATCTTCCAAAAATTGTTACATTCCAACACCATGATCTCCTCCTCAGGCATCATATTTTTGATCAAATTCCACAATTGATATTATTCACCCTCTATACGATAGCCTCCATGATAACCTTCTCTTTTTCAGAACATTAAATGATGGAGAAGATCTTTTCAATGGAGTTGATCCATTGATCAGCGATCGTGGGATCAGATGATCAACTAAAAGTAGGTGGCCTTTCTCTCATGATGCTCTCGATAGAGACTTGTTCCTTCTTAGGGGGGTTTAGATGTTCTTCATGACCCGTGTTTCTATTCAAATCTTGGGTTAGATGAGAGAGAAGTGTGACAATGTTTTCAATTCCCACACCCATTGGATTCAGAATCTCATTAGTACAGTCATCACACGGATCTTCACATCGGTTGTTAGCCTGAGTCCTCCTATTACTGGCCATTGTCTAGAATACAAGTAATGTTAATGGGTAACAAATAAAGGGTAATCCAAATACAAAAGTTGATGACTTATAAATAAAATTTTATTTTCTTAACTCATGGGTCTATAGGCTTCAATCTAGGCTTTTCATGATCTACTTTATAACATCTATTCTTAGGGGATTTTTTTAATTCCCTTAATAAGGGTTCATACTAAGCTTGTAAATTTATCAAAACATATCCCCCACGAGTTTCTTAACCAGGAGTGCAGGAAGGACCATTTTCATGCACTAGTTCCCGTTCGAGTCTAGCTCAAAGCGGTGTTTTCAGGTTTTACCCATAGGATATATCTGTGCCTGAGCCGCCTCTACATGCTCATATCGAGACATGGATTTATTTGTTTGATAAACCACTTACATAGTACATACCAAAACATAGGGATATTTTTCTTATACTTACTCTTTTCTATAATGATTTACTATGGTTTTCTAATCCTAATCCCAAAAATTACTAAACCTATCCTCTGATACCAACTATGACAACCCTCCTTTATTACAAACTTAGACATGATTTATTACATAAACTATTCACTTAATACAACATGGATGATCGATAGGTATAGTGTATTTGGGGCTTAGGATCATTAAATAACATCTTAAACATGAAATACAACATCTTTATTGAAAACTTCCTTTACATGACCACTACACTCCCTCGTACATAGCATTGCATGGGATAACCTGAGGACATGCATAAGAAAAGGGTTGAGATATAAAGCCCAGTAAAGGAATAAACAAGGAATAGATGAGGAGAACAATACATGTTAGACAATAGGAATATCAATAGAGCACAAGAGAAACATGAACATAAAGGCAAGATAAAGCATGATAATCATAACATGGAAATGTGGCAACAACACTTAACATGGAATTAGCATGAGCTAAGGCTCATTGCACATGGAGAAAGAGTAAATCCTCATTGCACATGAAGCACGAGTAAAAAATCATTTCACATTAATTATCATGATTCAACACTAATTGCTCATGACATTTCTTGATACTATACGTTACCCAATGCATTGGAGTTCCATAAGGGCACACCCTTCTTAAACATTTCATTTCATTCATAAGTGTGGCACATGGATCATAAAACATGGATTCATCAAACATATTAATTTATTCCATGATAAAGGAATGTTTAATTCATACATGAAAATTTATAATCAATATGAAAAATGTGCATAATGGAGAATACCCTTGATGGAGAAATGGGCATGGTATTCACTACACAAAGCCATTGGCTTAGAAAATCGGTGCAATTTCGGCAGCATAACAACCTGACATAAGAATTCATAAAAATGGTTGATGGGAGAGAAATGAGTGCCTCATCATATTTACATGAAATGGATAGCAAGGGGGTCATATATATACATTTTCAAACAATTGTAATGGAATATAGATTCATGATACAAAATTATTTCTTGAATGTAAATGAAGAGAGAGAAGTTCATTTCAGAATTTCGGCATAGTGACAGGTGTACATTGGTGGCATTTAATGAGAGAGAAAGGGGTCTCCCATCATTCAGAAAATAAGAGGTCAGTATGGGGGAGGTTAGAAACCATACCCAAGCATTTATAATTGAAATTAAAAGGGAATAAAAATATTAATAAAATTGGACAAAAAAAGTGAAAGGAAGAAAACCCTTACTTGGAAGTGTGCTTCTAAAGGCTTGAAAGAGGCTTGAGAGAGACTTCTTGGGAGGTTGGGGAACCTTGAGAGGATTCTAGAGAGATTAGGGCAGAGGTTGGACGAACACCAAAGGCTTTGAGTGAGGAGGAAGTGGGAGCATGGGTGGGTTTATATAGGAATAGTGAGTGAATTTTTTATTATTTAGGTTTGAGACCCTATACATTAAACTAATCCAAACCACAAATCAGCTCATGGTTTTTGCCCATGATTTTTGGAAAAGGGGAGAGGAAGACAATATTTTATAAGTCCAATGTCTAAAATTCTTAAAATAATGGGGTTGCTTATGTGGAGGTGAGTCACATTCCCATGGAAAATAATTTAAAATGACAAGATGTTTAATAAGTCTTGAGGAGTCCATTAATGCTTTGTAAAATAAGTCAAACAAACCCAAAATCAAATTATTTTAATTTTAAAAAATATATTGGCCAAACATAAAGCTTATAGTACTTTATTACATCACTATTTGGTCATTATGATGTCATAAAACACCTTATATATTTAAACGGTATTTAATTTTTACCCAAATATTTGAATTTCTCAGAAAATTATGAAAAATTCACCGTTGGATAATATCAATGTCCTTATTACAGAAATATCATTTATTTTATTTAAATAATTTTCCGATTATATTAATTTTAACTTTTAAAATAAAAACTAACATTTATCGAAAATTCAAGGGTTTTGACAAAAATTGCTTTCAAACCTTAATAAAAATTATAATTGCATTCATAAAATTATATTATCATTTATATATAATAAAATTAATATAATAATAATAAAAATATTTTATTAAAATATTATTTAGTTTAATAATCTCTTAGTTTAATAAAATAGAACTCTTAATTAAATAATAACTAAAAACACTACTTGTACTTTAAAAACTATTTACAATGTATCAATAATGACAAGAAAGTATATTCATTATTATATACAAGAATAATGTACATGAACATAGTACTAGCTATTTGTTACATAACCCCTTAAAACAGATGCATAAGACCTAAGGGAAAAGTGTGATATGGTGAAAGACTCTTGGGGTGGCTCAGATAACATTCCTTGAGTGGTAATCATTATCAACTTTCACTTTTCCCTTAGACGGTCTCGTATGAGCTTGACATGATGAAGCTCTGCATAGGCTTGGTCAAGACCGAAGCCCAAAGACGCCACTTATTTTCCAAGGTCTATCAAACGGGCTTTGTATGGAGCAATTCTACTGTATGAGGTCATCACTTCCTATATCTGACTAAATTGGATGGGTTAAAGCCCTATATTTATACTAATCATGTGATCACTGTTCAATGACTATAAGAGCAACGATCACCATTCTTAACATAAAACCAAAGAAGATGACATTTTATATAAAAATTTTACATAAATAGACATTGAATTAGATCAATAGGGATTTCCATTAATGAAACATTGGGTCGTTACACTATTTCTCTCAGAATGCATTTTTTTCTATTTTTTCTATTAAGCATTGGCCAATATGGCATGATGTGTGTGTCTTATTTTCACTCTTAGTTAGTAACTTCTGAGTCATTCTTTTCCTTTTTTATTCTTCTTATATCTATAATGAATTTTATAAGGCCCCGAACATAAGCTTTACTTAATATTGAATTAAATGAATAATTCACATTGAGGATCTTTTCAGGTTTATAGTTTTAGATAATTAGGACATAACTATTACTTCTCAAAAGATTACAAAGTAGACACTTCTACTAAGTTTCCATAAATAAAGAAAACTCTTAAATTAAACATGTCTAGTTCCATGTTTTAGATAGCATGTTTTTCCTTGATCCCATCCTTGACCCTATTCATCTTTAAGTCCGGTGTAAAACATTTCAAAAACATGGGATGAGCATAAAAAGCTCAGTAAGGGATATAAAAAATGGAAAGGAAACATGAGTACATGTATACATAAGAATCAATTAAATCATACTTTACTCATAAAACCTAATCACTTTAATATACCTCATAAAATCATGAATAAAACAAAGAAATCATAAGGCATAAAGGTAAATTGATGCATTCATAACATTCTTACGTAGGGAGTAACCCTCTCGGTTATGTTTGGAATACCCATCACAGTATATTCCCTAAATCTCTTCGGAGAAACCTTAACATTTAACTCCTCCGTGTTACCCAATGCATTGGAGAGCTATATCAGGCTCACCCGCCCTTATTTTACCACGAAACCACCCATCTTCATAATAATGCCCAAGAACCATAATATAATCGTATCACATAAAATATGCCTAAATGAAACATAACATTTCAACTTTTCAATCACAAGATATCAATACAATACATTGATATGAAAACATTATGAAAACCATTTTCAATACCAAAATAACTGAAAAGTAAAACATTGTATTTATTTTTCATTTAAAATAAGGTATGTCTTATAGAGGAAGCCGAAACTCAAATAATGGTCATGGCGGCGGAGAAGTCGTTGTCGCCGCATACGTACGACAAAAACATTCCCTTTTGTCATTTAATAAAACGCTTCATATAAAAAGATACCTTTTTCGATAAATGTAAATGTCAAAAGTTTATATAGACCGTATAAAAGAAGGTTATGTATAAAACAAAATATACCTTAATGAAATGATATTGAGACGAAGTCACATACAAAGACGGTATCCTTGGATTAATGATAAATCAATTACATAATTATGTGTGACAACCGAATACACCAAATATAAGTGGATATTAAGTGTAAACCAATCAGAGGTTATTCACACATATTCATAGAACGACATATTCAAGGAGTGCAAGTATATCCCAAAGAATCAAAATTGGGTTAAGAAGTTCCCTGGAAAAAATTCGACAGCCTAACAGCGTCACTTCAAAATTCAGAAAATGAGTTGATGAGAGATAAAAAGGGTAACTCATCACATGGACATAAAATTTACATCAATAAGGATATAGAAGAACATATCCCAACATTACAA
Source organism: Viscum album (assembly GCA_963277665.1). Taxonomy (NCBI): domain Eukaryota; kingdom Viridiplantae; phylum Streptophyta; class Magnoliopsida; order Santalales; family Viscaceae; genus Viscum; species Viscum album. Next base: position 1,834,960,616 of record OY728161.1, on the reverse strand, counting down.
TATGTAAATTAAAAGGCCCAACAAAGAAGTCTTTTAAAAAGAGGAGGGTGAAAGGTTCCCTTACCGACTTGGGTATCTTTCGAAACATACACCCCACGAAATAAGGACAATAAAAAATTTATTTAAATACTCATAAACTAAAGTATATTACACAAAAAGTAAATAATGGGCAGTACATATACCAGTCAAATAAATTGGTGGCAAATTTAGCATAAATCTCACGGGAATAAAAGTGAGATGAAAAACCCCTTACGAAAACTCGGCAGCCTAACGACACCACTTAAAACATCCAAAAAATGGATTGATGAAATGAAAGAGGGTCTATCGTCATATGAACATAGAATGTACAGTAATATTAATATAAGAGAACACCCCCCAACTAATAAAGAGGAGCTTAAATGAAATGACATTAAAGAGAGTACTTAAAAAGAAAGAGAAAGGTAGGATCCCTTACCTCGTGTCCGACATGACTCAATCGTTCTTTAATCTCATGAATAATAAAATATGGTCAATTTATAATTTCTTAAGGACCTCCTTTAAATATTATTATACAGTTCATTTCACAAATTATAACGTTATAATAATTGGTTAATAAAGTGAGTTCATATCAGACGTTTTTGAAGATGTTCGGTACAAGAGAAAAATTGAACTTGTTGGAAAAGAATTTTCCATGTAGTTATAGGTACATAATATCTAGAATAGTATTGATGTTTTAAATATCACATATATCTTGTATATATTCATTTTATACTATTCCATAGCATTTGGAGATAAAAATTAAAAGCACCGTTCATGGAGACAGTAGGTCGTACATACGCATGAACGCTACTTTCATTTTTTGTCATATTAATGGAATAAAAAAAAATGAGAGATATATATATTGTAATTCCAGAATGATATCCATCATTTAGATGTAATATATTACATATATATCCATTATATATATGTACTTATAATAGTGCATAACATTTTGAGATAAGAAATGAAATGTACCGTTCATGGATTCGGTAAGCCGTACATACGCATGAACGCTACTTTCGTTTATTTTTTTTGTATTAAATGGAATGAAATAACAATGATAGAAAGGAATATTATAATTCTAGTAGGATATCATATGTAATACCATTAATTCCATTCTTTATACGTCCCACATATGGCATTAACGAATCAAATCACTTTCATGGGGCAGTAGTCCGCACTTCCTAAAATTAAGATATCGCGTTTACCCATAATGGAAACCATAAGGGTATGCAATAAATTAAAAATACCGAAACTTAAGAAAAAAATAAACATATTATATATCATATATAAATAAAGTGACATCTTAATGGCCACCTTTGAAGGTGTTAAAAGAATATTGAACAATCATCGTTTCGTGAGGCAGTAATTCGCCATCCAGAGAAACAGTATGTTCTTTAACCATTAGATGGAGGTGTGTGAAAGTGTAGCTCTAATACTTCTTATAAAAACATCATAGTATGTTTAAGATACTGTTTTTGTTACAAAAAAAGTAATAAAAAGATTTTAGGGGTTTGGAGAAGCAAAATAAAACAAAAGAACACAGGGGAAGACATTATCTTTAAATCGGGTAACTCACTTTAATTTGAGCTCAAAGGATTCCTTGGAAAGGATTCTGCCGAAAATGAGGCTTCAAGGATGAATAGAGGGATGTGGAGAGATTAAATGGGCAGGGGTTGGCCGATACAAAGGCTTGATAGGTGTGTGTAAGGTTGTAGAGGTGGGGGCCTTCTATAAGAGGAGAGGAGGGTCACTCTTGGAAAGTTATAAAATATTACTTTATTTTATAATGATTTTCTGATTTTAAAGGCCCCAAACGGATATATTTCTAGTATAAGGTGATAGGGTTTCGAAATCCCCCCATCAAATAGGTTTTTGACAAGTGTAGGTGTTAGATTTTACATTATCGTTTAATTTTATTTAAATCGTTAAATAATGAGGTAATCGCTGCATCATCATGGTGTCATAAATAATTTAATTTATTTTGTGTCTAATATTTTTAAAAAATATATCATGATGTAGTAAATCTTTTTATATTTATAATGAATAATTATAGTAAAAAATATGACCTGTTTAACCCCATGTAAAAACTGTTTTAGTAAAACAACTCATTTTTGTGACATTTTAATTTTAACTTTAAATAAAAAGGTATTAATGTCATTTTCCTACCTAAGTGGCTCCATGGGTCCCCAAGTTGACCCATGGATTTTCCTGGTCAGACATGTATCATCCAATAAGGTTAGGACATGTGTCTTGGTCATTTCATAATATTAAGACATTATTTTTAACTTAAACTACACTAATTACCTCTAATCGCGATTAAAACATAGAAGTTAATATTCACCAAAAAAAATATTTTAAACCCATTGAACCACATTTGACATCCTAATGACAACCATTTATGTCGGATTTTTTGAAATTAAAATCACATAAGAGGTAAAGATTCATTTAAACTAAAAAATCAGTTTTTAAACTACCACTTAGTGGTTTCACTATTCACCAAAAATTGATGTTTTTCAGAAAAATAACAAAAATTCACCGTCATATATTTTTGATATTCCGAATTAAAAATTGAATTCTGTTTTAAAAAATTCAAAACATATAAGTTTCATTAATTAATTTAATAATTAATTCCCGCTGTCAAAACAAATATCTTGTTTTTAAGAAACAATATCTATTGAAAGATTGACACTATTTTAAGTCCAATTTCAAAGTGAAATTAATTTCAATGACCTCTATTGGATCAAATGGTAAAAATATATTATAATTTAACTTAAAAACAAATTCAAAATATAATCTAATCATATAAATAAATTAGATTAAAAAGAGGTTTTGAATTAAAATACAACATTTTTCAGTATTCATTAAAAATGAACTTTATCCGAAAAATACCAAAAATTTACACAAAGTAAATTTTGATGTCCCGATTATAAATAAGAATATAATTTTGTCAAATATAACACATAAAATTGTCAAAAAGTGTATTTAAAAGAGGTTTCCATTAAAACGTGGTTAATCGACCTTTTAATGAATATTAGAATGTTTATGCATAAAATTGGATTCATTCTCATTTTTAATCCTCTAAAATTTCTTGTAGAAGGTAAAATTATTTTACAAACATATATAATAATTTTGTAGTTAGTTCTGTTCATTCCCGCCATTACAATGGCTAGGCGTTAACTACAATTTAAAATAAAATTATTTTATTATTAGAGTGCAATGTTAGATTTCAAAGGAACTCATTGTTGCGTATTGGGTAAGCCATCAAGCATAGCGTTCTCTTTAAATTAATATTAACATTTTATTCAAAAAAAGTATAAATATAAAAATTTCATATTCTTTATTTACCGGGGGTGTTACATCCTTCCCCCCTTTTGGGAATTGGATCCTCGCAAATTTTAAATTGGGCTGGGAAACATCATTGAAAATCCCACATTAGAACAAGAGTCTGTAAAACTATCACTTTAAAATAAAGATAGAGAAGTACAAAGGTCACCCGATTTAACCCATACTAGGATTCTAGGTTGGAAAACATGGATATCGAAGAAAAATAAAAGGGTCATGTTTTGAGGGAGAGTGATTGAAAACATGTTTAGCAGAAAGTTAACCACTAGAAAATCACAAACTTGTGGTGGGTTAAATGGTATTCTATTCCCCTGTAGGAAACGTTAATAGACAACATTTTTATTTTAAGTTACTTTTCATTGAGGAATTTATTTTTGATCTTAAGGAAACATACTTACTTGTCATGTTGACGTTCAACTTTTAGTACATTTCTTACACAAACTCATACTTTCCCCAAATGATGAGTATTTAGGAAGACTTGTTCACATTAAGAGTACTATAATCATCTTCTAGAGAACCACCTAATCCACAAAAGAGAACTATATATTTCCCATGTCTTTAGACCCTTACCAAAACCAAAATTGTTAGAATAAGATCAGATAATCCAGAAAAGGATAACCCTTTACAAAAAGAAAATCTATTCTTAATCTCCAAAATTTGTCCAACAAAACCCAAAGTTCAACGAAGACCATTCGATAAACAATTTGTCCATAAAATTCTTCAATGTAAACCAAACTAAGATTGAAACCCGAATATTTGAAGGATTTAATCACATTGCCATCCACAATAAACCTTATCATTTATCTTCAAATAACATCAGTTGCTCTTAAAGTCTCATATTGAAATGTAATTATCCTAATCACATATCCTCCATGATAGGTTAACAATTTCCATAGATAACCCAAAATCAACTTACTCTTAATTCCAAAAATCATCTAACTAAAAAGAATAAGTCATACTAACTAGGGACTTCACGTAGTCTAGTGGTAGGCAATAAATACCAGTTGCACTTTGGTTGTGGGTTTGATTCCCGCAACTTTGTCCGACGCGAGGGGTTGTCACACGGTCTACATGTTGTCCTTTTAATGAAACTAAAAAAATAACCCTAACATGTTTTAACCTCATGTTTATCTCAAGTCGTTCATATTTCATCATAACATATAGTAACCCATAATTACTTCAAAAGTATGGTTCATATAAACCCTAATGGTTACCCTTATAATTATTACCTGAACTTCGACATCAATTGGTCATCTTTTACATGATGCATTACAGAACATACCAAGGTTCAAGTGGTTGATCATGACTCCTTGATAGTTGGTTTAGAACAACGAAGAGTTTCCTTATTGAATCCCCCATTTCAACTGGTATCTTAATCAGAGAACCACCACAGTTTCCTTCAAACCCATTGCCACATTGGTGCCTTCTAGATCCATCCATTTACTAAAACCAAAAATGTAAGTGTGAGTATATCAAAAAAATTATCAGGTACTAATGAGGAAGATAAACACTAAGATATTCTTACTCATTCACTTTATCAAAAAACTATGACTCTTTATGAAATCGTAACCATTATGGTAATGTCACTTATGCTTAGAGAATACCCTAACCACTAAAGTTATCTAAACATCCCTTTGATACCAACTATAAGGCCCCGAACTTAAGATTTACTTAATATTGAATTAAATGAATAATTCACATTGAGGATCTTTTCAGGTTTATAGTTTTAGTGAATTAGGACATAACTATTAAATCTCAAAAGATTACAAAGTAGACACTTCTACTAAGTTTCCGTAAATAAAAAAACTCTTAAAATAAACATTTCTACTTCCATGTTTTAGATAACATGTCTTTCCTTGATCCCATCCTTGACCCTATTCATCTTTAAGTCCTGTGTAAAACATTTCAAAAACGTGGGATGAGCATCAAAAGCTCAGTAAGTGATAAAAAAATATAGAAAGGAATCCTGAGTACATGTATACATAAGAATCAATGAAATCATACTTTACTCATAAAACATATTCACATTAATATACACCATCAAATCATGAATAAAACATAGAAATCATAAGGCATAAAGTTAACTTGAGGCATTCATAACACTCTAACAGAGGGAGTAACCCTCTTGGTTACATTTGGAATACCCATCACAGTATATTCTCTAAATCTCTTCGGAGAAACCTTAATGTTTAACTCCTCTGCATTACCCAACGCATTGGAGAGCTATATCGGGCTCACCTGCCCTTAGTTTATCACGGAACCACCAATCTTCATAATAATTTCCAAGAACCATAACATAATCGTATCACATAAAATATGCATAAAGGAAACATAACATTTCCCCTTTTCAATCACAAGATATCAATACAACACATTGATATAAAAACATTATGAAAACCATTTTCAATATCAAAATAAAATAAAATTAAAACATGGTATTTATTTTTCATTTAAAAAAAAGGTATGGCTTGTAGAGGAAGCCGAAACTCAAATAATGGTCATGACGGCGGAGAAGTTGTTGTCGCCGCTTAAGTACAACAAAAACATTCCCTTTTGTAGTTTAGTAAAGCGCTTCATATAAAATGTTTCCTTTTGGATAAAATTAAATTTCAAAGGGTTTTATACACCGTATAAAATAAGGTTGTGTATAAAACAAAATATTTCTCAATGAAAGGAGATTGAGACGAAGTCCCATACAAAGACGGTATCCTTGGATTAAGGATAAATCAATTACATAATTATGTGTGACAAACGAATACACCAAATATAAGTGGATATTAAGTGTAAAACAATCATAGGTTATTCACACATATTAATATAACTACATATTCAAGGAGTGAAATTTTATCCCAAAGAATCAAAATTGGCTTAAGAAGTTCCCTTTAAATATTTCGACAGCCTAACGACGTCACTTCAAAATTCAGAAAATGAGTTGATGAGAGATAAAAAGGGTAACTCATCACTTGGAAATAAAATTGAAATCAATAAGGATATAGAAGAACATATCCCAACATTCAAATATGTAAATTAAAAGACCCAACAAAGAAGCCTTTTAAAAAGATGAGGGTCAAAGGTTCCCTTACCGACTTGGGTATCTTTCGAAACATACACCCCATGAAAGAAGGACAATAAAAAATTGATGTAAATACTCATAAACTAAAGTATATTACACAAAAATTAAAATAATGGTTAGTACATATACCACTAAAGGGAAATGGTGGAAAATATAGCATAAATCTCACGGGAATAAAAGTGAGATGAAAAAGCCCTTATAGAAACTCGTCAGCCTATCAGCACCACTTAAGACTTCCAAAAAAAAGGATTGATGAAATCAAATCGGGTCAATCATCATATGAACATAGAAAGTACAATAATATTAATATAAGCGAACATCCCCCAACTAATAAAGAGGATATTAAAAGAAATGACATAAAAGAGAGTACTTAAAAATAAAGAGAGAGGTAGGATCCCTTACCTCTTGTCCGACATGACTCGATCGTTAATTAATCTCTGGAATAATAAAATTTGGTTAATTTATAATTTATTAAGGACCTACATTAAAGATTATTACTCAGTTCATATCACAAATTATAATGTTATAATAATTGTTTATTAAAATGAGTTCATATCAGACTTTTTGTCGATGCTCAGTACATGAGTAAAAATTGAACTTGTTGGAAAAGAATTTTCCATGTAGTTATAGGTCAATAATATCCAGAATAGTATTAATGTTTCAAATATCTTATCTATCCAGTATATATTCACTTTATACTATTCCATAGCATTTGTAGATAAAAAATTAAAAGCACCGTTCCTGGAGACGGTAGGCCTTACATACGCATGAATGCTAATTTCATTTTTTGTCATATTAATGGAATTAAAACAAAATGAGAGATATATATCTTATAATTACAGAATGATATACATCATTTATATGTAATATATTACATATATATCCATTATATATATTTAATTATAATAGTACATAATATTTGGTGATAAGAAATGAAATGTACCGTTCATGGAGAGGGTAATCCGTACGTACGCATGAACGCTACTTTCATTTTTTTTTTGTATTCAATGGAATGAAATAATAATTATATAGAGGCATATTATAATTCCAGTAGGATATCATATGTAATACCATTAATTCCATCCTTTATATTTCCCCCAAATGACATTAACGAATCAAATCACTTTGAGGGGGCAGTAGTCCGCACTTCCAAAAATGAAGATATCGTGTTTACCCATAATGGAAACCATAAAGGTATGCCATAAATGAAAAATACAGAAGATTAAGGAAAAAATAAACATATTATATATCATATATAAATATAGTGACATATTAATGGCCACCTTTGAAGGTGTTAAAAGAATATTGACCAATCATTGTTTCGTGAGGCAGTAATTGGCAATCCACAGAAACAGTATGTTCTTTAACCATTAGACAGAGGTGTGTGAAAGTGTAGCTAGAATACTTCTTATAAAAACATCCTAGTATATTTAAGATACTGGTGTTGATACAAAAAAAGTAATAAAAAGAGTTTAGGGGTTTGGAGAAGCAAAATAAAACAAAAGAACACAAGGGAAGACATTACCTTTAAATCAGGTAACTCTCTTTGATTTGAGATCAAAGGCTTCCTTAGAAAGGATTATGCCCAATGTAAGGCTTCAATGATTAATTGAGGGATGTGGAGAGATGGAATGGGAAGGGTTTGGACGAGACAAAGGCTTGAGAGGTGTGTGTAAGGTGGTAGAGGTGGGGGCCTTTTATAAGAGGATAGGAGGGGCACTCTGGGAAAGTTATAAAATATTACTTTATTTTATGATGCTCTTCAGATTTTAAAGGTCCCAAATGGTTATATTTCGAGGATAAGGTGATAAGGTTTCGAAATAAACCCATCCAATAGGTTTTTGACAAGTTTAGGTCTTATATTTTACATTATTGTTTCATTTTATTTAAATCATTAAATAATGAGATAATCGATGCCTCATCATGGTGTCATAAATAATTTAATTTATATAGTGTCTAAATATTATAAAAAATATTCCATGATGTTTGAAATCTTTTTATCTTTCTAATTAATAATTATAGTAAAAAATATGACTTGTATAACCCCATGTAGAAATTGTTTTAGTAAAACAACACATGTTTGTGACATTTTAATTTTAACATTAAATAAAAAGGTATTAATGTCATTTTCCTACCAAAGTGTCTCCATGGGTCCCAAAGTTGACCCATGGATTTTATTGGTCTTCCATGACTCTTCCAATAAGTGTAGGACATGTTTCATGGTCATTTCATATTAGTAAAACATTATCTTTACCTGAAACTACACTAATTACCTCTAATCGCAATTAAAACATAAAAGTTACTATTCACCAAAAAAATTATTTTAAACCCATTGAACCACATTTTACATTTTAATGACAACCGTTTATGTCAGATTTTTTGAAATTCAAATCACAGAAGTGGTAAAGTTTCATTTAAATGAAAAAATCAATTTTTAAACTACCACTTAGTGGTTTCACTATTCACCAAAAATTGAAGTTTTTCAGAAAAATACCAAAAATTCAACCTAAGATATTTTTGATATTCCGAATTGAAAATTGATTTCTGTTTTAAAAAATTCTAAGCATATAAGTTGAATTAATTAATTTAATAATTAATTCCCACTGTCAAAAGAAATAGCTTGTTTTTAAGAAACAATATCTATTGAAAGATTGACAATAATTTAAGTCCAATTTCAATGTGAAATTAATTCCAATGACCACTATTGGATTAAATAGTAAAAATATATTATAATTTCACTTTAAAACCAATTAAAAAGATAATCTTATCATATAAATAAATTAGATTAAAAAGAGGATTTGAATTCAAATACAACATTTTCACTATTCATTACAAATGAACTTTATCGGAAAAATACCAAAAAATTACACAAAGTAAATTTTGATGTCCCGATTATAAAGAAGAATTTAATTTTGTAAAATATAACACATAAAATTTTCAAAAAAATGGATTTAAAAGAGGTTCTCCATCAAAAGTAGGTTAATCGACCTGTTAAAGAATATTAGAATGTTTACGCTTAAAATTGGATTCATTCACATTTTTAATCCTCTAACATTTATTTTAGAAAGTAAAAAATATTTTACAAACATATATATTCATTTTTTTAGTTCGTTCTTTTAATTCCTGGTATTACAACGGCTAGGCGTTATCTACCATTTAAAATAATATTATTTTATTATTAGAGTGCAACGTCAGATTTCGAAGGAACTCGTTGTTGTGTATTGGGTAAGCCATCGAGCATAGAATTCCCTTTAAATTAATATTAACATTTAATCAAAAAATGGATAAATATAAAAATTTCATATTCTTTATTTACCTGGGGGGTTACATCCTTCCCGACTTTTGGGAATTGTGTCCTCGCAATTTTAAAATTGGGCATGGAAACATCATTGAAAATCCCACATTAGAAGAAGATTCAGTAAAACTATCAATTTAAAATAAATAAAGAGAAGTACAAAGGTCCCCCGAGTTAACCCATAGTAGGATTCCATGTAGGAAAACATTGACATGGAAGAAAAAGAAAAGGGTCATGTTCTAAGGGAGAGTGATAGAAAACATGTTTAAGAGAAAGTTAACCACAAGAAAATCCCATACTTGTGGTGGGTTAAATGGTATTCAATTCAACAGTAGGAATAGTTAATAGATAATATTTTTTTAAGTTACTTTTCATTGAGGAATTTATTTTTGATCTTAAGGAATCATACTTACTTGTCATGTTGACTTTCAACTTTTACTAGATTTCTTACACAAACTCATACTTTCCCCAAATGATGAGTATTTAGGAAGACTTGTTCACATTAAGAGTACTATAATCAACTTCTAGAGAACCACCTAATCCACAAAAGAGAACTATATATTTCCCATGTCTTTAGACCCTTACCAAAACCAAAATTGTTAGAACAAGATCAGATAATATAGAAAAGGATAACCCTTTATAAAAAGAAAATCTATTCTTAATCTCCAAAATTTGTCCAACAAAACCCAATGTTCAACGAAGACCATTCGATAAACAATTTGTCCATAGAATTATTCAAAGTACACCAAACTAAGATTGAAACCCAAATATTTGAAGCATTTAATCACATTGTCTTCCAAGATAAACACTAACATTTATCTCCAAATAACATCAGTTACTCTTAAAGTATCATATTGAAATGTAATTAACCTAATCACATATCCTCCATGATAGGTTAATAATTTTCGTAGATAAACCAAAATCAACTTACTCTTAATTCATAAAATCATCTAACTAAAAAGAATAAGTTATAATAACTAGGCAATTCATGTAGTCCAGTAGTAGGTGATAAATACTAGTTGCACTTTGGTTGTGGGTTCGATTCCCGCAACTTTGTCCGACGCGACGAGTTGCCACAAGGTCTACGTGTTGTCTTTTTATAAAACTCCAAAAATAACCCTAACATGTTTTAACCTCAAGTTTATCTTAAGTCGTTCATATTCCATCATAACATATAGTAACCCATAATTACTTCAAAAGTAAGGTTCATATAAACCCTAATGGTTACCTTTATAATTATTACCCGAACTTCGATATCAATTGGTCATCTCGTACATGATGCATTACAGAACATACCAATGTTCAAGTGGTTGATAATGACTCCTTGATAGTTGTTTAAAACACCCATGAGTTTCTTTATTGAATCCCCCATTTCATCCGGTCTCTTAATCAGAGAAACTCTACAGTTTCCTTCAAACCCATTGTCACTTTGGTGCCTGCCAGATCCATCCATTTACTAAAAACAAAAATGTCAGTGCGAGTATATCAACAAAATTATCATGTACTAATGAGGAAGATAAACACTAAGATATACTTACTCATTCACTTTATCTAAAAACTATGACTCTTTCTAAAATCCTAACCATTATGGTAATGTTACTTATGCTTAGAGAATACCCTAACCTCTAAAGTTATCTAAACCTCCCTTTGATACCAACTATAAGTCCCCAGCCTTAAGAATTACATAATATTGAATTAAATGAATAATTCACATTGAGGATCTTTTCAGGTTTAGAGTTTTAGAGAATTAGGGCATAAATATTACATCTCAAAAGATTACAAAGTAGACACTTCAACTAAGTTTCCATAAATAAAAAAACTCTTAAAAGAAACATGTATAGTTCCATGTTTTAGATAGCATGTCTTTCCTTGATCCCATATTTGACCCTATTCATCTTTATGTCCTATGTAAAACATTTCAAAAACTTGGGATGAGCATAAAAAGCTCAGTAAGGGATATAAAAATATTGAAAGGAAACTTGAGTACATGTATACATAAGAATCAATGAAATAATACTCTACTCATAAAACATAATCACTTTAATATACCTCATCAAATCATGAATAAAACATAGAAATCATAAGGCATAAAGGTAACTTGAGGCATTCATAACATTCTTACGTAGGGAGTAACCCTCTTGGTTACGTTTGGAATACCCATCCCAGTATATTCCTTAAATATCTTCAGAAAAACCTTAACATTTAACTCCTTCAAATTACCAAATGCTTTGGAGAGCTATATCAGGCTCCCCCTCCCTTATTTTATCATGGAACCATCCGTATTCATAATAATTCCCAAGAACCATAACATAATCGTATCACATAAAACATTCATAAAGGAAACATAACATTTCCACTTTTCAGTCACAAGATATCAATACAACACATTGATATAAAAACATTATGAAAACTATTTCCAATACCAAAATAAATGAAAAGTAAAAAATGGTAATTATTTTTCATTTAAAAAAATGTATGGCATGTAGAGGAAGCCGAAACTCAAATAATGGTCATGGAGGCGGAGAAGTTGTTGTCACCACATACGTACGACAAAAACATTCCCATTTTTGGTTTAGTAAAATGCTTCGTATAAAAAGATTCCTTTTGGATAATTGTAAAAGTAAAAGGGTTTTATACACCATATAAAATATGGTTGTGTATAAAAAAAATATGCCTCAATGAAAGGAGATTGAGATGAAGTCCCATACAAAGACAGTATCCATGGATTAAGGATAAATCAATTACATAATTATGTGTGAAAAACGAATACAGCAAATATAAGTGGATATTAAGTGTAAAAAAATCAGAGGTTATTCACACATATTCATAGAACGACATATTCATGGAGTGCAAGTTTATCCCAAAGAATCAAAATTGGGTTAAGAAGTTCCCTTGCAAAAATTCGACAGCCTAACGGCATCACTTAAAAATTCAAAAAATGAGTTGATGAGAGATAAAAAGGGTAAATCATCACTTGGACATAAAATTTACATCAATAAGGATATTGAAGAACATATCCCATCATTAAAATATTTAAATTAAAAGACCCAATAAAGAAGTCTTTTAAAAAGCGGAGGGTGAAAGGTTCCCTTACTGACTTGGGTATCTTTCGAAACATACACCCCATGAAAGAAGGACAATAAAACATTGATTTAAATACTCATAAACGAAATTATATTACACAAAAAGAAAAATAATGTTCAGTAAATATACCACTAAAAGTAAATGGTGGAAAATGTACCATAAATCTCACAGGAATAAAAGTGAGATGAAAAACCCCTTATGAAAACTCAGAAGCCTAACAACACCACTTAAAACATCCAAAAAAAATGGATTGATGAAAAAAAATAGGTTCTATAATCATATGAACATAGAATGTTCAGTAATATTAATATAAGAGAACACCCCCCAACTAAGAAATATGAGCTTAAAAGAAACGACATAAAAGAGAGTACTTAAAAAGAATGAGATAGGTAGGATCCCTTACCTCATGTCTGACATGACTCGATCGTTCTTTAATCTCTTGAATAATAAAATTTGGTCAATTTATAATTTCTTAAGGACCTCCTTTAAAGATTACTATTCAGTTCATATCACAAATTATAATGTTATAATAATTGGTTAATAAAGTGAGTTCATATCAGACGTTTTTGTCGAAGTTCGGTACATGAGTAAAAATTGAACTTGTTGGAAAAGAATTTTCCATGTAGTTATAGGTACATCATATCCAGAATAGTATTGATGTTTTAAACATCATATATATCCATTATATATTCATTTTATACTATTCCATAACATTTGGAGATAAAAAATTAAAAGCACCGTTCATGGAGACGGTAGGCCGTACGTACGCATGAACGCTACTTTCATTTTTTGTCATCTTAATGAAATTAAAACAAAATGAGAGAGATATATATTATAATTCCAGAATGATATCAATCATTTATATGTAATATATTACATAAATATCCATTATATATATGTACTTATAATAGTACATAATATTTGGAGATAAGAAATGAAATGTACCATTCATGGAGACGGTAAGTCGTACGTACACATAAACGCTACTTTCATTTCTTTTTTTTTTGTATTCAATGGAATGAAATAATAATGATATAAAGGCATATTATAATTCCAGTAGGATATCATATGTAATACCATTAATTCCATCCTTTATACGTCCCACATATGGCATTAACGAATCAAATCACTTTGAGGGGGCAGTAGTCCGCACTTTCTAAAATTAAGATATCGCATTTACCCATAATGGAAACCATAAAGGTATAACATCAATGAAAAATACAGAAGCTTAAGGAAAAAATAAACATATTATATATCATATATAAATATAGTGACATATTAATGGCCACCTTTGAAGGTGTTAAAAGAATATTGAACAATCATCGTTTCATGAGGCAGTAATTCGCCATCAACAGAAACAGTATGTTCTTTAACCATTAGACTGGGGTGTGTGAAAGTGTAGCTCGAATCCTTCTTATAAAAATATAATAGTATATTTAAGATACTGGTTTTGTTAAAAAAAGTAATAAAAAGATTTTAGGGGTTTGGAGACGCAAAATAAAACAAAAGAACACAAGGGAAGACATTACCTTTAAATCGGGTAACTCTCTTTGATTTGAGCTCAAAGGCTTCTTTCGAAAGGATTAGGCCCAAAGTGAGGATTAAATGATGAAGAGAGGGATGTGGAGAGATGAAATGGGCAGGTTTTGGCCGAGAAAAAGGCTTGAGAGGTGTGTGTAAGGTGGTAGAGGTGGGGGCCTTTTATAAGACGAGAGGAGGGGCACTCTTGGAAAGTTATAAAATATTACTTTATTTTATAATGATTTTCGGATTTTAATAGTCCCAAAAGAATATATTTAGAGTATAAGGTGATAAGGTATTGAAATACACCCATCCAATAGGTTTGTGACATTTTTAGGTCTTATATTTTACATTATCGTTTCATTTTACTTAAATCGTAAAATAAGGAGGTAATCGCTGCCTCATCATGGTGTCATAAATAATTTAATTTATTTAGTGTCTAAAAATTATAAAACATATTTCATGATGTAGTAAATCTTTTTAAATTTATAATGAATAATTATAGTAAAAAATATGACATGTATGACCCCATGTAAAAATTGTTTTGGTAAAACAACACATGTTTGTGACATTTTAATTTTAACCTTAAATAAAAAGGTATTAATGTCATTTTCCTACCAAAGTGGATCCATGGGTCCCCAAGTTGACCCATGTATTGTCTTGGTCGGAAATGACTCATAAAATAATGGTAGGACATGATTCATGGTCATTTCATATTATTAAAACATTTTTTTACATTAAACTACACTAATTACCTCTAATCACGATTAAAACATAATAGTTACTATTCACCAAAAAAATTATTTTAAACCCATTGAACCACATTTTACATCCTAATTAAAACCATGTATGTTGGATTTTTTAAAATTCAAATCACAGAAGTGGTAAATTTTCATTTAAACGAAAAAATCAGTTTTTAAAGTACCTCTTAGTGGTTTCCCTATTCACAAAAAATTGAAGTTTTTCAGAAAAATACCAAAATTTCACCCAAAGTGATTTTTGATATTCCGAATCCAAAATTGATTTCTGTTTTAAAAAATTCGAAGAATATAAGTTTCATTAATTAATTTAATAATTAATTCCCGCTGTCAAAAGAAATAGTGTTTTTTTAAGAAATAACATCTATTAAAAGATTGACAATAGTTTAAGTCCAATTTCAATGTGAAATTAATTCCAATGACTACTATTGGATTAAATGGTAAGAATATATTATAATTTCACTTTAAAACCAATTAAAAGATAATCTAAAAATATAAATAAATTAGACTAAAAAGAGGTTTTGAATTCAAATACAACATTTTCACTATTCATTAAAAATGAACTTTATCGGAAAAATACCAAACAATTACAGAAAGTAAATTTTGATGTCCCGATTCTAAAGAAGAATTTAATTTTGTCAAATATAACACATAAAATTTTCAAAAAATGGATTTAAAAGAGATTCTCCATCAAAAGTATGTTAATCGACCTTTTAAAGAATATTAGAATGTTTACGCTTAAAATTAGATTCATTCACATTTTTAATCCTCTAACATTTATTGTAGAAAGTAAAAAATATTTTACAAACATATATATTAATTTTTTTAGTTCTTTCTTTTCATTCCTGGTATTACAATGGCTAGGCGTTATCTACCATTTAAAATAATATTATTTTATTATTAGAGTGCAACGTCAGATTTTGAAGGAACTCATTGTTGCGTATTGGGTAAGCCATCGAGCATAGCATTCCCTTTAAATTAATATTAACATTTAATCAAAAAATGGATAAATATAAAAATTTCATATTCTTTATTTACCTGGGGTGTTACATCCTTCCCGCCTTTTGGGAATTGTGTCCTCGCAATTTTAAAATTGGGCATGGAAACATCATTGAAAATCCCACATCGGAAGAAGAGTCAGTAAAACTATCACTATAAAATAAATAAAGAGAAGTAAAAAGGTCCCCCGAGTTAACCCATAGTAGGATTCCATGTAGGAAAACATTGATATGGAAGAAAAAGAAAAGGGTCATGTTCTTAGGGAGAGTAATAGAAAACATGTTTAAGAGAAAGTTAACCACAAGAAAATCACATAATTGTGGTGGGTTAAATGGTATTCAATTCCACAGTATGAATAGTTAATAGACAACATTTTTTTAAGTTAATTTTCATTGAGTAATTTATTTTTGATCTTAATGAATCATACTTACTTGTCATGTTGACTTTCAACTTTTACTATATTTCTTACACAAACTCATACTTTCCCTAAATGATGAGTATTTAGGAAGACTTGTTCACATTAAGAGTACTATAATCAACTTCTAGAGAACCACCTAATCTACAAAAGAGAACTATATATTTCTCATGTCTTTAGACCCTTACAAAAACCAAAATTGTTAGAACAAGATCAGATAATCTAGAAAAGGATAACCCTTTATAAAAAGAAAATCTATTCTTAATCTCCACAATTTGTCCAACAAAACCCAATGTTCAACGAAGACCACTCGATAAACAATTTGTCCATAAAATTATTCAAAGTAAACCAAACTAAGATTGAAACCCAAATATTTGAAGCATTTAATCACATTTTCTTCCAAGATAAACACTAACATTTATCTCCAAATAACATCAGTTACTCTTAAAGTATCATATTGAAATGTAATTAACCTAATCACATATCCTCCATGATAGGTTAATAATTTTCGTAGATAAACCAAAATCAACTTACTCTTAATTCATAAAATCATCTAACTAAAATGAATAAGTCATAATAACTAGGGAATTCACGTAGTCCAGTAGTACGTGATAAATACTAGTTGCACTTTGGTTGTGGGTTCGATTCCTGCAACTTTGTCCGACGCGACGAGTTGTCACACGGTCTACGTGTTGTCTTTTTATAAAACTCCAAAAATAACTATAACATGTTTTAACCACAAGTTTATATCAAGTCATTCATATTCCATCATAACATATAGTAACCCATAATTACTTCAAAAGTAAGGTTCATATAAACCCTAATGGTTACCTTTATAATTATTACCTGAACTTCGACAGAAATTGGTCATCTCATACATGATGCATTACAGAACATACCAAGGTTCAAGTGGTTGATAATGACTCCTTGATAGTTGGTTAAAACAACCAAGAGTTTCTTTATTGAATCCCCCATTTCATCCGGTCTCTTAATCAGAGAAACTCTACAGTTTCCTTCAAACCCATTGTCACTTTGGTGCCTGCCAGATCCATCCATTTAATAAAAACAAAAATGTCAGTGCGAGTATATCAACAAAATTATCATGTACTAATGAGGAAGATAAACACTAAGATATACTTACTCATTCTCTTTATCAAAAAAATATGACTCTTTCTAAAATCCTAACCATTATAGTAATGTTACTTATGCTTAGAGAATACCCTAACCTCTAAAGTTATCTAAACCTCCCTTTGATACCAACTATAAGTCCCCAGCCTTAAGAATTACATAATATTGAATTAACTGAATAATTCACAATGAGGATCTTTTCAGGTTTAGAGTTTTAGAGAATTAGGACATAAATATTACATCTCAAAAGATTACAAAGTAGACACTTATACTAAGTTTCCATAAATAAAAAAACTCTTAAAAGAAACATGTATAGTTCCATGTTTTAGATAGAAAGTCTTTCCTTGATCCCATATTTTACCCTATTCATCTTTATGTCATGTGTAAAACATTTCCAAAACTTGGGATGAGCATAAAAAGATCAGTAAGGGTTATAAAAATATGGAAAGGAAACATGAGTACATGTATAAATAATAATCAATGAAATAATACTCTACTCATAAAATATAATCACTTTAATATACCTCATAAAATCATGAATAAAACATAGAAATCATAAGTCATAAAGGTAACTTGAGGCATTCATAACATTCCTACGTAGGGAGTAACCCTCCGGGTTACGTTTGGAATACCCATCACATTATATTCCTTAAATATCTTCGGAAAAACCTTAACATTTAACTCCTTCACATTTCCAAATGCTTTGGAGAGCTATATCAGGCTCACCCTCCCTTATTTTATCACGGAACCATCTGTATTCATAATAATTCCCAAGAACCATAACATAATCATATCACATAAAACATTCATAAAGGAAACATAACATTTCCACTTTTCAGTCACAAGATATCAATACAACACATTGATATAAAAACATTATGAAAACTATTTCCAATACCAAAATAAATGAAATGTAAAAAATGGTAATTATTTTTCATTTGAAAAAAGGTATGGAATGTAGAGGAGGCCGAAACTCAAATAATGGTCATGGCGGCGGAGAAGTTGTTGTCACCACATACATACGACAAAAACATTCCCATTTTTGGTTTAGTAAAATGCTTCGTATAAAAAGATTCATTTTGGATAATTGTAAAAGTAAAAGGGTTTTATACACCATATAAAAGATAGTTGTGTATAAAACAAAATATGCCTCAATGAAAGGAGATTGAGATGAAGTCCCATACAAAGACAGTATCCATGGATTAAGGATAAATCAATTACATAATTATGTGTGAAAAACGAATACACCAAATATAAGTGGATATTAAGTGTAAAAAATCAGAGGTTATTCATACATATTCATAGAACGACATATTCAAGGAGTGCAAGTTTATCCCAAAGAATCAAAATTGGGTTAAGAAGTTCCCTTGCAAAAATTCGACAGCCTAACGGCATCACTTCAAAATTCAAAAAATGAGTTGATGAGAGATAAAAAGGGTAAATCATCACTTGGACATAAAATTTACATCAATAAGGATATTGGAGAACATATCCCATCATTACAATATGTAAATTAAAAGACCCAATAAATAAGTCTTTTAAAAAGCGGAGGGTGAAATGTTCCCTTACAGACTTGGGTATCTTTCGAAACATACACCCCATGAAAGAAGGACAATACAACATTGATTTAAATACTCATAAACGAAATTATATTACACAAAAAGAAAAATAATGTTAAGTACATATACCACTAAAAGGAAATGGTGGAAAATGTACCATAAATCTCACGGGAATAAAAGTGAGATGAAAAACCCCTTATGAAAACTCAGCAGCCTAACAACACCACTTAAAACATCCAAAAAAATGGATTGATGAAATAAAATAGGTTCTATCATCATATGAACATAGAAAGTTCAGTAATAGTAATATAAGAGAACACCCCCCAACTAAGAAATAGGAGCTTAAAAGAAACAACATAAAAGAGAGTACTTAAAAAGAATGAGAGAGGTAGGATCCCTTACCTCGTGTCCGACATGACTCGATCATTATTTAATCTCTTGAATAATAAAATTTGGTCAATTTATAATTTCTTAAGGACCTCCTTTAAAGATTATTATTCAGTTCATATCACAAATTATAATGTTATAATAATTGGTTAATAAAGTGAGTTCATATCAGACGTTTTTGTCGATGTTCGGCACATGAGTAAAAATTGAACTTGTTGGAAAGGAATTTTCCATGTAGTTATAGGTACATCATATCCAGAATAGTATTGGTGTTTTAAATATCGTATATATCCAGTATATATTCATTTTATACTATTCCATAGCATTTGGAGATAAAAAATTAAAAGCACCGTTCATGGAGACGGTAGGCCGTACGTACGCATGAACGCTACTTTCATTTTTTGTCATATTAATGAAATTAAAACAAAATGAGAGAGATATATATTATAATTCCAGAATGATATCAATAATTTATATGTAATATATTACATAAATATCCATTATATATATGTACTTATAATAGTACATAACATTTGGAGATAAGAAATGAAATGTACCATTCATGTAGACGGTAAGTCGTACGTACGCATAAACGTTACTTTCATTTCTTTTTTTTGTATTCAATGGAATGAAATAATAATGATATAAAGGCATATTATAATTCCAGTAGTATATCATATGTAATACCATTAATTCCAACCTTTATACGTCCCACATATGCCATTAACGAATCAAATCACTTTAAGGGGGAGGTAGTCCGCACTTCCTAAAATGAAGATATCGTAATTACCCATAATGGAAACCATAAAGGTATACCATCAATGAAAAATACAGATTCTTAAGGAAAAAATAAAAATATTATATATCATATATAAATATAGTGACATATTAATGTCCACCTTTGAAGGTGTTAAAAGAATATTGAACAATCATCGTTTCATGAGGCAGTAATTCGCCATCAACAGAAACAGTATGTTCTTTAACCATTAGACTGGGGTGTGTGAAAGTGTAGCTCGAATCCTTCTTATAACAATATCCTAGTATATTTAAGATACTTGTTTTGTTAAAAAAAGTGATAAAAAGATTTTAGGGGTTTGGAGAAGCAAAATAAAAGAAAAGAACACTAGGGAAGACATTACCTTTAAATCGGGTAACTCTCTTTGATTTGAGCTCAAAGGCTTCCTTCGAAAGGATTATTCCCAAAGTGAGGATTCGATGATGAAGAGAGGGATGTGGAGAGATGCAATCGGCAGGTTTTGGCCGAGAAAAAGGCTTGAGAGGTGTGTGTAAGGTGGTAGAGGTGGGGGCCTTTTATAAGAGGAGAGGAGGGGCACTCTTGGAAAGTTATAAAATATTACTTTATTTTATAATGATTTTCGGATTTTAAAGGTCCCAAAAGAATATATTTATAGGATAAGGTGATAATGTTTTGAAATACACCCATCCAATAGGTTTGTGACATGTTTAGGTCTTAGAGTTTACATTATCGTTTCATTTTATTTAAATCTTAAAATAAGGAGGTAATCGCTGCCTCATCATGGTGTCATAAATAATTTAATTTATTTAGTGTCTAAAAATTATAAAACATATTTCATGATGTAGTAAATCTTTTTAAATTTCTAATGAATAATTATAGTAAAAAATATGACATGTATGACCTCATGTAAAAATTGTTTTGGTAAAACAACACATGTTTGTGACATTTTAATTTTAACTTTAAATAAAAAGGTATTAATGTCATTTTCCTACCAAAGTGGATCCATGGGTCCCCAAGTTGACCCATGGATTTTCTTGGTCTTAAATGACTCATAAAATAATGGTAGGACATGAGTCATGGTCATTTAATATTATTAAAACATTATTTTTACCTTAAACTACACTAATTACCTCTAATCACGATTAAAACATAATAGTTACTATTCACCAAAAAAATTATTTTAAACCCATTGAGCCACATTTTACATCCTAATGACAACCATGTATGTTGTATTTTTTTGAAATTCAAATCACAGAAGTGGTAAAGTTTCATTTAAACGAAAAAATCCGTTTTTAAACAACCTCTAAGTGGTTTCACTATTCACCAAAAATTGATGTTTTTCAGAAAAATACCAAAAATTCACCCAAAGTGATTTTTGATATTCCGAATCCAAAAATGATTTCTGTTTTAAAAAATTCAAAACATATAAGTTTCATTAATTAATTTAATAATTAATTTCTATTGTCAAAACAAATAGCGTGTTTTTAAGAAACAATATCTATTGAAAGATTGACACTAGTTTAAGGCCAATTTTAAAGTGAAATTAATTCCAATGACCACCATTGGATTAAATGATAAAACATATTACAATTTCACTTTACAACCAATTCAAAATATAATCTAATCATATAAATAAATTAGATTAAAAAGAGGTTTTGAATTAAAAAACAACATTTTTCACTATTCATTAAAAATGAACTTTAACAGAAAAATACCAAAAATTTACACAAAGTAAATTTTGATGTCCTGATTCTAAATAATAATTTAATTTTGTCAAATATAACACCTAAAATTGCCAAAAAGTTGATTTAAAAGAGGTTCTCCATCAAAAGGCGGTTAATCGACCTTTTAAAGAATATTAGAATGTTTACGCTTAAAATTGGATTCATTCGCATTTTTAATCCTCTAACATTTGTTGTAGAAAGTAAAAATATTTTAAAAACATATATAATCATTTTCTATGTAGTTCTATTCATTCCCGCCATTACAATGGCTAGGCATTAACTACAATTTAAAATAAAATTATTTTATTATTAGAGTGAAACGTCAGATTTCGAAAGAACTCGTTGTTGCGTATTGGGTAAGACATCGAGCATAGTGTTCCCTTTAAATTAATATTAACATTTTATTCAAAAAAGGGATAAATATAAAAATTTCATATTCTTTATTTACCTGGGGTGTTACAATTGTCATTCATTCCCACTAAATTTTTCATCCTCCGATCAAGATTAGGTAATTCATTATTATATTTTTCACTTTCACTAGAATCCGATAGAACAATTGATTTATTATACTAAGATATTGTAACCCTTTACAGAGTCTTGAATTTAGTGGTAGTGAAGGATACACTTCCATTACCAATTTTATTCTTATTCATATCATCATCTCTTTTAATTCTTGACTCATGTAGAAGTACAGTTAAAATAACTTCAACAAGTGTAATATTGGAAACATTCATGTTTTCATCAATTCTAGTTCTTTTTTATTCTCACTCATTTGGCATGATATCAATTAGTTTTCTACAAACACTTCAGCATCATGACTTTTTTATCCCATATATTTATGAATGTTTACAATGGTCATTAAAATTTTTTGTACTTTGCAAATAGGTTCACCATAAGGAAATACAAATCCATGATATTCATCTCTCAACATAGCTCTTCTAGTCTATATCATGTTAGAAGTACCAATATGTGTAACCTCATGTGTTCCAGATGCACTTGGAAGCTTCAAAAAAAGAAATTTTACTATATATATTATTTATCATATAACACAAAAAAGTATTTTATACCTTGTAATTTAGTTTATATTCTGATTTTTCTCGATTAGTGAAGGTTATGGCTTCTAGTAAATAATTTTCTAAGCTCTGGTAAGAATAAAAAAATTATTTAGTCCAGTGTTAATGACAAGAGTATTCATTCTATCTCTCCCATACACAGAATCCTTTTATACCAATTTTAGGTTCAAAATTTTGTTTTAGATGCTCAAATAGAAGAGTGGTTTTAATTTTTTTTAAAAAAAATTCATTTTTAAACTTAAATAAAACTCGGTTTAATAGAGCTAGACATGGTAAATTCAGAAACCCTATTTTGGTTCTAAACTATTATCTAAGTATGCTTAGGTTTCAGAAATTTGGTTCTGGAAATGGAATCTTATGAATTGTTTACATAGTAATGATTCTACCATAAAGTGTATAGAATATTTCTTATCAGTGTATACAAATGTACAAGAAAATATAATAATGTTATACTTATTCTATTATAAAAATGAAGAAGAAATATATTATAAAAAACAAGTAACAAGTAAAAAATATTTCCACCCAATGATTAGGGTATACTGAAACCTTAGAAAAAGGTCCCTCGATTTATACTTTTAAGAAATTCGGTCTTAACCACACCAGGTTAAGACATTGACAGAAATATCAGAATCTGTCTTGCAATCTCTGTAAGCCCTCGATACGGTAGTAGGAACATCTATCTTCTTATCCCTGGATGTTCTGAAATATTATGGTTGATGGTACATCTATCTTTTTATCCTTTGAATCCCTCGATTTTACTAACCATAAATCATTTTCACACAATGAAATTTGAAAAATATTTTTAGAACGCACAAGGAATTAGAGTCTCTCTCTAGAAATCATTTCACAACATGTAATTTCTAGATTGATGAATAGATTATGAGATCATTCAAATGAGATCTGATTTGTAAGAAAAACCTCTAAAGGTCGGCTCCCTCCTCCATCAGTCATATTTTTAAATAAATCTTGGAGGGACCTATACACTTGTCACTCAACCAATAGTTAGTTAGTAATAGATTGTACACAATCGTTTAAAAATAAAAACATATGTCACGAAAATGATGTTACATTACCAAATCCATATTTTGGAGTCTAAGGACAAAATTGAATTAAAAGTCTATCCATATAAACATTTAGAGTCTATGACACAGGGATATTCAGATTCTATTTTACAAGGACTTTGTATTCTGAATTATGTAGATTCTAGAGTCTGAATTCTAATGAATTTTGGATATTAATTCTTAGGAATTCGGAGTTTGAATTTTGAGAATGTTAGATTTTGAATTTTGATAAATTTGTAGTATGAATTCTGAGGAATTTAGAGTCTAAATTTCAATGAATTCAGACTCTAAATTTTATTTAATTCGGAGTCCAAATTTCAGATAATTAAGAACCTAAATTTCAGAGAATTTCGAGACTGAGTTTTAGAGAATTTTGTGTCTGAATATCATAGATTTTAGAGTCTATATTTCAAGGAATTCAGAGTCCGAATTTCAAAGAATTTTGATTCTGAATTTTATATTATTTATAGTCTGAAATTCAAATAATTCAGTGTCTGAATTTCAGAGAATTCGAAGACTAAAATAGAACTCCCTATATTCATGGAATTATAAGATTATGAGATTTTAATCGGGATTTCATTTTTAGAAATTAAAATAAAATGATATTGACAAAAAGTGATTATAAAATAAGATAATGAAAAAATGTTAATGATAGAAATATCCCTAGATATGGGAAATTTTCCATAAGAAAAAAATCTTTAGGTAAATATAATTTTCATTAAGATAAAGCGTTTGTGATTGTCTTAACATAAAGGAATAGAAAATAAATAATGAGACATTGTTGACTCAACCCCAAAAACACTGAAACATTAATCAAATTAATTTGGGTGGATGATGTTACAAACTTAATAAAACAATGTAGGAAATCTGTATAAACATATACTGGTACATCTAACAATTAAATTATAATTATTTAAAATTCCATAAAAATGTGTAGAATGATGTAGATAAAAAAATTGGTTTCCATTAATTTCATATCAAAGTATCATAGCTATTGAATTCCATGGTTAATACTTTGAGAAACATATACCACGATCAAGTGGACATATCCATAATATAATAATGTAAAAATATCAAATATCAATGCACAAAAAATAATAATACTGAAACGGGGAATGGTAAGGGTTAATGGCTCCAAAGTACTCTGATAAATAGTAACGAACAACTACACAATATGATAGAACAAAATAGGGATTTATGATTTGATAGGTTGGAAGAATTTACCTCTCCAATGTCTTTTATATACCTAATTCAAATTAGTGATTAATGTTAAATTTTGTTTGTGGCCATATAGTTTCATATCCATACTATAACCCATCGTTTACACACTTCTTTTCTACTACATAACATATTCTATATAGAAAATTCACACTATGCATGGGACTTTGGTTGGTTTCTAGTATACCAACATATGGAATAATGATGTTTCTTCCATAATTATATCACCATTTAAAAAAAATAATTATGATACACTAAAAATTGTGTATTTAGTAGTTTAGTACCACTTAGAAGAAACATAACCCTGCTCTAGCCCATATTGGATCACTTGAGAGTGCGCTATAAATAATGTAATCAACTAAAAACACTTCTAATATTTAAAAATATATATTATTATTATAAATTAAATTAAATTTCATTAATTGATTTTGTTACATATAAAAAATATTTCTCTTACATTACATTTGACATGGACATTTAGAAAACCATTCTATAATATCAAAATTATTATTTAATTGTGTCCATTATCACATAGAAAAAAACATTTCTATATAGATAATAAAAAATATATTTAAATTTATTTTTTTATGGAGATAAATATTGATATCATATTATATATATTTTGATAAATTATTTATACATTTTGAAATAAAATATTCAAAATATTTATAATTTTGTGGAGAAAAATAAATATAAAATTTAAATCTTTTGTAAAATGAATTATATAAAATAATTTTTTTTTAAGTTAGCATGTCCAAAATTATCAAAGTGAGAGTTGTGTTGTATTTTTTGGTAAAAGAATAATTTTTCAATGAATAGTAGAAAATACTTGTTTCTATTTAAAAATCCCTATTAATTTAATTAATTTATAAGGCTAATTCTAATTTTTAAATTGGATTAAAATTGATGTTACTTCAGTTATAATACTATTAATCCAATAAAATACTGTGAAATAATTTTAATATTGAATATATAAAAACATTTATACATTTCTTCATTTCCCCTCTAAAAATGTAATTTCTCATAGCTTATACAATATTATTTTCAAATTAATATTTTCCACTTATGTCATTGGGATTTTGAAATATTTATTCCATATTTGGAGCTACAAAATTTAATATTTTCTATAGTCGTAAATTTAAATTTTTATGATAATTTATCTTATAAAAAGTAAATACAATTTAACACTGTTATGGTTAAAATGGGTTTATAGGGGGAGGGGGTAAAACTAAAAACATCAGGGCTAGAGACTACCATAAAACATGTACAACAAAAAATTTCTAGACTATTTAGACATTATGTTCTTTAAGGTATAGATTTTCCCATTTCATATCCATTTTTCATGTGGCTAATTTTTTACACATTTTCTATTCAAATATTATTACTTTTCCATGCACCTCACTTTTAAAAGAATTCCCCTCTCCTCTCCTATCTAAATATCAAAATCCTCCAGTTTATTCAATACATAACTAAATAACATCCATAAATCCATATGTTCATCCTATAATACCTAATTTGTTAAGGAATCCCTCCTATGAATAATGTGGGCATAAACCTAAAGAGGCTCTACAATGAATAGGTAAATTATTAAACATGAGTATTCTAATTATTATTTATTCCACATCATTAAAATATTATAAAAATATTCTGATTTAATAAATTTTTTATATCACATATTCTATTATTTTATTATTTTAATTTAATAACATATTTCATCTCCTCTTCCATCAAATGCCATATGAAATCATTATTCATGTGCATAACAGATTATCACCACATGCAGTGATGTTGTTCATTATCCAATCACCACCTATCATAGTTTATTTAAATTTTGGATTAAATGTTATTATTATATATATATATATATATATATGATATTATTATTCTTATTTAATTATTATATCACATATACCTACCTACATTCCCTTTTATTGGAATTCGATAACATCACTCATGTATGTAGCGTACGACCGCCTTGTGACGTGATGTAATTCATTCATGATAAACATGTAATATATTAAGGATGGATTTAATGAAAATATATGATATACATGTAATATAAATGATGTTGTAGTAGTAAAATATTATTTACCTTTATCTATTTAAATCCATCAAAAAATTTAAAATAACATTCATCCATACAAGTAACATACCTTCCCCTATAATAGTGAATTTGTTTTTTATTTCAAACATTTATGAACCTCTATAAATACATATATATTGAATTTATATTATATTTATATCATTATTGATATTATTTTTGGCTATGGAACCATGATCAGTGTAATATGACCAAATATTACTATAACATTTTGAGATTTCATGAAATATATTATTAAATATTAATTTAAATTTATTTATAGATTTAGGTAAATGAAATAAATAGTTTACCATGAATCATAAGAAACAAAATATTTATCTTTCATCTCAAGAAACATTAAGTTCCTCTGATGAATTCTTTCACACTAACGCCTGAGCCTTACCATTCGGTAATATACTTCTAATAATGTTATGATAGTTATCACCAAACTATTTTGATAGAGGTAATAAATAAGAGTAAATAAATTATTAATTCACTGTTAAAACATGTAAATAAAATTAATTAAATGGTGAAAATATAATTCTAAATAAAAATATAAACTAACTAGATATAACGGTTGGGTATTTATGAAAAAGTATTTTTATGACCAGAATGTTGTTTTATCATCATAAATTTAATTAATAATAGTTATTGATAAATATAAATTAAATATATATGTTATATAATTTTTATTTTTATTCTTAAATTCATCCAATTTGTTTTATACGATTTAAATAAGAATAATTTTAATTTTATTCATAAATTGTTTTATATTTTAAAAATGTTGTTGTACAAACATTTAATGGAAAAAATGTTAATAAAATATTTTAACAGTTTTGTAATTTTCGTTGGGAAAAATAATATTAATTTTAAAATTATTAATATAAAAAATTACTTTAAGTGATTTTTTGGAAATTTTTGGAGAAGCTCATGTTTTTAATAATTATGAAAAATATTGGATATTAAATTAAAACTAAATTATCATCTAAATTATTTATTGAATTAAATTATATTTATATTTTGTTTTAATGTATATTTAGATCACTTTTATTCCATTTTATTAAATTTATGTAATTTTAATCAATTAAACATTAAAATTGTAAATAAAATCATTTCAAACTTGTGAACTTTTTAAATTAAAAACATATGTTCTTGTTCATTATGTGGGATTAATATTAAATTAAATTATTCCATTTATGTGCTTTTAATATTTAAAAATGTATTTCATATTTTAAATATGAATAATATTTAATTTAGTTTATGTTCATATTTGGGTTTTACAATAAATATTAGTGAATGAAATTAAAAATAATTAACGATATTAATGTAAAAATGATTTTACTTATTGGTTAAACATTGATATTATGTATTAAAATGACCTATATCTTGATCAAAATAACTTTTGAGTCATTATTTATACCATATACCAACTTTTAAATAATTATTTAAATGTTCCATAAATAATATGTAAGGATGACCTATAAATAGTGTTTACCTATTTATATATACTAGAATAGCACTCCCTCTCCAATATAAAAAGGCACTCACTCTCCCCACTTCTTCACACCTCTCAATACAATTAGATCATAAAAAAATCCCAAATAAGGTCCCAAAATCTATAATCTTATCATACAGCATCAGTTATGTCATCAATCAGTCCATGTAAATTCATTGGTCCAAATTAAAAGGACTTACCTGAAGAAGAGGAAAAAATATTCAACGAGAACTTTGTTTTATTTATTTCCCCAAATATTTAGTTCATTTTATTACATGAATATATAATTTACTAATTATCCTAAATATAATGATATTTTTCAAATTTAAGTATTCCACATACACCTTCAAACACATCCATCAAATGGGTAGTGAAATCAGTGTTCGTGTGTACGGCAGACAACCGCCTCGCGAAAAGATGATCCTTGTTTTCCATTTACCAAATATCATAATTGGATATTAATATAGAAATAATATTTTGTTATTATAGATATTATATTTATGATTTATTCATTCTTCTATAAATATGATATAACACGTACATTCATGATTCCCCTTTTGTGGGAATATAATAATATCGTTTGTGGACGTGTGGACAACCACCTCCTCAAAGGGATATGATTCGTTTACATATTACATGAATTATGTATAAGATGTATTTAAAAAAAATATTATAAATTACACATATATGATATTAATCACATAATTATCATTCTTTAAATATCATATAACATTTTTTATCACCTTTTTTGGAACTGAAAAAGTGATAATGTCATTTGTTAACCTTTGCACTACCATTTCCTCATTGTAATGTGATTCCTTTTAAATTTTGTAAATTCTATATATATGTATTTAAGATTAAATAATATGTTATGTTTTATATAATTATCATTATTGAATGAAAATTTTCACTTAAAATATTTTCATAATGATCATTGAAAATTTGGGAATGTTAAACATGCGCATGTACGACATATCGTCTCTATGATTTTAATGTCAATAATATTTTCATAAAAATCATTCCTGATTGGTTTAAAATGTATATTATATATATATATGATAATTATTTCATTGTTAATTTTATTTTTGTGTTATTTTTGTTATCTATTTTACTATAGAGAAAAAAAATTATCGTTTTTGACACATAAGATGAAAATAGTCAAAACAAATAACATAAACATAATTGATTATGTAATCGTTTAAAACGCTATAAAATGGAAAAAGTAATTATAAAACTGAAAATTATTAAAAATCATGTATATAATTATTATAATTTTACTATTCATGGTGATAAGGGCATGTGTGACAATTAAGACTCAATGTTTGGGATTTAATTAAAATCTCATTTAATTAAGGCATATTTTGATGTTATACACCCTTATTATTTTATTAAGTGTATGTAAATTCCATTTGACATATTAAATTATGATATTATTTATTAAAATGTTATATGATTTTTCTAAATGTTATTTTTTCATTGTGATTTTGATTTATATATTTCAATGTCGTATGAGACACATTGATTGAAAATTATCTTCTCAAATGATTTATGATTTAATTTCAAAAATCATTTCCCCAATGATTATAAATATATATATATTATGACATAAATTATATTTATTTTCTTTTTTTTAATTCAATTATTTCCAAAATGGAATGATTTTATGTGTTTTAAATGAATAATTTTTTAAAATATAAAATAGAATGTTATAAAATTTGCATTAACGAAAGTAACGAATTTTACCCACCATGGAAATTGTTTTATTTTTTCATTAAATTTATATATTTATTTTCTCCTTTAATAAAAAACCACATTAAATTTTTTTGTATATTTAAATTTCAAATAATTTAAAAAAACATGTATTTTGTTTGGAAATTGCAGTTTTCAACGAATTATGATATTTTTTTCATAATATATTTTTATATGAGTTTAATAGATTCATTCAAATGTTTTTATTATGAATAATATTTATTAATAATGTTTTACATGAGAATTACTCGATGGGGTGGCATAGATAGCACCATAAAATCCCATTATAGCTTAATATGGGGAGGCCCAGATAGCATCGAGAAATCTCATTAAAACATTACATGGGGTAAACCACATATCATAGGTAATTCCTCTTAAAAATTAATATTGGGGGTAGATAGTCCATAAAAATCATACAATATATTAATATGGAGTGGCCAAAATTATGCAATGTGAGCTCATTATAGCACACTAATAAAATGGGTAATGATAATTTTGGATTTCAGTCATATTGTCATTCCCATTGAAAGGGTTTTAAATGGTTTTAATGAATTTGATTATATAAGTTACCTAAAAGTGTTATTATTGATTATTAGGGATTTTATTGAATTTATTTGAGATAAATGAGTGTTTTTTCATTTATTTTTTATATATCATATTCTCAAGGAACCATGAAGATAACGGAAAAATTTATATGCTTTTAAAAAACAATTATTTTCATTTTTTATACCACTTAATGAGATTATATTCTCATATAAATTATTTAAATTTTATTAACATGTACTCAATGAAATGTTAGATGGAAATATTAATTTCATTGAGTTTTTACATGAATGAATGTCATTCATTATATTCAGTGATATATATTATGAAAAAAATAGACACAAATCAAAATTTTCCACATTAGATTTTATAGTTTTATTAGATATGAGTAGTTGAATCTTTCTAGGAATCTATAATACGTAAAGGATCCTCAAATTGAAAAATGTAAATTAATTTGAATTTCTATAGATAATGTAATTCTTATTTCCTAAGACTTATATTTGGTATCAAAGGATGTTTTATACAATATTAGAGGTTCAAATAGTGTTAAAATCACACCCTTATAAGATTTGTCTTCCAGATCATGTTGAAATTGAATAAGTTTTTTATTTTTTTATGTTTCTTAATATAAAATTTTTATGTTCAGTATGTTTCTAAAATTCAAAAAATAAAGATGATGTATTAGGAAGACACAAAAAAGAAAATATCCTTCAAAAATTACCATCTTTAGATGTTTGGAATTGGTAAAGAACAATATTTTTATAGTGATATATCTGTTGAAACAATCCCAAAATATTGGTGGAATCCATGCTAGAATTGATGATATGTGTAATAATAAAGAACAATTATATAGTTTATCATTTCATGAGGAAACACTAAGTTCAATCAATGTATCATCTGACCTAGTGGCAGCTGATGGATGGATGAATTCTTGATATTATATATTTGATGTCATGGTATGTTCATAATGTCAAATGTGAACTTCTATAACCAATAATTTTGAAGGTGATGTTGATCAATGGTGATATTTGTTAATTAATACCATTGAGAAAGATGATGTTTATTCCATGGAATGGGAAATGTTAAAGGATCTTTCCGTAGAGAAGTATTTCCATATTTTTTTAGCTTAGGATAATGAAAAATGTATTGGAATTAATGAAAAGTGATGTTGATTCTATTTTCATATAGGAAAGAAAATACAAAAGATTTTACAAGTATGTTCCTTATTTTATTCGAGACACTAACAATAAAATTAATATATAATACTCAATATTGAAACCAATTCAATGAATATCATTAGGCCCTCAAGAATTTAATTTTTTTGAAATTAATTCATTGAGTTGAGAATAATGAGATGGATTTTTTATATATGTATATGACAAGATATTAAAAGAGATAAAAAGGGTTATTGTGGATTAAAATTGATAAGAGAACCAGAATAATGTCAGTATATAACCCCCCAATCAGTACCATGTGTGCAAAACAAAAATTCAATGAATGTTTGATATGACCATGGTAGTGTCACTGGTGTGGTATGATTTGTTAGAAGGTTTTTTACTAATAATAAAACATCCTTGAAAACCCCAATTAAGGGTTAACCAATATCCAAAAATATTTAGGGGAATTGATTTCAATGAGCTAGAACATTATAATAACAAGTGACCTAT
The DNA here is from genome assembly GCA_963277665.1 of Viscum album. Classification (NCBI taxonomy): domain Eukaryota; kingdom Viridiplantae; phylum Streptophyta; class Magnoliopsida; order Santalales; family Viscaceae; genus Viscum; species Viscum album. Next base: position 1,834,927,667 of record OY728161.1, on the reverse strand, counting down.
GATATGTACATAAGAAGTAAATTATAATGACCAAAAACAAAATGGTGTGGAAACATATTATTATACTACTATATTTTATGTTGATTAATCTTGTAATTGGAGCTTGGTATTTTTTATGTTTAACCATATGTTCATGTTTTAAGACACTTTTTAGGAGGTTTTAAGTCATGTGATCATAAGGAAAATAAGGAATTTTTAGGAGAAGTTTATTTGGGTGTGCTTTTATAAATATATTTAGTCTAATGAGAAGTGTGCCTTAATGTTAAACAATGGAGACAAAATTGTTACCTCATCACATGAATATTTTAATTATCATACTATGTGAATATTGTTTTATTTGGTTAATATCTCAGGATGTGAGGAATATATTATTATCATATTGATGATTATGTGATACAGTAGATGGTTATTCATGTTATTTTGGAATGAATAGTCATCTTTAATAATAATTGACTGGAGAAAATGATGAGATAGTTCTGGAAACTGATTATTAAAGAGATGTTTTCTTTTTTAGTATGAATAATTATTTTTTATGTTAGTATATAATGTGAAGGAATCCATCAGAACCTGAAAAGGGGTCATGAAATAACATTTTATCTAATCACCATATTTTATGATGATATAAATATTGTTTTTCACAATTATTTGGATTGATATTTTTTTATTAACTTTTTATTGACCATGTTCGATATCACTATATATTGTTTCATTGGAATTAGTTATCCCTTCAGAATATATCAATTAACATCCCACAAATGTTCCCCTTATATGGAATTAATGTTATGAATAATATCATTTATCCATTATTTTTCGGAAATTAGATTTTTAGGAGGTTTTTTAGTTAATACTTTGTATAATATGGGTTTCAATTAAGTAATTCTATAAATATATATCATTTGATAACCCAGATAAATCTTGAGTGAAAAATTCACTATAAGGTGGAAGGATGTAACATCCTTATATATTAAATAAAATAGTCTTTCATATTAATTTACATTCTATAATATATTGTTTTAAATGAAATACATATTTTATCTTTTATCACATGCTACACCATCTTTATCATGAGTTTCATGTAATGTAGAGTTCCTTTGTTTACTTCAGTTAAAAACTATCCTGAGCCTCACCAAACAACAATAAAATATTAATATTATTATGATAGTTATGAACTATCCATTATAATGGAATGAATCAATGGTTTTAATATAATTGTGAATTTTTTTATTAAATAGTTATGAACTAATGAGTATGTAAGAGCTACCCTCTCTACGAATGTAACTTTTGTTAATTTTCCCTAATAATAATTTATAATTTGATGGAAAAGTTTATTTTATATTTATATATTATAATTCATTCATTATTATTGTTATTTAGATTTAAAAATATATATTTAACTATTTAATGATTTTACTTCAAAAAATTTTATTCCACCGTACAAATAAATATATATTTATATAAAATATTTATTATGGAATTTTCATTCTTATTCTGAATTTAATTAAAGGGTTTCCAAAAACTAATATTTCAACATGATTTATACTGATTTTTTTAAAAGTGATTAAAGAAAGGTTCTATTTTTAACACACACAACAACATTAAATTTTCAACCATTGTAGAAATTATATAATTTTTGTATTCCATTTATATATTTCATGTTTCCTTAAATTAAAAACCCTCATTATATTTAATTTTATTTTTCTAATTAATATGTTTTTTAAAATTAAAATATATATTTTTTGGGAAAATGGTATTTTAGAGAAACGTTGTATTTTTATCTCAATGTGTTCTCTATGAGTTTAAATAAGTTTTTCAAATGGTTTTATTGGGAATATGTTTTATTCAAGAAGTGGTACTTGTGCATTACATGATTTGCTATCCCAGATAGTAGTGATAAAGCTTGTAAAATCTTATCATGTGGTGGCACATATATAGCTTGGAAAAATCATTATTTGTTAGCATGGAGTGGCCCAGATAAAGATTGGATATCATATTACAACTTAACTTTTTATAGCATAAAGAGCTCTAGGAAAACACAATACAACATAACATTGGATGGACCACATATCCATAAGTGACCCCCTTATAGCTCTCCAAATCAATAGGTAATGGTAATATAAAATTTAGGTTGTATGGATATTCCAAATTAAAGTGTTTTAAAATGGTTTTGGAAGTGGTTTATGAATATGGTGTTATATGTCAACTAAAGAGTTTAAATTTCATTCTATGGTAATCAATTATTTTCATTATATATAATGCATGTTTTATTCATTTGAATATTTTTAAATTAATATTAAAAAATAAACATAATGATAAATTTAAATGTTATTTGAGTTGTCATGTTTTTTTTAAATATACATTTTTCATTCCTATTACATTTCATAATAAGTTTTTATTATCATATACTGGTTTTTAAATTTTATTCAAAGGTTTTAAGGCTGGGTAAGGATGTCAAGAAGAAATTTTTAATGTCATTGTTATTTTCTTTGAGAATAATTCATGCTTTACTTTATATGTTTTATATTATAAAAAAATGTATATAGATCAGATGTGTCCACTTTATTTAGTATGGTTACGTAATATATGTGTTATGGAATATTGGTAAGAAACTCTATTCTAGAAATGTCTCTAAAAGTGAAATAAGGTAAATTATTGACTAAAAAAAGATAATATAATCTTTAAGTTAAGTACCTTATAAAAAATATCAAAACATAATTGAAAAAGAATGAGATTATTTTCTGAAACATGAATTTAACATGAAATTGTTAATAAATGGGTAAGAAAGGTCATTAATAAAAAATATATACTAATTTATATATAAATAAATCTATAAAAAAATTATAATATTCTAATTTTATTTATACATAAGGTCTAAATGTGAATAAATATTTCAATAATTTTGGAAATGTTTTTATTTCTTCAATTTTATTTCCCTGCGATATATTATGATATAAACCAATATTATTTTATGAGGTGCATATACAACCCATTTGATAATTAAGATAAAAAATTAATTTATTATAATGATATATTATGTTTCATTTCATGTTATTATTTAATGGTTCTTATTATTCAATGTTTACAAAGAGATAATGGATTTAAAATAGAGTATTTTAGTTTCTTTATATTATTTATTATGATTTTTATTATTAAATATTATGATCTATAACTCATGAAAAACATGAAATTTATCATCCGTTGTTAATTTCAGGAGAATAAATTCTTCTTTATTAATTATATACACTATATTACCTCATGATTTTAAATAATGATTCAGAATAAACCACAATTGTTTTCCATATAAAATCTTTTCTCTTATATATATATGTTTCAAATAAAATATTTGAATAATAAAATATTATTTTTAATTTAATTTTTAACCAAATTTGGAAAATTTTAAAATATTTTAAAGGAGTATTTTTTTTCATTTTCTAAACATTTCCTCTATTTAATTTCCAAAAAATTATTATAGTAATCATTATTTTTACATATACGACATGAATAGAAATTTGACAATGTCATGACCATAATTTTGTTATATGGATTCTTTATTATTTTTCAATATTATTTTCAATGACATTAATTTCTATAATATTTTATAAATATTAAATTTTATGTAAACTTATTTAAAAATAAAGGAAATTTTTCTCAAGATAAGTTCTAGATAATTTTTCATTCAAAATCATTTTTAATTATGATGAAACCAGTTGATATTACTTATGATTTAATTGGGATATGATCAAAGGATAAAATTATTATTCATTATATTGATATTTTATGTATATAATGATATTATTTGTATGAATTTTTTTTTTACTTCTATTGGTTATAACATAATAAAATTATTATGAAATAATATTATTCACATATTATGCATTATGGAAATGATGAAATGATTAAAAAACCCATTTATTTAATGGGTTTTTATATTATCAATGTTTTTTTGATATTTTGGAACGTATATATTTGATTTTATTCATATGATGGGTGGGACCTTTATCGCTCTATAATTCATTGGGTAATAATTAGTTTCATATAATATGAAAGGGTAAATTGGTTGTTATATAAAGCATGAAAGACAGTACGTAACAGGTTTTCAAAAACCTGAATGAATGTATGTGGGAGGTTATCCCAAGGTCAATCCATTTAATAAATAAATTCCTATGTATAAAATATATTCAATGGATTGTTTGGTATTCTTGAAATTTGATTTTCTTTGAGTATGTACATTATATAAATCTATTATTTATGCCAAAGTTATTCTCTAATGGGTCATGTTCATTAATTCCACTATGATTCAGGTATCATGGTCATACAATATTTATAGTTTAAAACATGTTTATAAACTCTTATATTAAAGGCTTGGTTTTTATATGTAATTCATATTTCTCATACAAATATTATCATATTTCATTGATATATACCTTGTTTACCATTACAATATTTTTATGATCAGCATTTCATATGATTCATTTCCCATGATATAATGAGTGTAATAATAAATTATATATCTAAGATACTTGAAAGTTATGATGTATTTAATGGGAGATGATGTAGGTCACATACATACCTATAGTTTTTTAGTGCATGTTTCTAAAGGCCCTACACCTAAACAATTATATTGTGGATCATTATGTCCTGTAATATATATATTTTAATTAAAATGTAATATTTTAATATAATATCTTTTGGTACATACACATGGAATTGAAGAAATTATTATTTATCTTGTAGAATCTAGGATGAAAAAACATTATATTTTTATCTATATACATATGTCTATGGATAAGTTTATGGTTGAGTGAAAGTATAATAAAATTTCCTTGGATTGTTGAAAATGGTAAAATGAGTGGTTTCTATGAAATAAAACCTATGTTTGGATAATGAATGTAAGTGTGAATTTGGTAAACTGGTGACATGTTTTGATAACTCTAAAAATATTCAATGAAACATACTAGACTATCAGCTAGTGTAGGTAATGGGACTTATTGAAAACTGAGTTATACACTCTTATGAATTATTCTTTAGAGATAAAAAAAGTCTTTAAAACCCATCATAGATGATTTATATAGATGATGACTACAAATTACTTAGGATAGACGCATTTTACAATATATTATAAATAATTTTTTATGATGTATAAATAATATAATATATTTTTAAACATTATTTTGTTCCACATAATGATTATTTTGTGTCATACTATGTTTTAGGTTCTTAGTTAATGGATAAAACCCAAAGGAATCATGTTAATTCATAATTTGATGGAAAATGAAATTATTTCCAAATAAAACCCCATTTATTTGGGGAAATGGAATTTAAAATATCTTTACTATGATCACAAAACTATATCAAGATCTAAATCATACTAATCATCAAAATAACCAAATTTGAGAACAATGTTGTATTTAGTTCTTCATGAGGAAACATCCCCCATCCTTCCATGGAGCCATTGATTATCTTATTGATGAGAAATTGATTAGTAACACAAAAAAATTATTTTTCGATTATCCATTATTTAGAACATGAAAACTAATTTTGGATGTCTATAATTTGGATGGTGAAGCAGATCAATGGTGGACTCACATAAAAAATGCAATGGAAATATACAAAATTAGCCCCATTGGGTGGGATAAATTTTATATGTTATTATTCAATAAACGATTACATAAACATATTAAACTGAAAATTGATAAAAAAAATTCCTTGAGCTAAAGGATAAAGATGAATAATACATTGGTACGTGGGAGGGTTTTTTTTGATGACATGTGAGATATGCATCTGGAATTACCATTCATCATGAAAGTAAGGTTTTTCTAATATTTAGTGTCTTGAACCATGTCCCTAATGGGTATCATCCATAAATTACCTCCGAAGATATTAATAAATCATTAATTATTCAATCAAAGTTAAAATTGATATTATATCTCCCCTTCACTAATTTGTTTATTGTAAAAAAGGGATGGAATTCATAGGCAACTAAAAAAACCATGCAGTAGATGAATATGATCATTCCCTCATCCCTGAAGTGTGAAGGGAAACATCGAGGTTGTTTAAATAATGATAATAATACATATTTTAAGAAGGGAAAGGAAGGATATCATGTGGATGAAAAAAATATGTTAATATGTTAGATAATGTTACAAATGATGAGAAGCATCTATAGAATGAACCCACCAAACATCAGTATTTCAATTGAATGGTGTTTGGGAATTATTCTAACTAGTGAAAATATTCAAGGGTTATTCAAAATGATTGATTTCTGTAGCATTTTATTCTGAGGTAAAAAGGGAAGTTTCATTTGATCACTATTTCAAATTAGGGGTAAAATAATGGTATTTGTTAAATTTACATTTACCATTAACTCTAGAACATAAAATGTATTCTATCATTATGGATCTTCCCATTATTTTATATTTGAAAATTTTAATATTGTTAAAAATATACCACCCAAATGATTATAAATGTAATTTCTGGTGAAACATATTAATGGTATGATGATCACATTTCAAATATATGATACCTATAGAGTTTCTGTTTGTGATAATTTTATTCTAGATAATATTTTTATTTTTCCATAGGAATAATTTTATGTAATCTTAGGAATTGATTTTTATTCCCCAAAAAGAGCACCTAAATTTTATTTTAATGGATGTTACATTTAAAATTTTGATACAAACTATGATCATCTATAATTGTGATGATAAATATTAACATTCAATGAAAATAATATCCATTTATGGGTTTTTAATCTTATTAGTGAGGGTTATTTATCTGAGATAGTATGGGAGAGACTCGACAAATATTATATGCCAATTGAGAAGATACAACTATCCTTCCATAAAATCAATATGTTCTTATCAATTTAACTAATTTCTAGTTCTAATATTATTTTTATTTTTCATTATAGAATATCCTCAGTTTAGTTGACATAATTAAAGAAGAAAATCCAGGAGAATCAGGAAAATGGATTCATTCATCATCATGTGTCACCTAGGTGTGAACTTATTCTTATTGTTAAAAAAATGTCCGTTAAATGAGTATGTACATTGATTATCAACAGATGAATAATATAATCATCTAGAAAAATTATCCTCTACCATGTATCGATGAACTGTTTGATCAAATACATTGATCTCAATACTTTTCCAAGATTTACTATTTTCTAGATAAAATCAATTGATGTTTATCCAGGAGGGTATAAGTAATACAATATTCAAAAAAAAATTATGCACAATATGATTAAATATTATTTCAATTCTATGTTAAAAAATACCTTCTTATATACATAGATTAAAAAAATAATGTATTTAGAGAATATATTCATCATTTTTTATAGTATTTATAGATGACATTATTTCTATTCAATGAGAATGGACGAGAAATTTGATCACTTTAGAATTTTTTTGAATAACCTATGGAATGATAATCTATATGAAACAATTACATAGTCAGAGTATTGATTGTTAAATATTTCATTTATGGGTCATATAATCTCAATAGTGGGAATATCAGTGGATCCCTCATTGAAAGGAGAAAATAAATGTGCTCATAGACAAAACATATAGACTAATTACCGTAGTTTTCATGGTTTAGATTGATATTATGAATTATTTTGTCATAATTTCTCATTAATATAAAAACCACTAACCATGTTAACTCTAAATTGTGTTATGTTCTTTGGACTAATGAATGTGAAGATAATTTCATTGAATGAAATAAATTATTCAAAAGTGAACAAGACCATATATACCCATATTCAGATGAATGGGTTTTAATATATATTAATAAATCCATGAGGGTATTGGTAAATTTTCTTATCAGGAATGAGATGGTTATAAATTATGCCTCATGAAAATTGATGACTCATGAGAAAAATTACACAACACCTGATTTGGAGTTTGCTGTGGTAAATTATTCATTAATTATATAGTTAAATTATATTTATATATAAAATAATGAAATATATACATATCACTTAATATTAAAAAAATATTCATATATATAATATTAATATGAACTAAAGAAGGTGATTATAGTTGATGAATGATTATAGATCAATATATTTCTACCCGGGGAAAGTGAACAAGGTTTCTAATTATTTGAGTGTATTTTAACATTATATATTATCTGTAATGAGGATCAAAAAAGGTCCAATGTTTTTGAAATTTCAATGTATGGAAATAGATATCCAAATGATTGAGGATAAATTTTATGTTTTCCAATATATTGTTAAAAAATATATCCATGAAATTATTAAACTAGTTTATATAGATGATATTGAACTATTGATGAAGGATAGATGTGTTCATGTGTATAACCATTATCATTATTGAATGATAAGTTTAATAAACTGTGTTTTTGTTACATAAATAATATATTTTTAGAATGGTTTTCTAGTATAATTATGTAATTATTCAATATATTTTCATCATTTATGTAAGATGTTGTGTTTAGGTTTGGAAGAGTATATAAAGATTCATTGAATATAGGGTTATATCGCAGAGTTTATATCTTTTTACATATTATGAAAAAAAGTAGGCAGAGATTAAATAGATTTTGTGACGTATCATTAATAACACATTCAAAAATTGATAAATAGAAAACATCACGATGTGTTTTGTATTTAGACTCCTCAGAACAACTAAAGGGAATCATTCTATATGGGTTGTAGTCAATCGCCCTAAAATTTCAGCACACTTAATAACTATCATTGTTGATATTTTTCTAGATCATCCTTCCAAGATATACATTTTTTGGGTAAGGTTTCATAGAGTATCACATTCAATTGTGTCTAAAGTGGGTTTGAGTTCACCATTAATGTTTTGAAGAATCCTTATGAATGATATTTATAAGTAGAAGAGTTTTGGAATTTCATATCATCCTAAAACAAATTTACCACCTAAAAAAAAGTTAAAAAAATATAGTATATGTTGAGATACTTTTTATAATTTAAAGGTATTCTTGAACAACACCTTTCTCGAGATTCATTTTCTTGCAATAATTGATTTCACTCAATCATTCATATGGATCCTTATGAATCACTATATGGAAATAAGTGCCTAAATCCAATATATTGAATCTAATTGGGAGTAATATTGAAATTTTTAAATGGTATATTTTAATAAAATGTAAATAATTTTATATACAATTTACAATACATATGGGAATCTCAGAGTCGGTAGAAAATTTGTTACGAAAATCACTGGTGTAATTTGAATTTATTGTTGTTAATATAAGTATTTTGATAAATTTTCCCTGAATGATGTTTATGTGAGTTAGGATGAAATTGAATCAAATCGCTCGTTTTATTAGTCCATATGAGATTAATAATCATATTGGGATGTTATAATATCAGTTTTCCCTTAAACCTATCCTTTATCAACTCCATAATGTGTTCCATGTATATATCTTGAGAATGTATTTACCTAATGCATCAAAAGTAAGTAACAAAGAGGTCATATTCCTAGAGAAATATATTTATTATAATTAATAAAAAATAGATATTATTGATCATAGAGTTAAATTACTACGAAATAATAAAATATTCAGGGTTAATTTTTTATACTGAACCCACTTGTTTAATGAATTTATGTATAAACCTGAGGACATGATGCGGAAAATGTATACTCAATTGATTATAGTGGGGTAACAAATTTAAAGGTTGAAATTCATTTTATGGGGGAGTGGTTGAATGTTTCAACCCATGTTTTTTGAAATTTTTTCAATAAAAAATAATTTTCATTATTAGAGTGTTTTACACACAACACTATGTTTAGCTTGTGTTACACGTGACACTATAATTCAAGAAAACCATAATATATTACTAATATTATTTTTTTAACATGACACTTATAACCGACAGGTTATGCATAGATATATTTATATTAAAAAATAATTTTTAAATATTTAGTATATTAGTTTTTATAAAAAACATATTTCTGAAAATAAATTACTATAATAAAATTTCATTATATGTTTCAAAAATAAATTTTTTTTAAAAAATTATTTCCATTTTTGAAAAATTATAAATTTAAATTTTGAATAAATTAGAAAAGTAAAATTTTAAAATAAAATTTATTTTTAAAAACATAATATAAAATTTAACATAGCATTGATTTTTGGGTTTTTTTTAATATATTATTTTTTTATAATTAGTGAAAATTATCGGTTTTTTGATAAAAACTGCCTTTTGTTGAATTAATTTATAATCATATTTTTTAATTAAAATGGTTTTTAATGATTAATTAGTTAAATTATATATATTAATACAATTTTGGTAATTTAGATCATTTTTATAATGAATTTTGTTATAAATGTTTTTATAATTTTTTTGATAATTTTCTGTTTGAAAACCCACTTTCTTACCACATATGTGGGATTATTTTTAAATTACAATTTCTAAATTTTATAATTGGAAATTTGAAAAATCGAATAAATATTCATATTAAGCATATTTAAAAAAATATATAAAATAAAACATAATTTATGACCATTATTTATTGAAAATATGGTAAAAATTACATCATTTATGGTAAAAGTGGGTTCACATTTGTGCTAAACTATTAAGACACAGGTTTAAAATGACCCAAAAATTTTAAAAAACTTTTCAAATTATAAATATTTGTCCCCATAACCCATTTCATCATGAATATCTTATGTGGGATTGTTATGTAATTTAATAAATTTGTAACTCCTTTTAAATTAATGAATTTCAATTGTGCCAGTGACATAATTTATAAAATGTCACCTCCAATCCACCTTTACTCGAAACTCAAAAACCCTCATGTTTGACCAATCACTACAAAAATCAATGCCTTACATACCTCCCCGACCCGTAGACAATCATAACCTTTAATTAATTCGTAAAACCATTTTCTCTTTCTCTAATGGGAATATCAAAATAAATATCGATTTTGACACCTGATTTTAATACCACGTCTAAAATTCCAACAATGATACTATTTTTATATCACCATATGAACTCATGTGAAACTATGTGTCTATCATAGGCTTCCAATTACTGATTATAGTACATGATAATTGTTAATTATTTTTTAATGTTAATATAATATCCATTAGAAATTAAATTTTGGAATATCATCCATGAATGATAAAAATAGTTTGAATATATATAGATTTTAAAAAATGAATTCATAATAAAATAAACATGAAAAATTTAATAAATATAATATACTTTTTTTAATATAGAATAAAAGGAAAATAGTATAAAAATATATACAAAGAGAATACACAAATATCCCCAAGCGTGTCCTCTACCCCATATTGAGTCCAAATTGAGATACTCTAGTATAGACCATTACGATACTTTTTAATACACCATCATAATAGAGATGAAAATTGAAGATGAACTAGATGTTTTGAAACCCAATCCAATCATATACATCATATGTATTATCACTAAAGTCACACTAGATGATGAAGAATATTTAGGGGTATTATTAAATATCAACGTTCTAGAATGCTGAATAATTATGTAAAACAAACCATTTCATTGATATCATAATACACTATAATGTTATCTCAAAATTCATAAGAGAATTCAATGAAAAAATAATAAATTAATAAAATTAATGAAACAAAAAGGGTTTAGTTTATTTTAGTCATTCATTCTCCATACATGGGAGAAACATGTGAATATATCATTTCATCATATCTAAATAAGTTACAATCCTTGAAACATGAATGAAATTTATATATTTAACATAATGATCACATGACTATCAACATGTGTTCTTCACAAGATATAAATTGTGGGTCATAGAAATTTTACCTACAACATCAACCATTGACTTATAAGGGGTTTTTCTCTTTTTTTGTGGGATTACATATATATTATATAATGCACATTGATATTCATACTAACCATTGTTAAAATAAAATTTCACTATCTTGATCTCCTCACATTAAATATATAGTGTGATTGATTCAATATGAACAACAAGAAATGTCTTCTGATGGAATGAAACCATCCAAGCTTCCATTTTGGTTTATTGACTAAATATCCACATGTAAGAATCAATCGAAAAATTGAACCTTTTGGACACTACACTACCATCCTCTAATTACAGATGTCTATATCCATCACTAAACAAAAGTTTCATTTTGAGGTTGTCCATCATTTTAATAGAATCAATACGATGAAGTGTTTTCATTAATTTCAATAATTTTTTACATGTAAACTCATTCAAGGATACCCATATAATCCTAAAATACTCCTTATATCATAATAATTTTTAATATTCTAGTTGAAATGTTTATATATTTTCTCACATTGACCCTTGTTTGATTGAGACACAATTTTTTCATTATAAACGTCTGAAATAATCATTGGTCAATATATCCATCAGATTTATTCATTCTATAATTATTTTGAACTCTAGTTCTATTTCCACCTATATCTTCCTGATAAATTGAAATTGATCTTGATGAGTTTTATCCTTTCATGAAACAATTTTTTTAGAAAATTTGATATAAATTTTACAATCATAGCAAAGAAGTCATAATTAGGACCTACTCCTTTGGTACCCAATCTTATACCTCAATCATCCCATTTAAATTCATTATTATTTAGTTTACACTTACTATAATTATGTTATAGTGATTTAAATAAATATTTTCACCATTGAATTCCATATTATTATATTACCATCAAATGTGAAAACATATCCAATTATTTTATTTCATTAATCTAATTCATCCACATAGTCTATTTCCATGAACCCTTTTGAATAATCCTCATCCTGAATATAAATAAATTTATCCTCATACCATTTGAGTTAAAAAATAATGCAATTTTTTATTCCAATTTATATTTCCTATAATGTTTCATATATTGGATTAACACAACCAATTCTTGAGGTATTTATTGTATATTACATACTAAGGAATAAAAAACACATACTAACCCTAAAGTATAGGGTATTATCAACATATTATTTGACTCTTCATTAAAGTTTGTTTCTTATTACAATGAGTATTTAATGTGATTGGAAAAAGGAGTTGAGACCAACATTTATATTGTTATGAAAAATATGAAAATCGTATTTTGGATATATATTTCAATGAAATATCCAAGATTCCAATATACATATCTCACTCAACCAACATGACAAGAATCTTCCATTATTTAAAAACATCTTGTATTTGTAAGATTATAGAAATTTACTTTTTATTCTCTTGAATCTGATCAATTTTATGATCCACTTTTCATATATATTCCAAGAATCAAATAAAGATGATGCAGTATATATTACTATTGTATTTATCATAACTAAACATCTCTAAAGTGCGTCACATGAAACCAGTTATACTTCATAAATAAATAAAATTTCCTATTTCAATAACACTGTAAAATTTGTAAACAACATCGAATAATCATTATTTTTCATGATAATCACTATTTTAATTTGACCAAAAAACCAAATGGTTGAACCATATAAATTTTTTCACCTTTAACCCAAATGAAAACAAATTACAACATAAACACATGTTTGAGATGTAATCCTTAGAAATATACCAAAACATTTTATATATCAAATCATAATATGTTTTATTATTGGATTCAATATATCAAAATGTTTTATTTTGTTCTTCTAATAAAATCATTTTACTAAATATTAAATAATATTCCATCTTCTACCCATAAAATAATACACTTAAAATGGAAAATAAATTTTTTATGATTTTCCATTTTCATAGTGGTTCTATTATAACCCCTATGTTTTATTCACATGATTTTAGTCAAATTATTCTTTTATAGACACCTAAAAATTATTAAAGTCACTAATACAAGACCCATCTTCGAGGATCTATAGTTCTCAACTATTCATTGAATGTTATAAGTGTATATCATCCCCACATCATTATTTAAATAGTTTTACACAGTTAGATATTTGAAGATATATATATTTCTTCTATTATTGGAAAATATTCCTCCATAATTTTATCATCTTGAACACCAAATTTAGCATACCCAGTTCATAATATTTAATATTTATCTTCTATTATATAATCATTGAATAATTTTTCGTATATACATAAAACATTACATTATTTTTTTATTTTGGTATATTAAATTCGATTAGAATTAATAAGATCATGAATCCTTATAGAACCTCCCTTCATATCAACTTTTATTGAATTTTATTCTTTATACATATACTCCTTCTTTAATAAGTTTTATTCCATAAATAAGACCTATTAATTAAAATTAACATTCAAACATTGATTACCAATCTGTAATCAATATCCCAATGATAAGATACTATATTTTCATCTCTATATCCGATAAAGATATGCAGAAGAAAAATTATGGTAAGAACATATATATCCCTAGGATCTACATGTATATATACAAATCATTCTTTTCACCTAGACTATGACCAGTATAGTGGTTTACATACCTCAATACTTTTATGAGAACATTACCAATGTGTTTGGATGGGTTTCTATTGATTATGAATGCCTTTTTGTTCATTATATGCAACAAAAATTTAATATTGCATTTTGAAATGTAGTGATATTATCTATATTATGTTCACCCACATAAAATTCATCTATTTAAATATTCAATTATATTAAGATGTTTTAGGTAAATTAATATCATTTCATATACACATGTGATTAAAAATATTTCTAAAATTTCTATTCATAAAATCAAAACTATTCTCTAACCTCTTTCTATTATATATTTATTGTTTCCATTTTGACCAAATATATACATTGAATACATAATCAAAAAAAATTATTTTTATTTTTTTTGAAGTATACCCATAATTTATACAATGATTTATGAATAAATTCAAATAAATATTTTCATACTCTAGTATAGATTCCTATAGATGTTCCCAAAATATCAATATGTACATGATCTTTCATCGATGAAATTTTTTTATTCAACTAAAATTGAATGATATTTTCCATAATCGATTATATAACTCTTAGAAAATATTAAGACTTAACATTTCAATTTCAAATATCAATTTTTATGAACATAATTTTTTTCTGATATTTTTAATAAGGATGCAGTTACCCAATTCAATTATTTTGAATGTTTATTATTTAAAAATAGACACCTAGATTATTTTTTAGGTCAAATAAATTTTGAGGTCTTATAAAACATTATCTATAACCATAGATCCATAATTTTTTTCCCATGATACATTTTTAAATGTTATTTCATAACGAATGTCATTTGATTTTTTGACTGGATTCTTATTCTTCTAAAGACACGGAATATATTTTAAATACTTAATCATAAGGAAACTATAAACCCACACTAGAAAATTCATATTACCATTCCACAAAATGTCCAAATAATCATCATGTTCTAGATGAATTAATATATGTATTTTATAATTATAATTTTTCATTAACCCATTAAACCAATTCACAAGAAAGATGATTCATAATCAATAAATCCAATATTTAAAACAAAATATTACATTAAATAGTTAATTAGAAAATCCATCATCATAATAGATATTGAAATTTAATCCTTTATAATTATGAAATAATAAAATTTTCAATTTTTTATAGAAATATTCTAGATGTGACATCTTTTTCTATAGTCTTATAATTTTAGTCTAGTTCTACTTTAATTACATTTACTTCATTCTATTGATTTTTCTTCTAATAATATAAGACTTATTCGATGAGGTGATCACCCAATACCCTCTATACCTAATGCATTTTTAAATGGTACCTTAATCTAACTAATAATAATATATTAATTATTTATCAAATTATAAAAATATTTAACTATCAATAATGATATTTAACTGGAATTTCTAATAGCATTTACATTTCCGTAAAACAAATCTTGAAAATATAATAACATGATTATATGACATAAATCACTAGTAAATGGAATATTTATCAAAATGATATAGATATAGATCACATAAAAAATTTAGAAGATACCTTTTAGTTCTATATTTTGAAAAAAATTTGTAGAACAATAATCACATCAAATATAGTTTATTAATTGTAGTTGGATTCTCCGAAATATCTAATAGTTCATCAATAAACATTACTATAACAGTTTTCTTTTAGAAATTAATTTCTAAATTCATTTATAATGAAATAATTAAGAAATGTTCTTTTTTATTTATCCATTCCCATTCAAATTCCCCATTGAATCTGACTTAAGTCTCTACATTGAAATTTCTCTATCCTTCTAAACAAGGTAATCCTTTAACAATATCCTCTAAATATCTATTTAATGTAATATTACATCAGGAACATGATAACATTATATTTCATCCTCATGAATACCATAACTTGAAATGAATTTAACATAAATCATAGATGTGTGAAATGATAAAATAGGTGTTTTGAATGAAATATTGAGAATTTGGAGAATAAACATTCACAATAACACCACCATTTGAAAATCCAACACCAAAATTGAACTATTGGATGTACGGTACATAGAATTTCATTATACTAATAATAATATAAAAATAATTATATAAATACTAAAACTAGAAATAAAATCCTCTCCCAAGTCATTTTAAATATTTTAAAAACTGTATCCAATTCAGTTTCATCTCACACAAACATTTAATGTACAAAATTACATGAAAATAATGAATTAGGAAGTTTTAAAATGTTTTGGGTATCCATTCATCGTCAATACAATAATCTTTGACACTATTAATTTCATAAAAATTAAATTTTTTTGCTATAACTATTACATATAATCCATATATATCACTATACAAGAATAACCCTTAACACATTATTATATCTTCGCACCTAACTGAATAGTGGGTCTTGACAAGTCAACCTATTGTGAATGACCCAAAATTCTATGGGGGTATATCCATTGGATTTAGGGAATTTTAAAAATTCATTTAATCTCGATTGTATCTCCAAAAATTATATTCTTAAGAACAATTCACCACAAAATCTGTCATTTTCTTCACAGAAACATTGTGTGGGTGATTTAATATGAGAAAAAATGTCTTGATTTTGATTAATAGACACTAGTGAAACAACCCTTTTTGAAAACTGTCATCACAATCAAACAAATGAATACATTATAATATGAAAACATTTAACAATAAAACTATAAATTTGTTATTCTAGAGAGAAATCTCTCTCAATATACTGAATGGTATTCCATATTTCCTCTATATGGTTGACTAACCTATTGAATTGAGGAGGTATTGACAACCTACACATTTGAATTTTTATATGGTGTGAATAAAATATCTCAATATAATTATCCAAATATACTTTTCCATATATATGTATACACATATAGTAAGATTAAATAAAAAATAATTTATAATATTAGAATGTGTGGCATGTCATCATGTGGTAACCATGTAACTAAAACCCATAAAATTACCTAATAAAATCAATTATTTTGAAAAAAATCCATCACAATATCATTCCATTAGAACCCATTGATGGAAAAGAAAAATTAAATAGATAAAATAATAAAGGAATCTATCATAGGGAAAGTTAATAATGTAGACTACCATATTAATATAGATAGATTCGGGATTCTATCATGATGATCTATAATAAGAAATTGTAACAACCTCCCAATGATTATCACAACATATAAAATTACAATTACGATGAGGAAAATAAAATATTTTTCTTCCTATATGATTTGAACCAACAACATGAGTGTGTAAATATGAAAAATAACAAATAAAAGAGATATTAAGGAAATATATAATTGTTCCCACTTACTAGATGAGATGATGTACACCGTCATAATTCATTCTCAATGGTAACCACATATATAGGAATAATATTCATAGGATAGAATATATATTTCCAAACATATATAATAGTTTATCTAGAAATACAAGGTTCTCCCCATGGATGATATGTTATATTGGATGTTGATACTAATGAGGAAAATAATTGATACAACCTATCAAATTAGGAAAAAACTACTATTATAATGTAGGTCTAAACACTAATCACATTTAAAGAAAGATGATCCTAATGATGAAATAAATTTATTAAAACTCACACATGATAAAAACATTTCCCTATTATAGTAGGCATATTTTCTCTATTTCATTTATTAAAAAATCTCACCGACAATGTGAAACAATCTAATACGACTTCACATTCTCTTATACTAGCACATATTTTTAAGTTCCTACATCCAACACATCTCATTGTTTTAATCAGATCATATGTACTAGTAATTCATGACATATACCTAATATTCTCTCTCTATATTACAATTTTTATATAAATGAGTTCTAATATCCCATGTAATACCCTTTCATACTAGACACAACATGTAGAACCCTACATAGTAATAAAATTTACAATGAAGTTATACACTGTGATTCTAAAACCCAACTCTGATTCTACCCATCTATACCATCACATATCAGCTATCCCTTTATTATGTGAAAACTTTAACTCCATAGATTACATAATTCTTGATGATTTATTTTAAGTCCACATTTATATCCCAAATTAGAATATCCTATATGGAAAAAAGGTTCCTTAGAAACCCCTCACTATGTCATTAGAAAATCATTCTAATAACATGTTTTTTGGATCCAATCACACACCTCCTATAGGAGATCTCCATTTATAACCATCTAGTTTCATGAATCCACTTCAAAAAATAAAAACCACTATAGATCTAAAAAAAATTCAAATTTCATACTAATAAAACTATCAACTATAAATTGGTGTTTTTAAACCATTTGGGAGATTAATGACCATCAAAAAAATCACAAATATGTCTAAAACACATTTATTGCAATGAACCCAACATAATGAAACCTATTTAATATAAAAATTAAATTAATATCAAATAAATATGTCGACCTTCTTATCCACTACACTTGCATCATTTCATCCTATAACTGACTGCCATAATTAATTATAATTCAGTCAACATGTAGTAGAGTTCTTAGTACTATTTTTTGAGATATAAATAAAAATAAATCACCATTCCATGATCTCATAACCTGTATATATTTTACATAAAAAAACAAAAAAAAAGTGGTTGGAATGCACAATAAAACATAAAAAACTGAATATTTGAGTGTCATTAGGACTAACTACCATTTTAATTAAGTTAAACCCTCATCAAAGAAATGTGTTAGCCTAAAATATTACATTAAGATTAATTGTGCCCCAATCTCACCTTACTGTCACCACAAAATTAATTACAACAGTATAAAAACATTTTTAATTTTAATCCAATTATTCGTAAAAATAATTTACACACATAACACAGATTAAATAAATAATGACCATTATATAGTGAAATCATGTAACCCCGATGAGGAAAGTGTATTTCCATTGACATCAACACATACATTAATATTATTAAAATCATTAAAAATCACATTATAATGAAATATAAAAGTATACATAAACAATAATTCTAATACGAAGTCTAAGATCAAAGAATAATGTTTTCCACAACCCATTTCACTTTGATTCCCCTAGAAAATGAAAATTTCAACATGATCAAATAAATTATTCATCAGGCCAGATCCAAGAATGAAAAAAATAGGGTAAAACTGAGAGAAAATAAAATTATTTTGTGTGAGATATAAAATACATAATAAATTATATAGAAAATATTCACCACTAAAAAACTATCAAGGGGATTCCAATTGAGAGAGGAGGTGATCGATAAAATGAATTGTACTATAGTGTTGTCCATCTCACCCATAATTCAATGGGGGTGAAAGTGAAATTATTGTTTTGAAAATAACTTTTTTAAAACCATTTAGATTCTACTAGGTTACTCATACACAACACAAAAATACATAGTTATATATAAAAAATGTATATAAATACTAGTATACTACCAGAAACCCAATGGATGATATATAAATGTTAGAAGTACATGCGACTCACTAGGTGAAAAATGTTATTGACAACACTTACATATTATACAACCCTTCCCCAACCCCTAATTAATCACCAAGGAGGCCTATGAAACCTCAAAATCAAAACAACCCTATATAGATGTTTTAACACTTATAATTCTATCGTGAATTTAAATTCATGAATTGAACCCCTGATTGAATAATAGGATTTCGACTTCAATGGATATTACTGAACTGAAAATGAATGAGTCATAATGAAAAAGAAATAAAATATTAGATAAAATGGATCATCTATGTATATATATAAATTCATGGTCAATTAGAGTTCACCGCGAACGTATGAGATATTTTGATAAAATGATGTATTTTTTATAACACATCACTTTTATTGTTTTTAAATATTCTCGATTTTGAAGTTAAATATTTACATTAATCATGTACATATGTTTATATAATGTATCAAAAGTTATTATATAACATATTATATACTAGTTATATATTCAAAATTATTATACTCACTTAATGTAATAAAATCTTTTTTATTTAAAGGATGTATATATTTCCTTAACATTGTTAGAGATTTTATCTACATTATAATTTATTTAAATATTGGATATCAAAAAAATTGATAAAAATCGCAATTTCAGAATTAATTTTATGGATAAAAATTAATAGTTATTTTTATCATATTCATGTAAAAAATTCTAATTTTGTATTGAACATAAACATTATTTTCCATTACAAAAATGTATCTCATTATTTCGAAATAATTATTTCCAATGTATTGTGTCATTTTTTTAAAAGTTAAATATATATAGTAAATATAGATTCTACAAATGTATTGAACAATTCATAAATTATAATATACTCAAAATAATTATTCAGTTAATATAAATTATTTTTTTATGTAATGATAAATATTATAATATTTTTTAGGATTCACACAGTGCTTATATATTATAAAAAGATTCTTTTTGATAAAATCAATGTAGGGATACTTAATATAGTGTAATTAATTGATATATATTAATAAAAATAAATTATTCATCCAATATTTAATAACTTTTTAGCTATATAACAAGGTAATTATTTAGATTTTGTCCCATCTCTTTTTTAACATAAGATATGTTAGAATTTTAATTTTAAAAATTATATATGATATAAATGTATTTGTATAATATTATAAATGATTTTAGATGATTATATTTTATATTATTAAATAAGTTATATATAATAAATATTAAATTATTGAATATGTTTTTATATGTTTAATAAAGCAATGATGGAACACATTTTAATGTTTGAGAGAAGTTAAATAAATATTTTCAAAACTATTTATACTTACATGGTTGGGATGAATTAATGAGTTTCTCAATTTTTATTAATTTGAATTTTATATAATAAATGATTTAATTTATTATTTCTGAAGTGTATACTTAACACTAAATTTTTCAGGTCAGCATAATTGAAATAATCTAAAATGATAGAAATGTGTATATAAAATAAAAAAATGGTTTATAGGTCACCTATTATCAAGTAAGGTTCTACCTCCTAGCCAATTGAACCATTTCTTAAGGTGGTGACACTCCACAGCCACCAGTTATATAGTGCCTAGACTATTGTGAATTAATGGATAATATAGTTTTCTGTAGTTTCATAGCATGCCCCAAGCTCACCTCACTCTTCACTTGGGTATCTTAGGGTCTCTTCTGCACCCTGGTACATTAATAAATGAACATGTTTCGAGGTTCCATACAAAAAAAACCCATTGTGAATCACGATTCAAAAAATATCTTCCGAGAAAATCAAAATTCAATATCTTCTAGAAATTATCCTTCATATACATACATGGGACATTATAAACTCCCAACTATAACACTTATCATCTATCAGGGGTTATGGTGGTAACCTAACCAAACAACCCAACCTATATTAGTCATCAATTTTTGTAAATGGATGATGTACTTACATAAACACCCAATTTTCTCATGTAACACTACATTTATTAGAAGGTATTGAATCCATAGGTGCCTTATCCAATATTCACATTCTAATAGAATAATCAAAATGGGACCCAGAGTGTGCGTATATCCTGAGACAGTCACATGTCCTTATCCAATTACAAATCCACCCAAAGGGTATACCAACTATAATACATATATTACAATGGAAAATTCAGAATATTAGTGATTCCCACTATTGTAATCACCTACAAAAAAGTCATCTTTTCTTACAAGGATTTTCATGTCGAAATATTTAACCCACCACACCTATTCACAATAGATAATATCACATACATTCTACATTCTTATATGAATCTTTCGAATTCCAATTATTCAACATCATAAACTTATATCACCATTTTTTTCATTTGGAGGGACAATATAACTGAAAAACACACTAGATACACTGAATTTGATGAACTCTATATGGATTCCACCTTATCAAATTTTATATCATAAGAAAACATATTTTCATCCTCCACTCCCCAACCCCTCTCTATGATACATATACTCAACCATAATCATGTGTCCAAAAACCTGATCATATTTTCATTTCTCTAGGAGACACCCCCATGATCATTCATACATGTTCGCCAAATTCTAATAATTAATACCAATGGAACCCCATAGTTGGATACCTAATATTCTAAAACTTCCATCATGTCCTACTACACATGATGACACCGATTTTATCTTAACCCTGCAAAACTTCTATTAAAATCATCTTGTTATAAATCCCAACACACCATATCTATCAAATAAAACCATAAAATAGAAACATAGACTTCTAAAGTGAATCTAGAAACATTTAATTCATCAATATTTTAGAATCCCAAATCCTAAAACAACATCCAAACCATCGCTCTCTTTCATAAATGACCAATATCATGAGAGTCGTACTACCTATGACATCCATCCAACTCCCCACCATTTGAATGAAATTTTCCTTACATATTTTTTTCAAACACCATATCATTATATCTTATAACACCCATACCCTGAAACATAATTAATAGTCATTGTATACACCACTCAAAACAAATCCTACCCCAAAATCCATCCATCCATGAATACCATTATCTATGTAAACAATCCATCTGTGGAAATTCAATAGGTTCAACTACCAACATGCATGATACCCCTATTGATCTACACTAATGAATCACATTAACCATTAACCCAAATGGTTTATGTTATCGTACAACATTATCCAAAAATGATCGTCCAGTTCCTACATGTGTTCCAAATTATATAAGTAATTTTCCCACACCAAAACCAACTAGAAAAAAATATCAATGGATTTCCATTATCATCGACCAGCTTATCAACCACCCACCATCATTCCAGTCTTGAAAATCTCCCTTCACTCTAACCACACTAGTAAAACCACATATAAAAAATAAATTGATTTAATTCACACTATTCCTAGACTCAAAAAATATCTTAATATAAAAAAATCTGCAATGTGCATCACAAACATAGCTCAATAATTCTATGTCACTTTCCCCTATAACACAATTTCATCGCCAGGAATATATCATCAAGATGGAATCAAATAACTTTCAATTACCAAAACACGGGATTATCGACATCATCAACGTATCTAAATGATGCAAAATATTATTCTAACCCCTCATGTGGGATTCCCTCAACAAACTATAAACATAGGGTCACTATGGTGTGAGTATCATCTCAAGTGTCTCTCAGAATCCCACCTATCCCAACAAACTAGTTCTAATTAAGGGCTATAAATCATAATTAAACTCTTATTTCCTTCTCATTCTCATAGAATCTGATGCTCAAATTTCCATTATAAAAGTTCATATTCTCATATTATAGTAAACTCTTTTTGTCTGATCTGTATTTTTTGCCCATGATTCAACTTATGAATATACCTAATAGACTTCTCACTGAAGAATCTTGTATTATCTAAAGTCATAAACACATAACTGAAACACTATAAATGATATAGATAAATGGTCTACAAACATTAGTATTGATTATATATAAATATATTCATTGATATATGATAAGAAATTTTTTATGTTTTCATTGAACATGGAACAACCAACCCAACATATTACATTCAATCATCATTTCACAATAATGGCTCGTATCATGTGAACCACCATCACATGGTTTTATTTTATAGATTTCCACTACAATTTAATTGATAAAACACCATATTAGTAGTTACATACAACATACATAACCAAAAATAATAATTATCAGCCCAAAAGTGGTTCAGTGCTCGGTAAAACATAATATAAATACACAATAGGGTCATATTAACTCATTTAAACATGAACATTAAAAACATCCTCATCATCGAGTATCTCATTATATATTAAAATTACTAACCAATAGAATAAAAAGCAAATAAAATTCATCTCATCATTGTAAAATTCTACCATGTAATAATAAAAGGAGTATGTATACTTGTAGAAGTTTTGACTTTATATAAGTGACCATCATCCATCACTTGAATCAGAATAGTATTCTTATTTATCTTTTGAAACTAATGTGACTGATATAATGAATTACAATCCTATTTTATCTAATTTCCATGAGTAAAATCCAATCAATCACCTCCTATTATTCATAATAGATCATATGTTTCAATATATATCATAATCAAAAAATCCAAACACCATGTGAATCAATAAATGTGAAAATCATATCTATCATATCATCACATACTAGAATAGCAATCCTAAATACCATAAGATAAGGATTTCATTTCAGAAATGGTATTAATTTTTCACCATCCTAGTTTTCATCACATGATCATAAAAATTCATATATATCATTTATAATATATGATAAATTTTAATAAAAGTGAAATGAACCTTATATTTTATGTTATAAGGATTTGACCTGAATTACTCTTTGATGTGTAATCGGATTGGTTCTCCACTATAAATGATGCACAACCCCTCAAAATAGAATTTTATTATGGTTTATCTAATGTATATTGAGGATTTTATACCCTATATATCTTTGAAGTCAATATAATATAAAAAATATTCAACAGTCATAATTGATATTATTGTAGATGTAACAATCATTGAGAAGACTAATAATAAAATATAAGATGTAATGAACCAAACAATCAATACATATATACAATAATGGACATCAATTGGGAATATAGGATATACATAATGATATAAAATAAATAGATTTACTAGCTCCACATAATGCACGATCCAAAATACAAACCATGTTCCTAACATAGTCAAAAATGTGTAGCAGGATATCTATCATATGAGTCATGAGGACCATCCAGTCATCTAACTAATCCATGTGAACAACAACTCTGGTTTCTATAGGTAGTGAGAAACTGAGGATTGTGTGAGTATATAATTTAGTATGGTACCACCTGTATTTTTCCTTATGTAACCAGTATAAGTATTTTATCTGCATATGATATTCATTGAATGAATTAAGAACTACTTGAAAATTAGTAAATTAAACAACCAATGATACAAGATTTGACTCGATTCTTGAATTTATGTGGTCTCTTTAGGTTGAAATTTAATCTATCATAACATCTAATTCTTGACAAAATCCATCTCAAGTTCCAAAATTATGGGATGATGTTTAGGATTTGGACTGCAGTCAACTATACCAAAGTTAGAATCCATCAAATTATCTATGACAATGAACATAACCCCAAGAGAACCTAATTCTGTGCTCATGGGATCCCACAAAATAACCTACAAAAATGTATTCTATATCATGGTTAATCACCAAATATCACACATCTTCAACCCATATGGTTTAGGAAATGTTAATACATTTGTGCTCTAAGATATTGGTTGATGAATTGTTCCTATATGGGGGGTAACCTATGAAATTAAATTGGTAAATGCATCACTAATAGCTAGGTTTCCTAATAAATAGAATTAAAAATACACATATAGATCCCATTAATATTCCTATATTCATCAAAAATATATCACCTCCCCAATTATTCCATCATAGGTTAATCCACCCAATCTTATAAAGTATTTTACTCATTGTTCTAGGTTATCCAATAGCCATCCTCAGGATATAAAATATCTAATATCAATAATACACACCAAAATGGAACCCCATTCCACGAGAGGAATCATTATTTTCCTGAAAATAACATGTTTTATATTTCTATCTTTATTCAAATAATTTCAATCAACCATTATCAATGTTATCACAAAATTATTTGAACCTATATTATTAGTGTAATTTCTATGAACACAGTCTCACACACTATATTTTCGTAATCCAGGTTCTACCTCTCAGAACATGTCAGTATATCCTTAACAAATAGGGAATCCATAGGTAACATCCCTATCAATAGCTGATTCTAATGTATTTCAGGAAACCACATCTATACCTAGCCTAGAATATGATTACCTAGGTGTTAGATACTGAATTTTCATATAGCTGACTCTTGTTATTTTTCCATTAATAAATTTTTTCAATATGTATTATTTGACATTTTATTCTGGGATATTTCAGGTGAAATTAAATATTTTAATGGGGTTTCTAGTTGTTCATAGTCATCACATAGTGTTCCCAAATTGTGTTCCCTGCACTTAAAAACAGGAACTCCTAGGTTGAGTAGGATTGAATGGATGGCATATGGTTTTTCAAATAGTGAATCCACTTAGTAGTGACCATGTGAAGCCCCAATTGGGGCCACATGGTTAGGTGAATGGTTTGGTATAGTCTCGTTCCCTATATAGTACACAATTATCAATGAAAAATAAAATCATCAAATTAATTAGAAATTTATCAAACCCCCATTATACAACCTCAAACACCACATGTTGACCCAAACTCGTTACTCATGTTTTTATGGGATCTAGGATGGATTCCAAGGACCCCAGAACAGTTTTCATGGAGAATCTATGATCTATTTGATAGATTTGTACCTCTCATTGTAATAGATATTGTCATAATTAATAACCCCTCCCCCATCTAATACAATTTTATCATTTTTTATACGTATTGTTTTACTAATTTGGTTATGTATTTATATCTAGGTTTTGATACATGACAATTTGATCAATTTTAGATGCATTTTTTTTTTCTAGATCTCATTCATTGTTGTGAAATTTAATGATTCACATCAATTTAGGGATTCATGTTTCTGATTGTCTTTCAAAAATCTGGAGGAATATGTCTTGTTATTAATTTCACATTGTATTGATTTCAATTAGGTGTATGTAATTATGAAATATCTATTTCACATTTAGAAAACTTCATCTGGAGTTAATTTAATTTTTTTACTTAATTAAATAATTAATTGATAATGTAATTGATTGATTAATAGGGTAATGATGTTGGAAAATTAATGCTTTTTATAATTTCTAAATTGATTATATTGTGGAATTGATTTATTAATATAACATTGAATTATTTTTTTAATTAGAATAATTGGATGTTTGGATTAACCTTGATGGGTCATTGAATTATTTTATTAAAAACTAAAAATGTCTTTAATTATTATTATTTTCATTCTATTCCATGGGACTAATGTGAAGGATTATGTTTGTGTTGGTAAATTGAAATGGTATATCATGATTTGAATTATTTATGAACTAGTAAATTAGGATTAAAATTTCTAAATTTGATATATTTAATTTTTATAATTATTCTATTTTATGGGTCAAAGACTAGTTCTTCAAATACCCATGATGTGCCATAAATGGAATTCTAGAAAAATAATTAATTAATCTGCTAAATGAGTGTGGGACACATACCGCTGATACAAATCCCATGTGTTATCTATGTAATAAAATAGTTTGGGAAATGGATGACTTCTTCAAAATCTGACATATGATTTGTTGATAAAGGGGTCTGGGATATGGAATGATGCATCAAATAAACACTAGATCATCGCCATGGCTTTCTAAGACAAAAATGTTTTCATTGGACAATGGTTTTACATAGTTATAATTTTGAAATTGAAATTTAATGATAAGTAAAATAAAATGATTATAATTATTTTTTAATTTTTCTTTACGATGTTGTTTAATCTCTAGAGTATTTAATGAAAGTATCTCTAGATCGAGTGTTATTGAGAACCAGATTATATTATGTGGTTAATTATAGAATTTTGAAATGTTATCACAGATTAATATATTTTTCATTACTAATTAATGTTGATTCAAAAATATTCCTTATGAATTTTCCTTTCCTTTATATTTTAAAAATCATAAAAAAATTTCTTATGGATAATTATTTTTCTCTAAGAAATATATTCATAAAGAAATTTTACCCTTTGTCAAAATGTGTTTAATCATACATATGGTTTTAAACGCCTTATCTAATGTTTTTTGAAACTAAATCATACCATATTTTTTTAAGTCCAAAAAATGGACCCTTTTCTGACATAGAACATTATAGTTTCTTAAGAATCCGATTAAATGACTTTATTAAAGATACCTTATTTCCATAAGGTAAAATTTCACTTTATTAGATCCAAAATGTGATCATAGTTCTTATGAATGATATATAATTTCATGTTTTCCATCATGAAATGATGTGGTATTATTTTCTTTTTACAAACTGTAGGATGTGTGACACATCTACAGGTCCATCTAATATTTAAGGAAAAATAAGACTGTTGGAGGAGGGAGTAGACCATTAAATCATTTTCATATAAATACCCAACCCATTTAAAGAATTTGATACATGTAGACACACATTGATGCGTTGAGAAGTGCAGGAAGTGCTGGTGTCTAGAGAGAGATTTTTTTAATGCAAAATGTTCAGCCAAAACTTCCATGTGGGAATATTTGGATTAACTTGATCAACCATGAACAACATGTTCTGACTGCCTAGTGCAAATCTGATATTTTTTATCAATATAGGTCTAACAAGGATAATAAGAAAGAGGTTCCAATCACATTAGATATCAAGGTCTTTCAGGGATAGTGTGACCAATTCAGATATTCTTATCGAGGGCTTACCCTGGTGTGGGTAAGACTAGAATCGTGAATGCATAAATTAAGGGAAATTTATCCAAAGTTGTTGGATACTTTTATCTTTGGGTTAAAATATGTCTTATAATTTTCTTGTTTTATTTACATGTTTTAATTTTGTTTCATTTTTTTAATGAAATAAATTATAAATTTTTTATAATTTTTTATACCAGTATACCCTGATATAAATAATATTCTATACACATTAAGGTAGAATCCATCACTAAGTACACATTTATTTTGTTTTCTTATACTACCCATATTATCAGATCCTAATGAAGTTTGTTTCATAGTAAATAAATACAAAGGGTTTGTAAATCAATCATTTTAAACTTTATTAAGCATAGATTTTCTTAATGATAGAAACAGATGTTTTAATACCTAAAATTCACCCCCTCATATAATTGAGAATCTACATATTAATTTATATATTTCAATTGGTATCATATAAGGTAATTGAAAAACTTATATATACACAAACGTTTTCTTACAGAATTTTAATTTTATAACATCTAGTATTCATGTTTCTTTCTTATAAATCTTCATTGTTAAATAAACATTTGGTACTACCAAGTTCTGTGGAAAAGTTATTTTTTATATAATGGCAGGAATTAACATTGGTTCTACAGAACATAGAAATCCAAAAAGACCAACAATATTTTATCAGAATTATTATGAATAATTTAGAGATAGATGAAGTCTTTTATTATAAATACCAAAGTGGACAACTTTTTTATGTTTACCAAAGACTATAAGATTCTTGAAAAGAAAATCATAACATTACCAAATCAGGAAAAACATGAATATAAACTAAACTACAATGTATTAAATACTCATTTATGTTCCTTGACCGAGAATATCTATAGTCAGAATTCATCTTGTGAAGATTCTAATTGCATCATAAAAAACATGATGTTACAGCCTTTGGAAGTTCAAATGTGATTGAAAAATTAAAACCTATGCTAACAGATGAATATCATAGTTTTATGCATCCTTATGTAGAAATATTTTGAAAAATTAAACAATGGTATTTGATTATAATCAACAATATTCAATATATGGGATAAAAATGTCATCACAATGCTTTTATTATCAAAAAGGTAATTGATATCATGCCCAATGAGTGGAAATCTAAAAGGACAACTACTGATGAATGTATGAAAGTATCTAACATCATTCTTGATGAATTATTTGTAAATATTCTTCAGTATGAAACAAGGAATAAGAGAGATATAGACATTAATTAGAATAAGAATGGTAATGGAAGGCTTTATTTTACTATAACTACAAAATCGATGACTATTGAATGAGTTAAAAGATATAAAGCTACGAAAGCTATTTTAGTATATGAATCAAGTATTAGTGATCAGTCTGAGAATGAACAGACCAATATTTCATAACTTATAAACCAGATTGTGGGAAAGAAAAATTCTTAGTTCACCTATAATAATAAAAACACAATAGACATGCTATATTTAAGTGTTACATGTAATGAATGAAAAAGGGCAAGACATATTAGACCTGATTTTCATTTTCTCAAGAGAAAAGATAGAAAGGATGAGAAATCTGAATGGAACAAAAATAAGTACTAGAATTCTAAGGCTAAAAAATTCATATAGGATAATGACACATTGAGTTCCAGTGGTGGTGATTCATTTAGTGAATCTTCTAATATTTAATCTTTTGGATAGAAGAATATTGGTCTAATAACCATAATTCTTAATGAAAATCATTATCTTAGGGATAAGGAAAATATTATTTCAGCTTTTACCAATATAAATTCAAATTAAAATGTTCATGGAATAGAATTTTGTGAATATTAGAATAAAGAATCATCCACATCTTAGGATAATAATTTTCTATAATTTGAATTAGTTTCTAGGTTTTCCATGTTACTTGAGAATGAAAATAGTAAGACAAAAAAACATGATAAGGATAAATCTAGAATCCCGATATTTACAAAATATGTATTAGGTATTTCAAAATATCTTCATAATAAAATACTTGATTTTGAAAATTCATTAAAAAACCTTGAGAAATTAAATTCTATGATGGATATAATTTATATGGATCTCAAAAATTTTATTTCTAATAAAAATATTTTATACACTAACATAAATTATAAGAATAATGACTATGAGTATAATCATTTTTTCATCATAAAAAAATTTATTTTTTTCCTTGAATAATATTTTCTAAAATTACACTTATAGAAGAAAATAATCTGATAAAATGTACTCACAACTTTAGACTATAACAAATAGTCTGTTTTTAGGTAATTCTCATTCGAAATATCTTTTTAGTCACAACTCTTTTGATACCCAAAGTCCTCCAATTTGTCACTAGGTTTCAATTTGGTGGAAATTCGTAGAAAATTTGTTTTTTAAATAAAACCAAATCGACATGTTTTCATAAATATTATTTATATAAGAAAAATTGAATGTATGTGATCTTAATTTATTGCAATTCTAGATCCAAAAATGATTGAATTCCAAAAGTATAACTATTTTATTTTCAAGAAAACAATGAATTTAAAAACAAAAATACATAGTACATGGATAGTGAATGATCCTGGTACATGACTGGTAACAAAAACATCTTTGAAAAGATTATCAAATCGAAAAGAGGAAAGTATCATTTAGAGATA
Source organism: Viscum album (assembly GCA_963277665.1). Classification (NCBI taxonomy): domain Eukaryota; kingdom Viridiplantae; phylum Streptophyta; class Magnoliopsida; order Santalales; family Viscaceae; genus Viscum; species Viscum album. Next base: position 1,834,896,184 of record OY728161.1, on the reverse strand, counting down.
ATTACAAAGGGGATATCATTCCCCAATTTATCATAATGCAAGACCAACTTCCTAAAATTTTAACAAAATCATAAACCTCCTATAGATTTGAATACAGTAAAAAACGTTAGGATTTATAATCATAAGGTAATCATATATATTAAATTTTTTTTAAATCTATCTCTTTACAATAAGATATAACATTTCATTAGGGGTACAAATGTTTATTCTATTTTATTTCCTTTTCTAAAAACAATCAAAAAACAAAAAAAAATTTAAACCTGAAATTTTATGTTTATCAATCCTAAATTTTTATATTTCCAAAATTTATAGTTCTAACTTATTTGGGACCATTTTTTTTCATATTTTTTAATTTAAAATTTTCATATTTCAAAGAATTAATTTCTTATTTTAAATTTCATTATAAAACTGAGAAGAACATTATTGATTCTAAGAAATAATTCTATGTAATTCGAAAGGTAAGTTTCTTTATATATATATATTTAATTTAATTTTTACTTATTGGAATTTTCAATATTTCTTTATGAAAAACATTACCGAATTCAAATTCCTTAAATCTTATTTTTTGATAATAGTTCAAAAGATCAGAACCTATAAAAACATTCTTCGACATTAATATCAACCCAAAAATTAGATCGAGATAATCTCAAACATTAGATTGATTCGGTAAAATGAATCATCATTGTGAATAATATCTGAAGGACCCACATATTCATGTCCCACATTGGTTATCTCAGTGGTTTTGTGCCAATGCATTGCCTCCTTTCAATGTATTTATTCTATTTTCCCTATCTCTTTATGCTCTTAATGCATCTTAAAGATTCTCTGAAAACATCTATGGTATCCAATAAGGAACTCAAGGAATGGAAAATTTATGGAGAATTCTTGGTGGAAGAACTTTCTTTTGAGATATTTGATTAACAAATTTCAAAAGTTATAAAAAATAATATATGTGAAAGTCTATGTGTAGCCAAACCAAAAAATAAGGATCCAGTTTATCTTGAAATTATTACAGAATATTATGATACAATTCATCTTTATGAACAAGGAGGAAGACATATGTTTTCTTTTAATAATTATCGAAATAATTATTCTCTATCATGCACCAAGATTAGTAGTATATATGATATCCCTTATTAAGAAGAGAATATTTTTTTCTCACATAAATTACTAGATAAGGAAGGATATTTTAAAAATGCTAAGGAAATTAAGTGTCTTGGACATAATTTTTTAAGGTCACCAATGATTTCTCATCATTAAAAAATATATATTTATAGCTCGGTGGATGCAAGTTTTTTCCATTCCATGAAATGGAGATATAGATTCTATTAAGAAATTAAATATCATTGAGATATATTTACTAGTGAATCTATGGAAGATAAATATAATCAATTATATTCTTTTGACAATCAGCAATATCAGGAATGACATCATCAAGTATTACATCATAATGTATCTAGAGATCTTTTCAATGATAAATGTTTTGTATTTAGAATCCTTAAATATTATATTCATCTCAAAGGACATAGTTTTCAAGATTATATTTTTGAGTGACGAAACCCTGTAAAGAATGAAGATTGTTTTTAGTATTATGTGAATACGTTTCTTTGAACTTTTTAATAAAGATGATACGTCAAAAGTTGATAATGGTGAAAGTAATGAATGTTCTATGAAAATTATTTCTAATGAGCTTGACGTGCATCCAACCATACCCATTACAGAAACCAAATTAACACCCCTTAGGTGATGAATAAAAGGCCTTTTGATGAAGTGGTAGATAAATGGAGAGAGAAGAATAAGAAGAAAAAGAGGGATACATTGTTTTTGGATTAGATCATGTTTAGGCTTAGGAAATAAATATTCAAGGAATTTAATAAATAGAGAGGACCGAAAAAGAGAAAAAATAAAAATAAAAAGAGTCAGAATCTCTAGTTCATTAATCTCTGTTAAAATATGTTGATGAAGATCCATAACAATCAATGTTCTAGAAGCCTTTTCGAACGATGCTTCAATTAAAGAACTAATTATTGATAAAGAAGGTCAGAAATAAGAACAAGAAATTAAGGATGTTGAAGAGGAATATGATGATGTGGTAATAATGATAGGAGAATATTAGGAGAAGGATGGTACATCAGATAAAAATTCTATTAGAACCCCATGTTGAATCCAAAAAGATCATTTTAGAAGGATAATCAGTTCTGAAAAGTTATAGTTCATAGGATAAGGTTGATGAAACCTCAGATGATGAATGCATTAAAAATTATTTTATCCATTCTATTTATTATAATTATGTTGGTGAAAAAGTTTCTGATGACAAGATTATTGATTGTGATAGAATAATTCAAGTAATTTATAGGGATCATGATATTAAAAAAGTTGAGAATTAAATCCCTAAAGATTAGAAATGAATTGAAGTTCTTGTCAAAACCCCAAATACATCTAAAGTAGAAAAATTTAAGAAGGAAGTTGTTGTTTGAAATTTTAAGGGAACAGAAGATGAGTCATATAATGATACCTCTCCAACAAAATCTTCTTCATTAGAATCATTATCCTCCTTATGAAAATATTTTTTGGTACAATCGATTAAGAATCTTGTGTAAAAAATTCCCATATTTCTATGTTTTGATTACTTCAACAAAAAATCCATTAGAATTCAGATTCAACAATAATTATCAAGTAAAAGTTCATCAATTATGAAGTCATTTTTATGAATTTTAAAATTACTAATAATGCTCATATAAGATCTTGTAAATTGATAACCATGTGGTCTATGTCCGTGATTTATGATATAAAAATCATGGATGATTGCAATTACTCAATAAAGGATTCCTTTGATACGTCTAATGTCTCAATAATGAATAATACAACAAGTCTCTAAGAGAAGATAAATCAAAGGAAATATGATTGGATCCAAAAAGATTTTGACATAAATGGAAATCCAAATTTAGTTTCCCTAAATTTGAAAAGATAATGGTAACATATGGATGAGATTGCAGAAATACTCAAAGAACATGAAAAATTGATGAACTCACATTGATAATTTCATAAATATATGGAATAAAGGATCAAAGATATCCAAAATAAAAATGATGATTAGGGTCAGTTGATCAAGAAGTATGAAGCTGATCATAAAGAGTTGATGAAGTTAAAGGAAACTATTCAAAAATTGATACCAAATGAGAAGATGGATGAATAATTTTTCTTAACCTCCTCTCATTTTTTGTATTTTATTTGTAACAAATTTTCACATCTTAATGATTTTTTTTCTATACATTAGTTTTTATTGTATGTTACTTACGTTTCTTGTACAAATAGTTTTTCGTTACCTCCATCCCTTTTTAAAATTCACAATGAGGGAAAAAAGATCAAAAAAAATATTAAGAATGATTTTGTATATGTAATGATTATATTACATAATAAAGAAATTATATGTATGAAAAGAAGAAATATTTCTTAATAAATGTATGATTACAATACTTAGTGATTTTAAAACCTAAGGGATTGTTAGTCATATTCATCAAGAAAATAAATAATTTAATTTCAAGATAAGTAATTATTTTATGTTCAAAAATGATATTTTAGTGTTCAATATACTCTTTTATAAGAAGATGATTGTGCTTTCCAAAAAGGGGGATATTTATGAGTTAATAAATTTATTTATGAATTCTCCATTCCTTTGTATTTTGAAAATCAAAAACATATTTTCATAAATAAAATTAACATTCTATAAGAAATATTTTCTTAAGGAATATCTAACTTCTCTAAAAATGTTTCTAACCATACCTATAGTTTTCAACAACTTATATATTGTTTTATCAATCTGAATCTTACCATATATTTCTTAACACATATAATCAGATTGTTATATGACATAGAACCTTATGGAATCTTTATAATCTGATTAATTTATTTTCTTATAGTTAACTAATATCCTTAATGTAGCATTCCATTTTATCTGATCCTAAATGTGAAAAGGTTTTTGATGCATGATATTATTTTTCATGTTTTCCATCATAAAATGATGTCATACAGTCTTTTTCCAATTGATCATTGGCTGAGAGACACATGTATATGTCCCTTAAATATTTAAGGAAAAATATGACCATTGGATGAGGGAGCTAACTGTTTGAAACTTGGACTATAAATACCCCATCCATTTGAAGAGTTCGAGACACGTTGACACGTGTTAACATGTTGAGAAGTGATGAATGTGATCAATTATATAGACTGAATTTCTGCTGAAAATAGATATTCTCAAATCTACCTTGTGAGAATGTTGTGAACAAAATTATCAACCATTAACAACTTTTTCAGCCTGCGAAGTGATCATCTGATTGTTGCTGATTAATTGAGGGATTCCTGAGATATAATGACAGAGGTGATGGTCACCATAGAGATCGAGGTCTTGGGGGGTTATCAAGACAGTTTCTGATATTCTTATTTAGTGTTTACCCTAGCGTGGATAATACACACATTATTGAATGTATAAATCAATGGACTTTATCCAAGGTTGTTGGATTCCCTTCCCTTTGGGTAAAAATATTTCTAACACATATCTTGTTTTGTTACAAGTTGTATTTCTGCTAATTTTTGTTAAGGAAATAATATATAACATTCTTATACATTATTATATTTGTACAATCACATATATAAAATATTCTTTTCTTTTTATGGTAGAATATTTTCCTATGTAAAATTTTCATAAGAATCTTTATAGTATCCATTTTATCAGATCCTAATCATGTTATTTTCTTCGTTATGAACTAAATATGGTTTGTAAATCCTTATTGGTTTATCATTATTAAACATAGGTTTTCTAAAGGATAAAAATATTTTTTTAAACATACAATTCACACCCTCTTGTAATTGATCATCTAAATCTTAATTTTAATCCTACAATTATACAACCACATGAACTAGTATGGATATCACATTGTTTAGACATCGTTGATTGTAGCCTACTGAGTTGTACTCACACCCTACTCAGGATTCCTAATTTATACCTGAATGGACATCTTGTATTAAAGATAGTATAAGGGAAATAAACCTATATTATATGGTTTATTTTGAAGGAAGTAAATTTTAATGGTGAATACATGCTTTCGAGACCCTCTTGGATATTTTTGAGTCTTAATTTTATGTTTTTTTATTTGAAACTTGACACGTACTATGACATGAAATATTTATTTCTTTAGTTTTTTATTATTTTCTATTTTGATTCATCATGTGATATAGGTCTGTTATTAATTAGTGTATGAATTTTTATTTTGGTTATTTTCATTTGGATAATGATGTTCCAATTCCTCTATTGTATTATTCTTATAAATATAATACAGTCTCCCTATGGTTAATATTATACCATCTCAACAATTAGGCTACCTCTAGTGCATAAAAAATAATGGTTGTGGTCTTCTAACTTATCAGATAGGGTTACTGGTGTGTGGAACTTGGGTTGGGATGTCACAATGTTATATGAGCCCCATTTTTATTTTGAATTTAGTAATCATAATACATGGCTGGGGTAGATAAGATTCTATGAAGGGTTAGACCTTGTTCAATAAATTTTCCCTGGGAGTGGATACCCTATTACCCATTATGGTATTGTTTTTATTAATATTGTTTTTAATCTTTGGATAATATTTAACCTTGGTAGAGGCACTATTTGGGTCATGATATTAATTTTTACTATTGTATTCAATACGACCCTGCCTGACTAGATATTTTTGTATACATAAAACATTTTAGAAACTCAATAATTATTGTTACATACATCATTTTAGGCAGGCATGGAAAATAATTTACTTGGGTTAGTTGGGTAAATAGAATTATTTTCATTCTTGTGTATTTATATTTAAAACATTCATAATATGAAATTGGAAATTTTAAATGATATAGAATGTTGAAGATAAAAGTTGTTAAAATAAAATCTATTGGGATACAAGAACTAAGGAAATTTTTAACCTTATTATCAAAGACATAAATTATGGGTAGTTAAGGGTATTGATAGAACCTTGGTTTTTAACATGTGGAAGGAAAATGAAATGAATTGTTATAGATTGTGTGAATCTGTATTATGTAAATGTGTTAATTTTTTTGAAATGTGTCCTATGAAGTGTGTTTGTAATAATATATTTATAACCCCATAAAGGTGTGTGTTTATCGGGAGAAAAATTGACATTAATGAAATGATCTTACAGTAGTGGAATCAGAGGTAATGAAAGGACCAGGTAAGGGATATGGAGATAATATCAATGGGAACATTACTTTCTTAATCATTGTTATGCATAAAGACCTAGTGTGTGTTTTAGAGAGCATGTCATACTAGACACAAAAGTTTTATTTGGATCACCCTATAACATTTACTTGATAGGGGGCTCCTAAGGAAGATAAGTTTTAGATTGAGTTTATCTGGAAGATTCATGGCCACTTATAGACTCTAGTAGATAAGACTGTCTAAATGGATTCATATCTATTACGTGGTAAGGTAAAGATTTTCTGGAGAATCCATACATGGGATGGGATACAATATAATATAGAGTGTATGTAGATTCATGGGAATATATTGGGGTAATATTAACATAATATTATAAGGAAGGATAGAAAATATGAGTTCATTAGTTTGACTCATGGGAGTATGTCTATGATGAAATATGATAGCCTCATTACATAGGTATATAACCTCGCTCCAACATTGTAAAGTGATTAGGAAACCATGTTGAATTATTTTAGGATGTTATTAAATTTTAGACTATGTCCTAATTAAATTTCATTTAGTTAAAAAGGTTTTATAAAGTTGTAAATTAGCATCTTATACCTGATGGGAACCTAAGGGTGGCTCGTAGTAGAGGAGAGATGGTTTCAGTTGGACTAACAGTATATGAATCATCAAATTGTAGGAAGTGTATCTATTATAATACCATCCAATATGATAGATAAAATAGTGGACAAGAAGAAGAGTCTGTTACCCATGACCATACACAACTGACCTATAACTAATACAGTCTACAGGATCACTTTTTTAGAAATTATCCATTACCACCAGTAGAGTTCCATTTTTGATGCAGTGTGGTACATCTATACTATATTTTTTGGAACCCGCGCAAATTGGTTTTCGATGGAAATGTTAGACAGAATCATGTTATAGAATGGAGATCTTATACAGTGTTACGGACCAGCATTTTTAGTTCTATTGGACGTAGTGGGTGAGGTAGTGGACATGGTACTTATAGGAAAGAACACATGTATATACAAATTGGTTAAGCTTAAAGGACTCATACTACATCACAAGAAACTGGGGAAGAACAATAGCATATAGTTTACCATGTTCTTGTGTATAGCGGGTTGGATCATCAATAGTTTGATGTAATATTCATGTAGCATACATTATTGATAGGTCCTTAATTATTAATGGTCCCCCTCATTCCCTAATATATACAAAACATGTTAATGAGTATATTCTGAAAATGGAGTTTCTTTGTAGGCTTATAATATCCAATACACCATTAGAAGTATGGTCAAGATACATATGTTTCTGAAAGAGGCGTTCTCCTATGGTTGGGGAGTATCATTTTATATGGTAACTTTATATACATTATAATTCTTGGTAAACAAATATATTGGGAACGGAATGGATAGTTTTATACTGATCCCACATAGATAGTTATCACTAGATAGTGATTTTTATGTCTATTGATCGTGAAAATTATGTTCATCATGGAGACTAGGATATCCAAGAAGGATGTAATTGTTCAATTCTTGAGTCACTGATGTTGATCACCACCTATGTTGCATGTTTATTACTAGATAATCAGTTTGTGAACCATTATATCTATCCACATGTAGTGGATAGGATCTAGGATCTGTTTCCAGGGGGAATTTATAAGACTTCTTCCTAAGAGATATGTTGAATTTTCAATTGATCTCATGCTAGGGGTTGAGCCCATTTCTATTCCACCATATCAAATGACAACAACAAAGCATAATGTGAAATGGAACCAAATTTAAATAGTTATCCCAATTAGGTAAATAAATCTTTTATTTGTGGGGTGAATTAAGGTATGACTGATTAATATTAGTACCCCATAATATATTTTTTGTTTGTTAATGATAACACCATTCTATTTTTTTCTTGTAGAATTGTATTAAAGGAAACGAAATCATGCATGAGAGACAATAATTTTACTTGGTTCACCATCATTGGGCTATGTCCATAGCGTATACAAATACAATATGATGATGTATGAAATCCACTAAGGATTACTTTTAAATGACAACATTCAGGTATTATAACATATATTCCTATCCTCACTTCCTTTACAACATTTTGGGTCAGTACACTACATTCTCAAGGGTCACTCAATGAGTCTCTTTCTCTATCTCACTTCCACTAGAACAAATAATCTTCTTCCTATTCCATTTCCCACTGACTTAGAAAGGATCCACATAAATTTTATGAACATATATGTCCTTTCATTATCACTAATGATTGAATCCAAATGTCTAGGTATATTCTATAATTAAGTATCTCCTTTCGGCATACTCTAAGATTAAAGAAATTTATTTCATGAACTGTTTTTGTCCTTCTGTGAACTATCATGCATCTTTTCTAAATTAACTTGATTCGTTCTTGATCTATGTCTCATATTGTCATTTGAGTTCTTTGAGGTGATATATTTCATCACATACCCCACTCTTCTGTGTGTATGGATGATGCCTCATAGAATTCCTCTGACAATGTGTTCTATTTTTCATTGCAGACAATAGAGTCCCATAACATCATTTCACAGAATTGATTCCTAAGAACTTCTTCCTCATACACTGAATCGTCCCTCAGAAACTAAATTAGACTTTCTCAAATTAATGGATGATCAATGATTCTTTTAATGATATTTCCTATCTATAATCATAAGATTAGGGGTATTTATAAAGTTAAATAGATATTTAAACCCCACTAATAAGAATTTTTGATAACATCAAAGTGGAATAGCCATCACCGCATATTGTGTTATATTGTTTTCATATGAACATAATCCATTATACTAGAAGATGTCATCCATGAATAAAAATCTCATTGTGTATCATTAAATAACCTCCTCTTCTGCTCAAATGATGAGCCTCCCCGGAATATTTTTTTAAGATGTATGTGCATCATGCTTCATGGTCACATAGCGATGATTTGGAGAAAAATAATTTTTCCGATTTCCATTAATTTTTTGGGTACCACCTATGAAGTACATGAACCAAACATAAAATAAAAAAAATACTCTCACATAAATCATTCTAATATAACCTCATTCCCCTTCAAATAAACACTTGATTTTGAGTCCATATAATTTGGAAAACATAGGAAAACTGCACCACCTAAAATATCTAATTTGGTAAAACTCTCCATTATGATTCTTAATCATCTGAATTTTTCAACAAACACAATCTCATAAATATCAATGGGATAACATGTTAAGGGATTTATTAACGACAATACCCCCTATGTATTTGCTGAAAACCCTTTACAATTTGACACATTATTAGAGATTCTTCAATCGTGTACCAAAATTTTATTTTAGAGATTCATATCGAAATCAATGATTTATTCACCACATAGAATAATCCCACATAATACTTGTTTATAATGATAAAAAAGTGTATAATGAATACTTCATCAATGAATCACTTTATCCTAGAACCACTCATCTACTTTCATCATGAACAAAAAATATCAAGATATATACCCTTTGATCGATCACCTTTAGCATCATTAGATTTAATACTCCCCCTACATCATAGATCCACCTATCAGCTTCTCCTCTATAATGCTTAAGAAATTATCTCCCCTATTATAAAAAATTGTGTTCCCCTTTCTGAATGATCTCGAAGGTCACAAAATTTTTCTAGATAATAGAGTAAATAAAAAATATCGATACATTTGGGAAAAAGACATCATACCTCAAGGTGAGTGGGTACCACATCAACAGATTTTCATGTGTGAGGAGTTGACTGGACTCAGTGATCCAGTAGATATCATTAAAATGTTTCTATGGGGGAGTCTATTTTAAAATGCTTGGAATCTATAGATATATAGGCACATACTCAAATTTCACATGCTCTTTCTCCACTTTATCCTCAATAAAATTAAACATGATTACAATGTAATTTTTATAGGGATTTGAACTGGTTATTTTCTATGATTCAAAATGCCTGAATTATTGCAATTAATTATGATAAGCAAATTCATATTAACTCCCATGTCATCAATTTTTTTTCATCATAATTAATAATTTCCTACACACTTGAGAGGATGAAATATATTAATCTGTTGTGGGTTTTAATGTAATTAAATGGTGTTTCCATCATAGATAAGAAATAACCAATCCACTAATATATAATGAACGACATGATGTCAATTTTCAATCATCTATTGAAGTTGTAACAACCCAATGTTTTTCAATGGAAATTATCTTCTCATAAGTATGCCATAAAATCACATGAAAACACAACATAATGAACTACACAGTATTAAGTTAATTTTAAATAGAAGTTTGACACTTCTATTTTTGAAATTTTGAAAATCGGGCATACACAGTTGTAATTAGTGTGTTTTTTAGAGTCCGATAACAAAAACGACATTTTTGGCGAATAGTAACCCACCCTAATGAATATTAACATACCCTTATTAATAGTGATATACACTCATGAATTTTAACCTTACCTATGATAGTATATAAATATTATTCATGTTGGAAGTACGATATACCTATATTTTATAATAACTTAATGATTGTTTTAGAACTGGTTTGGATAATAAATGATTATTTTAATTAATTATAAAAATAATCAAATTTAGAAATTTATTTTTGAAAAATGGACTTCATTTTTGGATTACACACATTGAAAAATGGTTAGGGTTAATTTTTGGGATTTTTCTGAAATACTTGAATTTTTGATGAATAGTAAAATCTGATAATTCACAATATATGATAAATATTGGATTAATTGAGTCATCGATGATGTTAGGCTGATGTAAGCCCACTTGAATCGGGATCACATGATAAAATCACTATTCTCTTTCATGGAATACTTACTATTCCTTTCCTTTTGATGAAATGATAAATTAACGATTACAATATTATGAAATCTCTCCTCTCCTCCACTATAAAACCCCCTTCACTCCCTCTTCTCTTCACTCTTCTAAAGCCTTTTTCCTTTCCATTATTCTGCCCAAATCTATCCCCAAGATCCTCCCCCACGTCAAAAATCACCCATACTTATCAAAATACTATAACCTCTCCCCTTAAGATGTTCTCAAAGGAGGAAGTCTCAAGAGGTAAATTCCTCTTTCCAATTCCTTCATTTATTTTATGTTATCTTTCTTTTTCATTCTGTTCTCTCCCCCCTTGACCATAATAGTTTGATAAATCTTGTAACATACATGTAATTGAATTTATTCATGATAATGGGACATTTCATTAACTTCTCTCATTTCCCCATCATTTTATTTGATTGAAATGAAAGCACCATTTGAGATGTGCTAATTTAGCACATTCAAGGACAACGATTTATGAATTTCTATTATTATATTTAATTATGGTCATGAAACCATTTTTGTTATGGTTGAAACTGATTATTTTATATGTTATATATCCTATTTTTTGTTATGTAATCCTTTAGTACAAATGGTATTATGTTATAAGGCCAAACACATTATTTGTAATCAAATCCACGGATTAACAAAAATGGTTATCACTAATTTTATATATATAATAATTTGAAATCACTATAAGTAACCTAATTAAAATTAAAACAAAGTAATATCCTTGATGTTAGATAAATAATATAACTTTAATTCTGGGCAACCACTTTTATCATGCATATAATCCGAACTGTAATATAAGTGAACATATGTTTTAAAGACAAGTAAACAAACGAGCCCGAACAATGAAATGGAACTTTCTAACTAATCAAAAAGGATTTAAATGAACTAAAAAGGGTAATAATAAATCAATTAAATATATAATAGGTTAAGGAATTATTAATTAATAAGCCAAATTTGTTTATTTAGGACTTTAATGACAAGCGGAGAACACCAACGGATTGAAGGTAAGGGATCTTCTCCATTTCACTCTTAATCAAGATTGTTCTCTATGATGTGCCTTTTTTGTGTAATAAAAAGTGATGGGATATATTTCCTCACCTCCCCATACTTCCTTAATGTTTTATATGTGACTAAAAACCCCTTACATCTCACATTAAGTCTCTTAGTTACACATGATACCATGCTGATAAACCGTAATGGATTTTACCCGAACATTTTTTATTCTTTCGGGTTACTCTATCATTCTTTTTCCAAAATGTAGTTGTATTTTATTTTTAATTATAACATCTAAATTTTGTTTATATGATCCATAATAATGTTTTAATATCCCTCTATTAGTCTATTTTGGGGATATACGTGCTTTAAGTGAATCCCTCCTCAATACTTCCCAATAAGCACACTCATTTTAACGGATCTTCTGGAAATTTTACCCAATTTCAAGTGAACTCTATCCTCTGTTTTAAGACACCATTTTCCTTATAAAATCAATATTGTTATAATGAAAACCTTTTTGGTTCAATTCTGTATTTATATAAAACAAAGTCCTCTTTAATATTTTAAAAGCTCAGTTTTATTTTCCTTGAAACCGCACAAATTTTTTTAATGATAATGTTTCTAAAATACATTTCTTATATGTAGTCACTTATATTTATTACCACCTACCATGTTATATGCATATTTTTTCTTATTAATGTCCATGTATGTTCAAATCCTTTTCTTTCATGGACACTTTCATAATACACTCATTGGTTATGCTTTATGTCATGATTGTGGTACCCAATTCTCTCCATGGGTAACCTTATGTTTATGTATGGTTGATTATATATGATTATATATGTGGAAATAATATTTATATGGAAATAATATTCCTGAAAATGTTGATATGGCTTCACCCAAATAGCACTCCAATTCATTGTGTATGGTTAAGTCTAATGAGATGCGATGTGAAACAGAATGTGCAGTTAGCCTTGATCAATACTGAAATGGGAAACGGGATTGGCGGTTAGACTTGACCCATACTAATGAAATGTGTTATAATTCTTCCAGATTCATATGATTCAATTATTATATGATACCATGATTATATGTTACTCTTTAATATGTTCAATGTTTTGAATATAAATATTTCGTACCTCCTAACTCATGTGCTTAAGATGTATCCTTATGTTCATTCCCTTACTGGGCTTTTTATCTCATCCCTTTGTTCATGTGTTCCCCAAGGTACCCTATGCATATGTAAGGGCTCAATGGAAGTTAGAAGATCTTTATGGAGATTAAATAAAGAAGTGTTTTTTGACCCCATATTGTATGTTATATTTACATAGTTTTCCAAGACACTAGACTTAACGATCCTTGGATTGTACTATGATGATTTATTATGCTTGAAATCATGAAATGTTTTACATAAAAGGACCGTGTCTCTAAAGTTGTTATCATAGGATGGTCTAGTTATTTAGAGATTATGAATAGAGCATCTTATTAAGAACCTTAAGCATGTGATTAAGTATTAGAAAACCGTCCTAAATTTTGGTGAGTGTAGAGTAAGTGGTTTATCAAGAAAATAAATCCTTGTCTGGATACGAATATGTAGAGGTGGCTCTGGAACAGATGTATGTAGGGGTAAAACCAGAATACACCTCTTTGAGCTAGACACGAACAGGAACTGATGCAAAACAATGGGAATTTCTACACTCTTGGTTACGACATTCCTGGGGGATATGCTTTAGTATATTCACAGGCTTAGTGCTAACCTTTATTAAGGTAAAAAAAGAATCCCATAAGATAATAAGTTAACAAATAGATCGAGGATAACCTAGATATAAAACAAGGTAATCACAAGTCAGGATATACTTCTTCTTTATATGTTTATACATTTATGGACGAAGTTTCCTTTTTATGAACAATAGCTAAGTATTAAAGACTTCTAATTTTACATTTTTTTTCTTAGTTAATGGTGGGAAATAGAAGAATGTGTTCCAACAACCAATGTGATAGGCAATGCGATGATTGCCCTAATGATATGCTGGATATGACAAGAGCGGGTGCTCAAAACATCATGACAGTACTTTCTCAGCTAGCTCGAGTTTGAATAATTACATAAATCAGGCGGAATTACCTCATCTTCCAAGGAAAGATCATGTTTCCATATAATCTTTCATGTGGAAAAGGCCTCCCTTATTTATCCGGTCTTCTGGTCCCCTCCTCACAGAATAATGGATTAACTCCTTTGATAAGATTTTATCTGTCCTTCAATGCTCAGAAGAAGAGAAGGTTGTACTGGAGGTCTATTGTTTTGATGGGGATACTGATCAGTGGTGGACACTGATCTAGAATAAAAATTCCCATGAAAAAATTTATTCCATTTTTTGGGAGGAATTAATGAGGATTTTTTTCAACAAATATTTACCTCGAACCCTCCGTCGCAAGATGGAAAGAGAGTTCCTCAGACTCAAGCAAAAGGAAGATAAGACCATCAGGGTGTATGAAGTAAACTTTACAAGGCTTGCAAGGTATGCCTCTGGCTTAGACTTGAACATTGAAAGCAAGGTGGATCGCTTCTTTATTGGACTAAAGTTGAGTCTACAAAAAGCGTTGGCGATTCAAGATTTCGACAGTTATGAAGAGATTTCCCGTTGTGACATCAATGTAGAAATGGAGATTGGAGACTCTCAGTGGACTCATGGTCCTAGTGAAAAGAAGCAGAAAATGGAGAACCAAACGGGTGGTTCATCAAACAAATCCCATGATGGAAAGAAGCCTCACTTACCCCTTTGCAAAAAATGTGGTAAGAAGCATCATGGTGACTATCTCAAGGGAACCAAGAATTGAATCAAATGTGGAAGGTTTGGCCATTTGGCCATGAACTAACAAAAGGATATGAAAATTCCTGCTAATGTTGAAGAAGAAAGGAAGTTTCAGATCAACACTTAGCATGCAGTGCAATCTTACAACTGCAACGATCTTGGGCATTTTGCAAACAATTTCCCTAAGCTGAGGGTTGTCGGAGGCAATCAACAACAACCTCCAAGGAAACAAGGAAGGTCTTATGCTATCACTACTGGTGAGGTGGATCCCTAAAACAATGTGGTGAAAGGAACGCTTTTTATTCATTCAATAATAGCGAATATACTATTTGATTATAGTTCTACGCATTCTTCTATATCTTGTATGTTTGGTAGAACTATTCAAACAGGACCTCAAAATTTGGAGGAAAAGTTATATTTGAGAAATGAAAATAGGGAAATTATTGCATCCATTGTTTATAACTCCTCCCTTGTTAACAGTTGTGGACTGAACGACCCAACAAATCTCGTCATACTACCTTTAGCGGAGTTCGATGCTATCTTGGGTATGGATTGGTTATCTTTGTACAAGTCCAACATCAATTTTCGGGAAAGGGAGATCAATTTTAACATCCCAAAGCACCATCCGATTATTTACAAGTGTAAAGAGTAAGATGTGTCCCCTTTAGAATCATCGTATCATATATGGATACAACTTCCTTGTGAGAAAGCATGTCTAGCTCAAATGATTTGGACAAAGGATAGAATCAAGCTTGAAGACATGCCCATCATGAGGGATTACACTAATGTATTCCATGAAGAGTTGGCTGGTCTTCCTCCTGACCAAGAGGATGAGTTACCAATTGAACTTATCCCTGTATCTCTTCCAATCTCAATGACACCTTATAAAATGGCCACCGTAGAGCTATAAGAGATGAAGAAGAAGTTACAAGAGAATATGGAGAATGGTCTTATATGCCTGAGTGCTTCATCATGGGGTGCGCCAGTCCTCTTCATCAAGAAGAAGTATGGATCAATGTGCCTTCGCATTGATTATCATGAGCTAAATAAAATCATTAAAAAGAACAAGTATCCTCTTCCATGGATAGATGACTTGTTCCATCAGCTTCATGGGGCCAGTTATTTCTCTGGGTGGACCTTCGGTTGGGATATCACCAACTAAAGGTGAGGGAGGAAGATATTCCCAAGACTGCCTTTCGAACAAGGTATGGACACTATGAGTTCATACAGATTCCCATCAGACTCACTAATTCTCCATAAATTTTAATGGATTTAATGAATAGATTCATTAATGAATACCTCAAACAAATTCATGGTCTTTATTGATTATATTCTGATATACTCCATGAGCAAGAAGGAACATGAGGGAATTTGAAAAATATGTTAAATAATTTTTGATGGGAGATGTTGTATAAAAAGTACAGTAAATGTGAGTTTTGGATGGAGGATGTATCATTCTTGGAGCATGTTATCACCAATAAGGGGATATCTCTGGACCCTTCTAAGATGAAGTCAATTGAAGTGTAGCCGAGGCCAACTTCTGTAACTAAGATCTATAGCTTTTTTGGTCTAGCTGGGTATTATCGACGATTCGTGAAGAACTTTTCATGATTTTAAAATCCAATTACCAAGCTGACACAGATGGGAGTAAATTTTTTCTAGACACAAGAATGTGAGGACTATTTCAAGGAGTTGAAAAAGGGGCTTATCACTGCACCAGTACTCACACACCCTTCAAGTGGAGAACTCTTTGTGGTGTATAGTGATTCTTATAAGAAAGGATTAGGTTGTGTGCTAATGTAAAATGATAAGGTGATAGCCTATTCCTAAAGGAAGATTAAAATACATGATCAAAACTATAATATGCATGATCTAGAGGTGGCGGCTGTGATCTTTGTGTTAAAAAACTGGTGACATTATCTCTATGGGAAAAAATGTGTGATATATACTTACCACAAATGTCTCAAATATATATTCACATGGAAAGATATTAATTTGTGGCAGTGAATATGGATAGAGCTTATCAAGGATTATGACTGCTAAATCCACTACCATCCTAGTAAGGCAAACATGGTGGCAGATGCTCTAAGTATAAAGGATCCAGCATCTTTAACAATGATGAGAATTGAAAAGGATCCTATCTTCATCGATTTGAAAAGGATGGACATGGGTATCAATAAGGGGGGAACATCATCAATCCTTTATCAAATTATTCCTCAAACATTCCTCTTAGAGAGAAAAAAGGATGATCAAATAAAGGATTTGGAAATTCAGAAAAGGGTGGAAGCTGTTAAAAATGGGAAATCCTCTGATTTCAGAATTGTTGATGATAGAGTTGTATGATTTTGGACTTAATTATGTGTACCATATGATCAATAGATAAAGAAGGATCTATTGAATGATGCACCTTGCATGACCTTCTCTATCCACCCCGAGAGCACAAAGATGTATCGAGATCTCTGAAAAAACTTTTGGTGGGACTATATGAAAAAGGAGATTACCAAATATACATCAAAGAGCCTCATATGTCAGCGAATGAAAACTGAGGGACAAAGGTCTAAGGGGATGATGCAACCACTACCCATATGAAAAATGAAGATGGAGAATATTACCATGGACTTTGTCACTGGAATTCCAAAGAAATATAGAGCACACAATGCAATATGGTTCATTGTGGATCGTCATACGAAGACAAATAACTTTATTAATATTCGAGAGGGCTTCTCATTGGTTCAACTTGCACGGATTTACAATAAACAAGTGGTAAGGCTGCATGGAGTACCACTATCTATTTTATCTGATCATGATCTGAGGTTCACCTCGATGTTCTGGAAATGCCTCCAACATGCTCAAAGCACTGAACTCATCTTCAGTATGGCCTATCATCCTCAAACTGATGGACAATATGAGAGAACTATTCATACACTGGAAGACAAGTTGAGAGAGTGTTCTATAGAATTCAAAGGAGGATGGGAACAACATATTCCACTAGTTGAATTCTCCTACAACAATATTTTCCACTCAAGCATCTGAATGGCACCATATGAAGCCTTTTATGGGAAAAGGTGTCAAACATCAGCATTTTGGGATGAAGTCAGTGTGTGTATGCTTCTAGGACCTGAAATGGTCGAATAAACGGTGGAGAAGGTTAAAACCATTCATCATCATATCAAGGCAGTCCAAAGTCGATAGAAGAGTTATGAAGATTATCGTCGATGAAACCCTAAGATGAAAGTTGGAGACATGGTATTTCTATGCATATCCCTAGGGAAGAAGGCCATGATGTTTTGGAAGAAAGGGAAGTCAAGTCCCATGTACATAGTCTCCTTAGATATCCTTGATCGAGTCGGATTTGTGGCCTATCGGCTAGAACATCCACCTACCATGTCAAAATTACATGATGTCTTTCATGTAACCCTCTTAAAGATGTACATATCAGACCCTTCACATGTACTCTCTTTAGAGGTGGTATAATAGGAGGATGATCTTTCTTATGAGGAGCAGCCGATGAAGATCTTGGATCGTAGGGACAAAGTTCTATGCGACAAGAATACTCATCTGGTCAATGTACTATGGAGAAACCAGAATTATGAAGAGGCAAAATGGGAACAGGAGAAAGAAATTAAAGAAAAGTACCCACGCCTTTTTTTGGCTTATAATGTAAAACGAAATTTTGAGGGTGAAATTTAATAAGGGGGAAGAATGTAACAACCCAATGTTTTTCAAGGGAAATTACCTTCTCATAAGTATGTCATAAAATCACTTAAAAACACAACATAATGAACTACTATGTGCTAAGTTACTTTTAAATTTTTTTTTGACAATTCTGTGTCTGCAATTTCAAAATTACGGCATACACGGTTGTAATCATTATGTTTTTTGGAGTCCGATAAGAAAAACTTAATTTTTGGTGTATAATTACCTACCATAATGAATTGTAACATTCTCTTATAAATAGTGATATAAACTAATGAATAGTAACCTTACATATGATAGTATATAAATATTATTCAAGTTATAAGTATGATATACCTATATTTTAGAATAAGTTAATGAATGTTTTAAAACTGGTTTGGATAATAATTTATTATTTTAGTTAAATATTTAAATGATCAAATTTAGAAATTTATTTTTAAAAAATGGAATTTATTTTTGGATTCTACACATCAAAAAATAGTTAGGGTGGATTTTTGGGATTTTTCTGAAATACTTGAATTTTTATGAATAGTTGAATCTGATAATTCACAATAAATGATAAATAATAGATTAATTGAGTCATCGATGATGTTCTGATGATGTAACCCCACTTGGTTCGGGATCACATGATAAAATCACTATTCATGGTCATAGAATACATACTATTCCTTGTCTTGTGAAGAAAAAATAGATTAATGATTATAATATTTTGAAATCCCTCCTCTCCTCCACTATAAAAACCCCCCTTCACTCCCTCTTCTCTTCACTCCTATAAATCCTTGTACCTTGCCATAATTCTGCCCAAATATCTCCCCAATATCCTCCCCCACGTCCAAAATATCTTCTCCTCTTTAAAATACCAAAACTGCTCTCTTAAGAGGTTCTCAAAGGAGGAAGTCCCAAGAGGTAAATTCTTCTTTCCAATTCTTTCATTTATTTAAAGTTCTCTTTCTTTTTATTTATTTCCTAACCTCTATTAAAAATAATAGTATGATAAATAAAGTAAAATACATGTAATGGAATTTATTCGTGTTAATGGGATATTTCATTATCTTCCCTACTTTCCCCACCCTTTTATTTGAAAGAAATGATATCACCATTTGAGATGTGCTAATTTTACACATTCAAGGACAACTGTTTATCAATTTCTATTATTATAAATAATTCTTGAAATGAAACCATTTTTATATGGTTTAACTATATTATTATATATGTAATATACCCATTTTTGGTTTCTGTAATCCTTCTGTAGAAATTGAATTAATTTATAAGGCAAAACATGTTCTTTGTTATCAAATCCACGGATTAACAAAAACAGTTATGACTAAGGTAATATATATTATAATTGGACATCACTCTAAGTAACCTAATTAAAATTATAACCATGTAATCTCCTTGATGTGAACTAAGTATATAACTTAAATTCTGGACAACCAATTTCATCTTTCATATAATCCAAACATGAATATAAGTGAACGGATCTTTTATAGCCAAGTAAACAAAGGGGACCAATCAATGAAATTGAACCTTGTAACTAATCAAAAAGGATTTTAATGAACTAAAAAGGGTTATAATAAATCAATTACATATAGAATAGGTTCTAGACTTACTAATTAATAATCCTAATTTTTTTATTCATGAATTTAATAACAAGTGGTGAACACCAACGAATTTAAGGTAATGGATCTTTTCCTTTTCACTCTTAATCAAGATTTTTCTCTATGATATGCCTTTTTGTCTAATACCAAGTGATGTGATATATTTCCTCACGTCCCCATACTTCCCTAATGTTATATAAGTGATGTGAAACCCCTTACCTCTCTCATAAAGCTCTCTTAGTTACACACGATACCATGTCAATAAACCGTAATGGATTCTACCCGAACTTCCTTTATTCCTTCAGGTTAATCTATCATTCTTTTTTAAAGATGTAGTTGCATTTTATTTTTATGTAAAAAATATAAATTATGTTTATATTATCCATAATCGTATGCCAAGATCCATCTTTCACTCTCTTTCTCGGATATACCTGCTTTCATGTGAATACCTACTCAATACTTCCCAATAAGTACACTCATTTGAAAGGAACTTCCTGAAATTTTACACAATTGCAAGTGCACAATATCCTCTTTTTTTAGAAACCATTGTTTTTATAAAATTAGTATCTTTATTATGAAAACCTTCTTTGTTAAAATATGGTTTTATATAAAATAATTTCCTCTTTACTATTTTAAAAGCTCTATTTTATTTTCCTTGAAATCGCACAAAATGTTTTAATGTTAATGTTTCTAAAATACATTTCTTATAAGTAGTAAGTTATATTTGTTACCACCTGCCTTTTTATATGCATATAATTCCTAATTAATTTCCATTTATGTTCTAATCCTTTTAGTTTATAGACACTTTCATGATACACTCATTGATTATGCTTTATGCCATGATTGTGGTACCCAATTCTCCCCATGGGTAACCTTATGTTTTTGTATGGTTGATTATGTATGATTATTTATGTGGCAAGAATATTTATGTGGCAACAATATTCATGAAAATGTTGATATGCGTTCGCAGAGATAAATCTCCAATGCATTGGGTAAGGTAATGTCTCATGAGATGCGATGTGAAACGGGATTGACGGTTAGCCTTGACCCGTACTGAAATGGGAAATAGGATTGGCGGTTAGCCTTGACCCGTACTAAAGAAATGTGTTATGATTCTACCACATTTATATGATTCAATTTTTATATTATCCCATGATTATATGATATTATTTCATATGTTCCATGTTTTGGATATCAATCTGTCATGCCTCCTAACTCAGGTGCTTAATATGTACCCTTACGTTCATTCCCTTACTGGGCTTTTCAGCTCATCTATTTGTTCATGTGTTCCCCAGGGTTCCCTATGAAGATGTAAGGGCTCAAAGGAAGTTAGAAGACATTTATGGAGCTTAAATAAATATGTGTTTTTGTTTCCCCATGTTTTATGTTATTTATACCTAGTCTTCCAAGAAACTAGATTTAACAATCCTTGGCTTGTACACTGATGATTAATTATGCTTAAAATCATGAAATGTTGTACGTAAAAGGCACAGATCACTATAGATGTGGCAAAATTGTCTTCTTTATATCAAAATAACTCTTGTGGAGATTTTTGATTATATTGAAAACCAAAATCCATCATTCCATGAATTTACCAAAGTAGTCATTTCACTGAAAGAATTTAATTTTCATTTGGATTTCAATGATACCATGATACGTTGAATATATTAATAATAATATTTTGTTTTATCTGTATTGATTAAAATATACATTGAATGATTTTCTTGTATTTTGGGACATTAAATGTTTTTCCTTCATCGTCCATTGAAAGTATCATCTATGTAGCCACCGATGTTGTAATATCATTGGAATTATCCACTAATACCATATCAAAACCACCATGGAATATTTATATTGATAAATTAATGTACCATCTATCCTTGGGTCACCTGTATAGTAATTGAAAATTTTATTTCACCCATAATTGACATTTGGAATTCACAATTCGTGAATTCAAAATAATAACTTCTTTTTTCATCATATGATCCAACAAAAAATACATCATCGACATATATCATAACCTTCATCAATTAATTACATCCATTTTTAACATGGTTATTGTAATAAACTCTACCACACTAAAAACTAGGCCTCATCAGAAAAGGATCTAGTCTTTATTACATTATATTGATGCATAATTCATCCAATATAGTTACTTATTCATCCATGAAACATTGTTCTAATATTTATGATTGAGAAAACTATTTGTATATTCACTATAAACTTCATATCCCAAAACCCCTTTCAATGAAGCTGACTTGACATCCATCTAAAAATATTTGAACCTTTATTGTTCTAAAATGGAAAAGAATAATATAATTGTCTTTATCCTTGCAATAGGAATAAATTCTTCATCAATATCAATACCCACTATTTGGGTGATCTGTATTCCAACTATTCATGTTATTGACTTCAAATCATAGCACTATATTCGTTCATTTTTGTGTGGAAGACCCATTTAGTCCTGATGACATTTGTATATGTTAGCCTCAAAACTGTCTCCCATGTCTGATTTTTCTCAATTTGGTTAGTCTCTTTATTTATAGAATTAACCCTATTTTAATCTCCAACATAATTCTGAAAATATTTATGATATAAAAATAATTAGAATGATTTTTATTGTATATTTATCATCCTCCCTATCTACAATATCATTGTCTGTTCAATAATTATTATTTTTCTGTCAATTTAATCTCTTATCTTTGATCTTTTTGTATATAATGGTTTTTTATCATCATTTTCATTATCATAATCTTTTTTTGAATCATCCTCTAGAACTCAAACCTCCCCAGATCTATATATCTCATGATCGCTATCTTCTTGAGATGGATCACATATTTCTTTATAATTATGCACATTCTCTACAACAATTACCACATCTATTTAAACTACCATCCCTAGAAACATATTGAATCATTTATTTGATTTTATTTTAATTGAATAACCTTTAAATATTCAATTATCTCTAAAGGATTCAATCTTCATGCATTTATCTATTTTGAGAATGAAACCCTTTCATTCTAAGAAATATTTTTTCTTCAATGTTAGATTCATTCCACACCATGCCTTATATTGATCCTTCTCTCCTTTTGGAAATAATAACTCTTTATTTTGTGTGTATTCTAATAAGGAATGTTTTGTATAATATAATATTTAATCCAATGATGAAAAATCAACTTTAATTCATCAAAAATTTACACGCCGCTAAAATCATAAGATTCAACACATAGAATGTCCATGACACACACACGACACCATAGAGATAAATGTCCTAAACAAATAGTTAATATAATTTTTTTTAAAAATATGAGGGATACTAAATGAGGGGCATATTTAAGGGGTATTTTAAAAGTGGAAGCAGATATCATCAGATATGAAAATGCTAACACATCACAGGGAAACAGAGTCAGTTCATGACAAATCTAGTAATGGGTTCTCCATGAAGACCATGGAGTCTATGAATTCAGCCACTTGCTTTCCTTCATTCCATGTATGAAGAATATCAATCTCATTTGTGATGAGGGCCATTCATTCATGGATCATATAGATAATATTCAATTTCATGGACAAAACACCATTCAGTGAGGTCCACATCATCCTAGAGTCTATCTCAATAGTGGAAAATATATGTGCCTTGAGTAACGTAAGGAATGGACCTAGTAAATTAGATTGGATCCGATATTAGATATTCAACAACCATAGAAAAAATATATAAAGAAAAGAACACTGAATCACTGAGTGGTCCTTTTGACCAAAAAATGGTCTTCCAAGCCTTGTATTCAGGCCACTTGGCCTTGGGCCTTCGGGATATGTTATTGGTCTCCCTCTACCCAATCTAAAGAGGTATTTTCATTAAATAATAAATTGAGGCTTCGGCCCCAACCTTTAAAAAAATCCATTGGATTACAAACCACACCTACCCCTTCACAATCCACTGACTACATGGGCCATCAACATTTGGTTTCAGACTAAGGAGTGGAGGGTTCCATCACACCAAATGCCTTCATGGTTTTTATACACTATGAATGGGTTTCCACTGTTTAAAAGAATAAAACATATTATTTTGATCACATGATTACCTAGGGATGTCTTGAGAATCATTAAATTTTATGAGATATTACAATGATATTTTCCTTATGTAAATAAAAAATTATTATATAAATTGTTTTATTCTTCTTTGGAATGAAAGAACATATAATATTCTCTATATAAAAGTTATAGATTATCTTTTATAATCATTTGTGAAAAAACAACATCATTTAATTTTGACTTGATGACACATAATTTCCTAGAAAAATGTATTGAATTCCCAAAATCACATAACATAGAGAAACATAGTATGTTTTGGATGAACCCATCAAAAACAAAGACATCCATGTGTCTCATGTAATTTCACCCAAACCATTATTTTCTTGAGACAGTAATATTTAAGCCTTCATCATTATAAAAAGTCCATATACATTCCTTTTAATTTATGATTCCTTTCACTAGATCCATATTTAATGTAATAAGGGAGGTTCATCCTATATCAAGGATTCATATTCAAGTCTGATTTAATAATTTGAAGAAATATCTAAAACCACTTCAAGTTCAACTATCTTCT
Organism: Viscum album; assembly: GCA_963277665.1. Lineage (NCBI taxonomy): Eukaryota > Viridiplantae > Streptophyta > Magnoliopsida > Santalales > Viscaceae > Viscum > Viscum album. The sequence continues at coordinate 1,834,871,395 of OY728161.1, read as the reverse complement.
TTTCGGTCCATGTTTTTTTATACCTATTATAGATTGACAATTTTTATCTTTCTAAAAGTATGATGCACCAAGATTATCATGAAATTATGCAACTTAATTTTTTTATTTTCGAGTCATTTCATGGAACATTTAATTTCTACATATGACCACATTCATTATTATTCCACACATTTCGTTGAAATTAATGATAAATATGTTTCCATGTACTCAAATACACAAAACCTAAAATAGTGAAAATAAAATGATGTTATAGAATTTTGAGTTCTGTATGGATTACTATGTTAGCCATGTTCTCACCAGTAACTCTTGGATATAGAACATTAATTTAGTGATTGTCCTATCATTCCACAATAATAACATCTCATGTAGGGTAAATTCATGTGTGTAAATATTATAGTTCAAATTTTACCCTAGATTCTCTGAATCATTTTGTCTTAATTTTTACCAAAGTCAATCTACAACCATGAAATGGGAATATGTGGTATAACTTCATCAATTACTAATTTTATTTTTTTGATCATACCACATACTAGTTGTAATGTTATGATCAATCAATTTCTTCTCATGAGACTCCTTTTTTCGACTGGAACTCTAAATTTTTTTTACATTTTCTATTACCTTATTATCCATCTTTTCTAGAATCAATAGTTTATACTGATCTTCCACATTCCTTTTCATACATAAAACATCATCATCATTATATTTGATATGTATAACATGATATTTCCCAGTATTGTTCGAACTATATATATATATATATTCAATTTTTATTTTTTAATTAATAATGTTTTTTGAGTTCTCTAGAATTATTGATTAATGACTTTAAATTTCAACCAGTAGTTGTGCCTTTTAATTTTTTGTTGTTTCATATATATTTTAAAATCATTAACTTCCCATTTTAATTTATTTTTTCTTTCCAAATTTCTATTTCATTAATTTATTCTTCTAATTTGACCAGGAAATCTTCTCTTCCTTTAAAATTTCCTTCATCATTATCATTATATTCCTTTTTTGGGAATTTCATAAAACATCTACCATTGAATCTGCTTCATGATCCTAGTATACCTCTCAATTATTTTCCTCAAATTCATCTAAATTTTAATATTATTTTGAATGAAAAATCTTATTTTTGATGAATTTTTTTATCATTCTCCTCATACTATTAACATCGGATGAATAATTATTTATAGGGATTTCATTATTGTATTCATCATCAACATAAAACCTTATTAGGAAACTTTTCAATAAGATGTACAATTTTTCAACATTTAAGGCATGTGACTAGATGATTCCCTATGAAAATTTCTCTTCCTCCTTACATATATTAAGAGATAAATGACCTAACATAATCCACATTGTCTTCCATATAATTATCTTCAATAGTTATCTACTATATGGACTTGAGTTACACATAATTAGGCTTTCCATTTTCTAAAAAATCATTATCATCATTTATCATTTCGTACGCAACAAGATTACAATTAAAGCTATCCAATGTCAGCTCCTGAAGATCATTATATTCCAATAACTAATCTTCTGGATTCAACTAATTTGGGAGTTTCCTCATCATACACATAACAATATTTATATATTCAATAATTTAACTTATACCTCATATATATTAAAAAATAATATTTACCTGATCAAACAATTCATCAACTGATTTATGAGGGGGTATTACAATATCCTCATACTTGTTACATAAGTCATTTTGTTTTTCTTCATTGAATTTCTAGTCACCCTCATAAATATTTAAATACTTTTTCAACATAGCATGTGATGAAATAAAATATATAACCATTCTATAAATTCCATTGGATTCGGTTCCCCTAATGCATTTATTTATTTGGTGTCAGAATATAATTCTTTAGTTTATTATTATGATAAAAAAAATTCCATAATATAAAAAATACCATGCATTTGATCTGTAAATACATCCATACACAATGATCAAAATAAGGGATTCATTCAATTCATCCATAGCTGAAAATTGTTTCCATCAATGATCAAAACCTCATTATGAATAACATTTTCCATTTAATCAACTAAAAGACTACCACTAATATTCATCTTTTCCATCTAATACCTATTTTAATTATAATTTTGTTAAATTACATGATAGAGTGAGGGGTGAATCAGTGTATCAATGATTAAAACAACTACCACATCAGACATTATTTCATTATTAAACTAAACAATATTCTCCCTTTTTATTATATCTATTTAAGAACAAAAAATAAATCATGCACGAGATATAATGATTTAAATTGGTCCACCTTTACTAGGATAAATCTAGGGATAGTACTAAGGTAATGTGTCGATGAACCAATTCCACTATGGATCACTCCCAAATTATAATGTTTTGGCTAGATAACATCTATTCCTATGCTCACTTCCTTAACAATTTTTAGGGTCATCTCACTAATTAAGCAAGGTTGATGCCCTGAGTCTCTTTATATGGCTCAATAGAGGTGGAAATGGTTGTATTTTTCCTTTTCTTGTTCTCACTTCTTTATTTAGAATCCCGACACATTTTAAGAACATGCAGGTTCCCTCATTATCACTAATAAATAAAAACTAAATTTTATGTAGATAATATATTTATTTCACTCTCTATTATATACTTTTAGTATACATATATATATTTAGACAACTATTTTAGTCCTTCTTTGAACTATTATGCATCCTCTGCGAACTTCCTTGAATCCTCTATGAACTGTGTTGCACCACATGACATGACTACTTTGTGGTCACCATTATCATTGAATACAATCCCCTTATCTATGGGTTGTTGATCATTGGGGACCACCTCCTTCAACATGGTCGCATTTCCATTGTTGAAAAAAGTGCCCCAAAAACATCCTTCTAAAAATTGAATTTTGCAAAAAAAATCCTCTTTTTTCGAATCCACTCATGAATACTAATTCAAAATTCATTGAAATCATTTTTGGCCAGTGATTTTATTAATGAAATTTACACCCTATAATGATCTGATTGGGGGTCTTTATATAGAATACTATATCTGTAAAATCTACTAATATGAATTTCCCAAAACATTAATATGATACTGCCTTCAGTATTTAAAATGCACAGTATTCCTTATAACTCTCTTGTTTTTTTCCAACTTCTAACAAATTCCATGGATGAAAAAACCCTTTCTAGATCATTAAATAACATCTTCTTAGCCAAAAACGAAGAGCCTCCAATGAACATATTATCACTACATGGTCCACATTGCATGCCTTGTGGTCTGCATAGTGCTTCTATACAAGAAAAATTATTTTCTCGATTTTCGTTTTTCATTCCATGTACCTCCCTTCCAATACATGAACTATGTTTAGTGGTCTAAAAATACTATTTGTGAACTCCTGAGCATAAAAAATTCATTTTCCATAAAAAACATCTGATTTTGAGGTGAAATTTTTTAGAAATACAAGGAAACAATTCAAAATTAAATATCTCATATAGAAACATTAACCATAAATATTTATTGTCATCTTTATTTTACATCAAACACAATAACGCAAAACAAACAGATGAAGGATCAATGGATTATTCCCAAAATAAATGTTGATGGATAAGTGATTTATCCATACGAGTATGTTTCCATGGTGTTCACAAGTCTTGTTTTTAAGAAGGTCAAAAGATCTTTATGATTGGGTGCTGATTATCGTAAGATAGAACAATTTAAAATGATGAATTAGTATCTTCCAAACCATATAAATGATATCATTTACCAAATAATAATATCTTGTGTCTTATCTATGAATGACTTGAAATTCTTGTATTATTAGATACTTGTTTGAACTTATTATATTTCAAAAATATATTTCTAGAAGTAGATATAGTCTTTACATGTTCATTATGATGTTGTTTTTGTGGATAAATTCCCATTTAATATTTTTTTCCATGATGAATATAATATTCCACCCATCCCAAGATCTATTTGTGGTAGTGATTATTGAAGACATATTAGTGTTCTCAACGACTAATGACAATAATGTACGACAACATGACATTTTTCTGAGTACACTGAGGGAGAATCGAGTATACATTATGATATCAATGTTCCAATTCTGGATTGATCAGGTTCATTTCATTGGTAACTTGATCTTAGAGTAATATGTGTATGTGGACCCCGATAAGTTTCATGAATTTATTTCATAGGATTAACCCAATAATGGTTTTGAAATATGTAGCTTTTATGGGATTCTATGTCATTATTTTTTGTTCATTTAAGAAATTTAACACTTTAAATATCCCTATTCGAGCTTGATTATGAATGGAATAATGTTGGAATGGTCTGTAGCATGTGAGAATGTTTTCTAAGTGTGTAAAAATCATTTCACAAATGTGCCCATTTTTATATCAACAGAGGCGAGTGATGAGTATACAATGAAATTTTATTCTTATTTGATTTGAAATGGACGTGTTTTGATTCAAGGAGATCATGTTGATTCATTTGGGTCATCATCATTGATGAAACCTAAATGAAACTAACTTATTGTTTACCTCGACTTAGTAGTAGTGGTGTATTCCATGAAGTGTTGTTGGCATTACCTAGTGGGTTTATAGTTTTCATTGTATATTTATTATATGATATTAAAGTATTTTTTTTTCATTATACATGAATATCCAGAAGAATATACGGGTTGATTATATGGAGTTATCTGATTATGAACTAGCATATAAACCCAAGAAATGAAAACAGTGTTATTACTGCTTTGATGAGGAGAACATAGACTCAGGTAATTCCAAAGACTAAATCTATATGAAATATAAAGACTATAATAGATGAGATAAAAGTTTTAGTACTATGTATCAAGGGGAATATAACTATAGAATAAGTTTTAGTGGAGACTATAGTTTTTGAGTTGAATTAAGAAAATGATGTATGGGGATCTGAAGTATTTTTCATTAGGGGAATGACATGAATGTGGGGTTCACCATCATATTGGATCATAGATGAGGATGATATCATATATGTATGGAATTATATTTTTTTGATACATGTATTCATGAGGATCTGATGTGTGAATTTCATGCATAACATTTTCTGATGCATCGGGGTTGACCCAAATGTATTTTGAACAACAAAAAAATTAATGGTGGTTGGGAATGAAAAAGTAAATTACAAGGATTATGATATGATTATACAACTATTAATAGGTGAGGGATGAGAATCAATGACCCTGTGGTTTAAGAAGTCCATTTCCTATTTCAGAATGCATTTGGGATACATTTACTATTGAATTTATGGTGGGAATCTCAAGGATTCTTTAGAATAATGATTCTATTTGGGTGATTGTTCGCTGATTAAAAAATGCATCACATTTATTACTTATATGAGAGTCTATATCTGTTTTTTGGATAGGAAACATGTAAGTTTGGGAGATAATATGTCTACATGGGGTGTTGTGGAGTATAGTTTTATACTGCAACTCACATTTCACTTGATTCTTATAGAAAGTCTTGCAGATGGTGCATGTTACATAGGTATTTTAGAGTATGGATTATCACCCATAGATCGATGGGAAGTAGAAAAATACTATACATGTACTTGAGGATGTTCTTTGGGCATGAATTATGGACTTTTGTGGTTCCTAAGATATTAACATATCAATGATGGAGTTCTCCTATAATAATAGTTATTGTGTAACAATTCATGTGGAAATATATGAGGCTCTTTATGGTAGCACATGAATATCACTTCTATATTGGACGGAGTGAGGTGATTCACAACAGTTGGGATCAATTCAAGTTAATGTGATGTTATAGAAATTTTATTTGATTGATAAATGTATGGTTATGGCTTAGAGTACACATAATTAAAAAACTGATAGAAATCAAGGACCCCTTGAGATTAAAGTGGATGATCATGTGTTCCATTTGGTTTGGCATTGATTTTGTAACAATCGGATTTGGAGATAGTGAGTGTTGGTTCCATGGTTTATTGAACATTTATTAGTTATTAAGAGAGAAGAGATGGTGGTGCACTAATTGGAACTTCTATATAGGTAAAGTACAATTCACAATGATTTATATGTGACAAACTTTGGTGGTATCCCCTAACCCTTCTCATGTGATTGATGTAGATGATGTTGAACTTGAGACTGATGGGTCCTTTGTGGAGAATACAATATGTTATTTGTTTAATAGTGATAATTTATTTAGGGAAATACTATGCTGATCATTTTTAAATTATATAAACATGATATTTATAAGGATTAAACATGGGACAGAGAAGCAGATATGTAGGCTCAGTAGTCTATTACTTTTACATCTGTATCATAGAGATTCTTGTGAGTATATCTTGAGGAAGAGATAATATAATGTAGGGATATTATAATATCCTAACATTTTCTACAGGATACACGTGCTCATTTTCAGGTACACGTTTTCCTTGTTTTATGTAAATATTATATGGTTTATACATTCAAGAGATTTAAATGAGAATTGAATAATTTTTTAGTGGTTTTGGGTTGTATTCAATTCACTCATGTTTTTCCAAATCCTTGTTCCCAACCACAAAAAACCATTCAACCCCATCTGGAAGGGGAGTTCATGTTTGGTGCATGATGTTTAAAATTATTTTCCATCTTAGTAGTAACTGTGAGATACCCCTATGTGTAAGTGTAATGTTGGGATAATGGTTATAGAAAATATTGTGATCTGTACATGAAATTTTTTATGTGGAAAATTATCACCCGAATATTAGTTACAAAATTAATGAACCCCATTACTGTATCCCCAAACCCTTTTGTCATCCCTAACTCAATTATATAGTTGTTTTTTATCTCCTTGATAGATTCATTTGGATTCAAAATTCTATTCTTGGTGAATCAAATATCATTTTTGATAGATTATTATGACATTCTATAAGAGATCCCATCCGATTTGTTTCCTCCCAGTACCTATTCCTTATCTCATAATTTTTAGGGTTTTTATCCTTTGGTGATGGATCTAGATCATTTTTTCATATATCTCAATCTATTCAATATTTTATGTAGTTTTTTTATCTGGACCACATCTATTATTGTGCATATGATCATTTTTCTTTAATTTGGGGATTACCGTTGGCAATCATCCATAAATGATATTGAGGTAGGTAGTCTATTAGTAGACTCTAAATGTATTTATTTCAATAACATGTTTATAATTGTTAATTCTATATTACATGTTTAGAAATTTACAATTGAATTGAATAAATTAATTTGGGTGACTAATAAATTAATATATTATGGATGTTGTTGATTAATGGGGAAATCAAATTGTTCAATTAATTGGAATGGTTAATTAATAAATTGATGTTATTAGGTAATTTATTGGTTAATATAATTTTTAATTCGTTGATGAATTTTAATTAGGGGGTATTGTGAATAATCTTGAAGGGTTGAAGAATTATTTTACTAAATGTTGATAAAGGGTATATTTATTAATTATTCATATTATTCTATGTGATTAAAGTGAATAATAATATTTGTGCGGATAAAATGAAATAGTATATCATGATTTGAAACGATGATGATTGGTTTAATGATGAATGAGCTTATTTAATGTGAGATATATGATATTTGTAATTAATTGATATACGAGTTGCAGGAGGAAGACTAATGCTTCAAATACACATGGGGGTCTAGACATGTCTTTCAAGTCCCACATTCATTAATCTGACTAATGTGTCTGGGTCATAAAAAATTTCTTCAAAATCCCACATGTGATGAATCTGATAAATAAGTGATGCCCAGACTGTTGCATCAAAATTTACCATGTGATTGATTGATAATTAGATTATGACCATAATTATAAAATTTAAATTGAATGATAAATGGAATCCCATGATTATAAAGAATTGTGATTTTACATTTGTGATATTGTTCAGAATTTTACATGGGATGAAGTAGGTATTGATGGATCATGATTCATTGTGAACCCCAGTAAATTATGTGATTAATTAATGAATATTTATATTTGATAATTATTTACCTTATTTTACATTAATCATTATAAAACTGAAAACACTGTTATTGACTATATTTTTATTATGCAGGGTTGGTGGTGGCCTACTGAGTTTTAATAACACACTACTTTTTATTCCTAATCAGTACATGAAGAGAATATACGATTATAGGATAGGATAAGGGAAAGAGACCTTTTATGGATGGTAAATTTGCGATGGGTCATTAATGAGGGATCCAAACATGGTTTATAGACCAACGTGGAGTTTCTAGTGTCCTTAATTTTGCAGTATTAATTTGTTAATTAGAATTTACAATGTCATGTAGTATATACTAATTATTGTTTATATTGTTTCATGATTTGGTTCATCATGTGATACTAGTATGTTAGTGATTATAGTATGCTTTTGGTTATTGGATATTGTCATTTTGTAAATTTTTAACAAATGTTTTATGATTTATTATTATAATATATATGTAATAGTCAAGTCATTTTTTATATTATACCCTCACTAATAGTTGGTAGGAATTGACATATGTAAAGATACACTTGAGGTAATTCAACATATCATATTGAGGCACTACTGTGTGGCACCTGGTTCGGGGCATCACAAAGGGGTCCTATAAAATCAAATACCAAAAAAAATGACATATTATAATAGTGTAGCTGTTTGATTAATGGCCAATACCATACTCATCATCTAAAACTACTCAATATTATTTCATTGCTACGTGTTTTAAAGTTGATCTTACATGAATCTATTAGTATTTCCATGTCCATCCTCTTTCTGGTGTCACACATCATAGGAACCTAATATATTCCACTATGTTTCATTAAGACCTCCTATTTCATTTAAGAAATTCATAAATGGATGTTTTCCTTATTGATAATCCATTTATCAGGCATCAATGGTCTCCCCGAACCCCAAACACATCCTCTATCCTCTATTGGTTTTAAGAACCTATCAAATTACATCGTAGTGGAGGAATAACACCATCACCATGGTCATATCAACAATCTGGATAGCCCTATGCTATATAACAATGACAACCCTTTTATATTCCATTAAAACATCTCTCTTATCTCATGTATGCCACTGATTTATATGGTTTTAGAAAAATTGCCCCATATCCACTAAATTTTATACCCTCGTCCATTAGTGGCCGAGATATCCAGGTGGTACACAAATGACTATCGAGGCCTTCTTCACTTTGTACAATGGAAACATTTTCTTAAATTTATATTTAATAGACATAAAAAATATTAGGTTCCCACAACATAATTTGGTTTTTCCACACACTACACATGGAAAAAAATTCATAATACTAAATTTTTTTTTATAAGCACAACCTACATGAATCTATAGTCATACCAATTTTTAATATAGATTGGAATCTCTCCTTGAGGATGTTCATGCCTGTCTAACTATCATATAAATAACATGTGGAATGAAAAAAACATTTAATGATGAAATTAGTATTTTTTACTAACATTATAAATAATTATTATCCTCTGTTAAATTTACCTATTTTTAATTTTAAATTTTAAATTCCATCAATTCCTAAAAGCTGACCTTCCAACTGCTTCACGTTGAAACCATGAACAAATACTAGTAAAAAGTCTATGAAATAACTTTTTTATTAATTTGTGAATACTCACCAATACGTGATGAAAAAAAAATCATTTATTTAATTTATTTTAATATCAAAATCATTGGAATTTCATCTTGGTGGAACACATCAATGTAAACCCATGTCATGATGTGTGGACATAATCTCGGGAGACACTATGTATATTATGGATGAAATTCCCTAGATGATCGAATTACTCCACCATATATATATGGGATCAGAATCAGATCCAATGTTCGTAGACATCAATATCTAGGAATAATATATAGATAGATTGGTGTGTTTTTACAAAGAGAGTATTGTACATCAAATCAATGAAAAGCCCTTCGATATCTACTATAACATCCTGAATCTTGAAGCCAAACAATGGGTGCCCCGAACCTAGTAGGTCACATGACCTCAAATTAATTTCCCCAAACACTAGAGGTAGCCGACAAGTAGTGAGAGCCCAGGTCTGATAGTGGGGAAACTATTCCATCATTTGTCAAAGCGTAGCACAGTAGAATACAATATATAAACATACAACAGTATAAGTAGTAAAAAATATGAACTATAAATGAACAACTATAGTAAAATATAACCAATAGTTATATATAAAAATGCAGCATGTCACTATTTCAATGAAAGCATCCAAAACAGGATACACTGCAATACAATATAATATAACTCAAATTACAAGGTATAACAAAACAGAACAAAGCAGAGTGAACGGAATGCAGTAGCATCGCAAGCCTATGATCGGTCTCATACTCTCCTACTCCTCTGCTACAATCATGTGCCTATATAGGGAACCTTTCCCCTATCTACATCTGCATCAATATAGTCTGTTTGGACCAAATACATGACTCAAACAGGGTGTGAGAAATAAATCCCAGTAGGCACCCATCAAAGGCAGGTGCCCAACTATTAGTGAAAATGTGCATCAAAAGTGTGTAAAAGTAAATGCAGTAAACTAGTAAGTACTCAAAAATAACTATTACCACCAGTTTCATTGCCATTTTAATTGTTACTTATCACCTCCAACCTTGTGCTTTAGCTTGGCAGGTACGACATAGAAAATCACCCCAGTGAATATTCTAAATAGTCATGTCCTCATAGATACTATACTTAAGCAAAGGTAATCAGAATCAAAACCCACAGGTGTCTACCCACAGGAATAAAAAATATTTCCCACAGGCGTACAAGGTGTCTCTCACATGCCCAAAGACTACTGCCCACGGGAATAGAAACTACTACCCACAGGCATGAGAATGTTTTCCTGTAGACTAAACAAAACATTTCCCTCAGGCTATACAAGTGATTCGGTCAATCCCAACACATAAGAAAGCTATTAAAAACAATTATTCTCAAGGAAATTCAAATCATGATATAATTCATGGTATACCCAAAGGTATTCTGGCCAAACAGCTAAATAGAGGAACGCTCCCTCATGGTGGTCTGGGATCCAAGCAGTGATCCCAAATTGCAGTTTTAACTTATAAAAAGTTTATTTATTCAATTACAGATAACTTTAAGAAATGGCCACAGCCATACGACACCCCAAACATGGTTTCATAGCAAAACAGTACAAAAATTCAATTGAACAGTTTGAAATAAAAACCAGACCACCTACCTCGATCGTCTCTAAATGGTATAAGTGAACGACGCGTCGCGAATCTTCCATGAACAATTTAGATCTGGGATTAACGTTCACTCATTCAAACTCAAATAACATTCCCTTGGATAAATAATTATTAAGAAAAATAGAAGAAGATGAGACTGCTTACCCGTATGGTCCCAACATGATCGACGGAGGTGGAATCAGATTCTCAGTGCACAATCGGTTGATCCTCCAAGGTTCGGTTGTCCTCCCGAGCTCCAAATGGTAGTTCTGCATCCTCTCTTGAATTAGGAGGATAATGCCTATATGAAGTTAAATTTCAGGACTACACAGCATGTACTCTCAAGTATACACCATGTACTTTTCATTTTTTAAACTTTTCCCCTAGCAGATTCTTTCCACCGCGGCACTGTTCATCTGTCGACTTGAGTGCACAACGTGTATTCTGGAATACAAGACGTTTATTGTCGCTCAGCTGGAATCTACCTCCACCGCCTTACTATTCACCTACCTACTGATCAAATGACATGTAATACCCAGTACACGGTGTGTAGTCGTTTTTTACATCATTCATCGCCGACAAGCCTAAACACACAGTGTACTCATCCCACATGGAAAAAGTACATGACGTGTGGAAAAGTACATGGTGTGTACAAAACAAATTTGGATTTTCCCCCATTTTCCTTATTTTATCAAAAACAATTAAAGGAAAATGGAAAGGATGAAACCTGTACCTCATGAATAAGAACCGGGTTCTTACAAACTTCCCCCATTAATGCAATTCATCCCCAAATTTCCCTTACAAGGGGTGTGTAGATGAATCTCAGAACAACATTTGCCACTGAACACGTACGTCGATGTACCGCTCCCAGGTTTCGTCCTTAACTCGGCCATACTGCCATAACACCTATACGAGAGGAACTGACTGGCCTTGGAGAACCTCCGTGCTCCTATCAACAATATGAATTGGATGATCCTCAAAGGGGGCATCGACCTAAAGCTCAACCTCCTCAAGCTGAAAAACATGAGACTGGTCTGAGTGATAACGGCGCACCTAAGATACATGGAAGACGTCGTGCATGGCCCGATACCTCTATAGTAACTACAACCGGTTGGAAACTGACCTGACACTCTATAGAATCTCAAACGGCCCCATATTCCTCGGTGAAAGGTTACCCTATCTCTTGATCTGCTTGTGTCCCAAACTCAATGAAACATGCAAGAAAACCTGATCCACAACCATGAACTCCAAGGGTCATCTGCGGCGGTCAGCATCATATTTCTAACGAGACAATGCAGTACCCATCTGCTTCGGAATCAACTAGACCTTCTCTAAAGTCTCTTACATGAGACATGGTCCTAGTAAAGCTGCCTCACCTGCCTCCATCCAGCACAAGGGTGGTCGGAATGGCCTACCATATAAATCCTCGTACGATGCCCTCTCAACAGTCACTTGAAAAATATTATTATAGGAAAACTATACCAGGGGTATATGCTTCTCCCAAGAGCCCCTAAAGTCTAGGACACATGCATGCATCATTTCCTCAAGCACCTGTATTGTACGCTCTGACTGGCCATCAGTCTGAGGGTGGTAATATATGCTCAAAACAACCTGTGTACCCAGTGCCCACTGAAAAATATGCAAAAAATGAGATGTAAAATGGGTGTCCCTATATAAAATGATAGAATGAGGGAGCCCAAGAAGACATACTACCTCTCAGATATACAGCTTACCGAGCTCGTCTACACCGAAGGTCTCCTTGATCGGAAAAAAGTGAGCTACCATTGTAAGTCTGTCTACAATAACCCACACGGCATGATTGCATCAAGGTGACATCAGAATCTCGGTCACGAAGCCCATCGTGACATCATCCCATTTCCACTCTAGAATGAGTAACTATTTTAACAGTCTAGATGGCCCCTGATTCTCCGCCTCCACCTGATGATAGGTGTAAAATCTCGTAACAAATCCACCTACCGCTCTCTTCAAACCTGGCCACCAATACTGACGTCTCAAGTCACGGTACATTTTGGTAACTTCGGGATGCAATGCCCGATCTAAAGCATGAAACTCTCGCATCAACACCTCGCATATATCCCCTAGATCCCACACTCATCCATGGAAACACATTACCTCATCATCACTTATCATCCATCCAGGAGGAGGGTCCTCACTTACCACCAAATCCCATAGAACTAGGCTGTCTGAATCTGATAGCTGTTTTGTCCTCACTCTATCCATAAAGGGTAAATTCATGGATAATTATGAACGATAGGTTTTCCCCTAAATATATTGCACCTCCAAATGCATCTCAGAGAACAAATCCAGAAGCTGCCACTCACCATTGGCCTAATGAACTCCCTGTATCTGAGTCTTCCTGCTCAGTGCATCAGAAACTACGTTACCCTTATTAGATGTATAGGATAGCTAGAAGTCGAAGGACTGATGGTATTCAACCCAACTTCACTGTCTCAAATTCATGTTACACTGGGTAAAGATATATTTGAGAATTTAGTGGTTCGGGAACACCACAAAATGTTCCCCCAAGAGATAATGTCTCTAACAGCGTAATGCATGAACAACTGCAGCCAACTCGAGATCTTCCGTCGGGTAATTCCTCTGATGTGGCCTCAACTACCAAAACATGTACGCAACTACTTGATCACCCTACATCAACACTACTCCTATACTAATTCCTGATGAATCATATAAAACTGTATAGATCTTCCCTTGCTCTGGAAGTATCAGGATTGGTGCTGATGTCAACCTTCCCTTTAGCTCTTGAAAGGCTGTCTCGCAAGCTTCTGACCAATCGAAATTCACACACTTCTTAGTCAAACCAGTCAACAGTGCTTCTAAGCATGATAAGTCCTTTATAAATCACATGTAGTAACCATCCATCCCAAAGAAACTCTGTATCTCAAACACATTCTTAGGTTTCTCCCATGAAAATACTACTCTCACTTTCTCTGGGTCCACCGCAACTCCTGCCTCTAAGATGATATGACCCTGGAAGTATATCTAGTCTTTCCAAAAGTGGAACTTTGAAAGATTAGCAATAGTCAATACTCTCTCAGTATACTTAGTTTGATCTCAATATGGGTGGCATGGTCATGTCGAGTGTGATAGTACACCAATATATCGTCCAAAAAGATTAACACAAAAGAATCCAGATAAGGATGGGACACAAGATTCATCAGAGCCATGAAAACTACTGGAGTGTTCGTGTGTCCAAACAACAAAACCATGTACTCTTATAGAACAAATATGCTTCGAAAATCTGTAAACGGTATATATGATGGTCTAACGCATAACTGAGGATATCCGAACCTCATGTCAATCTTCGGGAACCCTCGTGCTCCTCGAATTTGATCAAAAAGATCATCAATACATGTCATGGGATATCGGTTCTTGACCATCAATTGGTTCAGCTTCCGATAATCCACATAGAGTCTGAGGGTACCATCTGCTTTCTTCACAAAGAGGACCGACGAACCCCATGGAGAATTACTGGGTTTGATACAACCCTTTTCTTATAACTCCACTAACGGCCTCTTGAGCTCTTTAAACTCATGTGTAGCCATCCTATAAGGAGGAATGGAAACCGGTGTTGCTCATAGAAAAATATCAATAGAGAAATCCACCTCTCGCTCTGGTGGAACACCTGAAAAGTCATCCAGGAATACATCCCTCAAATGATCTAATACTGGAGGGAAATCCTTCTGATAAGTCCCCTGATTATCTAGATATAAACTCACAATCTGGACTATCACTCCACCTCGCCCACAATGCTCGGGTCCATCTCGGCATTCCTGGACATCCTATCCACCCTTGTATAGAAACTCTCCACCCTCTGGTGATGTGAAACTCACCCTATGACGATAGAAATTCACAAAGACTCAGAAGGGTACCAACCAGTATATCCTAAGAATGGAATCATTGCTCTTCATCTCAAAGAAATAGAGGTCCCATATAATGTGACACCCACCAACCTCTAGGGGTCACTCCCTGCACTGATGCACACCAGTCGTTCTAGTTCCCAATAGAGTGTCTAGCGTCATGACATCAAAAGAAGAAGAAAGACAGAGCCCAAGGCTTTGAACAATGGGCACATATATAAAGATATGTATATCACCCATATAGAAAAGTGGAGAAGATAAAATAGAAGAGAATAGAATAGGACCTCTAATAGTAGACGGTCTGGGATCCTTCTCTTGTTGGGTCTATTGCACTGCATATGCCTGCCCAGTGCCATAGCCCTGTGACACAGCCTGGATACCCTGAGCTGTCCCACCCTGCTTCCTCTGATATCCCAGTGTCTGGCTACCACGACCATGACCACCATCTCGGCCTGCATGCCCTGACGTATTCCAATTTCCAGACTGGTAAGAAGCTTCTGGTCCTACTCCCGCACGTGGAGTCTGTACAGAACCCCTCTCACTATCCACTGGTGGTAACACCGTGCAAAAACTTTGGAGATGACCCATCCTGCCGCAAGCTTGTCACTATACTAGGTCATGTGGACACTGAGTTCTCTTGTGCCCCTCTTTACCACACTTGTAACACAAGACCTGGTCACCTTAAGAATTCTTCTGACTAGTACTACCACCGTAAGAGAGGTCTATTTGTCTCTTCCTCTTACCGGTAGAAATAGTACCCAAAACTGGTGTAAAACCGCCCTAGCCCACACCACTAGCTTCCTGAAGGTTCTGATCTGTAATCAGTGCCTGGTTCACAATATCATGCACAATATGAAACCTGAAAACATTCACCAGTGCTCGGATGACACACTGATGACCATCCTCAAAGCGTCGAGCCCTCAACATCTCATCACCCTCCAGAACAGGTGAAAAATGTTGAAGCTCGGTGAAGCGAGCAGATAATCCATCAATGACATGGAACCCTGCCACAGATTCATGAACTCTCGAGATCGATCTTCCCTCAGTATCTCTGGGATGAAGAATTCATAGAAGGATTCTTGAAAATCTTCCCACACCATGTATCTGTGATGCTAAAACTGGGTGGTAATACCCTACCACCTCCTTGAGGAATCACAAAGAATGTATGTAGTGAGCTTGACCCTCCTCCCATGAGGCGTCTCCAGATGATTGAATATCATCTACATCGAATCTTGCCATGACTCCGTAGCCTGTGTTCCACCATCCCCTGAAAACATAGGCCGATGTTGCTGCTGGAAGTTATGAGTGAGCTCTGCCATAGATGTGGAGGCCAGTGGTGCACCATGGATGGTCTGCATGAACCACATGAATCCATCCTCGAACTATGCATCCACACCTTCATCCGTCATGATGGTTGGCGCCACATCTGGGACTGCTGGAGGTTCCACTGGTAGCCTATGGCCTACCATCTCAGGAGTATAATAGTTTCTGCTCTCTTGGCGAACAAATCGTGGTTGTCTTAGAGGCACAACTCCACGAGGTCAAATCACACATTAGATCATGATTTATCAAAGACTTAAAATGAGGAGACCAAGAAGGGAACATGATAAGGAAATAATTCATGATTTACAAAACATGACTACTCGGCATGTATAAATACTACTTGGTGTGTTCTCATAGGCCATCCACATGGGCGTGTCTCCAGCTAAAACAGGTCGTGTAACACCCCAAACAGACGGCGTGTCTTCTGAATACACGGTGTGTACTTGAATCTTCTTTCCATGCCTGATTCCTTCTACATGCCTAATCCACATTGCTCACCCAATAGATAACTACATGGTGTGTCCCATAGGTACTTGGCGTGTACTCTACGAGCATTCACCGGCCTGTGTTGTTAGTCACAGGGCCTGTATACTCAAGTCACACTACACGGAGTATTCCAAAATACATGGAATGTTCAAATATACCCTAGACCGACCCGTGTTTCTTGCTATATGATAGTGACACAGCTAACACTACACGATATGTTCCAGGTGGAGACGACGTGTACTAGGAAAGATAACACCAACCTGTGTTGTTCATCACATAGCCGGGTACCAGGGTCAGACGACAGGGCATGTTCAAGGTAGACAAAGCTTTTATGTCTTAATGATTCCTCCATCTATGTTATTAGTTGCACGGTCAGACACCAGGTCATCACTACACGACAAGTAAAACTAGTACACAACGTGTTCCCCCAAGACATTCCCTACCCCGTGTCCCCGCCCACATGGCATATGACACGAGAAGAGACTACACAGCGTGTATTGAGGTTACACGATGTGTAGTTAAAAAAAATTCATTTCTTCACGAACAGAAGAACACACGGCATCTGTCTATAGAACTACATGGCGTGTATGCTGGGTTTTCGGGACAGTAAGCCCCAAAAACTACTCCAGAACCGAGAATAACATGGAACAACACCTTATTGCCAAATTCTGATCCGTGAGGGCCCATACTCATCGCGAATCAAAACTTGGAATATTATTCATGTTATAACAAGATAAACACGTCGATGATCCACCAAATTCAGGTCATTGAGGGCCCATACTCCCTAAAAACCAAATATTGGCGTTGATTATCTCAATAACACCACACAAAAATACCCTATCAAATATCAGGTATTTATCAAAGCAGCTATCACAACAGCATGATTTTCTAGCACAACAAATATCACAACAACATGCAATTTCTAATGCACCTACATGGCATGGAAAGAATGCATGACATGTGCTTTTTTCATGTTCCTAAATGATGCCTGAGATGACATACCCTCATCTCATCGGGTTGCAACTAAATAGAATCCATGTATCACATATAAATAACACAATCACAAGTGCATCACACAATGGTGAAAATCAAGTCAACTTTAAAATTTCCAAAATCCGAAAAATTAAAAAAAACGAGGTAGATTGGATTTTCCGTGTAAACGGGTTAGCTACTCCCTGACCTAGCTTATTACCAACTACTATTTTTTTCATATCCCTGACTATATGCTCCAAAAAGCATGTCAAAGAAAATAAATTCTTTGACACCACTTTGTAACGTCTCGGAATAGGAAGCCACACAACGGGTTCCTCGAACCTGGTTGGTCACATGACCTCAAGTGCATTTCCCCAAACGCCAGAGGCTGCTGACTAGAAGTGAGGGCCCATGTCTGATAGTGGCGAAACAGTGCCCTCATTTGTCAAAGTGTAGCACAACTGTATACAATATATAAACGTACAACAGCAGAAGAAGTAAATAATATGAACTATAAATGAACATTTGTAGTAAAACATAACCAAAAGTTATATATAAAAATGCAGCGTATCACTATTTCTATGAAAGCAGCCAAAACAGGATACACTGCAATACAATACAATACAACTCAAAGTACAAGGTAGAACAAAATAGATCAAAACAGAGTTAACAGAATGCAGCACCATCGCAAGCTTATGCTCGGTACCATGCTCTCCTACTCCTCTACTACAATCATGTACCTGTATAGGGACCCTTTCCCCTGTCGACACCTGCAAAAAAAATTGTTTGTTTGGGCCGAAAACATGAATCAAACAGGGTGTGAGAAATAAATCCCAGCAGGCACCCACCAAAGGCCGGTGCCCAACTGTTGGTGAAAATGTGAAACAATAGTGTGAAAAAGTAAATGCACTAAACTCATAAGTACTCAAAATTAACTATTAATACATGGTTTGGTTCCATATTAATTATTACATATCACCTCCATGCTTATGATTTAGCTTGGAAGGTACAACATAGAAAATAACCACAGTGAAAATTATAAATAGTCGTGTCCTCAGACATACTATCCTTACCCTCAGGTAATCATAATTAAAACCCACATGTGTCTTCCAACATGCATAATGAATTTTTCCCTGAGGCGTCTGAGGTGTCACCCACAGGCATAGAGACTACTGCCCATGGGCACAGAAATTACTACCCACAGGCATGAGAAATGTTTCTTATAGGCTAAACAAAACACTGTCCTCAAGCTATACAAGTAACTAGGATGAGCCCAACACATAAGAAAGTAATTATATACAATTCCTCTCAATGCAATTCAAAGCATGCTAAAATTCACTATATACCCATAGGTATTCTGTCCAAATGTCTAAACAGAGGAACGCACCCCCGGGGTGGTCCTGGATCCAAGCAGTGATCCCAAACAACAGTTTTAACTTATCAAGAGTTTATCTATAAAATTCTATATAACTTACAGCAAAGGACACAACCATATGACACCCCAAACATGGGTTCATAGCACAGTAGTACACAAATTCAACTCAACAGTTGGAAATAAACACCAGACCACCTACCTCGATCATCGTTGACCGGTATATGTGAACGATGCCTCCCGAATCATCCAAGAATGACGTAGATCTGGGAAAATGTTCACTCATTCAAACTCAAATAACTTTCCCTTAGGAATGAATTGGTAATAAACACACAAGGAGAGGGGAGGGAATACCCATACAGTCCCAACGTGATTGATGGAGGCAGAATCAGATTCTCGGTGCGCGATCGAGTGATCCTCCATGGTTCAGCCATCCTGCCAAGATCCAAACGGTGATTATGCCTCCTCTATCAAATGAGGAGTGTACTTCCTATTTTAAGCTAAATTTCATGACTAAATGGCACATAGTCTCATGTACATAGCGTGTACTTTTCATTTTTTAAATTGTTCCCCTGGTGGCTTCATTCGACAGCGGCACTATTCATCTATCGACATGAGTACACGCCGTGTATTCCTGAATACATGGCCTATACTATTTCTCAGCTGAAAGCTGTCTCCGTTGCCTTACTATTCACTTACTGACTGAGTACACGAAGTGTAATACCTAGTACATGGCGTGTAGTCAGTTTTTACATCATTCCTCTCCAATAGGCCTACATGCCCTATGCACTCATCCCACATGGCCAAACTACATGGTGTATGGAAAAGTGCATGGCATGTACCCACAAAATTTGATATTTTTCCCCATTTCCCTTATTTTTTCAAAAAAAACTTAAGGAAATGGGAATGGAAGAAGCCATACATCAAGAATAAGAATTGTATTCTTACATCTACCTATTTACCAAGGGTGAAGATTTATCAAAGGAGGTGGGATAAGCTAACATTTATACACGAAATGTTTGGGAATAATGGTATATCCTCATCATTACATTAGGGGTAATAATTGTAATTATATCCCATTAAAATACACAAACGAAACTCAACTAATATTTTACTTGCTAGATAGTGGAACCCATACATGAGGTGGTTATATTTCCACATCACCGAACAATTGTTTACTATGAAGCGATCTGCTGGTGGATAATGTAGTTTTCTATAGTAGTCCATAAAATATCTATGTAGCACATTCTTCTTACCAAGGCCTCTATATAACCATGTAGAAACATAATACACTTCAAAATACACATTTCTGTGGGGTACAAAGCATCAAAATTCTCTAATAATTCCAAATTCAAAATCCATCATATCTAGTAAATTATAATAATATTTCCTCCGGAAATTATCAATCATATATGAATCTATGGAAATAAATATAATATTATTATATAATGCTTTTATAATCTGTATAATCTAGGGAAATAAAATTTAAAGTTATTTTTTTCTAAAAAAAATATCATTTCATATTTTTGAAACATTACCTTAAAACAATAGTAATCCTTAAAAACATTTGTTTCATAAATCCACAATCCTGTTATTATTAATTTTTTTTGTAAAAATTATTAGATATCTCTATTTTCTATCAAAAAATTTCTTTATATGTAATTACTATATCAATATTTGGGATTTTAAAAAACCATATATTTTCATTGGATCTCTTCTGTAACAAATTAAAATAAATAATTCCCTTTAAACTCTCAATAAAAAGAAATTTTATTTATAATATAATTTTTTATAAAATTTATTTTTTTATATGTGTTTTTAGTCATATAATCTATTTTCAAAATTGGAAACAACATTTATGATTCTACATTATATTAGTGTACAATGATGATTATGTAAAATAATTTTTTTCATATATATCCATGATAAATATAACATTATATAATAATAATTTAATTTTAATTTCATGTTTATTGTTTTGGAATGTAAATTTTAAAATCATGAACATGAAATTAAAGTGAAAACAATTAGTTGTAAACCATTATAAAAAGGCTTATAGAGAGACATTCTATTAATCCTAACTATTTAATGCCCTGTTGACATTCATTAATTATGTAATAATGTGGATAAAACACATTTTAACTTATTTACATTTTTTAATCGATAGAAAAAAACATTTATCATTAAAATTATACTACAAAATTTTGTATGATATTGAATGAAACTAACTCAAAACAACCAATATGAAAAATAAATCATTAACTAAATAAAATATGGTAATTAGATAATTAGAATAAGTAATTATAAATAAACTAATGTAAATCATTTTTGAATCATATAAATAATTATTATAACACTGTTATTTTGTATGATATAGGATGTACATTGTGATTTTCGGCTCTAGGTAACAGATTCTAAATTTAACACATTAAATTAAATGTTTTCGATTATTCCTCTCTAATATTTCTCCTATATATTCAATTCTATTATTTAATATTATAAATGTACTTATTTTAATATGTATTAATTTAAGGTTAATTTTAATTCTCATTTACTTTCTTCAATAATTTATGAATGGAACCAAATTTCGTGATTTTTTCATTGAGTCAATAATAATTACTTTGAAAAGAGTTGATGGGATATATTTTTATATTATTTTTCCATTATATCATTTTTTCGACATATTCTTTGAATTTCTTTTCTATGTTCACATTCACTTTTTCTCATGGTCTCCAATTGTATTTTAGAATTTGAATGTTCTATAATTTTTATTCTTCTAAAATATTATTATATAAACATTTAAGTTTTATTTTTTAATATATTTATAGTTCAACGATGAATTATTGTGTTTATGGGTTTAAATATATGTTTTTATGATATTTTTGCTGAAATATTATTACAATTTTATTCTTGAAAATGTATTTTCCTAGATTAAATGAGGATAGGTGGGTCTGATATAACCTTCCAATATAATGGTTAATGATTTATTCAATAGAAATATTAAAATTCAGTTAAATTGATACATCTTATTCCAAAAAGTGTTATAATAAATATATTATTATTAATTATTCCACATAAATAATGATTTTAATGGATGATAAAAAAATATGATTTCCCAAGATTCATTGGTAGATTTTTTTGAGTTTTATGTTTTTTCATTAATGAATGGATTTTTCATTAACTGAGTAGATGTACTTAATGAACTTGAGGTTTATTATAATAAAGGTATAAATTATAGATCCTTCAATTTTTACTAATATTCAAATATTTTTTAAATTTATTTTACACTCGTTACTTATATAGGTGTTCTCGAATAATGTTTTCAATAGTTTTTCAAAAGAATTCATGATAATTAGTATTTATAATTAAATAATCCTTTTTCTTATGGTGTTTTAGAATTCAATAAATAAGGTGTTTTATTTGATGAGTTTTGGTTAATGGAAAAATACCCATTGGGTTTCATAATTATGTGTATTTTTATAGTATATAATTTTAATTCTCTAAAACCCAAAACTAAAAAATGTCTTGGAAATGAGAGTCATTCCTTATATCTTATAAATCATATTTTTATTATTAGGGTTTGTTTGAATATTAAATTTTGGCATCAAATATGTGTTTATATAACATTATAGGTTACAATTTTTCTATTGAAGTAAATTTAAGAGATATTCATACCACATAGGATAAAAATGTTCAAGGATGATCATAAATTAAGTGGTATATATACCATTTTATTATTATTTTATTTTTTTAATGTGGTTAAGGAAAATTTTCAAGATGAATATCTAGTTTTCAGATGAATACATGATTGATGTATATAAATCATATAGGATTAATCTATGATCAATCAATGTAACACCCCGACCCTAGTTACCCAGAGTTAGTGCATTATTACAAAACATTTTCATGATCACAAGGAAATCATGTTTCGAAAGACCGATTGATGAAACAATAATTTTCACATATTTCATAATGAATTTAATAGTTTTAATACCCACCATAGTGTGATTTTATGTGAAATTGTCCCATTTTTAAGTTTTAGTGGAATTTTGAGCTCAAATGAAAAAATAGCTTAATTTTGGGATTTGACTGTTTTATTTGTATTGTGTATTTAGTACATAACATTTTATAAACTGAACAAAATTGTGAATTTTCTTTTATAGGATTTATTACATCATGGGAATAATTTCATCCTTATGGATCATTAGATCAATTAATCATTTGAATTCCCACACTAAGCTCACAATTCATTGCTCGAAAACTGTGCGTAGATCTGGAATGTTTTAAAGATAAGATTTTATCTCGACGTACACCCACCTATTGGAGAAGAAATTTGTCATGGATCTGTACAATGAATTAAGGAACATATTTTATTAAGTATTCCACGCCTTAATCCATTGTTGTCAAGGCCATAATGTCATGGGATGTAGGAGTTGTGGAATACAAAGAGTCACTAGGACAGATTAAATACACTGCACTACAACTACCATAACTCATTCATAAGTGTACCAATCAACCTGAACTATTGTGGAGGCACGCAAAATTAATAATGGAACAACAAGAAAGAAGGGACCATTTACAAATTCTGGAATTTAATGGGTCTAACAGGTGTGAACTTCTGGTGGATAGAATTGAATCGAGACTTCATCACCCATTTCACCTATAAATATGTGTCTCCTCTCTCTTTTTACAAGGATATCCATTTTAAAGGGGAAAGTTTGTGTATTTTTTTGTAATAGTAAATTTTATTTTTAATATATATTAGTTTATCTGTTTTCTTCATACCTACTTTCTTCCATTTATTTTATTTTACGTGTTCTTCCACCCTTATTCCCTTCTGAACTCCATTAAAAATAGAGAACTAACCTTGGTGCTTATTCGAGGGAGGGAATGGTGGTTTGATTGAGTTTGTTTTACATTAATTTCTAATCCATTTATTAAACTCAATTAATTTTTGTGGTGGTTAAATAGATTACGTTGAGCCATCACCCCATTTTCTCTACCACTAATTTCTTCTTCTCATTTATCAATTTTCCTTCCCTTCACTATTTTTGTCGTGCATACGATGGAGTATGGCAAGAGTATTGATGATAAGCAAAGATGTATACTATCTATCTTTAGGAAGAGAATTACCCCATATGCAAAGGTCTTATTTTAAGGTGATGACATTTGATATGTGATGATGTGGTGTGATAGGTCTTGAACAACTCATTGAGTTGAATATTGAGATTCTTTTTAAAGAATGATATCAACCACCACGACCTCTTAAAAACAACTTCCTACATTCATTCATATAACTTCATTATGTATTTCATATAATTGTTATATATTTTAATTATATTTTTCTTATTTCAATTCCCCACACTTATATTAATATTATATTTTTATATTACTTATATTATAAATACTGACAATAGAAATATAGTGCACATTAGTGGCCTCTTTGTGATCGACCCTAGGGGGTTCCACTATGGTGCATTATTAGGTAAATAATAATTTAATTTAATTATGGTTTGCGTAAAAACCACACTCATCAATTTGGTGCTGTTTTTGGTGATGTCAAATTCTTACACACACAATTTTTCATAAAAACCAAAAAAATTGAAAATTTTAAAAACTAAAAAATATAATTCCATTGCATATCATTGTATTTTTGGTCATGGGTTATTTAAGTGATTTTTTATAACCATGACCTATTGATGAATTGTCTAGAAAGGAAGAGGCTTTTATGCTATAGATGGAACATGATGCCACTAAGATTCAAAATAATTTCAAAATCCTTGAACAAACATGCAAGATGGTAGCATCACTAGCGGTTGAAGTTGAAGAAGTTAAAGCTCTATGAATGGAACAAAAAAACCAAGCTGAAGAAGAAAAGTAAATGTTGTTTCACCTACATTTTATTTTTAATAACCCATGGAAGACTTGAATACTCAACCTGAAGATGCAATCGTCTCTCCTTGGCCATTACTTAATGAGGTTCCTGAATATGTCATGAAAGCTGATCCAACTATGGGAGATCAACAATATTTGTATGAACATTGGTTAGATATTGATAGAGACCATAAGGTATGTTATACTCCCATATTTTTTAAAGAATAATCAGTACCTCTATACCTCTCTCTTTATTTGGAAGAAGATGAAGATGTTCCTGCAGAAAAAGAATTCCCAGCAGCCCAGCCCGAAGAGATAGTGTTTAAAGCTGACCTACATAGAAGGTAAGATTTTTATACTGATTTGTCAGGTTTTAATCGTATCCATGTGAAATTATTTTCTGACATCCCTTCTTAATTTGTTTAAATAGAATTATATGAGCAATCCCTGGATGTTGAATTCGAAGTGGCCAAAGAAGTCATAGTTGAAGTTGAAGGGATATTCTTTATCCTCCCCCTATATTTTAACCTGTACCTCATGGAAAAGGGGGAGGAGTTGATGTACTATTTATGTGGGTTCCTCCAAGACATGTCTAAGTTGAGGATCATTGGATGAATGAATTTATGGTAGTTTCTGAGAAAGAAACCTCGTCCACCAACAAATTGGGGTTAAACCGCTGTAACTTCCTGCCTAGGGGCAGTAAAAACCTAGCACCTACATGCGGGGTCATACCAAGAATTATCCTCTTTCATTTCCCTTCCTCTTTATTTTTATTTCATTTTATCATGTTTTATTTATTTCATGCATTTTAGGCTTAGTGGCAGCAGATAAGAGCTTATCAAAAGGATTCCACTGAATAATAAAGTAATGTTGTATCTTTCCTTCCCTTTTATTTTTCTTCCCTTATCATTCTTTTGATGAGATTCAGTGAGGGGTAGTTAAATCTTGGATTGGGGGGCATTTCCACCATCTTAGTTATTTTATGTACTATATTTTTCTTTTTCTTTTTCATTTTTCTGGTATCATTGATCTTTAATGAATATTCTGATTTTTTTCACACTTCAATTGATTTTGAGAAAGGTGGGATTATTTTTGAAGAAATAGATTTTGAAGGATTTTTTATGTGAAAATTTTTTCTTTTAATTTGGTTTTCAAACATTTTTATGAGTTTGGATGATTTTTTAAATCCATACCCGTGAAAAAATAACTCAATAAATTTTTCCTATCTTGTTAGGTATTCTGAAACACATTGAAATATTCTTTCTAATACCATCACTTAATCGAGAGAAGCTTGGATTTTGTGTGAGAACCAGAACATGTGACTTTTCTCCTTTGAATATTTGGATTACATGGAATGTTTTTGATATTATTGAGGCATTTTTTAGGTAGACATATTTTATCTTGAGACCTACCTTTACACTTATCCTTCGTCATCCCTTAGATTCCATGAATTGCCTTATAGGTTTAAGCCACATTACAAGACGATATTTCCTTACCTACCCGCACTCTTGGTATTTTTGCTTGGATATTTAAAGTTTGATTGTAGGGAAAGGGCCTTTCGTGTGTGTTCTTTGGGATCTGTTTATTTTGTGGGTGATGTGAGGTGTGTTTCAACATTTTGGGTAGTGGATAATAAAGAGGAAATTAGTCATGGGTAATTCTTTCATTGTGCTTTATTTGATTCATATGGTTCTCCTTCAAAAAAATGAAAAAATACAAAAAAAATTGAGATGATCTTGAATTTATCATTATACATACTTTTATGACTAATGTACCTATCTAAATTCTATGTAATTATGGTCATTCATTCATTGTGTTCAATTATCATCTCATTATTTATGAAAAAAATAAAAAAAAGAAAATAAAGTTCTGCCTTTCTAGAGCATTAAAAAAAGGGAAAAAATGAAAAAAGGGGAGAACATGGATGAAATAATTATTTGGAATCATTTCATTCCTCATGTCTTATGTCATAGAAAATGGGGTGGTGTTGTGTATCACATTGTTAGGGGGAATTAGTGAGGTTCATCCTATGTTTTCACTTGATTATTCATGTATTATGCTTAAGAGTCCAACCTCCTCTTTTCAGCCTTAAATTTTTAATCATTTTCCCACCAACCCTAAGCCACAAGAATTCACCTTAAAAAAATACTCTTGATTAAATTCATGTTCATGTTTTTCACAGTGGAGAGATAAGAATTGGCATAAACCTATGGTGATACATGCACTTTCCAAGTATGAACATAACACCTGATACAATTCCTCTTGATTGAAGAGTGACACAAATTTCAAGGTGAGGTAGGTTGTGATTGGGACATGGATGGATTTATGAGGTTGAGTAATTTTAAATGTGAGGAATGAAAATTATTGGGAATTGTTTTTCATAGTAGTGAAATGATGGAATTTCATTTTGGAAGAGATCATGGATGTTTTCTTATTTTTAATTATTGTGTGAATTTTGATTTGGATATATGATGATTGTCTAGGAGTGCAATTTTTATGTGGGGGGGAGTGATGAAAAAATAGTTCTGACATATTTCATACTGTATTTCATAGTTCTAATACCCACCATAGTGTTAGTTTATGTGCAACTGTCACATTTTTATGTTTTAGTTGAATTTTGAGCTCAAATGTAAAAAATGGAATAATTTTGGGATTTAACTGTTTTATTTGTATTAAGTATTTTGGCCATAAAAATTTATAAACATAACCAAATCATTAAATTTATTTTTTTCAGGATTCCTTACATATTGTGACTCATTTAATCCTTCTGTATCCTTAGCTGAATCAATCATTTGAAGGCCCAAACTAAGCTCACAATTCGTGGTTTGAAAACTATGTGCAGATCTGGAATGTTTTAAAGATGGGATTTTATATCGAATTAAACCATCCCAATGGAGCTGAACATTTTCATGGATATGTACAAATAATTAATTAACATGTTTCATTAAGGATCACACATCTTAATCTCCTAGAGTTAAGGCCATAATTTCATGGAAGGTGGGAGTTGTGGAATACGAAGAGTCGCCTGGACAAATTAAATGCACTGCACTAAAAAATGGATAACTCCTTCATACGTGGACCAATAAACCTGAAATTTTGTGGAGGAACACGAAATGAATATTGGGAAAACACTAAAGAAGGTACCATTTACCAATTTTTTAATTTAATGGGTTATCGATCTGTTTAGTATCACTGGAAACAAGATTCATGCATAAGTTTAACTTTACAACTTGAAAAGAAATACAACATGAATTTATTCCATTAGAGACATCCAAGCCTCCTAGATTATGTAGAAAGGCAATAATAACTAACTTTTTAACATCATGACAAAATTAATCACAATAATGGGGTGAGCTCAAATGCTCAGTATGGGTAAACAATACAACAGAAGATAACATAAATATTAAGCACAATGAATAATTGAAACCACTTGCCTTTACCAATAAACATGAATAATTATATGATAGGAATATGATCTGTGTAAATAATTATATAATAACACATAATCATGGGTATTATACTAGTCAAATGGAAACATGAACCATCAATATTATTTTCATAATGAGGGAATGTAGAATGCCAGACATTCTGAAACATTTTGTCAAGGCCTCGTCCAAGACATCTAAAAATGATTAAGGCCTCGGCCAAAACCATATATAAAATTGGGAAAGGCCTTGAACAATTCCACACCTAGTTGTCTCATTAGAACTACTGATGCATCGAGGAGCTATAGTGGGCTCCACCCGTCACTTACTAAGTCCAATACATTTTTTATAGGAAAAGTTTGAAATATAACATAAACATTCGTACTAAAAATAGCATCTGAAATTTAAAATCTTTAAACATTACCCATGACTGGTATAAAAATAGCACATGCACAATCAAACATATCACAAAACGTTGAATACAATATGTATGTTTTGTATCATAATAAATCAAAATCAAATAAACTTAAAATCAATCAAGGAATGTTGACATAGATGAAATCAACACTTTTTTTTAGTGAAATATCTCTTTCTATTTTGAAATCATTTAAGAGTCACATAATTTTAAAGAAAACATTTTTTTTTGAAAATATTCTTATAATCATGTAAGGGTGGCTTAGATGATGTTATAATGGCAGAAACTAGCCGCACCCGCCGTATAAGTTAAAAAAACATTCGTACCTTAATTTTGACGAAAACATCATAAATTACCTTGTTTGGAAAATGACGGAATGATTACTTTCCAAACTTATATGGTCAAATAAGGGTATAAATTAATTTAACCCATTTTCTCATAAATAGTAATAATGTATTGAAATACATTTTTAAGAATCATGGATGTGGATGATAAAG
Source organism: Viscum album (assembly GCA_963277665.1). Classification (NCBI taxonomy): domain Eukaryota; kingdom Viridiplantae; phylum Streptophyta; class Magnoliopsida; order Santalales; family Viscaceae; genus Viscum; species Viscum album. The sequence goes on along the minus strand of OY728161.1, from coordinate 1,834,841,941 downwards.
AGGTCCTAGTAGACACTTATATGAAAACAACCTCAGATAATAAATAGATTATAGAATTCACCTTTACCTTGTACATTTCCTTGGTTGAGGGTAGGTTTACCTCCTATATAATGGTGAAATAATTTTTATTAAAAAAATACAATAATCATATACATTAATATGATATCATATATGATCTTTTAACATTGTTATTTTAATAATATCTTAGTATTGTCGTTGTTTCGGGTGTTAACGAATTCATTTTCCTTTATATTATTTGTTATGTGAGTCATATTTGTTATAGATGGGATGTATCTTATTCATATACATAATTATATCATTACTTTAAACATTATTTATAATCATCAAATGAAAATTAGTCTTGAATGGATACGATGGGGAATGAATCTCACAGCGTTTGTGGAGACGGTAATCTATACGTATGCATGAGCGAAAATATTATTCTTTTGATATTAAAATAATATGTAATTGAATGGTATATCATATATACATAATATTTACCATGTTATATTTATTATTTACATCAATTACACATCATTATTATATCCATCCAAATAATAATTTATTGAATAACAATTACACCACGACGTGGAGATGGTAAGCCATACGTACGCACGTATAGTGACATGTCATTCAAAGGATGCATAGAATAATGAATATGGTTGTAAAATATTTATAATAACATCAAAAAATATATAAGATACTGGATTTATTATTTTAGAATGGAAACAACAAATAATGATGAAGTTGAAGAAGAAAGGAACTTCAAAGAGGTGAGGAAATATTTACATCTTCATCGGGTTCTTCCTTTTGATTTGATCAAAAGGGCTCCATAGGTTGGCTTTATGACTAAAGTAATGCCTCTAGGATGATTTTAGGACATTTGGGAGGGTATTTTTGCAGGGTTTTGATAATCCAAATAGGTTTGAAGGTGTTAATTATAGAGAGGGGAGAGTGCCCTTTTATAAGAGGGGTGAGGGGCAACTTAGGAAAAGCTAGGAATATTATTTTACAATAAAATAATTTTCGGTTTATAATGGGTCAAAAATGGATTTTTAAAGGATTTTGTGGTTATGGGTCTAAAACCACTCAACCAATATGTTTTAGATAGTTTTGGATCATTATATTAACCTTATCTTTTATATTTAACTCTTAGTTAAATAGTTTGATATTTACCATGTCTCTTTGTATTTTTATATTATATGGATAATAAACTTACTATAAACTTCTAAGAGAACCCCAAGTGATTAATTAATGATACACCTATCATTATTTATGTCTATTGGATGATACATATATTTTTAGGAATAGAATATCAATTAATTATATATTATTCGTTTTAAAAAACTTTTATGTCAATTTTGACACTATTTGGTATTTTGTTTTTTCTAAATTCATAACAGCATTATTACTTCGAATAAAATTCAGCTAACCAACCATAATATGTCATATTAACCTATAAAAATTTTGTAATTCATTAAAAGTCTTAAATTACATTTATTAGGATATATATTATATCAATTATTTTAATGTTTCATTAATTATTTAATTACTGCATCATCATTGTGTCATAAATAAATTAAATTATTTGATGTATAAAAAATATAAATAAAATATTATTATGTAGAAAATAATTTTATATTTCTAATGAATATTTATAGTTGAATTTATCTTATGTTTAACCCTATATTAAAAATGTTTTACTTATTAATCTTTGATTTTATCTCTTTTAACTCTTCTTTGAATTAAATTATAATAAATGTCCTAATATAATCCAAGTGGACCAAAGAGGTTCATATTTTGTTCCTAATGTTGTTTTTGTTCGAATTATACTTATCCAATAGAATTAGTACATGAATTATGGTAATAATAATATCATTTTAACCCTTAATTACCCTATTTAATTTTAACTGTGGTAAATAAAAGTAAAAAGTTACTATTCAACAAAAATTATTTTAATCTTATTGAACCACATTTTACATACTGATGTCAACCATGTCTCTCAGTGTTGTGAAATTCAACTCACTAAAGTGGTAAATTTATGTTTTATGAAAATTTTCAAATACTCCTAGGTGGTGGGTAAAATACGGTAAAAAGTTCAATAAAATTTTGATATATCTAAAATTATTATAAAATGACTCCAAGAAATTGAATTGTACTTATATAGGTATTATGTATCTAGTTTGACCTAAAATAAAATAAAATAATTAATTAATTAAATAAAAATTCGGTTTTAATCTATAACTCAGTGTTTTTCACTATTCATCAAAAATTGAATGTTTTCAGAAAAATACCTAAAAATCAACGTAATCTAATTTCGATATTCAGAATCTAAAAATGAAGTCCATTTTGAAAGATAAAATTTATAAAATTTCAAAAAGTGGGTATTACTATTCATAATGACTGGTTTGATTTGTTGTGGTGTGTTAGAACTTGAAGTTGCGTACAACACACGCTATTGTATTATTCAAAGAGAACCGTACCATGGATTCTTGGGGTGTTACATTCATTCCTCTTTCAAATAATTACGTCCTTGAAATTTATAGATTATTACCACGTAAAAAGACTCTGGTGGTTGTTCATCATAAGTTCCTCGTGTTCCCACATTGCCTCTTCCATCTTATTGTTTCTCCATAGAACATTTATCATACGATTCGTCTGGTTTCACAACACTTTTTCTATTGTATCAAGAACCTAGACAGGCACTTCCAAATAAGATAGATCAAGTTCCAGCTCTAATTCCTCATAGGTGAGGACATGCGTTGGTTCATGCATGTATTTTCTCAATAGTGATATTTGGAATACATCATGAACTTTGTAGAGACATGGCGGCATTGACAAACGGTAAGCTACAACCCCTACTCATTCTAGATTTTCGATAGGTCTGATGTACATGGGACTTAATTTTCCCTTCTTACCGAAACGTATAACACCCTTTCATGGAGATACCTTCAATAAAACATGATCTCCTACCTGATATTCCAAATCCTTCCTTCAGTTATTGGCATTGGTATTCTGCCTACTTTTAGCTGTTTTGATGTGGGTTTGGATTACCTTCAACATTTCCATCGTTACCTCCACATGTTCTGGGCCTACAAGTTTTCATTCGCCAACATAATCCCAACAGGTTGGTGTGCGACATCTCTTTCCATATAACTCTTTATATGGTGTCATCTGAATACTTTAATGGAAGATATTATTATTATAAAATTCTACCAAAGGTAAATATTGATCCCACGTATCTTGAAAGTCAAGTAATCATGATCTCAGCATGTCTTCTATGGTTTGAATTGTCCATTCTGATTGTCCATCTGTTTGGAGGTGGGAGGCAGTTCTCAAACAGAGTTCAGTATCCAGGGCTTTCTAAAGACTTTTCCAGGGTCTTGTTGTAAAACGTGGATCACGATCATAAACAATTGATAGGGATACTCTATGAAGTCTCACAACTTCATTAATATATAGTCTTGAAATATGTTAAAGTGGTAAATCATCTCTTATAGCAAATAATTGTGCTGACATGGTAAGATGATCAATAATGACCCATATTTCATCGTTCCTTCTAGGAGTATTTAGTATTCCTATGAAAAAATCCATCATGATATAATCTCATTTCCAATTAGTATGGGGAGAGGATCCAAGACTCCTCCAGGATGTTTCCTTCCATCTTTCATTTGTTGAAAAACCATACATCTTAACACAAAATCAGAAATCTCCCTCTTCATGTTGTCCCACCCAAAATGATCCTTCAAATCTTCACACATCTTAGTGCTACCATGGTGTATAGAGAAGTTGGAACTATGAGCATCATCAAACAATTCCGTTTTTAGATCAGATATATCGGGAACACAATGTCTCTTCATAAATTTCAAAATTCCGTCTTCATACACAAAGTCAATCAATCTCCCATCATTCATAGATTTAATCTTCTTGTGAAAATCCTCATCATAATTTTGATAATTGTTATCCTTTCTAATAAATATGGTTTGGAAACCATTTGAAAATATATTGATGTTCCACCTTCCATGGTTATACCCATATCCATCATTACTAGATCCATGAAAATAGGATCCCTTTCAACACTCATCTTGTTCAAAAAATACATGATCTTTTTTGGTCAAAGAATATTCACCTTATTTTCCTTCCTTGGGTGGTAGTTTATCGTGCAATCATAATCCTTGAGCAGTTCAAAGAAAATATTATAGATGCTAACTCAAGATCATGAGTAGGATAGTTTTTCTCATGAATTTTTTGCTATCGTGATGCATGGGCAATAACCCTATCATTCTGCATAAGGACACAACCAAGTCTTTTCTTTTATGTATCACTATAAAAAAACCCATCATTTTGTAATGGTAGAGTCAATATAGGTGCATTGAATAATCTTCCCTTATGTTATTCAAAATATTCTTCACACTCTTTTGTCAAAACAAATTTAACCCCTTTATGTTTGAGCTTTGTTAATGGGTTAGCCAATCGGAAACAATTATAGATGAAATGATGATAATAACCAGCTAAACCATTAAAACTCTGTACATATGTTATACTCATCGGTTCTGGCCATTCTTGAATATATCTTGTCATAGAAGGATCAATGGAGATTATATCCTTATTGAAAATATGGACAAGAAAAGAAATCTCCTAAATCAAAAAATCACACTTGCTAAAAATCCCATATAATTTATGTCTTCTAAGAGTTTTTAGAATAATGCGCAAGTGATTTTCATGATCTTTATTTCTTTTGGAGTAAACAAAGATATCATCAATAAATACCACTAAACATTCATCATGATATTCATTGAAAAATCTATTCATCAGATCCATGAAGACAGAGGGTGCATTAGTCAATCCAAAAGGCATTACGGTAAACATGTAATGCTCGTACCTAGTTCGAAATGTTGTTTTCAGAATGTATTCCTTCTTCACACACTACTAATGATATCTAGATCGAAGTTAAATATTTGAAAAGTATTTAATTCCATGAAGTTGTTCAAATAAATCATCACTGTGAGGTAGGAGATACCTGTTCTTTATGGTTATAGCATTGATCTCCCTGTAGTCAATGAAAAACCTCTTTGATCCATCTTTCTTTTTAAGAAAATGGACAGGGGATCCACATGGAGAAACACTAGGGTGAATAAATCCCATATTACTCAGTTCAACTATTTTTTTAATTAGTTACACTAATTCCACAGTGGCCATTCTATAAGGGGTCTTCAATATGGGCCTTGAACCATGAATTAAATCAATGGAAAACTCAATTTCTCATTCTGTAGGATGTCCAGGTAAATCCTATGGAAACACGTCAACATATTCTTTTCCAAAAGGTACATCCTCTATTTGAACATTCCTTTCCTCACCCATAATTATTTCATTCTCTTCCTCCCCAATAATTGAATTCAGTTGAGCTACTAGGGGTGGATCTAGATAAGAAATAGGTGGTGATATTTCTTCTCTAAAGATAAGGTACTCCTTATCATCATCATCAAAAATTGAAACCTCCTTCTTCTTAAAATAAATTTTCTCATCATGTTTTGAAATCCAATCCATTCCAAGGATTATATCAAATTAAATCATGGGTATGACAATGAGACCAGCAGATAAATAACGTTTATATACCTTAATAGCAACATATTCACAAGACATGGTAGCAATGATACCTCCCTTAAGAGTTTTTACTGACAACTCCTTGGTTAAATTAAGATGTAAATATAAAATTTCCTTAGAAAACTGGGAAGATAAGAAACAATGAGATGATCTAGAATCAAATAAAGCATTGGCTAAGCTTGAAGAAACCATTAAATTACCCGCCACCACGTCTTTCAGAGCTTTATCCTCAGCCGTAGTGATCGCATAATCTTGGCCTTGATCCCTTGGTCTTTTATATGGTCTATTTCCCTAAAGCTCAGGACATTCATTTCCATAATTTCCCATCTCCCTGCCATTTTAGCATTTATCATTGGCATCACCTTTCATTCCCTTACAATCTCCAGCAAGATGACCTTTCTATCCACATTTGTAGCATACTCTTTTTCATTTTAGACAAGAATCATTGTGCTTACTTTAACAATTATCACAGGGTGGAAATTCAATTCTTCCTTTCTTACCTGTTTCATTATTTCCTTTCCAAGAGTGTTCACCAGATCTCTTCTTCTCTTGTTTTTCTTTAAAGTCATAAGACTCAGAGAATTCATTTTCTGTCTTGATAGCACACAGGACATTATCTTCTTTTGATGAGAAATATTGTGATAATAATGCACGACATAGAAATGGTTTTAACCCATCAAATAAATGTTCAATCATACTTCTTTGTTTAAGTATATAATCTACATCATTCCTCGCTAACCTTGTAATGTTAGCTTCATACATTGCAACAGTCTCATCCTCCTTTTGCCTCAGACTTAGAAATTGTCATTCCATATCTACTTGATGGTCATGAAGAAATTATTTTTCAAATAAAATTTCATTAAACTCCATTCATTATATAGTTGATACTTCATAATCTTCCTTTTTTTGAATCAATGACCACCATTTATCAGCATCTCTAATGAGGTAGTAAACTGCCATGACAACTTTTTCCCTTTCGCTACTCCGCAAGGTGTGGAATATTTTTTCTAAAAAATTTATCCATTTCTCAGCTACTAATGGTCTTCTACCCTCATTGAATGTTGGTGATTTTTTCCTCATGAAGTGTTATAACATTTATCCTCCATGTTGTGGATCCAGGTGCTCCATACAGGTAAGGTTATTGTTCATAACCTGTATGAGTTGTCCCAGTATGGTGATAAGCTGATCAGAACCATTTGTATCACCAGCACCACAATAATTATCTTGAGTAGGAAGGAAATATCTACATGGAGTGTGTGCAATGATACAATTTCCATTACTTCCACTTGGCACCATTTCTAAACAAAGGCATACAGTAGATTAGTTTATTAATCACAATAAATAAATCCAAACTTGTAAAACACTTAACATAAATTGAATAGTTTATGGACATAATCCATAATCATATTAGTGTTTTCATTGAGTATGTATAAACTCATAAACCATTCATAATGGTTTGTAATGAAAATGAGAATTATCCTAAGCATATCTCTCAGAAGTGTTGTAACCAAGAGTGCAGTAAGGCCCATTGTCGTGCACCAGTTCCTGTTCAAGTCAAGCTAAAAGTGTTGTTTTTGGGTTTTACCACTAGGTACAACTGTTCCAGAGCTGCCTCAACCAGCTTGTATCTAGACAGAGAGGTATTACATGTAAACCTCACAAAATCTCTAAAATACCAAAATTCTAGGAAATTCATATATACTAATCCATGAAGTCTATCATAGGGCTATGTGCTCTAATCAGATTTTATCTAAATCTTGTTTCCAATGTTTGTACTAAACTTCCTATGATACCAACTATAACAACCCAACCCTAGTTACTCAGAGTCAGTGCATTGTTACATATCATTGGCATGATCACTGGTAAATCATGTATCGAATGACCGATCAGTTTAGTATCATTGGAAATAGGATTCATACATAAGTTCAACTTTACAACTTGAAAAGAAATACAACATGAATCTATTCCATTAGAAAAATACATGATTCCAAGATTATGTTGGCAATTCACTCATAAATAACTTCTTCATATCCCAAGAGAATGAATCATAAGAATTGGGTGAGCTCAAAAGCTCTGAATGGGTAATCAAAACAACGGAAGATAACATAAATATTAATCATAGTGAATAATTTAAACCACATTACTTTTCCAATTAATATGAATACTTTTATGGAAGGAATTTGATCTGAGTAAATAACTCTATAATAATACATAATCATGGGTATTCTACTAGTCGAATGACCACCTGAACCATAAATATTATATTCATAATGAGGGAATTTATAATGCCGAACATTCTGAAACATATTTTCAAGGCCTCAGCCAAGACATCTAAAAATGATTAAGGCCTCAACCAAAACCATATATCAAATTTGGAAAGGCCTTAGACAATTCCACGTATAGTTGTCTCATGAGACCTACCGATGCAACGAGGAGCTATAGTGAGCTCCACCCTTCACTTACTAAGTCCAATACATTCCTCATATGAAATGGTTGAAATATAACAGAAACATTCATATTAAAACTAGCATAAAAAATGTCAATACTTTAACAATAACCCATGAATGGTATAAAAATATCACATCTATAGTCAAACATATCACAAAACCTTCAATACAAAAAGGATGTTTTGTATCATAATAAATCAACTTTAGATAAACTTTAAATCCATCAAAGGATGATGACATAGACGAAATAAAAAACTTTTTAAAGAAATATCTCTTTATATTTTGAAATCATTTATGTTTCAAATAATTATAAATAAAATATTTATTTTGAAAATATTTTTATAAGCTTTTATGGGAAGCTTTGACGATATTATAACGGCGGAAAATAGCTGCACCCTCCTTATAAGTTAAAACAACATTTTTACCTTAACTTTGTCGAAAAGGTCATAAAGTTCCTTGTTTGGAAAACAACGGAACGATTCCTTTCAGAACATATAAGGTCAAATAGGGGTATAAATAAATTTAACCCATTTTCTAGTAAATAGTAACAATGTTTTGAAATAAATTTTTAAGGATCATGTATGTGGATGATAAAGAGGTCCCATTAGATACTTACATAAAAACAACCACAGATAATAAAGAGATTGTTGAATTAACCCTTAACTTTCCTTTTTCCTGGTCGAGGGTAGGTTAACCTCATGTATAATGGTGAAATAATTGTTATTAAATTATTCAAAAAATATATACATTAATATGATATCATATATGATCTTCTAATATTGCTTTGTTAATAATATATTAGTATTATCGTCGTTTCGAGTGTTAACTGATTTGTTTTCCATTAAATGATTTGTTCTATAATTAATTTTAGTTATTGATAGGATGTATCTTATTCACTTTCAGAATGATATTATGTCTTTAAACATTATTTTTAATCATCAAATTAAAATTAGTCTTGAATGGATATGACGAGGAATGAATCTCATCGTGTTCGTGGAGATAGTAATCTGTACGTACACACGAGCGAGAATATCATTATTTTGATGTTAAAATAATATATAAATGGATGGTATATCATATATAAGAAATAATTATCATTTAACATTTATTATTTAAATCAATTACAAATCATTATTATACCCATCCAAATAATAATGTATTGAATAACAATTACACCACGATGTGGAGACGGTAGGCCGTACGTACGCATGTATGGTGACATGTCATTAAAATGATGGATAGAATAATGAATATGGTTGTACCATATTTATATTAACATCAATGTATATAGATGATACTGGATTTATTATTTTATAATGGATACAACAATGAAAGAATAAGTGGAAGAAGAAAAGAACTTGAAAGAGGTTATGAAATATTTACCTCTTTTTCGAGTTCTTCCTTTTAATTGGATCAAAAGGGCTCCATAGGTTGGATTGATGACTAAAGGAAGACCTCTTGAATAAAGGGAGGAGTTTTTAAAGAATATTTTTGCAGGGTTTGGCTGATCAAAATGGCATTGAAGGTGTGAATTATAGAGAATGGTGAGTGCCCTTTTATAAGAGGGGTGAGGGCACCTTAGGAAGAGCTGGAAATATTATTTTATAATAAACTCATTTTCGGTTTATAATGGCTCCAAAATGTATTTATAAAGTCTAAGGTAGGTATGGGTTGAAAACCACTCAACCAATATGTTTTAGACAGGTTTGGGTCACTATATTAACCACATCCTTTTGATTTAACTCATAGTTAAATAGTTTGACATTTACCATGTCTCTTAGTATGTTTATATTATATTGTTAATAAACATAATATAATCATCCAAGAGAACCCCAAGTGGTTAATTAATGATAAAAATATAATTATATAAGTCTTTTCACTGATCCTTATATTTTTAAAAATAGAATATCAATTAATAATATAATATTTGTATTAAAAACTATTTTATGTCATCTTTGACACTATTTGGTATTTTGTTTTTTATAAATTTCGAACATCATTATTACTTCGAAAAAAATTCATCTAACCAACCCTAATATGTCATATTAACCTATAAAATTAGTTTAATTCAAAAAAGTCTCAAATTACAAGTATTTGGATATTTTTAATATCATTTATTTTAATATTTCATTAATTAGGTAATTACTGCATCATCGTTGTGTCAAAAATAAATTAAATTATTTAAAGTCTAAAAAATATGAGTACAATACCATTATGTATGAAATTTATTTATATTTATAATGAATATTTATACTCGAATTTATCTTATGTGTAACCCTATATTAAAAATGTTTTCGTTATTAGACTTTGATTTTAACTCATTTAACTTTTCTTTGAATTAAATAATAATAAATGTTCTAATCTAATCCAAGAGGACCAAAGAGGTTAATATTTTATTCCTAAGGTTGTTTTTGGTCGAATTATACTTATCTAATAGAATTAAGACATGTGTTAGGGAAATAATAATAGCATTTTTACCCTTAATTACCGTATTGACTTTGAACCGTGGTAAATAAAAGTAAAAAGTTACTATTCACAAAAATTATTTTCATCTTATTGAACCAAATTTTACATAATTATGTCAACCATGTCTCTGGGATTTTTGAAATTCAACTCACAGAAGTGGTAAAATTAAGTTTTATGTAAATTTGCAAATACACCTAGGAGGTGGGTAAAAGATGGTAAAATGTTCAATAAATTTTTTTATATATCTAAAATTATTATAAACTGACTCCAATTAATTTTATTTAACTTATATAGGTATTATGTATCTATTTTGACATAAAATAAAAAAAATAATTATTTAAAAAAATTCAGTTTTAGACTATAACTAAGTGTTTTTCACTATTTATAAAAAATTGAAAGCATTAAAAAAATACCAAAAATTCACCCTAAGCTAATTTTGATATTTTGAATCCAAAAATAAAGTCTAGTTTAAAAGATTAAATTTGTGAAATTTCAAAAATTGGGTATTACTATTAATAACGGCTAGTTTGACTGGTTGCGGTGGGTTAGAACCCGAAGTTGCGTACAACACAGGCTACTGTATTATTCAAAGAGAAGCGTACTATGGATGCTTTGGGTGTTACACTCAGTATTTTATTTTTTGAATAATTTTATAATATTTCATCGGATGAAGGTGAAAAATAATGATAATCTTTTGTTTTGTTATAGTGTTTGATTTTGAGGAAGAGATGGTTATTTGAGAATGGGTTATCATATTTTCTAGATCATGTTTGGAAAATTATTGATTATTTTATGGATTCAAAATAAATTTTGTGATAAAGGGGTTTTTTTTGAAAAAGTTGACAATATATTTAGTAAAATTAAACCACTATGTAAAATATCAAAAATCATTATATTGTATTTGATTTCATGATAAAGGTATTAATTTTATCAGAGGGATACATGTATGTTAATTACATTGAGAATCTGAGATCGACATAAATATAAATTTTTTGTTTATAAATTTATAAATATTATTATTATTATTTATGTTAAATAATTTCATGATAATTGATAAGTTGGTAAAATTAGGGATTTATAATTTTTTCGATTTATTATCTTTTATGAATTTTGTGAGGTGGAATTATTGGAAATTTTGTTGATTACTTAAGATAAATTTTTTATATTTTATTTTAATATTTATAGTTTAAATTTTCCCAAACATGATTCTTTTCATATTTAAACAAAAAATTAGCAACACAAAACATTTTAATTTTTATTAGTCATTGAACAAAGAGAACCAAGAATGATTTATTATGATAATTTTTATATATTATGTGACTACTAATTTTAGGAGGTAATCTATATTTTCATAATATTTATTTCTGAAATTGTATTTTTTTAATTATTTTATAAATTAAATATCACCTACAATGGAGTAAGGATTAAAATATGAAACAAAATTATTATCATTAACATATATCATATTTGTTATTATAATTTAAATTTCCTGATCATGTGATTTTCAAACCCTTAACATAATTCATTGATTGAGTATGGATTAAATTAATAATCCCAACTTTTTTCTCTCTCTCAAAAAAAACATCATGAAGAGATATATAAATTTATTAAATTTTCCAAAAAGAATAATTCACATTATGATTATAATAAAAATGTAGTTGAGAAATATATTTGAGAACCATGAATTTATTTAGAATTAATAATATAAATTATTTTGAATTATTGAATTAAGATCATTCTATAATTTTTAAATATAATTATTCAATGTTATTTAATAAAAAAAGATTATTCCTATTTTTTGAAATAATGTGTCCAAAATACCAATCCTCAAAAATTCAAAAGTCATTTCCACATATTGTGGAATAATTTTTTAAATTGATTTTGTAAAAATGTATTATAATATTTAGAAAATGTTCCAATTTTTTTTCACTTCTTTAACCCATACTCAATGGGTGAGATGAGAAAATGGATATTTGGGATTCGGTTAGTGGTATGAAATATTTTTAAATACATTGTGTTAATTTTTTATTATTGTAATCTCTATAATGTCCATATTTATAGATTTTTTTTATTCCTTATTGAAAATCAGTTAAAGAAAAAATAATAATCGATAAATTGAAAATGACATATATGAATAAAAAATGTAATCCATGATATTTTTTTTTATTTTTCAAGATTATATAATTCTATGGTTTGTAATTTCTGTAGTTGTGGGAGTGATAATATTAAAATAAAGTTTGTTTTATTAATAAATCATTTATATTGTTTATATAAATTCATGAATATTATTTTTTATATTATATTTGAGAATATATTTATTTTATATATCTATTGAGAACAGATATGATAATATGAATTAAAATGAATTATTCAATTCAATTTTTTTGTTCAAGCATGAAAATATGATTTATTTAAATGTTAACATATATTTATATAATTTTTTTTAATTTTTTATCACTATAAATAATTATTTATGTCTTGGATAAATATAAATTAATATTCAATTTTTTATTTATTCATATTTATCATTGATATTATAAAACTCTTAGAATAATGTTATTATTGTACAAAAATGAAAAATGATTTTTTATTTATAATTTTTTTCATGATACAGTATTGTTTTATTTAAGAGATAAATTTGAACTACTAAAAAATTTTATTTTTTAAAAATTGATTTAATTTTTTTGTGTAATCATTTCAAAATTTCCATTAATGATTTTTCTAATTTCTATAAGAATTTTTATTTTTGGGTGAATGATATGAAACTATAGTTTTTATGAATAATGTACAGTATTTGAAGTAATTATGACAAACATATAAAAATTAATTTTGAAACATATAGAATGTAGCATTAATTATAATAAATTAAAAGTGTCATATAAATATTTTCTAATATATATAATTTTATTAAAATTTATAAGAATAAATGAAAAAATTTATATGTACACATAGATTTCATGCAGAACAATAAAAAATAATAATTTTTCTTCATGATATCGTATAAAAGATGGAATAACTCTTTTCATAACATTAAGATATATAAATTATTAATTAGTTTCATTGATATTTATGTATTATTGAATTATATAAGAAGATAATTGTCCAAATTCTTACACAGCGCTTCGTTAATGTTTGAAAATAAAAAAATTATTATATTAAAAATGATATAATGTAATAAATGGGAATATATAATATTTATTAAGGGTCTTAAATGAGGGTATTTTAAATTTAAAAATTACTTTAGTAACTTAATTTAGATATTATGTGATATAAATATTATCTAATAATCATACATAGTGAATATATAGAACCAATGGTAAAAATGGAAATGAAAAATAAATTATTTTCTAAATATATAAAAATCTGAGGATAATATTAATTAATGAGTTTCTTTATTTTTATGAATTTTAAATGTTTAAAATAACGAAAATTTTATCTCATTATTATATTCTCGTATATATATCATAAAATACATATTACATGAATAGCTATGAAGATGATTTAAAAGTGTATTAAAAATCAACATTGATTTAAAAATTCATATAAATTAAAACTTATTAACTTAAATATATTTTATGTTTTACATGGTAAAATATATGAACTATTTTCAATATATTATTCTCATTCGACATTGAAAGTAAATTCATAATACATCGAAATGGAATATTTGTAAACACTACATTGAATATTTCTTATCTAATTGTAGTCAATGTAATCATAAAGAAAACAACGTTTGACTATTTTTCAAGTAATTGTATTCCAAAAATAACTACATAAACACACCTTTACATGTTTATAAGGCTTTATGAATAATAAAATTCCATCCCATAATTGTTTCAGACACAATCTAATAGATTTTATTCATTTAGAAAGGTGATATTTTCCATATATATTTATCCTTAATTATTTATAATTCTTTTTCAATCATATAGTTTTAATCATATAATATTTTTTTCAATCATTCCACTATCATTTTATTATAATAATTTCTTTTAAAAATTATTATATAATACTCATTACATCTTTGTGATATCTTTTTATGAATAATAATGCTACATCAAAAATGGATTCACCCAACCAATGTCCCTTCTATCCATGTAACCAATTACCCATTTATGTTACATAAGTATTATATTAATGTTAGGAAAAATAGTTTTTAAATTTTAATATAAATTTTTAATTAACCCTCAAATATTTATTTTGAATTCTTTGTATTTGACATCTTTTGAATATTGTTAATTAGTGTTGTGGTACTACACTACCTGAATGAATGACAATGTTTTCATAAAATTATGTATTTATTCAGTAATTATAGAAATTAATTTTTTGTGTGTGTTAATATAATATTAAAATTTAAATAATATATTAATTTTTATTTATAGAATGATCAATGATAAATTATAATAAATATATTAAAATGAACCAATTAGTGTCATTTTGAAAAGGAAAAACCAAATTATTGAGGAAGTTTTTATAAATTGTAACTATTTTATTATATATTGAACATAAATTATTATGTAATTATATAGATTAATTTACATGAAACATATTTTACATATGTAAATAATGGTTTAATATCTATATTAATTACCATTATACATCAGTATCTTTAGACATTCTGATGTGAAAAACCTCATAACAACTGATGTGAAAAAAAATTATTGGTAATTGAAATAAAAATTATAATAATTGAATTAAAAGGATTACAAATAAATCAATATACACGATAAGGGTTTCTATGTCACGACCCATCCACCAGGGCCCGTGCCATGACTACCCAAGCCTGCATTCCATAGTCTAAGGGCCGGTGACTAGCACCAAAGGCGTAATTCCCTAAAACTGGGAAGGCATTGCCTTTATAAAGTGTAAATACACACAACAGAGCACACAGATGGATACGAAACACTGAGCAAGCTGTATAACCAAAAGAGAGTGCTAAAAGAAAAGGGGCGAGAATACAAGCCCAATAGGAAATTACATGTAAAATTGTTAAACAAGTACAATGGAGGAAAGGTAAAATAGCTACTGGGTTGTCCTCCAGAATTCCTACCTAAAGGGTACGTACAGATGGCCTCCTCATCAGTCCACACCTGTCAGTCTTCTCCGAGTACCGACTCGTCGTAAGGTCCACCTCCGGGTACCATACAATCCTGCTACTCTAAGCCTCAGTCAACATTGTCCATCGTCTACAACGAACATAACAAGGTGCGAGCATAGGTTGTGCATGGGTGTGTATAACGATACTCATTAGGGACCTAGATACCCTCATGGTATCTCAAAATCCAACAAGGATAATCAAAAAAGTATGAAATCAACAGATAACCCCACTTAGGTATATGGCCATAAATATACCTAAGTTATCAAGTAATCAATCTCAATCACGAGGAAAATAAAATAAGTTACTGACTCAGCTCCACTGGGATATTATTTACATTATCGAAACCACCGCTACTGGAGAACTCATCCTCTATCAAGTACATTGGGCCTACCTTGACACAAAGGCACTTCCCAATAGCATTTTACTGCTTAGGTACTCCTCCTGTCGAGTACCGTGGGTCTGCTGCACCACCAAGGTGCTCCCCACCATGGGTCTGTCGAGTCACCATGGCACTCCCCCTCATAGCCTATCAAGGTACTCATCCTGTCGAGTATCGTGGGTCAGCCACAACACCAAGTTTCTCCCCACTGCGGGTCTTCCCTGGCACCATGGTTCTCCCCGCTGGGCTATAAGATTCACTCTTAGTCAAAACGGTCAGCAGTCCCAAGGTCTCAACCAGCTACTAGGTCTCCGTACTACGCACACTCATCTCCAGGAGGATCCACTACACGAACTACTGGTTGATACTCCAACTATGATGAAGTACCACGAAGAAGTATCTCAAAGGTCTGCCACATCATACGGGTCTCAACGCAGTAGAAGACATGTCAATTAGTCGCCCAGTCTGTGAGTTATTAGCCTTTTAGTCCCAGGGACCAGTTGGATTTGTGCATGATCTAACCTGTACATATCCCAACTATACCCTTAACTCCAGTGGGGTATAATAAAAGGGACCGTCACACTCCAAGAATTACAGAACCAATAAGGGTTCATCCAATAGTTGTCCGGTGATAAATATATGGTCATAGAATGTAAAGGGTCAGTATTAGGTCGGGGTCCGGTCCGACCTAGTCTTGGCTGACCCGGTCTGGGTCGACCCAGTCAGAACTGTTGGGTATGGCCCAAACCATTGGTTGGGACAGACTGTTAGGTTCAGACCAGTATGCTGGGCCCAGCCTAGCATGCCTCGGGGGTGGTTTGGCCTAGAGCGCCGCGAGGGTGAGGCCTGACACAGCTCAGCACGGAGGGCGCAAATAGGCTGGTTCAGGCAGGGAGTTGGAAGGAGGGCCAAAAGCCATCTTGGGAGGTCGGTACGGCCAGGGCATCGGTTTGTTCGGGTGGTGGCTTGGGTGGTCGAGCGGCCGGGAGGCGACCAGGCAGGCCGGTGGGTTTGGACGGGGCGCACGGGAGGCGCGGGCAGCTGTGAGGCAGGGCTGGCGCGACTCTAGCTGGTATGGGCCGGCGATGATCGGTCGGGTTGCACGGGAGGCGGGCGACGGCCAGGAGCCGGGCAGTGTGGGCCGGAGGTGGTGCGACTGAGGTGGCACAACCGATTCGGCCGGTGGACGGCGCGGCCAGGGAGGCTCAGTCGGAGGGCCATAGTTCGGCTCGGAGCCATGGAGCGCCACGGGGGCGGCGCGGTTTGTGGAGGTTGCGGGTAGCGCGGACTTTGTCGTCGCTGCCTTCGTTATTCTATCACATCATCTCCATGTCGAAGTTCATCACAAACAAGAAAAGTGGAGGGGTCGGGCCATGTTGGTTTGGCCCGCACCCTCCGCATTTAGGGTGGTAACAATTGGCTCATCAAGAAGTATTTTGAAAAACAAATATTTTATAATCTCCGCATCAATTCCTTTCCAACTGAAGATTACAATAAGATAAATAATAATACACAAATAAACCCCCTACCATTGGTTGTCGTTCGTCGACAAAGGCGTGGAATGAAAACGGAGTTGTCGTCGTGCACCGTGTCTCCCACACACTTCCAATCCCAAGCTCCCACTTTGGTTGTGGAAGACTCACTACATCGGTAGAAGCTCCGAGGAAGAAGTCCAAGATGCTTCTTACTGACATTCTTCATTGTAAGGATGTGTTCTTTGTTCATCGTTCTTCGTTCGAGTCACTAGTACTTCATTGGGGGATTTCTCCCAGTAATCCACCTCTCCAAATCTCCCACCAAAAAGAATATTCAAAGCCAAATAATAGATTAATATATCATATTAATTAGTTGTCACAATATTCAAATTGGATGAATTAACTAAATTGGCTCCACCTAATTAATTCACGAGGTTGGCACAATTTAATAAAATGAGGATGATTGGAACAATTTAAAGTTAGGTGAGTTGGCTCCATTAAGGGTGAGGGGTGGTGGAACCACTAAGTGGGGAGCTCAAGAGTTTTTTCCCACATAATGGAGAATTGAGGAGGTTATTACCCCGGGTAGTCCCCACCACATTAAACAAGTAGAGGAGGTTTAGACATCAGGTGGGCCCCACTTCCATAACGTCTCATGGGAGGTTAAGGTGTGGTGGTCCCCACCTCCAACCTACTCGTTGAGGTTTTAAAAATCAAATAAAAATAAATACACACACTTTATTTTTATTTAAAACATTATCTAAAAACCAAAAAACTAACTTTTATTCTCAACCAACCTTCGTCGAGGTGAATGTCTTCTTAAGAAAATATCAGCGCTGCGAGTTCAACTGTGCCCCCATATTTCAAATCCAAGAACCAGTTCAAAAGTTATAAAAACCTGCTCGTACGTTTACTAAATGTACCCAAACAAAACATCAGAAATTGATTCTCGACACAAAGGGCCTCAGAATCATGCGCCGTAAATTTTCGCGGACTCGTAAAATTCCCATGTATTTATGAAAAAAAAATCCACTGAAATTCTGGGACTTTACATTCTCCCCGGTCAGGGCTGCATGTCCCCGTAAGCTATAACTCTAACTAGGGGAACAAGTGGGGGTACTGAGCACGCACTTGAGCATCCCGCTCCCATGTTCTCTACTAGAGGTTACCATGCTACCAGTGAACACACAACAAAGGTATCGACCATCCACATAGGATCCACTCCTCTCAATCCTCAATCTCCACTGAAACCACCGTAAAAGTCTCCCCATCATCGATGTCCAGCTCTCCATGGTCGATGATGTGAGAAGGGTTGTGCACGTATCTCCTCAGTTGAGATATGTGGAAGAGGTCGTGCACCCTGTTCAACTAAGATGGAAGAGCTAAGTGGTAAGAAACCATGCCAACTCTGTTGAGTACCTGTAATGGTCCGATGAATCTCGGAGATAACTTTCCGCCTCACCCAAATCTCCATAGACCTTGTCAGGGTGAGACCCGTAGAAAGACGTGGTCACTATCCTCGAAATCCAGAGGTCTCCATCTCTTGTTAGCCTAAAACTTATGCCTACTCAGTGCAGTCTTCATCCTCTCCTGGATGATCTGCACCTTTTCTATGGTATCCTGTACCATGTTTGGTCCCACCAGTACTGACTCCCCTAGGTCTGTCCATCACAAGGTTGATATAAATGGTCTCCCGTATAATGACTCAAAAGGTGCCATCCCAATGGTGGAATGATAGCTGTTGTTCTATGAAAACTCCACCAAAGGAATGTGATCCTCCCAGATGCCACCAAAGTTGAGGACAGAAGCTCGCAGCATGTCCTCGAGGGTTTGAATGGTCCTCTTAGTCTGGCCATCTGTATGTGGTTGTAAGGTGGTGCTCAGATGAAGCTAGATCCTGAAAGCCTCCTGCAACCCCTTCCATAGCCGGGATGTAAAACGTGTGTCATGATCGGAGACAATCAAGGATGATTCTCCATGTATCCACACAAACTCTTGCACATAGAGGGGTCCCAAGCTCTCTACTGAACCCCGATATCTAATTGGTAAGAAGTGGGCCTACATGGTGAGTCGGTCAACGATCACCCAAATTGAGTCATGAACCATGGATGTACGTTGAATCCTTGTCACGATGTCCATGGATATCCCTTTCCACTTCCACTCCGGGAACTCTAATGGCTGATCCAAGCCTACTGGTACCTGGTGCTCTGCCTTCACATGCTGACAAGTGAGTCATCAAGAGACAAACTCTGCTAATGTGTTCTTCATACCTGGCCACAAGTGATGTCGTCAAAGGTCTTGGGACATCATCGCCAAACCTGGATGTACTGCCAGAGGGGATGTGTGGAACTCCCTCAACACTTCCTCCTGAAGTGAAACTATCTATATAGTACATCCTATGAAAAGGATGATGTACTCCCCACCATCATAAAATACATTAGGTTACAGCCTAGTGGATATCTGAGCATGTCGTGTGTCGTAGTCAGCATCCCCACGTTGCGCCTCTCTACCTTTCTAAAGAAGTGGGGGAGTTACTATAAGAGACTAAAGGAATGATTTTCCATCTCTATCTATAAAGGATATCAGTAAATCATCAAGATGCTTTGTCGCCTCACCCAGCCACTATATACTAGACCTCCTGATAAGTGGATCTGTAACAATGTTCCCCTTACCAAGAGTATAGACTATCTCGAAGTCGTAGTCTAGGAGTAACTCAAGCCAATGTCATTGTATCAGGTTTAGGTCCTTCTAGAAGAAGATATACCTGAGACTCTTGTGATCAGAGTACACGACAAAAAGCACTCCCATTAAGTAGTACCGCCACATCAACAAGGCGGAGACCACTGCTGCTAACTACAGGTCAGGGGTAGCATAGTTCTGTTTATGTTGTCTTAGCTATTGTGAACCATATGAAATTTTTGCTCGCTCCTGAATCAGGATGCATCCGAGTCCGGTCCCTGATGCATCGTAGTAGACTACGTACCCAACACGATCCTCTATAATCCTCAATATGGGGGCCCTATTCAGCCTCTGTCGCAGCTCTTGAAAGCTCTGATGGCATTTCTCTGACCAGATGAAGGGTTTCCGCTTCTTTGTCAAGGCTGATAGTGGGGTTGAAACTCTGGAAAAGTCTGGTATGAATCTTTGGTAGTATCCCACTAAACCCATGAAACTTCGTACCTCCTTCACACTCCTGGGTGGCCCCCAATCTAGTACCGCTTCAATCTTCACTATACCTACTACAGCTCCATCCTCTGAGATAAAATGTCCAAGAAAGTGAACCTCCCGGATCCAGAACTGGCACTTTGAGCACTTACCAAAAATATAGTTCTCTCAGAGTGTGTCTTGTACTACCTGCAAATGGTAGGCATGATCCTCCTCAGTAGTCAATTATATCAGAATTTCGATGATGAAAACTACAAAAAAGCGAAAGATGTATGGCTGGAAAATCCTATTCATGAGTCCCAGGAACACTGCAGAAGCATTGGTTACGCTGAAAGGAATAACCAAGAACTTGTAGTGGTCATACCAACATCTAAAGGTCGTCTTCTGCAAATCCTCATATCGAACACTGATCTATTGATAGCCTAATCTGAGGTATATCTTCAATAATCATTGTTCTCCCTTCAGCTGGTCAAAGACGTCGTCAATCCTGGGGAGTGGGTACTTGTTCTTTATGGTCACTGGGTTTAGGCGATGGTAGTCGACACAGAGCCTCAAGCTCCCATCCGCCTTCTTGGAAAACAGAATCGGGGCTTCCTAGGGGGAAACACTGGGTTGGATAAATCCCTTCACCTATTAGTCCTCTAGCTATACCCACAACTCGTGAAGCTCTGATGGAGCCATCTGATATGATGGTTGAGATATCAGTGCCATCTTGTGGCACAAGTCAATGTAAAAGTTTACATCTCTGTGAGGAGGTAGGCTTGGGACATCGTCAAGGAAAACATTTGTGTACTGGTCCACCACTATAGGATTGCTCGGACTATCCATATCAACTGCTCTAAGGGTAAGCCAGACCAACTGATGAGTGATCGGTTGTACCCTCCTCCGAGTAAGTATATCATGTGCTGCAAAGGATCCCGTATCTCCGGTGAAGGAAAACCTGGTCCCATCCATGACGATACACCGAAATTTGCACATAATAAAGTTAAAATGTGTATGGACTCTAGATAACCAGTCCATACCCAAGATGACGTCGTAAGGCCTCGACGCTGCTACTAGGAGATCTCAGCAAAAGCTCTCACCTCCCAAAGTAAGCTCACACTATCGGCACCAGTTCATAATCATCGAGTATGCTCTTGTAAGAGTATCTAGTTATAAAGATTGAGCCAATGGATCCATCAGAATCTCTGAGCTCCGAATAAGGCCAGTGCCAATGAAAGAGTGACTAACACATGTGTCTATGAGTACTACAGTTACGGTGGAGTAGACACAGATCATTCCTCAAATCATCTCTAGAGTTCCACGATCATAAGTCTTAGCTGTTTGGAGATGAGATCTCGCCTGTCCAACTGCTCCCTGCGGTCGGGGTAGACCTCCTGGTGGTGGTGGTGGCAACACCTCGAATCATCATCCACCGCCATTTGCACGACCATCTCCTTTTCCATGTTCGCCTATGCCCTGCAAATCGCCTCAATCGAACTTTGTCTCTGCCTAGGCTGTCCTTCGACCATCTTCTGATCATCTGAACAGCGGTTCAGACAGTCACATGCCATGTGACCCTGCCCACTACATTAAAAACATTGCCTGCTTCTGGAATGTATGTCTCTACTCTGGGTGACCCGGACAACCGATCCTGAGTCATGCGGTCATCCACCGGTAGGTCTGGTCCTCTAGGACCTCTATAATGACTATCTGCTACCATCTATAGAAGAATCTGCAATATGTCGACTGGTGGTGGATATCGCTACTGGATACTGATCAGTAAGGAAACTCTCCACTAATAGGGCTCTCTCTTACACCCCTTCTTGTGTCAGGATGCTGAGTGAGATCATTAAAGCACTGATCTCTCACCTGAGCCACTGCTTGATGGTCCGTGTAACACCCCGAGATTTTATAAGATATATATTTTTTAATTTCTTTGATGTATTCTATTGTACACTACACCATGATTAGAATGTACTATACACAACACCGTATTAGTTTGCAGTATAGGCAACACTATTCTTGGCTCGTGTTACACACAATTTTAAGTTCGTTTTGAGGAAAGTATTATATGAAGCATTAAGTATAGATTTTCTTTAATGTATAAATGAAATAAGTTTTTATTATGTTATACACAACACCAAATGGATCTTTCACTACACGCATCCCTGACTTGGCCGGCAATACATGTAATCAAGACCTTCTTCGATAGCGTGTGTAGTACGCAATACAGAGTTTCACTAAATGAGATATTATTATAATATTATTATGAACTAGTCATTATGAATAGTAATACCCACTTTTTGAAATTTTATAAACTTTATCTTTCAAGGTGGACTTCATTTTTGGATTCGGAATATCAAAACTAGCCTAGGGTGAATTTCTGGTATTTTTCTGAAAACATTCAATTTTTGATAAATAGTGAAAACACTGGGTTACTATTTAAAAACAGACTTTTTATTTTAATAATTATTTATTTTATTTAAATAAAAATTGATACATAATACTTATATAAGTTCAATGTAATTCATTGGAGTCATTTTATAATAATTTTAGATATATAAAAAAGTTATTGAACTTTTCACCGTCATTTACCCACCTCCTAGGAGAATTTGAAAATTTGCATTGAACATAATTTTAACACTTCTGTGAATGGAATTTCGAAAATCAGAGAGACATGATCAATATCAAGGATTAAAATTTGGTTCAATGATATAAAAATAATTTTTAGTGAATAGTAACCTTTTGCTTTTATTTACCACAGTTACAATTAATTAGGGTAATTAAGGGTAAAAATGATATTATTATTACCGTAAAACATGACCTAATTCTATTGGATAAGTTTAATTAGACCAAAAACAACCTTAGGAATAAAATATTACCATTTAGGTCCACTAGGATTAGATTAGGTCATTAATTATTATTTTATTAAAAGAAGAGTTAAAATAGTTAAAATCAATGTTTAATAACTAAAACATTTTTTATAGGGTTATAAATTAGAAAAAATAGACTATAAAAATTAATTAGAAAGATAAAAAGATCTCCTTTATAATGTTATTTTATTTATAATTTTTATAAGTTAAATAATTTAATTTATTTATGATAAAATGATGATGTCGTAATTACCTTATTAATGAAATATTAACATAATTAATGTTATAAATACCCAAATAAATGTAATTTGAGACTTTTTATGAATTTAAATAATTTTTTGGGTTAATATAACATGTTATTATTGATTTAATTAACATTTTTCGAACTAATCATGATGTTATGATTTTCACAAAAATCAATTTCCAAATAGTGTCAAAATCGACAAAAAATAGTTTTTAAAAGAAATATTATATTATTAATTGTTATTTTATTATTAAAAATATAAGGTTCGGCCAAATAACTTAGATAAGGTTATTTATATTAATAATGAACCACATGGGGACTTTTGTATTTTTATATTATGTTTATTAACCTTATATTTTAAGAAAACAAGAAGACATCATAAAAGTTAAATTATTTAACTTAGAGTTAAATCTAAATGATAAGTTTAAAATAGAAACCTAACCTTGTCTAAAACCTACTGGACGAGAATATTTCGACCCATACACACTTTATATTCTAAATAAGTAACTTTGGAGCCATTATAAACTAAATATGAATTTATTATAAAATAATATTTTAAGTTTTTCTTAAAGTGCCCCTCTCCTCCCTTATAAAAGGGGACCTCCTCCCTCTACTCTTCACACAATTTTGAGCCTTAGAACTCATCCAAACCCTACCCATTTCCCTTATCAACTTCCATAAAAATATTATAGAGTTTCTTTTCTCCTCAAAAGATCAACTCTAGTGACTTAAGAGGAAGCTTAAAAGAGGTGCATTGAAGAAGAGGTAATCGCTTCTACTGATTCATTCATGTTTATTTATTCTTAAATTTCTTCTTCATTAGTTGATTCATTATAAATTAATAACATAGATATTCCTAATATACTGATATGTGATTATAAATATGAAACAACTGCATTTCACCTTCATTCCATCCTGCGGAAAATGAAATTACCGCGCGTGCGTGCGTACGGAATACGGTATCCATGCCATGGTGTAATATGTTTATCCACCACCACCTTACTTGGATGGGTATAATGATTTAAAGAATAAATATATATTATTATTATAACATGATTCTGATTCTAAGATATCATAAAATCCAATTACATTCAATAATTATGGGAATGATATCATCGCTCGTGCTTACGTACGGATTACCATCTCTACGACGCGTTGAGATTCATTCTCCATGTTAACCATTCAAGAGTGGTTATAAAGTATATATAATGAATAATAATGAAATATATGACATAATAATGCTATTAGATTTATGTGTGTGTATATATATATATATGACATCTACTTACTTCCATTCAAGTCAATAAGGAAAGGAAAATAGCGTTCATCCGTATGTATGGCCTACCGTCTCCACGAACGTTGTATTTCATTTCATTCATCTACCTATAATATATATATATATAATGAATATATATGATATATAAATCACAATTTACATTCTGGAAGTAATTATATCATGATATAATTAATAATAATATCAAGAACAACAAATCCAAACACGTACGATAAATAAAACGATTTTACCCAAAATGCTACTTTAACATGGTATTTTCAAAAGAACGGGTAATATAAAGTTATATGTGAACCATATTTGATATAATAACAATGAATATGATTCTTTAATAAGTAAATTTCATTATTTAAATTATTATACTTGAGGTTTGGAAATGTATGAAGCATATCGGACCTATGTTAAGGGATAACTTTTCCAATCTCGTTTTTATCCGAGATTGTTTATACGTAAGTATTTACTGGGGTTATATTTTTCATCCATGACCATAAAAATGTTTTTATAAATTGTTTAATATTATTCCATGTATGTTTAAATTCATGTTTCCCTCACTTTTACTTTTACATTGTGTTATGGAATGAATCTTTCTTTTGTTTACCATACGAGGAATTTTTTGACTTTTCCGGCAAAAGTACGAGGAGAATGCTTTTTTTAACATATACTGCATGAACGAATTTTTACGGTTTCATAAATCTTAATTTTCATGAATATTACTCTACAAGATTTCATTATTATCTTCTAAAAAATCTTTTATTTTAAAATTGCATGGAATTTTGTGAAAAGAAAATGATTTTGAAGAAGAAAGGATATTTTCCTCAAGAATTCATTTCAAGTGTTATATCAAAACCATCTTCCATCTAAGATGACATTATTTCATATGTGAATGTTTTGAGTATAATGTCTCTATGATTTAAATGGTTTCACTTATATCATGATGAAATGATTTCCATTTGTTTTATATGGATTATGTAATTATGGGATTATGTTTCTGAAACCCATTTTATTTTTTGGGTTATGATGAATGATTTATGTTTATGTTGTGGAACACATAAAAATGATTTCATTATGAGATGGGTGGGTCCTATATCTCCCTAAAATGCATTGGGTAAGGAATTATATCTCATGTGATAGACATGGCTGGAACGGTATGTTAATCTGGTTCAGTGATACAGGACTGGAACAAGGAGTGAACTCGATTTAGAAAGGGACTTTATCCACTAAGATGGTCTTGGCAGCAATGCCTTGGCTACTATGGAAATCATATCATGTTCTTAATGGTTTTCCACAATTATCTATTTTATTCCCAGGATATTTTATCATTATTTATGTTCCTTTATGATATATTCCTTACTTACTCAAAAGATTTATGTCTTTGCTCATGATTTTGATATTTAGATTTTTTGTTCATGTTGTTGTATTCAAATGATTATGGATTGTTTTATGTTCTCTATGTTTACCCTTACTGAGAAATTTAGCTCACCCTTTTTATGTTTTATTTTCCCTAGGATATAAAAAAAGTTTTAGGTAAGAAAAAAAGGGTACAATATTTATGGGAGATGTTGAATGTCTTTCACCATGATCAGAAGATTATTTTTCCGAGTTTCCAAAGACAATAAACTATTACGTTCCTTGTGTGTTTGTTTATTGTTGTGTATTAAGTATTACAAAAAAGTAATGTAATGTCTATGTATGTCATGTTTGGGGTCTCTACAGTTGATATCAGAGTAAAGGATTAGATAACCTTTGGAAACTAGGATGTGGAAAGAATAGTGAAATCCCTAGAGATATTTTTAATGTATGTCTAGGGATGCCCCTAAGGATAAGTATAAGTATAGGTTATAGTCCTAGAATTACTGTAATGATCATAGAATTAAACCTTTAGATGTTATATATTGAAGGTAATCCCCCTTGATTATGATTTTTTCCTCTCACAATATTATATTTGTGTTTTAGAAAATCACTAGAAACAAGAATATTCGCGATAATGGAGGATATGATAGACAATGGAATGATATTATTCATGATAAACCAAATGAAATTGGATCTGGAAGTCCACATATCGTTATTATGCCTAATCAGAATTCTCATAATATGATCAATAATCTCAACTTTCGAACGTTTTCCGACTCAGCTAATAAGATAAAGGTGGAGTTTCAAGACGATCATAGGGGAAAGAAAGTTCAATATCCCTCATGTAAATAATGTTGGAAGAGAAATCAGGGAGAATGTTTCAAAGGAACTGGAAGATTCTTTGGGAGTGGAAAAGAAGGAAACAAAGCCAGTAATTGTAAAGGAAACGGTTTAGTTAACACCATGGACAAGGATAATTGTATTTCTATGGCATCAATAACGGTTAAATGATTTAAATGTGGAATGTACGAGCATTATGAAAACCAATTACCTAAGGGAAGATCTCTTTAAGAGAATCGGCATGGTCATACGGGTTGTATTTATGTTGATTATGATAATGAAACTACAAATGATATATGAGATGAAAGAATTGTTGAGGGATAAAATGATGAAACTCGGTCAATGGATTAAGAAGTTAGTGGAATGATTGTATGTTTACCAAGAGTTATGTTAATGGTACTATGGAAAAAAGAAACATCTAAGGATTTATAAAATATTATATTTCCTAAAGTATTTGAAAGTATTTGTTCAATGGTATCAGCAATCATGAAAGGTATTTCAGATATTTTTGGAAAGAAGATGATATGAAAATAATCAATGGATAAGGGAAAAATAATATTTTGGATAATATTAATGAGCTCATTACTGATTTAAGGACAAAGTGATATCATGGTTTGAGTATATAGAAATTTTGGGATTTCGGTATGTGGAAAGGGTTATCTTCGGACAGCATTCATGTTTTCACTAAGGTTCAATGGGTATTCATTTTTCAGGAGAAAACATGATTATGGAATTCAAATGTTTGGAATGTGACCAACAAAATATATATTATGATATATGGGGGATAAATGATGGTATTCACATGCTTGGTAGATGACCTTTCTAGTAGCCATTTTCTATATACTATGAGATTGGACAGAAGTATTTCTGATAAGCCTAAATGTTGGAATGCATTAAGTTGGACATCAGATAGTATTGTTTAAGGCTAGAAATTTTTGATATTATTTTTGGAATTTTGTAATAGTATAGTTTTAGAAAAGTACAACCTGTAAGATGGGTGACAACCTATTGTGTCGGACAAGGATACGGGAATCGAACCCATAACCGAAGTGCGACAGGCCTTTATTGCCTACCACTGGCCTACAGGAAGTCCCTGGTTAGTAGAATCTAGTTTTATTTTATTAATCACTATGATAGATGAAGTATAAGTCCATTTTAGAAACCATATATGATTAATCTCAGCATAGATGGACTTATGTATATTTAATAAATTGTGTTAAAGTTTTTGCGATAGAAACAGATGGAATGACCTATCATTCAATTGCATGATTTGCTACCACTTCACGAATGACAAATTCACCTTTATTTCTTTAAGAGATGAAGTGGAATTTTTTCATGGAACGAACAATTGTGAGATTGTACCAAAATCATGTAAGTATTTATTTTAATTCAAAAATTCTTCAACATTTGGGAAATGATCTTGAGAACTAAAAATGTTGATCTAGTACAATCATACCCGATGAATTATATGGTACCTTAAATCATCACAAATTTAAGGCTTTGTGATTGATGGATTTTTCATAGCCATGTTCT
The DNA here is from genome assembly GCA_963277665.1 of Viscum album. NCBI lineage: Eukaryota > Viridiplantae > Streptophyta > Magnoliopsida > Santalales > Viscaceae > Viscum > Viscum album. The sequence goes on along the minus strand of OY728161.1, from coordinate 1,834,813,194 downwards.
CTACCACTATCCATCAGAACTTGAAGGTAATATTTCTCTTTCATGTCCATATTTTCACCTATTTTGTCCTATGTGGAAACCCAGTGATGAGTTACTTTGGGTATCCATTATGATTCTAATACTTCTTTTTAAAATGATGATTTAGTATTCCTTTTTACAATGTGGGTTTCTATGAATGAAACTTTTAAGTAGTAAATGATTTATAAACCCGAAGAATTTCGAGGGCGAAATTCATTTTAAGGGGGGATAATTGTAACACCCTGAGATTTCATGAGATATATTATTTTTAATTTCTTTAATTTCTTCTATTATACACTACACCAAGATTATCTTGTACTATATGCAACATCGTATTAGCATGCAGTATACGCAACACTATTCTTGGTTCGTGTTACACACAATTTCAAGTTCGTTTTATGGAAATTATTCTACGCAACATTAAGTATAGATTTTGTTTAATGTATAAATGAGATAAGTTTTTATTATGTGCTACACAACACAAAATGGAACTTTTACTACACGCATCCCTGACTTGGCTTGCATTACACGCAATCAAGACCTTCTTCGATAGCGTGTGTAGTACACAATTCCGTGTTCCACTAAACAAGATATTATTATAATATTATTATGAACTAGCCGTTATGAATAGTAATACCCACTTTTTGAAATTTTATAAATTTTATCTTTCAAAATGGACTTCGTTTTTGGATTCGGAATATCGAAATTAGCCTATGGTGATTTTTTTTGGTATTTTTCCGAAAACATTAAATTTTTGATAAATAGTGAAAAAACTGGGTAACTATTTAGAAACCGACATTTTACTAAAATAATTCTTTATTTTATTTAAATAAAAAAAGATAAATAATACCTATATAAGTTAAATTTAATTCATTGGAGTCATTTTATAATAATTTTAGATATATAAAAATTTTATTGAACTTTTCACCGTCTTTTATCAACCTCCTAGGAGAATTTAAAGAGTTACATAAAACATAAATATACTGGTTCTATGAGTTGAATTTTGAAAATCCGAGAGACATGGTTAATATCAATAAGTAAAATGTTGTTCAATGAGATAAAAATATTTTTTGGTGAATAGTAACTTTTTACTTTTATTTACCACGGTTAAAAGTAAATAGAGTAATTAAGGGTAAAAATGATTTTCTTATTACTCTAACACATGTACTAATTCTATTGGATAAGTGTAATTAAACCAAATACAACCTTAGGAATAAGATATTACCCTTTATGTCCACTAGGATTACAATATGACATTTATTATTTTTTTTATAGAAGAGTTAAAATAGTTAAAATCAATGTTTAATAACAAAAACATTTTTAATATAGGGTTATACATAAGATAAATTCGAATATAATTATTAATTAGAAAGCTACAAAGATTTAATATATAATGGTATTTTATTTATAATTTTTAAACAATAAATAAAATAATTTATTTCTGACATAATGATGATGCAGAAATTAACATATTAATGAAATATTAACATAATTGATATTATAAATACCCAAATAAATGTAATTTGATACTTTTTATGAATTAATCTAATTTTTTGGGTTAATATGACATGTTATTATTGATTTAATTAACTTTTTTGAACTAATCATGCTGTTAGATTTTCAAAAAAACAATTACCAAATAGTGTCAAAATTGACATAAAATAGTTTTTGAAAAAAATATTATATTATTAATGGTTATTCTATTCCTAAAAATATATGGTTCGGAAAAATGAATTAGATAAGGTTATATATGTTAATAATGAACCCCTTGGGGTTTTCTGGCCATTTATTGTATGTTTATTAACCATATTATGTAAGAAAACAAGAAGACATGATAAAAGATAAATTATTTAACTAAGAGTTAAATCTAAATGATAAGGTTAAAATAGTAACCTAAACATGTCTAAAACCTATTGGTTGAGAATATTTATACCCTTCAACACATTATCTTCTAAATAAGTCACCTTGGAGCCATTATAAACCTATTATGTCTTTATTATAAAATAATATTTTATGTTTTTTCTAAAGTGCCCCTCTCCTCCCTTATAAAAGGGCACCTCCTCCCTCTACTCTTAAAACAATTTTTAGCCTTCAAGCTCGGAAACCCCCTATCCATTTTCTTTATAAACACCCCTAGTAACATTATAGGGGTTCTTTTATTCCCAAAAGACCAACTCTTGTGCCTTAAGAGGAATCTTAAAAGTGGTGCGTCGAAGAAGAGGTAATATCTTCTACAGAATATTTCATGTTTCTTTCTTATTCAACTTCTTCTTATTTAGTTGTTTCATTATAATGTGACAACATAAATATCACTAATATACTGATATGTTATTATAATTATGAAACAACCCAATTTCACCTTCTATCCATCCAACGGAAAATGAAATCACTGCGCGTGTGTACGTACGGAATACCGTCTCCACACCATGGTGTAATCTCGTTTTCCACCACTACCTTATTTGGAAGGGTATAATGGTGTAAAGAATAAATATATATGATTATTATAACATGATACAGATTCTGAGATATCATCCACTCCAATTCCATTCAATAATTATGGAAACGATATCATCGCTTGTGCGTACGTACAGATTACCATCTCCATGACATGAGGAGATTCAATCTCCATGTTAACCATTCAAGAATGATTATAATGTATATTTAATGAATAATAATGAAATATATGAAATAATGAATCTAATGGATTTATATATATATATATTCCATCTACTTACTTCCATTCAAGTCAATAAGGAAAGGAAAACAACGTTCATCAGTATGTATGACCTACCGTATCCATGAACGGTGTATTTCATTTCATTAATCTATCTATTATATATATATATATACATAATATATATGATATATAAATCATGATTTACATTCTATAAGTAAGTAAATAATGATATATGTAATAATAATACCAAGACCAACAAGTCCAAACTCGTACGATAAATAAAACGATTCTACCCAAAACACTGCTTTAACAGGGAATTTACAAAAGAACGGGTAATATAAAGTCATAAGTGAAGCATATATTCTATCATAACAATGAATATGATTCTTTAATAAGTAAATGAAATTTTTTAAAACATTATATAGTAGGTTCAGATACATATGAATCATATCGTACCTAAGGTAAGGGATAACATTTCCAGTCTCGTTTTTATCCGAGATTATTTTTACTTAAGTATTTAATGGGGTTATATTTTTCATCCATATACATAAAAATGTTTTTATAAAGTGTTTAATATTATTCCACATATGATTAAAGTCATTTTTACCCCACTTTTAATTTTACATTGAGTTATGGAAGAAATATTTCTTTTTTTACCATATGAGGAACTTTTTGGCTTTTCCCGCAAAATAATGATAATGATTTTTTTAACTTATACTGCATGAACGTATTTTTATGGTTTCATAATGCTTAATTTTAATGAAAATTCCTCTAAAATATTTCATGATTATATTCAACATAATCCTTTTCTTTTAAAATTGCATGGAATGTTGTGAAAAGAAAATGATTTTGAAGAAGAAATGATATTTTCCTCAATAATTCATTTCAAGTGTTTTATCAAAACCATTTTCCATATAAGATGACATAATTTTATATTTGTAGGTTTCAAGTATAATGTCTATATGACTTACATGATTTCACTTATCTTATAATGAAATGATATCCATTTGTTTTATATGGATTATGTTATGATGAGATGTTGTTTATGAAACCCATTTTATTCTTTGGGTTATGATGAATGATTTATGTTTATGTTGTGGAACATGTAAGAATGATTTTATAATGATATGTTTGGGACCTATATCTCACTCCAAATAATTGGGTAAAAATTCACATCTCATGATATAAACATGGCTAGAACAGTAAGTTAATCCGGTTCAGTGATAAAGAACTAGAACAAGGAGTGAACTTGATTCAGAAAGGGACATTGTTCAATAAGATGGTCTTGACAGCAATGCCTTGGCTAATATGGAAATAATATCATGTGAATAATGGTTTTCCACAATTACATGTTTTCTCCCCATGCTATTTTATCATGATTGATGTTCCAATATAATATATGCCTTATGTACTTCCAAGATTTATGTCATGGCCCAAGATTTTGATGTTTATATTTTATGTTCCGGTTTTTGCATTCAAATGTTTATGGATTGTTTTATGTTATCTATATTTACCCTTACTAAAAATTTGAGCTCACCCTTTTTATTCTTTCTTTTCCCCAGGATATAGAGAAAGGTTTTAGGTAAGAAAAAAAGGGGAAGATATTTATGGGAGATGTTAAATGTATTTCACCATGAATAGAAGATTATTTTTCCGAGTTTCCAAAGACACTGAACTATTATGGTACTTTTGTGTTTGTTTTTATTATGTATTAATTATTCTAAAAATGTAATTTATTGCCTATGTATGTCATGTTTGGGGTCTCTAAATTCTGGGCCCTAAAGAATGGGTCCTGCACCATATCGGTGGAGTAGTGTGAGAGGTCTGTGAACCTCGATGAGTACTGAGAAATGGTCATGTTTCCCTACTGCATATGAAGTACCCCCTATATGCGCACCGCTCGAAGAGTCATTGGTATAAACTCTTCCCTAAACAGGCTCTCGAAGTCTTCCCAGAGAAGCGTCATCTCATCATGGACCTAGAGCATCAAGATCCACCATTTTCCCATTGCTTCCTGTAGAAGGCGGGCAACAAAATCACCATGAAGTCGGACGACATCCCTACCAGTCAGAAGAATCTCACCACAGACACCATCCATTCCTCATCCGCCTGCGGGTCATCCACTCATGTTAACCTGGGTGGCCTTTGGCCTTGGAACTCATGTAACACGCTCAAACAGCATGCATCAACTGTTGCGGGGGCAGGTCCCATCGGTGGACCAACGGGGAGTGGTACCCCTGGTGCCTCCGCTAGAAAAGGGCCCCACACCGAGGCCTCATCGCTCATTGGGAAATCTACACGTACAACTCTCAGGACTCTTGTTGGTCATCCATGGGGACGCATCCTGAAAGAAATATATGTGACACGATCAAAAGATTATACCTGGTGAGCTGTACTGGCTGAGCTGACTTAAAGAAACCTTTTTAAAACACACATGCAATCTGTGTTTTCATGCACTGAGATGGAAATCAGTAGTCATGGTCCTGGTGTATGGATATGTTGGCCACCACACCTACACTAGATTTCCTGAACTAAAAACCACACTCAGTACCCTTAACGCTATTGCTTCACATAAAATATCAAAGTCATAATTTTGTGGTAGAACTGACTCCTCTAATACCAATTTGTCATGACCTGTCCCTCGGGGCCCATGCCATGACATCCCCAAGCCCACCTTATATAGGACAGGGGCTAGTGACTAGCACTAAAGGAAATGCCTTCCCAGTTGTATGGAATTACACCTTTGGTGCTAGTCTGTAGCCCCTGGCCTATGGAAGGCGGGTTTGGGGTAGTCACTACACGAGCCCCGAGGGATGGGTCGTGACATTCTAACCATGTATGAAATAAATATATCATTATTATACAATATATTAGAGGAAATAAGAGGTGATTTGGGACTTTTGTTCAATGGATTTTCTTTTAATCATTTATATTATTGGTATTGATTTTTCCTCTAAAATATTTCATCTTTATGTATATATTTTTTACTTAAAGATCCATGTTTTGTTTATTATAATTATATGATTTCATTATATAATTATATATTATTATTCTATATTTTACAAAATAAGAAATTACATAACTTTTCTTTTTTTCCACATCGGTTATTTTCTATTCTTTCCATGTGTTTTGATGGAATTTCATTTTAAATGACATTCATGTGATTTATTTACCTCACTATCTAGATATGTTTTATTTAATGTGACTCCTCTTCATGTTTTCAAGTTTTCTTGTTTTTTGAAATTAATTTCAATTACTTTTATTTTATTATAATATTTTATTTAAAATTTTGGGAATTAAAAGTGAATAGGTTTGTATTTTTATTTTTGTGGGTTAGTATAAAAATTAATGTGCTTATGGGAACTATGTATGTTTTTATGATAATTATCATAAAAAAGTATTTGTTATTCATGTCATTGTTCATAAAAAATTTTATATGATTAAGATATATTCTTATGTATCCCTATAATGCATAAGTTAATGATATTTCATTGATAGAAATGATGTTGGATTTAACTAGGTCTAAATTATTAAATTATAGGTTATTGGAAATAAATATGTTTAGGTTATTCAATGTAATTAGTTATTTCAAATTATGAAAATGAATACTATTTGTCAATATAATGAAGTTTTATTATATTATTTTTACCATAGTAAAATTTTTCTTTATGAAAATAATGTTTTCCATTGTGATTATATTTTTTCAACATCATCAAATTAAATTGTAGTAATGTGAAATTTTTTCGTGGGTATTCATGTTTTCCAAATGGAATAATGGATTTATTATTTAGATTTAACACATTACTAATAATCAATTTATCATTCCCGGTCATCAAATTATTTTTATAGTACTTAAGAATGAGTTTGGTTTCTTATGAATCCAATGTATTAATTGTGAAATTAAAACAGTGAGTGAAGCATTAACATCATTTGAAGAGTTAGGATAATTGTTTAACAATTTCATTGGTCGTAATAACTATGGTTTTTGATATGTAAAAACATTTACAATTTATATAAAACACTAAACCTCAAATGTTATTGAAGTTGAAGTGTAACATAATTTTTTATTAATTATTTAATTGTGCTATTGTGCTTTATAGGTATTCACTGATATAATTTATAATTTCAGATGAAGGTTATGTTATTGTAATAAAATATGATTGAAAATACCTTAAAAAGAACTCAACTATTTATAATATAGATAATTAGTTAAAATAAATATTATAGAAATTGGAATATAGGTAATTTTTTAACGATCATAAAATAATATATCATCTAGAAATATTAAAACAAAAATGGTGAACGTTGTTCCTTTGTAAGAATACTGAAATTGATGGTAGAGTGTATATATACAATACACTCTTGATAAATTAATTTTTATTTAATTCCAACATATTCATGATGAATAAAAAATTTCCTTAATGACAACGATCAAATGGATCATATTTTTGTTATCCCTAGTAGATTAATATAATTGTGAGATATTTCAAACTAATGTTAGCAATGTTTCTAATCATATAGATTTTTTCGAGGATTTATATTTAATATAAATTAACGTTGTTAAGGATATATGAAATGAAACACAGGATTATAATAAAAAATTATCAATTAATGAATTGAATGAAGACTATATGTGTTGTAATATCAATTTTGATTAAGGTATAAAATTGATAGACATTATTAAATAAATATTATAGTATTTCTTATTCAAAGATGTTAGTAAGAGAAAGATAATTATTCTAGGGTTATGTTTATATTCCCCAAATTTTTCCAATAATTTAATATTGATCCACGTATCTACAAAAATATTAGTTGGGATATTTATTCATTATAAAATATCATGGAGAAAGTATATTTATACAGAATATGAATATATATTAAGGTAAATATATATAAAATGATTTACTCTTAAAAATAAATTTATTTATAGTGTAAAACAATTAATGAGTAAAAAAACATCATAATGGTGTCTTTATCTGTTTGAAGTAGTTTGAATCCTTTAAAGAAATATTTTTCTTTAATATTATCATATGAATACTTTATTTTTACAATTTTATATATATCTAATGTTACATAAATACTATATGATATGTTTTCTAATATTTAAAATGTATCAAATATTTTTATTATGATGAATATATAAATATAGAAAATATTTTGGAAAATTAATGTTTATCAATTATTAAGGTAAATATGTACTTGAGAAGAACTTTGTATGTATTTTAACACTATAGGGGTGTTGAATATCTCGTTGTAATGTTATAAAACAATTATTGATTAAAAACAAAAAGGAATTATATCTCTATCCAAATTAACATTATTTCTCAATGGAGGTGATAAAATATGGAAAATTTCAAATAATTGAATAGATAATTATTTTAAAATAGATATTTAATGTATCATATTTTTATTGATGGAAAATAATTTTTCTTGATAGTAAAATATATTATTAAAAAGAAAGTAATCCAAATAATCATGAACTGAATTTATCTCATCTATGAAAAGAGTAGATTAGTTACAAAAGATAAGGAAACCCTATCAAACTAATGATCTAATCATATTCATGTTTAATTTAATATTATTCATGAGTAAATTGATATTTTTTTGGGATTATATTTCTAAATATATAATATATGATAATTTTTTTCTTTCCATAAAAAAATTTATAATGATAAAAAAACAAAGATTACACACTTAATGTACATGTATATAATACATGGGATATTGAATTTAATAAAAGTGTGAGATTATTAGGGACTATTCCATAAATTCATCGATGTCATATTATTATTGGGACATTTTATTAAAAGAAAATTTAGAATAATTTCATTTCAATTTCATTAATTTTGTAATTTCATTAAAACATAGATGATGATATGATATTGAACACAAATAATATAATCAATACCAGGTTATCCACGATTGATGATAATCATATTGAGACCTAATAATATTTTTTCTTTAGTATGATTATGATGAATTTTATCGATATACAACTAATTACACATATCATATATGTTTTGGAAAATGTATTTGGATTTACCTTATATATGTATACCCCATGTATATATATATATACTTTTTTTGTGTCATTGTAATTATATATATACACATATAATTGTAAACAGATATTCAACTAGATGATTTTATATAGGTTCAATAAATTTGAATATGTATTTACTTCTTACTATATATTATCATTGAAGATTTTTTATAAAATGTAATCAGTTATGACTCTAATTAAGAAGTGTTACTCAAATAACTTTGTTTCGATATGTCCTCTCATAAGATAGGTCATGAAATCAAAACAATAAATTTTTATTCAATTATTTTTATTCATGGAAATTCAAGAATAATCACATATGATGAAAATTTTGAATTCTGCTTAATGAATTAGAATATATATCCAATACATTAAATACATTTTCCATGTCTTGTGAAAAATAAATATTTTAGGGGAAAATGACCATACCTAATGGATATTTTTGGAGTAAATGACATGTAACAGATTAATAATTTTTGATGTAAGGAAACATACCTAGATTATTCTATTTTATTATGTTTACAAATGAAATTCAAGATCACATACAATAATAAAAATGATAAATTAAGGTAACAGATGTGATAATTTGTGAGTGGATTTGTAGACTGTTGAGATTAGATCATATATAAATATTTTTGAAAACATTATGAAAACAGATATGATTTGTTTTAATTAATAAATCCTTATAATATAAATAAAGAGTCATTTTTGTTAGTAAATCATGAACATAAGAAACAAATGAACCCCCAATTTGATTTCATCTTTGGATTAAAATAATTTTCTTTAAAGGTCCATTACATTATAAAAATTCCATGACCTTGTCAGTAGGTCCATTTTATCCCAATGTCTTATGAATTTAACTAAATTATAGGTTCATTGATACACAAACCATATTAGATTAGGACATGAGTACTATGAAGGCTATTTGTTATTTAAAATTACACATAAAGAGTATTTAATAATCATCCATTTTTATCAGTAGAATTAACTCCCAAATAAGATTTCAAATTCCCCTATTTTTACAAATGTAAAAGTAGAGAGTTTTTGTATTAATCCCAATAGAGATAAAAAAATGTTTCTATAGTTTTTTAGTATCCTCTTTGAAGAGTATGAACTCTAGTATTTCTCATCCAGTAGAGTTACATATCTTATAATATCTGATATGTTATAAATTATTCTATTTTTTTGTAGATACATTTTTTTTGGAGTAATTAGAATCAATTTTTAATGAATGGGATCCCGATGTATAATTGGAAACTACCATTATCGATGAACAACTTATGAGAATTGGATATAATAGTATAATCCTGATTCTAATATTCCAAATAACTTTTTTAAACTATTCCCTATTTTTACTTATTTTATTTAAAATTTAATAATATTTTTATCATTTTTTATCTTCTATGTAGTAGAATTTTTTAACAATAATTATTGGATTCAACCATATCAATATGTATATTGTTTATCATATGCATAGTGTCTTCATCCTGCAACAAGTGGTCAATTGTATCTATCACCTAATTTAAACTATATAAAAATAAGTTAAATTGAATATAAATCATTATAATAAGTGATGTTGAAACCAAGAACAACAATGAATGAGTAATATATTAATCAAAAAGTTCCATGTAAAAAAAATAAATATAATTAGTAGTAAATCAAAAGATTATAGACATTTAAAAAGAAGAATCATTATGGATGGTTTACATGATTAATTATTATAGTATTAAAGAAACATTTTGTTGGTTATTTTTCAAAAAATAATCAAATAAAAATGAATATTTAATTTCAAAATTTTATTATAAACTATATTGAAACAAAGAATTACAAAAATAGTGAGAAATGTTAATTTTTGATAAATGAATAATATATAGAGGTTGGTCATCAACATATGGAGACGTAATATATATATAAAAAGTATATGGTCATGAAAATTAATTTCAATATTTTTTACAAATTTGATAACTCATATAATATTCTTTAAAAAATCATATGTATAGGATATGTGAGGAACATTTTATTCCATTTCCATTCCCTAAGTATTTTCATCCTCATGCAAGAATCTCTTAGTCATCTTATTAACAAGGAAATATCCGGTGGGGATATCCATCCTTTTCACAGATAATTCAAGCTCCACTCTATATCCCACATGATGTTTGCGGATAATACGATTATCTTCTCCAATGCTGGAAAATGTTCTGTTCGTAGGCTCATCATGTTGCTGGATGAGTACTGTTATTGGAGTGGCCAAATTATCAAGAAATCCAAAAGAAAACTGTATATCTCAAACAAATGTACTTCTAGAAGGGCCACACATTTGTGCAGCAGGCTTGATATGCAACGTGGATCCTTTCCAATGGAGTACCTTAGCACCCCGATAGCTTCAGGAAGATTGAGAATCCGCGACTTTGATCAGGTTGTAAACAGGATCACTAGCTGGGTCTTTAACTGGAAAAATCGTTACCACTCTTTTGGGGGCCGGATAGCTTTGGTGAACAGCGTCTTGTCTGCTACCCATGTGCATGTGATTTCGTCAACCCACGGGTCGAAGGGAGTCATTAGAGCCATTGATAAGGTCCTGGACAGCTTTATTTGGTATTCTCTCCTTGAAGGCAAAAGGAATTGGACATCATGTGACAATATGACTAGACCTATCATCAAGGGCACGATCAATGTTAGAAGCTTAAGCGACACGACCTGGGGCATGTATGCTAAAATCGTGTGGGAAGTCATTGAATAACAAATGATTTGGGGGAAGTTAATGTCATAGTTTGCTAGAAGTAGAGTGGATATGGTGGGAACTTGTGGATCCCCTCTCTGGGCTAGGATATCCCCCCTCATCTCGAGCCTCCAGGATCACTCTCGTTGGGTTGCTGGAGAGGGAAACATCAGTTTCTGGCATTGCAATTGGGCTGGGGATGTGCTTGGCTTCCCTAGATGTCCATTCCCTAACATTTCCTTTAAGGAGGCAAACCAATACCTGCAATTTATCAAGGCTGTACTGAATGAGGGTTAGTTCGGTATTTATGAGCTAATCTCCTTGAACGTCGAGCCTGACATTTGTGTTTTCACCCCTTCCACTTCGGGGAAGTTCACGACGAGGGACTTCCATAGGATCTTCACCAACCATGATCAACTTGATGCTTGGAATGAGATATTGTGGTGCGGTTGGATTCCAACAAAATTTAACTTTCTAATCTGGAGAATGAGGAACCAGGCTCTCCCTATGGATGATAACATCAAAAAACGGGGCATCCCTCTGGCCTCGAGTTGTCAGTGTTGTAGTAACAAAAAGGAAGAAAGTATCAACCACCTATTCTTCGAAATCGGCTGGGCTTGGGACGTCTGGAGGTACCTCGGCGATTTAATTGCTTCTCTCTCCCACGATCCCCAGGATTGCACTTTCTTGCAATGTTGGTTTCAAGGAACAAATGATAGAAGGCATGAAAGGATGGCCCATGCCATCATCTTCACCAGTAGTTGTTGGTGCCTGTGGAAAGCTCGAAACCAGGCGTGCTATGTGGGGTCTTCTCAAATAGGGAGGTCTATCACTGTCCATCCTAGATGCCTTCTGACCAACTTGGTCAATATTTCCAGCAGCTGGAGCGATACTCCTTCCATGAGGATGCTTCAATTTATCCCTCCTGGGGCCCAAACAATGCAGGGCCAATGGGTGCGGTGGAAGCCCCCGACAATGGTTTCTAACTCAACACTGATGTCTCTTACAGCGCAGGGGAGATGCGCGAGGGAGGGGTGGTCCACGACTACCTAGGTAGTGTAATTCTTTCTTTCATATCCCACTATGGCCCAGGTAATTCCTTGCATGCCGAGGCCAAGGAGGTATTAACAGGACTGAATCACTGCAAGAAGAGAAAGATCGAACTCGCCCATGTCGAAACTGATTCCAAGATTATTCATGAAGCCATGCAGGGGATAGGGCCCACTCCGTGGGTAGTTTCTTACATGATCAGGAAGTGTAGAACCCTCATCAACAACAATGCATGTGTAACCCACACATGGAGGGAGGGTAATAAGGTCGTAGATCATCTTTCCTCCTTGGCCATCCAAGGCTCTAAGGTCATGTGCCTTCAAACTATATCTAGCTTTAAACCCGAGGGGGTGAATCAGATTCAAGGGGATACCCTTGGTCTCCACTACTTTAGACCTCCATAGACCTGTCTTGTTTTGCATGTGTCCCTTGCTCCTTTCCCTTTGAAATAAAAATCTAATGTTATGTAAATATAGATTATGCATTGATTTTAGCATTTCAAATGTAAAATTATTTTATAGGAAAACAATGGATTCCATGTCACCTATATCATATTATCCAGAGATGTGATTATACATTCTAAAATAACTATATAAAACATATATACAAAAACATATAAAATAAGTTATAAAATACATGATATATATATATATGAATACATGAACTTTAAGCCACGATCATCAGATAAATAAAATAAGTAATCTTAATCATAGTACACATAACAATATAAAATATTGATAAATCATATTTAACCACATAAATAAAGTATATATTTCAAGAACATACATAATAAAACCCAACTATTATGTATTTCATGAACATGGTTACAATGGAATAAAATAATAAATTTTTTATAGTCGATTAAACACATAATATAAATTTATTTTTGCATTATATATATTTTTAATTACTTCCTTTTATTATATTATTAATTTCAGTAAAAATATTTCATTAAGAACACGAAAACCACTTCAATGAATCAGGATAGTCATGATAAAATCCCGTAGTTCTAACTGATGGAGACTACACTCTATTTTACAAGGGGGTAGTTTTCCCACAAAAATTATAGATGATCCTATATGAGCTATATGAATTAATCTCTCACTATATATATATTATTAGTATTGAATTTTAATTTTATTATATATAGAAACTAATCATTATTCATTTATTATTGTAAACCTTTTATGAATTATTTTTTTAATTTTTTTGAGGGGAAATTATCATTGTGAAAATAGAAAATTTCTTATTATGATAGATTCATTGTATTAGTAGATTCCATGAAATGAGAAAACCATAGTTAATTTGAATTCTAATTAATATTATTAATATAACTTATCCAAAATAACATATATTATTATTTATGATTGATAAAAATAAATTTTTACATAATTTACATTATAATTTTAATTTATACGAGTAATGATGTTCATTATACATAGTATAGGCCAATAATACATAGTGTATCCACAACTTTATTTCAGGGAGTAGATAATTTAACTCCTTATTAGTGAATTTGGCCTACAATGTAACTTTTACCCTTTAATAGTTACCCTCCACTAACCATATATTCCTTTTTATTTTAGATATCCCTTCTAGATGATATTTATTTACTATTCATCCAAAATTTATCTATTTTATGAATCCACATTATAAAATTAAAAATTCATTATATAGAATGCATATTTAATCATTCACCTCTTCTATAGTATAATAATTTTACCAAAACAAAATGGTATAATTTTTATTACTATTTGTGATATAATAACTATCTTTTGTGTTTAATGATGACACAACACAAATATTACATACCATTATGCCTATTAATTATAATGAAAAATATTCTAAACTATATATTTTATACTATATGAAAAAAAATACAATTTTGGTTTTCAAAAATACCTTTATCCATGAGAATATTTGGGCCCCAAAAAATTTTTACTATTAAATTAATTACAGATAAGGTTGTTTTAATATAAAGTTATCCTATGAGTACTAATAAGGGAACCACTGTTATAGAATATATATTATAATACAATGCACGTCTACATCCTCCACTCTAATATATTATCATATATCACCAAAACAATATCCCTAGAAATCATCATGGCATCAACAAGTTTTTATACTATAATTTTATGTCACGACAGATATATGTTTTACCCAACTATTATAAGTTATTTCCTCTTATGCACTTGGTTCATATGTGTTCACTATTATATCTTAATAATAGGTTGGCATTCAGTATTTTTAAAATATTATTTAAACTACTATAGTATATATTAAAATATATATTATAGACTATTTCAACTACATTACATATCCACATGTGACCCTCATCTATTCTAAAGGATGATTCTAATAATTAAATCCATACTGTGGTTATACATTTTCAAAATCCACTATTTATATGGATCTACTATGAGACACATAGTGGTGGGATGACTATATAAATATAGTAATGTAATGAGTATATCAATATAATAGAGCTTATATATGAAGTTAACCACTAAGAAAGCTAAAGGATATGAAAATAGTTTTATATTAGGTAAGTCCAACAATGTTATATTTTATATAAATTATTTTAAATTTTTAGAAAAAATTAATTAATAGTTTTTTATATTTATTTAATAATTCTAGATGGAAAAATATTGCCTTAATTCCTACACGATTAGTAATGTTCACCATATATAATTACAAATTAAAACTCACTTATTTTTTTGTCTAACATTACCCTACCATTAAATAATCTATAATTATAAATCGTTAAATAAAATTATAATTAAAGAAATGATTTTTAGTAAAAAAATTACTATCATCACGTGAAAATTAATTAGAAAATGTTACATTCTCTTACTAATATAATTGTGTTTTAATAATAAATCAATAATTTTTAATGTCAATTATTATTTTCAGTGTCAATTTTTTGTTACTAATTATGTTTTTCAATCATAAATTTTTCAACTAATTAGATGTTTTATGTTAGTAATGGATACATATACATGACAAATGATTTCCATGTTATTATTATTAAGAATAAACAATGATCACATTTTTCAATTTTATGTTCAAAATTTCCAAGAATTTACGTTTATTTAGAATCATAAGGGAAAAATTCTAATTTATATCTAATAACACTTTAATCCCTTCACTCCAATATATTTGTTTTATATATTGTTAAAAAAGTATCAATCATATTGAAAATTATTCATTGACATTTACATTTAATTATGGGGGATGTCAGGTTTGGGAGCTCTCTATTGGTGATAGTGATTAAGGAATTGGATAAGTGTCTATTCCATTATAAATGGAAACCAAACATTGACTTTCTAGATAAAACTCTAATAGTGATTCCATATTTTGTGACTCTATTTCGGCCTAGTGAAGGCTCCTAAGATAAAAATAAATGATCAAGTCCCCCTATCAATGAATTAAAGACATTCCATGAATTTCATCCACTGGTTTCTATCATGGATTCCATCACAGGTATAATCCTAAAAATATTCAGTGTCACACATTGATATCAATCCATAATCCCATTTAGAATGCTTACCCATGGGACATAATATTCATATTTCCAAGATATTCATACCTATAGGAGAAATTCCTTGGGAGGGGGGGGGGGATTTTATTAGGAGTGTATCTTTATTAAGGGTGTTATCAAATTGTGGTTTTGTATCCCTCAGTCATGGTTTCATGCACATTTTTTCTCATCAAATGAACATCGATGTCTTCCATGGAGCTGGGGATCACTATTCCTATAGCATGTAGTCCATCATCTATAGGAGTAGTCAATTGAATTCAATATCTCAAAGGTAAGGAATGATTACTAGGAAATTTAGATCATGTTACATAGAATCAACATGATACTTTATCATCCAATGGTATTGCATGATATTAAAATGGTAATTGGAGAACCACATTGTTTGGATTGGAAGACCAAACATGTTTTGTTTGGCCAATATTCCAAAATTATAATGCAGGTAAACCTTAGAGCTAATCTAATTATAACTATTATTCTCCCCACTCCCATGGATGATGTCCACATTCTTTTGAGTATTTCATTTTTTATCTATTTTCTCTAACTATATAGTTGTCAGTCATTCTTTAGAGAATTATCACTAAAGGATGATTTTTTTAGCTTTTCAAATGAATGGAATTTTGTTTAATAACTAAATGTGGAAAAATAATGGGGGAAACATACTAAGGTTTCTTATCAAATTAGGAACCCACAGTTGGAGAAGGAAATGATTGTTTTAATGAATGATGGTCATGGTACTATGTCAAAAGTCTAAGTAGATATTACTAGTGAAATAGAAGTAGCTTTTCTTCCTAAACACTTTGATTCCTTCAATGGAGTGAAATATAGATTGTCTAATATAATAATGATGGTGAAACAATATTTTAAGGATGTTCTTACATAAGGCTCCATGGAGGATAACCATGTGTATTCTTAGAAGGTTTCCACTTCTTCTTAATGTTGGAATTTGGAGGATTTATTCTTGGATCATTCTAATATGTAGACTATGTATATAGGATCTGGTCACTCTAATTTATATAATGTGTTTAGAAATTTTGATCTGGATGCTTCCCCTATAGGGATCATGTATGATTTTGAAGTGGAAAATGTTGTGGAGTCGGATTTCATATTGATGGGATTAATGAAGGGTTCCTTGTTGGTGGATTAAATTCATCTCAAAACACCAATAATGGTTTGCCTAAGCATCTGGGGTCTTTATCATTCCCTCAAGGTGACCTAGTGATGATCTTATTTTCAAATGTAAGGGTAATATAGATATCGATTCTTCTCGGGCCATAATCAGGTAGGATGATGAAAAAACCACACAAGATAAGGATAATGGAATTATAGAGGAAAATATTGATCCTTGTTCTTTAATATTCCCATCTTCAATGAATATTGAAAATAATAATGTAGATTATTCAAGTCATGGACATGAAGATGTTATCCAAAATGTTTTGAAAAAGGACAAGGGATTCCAGATAATGATCTCTACGAACGCACAAACTTATACTGATAATGTTAATGAGGATATTCTCAAAAAAAGAATTATATTATTTGTAGAGGGAATATATTGGAGGGTATTGAGAATAACACAAGTTGTGGTAGTAGGGTAGACATATAAAAAATTGTGGATGAGGACATGTTCGTGATGATTGGTCTAGTGTAATGCAGTGCAACCATCCTATGTCCTATTACAAGAGGATCACATTGGAACCATTAAATCTCAAGGGGAATTACATTGTGCTCTTTAAGAAATGGAACTAACACTCAGAGTGGGAATCTACTAATGAAAAATATGACTCTAATCATGATTATTGGAATGATTATGATCTTTATTAGATGTTCTCTCTTTTGAATGAGGGCATGCCTCTTTTTATAACCCCATTCATCCTCTTTTATTTCTCACTTTTATTTTTCTACTAAATTTCTAGGGGAATTCATTCTTGTATCCTAAACCATTTGATTAGTATTATCATTTATTATCCCATTACTATCATATAATTGTAATCTAAAACACACTACATGATAATAATTTTTGGTTATGTGAAAACTATTTAATCATTTATTTTTAAATATTGTTTTTTCAATGCATACAAAATTAATTTAATAATTGATGTATGGTTTAATATATTTTTTATATATTCAATTTTAACAATATTTCATCTATTAATAATCTAAATTACAATTTTTTATACAAAAATCAAAATAAAAATATGATGATGATCCTAAATGTATTATATATTTTTCGCATAAGAAAATATAAAAACAATGAAAAAATGTGAAATTTTTAATTAACTAATATTCATCTTACAAAAAAATTTAGAATACAATAGATTATATTATTCTAATTATCTACATTATGATTTTCAATAATAGAAATCCAGAATAAAAAATAATGTTATTTCGATTTCCCCATATCCATCGACCTTGTAAATATCATGTAAAATGAATAACTAATTTTTTTTTAATTTTAATAAAATTAACAATTAGAAACAATACATTATTAAGAAATATTTTATCTACCTAGGTTTATTAAAAACAATATTTAATATTTTATGTGTTAAAATATATTCATGTTTAGGGTTAAATGATGAAATGAATAAATAATAAATAATATATAAAGTTAATACTTAATTAAGATTTTTATATAAAAAAAGGATACAATATATTTTATAGAATAGTCTCTAAATAGGCATTCCCCAAATCCAGGAATAGATTGAGTGTGTACATATAATCTTATCTAAAATAGGTCATCTGGCGACCCAATGATTTTATAAATAAATATTACATCATTTTAGAAGAACATTATTTATATCTCAAAAAAAACTATGCCCTATAGCCATAGTGGTTTATTGTTATTGTAGACTGGAAAAATAGTAATTTTATTACATAAAATTTCATTAATATCATTTTCAATATTCTTAACACATATTACAGTTCATATATATACCCTATATAAATCATTTATTCATGACATGTGGAATAAAAATAAGTGATAATGTGATATCTAAAACTCATTTAAGGTAAACATAATTGAAATCAATCAATGATAATAAATGAACATAATATATGCTTTAGTTTATCATAAAATGATCATAACTTAAAAAAATAGTACCCAATTTTTCAAAGATATTTAATCATGAAATATGGGATAATTATTTTTCAGAAAAAAAATGAGTTGTATGAATATAGAATCATCAATAATTAATCGTGATCAATTAGAACAAATTATAACCTTGATACATAAGTATGTGGCATACTAAAAATTATAGAAATATAATTTATTAGTAAATTATAACATACAATACTATCTATGTGGTTTTCTTCACCAATTATTTCATTATTTCCTTAATCAAGGTTTACTACCATGACTATCATAGTTCATATATTACCTTACAAAACTAGGTTCAATCATGTTTCATTTTTATGTTTTAACATTTTTTTTCTATCTATACCTAATTCATTGGGTGGTTACATAATTTCAGGACCACCCATCACATAATCACAAACATACAAACGTATTCGAAGAGATCATATATCATTCACCAAATCATCATATTATAATACATCGAAAGGAAACCAAGTAATCAAATAATTAATAATTTCATAATAGTATTACCTAGTGAAATGAAACATGATTCATTAAGATTTCATCATTACATAAATATCATAATGGAATGAAATGGGATTTATAAAATCAACCACAAATCATCATTATCATAATTCATCCATAAGATATATTTTCGTTGTATCATAATTTAATATACCTAGTAAATCAATCCAATCATTAATGAATGTGGATATAAATAAAAAATACATTAAATAGAGGATTTTATAAATTTTATGAAAATGGGAAAACATTATTTTCCTTTGGTATATTAGAAAACTATAAATTGAATTATATTTTTAGAGAAATAATTTATTTGAAATAATCATTTTAACATTATAAATGGATTAATAGAAAAAATTAATGGTCTTTATTTTTTTTAATAGTTGAGGGTCAATCACCAATTATTGAGAAATATGAAAATAAAATTATTTTTAAGGAATGGGAAATAGGAACCCATTACAAGATGGTAAGAAGGCCTTAAGAAAAAATGATCAAAAGTTACCCCAAGTCCAAGAAGATAAAAACATCAATGTAGTCATCAGAAGTCTCATATCCCTCCTTCTCAGGACCCCACATAAGTGAGAACCATCATAATAGAGTGTCACCCCCTCTTCCAAGAAGTTTCAATGTACTGGAATTATAATGTGATGGTTCTCCTCTCTAACCAATAATGCTTGTAGGAGAGCGAAACGAATGGAGATAGCACACCATTCACTCTTTCGAGATGTCCACTTGACATAGCATGAAAAGAACATCAACAATATCAACCTAATGCAATGGAATAAAAATCTAGAAAACAATGGTTCAATGACATGGAAAGGTACCTATTCAACCCTAAAAAAGATCACACATGGATGAATGAATGGTGTCTTCACACCACTCCCTCCTTCGAGGCTATCCACCCATCAACACCTATAATATGTTGTGCTGATCCAAATGCGACAAAAAGAACCAAAGACCATGAAAAAATCGGCTTCCCTTGAACAACCAGAAATATATAGACCAAAACAGCAAAAATAAAGTCACAACCGATGTAATATATTTTAATACATCAAGAAACACACAACCCTCGACATCCACCAGAATCCTCAAAACCAAACTATATTATTTGATGATCATCATCAGTTAAATTCATGGAAAAATATCAAAAAATCCACGAAATTGGGCATAAAAGCTCATTGAAAAGTGATCCTCTTTAGTTAATTTATCATCCAAATTTTCACCCAACAGAATGTTTGAAGATTTAACATATTCATGTAAAATTACGAGCTTCAATGCATCACAAAGATATTCTCAAACCCTCCATGGCCTATAATTCCCTTTACTTCTACAATCTGAAAATCACAAATTCGAAAATACCTTTATTAATCTTCATACACAATCTTCCGGATGAGGAACTAGGAAGAAACAACCCGACAAACATAGGTCGCCGCATGAATGAACAAAACCATTTAGTGCTGGGGATGCTTAGATATGAAACTTTATCGAACTAGATGGTAGAACATTGCGTAATATAGGAAATTCATGAAACTATCCGTAGAAAATTGTTTGCCCCACCATTGAGGAAGGTCCTCCATAATCATCAATGAATCCAAAACATCACATATCAAACGACCCATGGCTATCATTTGCGATGAAACCATGATAATTTCTGAAGAAAATCCACCAAAGAACCATGCATGTACATAACTTCGAAATCTGTCGATCAGGAGACACCAGGTCTCCACTATTAAAAAACAAGATCATCATTATATATACAGACACCAATCATCACCAAGGAATCCTAGATCAGAAAAACATATTGGAAATGTAAATCAAGAAGGGTGAGCATGTCAGGAATAAAGTATGAAGAGTAGTATCACCCGACAGAGACAAGTAATAGAGAAACCTCCTCCACGAGATCAAGGAGGATCAACCCCACCACAAATTTCCCAACATCCTCCACCTGAGAAACCAATGACACCTTCAACACACCATACACCATCCAAAAAGGAAACATCATTCTTTCACTATCTAAGCCAACTCCCAGAAAGACTAAAACGAACCACCTCCAAAGATGCAGAGACTGTCAAAGTTGCACCTACCCATCACCACTGGAACTACCATTGACCGTACTGGGAAACCAGATCTGGAAAGATCTGGTGGAGGGGATCCTACAACAGAAACATTGTAAATAAATTTAGGTGTAGTAAAAATTAATTCCCATAACATAATATGACATCTATGATGAAATATCCATAAATAAATTTTTACCCTCATTAAAATAGAAGGAAAATTTTGTGTCCAAAGAAAAAATAAGGTCAGCTTTTCAATAATTTGTTTGGATCATTTAATGTAAAAATAAGAGTAAAATTATAATGTGAAATAATAATATTGGGAATATCCCAAGGTGAATAAAATATATGGGTATCATGGTATAAAATATATATAATTTACTTCAATACATATTTAAGGTAACAGTTTGAAAAAAATGAGATTGTAACATTTTCTTTTACCTAATACCCTATATTTAAACATATGGATTCTAACACCCCGTATAACAGAAAAAATATTTTTAAAAAATTAATGAAGTGAAATATTTCAAACATAAAATACTATTTTTAATTTTATAATAATTTCTATGCATCCATTTATTAAAAAAAATTAATTGAAAATGTACATTTAGGTTTTAACTACATCATTTTCCTCGCATGTTTCGGTACGATGGACATGGAACATATACCTTTATTGTGGATTAATAATATATTTTATCTTAAGAATTATATAAAAGTAATATTAATTTTCTTTATACAGTTCCATAAAAATTATTATAATTTTTTCACTAAAAATTAATCTCATTACTTCATTGATGTGTTAGACCACATATAATAACGTGTGATGTTTTTAGTTTTTCGATGGATTGAAGGAAAGTAAGTTATATAATAATTAAAAATTATATAGTAATTATTATAAAATAAATAACATATATAATAATTAAATATAACCTTAAGGATTCCCATGTAAACATGTAATGTAAATAATCACATCACTTAAATGAGGTGGTAGTGAACACATACGAACGAGCGATGTTTTAATATTCCAAAGGATAGAAAAGTGAAATAAACTAGTTATATTATTAACACTAACACATCATGTTATATTCAAGATATTATTTAATCAATTTTTATTGTCATAGAACATTCAAACGTTGGTTATTTGTAATAAAACATGAAAAATATCGATATGAACATATTCATATTCATTGGTAATCCTCAATTAAAGAGAAAACATAGAATTAATGAAATCGTATTTTGGGAATAACGTAACATTAATATATTTTATTAATATATTTTATTAATATTTTTAATGATTATTTATTAGTATCATGGTCAAGGTTTACAGATCATGTTTTGTGGTGAAGATAGGACTGTAAACACCCTTGTATAAGTGAGTTTAGAGGAAACCATGTAAAAATATGATTCTTTTTCTTAATATAGGTTTTCATAATGTCATTTGGATATAAAAATTATATTGATTTATGTTAAGAAATGTATTGACAACATTTAACCAAAAAATAATCTTTATATTTTTTTGGAATACATTAATTTGTACACCATATAATAACCCATTATTTAAAACATTTATCCCCAATGATAGTTGCAAGATTTTTTCCGTTATAAATATTCATTATGGGAAAAAATTTACTTCATATAAGTAAATATTTTAAATATTATGAATATAAATAGTTAATCATTTTTATATTATTCAATTCAATAATTGAATAATTATTTTTAATATTTTTTTTGAAAAAGACAAATAAAACTATGTTTTGAAAAATGTATTTTATATATAA
Source organism: Viscum album (assembly GCA_963277665.1). Taxonomy (NCBI): domain Eukaryota; kingdom Viridiplantae; phylum Streptophyta; class Magnoliopsida; order Santalales; family Viscaceae; genus Viscum; species Viscum album. The sequence goes on along the minus strand of OY728161.1, from coordinate 1,834,789,722 downwards.
AATATAATTTATTCTTAATAATTTTCAATGAAAACCCCTATGAAGATTTTTAAACAAAAATTTTAATATATTATGATAACATTTTTATATAATTATTCCTTACTATAGATAAATTTAATTTAAAATTATTGTAAATCATTTCATATAAAAAACATTTTCTTTGAAAAATGTTTTTAACTTAAAATCCTTTTATTTTCAGTTCATATCAATTAATAACCAAAAAGTTCATTATATATATGTGTAAACAATTTTTACTCATAATTTAGTTATTCCTACCAATACCATAAAAACCACGGGGTAGGTAGTAATAATAATGTTAAATAATAATATTATATCATGGTTTATGTAAACTCAACGTTGTGTGCAAAGAAATAATTCAGTAGTATAAAATATAATTAAAAATATATATATTAACATATTAGGGTGGTAAATTATACCCCCTATGAATATTTACCCATTCAAATTAAATAATTTTTAAAAAAACTATATATATATAACTTCCTAATCACATCCATATGTCCCTTGTATCTTCATAATGTTTATAGTTTGGCCTGAAAACTTTGACTAGGTGAGTGGTATTATTCCACAACACATTGCCCCATTGAATATCAATTTACTACTCTTGATCCAAATAATAGATATAGAGTATTAGTCTTAAAATATATATGTTCTGCGCATGTGAATTATTAGTTATGAACCTCACCTAGTGAGTTACATAGAACACATTGTTACCAAGATAGAGATCATTTGGTAGCACAATGTGTTAAGAAACATTCCTGATACTATCAAAAAAAATTCTGGATTAATTTATATATATATAGATTATATTTCCCTTAAATAAAAATTTATTAATATTTTCCCAATTATATATTCATCCTCATTTCTTATAACCAACATCAAACTCCATATTTCACTTATGATTGCAAGCAGAACCTTTCCATTGACTTTGATCTTCCAAGATCAACTACTAACTTCCTCTAAAATTCAATTCAATTTCCTTAAATATATTTCACCCAAATATCCTATTATTTATTAATTTATAAAATGTAATAGAGTTATGGAAGTCCTTCTATATAGGTTTTCATAATGATTGATCTGAATTATAGAGTAATAGTTTTTGTTGTACAAAATATCATCTAGATAATGGTTTTGATCTTTTTAACATTTTAAAACCACAAAATAAATTTCAGCACATATTTTATGGATTGGCTTGTAATTTAACATTATACATCTATCTAATAATGATTTTTAATTCTAATGGTAAACTCATTATTTAAATCATGCTAATATATTATCTAGGACATTGAGGTAATCTTCATATCTTAATCATAAATTATAGGATGTATTCAATTATTAAACCATTTAATTCCTAGGAGTATATCATAAAAAGATGATATAGGGATAAAAATAATATGATTACGATGGAATTTATTATTATGGACATTATTTTTTTGGGATGTCTAATGATAAAATCAATGGAGGTGTTTTCATATTTATATTCTATCATGTGTTTTGGTTAACACATACGTTTGGATTTTTTTCCATTTTCTATATCATTTAGAATGATTACACATTGAAAATATATACTCCACAATATCACATTTCATGTTGTCCCTCCATGAATAAAATGTTATATCTATAAATATTTTACATAAAGTTAGGAATAATAAAATATGATAAACTATGAGCATGAACCAAAGTATCCTTAATCAAATTTGGTATTGATGTGACACATGCTCGATTCAAGATCCTTGTCATTCTATCACAATAATCGTATAACACTATAATATTCCATGGATTCTTATATAGTTCCTCATATTCTTTAAGGACCCCCTTCATCCTAAAAAGGTTGGATGGTTGAAAAAAATTGATAAATATAATATTTAACTATTTCCTCATGATTTCAACAACCATGTTTTAAAAATAACGAAGTGACATATCTCTTTTAGTCATCCCCATAGAAAAACTAACATAGAAATTCAAACATAGATTTTTTTTTTCAATTTTTTTCACCATCATTTGATGGTAAATTATTGAGTAATAATAAATATTTGATAACTCAGACCATATATTTTGGAACATATTCATATCTTTAAATGTTAATATATACTTCAGGATCTTATGATTACTATATATAACATATTTTCATCATAAATATAATCCATATATATTTTCAGTGATACAACTTCTATTTATAAATACAAATCATGTTTTAGGTCAAATTAATCATGGATTTTAAATTTTTTTCCATACTAAAACCATGATTTTAACAACATTATCTATTATCAACACTAAAGAAAATGCAGTTAATGTATTCCCTTATCAGTGGTAAAATAGTGCTGAAATGATACAGTTATCAGAGATTTATATTTTGAATTGATAATGGGTAATCATTATCATTTTTTTCTTCTACAGATAAAGGTTAAGATATCCTCATCTATCTCACATCAGAATGGTGGATGTATATCCACTTTATGAAATATGATTTCATAGCAACGAAACCTCAAAAACCTGTTATGGGGTTATTCCCACACATACACTATACACATACACATATAGGCCACCAGGACTACATGTGCCTTGGTCTGATTTATACTTACTATGGGCTATCACCCCCTTGAACACACATGGTCAGGTCATGCATGACCCTTCAAAACCTACCCCACCATCTCGGATTATAAATGACCCACCATATAGCCCTAGTTTATTAATGTATATCATAAAAAATACAAGTATTAAAAATTCTAAAAAATTGAAAATTTTAAAAAAAATTAGAATGAATTAAATAAAAAATTTACGTATTTTGATTAATTAAATAATTATTTATTACTCTAATATATATATATATAATATTAAAAAATATTATATATTATATATAGATATATAAAATTAATAAATTTATATAAGCGAATATATAAAAGTTAAAAATGTGTTAATTAATAAAATATTAAAATATTACTAATTAAAAAACTATTAATAAAAATGATTATGTTTAATATATATATATATATTAAATACTAATAGAAAAAAATAAAACGTTTAAATTAAATTATTATTTCAGAATTTATTACTGAAATAATTATTAATAAAAAACTAATAAATTAATTAAACATAAATCAATAAATTAAAAATATAAATAAATAATATATATTTAATATAAATATATATAATGAAAAAAATAAATAATTAAAACCATATTAATGTATTTTTAATTTTAGGGCTTTTGTACATATTTATTCATTAATATTTATAATATTTGTAATATTTGTAATATATTAATATATTTTTATATTATATTTCCAAATATATTATTTATATAATAATAATTTTTTTCTACGTTAAATATTATATATATATATATATATATTGATAAGGGATTTAGAATTGTAAATCAATATTAATTAAAAATATTGGCTTATTATGTAGAGTAATGAACATTTCATTGAATGTAATTTAATTTTCAATTGAACATCTAACAAAAAAATCATACATTGATTTCACACAAAAAGAAATATAATTAATGTCCTTTAATATACAACAAAAATATAGATTTTATATATGAAATTTATTTAATTTTTAAATTTCATTTCAGATATATATTTTTTATATATGATATTTCATATATATTAAAATCATAAAATATTATCATTCATAATATTTTAATTTAATATAAATTATTTATTACTTTTTAATATTTTTTAAAATTTATTCACCCTTATTATTATTTCTTTCATTAATATATTCTACATATTATATAATGTTATTTATTTCTCACACAAAAATATTTACATAATTAATGAAATAGTATCTCGAAACATGTACACATAATATTTATTTCATTTATTCAAATTTCACTATTTCTTTTAGAACTTCATAATTTATCAAAGAATATAGAATATATTAAATTTTTAATATGAAAATTATATTAATTTATTTTTACTATTATTAACCTTATTATTATATATTCATTTAATTATTTTTTATTGGTTATTATTTTTTTCAAATTTATTGATTTTATATAAAAAATATATATTTTTATTTAAAATGTTTGAATACATTCAATATGTATTCAAATTCATTTAAATATATATATAATTTTTTATAATTTATTTAATTAATAATAAAAATCCTTTTGTAAATATTTTTAAGGTCAAATAAAATTTAACATTCATGAATTATTATTATATATTAATTAATAATTTTATGAATATATTTTAAAATAAATATTTATAAGTAAATAAATTCGTAAATTTATATTTATTGTATTTATCAAATTTTATATTTACAATTATAAATAAATAAAAAATAACATATTAATAAAATTATTTATATAATTATAATTACATAAATATATATCTAAAAAATTATAAAATTTTAAAAAATAAATTTAAATATAGAATATATTTACTAGATGTATATTTATTTTTATATTTATTTTACATTTATATATATATATATATATTAAATTATAATAAATTTCAGAAAATAATGAATATATCTACTATATTTATATTTATATTTATTTTAATTTATTAAATATATGTATAAATATAAAAATATATATAATGAAATAAATAATTTTAATCATATTTACAAATATATTTATTTATAAATTTATATTAACCATATTAATTAAATTCTATATTTATAATGATTAATAAATATACATAATTATTGTAAGTATATATCTAAAAAATTGTAATTAAATAAATGGAATTTTATATAATTAAAAAATTATAATAAAAATATTAATTAGCGAATATAATTTAAATATTTCTATGACTATTTTTATTAATTTAGTATTTTTGTATATATATTTATATATTTAATTATTTTAATATTTACTGATATAAATAAATATACTGATATAAATATATTTATCATTATAAATATATTTTAAAAAATTAATTTTTTTAATGTATATTATCTATATTTAAGAAAATATAAAATATAAATATATATTAATTTTAATTTTTTTTTAAAAATATTTAAATGTTTATAAATAAATTATTATATTTTTCAAAAATTATAAAATTATAATTAATATATTTAAATAATTAATATTAATAAAAAAATTTAATTGTAAATATATATATTAAATATGTCAATACTTTTATAAAAAAATAAAATGATATCAATACAATTATATTTAGATAAAAATTTTATTAAATATATTTACAATTTTTTTATATAGTTATAACTACGAACAAAACCCTCCATCATCTGCGCTAATGTTTTATTACTAATAAGGATTTCATTAATTAGTGCTTTTTAGCGATGAGGTAGATGTATCTTAATCAGTCCTAATAATTTCTAATTAAAGGGATATTTACTCGTCCAATAACATTCATTCTGAAAAAGTGATCTTATATCAGTGATTTTTTATTTTCTCCCTAAAAAAATTATATTTATCTACACATTTTTTGTATCACTACGAATACCCACCTAGATCTTTTAAAAATAACCCTAACCACACAGATTTGAGTCATGTAGTTCTGTCTCACACCTATGCTGAGTTATTCAACCACTCCCCCTTAACCTTCTATTAGAATAATGATGCATTATATATGAGGTATATTATTTTTTCGCCTCCTCTCATGTTTCTTGCTTGTTACGGATTGGTGGTGTCTTATCATGAAAAGTTATAATATCATGGTGGTCTCTTGTTCAATGTTCAGGAGCATTTTTGATTAAGTCCCCACCACCATTCATCCTTATATTGTGGTTCATTGTTTGTGGGTCTCTATGTTATTGATTTTACTAAACAATATATCACATATGTTCTAATTAGTTCATGTGTAGTGTGTTGGTTTTTGTGTTTCTAACCAACACCATGACAATAAAAATTTTCATGGCCTTAGTCCCTCTAATTCAATGATTCCTCTAACACTACACCATACAGGTTCTCATTCAAATTTTAAATTAAATGAATTTCTATGGTAGAGTCAGGTCGTTTCGTAACCATAAGAATAGCATATATATGATGGATTTAATAAGGCTGAAATATATTATAATAAATATTTCATATATTATATCTAAAAAAAATCTTTTTGATGTTTTTATTATTTTCAACTAACACTAAATGAAAAAAATTTAAAACTATATATTAAGATAATAATATTTTATTTCTCGTTAATATTTATAATTTTTTCTAATACATAATATAAAATCATTTCATTAATATATTTTAAAATTAAATGTTTTATATTCTTATAATTTATTATAGATGATTCTTTGGTATTAAATATTATAAATGCCTATGATATTTTACATAAAATTGACATGGTTGATTTAGCTTCAAATATTATGGAAATACAAAGCTTCTCTCAAATGTTTGATAAATTATAGGTGATATTTTTTCATAAGATGCTTTCAGATTGATATAATATATTTTTCCATTTATTGAATATTGATATATTTCTATAATTTTTCTCATATATATATTTGTGTGTGTGTGTGTTAATTTCAATTTTTGGAAAAATTTATCGTTTAATTTATTGTGGGATTTCATACATTCAATAATAAAATACAGGATTACGTTAGGTTAATTTATTTGTAATGATGTTAGACAGGAATTGTTAGAATTAATTTTGAGTTATATATATGAAATATTTGTTGTTTGGTAAATTATACAATGGAATGAAAAATTATGAATATCATTGTAACATCTTGGACCTGAATGCTTCATAACATTGACCTGGGCACAGTTGGTCACATATCCTGAAGCACATTTCCCCAAATGTAAGAGGGTTTCAGCTAGCTTCTAGGGACTAGGGGGTACTATGGGGAGACTATACCCTCATTACTGGAGTGTTTCAGAGTGGAATATCAATCAAATAAAAGTTGAATATGAAATAATAACATTATTATAATATATAACAAACAATGATAGATAATTTTTTTAAAATTAATATCATAAAAAATGATGATGATACATGACTTCTACCTCTAAAAAATAGCCAATAAAATGTATACAAGTATGTAGTACAATAAATTTAGGAAAATTATGGAAGGGATAAAATTATCCTACTAGCATCATAATCCTCATCTATGTCCCATGCTCTCCAAGATCTAAGCAGAAATAAAGATCATGTAGTATGGACCTTTCTCTTATATACACAAGAAATAATATAGTCTTTTGTGCATAAAAGGAAGCCCAAACAGGGTGTGAGATAATATACCAGTAGTAAACCACCCATGGTCGGTTCCATCTAGTTATTTAATTTATAAATAAAAGTGTATAGGAAAAATATTAAAAGTAAAGTACATAAAGGTATACATATGACCAGTGCAGCTACTCATTTATTTTCTAATTCATTTAATCAAATTAATTATGAAATATTTCACTAAAATAATATTCGATCATATTTTGTTTAATAATTTTCATTTATGAAATCAATCTAATTTAATTTAAATTTCATGTAACCTTGAAAAAAACCCATCATTTTTATAAGCATATTTATCAAAATATTCTTGCAGAGGCCATCTATATGTGTTTGTCAAGACTAAATCCATGAATGTTCTATTTCATGGGATATTTTTCGTATAATCCATTTCATTTATAAATCAATTAAAAATCTAATAACATATATATAAATCAACAGTTGGAATCCAAGTCTCACTTTAGGTGTAATATAATGAACACCCTATGAGCACATCCATATAGATCCTTAGAAACCAAGGTATTCCTCTCAGTGCTGTATAAGAACTATTCCATTCAATTATGTCCTTAGAGGTCCAATATGGAGAGCCCAAGTATCACCCATGTGACAATGAACAATTTCACATTGCGTGTTCCCATGGAATTATTAGATAAATCCATGTATCACTTAAGATATAATTAAATGCCTCAATTCCCTTATTTGGATGTTACATAAGGAGTTCATATATTAATCACTCATTATAAAGGTTCCATCCCTTATTTTCCATCAATGGGATTCTCATTTCAAAACTTGTTCCAGCCAAGAAATATAATAATTTAACCTAATTAAACCCATTTAATCAATTCAGATAAACATTCTATGGTCCACAGTAAGAAAAGTTCGTTTAAAACTCACCTCAAAAGATGAAACAATATATTGGTGATGCATAGAATGATTTACATAAAAATAATCAAAAGGTAAACCACTATAAAAAAATTTAATTCTTTAACAACTTATTCTATGTAATAACAACTATTTAACTGAAATAGTAATTTCAATGTGATGAGGATTTAATGATTAAGCAAGCTATTACATAATAAGGGCCAAAATTCAAGGTAATTCTATCCCTTAAACTCAATAAAGCTCATTTACAATTTATTACTCCAATCAATTTATAAATAACAATTTAATTTGAATATCCAATGATATGAGGATAAAGGAACACTTAAAGGTGTCCATGTCTAAACCAACCATGGTGGTTCATCTATATAACAAAGTAACATAAAGGGTATTCCAAAATCAATTCCCATGACCTATAGCATTCATTGATGGTCCCTTTAATTTCATAGGCCATGGGTAAAAAATTTATTTTGGATTTAAAACCATTTAAGGTGATGCCCATAAACTAGGAATGTGACACGAGGACATATATAAACACCTCAACATATAGGTAAAGGCACAAGACAACCTACCATAGGTCCATTGTTGATAGATCATATAGTCTCAACTCATTATTTGACTCATATTGAGAGAATTATCAAATAATGAAAAAAGAACCTAATAATAGGGGATATTATCTTGCACCTTAATCGAGAAGTCAATACCATCAATAAAAACATAAAATTAAAATTCAATTGAGAACACACTATTGTGGATTGAGTGATATGATTTTTTCTTGAATCATAGATCAAGCATACGAGGTATATTAATTATAGGAATATCCACAAAGAGAAAGCTAAAAATTCCAAGCCTACTCTGGGGAAAATTAATAAGTTTAAATAAGATGAAAAATATTTTTAATTAGTGTAAAGTGGTTTTATTACACAATTTATCTATGTCACATGGTTTGGATGCATGGTTTCAGGAAACTGTGTACCAACTGTGAATGAGTAGCTGTAGGGAAGGAGAATAGCACACACTATACCCAGACTGCTTTACTAGCTTCATGCAAATAGTAACAAAATCCACTTTCAAAATTATAGAGATTTCCACATGGTCATGTCGCCCAAATCAAAAGTTTTGGATTATCCATGAGTCCTTACCTTCTCTATGTCCATGCCTCACATGAATTATCATACAACTCTGCATGCACCGAATATTTTAAACTGACCATGCACCATGATAATTTAAAAAAACATGTGTTCTAGGATCTTATGTAGACCCATGTACTCTCAAAACATCCAAACCATGAAATGGATTACGTAATATTATATATATATATATATATATATACATTCTAACTAAGAATTTACACAAAATAATGGATTTATACCTCAAATAAGAACCATGTTCATAAAAACATTCCCATTAAGTAGATCCATAGCAAAATTTCCCTTCCAAGGATGGTGAATGATATTCTATGAATATCACAAGACATTTTGATCATACATTTTCTTCTCACTCCCAGGTCGCATCATGTAATCGACCCTCCTATCACAACACATGTACTAAATGAACTGACTGGACTCAGTGAACTATTATTCTATTATCCTCAATACATATATGATTAACCTCAAATGATGCATATACTTGTAAGTGAAATTCCTTCAATTGAATGGAATGAGACATGTATAAATAATAGTGTCACATTTGATAGACAAGTAAGAAATGATGCATGGCCCAGTTCCTCTGTGGTAACTAAAATTGATAAGCTACAGAACCGACTCTCTCTAGAATCAGGAACTGTAACATTCCAAGTAATTGTAAAACAATACATTTTCATATCTACTAATATTTATGAATACAGTATTATGTTTAATTAATAGGGGATTCTATTTATGATAGCATACTCGACATAAAACAAATGGTTTCTCTAAGATATTATATGGCACAGAAAACTGAGTTATACTGAAAAATAGTACATTATTAGTATTATTATTTTAAATAGATGTTATATCATAACAATTTTATTAGAGGAAAAGAACAGAACTAACTCTATTTTGTTTACAATTTTTTATTAAATGTTTAAAAAATTTTATTGAATTTTTCTACATTCATTTAATGAATTTTAGAGGCCTAAAATGAGATTAAATCTAATTCTTTTCATAAAACACTCTAATATTTTCTTAAAGGTAGATTTACAACCTTTTTACAGGGATCCCTTTTTTAAATATAGTTTCTGTCACTATTATATGCTACATTAGTCAAAATAAACTTCTTCTTTAGAAGAGTCAAATCAATATTTTATTTGGTTTAAATTTTGGCTTTTTTGGATAAAATTTATATTTTAATGAATAATAGGAAATAATACAATTTAATTTAAAACTCTCTTTTCATCTAATCTATCTGTATTGTAAGATTATCATTTGAATTGCTTTTAATGAAAATTTTGATTCTATTTTAATAGGTGAATATGACATGTTATAAGACTATTCAATGGGTTTGTTCGATGTTATCTCTCTATTTGGATTTTAACTAATCTCAATAAAATGAATACTGTAAAAATTGACCATATATATATAATATAAACATAGTATTTTATTAAATTATTTAAAAATCCTAAAAATAATTTAAAATCCAAAAGTGGCTATGATAAGGTCAAAATAATCATTATCTGTCTGTTCTGGGAAATTGATCTCACATATGTAAAATTAAAAACCTCTTAATAATTAAAATTTTGTTACTAATTTTAAATTTAAAAGAAAATAATTAATTTTAAACTGCAAATGTAAGGCTTTAAATAAAAATAATACATTTCATTAATTTATAGGATGAAAGTTTTTTTGAACTATAATCATTTTATCTTCTATATATATCAATTTGGAATAATTTTTATTAAACAATTAATTTGTATTAATTTAATTTTTTATGAATTTACATGGGTTAACATCCCATATTTTATACAATTGCACCCTCTCTTCTCTAATAGTCTCACATAAAAAGCATTTTTGATCATCTGAGATGAGCCCAAAGAACTTTATAGAACCCCTATCCGCATTTTTGGAGCCTTAGATTAGGTATAACACCCTTCTTAGAATAGTTAATGTGTTCTTCAAAGATGATCAACCGAAGAAGAGGTATCGTCTTATAAGTGTTTTTATTTTATTTCTTCTTCCACTTCATTTAAATATTCTTTTCCCATAATGAAATAATAACTCCAACATAATCAATATATAGTGATGTTATTTTTCAATATACCCCTAAATCCATCTTTGCTATGATCATATGATAAATTAATTAATCGATCGGGCATACCTTTGAATTGTCACCTCCACGAACCGATTTAGTTAATTTTCTATTAATCTCTATCAATATTGGATATAATGATATAATTAATATTAATATGTAATATTAATGACATATTTATCATTGTTAAAAAATGTTATTTCAATTATGTTCTTACCCTCCATGCACACAAAAATAATTACGTCATTCGTACTTACATGTGAACTATCACTTCTAAAAAGCTATCTGAATCTTTTTTATACCCAATATAACATGAATGATATACATAGATAAGTATACTTAAATGATTATTATTATGATAATAATATTATGATCATTCTGGAAATGAAAAATAATTATTACCTTATTTCCATATCAAACAATGAAATATGGAAATGTTACTCATGTGTACATACGACCTACCATCTCCTTGAATATAACATTGTTGATTTTTTATAACCATAATTAATTGGTTGATTTATAAAGTATGATTAATTTATAAAAGTGATTATTATTTCTTCAGTACTATTATTAAGATGATGGAATTATGACCGCATGGACTAGTGACATCAAAACCACATTCTTTTTTACTGAGGTACTCAATATACACAAAACATACGATACGAATGTAAATAATTATATAATTTTCATAACATGGGAATATGGACAGTTAAGAAATAATAAACATGAAAAAATTCTCATGCATGTATTAATTAATCTATGTTCATTATTTCGTAATATATATATTGTACATGATGAGTCAAACTCACACTAAAAGACTTCATCTAAATCTCCTCAATTGAGGTGTATTTGGATTATATACACCATTTTTATACGATGTGTAAAAAAATAGGGAAATTCAATTGAATTCAAATTGTTTCAAAATGAATATGTTTTATATAAAGTGTTTTAATAAATGAAAAAAGTATTGTTCATTTAATATATGCGGCAGCAACAACCTTTCCACCGTCGTGGCTATTATTATTTTTTGATTCGACCTGAAGAAGTAATGTTTTTAAAATACTATTAATTAACATTTTATATTTTTAGTTATTTTGTTATTTAAAATTGTTTTGAGAATGAATTGACTATACAAATATTTTAAAATGATATGTTTTGATTTCTATGTGGAAATTTTATTTTTCTTTTATGCATGGTTTATGTGTCATGATGATTTTATGGTTTTTGAGAATTGATTTTGTATATGGGAGGTTCCATGATAAATCAAGGATGGGTGTGCCTGTGAAAGCTCCCCCAATGGCATAGGTAATGAGATGATGTTAAACGATAAAGTTTCTCCTAAGAGATTTGGGGAATATACTATGATGGTTATTCCAAAGTAACTGGGAAGGTTACTCCCTTTGTTTCTTTGAAATATATCATGTAAGTATGATATGGATGACACATGTAAACTTTATTATTTATGACTACAACAATGTTTTGTAGGATTCTTATGATTTTATGGGATTATAAATATTCCTGGAAAAATATTTTCTTTCCTTAATTTATATCCATTACTGAGATTTTTGTTCTCATCCCACATTATTTAAATCTCTTCATAGGGTTTAAGGATGTGTATGAGAATGGATGAAATCTAGAGTATATTTATCAAGAAAAATAAATCAAATTTACTTTTAAATTTTTTATATTATGGATGAAATTTATGTTATTGTTGTGGTATCAACATTGTATAATTTTTTAATGAATTTTTTATTTCATAATTCCCTAAAAATATAATCCTTAAAATATCCTCAATGTGAATTATCGACATAACCTAATACTAAAAGGTGATTAAGTATGGGGACATATAGATGGTATTAGATTATAGTTTAGAAAAAAAATTAGAGGTTATGATATTGGTAATTTTGTATCCATAAATTATTTGTACATTATGGTCAATTGAAATGATATATAATTTTAATATTACCATGATTGTTCGTCTAAGATATGTTTGTTCAGAATAATTTTCCATAAAGGAAATTTAGAATATATGATGGGGCAACATCAAGAAGATATTGTCCTTCTAAAATAGCATCCACATATTGTTGTCATTAGAAATGAATTGTTTTTTTTTTGCAGTGATGCAGTAGTTAAATATAGTTATAAAGGGTTATGGTATCCATGCACGAGACCAACAAGATCAACCATAGTGGAAAATATTGGTAGTGGAACATTTCATGAAGGAAAATTCTCCATCATTAAGAGGAAAATATGACCCCATGCTAGATGAATTCTGGATTAAGGAACTAGAATAGGTTTTTTTGTCATGGGGTGATCATAGAATAAAAATATTCACCTTGTTGTTTACCATTATGAAGGCCGAGCTAATTAGTAGTGGTCGATGGTTATAAATATCAAACACAGTGAGGAGATTGATGCGCTGGATTGGGTTGAATTTGAAGGTATGAATCTTGATAAATATTTTCCTAGTATGGTTCGACATAGGATAGAAAAAAAATCAAATTGATTCATGATGAGGAATTTATAACTGCTTATGTTGGAAAAATCACATGACGAGGAAGGTATTCTTCAAATTTCATCTCATATATTGATAGTAAAAGAATTCATTTTTATTCAGGATTAAAAAAAATTATCAAAGAGTGATTAATTCTCGTACATTTCAAATATGATTAAAATTTGATTGATTTACCTAGATGGTGGAAATATAGATTTCCAATGATCATGTGTTCTTTGAAAAAAAATATAATAAGTCATCGATGTGGGAGGAGAAAGGTAAGAACTATTTAAAAATTATAATGCTATGAAAATTAGGTTTACAATCTGTAAAATGTTTGTTAAAAATAACATTGGAGAATGCCTTTGTAATTATGGTAAGTTCATCATATGTGGTAAGAGTGTACATAATGATTTTAATTTCACAGAAATATATATTAATGTAGCTAAGAAAAAATATGATATATAATTAGTACAATGTTTTAAGTTAAATGAGATGGTTCATTATGAAAATGGGTGTCGTATGAAGAACTATAATGAAGGGAAGAAGTTGGACTATAAGAATAAATGTGTGGTTAAATCCTTTGAAACTATGTTAGCAGCTGTTAACCCATCAATTAAAGATGTATTAGGTACATTATTTGTTTATTCAGATTATGCCAAATTTTTTTATTCTTGATTTATTCATTCATTTATTTCAGATAAATTTCTAGAATATATATGGAATTCCACCTCATGAAATGAATCCATATATTATAGAAACAGCATCACGTAGAAATGTTGAGAAAATAATAAAATATAACAATAATCATGTCCTTGTCTTTGAAAATAATATACCTACAAATATTATTGTTTTTACTATACTAGATTTTGATGTTATTATAGGTATGTATGGTCTTTCACATTACCTTGTTATGATTGACTGTAGAGCTAACTATATTTGTTTTTAGAAAAAAATTCAGTTTGGGTATATGAATAAACCCTTATATATGATAACATGTGAGGATGTTGAGAAAATACTAAAAGATATAAATTATTTCTACCTTGATCATACTGACGAAAATATAAAATTTTTCATATTAATGATGTTCTAGTGGTAAATGAGTATCATGATGTTTTTACCGATTATTCTCCTCGTATTATACCATATAGGGAAGTCAAATATACTATTGATTTAGTTTCAGATGCTATGAAAATTTATAAAACCTGATTTTTAATTTCTCAAATTTATATTTTATAGTTAAATATGAAATGTAATGTGTTATTTGATAACATTTTTATTCGACCTAGAACATCCCCATGGGGTTCTGCTGTAATTTTTGTTAAAACTAATAATGGTTCAAAAATACATTATATTGATTATAGAGACTTGAATAAAATAGCAATTAAAAACAAGTTCCATATTTATCCAATCGATGATTTGTCTGTTCATCTCGAGGGAGATCAATTTTTTTAAAGGTAGACAAGATGTTGGGGTACCATCAGTTGAATGTAAAAGATGTAGACATTCAAAAGACAATGTTTCATACTAGATATGTTAATTATGAATCTATATTTATGTTATTTTGGTTAACTAATGTACCTATTATATTCATGGATCTTATGAATATAATTTTATATGGTTTCATGGATATGTTAATGGTTGTCTATATTGATGACATTTTGGTATATTTTAAATGTAAAGAAGAGCATGAAAGTCATTTAAGGTTTACTTGAAAAAGATAAAATAAAATAAAATATATGGAGAATTTGTAATGTTTGTGTTTTGGTTAGAATGAATTTCATTACATGGTCACATTTTTTCTAAAGGTGACATAAATGTTGATCATGTTAAAGTAAACATTGTAGAATAATGGCCATGACCCACAAATATAACAGAGATTTATATTTTTACCGTTTCAGAAGGATATTACATGAGGTTTGTTGAAAACATTACATGGTTATCTGGACCACTGATTATGTTAACTCGAAAAGATGTTAATTTCATCAGGATAATTGAATGTGATGATTTATTTCATGAATTGAAAAGAAGATTATTGAATTCTATAGTTTTAGCAGTACCTTACATGAATGGTGATTTTATTAAATAAAGTGATTTTACATTTAATAGACATGGTTTTTTCTAATTAAAAATTATTTGTTAATTTTTTATACATCGGGTCATTTGAAAATCCATTAGTCAAATTAACCTACACATGATTTGGAATTATCTGTTGTAATTTTTGATTTAAAAATTTGTGAGGAATCATTTCAAGGGATTAAAGTGTGAAATATATAGTAACCACAAAAGTTGTCCTTATATATTCACATAGAAACAATTTACCATGAGATAGAGAAAATGGTTTGAATTAATCAACTATTATTATTTCAAGATTCATTTCCATCGTGGAAAAGAAAAAATGTGAATGGTGATTTGAGTTAGAAATGTAATTCTAGATTAATCATGTTATCGTTGTAATGGGATCCATTGGTTAATGATTTGATGAATTCTGTCTTAGAAGTTGTTGGTGATGAAAATTCCTCTATTCTGTTTCATGTGGAAGTGAAATGATCTCTATCAGATAGAATTAAGAAAGTGCATAAAGAAGATAGTGAGTTGTGGGAAATGGAAGAATTGGTTCAGAATGGTAAGATACCATAATTTAACATTGATATAGAATGTGTTTTGAGATTTCAGAGGAGGTTATGTGTTCATTAGGATTCACTATTTAAGAAATATTTTTTGTGCGAATTGCATAGTTCTCTATTTTCAGTTCATGTTACTAGTACTAATATGTATAGAGACCATTAAGATTATTAATTGTGGGATGGAATGAAAAAAATATAGATGACATTAATTTAACGTGTTTGAAATGTCAGAAGGTGAAAGTTGAAGGGAATTTTCCAAAAGGGATGGTTCAGACAATTCTAGTACAATTGTTGAAATGGAAAAATATATCTATTTATTTTGTAGTGGGATTACCAATGACTTCCCGATGTAACAATGCACATTCATTTATTGTTTATAGATTGAAAAAAATCTTCTCATTTTCATCATATCAAAGATACAGTATAATTAGATCCACATTCAAGATTATATCTTAAGAATAATGACATGTAAAATTGTTATTCTCTCTCCATTGTATTTTATCATGATCTCAGGTTCACTTTTAACATTTTTACTGGCCTTGAAAGTTCATTAGGTACCGAATTAAACATTGGTACATCTTTGCTTCCTCAATATGATGGGATGAATGAATGAAAAATTCTTAAATTGGACGATATGATACGTGCTTTTTCAATTTATTACCATGGGTGTCGAGACTAAAATCCTTATTTAGTTGAGTTTCTATAAAATAACAGTTTTCAATCCAGTATGTAGATCTCACAATTTTCGGAATTAAAGGAAAGTGGTGTCAAAGTCAATGTTTTTTGGATGAAGTATGTGAAAGGTAGTTGATGGGACCAGATTGGGTAGATGATATGAAATTAAAATTTATGTTGATTTAGAACAACTGAGGATAACATAATGCAGACAGAAATATTTTTTGGATAACTAAAGGAAGGATATTTCATTATATGTAGATGATCATATCTTTCTCATTGTTTCACCATTAAAAATTATAACATGTTTTGGTAAGAAGG
This sequence comes from Viscum album, assembly GCA_963277665.1. Classification (NCBI taxonomy): domain Eukaryota; kingdom Viridiplantae; phylum Streptophyta; class Magnoliopsida; order Santalales; family Viscaceae; genus Viscum; species Viscum album. The sequence continues at coordinate 1,834,772,338 of OY728161.1, read as the reverse complement.
GAAAGATGAGTCGGTGGTACATTAGATCCAAAATATCCTAGAGAAAGCTTGAGCAGTTACCAACATAGTGGCATTAGCTCTATTTTTATCACATGCACACAATTGTTTTCCAATTTTCAATATTGAGAAATTATTTTTCAGATCTGTCTCTTGTTTTGAGGCCATAAGTAGTTCATTTAGAATAGAATCTTTCTTATGAGGAACAAGCAGTTTATATTTTTGACCACAAATAAAATGTGTTGGGGAATAAGATGATTTATTAGGTAACAGTATTATCATAAAATGAAAATGTTGAATATGACACAAGGTAATCTAAAAAATCATTGAGGGAGGAAAAACCCCCACTTATTAGATAAGTGAATAAAATTTTGAGGACACATTTTACAAAATGGTGGAAGGATCTAACATCCCAATTAATTATAAAAAATAAATTTTCAAATATATTATTATTTATGAATAAGATATTATGTTTTTATAAACTTTGATTCTATTTATGACAACATACTTAACATGTATCAAAAGTATTCTCTAAAATCTTATGTTTTACAAAAGATTGAGTTATACCAAAAATTTATAAATTATTAGTATTATTATTTTAAATGGTAGTTATTGCCTATCCACTATATTGGTCGGAATGATCAAAAATAACAATATTATATTTATACATTTTTATTAAATTTTTCAACTTTTATCTAATAAATTTTTGATGATTAAAATTTGAATAAATCTAATTTTAAGCTCAAGATACTCTAATATTTGTTTAAAGGTAGGTTTACCACCTTTTAATGGAGAATATTTTTTGTAAATATATTTTCTCCCACTTTTATATGTTCTTCAGTTCAAAATAAACTTCTTCATTGTATGTGGGACATTAAAATTTACTTTTGATGATATTTTGGTATTTTTCTGATAAAAATCATATTTTAATGACTAATGAAAAATACTACCTTTTAAATCAAAACTACATTTTTTTTTCTAATTAATCTTTATTACTAGAATATCATTTAAATTGGTTTTAAATTATATTTATATTATTTTTATATAACTTAATAAAATAAATTTTATTGGATGTAATTTCACATTAAAATTTTATGTAAACACATGTCAATCATTTGATGGTTTTCACATTTTAAAAACGCCATTTTTTATTCCGAAAATGAGATTAATTTTAAATTAAATTTTTCCACTTCCGTGAATTTAAATTTCAAAACCTAACTAACATAGTTTTAATCATTATGACTATTTTGGTTTAATATGATAAAAATAATTTTTTGTGAATCGTAACATTAGCATTTTATTTACCATAGTTAAAGGAAAAATTGTAAAAATAAGGGTAAAAATGATATTATAATAAAATAAAACAACCGTTAAAAATGTAATAGAATTATTTTATGAGTTATGGACATCCATGAAAACCCTTTTAATGAAATCTTGGACATTGGATTCCACATAGGTGTGACGATGACATTTTTTACATTTAATTTTAATGTAATGGAAAATATATCATATACAAGAATCTTATTAGTAGTTCAATTCTAATATGGGTTTATATAAGAGATAACTTTAACTAAAAATATTCATTATAAATATAAAAAGGATACCTACATCATGGTATATTATTTCTAATTTTTAGAAAATAAATAATAAAATTTAATTATGACATAATGATGATGCACTGGTTTCCTTATCATAGAAAGAATAAAATAAATGATATTATAAAAATTAAAATAAATATTAACTATCATAATTTATGTCATACATTATTTTTATCAGTAAATATGAAATTTTATAATACTATTAAATAGTTTGGATTGTTTTTATCTACCTATTTGGATATTATATAAATTCGTGAAAATGAATACTATAAAAAATGATATAATTGATATTCTATAAAAATAGCAATTTATATAATTATTTAAAAATCCAAAAAAGGTACATCCTCTTCACTAATAGTCACAATTGAAATTTCTTTTGTTTCAAACAAGATCTTCCAAAAAATCTTCATATAATCCGTACCTACATTCTGGAGTCCAATTTTTGTCTGAAACCCTTTTTATAGGTGTTAAGGTGTTCTTTAAACGTGATCAACAGGAGAAGAGGTATCATTTTTCTTAAGAGTTTTTATTTTATTTCCTCTTAAATATCATTAAAATATTTTTCAACCAATTTGAAATAATAACTGAAATATCCTCAATAAAATGAAATGTTATTATATTAATATCATCCCATAAATCTACATATACTTCTATTTAATGGGAATGTAATTATCAATTCATGTGTACTTGTAAATTATCACCTCAACGAACAGATTTAGTTTTTTTCTATTACCATCTATCAAGGTTTTTTATAATTAAGGAATTAATATTAATATGTTACATTCATGACAAAATTATCATTGTTAAACAATAATATATCAATTACATTCTTACATTCCCTGCACATAAAAACAATAACATCGTTTGTGAATACGTGTGAACTATCACATCCACAAAGAGAGGTGAATCACATTTGCTCCCAACATAACATGTATAAAAAATATAATTATATTTAAATGAATATTATGATGATAATAATATTATGATCATACTAGAATGATACAATAATAATTAACGTTTTTCAATAATGATCAATGAAATATGAAAACATTACCCATGTGTTCGTACGACCTTCCATCTCCATAAATATAACATTTTTAATTTTTCATAACCATAATTAATGGGTTTATTTAAAAATTATAATTACTACATAAAACTTATTATTATTTCATCAGTAATATTCTATAGATGATATAATTATGACTATATGGACTAGTGACATCAAAACCATGTTTATTTTTGACTGAAGTGCATAATATCAACTAAACATCCGATATGAACATAAATATTTATAAAAAAATTTAGAGTGTAAAAAAGTTATAAAAATAAATAATAAACATGATAAAGGATATAAATAAAGTATAAATTAATCTATATTTATTATTTAGGAAAGTAAATATTATTCTTGATGAGTCCAAGTCACATTAAGGGACTTCGTCTCAATCTCCATACATTGAAGAATATTTCCAGAATATACACCGTTTTTATGGTATATAATCAACCCCTTGGAGTATTAATTTTACTCGACATTTTTCAAAAGGAATCTTTTTTATATGATGTTTTATACTAAATAATAACTGGAATTTTTCCTTACATATGCAGCATCAACGACCATTCTAATGTCATGAACATTATTTGGTATTTGGATTCCTCCACAAGATGTAATGTTTTTTAAAAAAATTAAATACAACATTCTATTTTTAGGTACTTTGTTATTGAAAATGGACATGAGAATTAATTTATTATATCAGTATCCGCAAAGTATATCTTATGATTATAGTGTGGAAAATATATTTTCCCTTTATATAAGGTATATGTGTTTGGATTGTGTTATGGTTTATGGGAATTACTTATGTATTTGGGTGTTTCTGTGATAAAAAAAGTGAGGGTGAGCATGTGATAACTGTCTAATGCATTAGAAAATGAGATAGTGTTAAATGATATTTTACACCTATGAGATTTAAGGAATATATATTGAAGGGTATTCCAAATGTAGCCAAGATGGTTACACACTGTGTAACTGTTAAAGCTAAAATGTAAGTATGATATGAATTCAAAAAGTTGCCTTATGATTTCTATGATGTTTTTAGGAGTCAAATGATCTCATGGGTCTATGAATATTTGGGGAATAAAATTTTATTTTCTTATTTTATATCCCATATTTAGATTACTATGATAATCCCATGATTTTAAAATATTTAGACACGGTATAAGGATGGGTAAGAGAATGAAAGAATTGTATATGATTTTTATCATTAAAAAGAAATCATGTTTACTTTTAAATGGTTTATATTGTGGTATAAATGGATATTGTTTTAGTGGTATCATATTTTTATATATTTTATTTATTATGTATTAGCTATATCATAATTATCTAGAACATTGTACCTAAAGAGATCATTAATGTGAATTTTTAACATAACTCAAGAATATGAAATGTATTTGGTTGGGGCCTTATATGATCAACTCGAAATCTCTTATTAATTCTTACCCTATATCATAATTTTCCTATTTACCAACCTTGGTGATAATCTCAAGAAATCCTAATACCCAACATCAAACTCTTGAGGTCATTTACAGTGACCTAGACATAATTTCTAATAAGACAATGCAGTAGCCACCCTCTTCTGAATCAAATACGCTTTCCCTATTTTACCCTGGAGAATACGAAGTACATTCATATATTTCTATCTTACCTCAAACCAATAGAGGGTTTATTGTCATGAACTTCCTTAAAAAGGCTAATAAAGACCATAATAATAGTTGTCTAAATTCAATAACTGTAAGAGAATTCATCTAGGGCTATATGCCTCTCCCAAGAGGCCCAAAATCATGGACACATGCCCACAACATGTCCTCACTCACATGATTCATATACTCTAATTGGATCTCTATATGGTGGTAGTATGTTGTGCTTATATAAACCTATATAGAAAACACACTCTATATCCCTTTCTGTAACAACAAACCAAATCGGTGTCTATATTAGAAATGATAGTGTGTGGGACCCCATGAAGTGTTACTATCTCATGGATGTAAAACCATTCAAACTAATTTACCGTAAATGATTCCTTGATCTATTGGAAATTTTAATCCTTCATGAGTCTATCAGAAAACCCATACAACATCAGTTCCTCAAGGATACCTCGGTAAACATGTCATGAAATCCAGTGTGATTTCATCCCATTTCCACATATGGATTCATAATTGTTATAAAACAACAGTTCACCACTAGTGCTCCATGTTAACCTACTGATAGGTGGAACACCTCAAGAATGAACCATTAATATAACTATTCATACCCAAACACTCGAAATATAGATTTTTATACATATATATATATATATTCTGGTGATTAAATGATGGATTGCTTAAGGTAAATCTTGAATGTCTCGCATTAGCTCCTCATGAATTTCAATTGAAACCCATACACGGCCATGTACTCAGGGAATTTCATTCTCACCTATGGTCGAATCTGGAAGAGGGTCCCTACCATCCACCCTATAATATAGAACTAGGCTCTAAGAATGATACAAATGCCTCATCCTCAATCCATATAGTAGATTATAGGTAATAGCTAATGATGCTAGGTTGGTCGGATACTAGCTATCATACACCTCTAAGTGCATCTTATCGAACAAATCCTTCAGCTTATACTCAGTAATGGCCTACTAAACATCATATATCTATGTCCTCTTACTCAGTTCATTGTATACTAAATTTCCTTTACAATTCATATATGAAAACTCAGAATCAATACAGTATAGCTACTCAACCAACCTTCGATTCCTCAAATCCAGATCACACTTTTGAAATATTCACATGATGATTTTATGGTCCATTTACAGAAAAATATTATCACCATGTAAGTAAAGCATACAAAATTTTAATACATTAAAAACATAAAGTAGATCAAGATCATGTGTTAGGTAATTCCTCTTTTGTCACCTTAACTACAAATACCGATACACAATGAAATTATCCCCCCTGTAGAATAACTTCACATAGCCCGATACATGATGAATTTAACTATACACGGTATCTTTTCCCCATATCTGGCTTGATTAGTATTGATGCTGAATCCAATCACCCTTTCATATACCGAATGGCCTTCTTGTATGAATTGGACCATACAAACATACCACCTTTCTTAGTTAGTCCCATATGTGGTGCCTCTATGACTGATAATTTTTATATGAAATTCTTGGAGTAATTGGTTATCCCAAAGAAATATTGTACCTAAATTATGTTATTTTGATTTACCAAATAATAAAATCCCTCAATTTCTCTAGTTAAACTGAAACATATGTCTCGGAGATAATGTGACCGATGTAGTTAATCTGATCCATCCAGAAGTGTAACATTGTGATCATACTATATAACTACTTCTATCTAAATACAATCAATATGATTTCAAGATGTGTGGCATGGACATGTTTATTATGATGATACACAAAGATATCATACATGAAAACCACTAAAAATGAATCAATATAAGGATGGAACACTCCGTTTATTAGTTTCACCAAGGAATTTGGCACATTCATGAGACCAAACAACATAACCAAATAATCTTATGGATTATACGAACTAACAGGGGATGTAAATGGTATGTATGGTGGTCTAACACACACATTATGATAATACAATCTCAAATAAATCAATAGCAAAATTTTATCTCCTCAGTTATAGTAAATGAAATCATCTTTCCATGGTAGAGGATACCGGTTCTTTACTTTTAGTTTGTTCTATTTCTGATAATCCACTCTTATATTGAGTTATTTTCTAACTTTTTTGGAAAATAAGAATAGAAAACAACATGACGAAGTAATTTATTAAAAAAAACCCTTTTATTTAATGAATTTTACTATCTATTTATATCTAATATCTCTTTAGTTTATAGCCTATATGGAGGAATTGTTTCCAGTGCATCTACTATCACTAGCTTGAGAGAGAAACCCACCTCCATAACTGGATTTCAACCTGAAAAGATGTCTCAAAATATGTCCATAAAATGATCAAAAACTAGAAGGAAATAAGTCTGCTATGTTTCCTTATATTCCAGATATAAACATTGTAACACACAAAGCATCCATGGTATTTTTCTCTTTGAATAATACAGTAGTGTGAGTTGTACGCAACTTCGAGTTCTATTACACACAACAACCAATCAAACTAGCCGTTATGAATAGTAATGCGAACTATTTGAAAATTTATACATTTTATCATTCAAAGTGGAATTCATTTTTGGAAACGGAATATCGAAATTATCGTAGGATGAATTTTTGGTACATTTCTGATGACATTCATATTTTGATGAATAGTGAAAACTACTAAATTTTAAATAAAAAATCATTTTTAATATAAATAATTAATAGTGATAAATTATTAATTTGAGTGGTTTTAAAGTATATTTAGAATATATTTTTACCATTTAAAACAATTTTGTTAATTGGATATAATTTCACATTTACACCAGACATAAACAAGTGTGAGTATTTTGATAGTTATTATTTCTTAAAAACATGCTTTTTGTTTTGACAGTGGGAATAAATTTTAAATTTATTTATGCCACTCTTGTATTTTGAATTTATAAAAATGGATGACATATTTATAATCAGGAGGTCCAAATTACGTAAATAGTTAACTTTTATTTTTATACATTTTGAATAATTACTTCGGTAAATAATTTATTTACCATAGTTAAAGGGTAAATCCAGTAAATAAGCTTAAAAAATAATATTATAATAAGAATAATTTACCCTAAAACGTGTCATAACCCTATTGGTTGATACATGTCCGACCATGGGAATATTATAGTCGATTTTGGGACCCCATGGATCAACTTGTAAGTGATAATGAGCCTTTATATTAATTAAGTTAATGTAAATACAAAAATGACATAAGTATATATCTTTTAGAAGAACAATTTTTACACAAGGTTATATATGTTATATTTTCAAATATAAATATTAATTAGAAATAGAAAAATATTCTCTACATAATGGTATTTTATTTATAATTTTTAGACATTGAATAATTAAATTTATTTATGACACAATAATGATGCATTATTTTCTATGTTAATGAAGGAATCGAATAATTAGTATTATAAAAGTAAAAATAAATATACATTTAAAGATTTGATGACATACAATAATTTTATTGGTCAATATGACATGTTAGGATTTATAAAATGAATTTTTTTTGAATTTATAAAGTTGATAAGACTTTAACAAAAATCAATTACTAAATATTGTCAAAATTGACATAAAAGAGTTTTTAAAACAACTATTAAGTAATTAATTGATATTATATTCCTAAAAATCTAAGGATCAAACAAGGGACTTAGATAATGATAGATTTATTATTAATGTACCACTTTGGGGTCTCTTATAAGTTTATAGTATGGTTGTTGACTATATAATGTTAAAATAAAAAGAGACATGGTAAATGTCAAACTATTTAACTAAGAGTTAAATCAAAAAGATAAAGTTAATATAGTGACTGAAACCTATCTAAAACCTATTGGTTGATATTTTTTTGACCTATAATCTCCTTAAACTTTAAATAATTCACTTTTGAGCCATTATAAATTGAATATTAATTTATTATAAAATAATATTTCTAGCTTTTCCTAAGGTTCTCGTCACCCATGTTATAAATGGAAACTCCCCCTTCTCACTAATTCACACCTTCAAAGCCTTTTGCCTATGCCAAAACCTGCCCAAAAATTCTCTCAACTTCCCTCAATTCAACCTAGAGGCCTTATTTGGATCATAAAGACAACCAAAGGATCCTTTCTGATCAAATCAAAAGGAAGAACCCGAAGAAGATGTAGTGTTTTCACCACCCTATTTCAAGTTCCTTTCTTCTTCCACTTCGCCTTTCTTTGTTATTTACATTATAAAATAATAACTCTAGTATCTTCTATATACTGTGATGTTATTGTAAATATGATATAAACATATTCATTATTCTATCCATCCTTTGAATGACATGTCACCATACGTGGACACGTATGGCTTACCGTCTCCATATCGTGTTGTAATTGTTATTCAAAACATTATTATTTGGATGGGTGTGATAATGATGTATAATTGAAGTTAATAATAAATATAACATCATAATTATTTTGTATATATGATACAACATCCAATTATATATTATTTTAATATCAAAAGAATGATATTGTCGCTCGTGCGTACGTACGGACTACCGTCTCCACGAACATTATGAGATTCATTCCCCATCGTATCCATTCAAGACTAGTTTTCATTTGATGATAAAAAATAAAGTTTAAGGAATTAATATCATTTTTAATGTGTATAAGATACAACATATGGATAAAAAACATGTCTTATGTAACAAAACATATTAAAAATTGAGTAAGTGAACGCCCGAAGCGACGATAATACTAAAATATTATGAAAAAAACAATATTAAAAGATCATATATGATATCATATTTTTGTATATGATTCTTGAATAATTTAATAACAATTATTTAACTATTATACAGGACTTTAACCTACCCTCAACCAAGGAAAAGTAAACGATATGGGTTAATTGTTCAATCTCTTCATTATCTGAGGTTGTTTATACGTAATTATCTACTAGGACATCTTTATCATCCATATCCATGTTTCATAAAAATGTATTTCAAAACATTATTAATATTTTTATAGACTATGGGTTAAATTCATTTATAACCTTGTTTGACTTTTTATACGATGTTTATAATGGAATATTTCTGTGGTTTTCCAAACAAGGACCTTTTTGTCCTTTTCGAGAAATTTAAGGTAAAAATGTCTTTTTTTAACTTATACGGCGGGTGCGGCTATTTTTTGCCATTATAAAAATTGTTGAATCTTCCCTTAAAATCTCATAAGAATATAATCAAGGTAAACGTTTTCTTTTATAATTATGTGACTTTTAAATGATTTCAAAAAAGAGATATTTCTCTCAAATAGTTTTGATTTTATCTATGTCAACATCCTTTAATTGATTATATGCTTATTTGAAGTTGATTTATTATGATACAAAACTTCCATATTTTATTGAATGTATTGTGATATGTTTGACTGTTGATGTGTTATTTTTATACCATTCATGGTTTATGGATAAAGTATTGACATTTCGTATGCTAGTTTTAATATGAATGTTTATGTTATGTTTAAACCTTTTCATATGTGGAATACATTGGACTTAGTAAGTGATGGGTGGAGCCCGCTATAGCTTCTCGATGCATTGGTAGGTCTAATGAGACAAACTAGTGTCTTGGAACAAGCCCTTGACAATATCTTATAAGTAGTCGTGGCACAATTCTTTGACTTTGTGGTTATGATAGTCTGGCATTATGCATTCCATCATTATAAAAGTGGTTATTGATATTTCATGTGATTATTCGACTAGTAAAATATCCATGTGAATAATTAAATGGAATTATTTCATTTTTTTCTGCCATATTAAGCTAAATTTCATGTTTGAAAGTCTTTTGTTTTAGTTTTACATTGCCTTTAATGTTTATGCTTATTTATGAAAGTTTCCACTATATTGTTATCCTTACTGGGCATCTGAGCTCACCCCTTTCTATGTTTTATTTTTCCCAGGATGAGAAAAAGTATTTTATGAATGAATTGTAGGTATATTATAAGGGGATAGAAGTGTAGAGACAAGATGTTATTGTAGTTTTCACATTATGATGTAATGTAAGACTTATGAATGTATCTAGTGATTCCAAGGCTACTAAACTAATCGGTCTTTCGAGACTTGATCTTTTGTGATAATGCTAATGTTATGTAATAATGCACCGAATCTGGGCAGCTGGGGTTGGGGCGTTACTGTTGGTATCAGAGGAAGTTTAGTAAAAACCTCGGAAGGTATATTTAGATAAACTATGATTAGAGAACATAGACCTAAGATGGAATTTGAGGATTAGTATAGAAGAATGTCCTAAAATTTTGGTATTGTATATATTTTGTGAGTATTCCGAGAAATAAATCCCTGTCTAAATATGAGTAGGTAGAGGTGGATCTTGCACAGATGTACCTAGGGGTAAAACCCGAAAACCCCACATTGAGCTAGACTCGAAAGGGAACTGTTGCCCGACAATGGGCCTTGCTGCACTCTTGGTTACGACACTCCCGGTGGATATGCTTAGGATAATTATCATTTTATTTAAAAACCATTATGAAGGGTTTATGAGTATATACTCCCTCAAAGAAAACATTTTTTTATGATTATGGATTATATCCATAAACTGTTAAATTTATGTTATGTTTTTTCACATGTTTGGAATTATGTATTTTGATTCATAAACCGATCCAGTTTATGTCATTGCATAGAAATGATGCATAGTAAAAGGAATGGAAACCAGATATACTCAGGCACTCCATGTAGGGATTTCCCCCATGCTCAAGATAATTATTGTGGAGCTGGTGATATAACTGGTGTTGATCATCTTATCACCATACGGGGATAACTCACTCGGGTTATGAATAATAACCTTTCCCATATAGAGCACCCTGATCCATAGTGTGGAGGATCAATGTTAGATTTCTTCATGAGGAAACAACCACCAACATTAAATGGGGGTAAAAATACACTAGTAGCGGAGCAATGGATAATTTACTTAAAGAAAATATTCCATGCCTTGGGGAGTAGCGAAAGGGGAAAAGTTATCATGGCAGTTTACTGCCTCACTGGAGATGCTGACCATTGGTGGTCATCGATTCATAACACGAAGAAAGATGATGATGTATCAAATATGGAATAGAGGAAGTTCAAAGTGATTTTCATAGAAAAATACTTCCCTCGTGACCATCAAGCAGATATGGAAAGGAAATTTCTGATTCTGAGACAAAACGAGGATGATAATGTCACAAAGTATGAGGCTAACTTTACAAGGATAGCGAGGTATATTGCAGATTATATACGTTACCCAAGAAGAAATATTGATCATTTTTTTGATGGGATAAGATTGTTTCTCTGTCGAGCATTAGTCTCACAAACCATCTTGTTGTATGAAGATATTGTCTCATGTGCTATCAAGAAAGAAAAAGAATTATCTAAATCTTATGACTTTAAACAAAAGAAATGGAAGAAGAGATCTGTTGATCACTCTAGAAATGGAAATATGGGTAATAAGGGAATGGTTGATTATCCATCCTGCATTAAATGTTGGAAGAAACACACCTTTACTTTCTTGAAAAGAATGGGAGTCTGTTACAAGTGTGGTGAAAATGGCCACCAAGCTTTTGATTGCAAAGGGAATAAAGAAGTTACTGATGTTCAATGATACAATAGTATGGAGATGCAATATTTTGAAAATGAATGTCCTAAGAGTCATGGGAACTTACATTAGAAAAGGACAAGGGATCAAGGCCAAGCTTATGATATCAATACTGATGAGGTAGAAGCTCCGAAAGACGTGGTGGCAGGAAATTTAATGCTTTCCTCAAGTTTAGAAAATGCATTATTTGATTCTGGATCATCATATTGTGTCATATCTTACCAGTTTTCAAAGATAATTTGATATTTCCATTTTGATCTAACATGGGAGTTTTCAGTTAAAACTCTTAAGGGAAGTATCATTGCAATAATATTTTTTGAATCAGTCCCCATCAGAGCACATAAATGTTCTTTATTCGTTGATCTCGTCGTCATGCATATGATTGAATTTAATATAATCCTCAGTATGGATTGGATTTCTGACCATGATGTGAAGATCTATTGAAGGAATAAGGAGTTTACAATTTTTGATTATAATGATAAAGAACACCTTATCATTAGAGCAGAATTTTCACCACCTAATTCTTAACTAGATCCACCCCCAGTAGCTCAACTATATTCAATTATTGGGGAGGAAGAGAATGAAATAACTGTGGGTAAGGAAAGGAATGTTCAAATAGAGTATGTACCTATTGTGAAAGAATATTTATATGGGTTTCCACAAGATTTACCTGGACATCCTCCAGAACGAGAAATTGAGTTTTACATTGATTTAATTCATTGTTCAAGGCCTTTATCAAAGAACCCTTATAGAATATCCACTTTGGAATTTGTTGAACTAAAGAAACAATTAGAGTAATTGAGTAATAAGGGATTTATTCTCCCTAGTGTTTCTCCATGGGGAGCCCCTGTCCTTTTTTTTAAAAGAACGATGGATCTATGAAGTTATGTATCGACTACAAGGAAACTAAAGTTATAATAATAAATAAAAAGTATCTCTTACCTTGCATTTATTATTTATTTGAACAACTGCATATAGCTCAATACTTTTCAACAATTGACCTTCGATCTGGATACCATTAGATGTGTGTGAAGAAGGGAGACATTCCGAAGACAACATTTCAAACCAGGTACGGGCATTAGGAGTTTACAGTAATGCCTTTTGGCTTGACCAATGCGCCCTTTGTATTCATGGATCTAATGAATAGAGTTTTCAAGGAATATATAGATGATTTTGTGGTGGTATTTATTGATGATATCTTGGTATATTCCAAAATCTACTAAGATCATGAAAATCAATTGCGCATTATATTGAAGACTCTGAGAAGACATGAATTATATGGGAAGTTTAGCAAGTGTGATTTATGACTTTAAGAGATTTCTTTTCTTGGCCATATTGTCTCTAAGGATGTAATCATTGTTGATCCTTCTAAGACCAGAGAAATCCAAGAATGGCGAGCACCGACGAGTATAACTGAGGTACAGAGTTTTATTTATTTAGAAGGTTAATATCGACATTTCGTCCAAAATTTTGCCCGGTTGGCTAACCCATTAACAAAGCTCATACATAAAGGGGTTAAATTTATTTGTACAAAAGAGTGTGAAAATGTTTCGAAGAACTAAATAAATGATTAGTCAATTCCCCTATATTTACTCTACCATTAGGGAATGATGGTTTTGTTATTTATAGTGATGCATCAAAGAAAGGACTTGGTAGTTTACATATGCAGAATGATAGGGTTGTTTCCTATGCATCACGACAGGTGAAAATTCATGAGCAAAACTATCAAAATCATGAAATTGAGTTAGCAGCTATAATCTTTGTTTTAAATATATGGAGACATTATCTCTATGGTGAAAAATGTGAGATATATACCGATCACAATAGTTTGAAGTATATTTTCTTACAGAAAGAACTCAACATGAAGAAAAGGTGATGGCTTGAACTATTCAAGGATTATGATGCATGATACACTAGCACACAGTGAAGGTAAATAAGGTGGCAGATGTGTTGAGCAGAAAGGATCATGGAGTTTTGAACAAAATGATATTTGAGAGGGATCCTATTTTCATGGATCTAGTAAATATAGATATTGTAATCACCATGGAAGGTGAAACATCGATACTTTTTCAAATGGTTTCCAAACTATATTTACTAGAAAAGATAAAGTGTTCTCAGAACGATGGTGAAGAGTTTCAAAAGAGGATTAATGCGTTGAATGATGGGAGATTGAGTGACTTTGTATATGAATATGGAATTTTGAAATTTGGGAAGAGGATTTGTGTTCCCGATATACCTGATCTAAAAAGGTAATTGAAGGACGATGCTTATAGTTCCAATTTCATTATACACCTTCGGAGAAACAAGATTTATAAGGATTTCAAAGAACATTTTTTGTGGGACAACATGAAGAGAGAGATTTCTGATTTTGTGTCAATATGTATGGTTTGTCAAGAAGTGAAATCTGGAAGGCAACAGCCTGGAAGAGTCATGCAACATCTTCCCATACCTGAGTGGAAATGGGAGAAAATCATGATGGGATTTTTCATGGTACTACCAAAGACTCCTAGAAGGAACAATCCAATAAGGGTCATTGTTGATCGTCTTACCAAGTAAGCACATTTCCTTGCTATAAGGGAAGATTTACCACTTGAAAATCTATAAAGTATATATATTAATGATGTTTTGAGACTTTATTGATTACCCATATCAATTTTTTCATATCGTGATCCCCGTTTTACTTCAATATTCAGGAAAACTCTTCTGAAGACCTTGGATTCTGAACTTTGTTTGAGCACTGCCTACCACCCTCAAACAGATGGACAATCGGAACGGACTATTCAAACCTTAGAAGACATGTTGAGATCTTTATCACTTGACTTTTAGGGTTTGTGGGATCAATATTTACCTCTAGTAGAATTTTCCTATAACTGTAGCTTCCATTCGAGTATTCAGATGGCACCATATGAAGTGTTATACGGAAATAGATGTCACACACCAACCTGATGGGATGATATTGGTGAAAGGAAACTCGTTGGCCCAGAACTGGTGGTGGAAATGATTGAAAAGGAGAAGGTAATCCAAAACCACATCAAAGCATCTCAAAGTAGGCAGAAGAGCTATGCCGATAAACGAAGGAAGGATTTTGAATTTCAGGTAAGAGATCATGTTTTCCTGAAGGTATCTCCATGGAAAGGATTAATAGGATTTAGTAAGAAAGGTAAATTGAGTCCCAAGTACATAAGACATTTCAAAATTCTAAAATGAACTGGGGTTGTGGCTTACCAATTGGCAATGCCTCCAAGTCTCTCCAAAGTTCACAATGTGTTACACGTATCACTGTTAAGAAAATACATGCCTAACCCAAAGCATGTACTCACCTATGAGGAATTAGAACTAGAACCCAATATATCTTATTGTGAAGAGCCTATCAAGATTCTTGATACAAGAGAACAAGTGCTGAGAAACCGGACGACTCGTCTGGTAATAGTTATATTGAGAAACCATAAGATGGAAGATGCAACATGGGATCCCAAGGAACTTATGATTAAGAACCACCCGAGTATTTTCTTGAATTAGTATTCTAGAAATTTCAAGGAAAAAATTATTCAAAGGATGGGAGAAATTGACACCCCAATCTTCCACGATACACTTCTCTTTGAATAATACAGTAGCATGTGTTGTACGCAACTTGTAGTTCTAACACACACCACAACCAATCAAACCAGTAGTTATGAATAGTATTACCCACTTTTTGAAAATTTTAAATTTTATCCTTCAAAATGGACTTCATTTTTGGATTCGGAATATTGAATTTATCTTAAGTCTAATTTTTGGTACATTTCTGATAACTTTCATATTTTGATGAATAGTAAAAATTACTAAATGTTAATTAAAAACAAATTTTTTAATAAAAATAATTAATAGAGATAAATTATGAATTTTTGTGGTTTAAAAGTATATTTAGAATATATTTTTACCATTTAATACAATTTTGGTCATTGGATGTAATTTCACATTTAAACCTGACATAAAGAAGTGTCAATCTTTTGATAGTTATTATTTCTTAAAAACACGATTTTTGTTTTGACAGCGGTAATTAATTTTTAATTAATTTCTGCCACTTCAGTGTTTTGAATTTAGAAAAATGGATAAAACATTTATAATCAGGAGGTCCAAATTATGTAAATAGGTAACATTTATTTTTAGACATTCTGAATAATTACTTCGGTAAATATTTTATTTACCATGGTTAAAGGGTAAATCCGGTAAATAAGGGTAAAAACATAATATTATAATAATAATAAATTACCCTAAAACATGTCCTAACCCTATTGGTTGATATATTTCTGACCATGGGCATCTTCAGGTCGATTTTGGGACCCCAAGGATCCACTTGTATGTGATAATGACACTTTATATTAATTAAGTTCAAGAAAATACAAAAATGACATAAGCATATATCTTTTAGGAAATAAAATAAAATAAAGTTATATATGTTATATTTTCCACTATAAATATTTATTATAAAGATAAAAATATTTCCTACATAATAGGGTTTTATTTATAATTTTTAGACATTGAATAGATAAATTTATTTATGATAGAATAATGATGCCGTATTTTCTTTATTAATGAAAGAATCAAATAATTAGTGTTATACAAGTTAAAATAAATATAATTAGAAATTTTTTATGACATCCACGAATTTTATTGGTTAATATGACATGTTATTATTGCTTAAATGAATTTTTTCTGAATTAATAAAGTTTTTTGGGCTTTTAAAAAATTCAATTATTAAAAATTGTCAAAATTGACATAAAGGAGTTTTTAAAACAACTATTATATTTTTAATTGACATTCTATTCCCAAAAATCTAACATTCTTCAAAATGAATTATATAATGATAGGTGTATTCTTTGGGGACCACTTTGGGGTCTCTTTGAAACTTATAGTGGGTTTATTGACAATATAATATAAAAATACATGGAGACATGGTAAATGTCAAACTATTTAACTTAGAGTTAAATAAAAAAGATAAAGTTAATATAGTTACCCAAACCTATCTAAAACCTACTGGTTGCATTTTTTTCTACCTATAACCACCATTAAATTTAAATAATCTACTTTTTAGCCATTATATACCGAATATTAATTTATTATAAAATTATATTTCTAGCTTTTCCTAAGGTTCCCCTCACCCCTCTTATAAAAGGGCACTCCCACTTCTCACTAATTCAGACCTTCAAAGCCTTTTGGCTCAGAAAAACCCTACCCAAATATTTTCTCAACTTCCCTCAATTTAACCTATAAGACTTAGTTTTATTATAAAGACAACCTAAGGAGCCCTTTTGATCAAATCAAAATGAAGTACCCGAAGAAGAGGTAATGTTTTCACCACCCTCTTTCAAGTTCCTTTCCTCTTCCACTTCTTCTTTCTTTGTTATTTCCATTATAAAATAATAAATCCATTATCTTATATATACATTTATATTTTTATAAATATGGTACAAACGTATTAAGTATTCTATCAATTCTTTGAATGGCATGTCACCATACGTGTGCACGTACGGCTTACCGTCTCCACGTCGTGGTGTAATTGTTATTCAAAACATTATTATTTGGATGGGTATGGTAGTTATGTTTAATTGAAGTAAATAAAAATATGACATCACAATTATACTGTATATATGATACACAATCTAATTATATATTATTTTAATATCAAAAGAATGATATTGTCGCACATGCGTATGTACGGACTACCGTCTCCACGAACGTGATGAGATTCATTCCCCATCGTATCCATTCAAGACTAATTTTCATTTGATGAATAAAAATAATGTTTAAGGACTTAATATCATTCTGGATACGAATAAGATACAACCTATGGATAAAAAACATGGATTATGTAATAATACATATAAAAGAAAATGAGTCAGTGAACACCCAAAGCGACGATAATACTAAAATATTATTAACAAAGAAATTTTAAAAGATCATATATGATATCATATTTATGAACAAGATTCTTGTATAATTTAATAACAATGATTTAACATTTATAAATGAGGTTAACCTACCCTCAATCAAGGAAAAATACATGGTAAGGGTTAATTCTACAATCTCCTCGTTATTTGAGGTTGTTTATATGTAATTATCTACCGGGACCTCTTTATCATCCATATCCATGTTTCGTAAAAATGTATTTCAAAAAATTATTACTATTTTATAGACTATGGGTTAAAGAAATTTATACCCTTGTTTTACTTTTTTTAAGATGTTTATAAAGGAATCTTTCGGTCGTTTTCCAAACAATGTCCTTTTTAACCTTTTCGACATAATTAAGGTAAAAATGTCTTTTTTCTAACTTATACAGCAAGTGCGGCTATTTTCCACCATAAAAAATCATCGAATCTTCCCTTAAAAGATTATAATAATGTTTTCAAAGTAATTTTTTTATTTTATAATTATGTGACTTTTAATTGATTTCAAAATAGATATATTTCTCTCAAATAGTTTTGATTTTATCTATGTCAACATCCTTTGATGGATTATAAGCTTATTTGAAGTTGATTTGTTATGATACAAAAAATCCATATTGTATTGAATGTTTTGTGATATGTTTGATTATGGATGTGTTATTTTTATACCATTCATGGTTTAGGTATAAAGTATTTAAATTTCATATGCTAGTTTTAATATGAATGTTTATGTTATGTTTAATACTTTTTGTATGAGGAATGCATTGGATTTAGTAAGTGACGGGTGGAGGCCGCTATAGCTCCCCGATGCATCAGTAGGTCTCATTAGACAATCTAGTGTCTTGGCACAAGGCCTTGACAAAATCTTATTTGAAGACTTAGCACAAGGCCTTGACTATGTGGTTATGATAGTCTGGCAATATTCATTCCATCATTATAAAAGTGGTTATTGATATTTCATGTGATTATTCGACTAGTAGAATATCCAGTGAATAAGTAAATGGTAGTTTATCATTTTATTTCTACCATATTATGATGAAGTTCAAGTTTAAAAGGATTTTGTTTTAGTTATACATTGTCCTAAATTATTATGCTTATTGATGAAAGTTTCCACTATATAGTTATCCTTACTGGGCATCTGAGCTCACCCCTTTCTATGTTTTTTTTCCAGGATGTGAAGAAATATTTTATAAATGACCTGTAGGGATAGTATAATGGGATATGAGTGTGGAGACAATATGTTATTGTAGTTTTCACTTTATTATGTAATGTAAGACTTGTGAATTTATCTAGTGATTCCAAGGCTACTAAACTAATCGTTTTTTTGACACTTGATCTTTTGTGCTCATGACAATGTTATGTAATAATGCACTAACTCTGGGCAACTGGAGTCGGGGTGTTATAAACATATAGTCTGATGTGTCAACCTTCCCATCCCATAATTTTCTTGTTTAGTTCGTATCACCTAGACATCCCATTCGATAATGTGAATAAATTATCCACCCTCTAAGGACGTTAATGTCACCCTATGAAAATATAAACAAATGAAAGAATGAATGGGAACCAATGAGTATATCCTGAGGAAGATTTCAATGCCTATCAACGTGTGGAAATATAGGTCACATATGAAGTGAAACCCACTAATCTCGATGGGTCACTCACAGAATTGGTGGAAAACATCCATTCTAATACCCAATATAGTTTCAATCATTATCAAACCATGATAGGTCTTGACAATGATCCCATGAATCGTCACAACAATCATCTATATAAATATATGTGAATTCCCTATATCAAAATGGACATAATCTAAAGTCAAGACAATTAAAATATTATTTATGAAATTGGATGTTTTGGGATATGATTATTCAATAATATATTGGACTTATTTTATCCTGAATTAAATGAGACTTAGTGACAATGCATGGATACCCTAACAAGTTCCGAACTATTATCATTGAAAAAACAATCTTTGACTTCCGCATCCAAGACCACCACCTCGACCAGATCATCATGTGGTAATCCAACTATCGTCCTTATTAAAAGATTCAATCCCTGATCCAATTAATTGGAGTCAACAAAAAACATCTCTCACAGGTGGCTGGTAGAAATTTTTTCAAAGACCAGTAGATGACCCATATATCGACATGATCATCAGTCTATTGTGTCTATCACATATCATTTCCTCATATGTCCTAGCATACAATACTGGTATCACCTCATATATATTCATGTGAATGTTCTTTGACTACTAATATCTTATTGTGGAATCTCTGATGAGTGTTCCAATGACTATTTAATGCAGTACCAGATCGATATTTTAAAACACCCTTGCTCTCACCTCCAACCTCTATCGCATTAATCTCTATAATAATTTTTTGATTCACCATTCCAAAAACAGTAGTCCTTCAAATAATAGTCGCATGTGATCTTATGTTATACCTAAGAACATCCTTCAATTTTGGGTCTTTAGATAACTCATCACCCATCAATATATGTGTGAAATGTTGGTGCTCTGTGAAATAGGGTGAGTAATTCATAATAGATAATGTGCCTTTCTTTATATGAAAAACCACCCTATCTTTATCCGCATTAAGAATATTAGGATAAAATTAGTCATATAATGATTAATGAAAATTCCTCCAAGAAATCATCTAGTGAAAATATATCTCAGTAATAAAATCCAACAATATCTTTGATGTATCACACATCACATATGTACTAATATTTACCCTCCTCTCAAACGGCGTCTCTTCATTCTCGAAGCTAGAAATCATGGACACTTTATATAACTCTACCCCTTGTGGTCCACCATACCCCAAAAACGTGGGTGTGTACTACTATTGGATCCCACATGTCAATTGTACCATAGTCAGTATTGGTCATAATTCTCCCTGAATGGCCTTCATTATCCATTAAAAGACTTCAAAACACCACGCATCAAAACATGTTTCATGTTCAATGACTAGTTCTTTAGAGGGAAATGACCGGAGGATCCACCAATTTCCCATCTTTCACCACCTCTATATTGTATTCTTCTCCCCCCTATTGGTGTATGAATAGACTACATCATTGTGGAATTCCACTACATTTCCAATCAAATTATGTAGATATATATCTTTAGAAAATCTCAAACTTCGAAAGCATATATATTTTAATAGGATTGGTATCATCCTTCTTCTATAAGAAAACACATCTTTAATTACTCCATGATGTAGTTATAGTTGATGTACTTATCATATACAACCAAAAGAATCCACCTATATCCCATTACTAAGGCTATGTCTTTTTAATTTCACTGATTTAGTAGTTTTTTATTCCCATGATCTTTTGAATTAAGATTTTTCATTTGTGGTTGAATATTCATTTTCATTTTAATTCATTCTCATTTGAAATATTATTTACTATAAGTTTTTTCAATCAAATGGTTCTCCAAATTATGATCTATGAGGGGGAATACACCACTATAACCGAATTATGATGTCCACCTAATTTATCCAATAACACATTCTAAAACTCCTATCAAAATAGTATGTATAACAATCAAAACACCTATAAAAACAACATGAAACATGTAATGCCTCTTAAATGGAATAGAATAAGTAATTGATGGAATTTATAATATGTTGCAATATGATACATGATATGGAATAGCCTCATATCATTAGGTTGCAACACAATAGATCCCATAATAATACCGATAATAACATAAAAAATCTAGTGCATCACATAGCAGAATAATCAAATCAATTATAATAGTCAAAATATTTAGAAAAAAACAATTCAATTAGTGGAATTTGGATTTTTCTAGTTCATTGGGTAGCTACTCCTAGGAATATCTCAATAACAAACTCATATTCATTCTAATACATTTCTATTCTCTCCATATAGTTGATGAAAAAAACAAGAAAAATATAATACCACATTATAACATACATGACCAAGATTCCGCTAAAATGTTCCATATTCCCAGTTTTCCAATTGGACGAAATAGAATCTCCAAATATTCCAGAGGTTTCCTACAAGCATGGAGGGACTTAGTGGGTTTATATAGTGACTATGAACTCATAACTAGAGTGTAACATAATGAAATAAAAACCACATATAAGTTAATAATGTCTTAATAAAAACCAATTAATAGACAAACAGTAATAATAGATGAAAAACTAAATGAATACCATATATAATGATGATGATACCTGTCCTATTACTCTTAAAAATAGATAAATCATGTATACAAGGTATAAGTACAATATTTCTAAAAAATTTATTAAATTTCTAAATTAAGCTAGCTCACATTGCGATCCTCATAAATGTCCCATGATCCCATGATCCTAATAAGAAATTATGAAACAGATGTAGGGAGCATTCCCATATCAACAACTGCAATCATATTGTCTCTTTGGGTACCCTAAGGTGGCCCAAATAGGGTGTGAGATAATATCCCAATATGTAGCAACCCAAGATTTGTTCTATAAACTCATTGAATATATATAAAAAATGTGCATATCACAAAACAGAATAGAAAAGTCCTTACTCAAAATTAAACATACTATCAGTCAATATTTTCATTTAATATCAAATTCATTTAATAAAATTCATTTAAGAAATTGGTATCTGAATTAAATTCTAGATCTGTGTTGTTTAATGATGTTCATTTAAAAATTCAATATCAATTAATTTCTAAATAAATATACATTCAAAATATCCCAATGTCCCATGTAATCACATGTATACAAGGATTCCAAAATATTTAATCCAAAAGAGTAAGTAAAGATCAAATCCATGCTCCTTCTTTGTCTTGGGTGATGCATCAGGTAATCCATTTGATTAATAATTCAATTCAAAAAAATTTCCCTCCCTTTTCATTCTTATGATGGAATCAATGTCTCATTCCACGTCTAATATAATCAGCACCATATGATCCCATCTGTGGAGATCCTCAAGAACCCATGTATCGCTCTTAGTGTGGTAAAACAACCCAACCATTCGAGTCATTCCTTAGTGTTACACAAAATAAATCCTACGTATCACCCATATAATACTAACCAAATTCACATTGTGTTTTTATATGGAATTCTAAAAAGAATCTATTAATCACTCAACATATAATTCAATTCCATAGATTCCATCCTTGGTAGTATTCTAGGTAGTCAAAGTATCACCTAGGTATAAGAAAGGATCAAGAAAATTGATCCTTCCCATGGAATTTTCATTTAAATCAATATATATCCCTAGGAATATAATTATTTAACAAATTTAAATACATTTATCAATTCATATAAATTTTCCTCGATCAACACTAATAAAAATTAATTTAAAACTGACCTCAATGGTGATACAAAGTATTTCTATTGATTGGAAATATTTCCTTCAAAATACACACCTGGAAATAACTATATAACAATATTATCAGGCATAAAAACCCAATTACAATGTGTATACAATTTTTATCTCACATAGAAATTTAAATAGAAAAGGAAATTAAAGATTGAAGAATCAATTAGATAATATGTTCCACGGATCAAGGTCATCCCATCACAAACCTTTAATCCATTTCATTTACAATTGATAACTCCAATAAATTTAAATTATACCTTAATTTAAAAAATCCAATGAAAAGAGCAAAAAAACACCTAAGGGTTTGCAATGATAATTCACCCACGGTTGTACATCTTTATAAACAACACACCCATGTAATGTTTTAAATAATTCTACATAACTTATAATATACATTAAAGCCCTCTTTATTTTAATAGGACATGCCTAATAGTTGTAATAATGGATTAAAATAATATAAGGTGGTTTCAAGTGATTGTTTGTGTGGAAAAACTTCATATATAAACACCATGACTTTTAGATAAAGGAACAAGACCACCAACCATTGGTTTGTATTTGATAGATAATTTATCTCATCCCTTGTTTTGACTCATATGATGAGGTAAACTGAAGAACTAAAGAAGAAAATAATAATAGGTATAATTAACAATGTACATAAATAAGGAATATTGTACCAAGATGAATGGAATAATATTAATAATGAATTGAGAACTCATTGATATTTTTCCAATGAGATGAGTGGCATTTGAATTAGAGATCCTATTGAGGCTATATGTCAATTCAAAGAATGGGCACTAAGATAATTTTCAAAAGCCCATGGATGTTGTGCATTAGAAGAATGAGTGAAAATAATATGAAATAGATTTTTAATTAGGGTAAAAATAAATTTTTATCCAAAAATATTATTTTCACGTTTTGGCTATATGTTATGCCCAAACCGTGCACCAAATGTGAATGAGAACCTATATGGAAGGGCCACAACAGACTATCTACCAATATGGTTTGAATAACCATATAAAAACAATGAAAACCACCAATTTAAAAATTTCATAGGTTATCATACAACATTGATTCCCTAATTTCGTGGTTTGTCTTATCCCTGTAGAATTCCACTACTCTCTAACCATTCCATTCACAATTTTTCAGACAATGTGGCCTACCCTTCAATGTATCAACTAAACAAGTTCTATGCTTATTTCAACCAAAAACATTGGTTTTGGGATCTGATCCAGCCCCTGTAACTCATTATAACTCTATTATATCAAATAGAAGTTATATTAACCCCAATTTAAAATTTTTTACTGAAAATTGATAGAAAATAAAGGATACATACCTCAATTGAGAAATGGGTTCTTACAATAGTGATTATTTTAAATTGTATAAAATACCATATAACTTTTAAAAATAAAGAGATGGGCGGATAAATAAGAAAGACGATTGTAACTATTCTGAAACACAACAGATTTTACTAATGGATTATTTTTAAATTCACTTTTAATAAAAACATATTCCCCTGAACAAGAATCATAATCTAAAAATTGTGAATTCTTCTACATGGTGTCAAATTTATTAAACATTATATGTATTATTATTTCTCTTTTAATTGATAACATCTTGATAAATGTGTATGATGAAATATTTCAGTTACATTTTCATAGGTGTTAATCCCTATAAAAAGTACTTATGGGACGTGTATAATCATTCCAATTGATAACATGGTAAAATCAATTGGCACATACTCCTTTTTTATAGTTACCTACACTATTTTGTGATATCACAAAGAAAATGATCTAGATAAATATCATCAAGACATTATTGGGTGTTGATGGTGTCTATTAAGGGATATTATTTATAGATATGTACCACTATATGAACGACTTTTCGGAAATTATATATTAACATTTAAAGTTTGTATAATCTAAATAAATAAAAACGGATGAAACATAACCAACCTGAAGAAGTGATATCTTATTTTTAGAGTCAATTTAAATCAGTCAATTCAACCCCACCCACAGTTTAGTATTTTTACATGATAGTTTTGATCCATAGATTGAATAGTGAATTTTTATATTTTTAGAGAGAATGTTTATTATGAATATTATTTATAGGTAGAACTATATTAGCATGTTATGAAGATGGCATGAAAATAAAATGACATAATTTTATTATTTAAAATTCAATTTTTTTTATTTAACATCTATTTCATGGTTTGCGAGGAAGAACATTACATAATATCATAAACATTTAATTTTATTACTTTTAATGGATAATCACAAATCATCCATAATCTATATAGTGATTCTATTTGACTATTCATACATGTATATCATCTAATCAATTCATGGATATTGCTACCCATTAATAGAAGTTGTCATTTTTATAACAAAATATGGGTTAACGATAAATTTTTTCAATATATAAATAATCAATTTTCATATGTAATTATATTGAATAAATATTTCTGAGTGATTTAATATTTATTAATTAAATCCATTAAATTGTTATAAAATATATTAATTGTTATATAGTCAACAACATATGAATTATCCTTACAATATGATAAAATTCATTGGCAGTAAAATTTTATTGCTAGAATAATATGAAAATATATATGGATTACCCTTTTATGGAATTAAATACATTTAATGGGATGTATTAACATGTTTTTATTAACATTATGTAGTTTGAAAATTATTCTACAAAAAAATAATAAAATCATATTTGTGTATACATAAAAAAATAGTGAGGATATGTATGTTTTTTAATATTTACAGGCTTGGTATAAAAATTAAAAATAATTATAATCTACTGTTCATGATTTTTTAAGATATATAAAAGAACCACTATGAAAACATACTAATATAATAGTTCTGTAACGGTATGGAACATATATGCATTGAAAAACTCGATACTTCTAGTGTAATATATACCAGGGAAAAAATAATTCAAAAATAGATGAACATGATAAATTAAAATATATAAAAAATAAATTATGATATGTCGGTAATTGAAAATAAAAATGTACTATTTATTTATTAATTTTAAAATATTTATTCAAATTCCAAGATTATACATTTAAAAACTAGTTGACTATTGTCTGATTGGAATGTAAAATTTTTTATATTAGAAATGTTTTGGTTAATGAAAATGGAAATATCAATGATATTACTACATGGATAATGAATATTATATATGTTTCTAATCATAATGTTTATGACTATAAACTAAAACAATGTGTTCAATCATTATATATATTAACATACTATGATAAAGAACTAGAAGATTGTAGGTTATAGTGAAATTGTTTTGTTGGTATTCCTAAAATACATTTTCCAGAATAATATACAAAAAAATGAGTAACATGGAATCCAACATCACTTATTTCATTAATAACCATTTAATCCATAAGTATCCTGAAATTAAATTCCCCTCAAAACTATGTTATAATTTGGTGATTAAATGACCATGTATGTTATAAGGATTATTACTTTTTCCAAAATTTAAAATTCAACATCAATATTAAATGGAAATAAATATCCTCGAATTTTCAAGAGTAGACATCCATTCAATAATAAAAAATTTGTTCTTTCCATCCTATTTATTAGTGATCAATTGATTTATATATTTCTACAAGGTATTCATCTCTGTAATAAATCTAGTTTGTTAATTTTATAAAAATATAATTTATAAATACAAATTATATAATGATTTGAATGACCTGGATATATTATGTAACCGATATCAAAACGTGGTAAATGGGTAAAAATGATTGAGGAAACATTTATTCTTGATATTGGTACCTTTCTTTGGTAATATCTAATAATTAAAAGAAATAAGTATCAAGGGGTTTCCTATTATTATCAGAGGTCAAATATCCCATATGATTTCTATTGAACTAATATTTTTTTGTATAATTGAATTAATCATATGTGACATTTTTCCCTTGTGTGTGGTGGTAACATGAACATTACAACAAATTTAAAATTCCACTCATACAGTCAATGAAAGACCAAAAGGACTTCCACATAAAAAGGGTTGAAATGAATTAAAATAAATTCCTCCCACTTATCAGACACCCACCTATAATGGTTATATAGACCATCGTAAAAATACCACTGTTTTGGCAACATAATATAAAATCATGAAAATTTACCTAGAAGCAATTTTAATCCACCTTTTTTCTTTTTATGTAACAGTTTTTTAAAAATTATAACTTATTCTTGATCATAACTGTTAACATTAAAAAATTGGGTTTCGCTTAATTTAATTATAAAAAATTATCAATATTTATTTTGAATTTATTATGTGTATATTTCTAATTTTTAAAAAAAATTGAAAAATTAATGAATCTAAAAGGATGTATGAGAATGAAAAATAGTTAGGGGATAATAATATGAAAAAATAGTATGATGATGGATTCAAATAGTTAATCATGTTTTCTATAAGGCATGCATGTCTCCCTTATCAAAGAATTTTATTGTGCATAAATAATTTCTAATCAAGAATCATTTGTCTATAAAATATTGCATGATGTTTTATTTCTCAAGAAAAATATTATATAAAAAAATTTATTAAATAAGTGAGGAAACAAACATTACAGACCAATTGGGATGATAATTTGGTTTATTAATCATTCAGTATGAATAAAATTGTAAATAATGATAGAGACTGTATGTAATAAATTAAAATGTAAATTAAATATGGACTTTATAGTTATCAAATGATGTTTGAGAAGTTAAATAGTGGTTCTAAGTGACAACATCCTTCTAATGGTACTAAACACGTGATTTTCAGTAGTATTGTGGTTATATAATTTGAATGACTTAAGTGGATGGAGAAACACCCACTTAACTTAACTAATTGGTCTATTAAATGATATTCTACCATAAGAAAATGAAATTACCTATAAATAATACGAGGTTAAAAAATTATGCCTTCAATGGTAATGATCTATTTCTCAATTAATTCTTTTCCAAATTATTTTAGATTGTTTAACAAGGATGGAGAATCAATCAAAAATTTCCTGATGTTTTGAATTGAATGATAAAATGATGATGAATCAAATATTTAAATTAATATGATACATTCATCTCATTCCATGTTTTAGATGTCTATATGGATGTCAAGAAACCATGAGACAATTTATATCAAATAAAGATACTTGAAATAAAATTGGAAACTATATCTTCCAATTTTCCCTCCTCAATGGAATGTAATTTATTAAGAGTATCTTGAATTTTGATAAGATCAAAGGATATTAATTCTTTTGTTATCTACTATTAGATGAAATCATTTTGTTGGATAGATTAGTACCCACAATACTGTGTTTTTCATGGAAGTAAATTAGAAATTCCCTCTATGGTTATGCATGAATAAAAAATAGAGTAAGGTGTATCCTCTTATATCTATACCAAAACATCATTGTAATAATATTTTTGTCATTTGGATCCATTTTTCAAGGATTGGAAAATGATATATGATACATATGTTATAATATATGCTTCTCATTGAATTAAATTATTTAAATTGAGGGCTATATTGGACATGATGATAAATGACTTTGTTTCTTATAGAGATTTTTGTGGTTATATAAACAAATGATTTATAGGGTGACACAATTGTGAATAATTCACAAACTATTTTCAGATGAAAAATTCCCCAAAGTCTAAATTTTTAGGTTATCAATATTTTTACCTCGATGAAATAAATACTAATCCTAGAACACTATATTCTTTGGGAATTCCAAAAAATGTACAAAACTATCTCCACAAATGTATGATCTACATTTTGATAAATAAAATGATATTGAATTTATTTTCATCAAACCATTTTGAAAGAACCTTAAAATATTATCTTTGAAAAATATATCAAATTTATTTAAATTATCATAATTAAAATTTTCTATGTCAGTAATTTTCTTGATTCAATACCAATAAAAAATAAATTTCGTTGGATAAGATTTAGCAAATGCCTAAATTTTCAATGAAGAACAAATGATGGAATCAAGGATATGTTAGATATTATAGACATGTATAAAAAGGAATATTAGTCACAGGGGAAGGGTAAAGGGTATACATTTATAAATCCAACCACTTATACTCTCTTCGTACTGGAAAATAATTCAATTTCTCGTGTTATTTAATGATGTAAAAGATCTATAGGGGTATTCCTAAAATATAAAGAATGTTGTTTCACTGACTATTTTGTTATTACATGGAATAAAATCACATGAAATTTATGTTTTGATACAAGATTTGATGAATTAATCTTTACATTGCATTATCCCAAAAAAAATTATGACATATACTGACCATAATATACATATTTTTAAGATACAGATATATTAATATTACTGAACTAGTGAAGATTCCATTTAGGACTAACCATATTAAATTTAAATTATGTTAATCAGAGATGTTCTAGAAACAAAAAATCTTTGATATAGTTTTCTTTATGATGGTTCATTATGTTATAGAGTTTCATATATGTGTTCTTATCTTTTACAGATTAATGTACCCCATTGAATAATATATGATGATTTTGAATGGTTATTTGATGAATAAAAGTTTCCCAAATGTTTTTATTGCATAACAATATATTTTTTAAGAATATATTAATGTCTATATTATTTACCTATGAAATGTTGATAGCACCAGTCCCCAAAATGTTTTTCATAGTGGACAACTTATTGGTGAATGTGGATCTAAAAGAGAAGTTCATAAAATTATCTACATAGAGTATAAATAATTTTTAGATTTACATATTACATAATAGTGTTGATTTTGATCTATATGTTGAAACACACAAATAAATTCTAAGAGATGTGAACCTATAGAGTTTTATTATGGTCATCAAATAATAATGATAAACTAATTATTAGATGGTTCTGATATCATATTTATATGGAGTTACATATAAGTCTGAGTTCAATTATTGAAATACACTTATAGTTTTCCAGGGGACAAAATAAAAATGATATATATTACAATGACTTGAAATAAATGGTCATACATTATATAAAAATGAATATGATAATTTAGTTATAATGAAAAACCATAGAGTTTCACATGTTTAAAATGTTTTTAAATTATCTATTCATATAGATTGAAATAAAATTTATGAAAATATTTCATATTTGTCATTATCTAATAGATATATGAGTGATATTATAAAAAATTGGATGTTAAAATATTTATTTTTCTAAAGGGTTAATAATATGAGTGTAGTGGAAGTCTATGTAATGGACTTTATGAAGGTAAATTCTAGTGTGTGAAGGGAGGAAGGGATATCCATTTATGATGGAATCACAACTAGTGAATGTATTTTTTGTCATAGATCCAAAAAACATGAATTTTAAAATATCTAGATTATTGGGAGAACACAATTAGATCATGGAAACCCTAATGTAGGTAATTTATTAAAAGTTATAGGGGACCATAATAATGGTATTTTAATTCTTGATAGGGGAGATAAATCCCTTCACTATTTAAAAAAAATACAGTGTGATCAATGAAAAGGTTAAATATTTTTAAATATAAAATCATTTTCCAAAAAATAATTTGATATCCCTACTATATTAATATAACATAAATTAAATGTTTTATTGATATTGCATGAAATGTGTTATTCAGATGATGTTATTATAAATTTCGGAGAAGAATATTTGTTAGATGCCATATCTACATGATTATTTGGGTATTATTATAATAATGATGAAATAAAAGAAGATTGAAAATTCATTATAGTTATGCCAAAAATTATCAATGTATGAAGTAATGGTATAAAATTTGATGTTTGATTAAATCAACACAAAAAACCTGTTGAACTCAAGAAGCTGATATTCATTAGTAATATTGGGTTCATAATGAGGGTGATGTTGCTAAATCATATATAATATTATATCTATGTATAGTATTCAATGTAGAAACCCATTTAAAAAGATATAAGGATAATGTTATGATCCCTATTCTCTATTTTAATTAAAAAAATATATAATGAATTATTCATTTGAATTTCATTATTCCTTGAAGAGTTATATTATTTTTAATTATTTCCATCAAAAATATTTATTGATGTAAATTGATGAAGTCCATGGACAGTTTCGACCTATTTTTACCAATTTTCATCATACGGATGATAAGGGTAATGTAAGGATCCACCCACCTTATACTTATGAATACTTTACAAATTAGTAACAATAGAATGATTCATCATCAATTATGTTTATAAATCATTATAAGTTCAATATATTCTATAATATATTTTTTTACATTATTAATTTTATACAATTTGATTCAAAATTGTTAATTTATGAAAAGTAAATGGATTAATGAAAATAAAAAATATTCATACTAACAATTGAACCCTTACATCAAATCATTTTTTGTGCACACTTCACTAAAAAATAAATTTTTATGTATTATTAATAAAAAATAAATGTTTTATGAGATTAAAACCACATATGTTTCTTTTTTATATGATGATTGGTGATCAAAATCTGAATTCATTTCCATCACATAACATTTTCTATATAAGTGGAGTTCGTAAATATGGATAGTGAAATAGTTGATGAAAATTCAAAACAAGTATGTGAAATATGATTAAGTACCATATGATTATAATTGTTTATGCATTATAATATTATTAAATAAAAATAAATTATTATATTTATATTTTTTCATATGATTTAGAAACAAAAATAATAAGTGACCAGAATAGAAGAAAAACTAGTTTTAGTATTTCTGACGAATTTGAAACAATATGGTCATGTTAGAGTTGTGTGTTTTGAAGGGTCTCCTATATCATTTTTCGATAAGACAAAACCACAAAAAGATACATATAAGATGATGAGTGGATTTTAGGTGAAATGTATTATTCACTAGATGTTTTTTCCCATTGTATTATTGAAAAGAAATATATGAAAAATGATCAAAGGGAATAGGTGGTGGAACAATGACATGATAAAGAACTACCAAATGAACCATATGTATTTGAGTCTAGACATTCTCCACAACCACGTGCCCAAAATGAGGTAATAAATTTTTTCATTACACATTCCCTTAAATGTGAATCACAAAAATTATGATAAAATTATATTACTAACATTTTTTATTGTAATGATTTATGTGAATTCATTATATCAATACCAATGACCTTTATTTTGGTGATGGGTAAAGTGAATAATATCCTAGGAGATATGATGCGCACCCAAGATACCCAAAAATATCACATGAGGGAAGGGATTTATGTAGTTCAAGAGATAATCTCTTATCCTCCTATTACACATGATGATTAAAATTTTAAGAAGATCAATTATTATATTTGAATATTCATTGTATGGCCATATAATATTATAAAGACATGTGGTGTATTTAATTCACAATATTTTTGTTATGATAATCCTATAACACATGATGAATAAATTATTATGTTATGTATAGTATTATATATTGATAAAATTATGGGGAAACAAAATGTCAACTCATAATAATCTGGTGAATTGATCAAGAAAACATAAGTAACATTTTAGAGTACTCCCTCCCTTCCAGTTCAACTGCAACATATATTTTCAATACTAATTCATTTATAAAGAACATTAAAATATGGATATTTATCCTAAATTAAATATTAATAAGAAGTATTTGGATTTATCATCACAAAAACGGTCAGTCTGGGGAGTTTAAATTAGATTCCTGAGGTTGAATTGATAGTAATTTTAGATATGAATACATACATATTGAAAATTTTCATAATAAGTCAGTCCAAAAACTTTTATAATATTTTCAATAATGTTAATAACTATTCATATTTTCAATAATAATTTTTATTAATATTATATAAATTCAAAATACTATGAATCATTTTTTGAATTCATTAACCAATGTATCATTTCATCGGGTAAAATTTAATTTTAGGGGCAATAAATTGATAATAAAAAATCTTCTCAATTACATGATTGATATGAAAATAATAGAAAAAAATCTTTTTTATTTTCTTTAATATAAAGGTATATCTATTCAACCATATAATATAAAATATATTTTTATTTTTTTCATTACATTTTCTCGTTCATTTAAGAATAAATTGATGCTAAGAGTAATCAATTTAGATTACCAAAATTTTTATTTTTTGAGATCCAAAAAATGTATATCCATCAATATAATAACTTATGATATTTATTTTCAAATTTTAATCAACTAAAAAATATTATTAATAAAATGTCAATAATATATTTTAGTATGTGTTTTAACAAAAATTTAATTATTATATTGTGATCACTAAATTTTGAAAATATCATTTTATGAAGTTGGTGACTGAATATATAAACACTATGGATCATTTAAATTATAATTATGTTAATCTATAAATACAAATATATAACTATCAATACAATATTTAAAAAAAATTCATATACTGGTAAATTAGTATGTAATGTCTCAAGAAAAATATTATTAATGTTTGTAGATATTATATATTAAAATTTATTTAATATATCATAGGACATTTGAATAAAATTACACATTAACATATAATTTCCAATTTCAATTAAAATTTCATTAAAAATATTTCATAATCGTTGGTTTTTATATATTTTCTTCGTACTACGATTATTGAGGACAATCGTTTTACTGAAACAAAGAGTTAAATTTCATTATATATATGTGGTTTGTGTAAATAGTGTCTAATTATTTACAAACATCAAATTTAATTGATTAAATAATATATCTATGATATATAATGGTCTCTTAATGTACAAATATATTTATGGTGTGAATCATTAGTATTAAAATTCATTGAAAATATTTTTCATTTTTTTCTCTAGTAAAATTAAAAAGGTGGAAATAAATGATTATATAATGGAATTTAAAATATAAATAGTTTTATAATGTATAAATAAATACCTAATATATTACTTCCGACTACATATTATGATAAATTTCTAATCATTATATATAAATTTTTGTTATTTTTTTATTTTGACTATCTGATTCTATTTTTTTAAAATTTAAACATTTATTTAAAACACATGTTTCATTATCAAAATAGATTAAATGAAATCTTATTTTCATCCATAATTACTTAAATGATCTATAAATTATCTATCATGAATATGAATTTATCGTACACATATCTGATATATGATGTAGTTGGTTTGACCCAAATTACACGCCTTCAATATAAAGGAGTAAATTTATTTTTCAATGCACATCACATGTACAAAACCTATAAAATAATCTTGGATTGTACTAAAAATTATAAAATAAAACATTTTTAGTTTTTACTTTTATTAATTGGCCACATATCTATTTGATGCCATATAATGTCAATATGACTTCAAGTACATGTTTTCCATACAAAACTGTAATTTTTGTTTAAAATATACATCATATTTTCAAAACTAATTAAATTATCATCTATTATTTGAAAAAATTCATAAAATTATATGAAATTAATTTTTTAATTAAATTAAATTATTGATCATTAATATGAGAAATGATGAGGTGGATATGACACTAAGTGATTGTCTTCCATGAAAATGCATAATTTTAGTGTAAAACATTTTTCAAATATACAAAAATGATCAAATGAGATGATATTATTTTCAAATATTTTTAAAACAGTCCACAATTTATTTTTTTGTGTGTATGAATTGATCACACATCATTCTGACTCATGACATGGTCGATATGACATAATGTGACCTATTTCATTGGAAAAGTGTAATTTTAGATGAAAACACTAATCAACTAGCCAAAATTGGGAATATGGGTTCATATTGTTTTGGAAATTTTGGAAAATGATAATAGTACATGTCTTAAGTATAATAAATTATATAAAATCAATTGAAGACATGAGGTGTTTACTATGACCTGAAGCCCATGTTTTCTATTGAATGTTTCAATTTTTGATTAAAAACATTATTTGCCAAAACCGAGAAAACGAGCTTCAATTATTTTCAAAATTTTAGTAAATGGTCAATAATTCCTTATTAATGTAAATTTATTTTCTGAAAATCAATATGAATCATGATTTGGTTGATAAGACATGGTGATTATGTTTTTAAAATAAAATCCTTATTTTAGTATTAAACAAAAATCAAATAGCCAAAACTAAGAAAATGAGACTGGATTGTTTTTAAAAATTGTTGAAATGATCCAAAATTCCCTTGTCATGTGTTTGAATTTACCACATCCCAAAATGAGAAATTATATGGTCGAACAACCTTGATTGTGTGTTTTCAACAAAAAAGTTATATTTTATTTTATAAAACACATCTAGGATCTAAAGATGAGAAAACATGACAATATTTTTCAAAAATTATAGGACAATGACAAATTATATTTTTTAATTATAAGATTTTACTACATGTTAACCAGATAGATAATGTGGTTATTATGAAACATTGTGTGTTCCTTCATTATATAAGTGTTATTTTGTGTTAAAAATTCATATTACATGACCATACATGAAAAATTAAGAATGTATTGTGTTTCAAAATTTGGAAAAGGATCCAAAATATATTATGATGTGTATGAATTGACCACATATCAATATGAGACACAATGTGCTCAATAAGAACTAAAGTGTTTGCTTCTACTAACAAAGTTACATTTTTTATGAAAAGACCCCATCTATGACACATTATCAAGAAAATTATATAATAATATTCTAAATTTAATGAAAATATTTGATGATATGTTTCTAACATGTATGAATCAACTCTACGTCAAACCAACAAAAAATGTTGACCATATGACTATAAGTGTATGTTTTTAATATATAAGTGTAATTTTAGTTTAAAACATGTATCACATTTCTAAAATATAGAAATAAGATCAGATTTATCTTATGCATTAAGAAAATTATACATAATATTTTTGTTTCATGTTAGAACTGACGACACGTTAATCTAAATCTTGATGGGGTAAATATTACATGATGTGAATGTTTTCAATAAAAATGTTATTTTATTTTAAAACATGTATCAATTATCTAAAATTGAGAAATAAAGAAAGAATTTTCTTACACTTTTTTGGGAAAAATTATCTATATTATATTTTTCATGTGTTTGAATCGACCACATGTCAATCAGACATATGCTGTGGTTGGTAGGACTCAATGTGATCATTTTCAATATTGATGTGTTATTTTATTTTAATGTGAATATAAGATATCCAAAAAAAATATATTTCATTATTTTATAAAAATAGCACAATGATACATAATATATTTCATACATTTATGAATCGATCGTTCATCTGTCTGACACAGTATGTGGTCAGTAAAAATAAAAGTTTATTTTTTTAATATAAACGTTTCATTTTAGTTTAAATCTCATATCAAATATTAGAATCCATGACAATGAGTACATATTTTTTTGGAAATTGTAGATGAATCCATAATATATTTATGACAAGTAGGAATTGACTGCACATCTGTCAAACAAATGATGTTGTTGGTATTATTTGATATAAAGGTATTTGATATAGATGTGTCATTTTAGTTTGAAATGAATATCATATAGCCAAAAAAATCATTTATTGTTATCATGGATTTTTAAAAAATATCGATAATATATTTATGAAAACCAGGAATCGATAATGGTTCAGTCAATATATGATGTAGTCACACTACATGATAACTAGGCTATAGCCAAGGGTTTCCAAAACTATGGCTATATGTATTTACAAAAATTATATAATAATGGTTTTTTCTAAACCGTTTCTATAAACTAACCCTATTGATATGTTTTTTAACGATGGCTATAAAATTTTATTTCAAAGCCTATTTCTAGGATTCTCTAAAATTGTTGTTATAGGCTTCTAACATTACTATAGGGAATCAAATTTCATGTCAAGATATTTCATGAAGATCTATAGA
The DNA here is from genome assembly GCA_963277665.1 of Viscum album. NCBI lineage: Eukaryota > Viridiplantae > Streptophyta > Magnoliopsida > Santalales > Viscaceae > Viscum > Viscum album. The sequence continues at coordinate 1,834,735,305 of OY728161.1, read as the reverse complement.
AAAAGTTTTGTTTTATCTATTCACTATACATAATGATATATTTAAGAAAAATATATATATATCAAAATATAATGATAATGTAGTGGTAAGTCATATGTTCCATCATAGTGTAGGTATATAGATCAAATATGGCATGAAGTAATTTGTATTAAATATATATCGAAGGTATAAATCATCTATAGACACTATTTTTTTGCAATGGCCATTGACCCTATATACACAATATAAACCATGGATATAGTCCAATATAAATTGTGGATACTATTTTATGTATTGTCATGGTTGAAAAAATGTGGCTACTATTTCATTAAGACAGTGGCAATCATGGAAATTTCCTCTTATATCCATGGATATATATTTTTTCTATAGCCACTCTAATATGGTCAACATATAACTAAAACCATGGAAATAGTTTATAGCCACAGGTGTGACAGATATATCCATGAGAGTGGGCTTTATATATAAAACTTTTTGTACTTTTTATGTATTTTTCACAGTGTTAATTATAATTATAAATATAACTTTTTTTAAAAATTCCTTATATATTCAAAACCATGAAAATGATATCATATTATTTTAAAAACATAATAAAATTATTGATTTTATTTTCAACATTGTGGGAATTTTCTACACATCAATTCGACAAATGATGTGGTTGGTATGACTCAAAGTGGTCATTTTCAATATAAAAGATTTATTTCAGATTAAAACACATATAACATAGCCAAAACTAAGAAAAATATCATGAATTGTTATGAAACATTATATCAATGATAAATTATTAATTTGTAACTTTTTGGAATCAACCACATAACAATTTGACACATGATGCGATCAACATGAGTAGAATTGTATATTTTCAATATAAATATCATTTTAGATTAAAACATGCCACAGGTAGACAAAACAAAAAAGATGATATTAAATAGATTTTAATTTTTGGAAAATGATCAATAATTTATTAATAATTTTACAAATATAACAAAATTCAATCCAACGTACAATTAGAAGATAATATCATTAACAGATACATTAATTAGAAAATATAATTTATCAGGTGTATATTATATAACGTTAAAAATAATTTTTTTTATCAAAAATAAAATTGGCATTATTATAGGCATATAATTTTATATATAGTTTTTAATGTTATATTAGTTTTTATTTTTTATATATGTTGTAATTTATTTAGTTATTTGTAAATATGACATTATTGTATGTATTTTTTAAGTAAATTTTTAATTAAAATGATAGAAAAATGATTATTTGTATTCAAATATAGTTTATATCTTTTATATATTATATTTTATATATTATGATTGGGTTTTAATTTATATGTACATTGCATGGCTGTTGTATGGATAAAACTATATAGTATCTAAAATTCCCATTATCGGTGCCTTATGAATGGCTGAAAAGTTTCCCATTATAAATGCTTCGTAGAGCACTGACAAAGGGAAAATTTATCAGCTCTTTGTCTAGTAAAAATAAAGGGACCCTTTATAGGAACTTTATCTAGGGATGATAAAGGATATAGGAATTTAATATATCTTTGATTGCAAAAAATTTTAAGTGAATAAAAATATCATTTTTTGAAGGGTTAAATTAGTGTTTTTTAGTACGATCTTTGGAATAATATATCATAATATCATCATAAAAGAAGTAAAATCCCAATTACCTTAATTTTTGGATCAAAATTAAAAATAATACCTTATCTACGGTATGGTAGTCTGATCATATGAACACTGACTAACTTTCTCTTAATTTCCATGAATTTTTCATTGAATTAATCGGTCCAATAAAATATGGATCACTTCCAATTACATATAGTTATTTGATTAAATAAGATTGAACAATTTATCAAAATTTAATGGAAGTATCAATGTATCCCTAGAAAACTATGAATCTCAGTCGCCATTTTTTCTTAGTTATTTTTCGCAATAAATTCATTCATTGAATTATATAACAATATAACAACACTGGGGATTATATAACCCTAGAATGAAACATTTTGTAGCAAAAATCCACATTTTATCATTTTGGAATTAATATTTTCTTTCCTCTTGGGAATCAATAAAATACTAAAATGATATTTATGATCTTCCATTATAAAACAATATATGAGAATATAAATAATAAATACTTGCACAAACTGATTGATGTAATCCATAAAGTATTTATTCATTAAATAAATGAATATTTTGTTGGCATTGGTATGTCTAAACAAAATAACTATAAATTCATATTTTCAATACCTAATATTGATGATTTTTTTGGGTATATCTCACTAGTTACCCTAAATAAATAATATTCTTAACAAAGGTAAATATTAGAAAACTATTGAGCCATTTTCATTTGATCAATCATTTCATAAATATGTGGTAAATGATAACTGTTTGTGATAGTGATCTTGTTACATTCCCTATAATAAATCCAAATAATCTTTGACTCATGTTATTTCTTTACAAAACAAAATTTCTTCACCTCATAGTGAATCAATTTAGTATATAAACCCCTTAATAAATTACTCTGGGTATTGTTTAATGAATTACAACAACATAATTCATTATATTATATATAGATTATTTGAAATTGGTACAACACCAAATATGAGTTCTATAAAAATCTCCATTAATTATTATTAAAACAATGGACATGTATTTATGAATTATATAATCATTGTACAAAACAATATGAATATCGCCAATATGGAGTTTCTCTCTAAATATTTGTTAATAATATCCCTCGTGAAATGGTAGGAAACACTATAAAATGGATATAATTTCAAATTAATGTTATTATGAATCCTCACACCAAAATCATAACATATGATGATTTTTTATATTGAATATGATCTTACATCCTTAAAAATTGATATACTATCTATATAAAATTATTCAATCCCATCCCAAAATAACAACAAATTCCATTAGAGGAAAAATCATGATATATTAAATAAATACATTCACATGAAAATATATCAGAGAGTATATATAGTATTATGGCATGGTAATCCTACTATTAATATTTTTCAATGGTAATTTATCTTCTAATCATTCAAGTGGTGATGTGTTACCCTTAAAAATTATTCAGATTCAAAAGAGAATGTAGTTCCTGAATCAAATCTGAAATTTTCAATTCTATATTTGAAGAAAGGTGTACCATTCACTACATTGTTCTCATTACCCACATTAGTAATTTTTGTTGATTGAAATTTACAATTTAAAATTATAAAATATGGTTTAGGATGGTTATTTTCCACATTATCCTTTAAATTAATTCACTAAATTGAACACAATTTATACACCATGAAACTATATCACTGATGTGTAGGTATAACAGTCAATTTAGATTTCACTCCATAACTGAATATCCCCTTCACATCACATCAAACTTCATTTCCACTATGGGATTCTATTCCACACTTAGAACATTTACCAAATACCCACAATGAAATTTAATCGATAATTTATTCCTCACTAATGTGATTAAGTGTGAAAAATTATTTTTCTACATGGAGTTTATTTCTATAATTTCTTAATAATTCAAACATTAAATTTTTTTCCAAAAAATAATATGTAATGTGAGATCATACAACCACATTTATTATAATTGGCAGCATCAAATTATTTCTATATATATATCAAAATTGTATATAAAAAATACATTTCCAAAACAAGGAAAAAATCAACAAATTGATCCATCATTGTTGCTTTCAGAATGGATGAAAAAAATGAAATCATTCCTTACAAGATGTCTAATATTTTCCACATAAGTACTAAAAAAATAAACATAAAACTAGTTTTGTTCATGAGATTCCCATTCTATTTCCCTGGAATTACCTCTAGTGAATAAATAATTAAAAATACACCTATTAATAATTCCCTCGTGATGGATAAAATTTACAAATCTCACCTTGTATACTTCAAATGTGTGTATATTTGATCATTGTCACCTTTCAAATAATGAACAAAAAAATTATCATGTTTTAGGACATAAATAAAAAATAATAATGCTTTTATGACTTTGTTACATTTCTCCATAATATTTTGTTCTTTGGATCCACTAAAAGAAGGTTTGTGCTTCCACATAAAAGACTCAATATTGATTTTTTGTATTCCATTTGCTGATTGAAGGTTTAGTGTAAAAACCACCATAATGATGAAAATATATCATTTTCATTATCTATTAATTTTCTTGAATTTTATTTTACTGAGTAATATTTTATCTATAAATAATAATAAATTATTCCATCAAAAAATAAATTTTTTTGTTTTTATTTAATGTTTTTTCATATATTATATGGTTTCATAAAAAATATTTATTTATAAGTATTATAACATCATGTTTATTAAATAATATCAATTTTTTAAATCACCAATCAAAATTTATTTCACTGTAATTATTTTTTTGAAAAAATTTCTTCAACATATTATTTTTTGTTGAATAGCATAAAATATTTATTTTTTTGAAAAATATATTTTCTTTCTTGTATAAAAACTGTAGAATTATATATTATATCTCATTCCAATATTTTTTATTCTAGTTGATGTAAAATAATACAATAAATATAATTGTATTTTAAATTTTAAATTATTTTTTCATATTAAAATATTTTTATAATTTAAATTCCATCATTCAAGAAATTTTATTTCAATAAAAATTTGAGTTCTAATTTTAATATTTTTACTACACAAGATATTTAATCTAGAAAATCAAATTCATACTTTCAATCATTCGATACAATTTTTTTAATTTGTTTAACAACATTTTCTATCATCATAAACAATATCATTGCTAAAAAAACTCATATTACCACTTTAACACCCTGAGATTTTATGAGAAATACTCTTTAATTTATTTTATGTCTTGTGTTGTATACCACACTAAGATTATCTTGCGTTATACGTAACACTGTATTAACTTGTAGTATACACAAACATTATTCTTGTCTTGTGCTGCATGCCGGAGCGACCTTCCTCAATAGTGTATGTTGTACGCAATACTGAGTTTCACTAAACAATAATATATTATTATAATATTATTATGAACTAGTATTTATGAATATTATTAACCACATTTTTAATTTTATAAAATTATAATTCATCTTACACATTTTCTAGAATGAAGTATGATAACAAAACCATTTTTTCTGATTAAAGAAGTATTTTTTTAAAAAAATACAGTTTTCCCGTCTTTTGATGGCCCACCCATTTTAATTATAATTTTTGACATGTTTATAAGTTAAATTTTACAAAATAAACTTCATCTTTTGAATCAGGATATAAAAATTTACATTGGATAAAGTTTATATATTTTTCGGACATCGTTCTTATTTTGATGAATAGTAAAAACACGCTAAATTTTACATAAAAACAACATTTTTCTTTGAGATAATTTATATGGTTAAATTATAATAGTAAATTATTTTAAAGAATATATAGAATATATTTTTACCATTTAATATAATGTATGTTATTATCATTGATTTTACATTGAATATCTAGGTAAAATTAATTCAATCTTTTGCATTGTTTTAAACAAAAACCAGTTTTTTTGACAAGGGGATTAATTTTAAATTAATTTATGAAACTTCTCTGTTTCGAATTTGGAAAAATTTATTCCATATTTGGAACTAGTAGGTCAAAATTATGTTAATAGGCTACCTTTAATTTTTGGGAATTATGAATAGTAACTATGATAAATTTACTTTACCAGACTTATAGGTAAATTAGGTAATTAAGGGTGAAAATAATATTATACAATTACCCTAACAGTTAACTTAATATAATTCGATGATTATATTTTGTCCTAAAATATACTTGGGTTGAAATTTTATCTATTATAACCCACTTGTATGGGATTAAGACCTTTAATTTATCTTATTTAAGTGAAAGTGAAATATGTCACACTCAATATTTAATAATTACATTATTTTCAATATAAGGTTATATAGAATATAAATTCGATTATTAATAATAATTTGAAATATAAAATGTTTTTATTTATCATGTTAATTTATTTTTAATTTTTAAGAAATATATAATTTCCTTAATAGCTTATACATTAATGATACAGAAATTATTTATTTAGTGAAAAATAAATAATATAGTTTTTATTAGTCTAATAATAGCCATAAAATGCCCAAAAACCTGACCAAAACTTATTGTTCATGTACCTATGATCCATAATCATCCAAAGATTGAATTTTTGACCATTTAGAGCCTTATTAAAGAGATTATGACACTTATATTATTTTATTTTAAATAATGTCAAATTTGTCACCTTCATAATTTAATAAATATAAAAATATAAATGTTTTGATTTTAAGATGATAAATTTGATTGAAAGTATTATTATGGAATATATTAGATTTATCTACATCATATTAATTTTTTTTATTTTTATGCAACAAATAAGTATATTAAATAATTATACAAAAATGTTGTCTTAATTATTTTATTACGGGAAATATCAAATAATAGTTATAAAAATATTAAAATAAACTTTATATGAACAAATTAATTCTCTAAATGGATTTTTTTGATGAATTTGACAAGTTAGGAATCTATTAAATATTTTTTTTGAATATATATTCTTTGGGGATTAAATATAAATTCAAATAATTGATATTTTATAAAAGCAACATTTTATTAAATTATTTAAAAATCGCAAAAATATTTAAAAATTATAAATTTGAAATTATATTGTCAAAAAGGTTATAAAGTATCTAATTATGGGTAATTTACAACATATAAGTATGTATTTATAACAATTTAATATTTATAATATAATAACCACAAATAAAATTAAATAGAATAAAAAAGGATAAATCAAAATGATATGGCTTTAAATAAATATAAAACATGTCTAAATTTTATTTTTTTATTAAGTTATATCCCTATATCATCTCATCTTAGAATTGAGTCATTTTTTGTTGTTTTCAAGTGGGGTTTGAATTTATTATAAATTAATAATTTTTAGGTTTCTAAAGGTGCCCTTCTCCACCCTTATAAAAAGGAACCCCCTCCCTCTCCACTTCACACCATTTTTCAGCTTTCGAATTCATCCAAACCCTGCACATTTAACTTCTACCCTTCCCTAGAAACCTACTAGATGTCCTGGTCCTCTTCAAAGTCCAAATTTAGTGCCATAAGATGAGGTTAAGAGGAGGCGCATCGAAGAAGAGGTAATATCGTTTACCAATTCATTCCAACTTATTTATTCTCCTAATTCCTCTAAATGAGTTGTTTCATTATTAAGTAATAAATCCATTATAAATTGTATACTAATATGTTATTATGAATATTAAACAACCATATTCAATCTTCTATCCATCCAATGAAAAAATGAAATCACCACACGTGCGTACGTACTGCTTTCCATCTTCAGGTCGTGGTGTATTCTTATATTTCATATCTATAAAATTTGGATGGTTATAAGGATGGAATAAATAAATATATATGATTATTTTAAAGTGATATTTATTCTGAAATATTATGCACAGTACAATTCAATACAATTCAACAATCATGGGAATGATATCATCACTCGTGAGTACGTACGGCATACCGTCTCCACGATGTGATGCGACTCGTTCTACATGATCTTCATTGAATAATGATTATATAAATTAATTGAATGTATAAATATTATATATATTACACTAATATCATTATTTAAATTATGTATCTATAACCTAAACGGAGGTATACGAATTTATTCGACAAAAGACGCATAAGAATATAAAGCAAGGAACACCCGAATAACAAGTAGCAATGAAATATTACTAATAAAAAGTTAAGAGTTTGACCATATATGATATCAGAACATGGAATATGATTATGGAATAAGTCATTGACATTATGAAAATCATTATACTGGATGTTCGGATATGTACAGAGCATATCAGATTTAAGGTAAGGGATAATTTTGTAATCTCATTTTTATCTGAGATTGCTTATACGTAAGTATTTACTGGGGTTATATTTATCGTCCATGTCCATGTATTATAAAAATGTTTTCATAAAGTGTTTAATATTCTTCCATGTATGTTTAAAGTCATGTTTACCCAGTTTTTGACTTATACTATGTGTTATGAAAGGAATCATTCTTTTGTTTACCTTACGATGTACTTTTTGACTTTTCCATCAAAAGTACAAGAAAAATATTTCTTAACTTATATGAAATGAATGGATTTTTGAAACATTTATAAAAAATTATTTCCATGAAGAATAATCTACATATTTTCAATTTTATTTTTAACTATGTTCTCTTCTTTTATAATTTCACAACATTTTGAGAAAAGAAAAGGGTTTTGAAAAAGAAAGGATATTTTCCTCAAGATTTCATTTCAAGTGTTTCATTAAAACAATTTTCTATATATGATTGAATTATTTAGTACGTTTATGTTTCAAGTATAGGTATCTATTATTTACATGGTTTGATTTTTCTTATGATTAAATGATATCCATTTGTTTTATATGGATTATATTATGAAGGGATGATGTTTATGAAATCCATTTTATTAATTGGGTTATGATGAATGATTTATGATTATTTACAGGCACATGTAAGAATGATTTAAATATAAGATGGTTGTGACATATATCTTCCTCCAATTAATTGGGTAAATAATTATATCTCATGATATAGACATGGTTAGAACATCAAGTAAATATGGTTCAGTAATACAGGGCTGGAACGGCAAGTAAACCCAGTTCCATAATGGACTTTGTCCACTATGATGGTCTTGGTAGCAATTCCTTGGCTAATTTGGAAATAATATCATTTGATTAATGGTTTTAAAAAATTACATGTTTTATTCATAAGATATTATGTCATGATTAATATTCTTTTATGATCTATGCCTTATGTACTACCATGTTTTATGTCATTGCACAAGATTTTGATGTTTAGATTTATGCTCGTGTTTTTACGTTCAAATGTTTATGGATTGTTTTACGTTCTCCAAGTATACTGTTACTGAGCATTTGAGCTCACCTTTTTTATGTTTTCTTTTTCCCATGATATAAATAAAGTTTTAAGGTATGAAACAAAATGGGGAAGATCTTTATAGGAGATGTTGAAGATCTTTCAACATGATTAGAATATTATGTTATGTGTTTCCAAAGACACTAAAATAACATAGTCTTTGGGCATCTATTTTTTTCATGTATTATGTTTTCCACCAATGTATTGTAATCTCCATTTACGTCATGTTTGGGTCTCTAAAGTTGGTATTAGAGCCAGGTTTAGAAAACCTTTCGAAACTACGATGTGAATAACTTTAGTGAGATCCCTGTAGATATTTCTAAGGTATGTCTAGAGATGTCAATAAGGTTATGTATAAGTATAGGTTATAGTCCATGAATTATGGTAACGATATCTATATTAAACCTAATATGTTAGATATTGAAGGTACTCCCCCTTTATGATGTTGTTTTCATAGCATGATTTTTTCCTCTCACACTATTCTTTTAGGGTTTTAGATGATGGAAGGAACCTGAAGGAACCATGTTGATCAATATAATGGAAAATGTGATGATTTTCCTCCATAACAAACCAATGTTATGGGAAATGGAATGCATAATCTTATTTCTATACTTACACAAGCTATGAATCATTCTGGACTTCCAAATGAGCAAAGATGGGATCAATATTATATTGAGTCCTTCATGAGGCAACGTCCAACTTCTTTCAGTGGGTCTTCCAATCCACTTTTTGTTGAATAATGGATCAGTACTATTGAAAAGATATTTTCCATACTTCACAGATCAAAGCATGAAAAGTCATTTTGGTTGTTTACCGTTTAGAAGGTGAAGAAGACCATCGGTGAACTCAAATTACTAATATAAGGCCCCAAAATGAAATTTAATCCATGGAATGAGACCATTTTGAGATATAGTTTTTTAATAAGTACTTCCATCATATTATTTGAAAAGAGATGGAAAAAGATTTACATGAGCTTAAGCCAAAGGATGTTGAATATATAGGTATATACAAGGAAAATTTTAAAAGGTTTTCAAGGTATGTATCTGGCTTTATCATCAAATATGAAAATTAAAGTTGATCAATTATTCAGTGGCTTGAAACCAAGTCTTCTAAGGGCATTAGCTATAAGAGACATATTTAGCTATGAGGAAATTTTTGTATGTGCTATCAAATTATAAATGGAAGTTGGTGTTACATATCCATCTCGTGGTTTTGAAAAGAAACAAATGATGGAGTTTAAGGAAAAATCTCAAAACAATGGTGAAAAGAAGATGAATGTTTCGTTATGCTCAATGTGTGGAAGGAATCATGGTGGAGATTGTCTTAAAGGGACTAGAAAATGTTCTAATTGTGGAAAATAATGTCATCAAGCTGCTGAGTTTCGATGTAATTGGAAAAAGGATGCTAATGATGTGAATAGATAAAAAACTACAGAGAACGCACCACTAACACATCAATGCTACAAGTGTAAGGAAATAGGGAATTATTCCAACCAATGCCCTAATCCACAGGTTAATGATGATCGACATCAATAACATATTAAGTCAAAGTAAAAAAGGGAAGTCACATGCGATAACTATTAGCGATGTTGAATATGACAAAGAAGGGGTGAAATGATTAAGTGTTTATGTAACAGAATTCTAAATTAGTGTTGTGGAATCTAATTTATAGTACCATGTAATTTTGGAATATCTATGTATTGGTTAATTATGGTTTTCAATAATCTGGTATGGGTAACAATGAAAAGTGATTGAATTATTTTTGGAAAGTAGATTATATTCGCATAATGAATAGATAAAGAGAAAATAAAATGTTTGATAGTATTAATAAGCTCATGATTGATATAAGGACAAAGTTATATCATTTTTTGATTATATTGAAATTTTGGGATTTTGGTATGTGGAAAGAGTTAACTTTTGATAGTATTAATGTTTTCAATAAGGTTCAATGGGTATTAATTTTTCAAGAGAATACATGATTAAGGTAATCACATTTTTGGAATGTGACCAACAACAAGACATATCTTATGATATATGGTGGATAAATGATGGCGTTCACATGCCTGGTAGATTAAATTTTTAGTAATCATTTTCTTTATACTATGAGATTGGATATAAGTATTTTGGATAAGCATAAAAAATGGAATAGATTAATTTTTACATTAGATAGTATTGTTTAAGACTAGAAATTTTTTATATTATTTTTGAAATGTTATAATCGTATAGTTTAGAAAAAGGAAAACCCATAGGATGGACGACAACCCGTCATGTCGGACAAGGTTATGGGAATCAAACCCAAAACCGAAGTGTGACGTGCCTTTATCACCTACCAATAGCCTACAGAAAATCCCTAGTTAGTTGAAAATAGTTTTATTTTATTAAGCTGTATGATAGATGAAGTATAAGTCCATTTTTGGAACCGTATACGATTAATCTCACCATAGATGGACTTATGTATATTTAATAACTTATGTTAATATAATGTTTGAGATAGATGGAATCACATATCATTCTATCACATGATCTACTAACATTTCACAAATGAAAAATTCAACTTAATTTCTTTAAAAGATGAAGTGGACATTGTTCAAGGCATGAACAACGGTGAGATTACACCAAAATAAAGTAAGTATTTCATCTAATTCAAATTCTCCAACATTAGGGAAATGATCTTGAAAACCAAAAATGTTGTCTTAGTACCCTCATATATAATGAATCAGATGGTACCTTATATCATCACAAGTTTATGGCATTGTGATTATTGTATTTTTCATAGCCATGTTCTCTACCACTCTATATCAGAACATGATGTTTAAATTTCACTACCATATCCATGTTTTCACCTATATTCTCTTATGGGGAAACACAGTGCTGAGTTACTTTGGGTGACTATTATGTTTCTAACATTACTTTTTAAAATTAAGTTTTAGTATTCATTCTTACGATGTAGGTTTCTATTAAAGAAACTTACAAGTAGTAAATGATTTATAACCCAAAAATATTTCAAGGGTGAAATTCATTTTAAGGGGTAGAATGTAACACCCTGAGATTTTATGAGAAATACTATTTTTAATTTCTTTGATGTATTGTTTTGTATTCTACACCAAGATTATCTTGCATTATACACAACACTTTATTAGCTTGTAGTATACGCAATCACTAATCTTGGATTGTGTTGCACGCAAGAGCGACCTCCCTCTATAGCGTATGTTGTACGCAATACTGAGTTAATCTAAACAATGATATATTGTTATAATATTATTATAAAGTAGATATTATGAATATCATTAAACGAGTTTTGAATTTTATAAAATTATAATTCATCTTACACATTTTCTATAATGAGTTATGAGAACAAAATTATTTTTTGGATAAAAGAAGTATTTTTTTAAAAATGCAGTTTCCCCGCCTTTTGATGGAGAACAATTTTAAATTTAATTTTAGAAAAGTTTATAAGTTCAATTTTACAAAATAAACATCTTATTTTGAATCATGATACAAAAATTTACATTGGATAAAGTTTTTATATTTTTCTAACAACATTCTTATTTTGACAAATAGTAAAAACACGCTAAATTTTACTTAAAAACATATTTTTTAATCGAGATAATTTATATGGTTAAATTATAATAGTAAATTGTTTAAAAGTATAAATATAATATATTTTTACCATTAAATATATTTCCTGTCACTATAATCGATTTTACAATGAATTCTTAGATGAAATCAATTCAATCTTTTGCATTGTTTTAAACAAAAACCTGTTATTTTCGACAACAGGGTTAATTTTAAATTAATTAATGCAACTTCTGTGTTTTGAAATTAGAAAAATGGATTCCATATTTGTTATCTTTATGTACATATTATTTTAATATGATACTTTTTATTTTTTGGAATTATGAATAGTAACTACGGTAAATTTTATTTACCACAGTTAAATATAAATTAGGTAATTATGGTTAAAAATAATATTATAAAATTACCCAAACACTTGTATTAATATAATTGGATGACTATATTTTTTCCTAAAATATACTTGGGTCTAAATGGTATATATTGGAACCCACTTGTATGGGATTAAGACCTTTAATTTATTTTATTTAAATGAATGTGAAATATGTCCCACTCAAACTTTAATAATTAAATTATTTTAAATATAAGGTTACACAGAATATAAATTCGGTTATAAAAGCTCATTTTAAATCTAAAATGTTTTTATTTATCATGGTAATTTAGTTTTAATTTTTAATAAATATATAATTATCTTAATAGCTTATACATTAATGATGCAGAAATTATTTATTTAGTGAAAAATCAATAATATAGTTTTTATTACACTAATAATACCCATATAAAGTCCAAAAACCGGACCAAAACTTATTGGGAATGTACATATGAACCATAATCATCCAAAGGTCTATTTTGGATCATTTGGAGCCTTATAGAAGCGATTATGACACTTATAATATTTTATTTTAAATAATGTCAAAGTTTCCACCTTCATAATTTAATAAATATAACAATTTAAATGATATGATTTTAAGATTCTAAATTTGATTAAAAGTATTATTATGAAATATATTATATTTATCTTCATCATAGTATTTTATTTTTAATTTTTATGCAACAAATAAGTATATTAAATAATTTTACAAAAATGATGTAGTAATTATTTTATTAAGGTAAATATCAACTAAATAGTTTTACAAATATTAAAATAAATAATATATTAACATATTAATGTGCCCCATGAATTTTTTAGATGAATATGAGAAGTTATAAATCTATTAAATATTTTTTTTGAATATATCTTCTATGTGGATTTAATTTAAATTAAAATAATTGAACAGTTTCAAAATTGATACTATTGATATTTTTTAAAAATAACATATTATTAAATTATTTAAAAATCACATAAATATTTAAAAATTTCAAATTGAAAATTATATGGTCTAAAACGATATGAAGTATCCAATTATGGAAAATTTACGACATATAATTATGTATATATAACAATTTTTAATTTATAATATTATTACCACAAATAAAATTAAATAAATTAAATAAGGATAAATCAAAATGATATGGTTCTAAATAAACCTAACACGTGTATAAATTTTATTAGTTGATGATATTACAACTCTATCACATCTCATATTCTAATTGATTCGTTTTTTGGGGTTTTTATGTGGGGTTAGAATTTATTATAAATTAATATTTGTTAGGTTTCCAAAGGTGCCCCTCTCCTCCCTTATAAAAGAGAACCTCCTCCCTCTCCACTTCACACCATTTTTCAGGTTTCAAATTCGTCCAAATCCAGTACATTTCACTTATACACTTCCCTAGAAACCTACTAGAGGTCCTGTTCTAAATCAAATAATAATTTAGTTCCCTAAGACTAGGTTAAGAGGAGGCGCATCGAAGAAGAGTTAATATCCTTTACTGATTCTTTAAAACATATTTATTCTCCTACTTCGGCTATATGAGTTGTTTAATTATTAAGTAATAACTAATGTATCACTTTTATACTGATATGTTATTATGAATATGCATCAACCATATTCTATCTTCTATCCATCCTATGAAGAAATAAAATCACCACGCATGCGTACGTATGGCTTACCGTCTCCACGTCGTGGTGTAATCTTTTACTTTATCACAATCATACTTGGATGGGTATAAGGATGGAAGGAATAACTATATGAGATTATTGTAAAGTGATATTGATTCTGAAATATTATACACCATACAATTCAATATAATTTTAAAATCATGGGAATGATATCATCGCTCGTGCATACGTACGGTCTACCGTCTCCCTGATGAGATGTGACTCGTTCTACATGATCTTCTTTGAATAATGATTATATAAATGAATTTAATTAATAAATATGAGATATATTACACTAATACCATTCTTTAAATTATTTATCTATAACCTAAAATGAGGAATAAGAATTTATTCGATAAAACACACATAATAATATAATGCAATGAATACCCGAATAACAAGTAGAATTAAAATATTACTAATAAGAAGATATGAATATGACCATATATATTATCATAACAATGAATATGATTCTGGAATAATTCATTTACATTATTCAAATCATTATACATGAGGTTTCAATATGTACAATGCATATCGGACCTAAGGTTAGGGATAATTTTTCAATCTCATTTTTATCCAAGATTGCTTATACATAAGTATTTACTGGATTTATATTTATCGTCCATGACCATGTTTTATAAAAATGTTTTCCTAAAGTGTATATTATTCTTCCATGTATGGTTAAAGTCATTTTAACCCATTTTTTGACTTTTATTATGTGTTATGGATGGAATCTCTCTTTTGTTTACTATACGTGGTACTTTTTGAATTTTTGGGAAAAAGTACGAGAAGAATGTTTTTTTAACATATATGTCATGAATAGATTTTTGAAACATTCATAAAAAACTGTTTCCATGAATCTTACTTTACAATTTTTTATGTTTATTTTCAACTAGGTTCTCATCTTTCAAAATTTCACGACATTTTGAGAAAAGAAAAGGTTTTTGAAGAAGAAAGGATATTTTCCTCAAGAATTTATTTCAACTGTTTTATCAAAAAAAAATTCCATCTAAGATGCAATTTTGTAGTATGTTTATGTTTCATATATATGTATCTATAATTTACATGGTTTGATTTTTCATATGATGAAATGATATCCATTTTTTTATATGGATTATGTTATGAAGGGATGATGGTTATGAAACCCATTTTATTTATTTGGTTATGATGAATGATTTATGATTGTTTTGTTTCACACGTAAGAATGATTTCAATATGAGATGTGTGGAACCTATATCTACCTCCAATGCAATGGGTAATGATTTATATCTCATGAGATAGACATGGATGGAACTGAATGTGAATCTGGTTCAGTAATACAGGGCTGGAACGACAAGTAAACCCAGTTTAGTAATGGAATTTCTCTACTATGATGGTCTTGTAAGTAATGCATTGGCTACTATGGAAATAATATCATGTTAATAATGGTTTTAAACAATTAAATATTTTATTCCCATTATATTTTATCATGATTAATGTTCCTTTATTATATATTCCTTATGTACTACCATTTTTTTGTCATTGCTCAAGATTTTGATGTTTAGATTTTATGCTCATATTTTTATGTTCAAATATTTATGGATTGTTTTATGTTCTCCATTTTAACCCTTACTGAGCATTTGATCTCGCCTTTTTCATGTTTTCCTTTCCTCAGGATATAAATAAAGGTTGTAGGTAAGAAAATAATGGGGTAGAACCTTATGGGAGATGCTGAAGATCTTTCACCATGATTGGATGATTATGTTCTGAGTTTCCAAAGACACTAAACTAATAAATTCTTCCGGTGTCTGTTTTGGTCATGTATTATGTTTTCTGAAAAATTAATGCAATGTCCATGTATATCATTTTTCGTTCTCTGAAACCATGATAAGAGTTAAAGAGTGTTAATAGGTTTAAAACAATAATGATATAATTTTACATTACACAAAAAATATATATCATTTTCTAAGTTCATATATAAACACTATCATACTCTTTTGATAATTGTACACTTTGGAACCATTTCAATTGTGTAAGACATTGATTAATTTTAATATATTGGAATTCTAGATGTCTATCGTCTCCCTAATATAAAAGGAAACCCCATAAATTATAATTTACACACTTCATCGGACTTTTATCTCAACCGATACCTAAAAATAATAATTCCAAATATCCCTTCAAAAATCATGGAGATCATAGATGGTTGTCAATACCATATCTATGAGGATATACTTATAATCCTAATGATGTTTTATAAAGAAGGCGAATAATTTCTAACCAATTATTTTAATTTTATTTCTTATATAACATCCATTAAAGTACCTTTAAATATTTCATAGAAACCCAAGATTATCATATATGTAAATTATATTAGTTTGTTTTAATATCCGTAATTTTACAAAAATACATTCCTGATTACCATAATAGTTTAGTGTATTTGAAATATTTTAACGCGATATTCTATCATGTCTAAAGATATTCAATGTTTCCCATACTGATCTTCCTAATTAGTAATTCTACATAAAACCCATATTCATAACCTGGTAAAAGGGGACACAATAATGGGGTGATATTGAATTATTAGGAATGATTAACAAAGTAAAAATGCAAGCATAACATGAGAATAAGGGTATAAGAACATGCTCATAACAATTGATGATCACACCCTACATAAAAATATCCTAATAAAAAGACATGGATTAAATATTGGATGTTCATAAGACTTGGATCATAAGAGAATAAGGAAAACAATACAACAAATCATAATGATGGAAATTATCATGGAATTTTTTTAGACACCTATGTATAAAAAAAGTATTTCCACAATAGTGAAGGGTTATTTACATGGGAATACTATTAGTATATGTTCACACCCTATTCCAAAATGGTTGCCATGGTTCTCTTTCATGAATATATTAGTAGTCAAGGGTCACTCCAAAAACCATATATTTAGTATTTGTTTACTCCCCATACCATATTGGTTGTCATAAATTACTCCCATCACCATTTTAATAGTTCGGGTTCACTTCATTGACTATATTGGTTATATAGGTTCATTCTTCGTCCTATATTGATAGTCATAATTCACTCCCATAAACTTCTTATTAGTCAATGATCACTCACGAGACCATATTAGTAGAACATTTATTTTGTTGAACCATATTAAATCCTCATTACATTCATGTCTATGTGATGAGATATGAATCATTACCCAATTCATTGGAGGGATATATAGTTCCCACCCATCTTATAATGAAATCAAATATACATATGCCACAAAACCATAAACAATCATTTCATAGCCCATGAAATGAAATAGGTATCATAAATACATAATTATTACATAACCTATTGAAATGATATGGGTTTTATAATCATTTCATCAAATCATAACTCGTAAAAAGAAGTAGGTTTCATAACCATATATCCAATTAATGATAAACATGTTTAATAAATATCATTTTTTCAAAACATAAACCATTAATTGAATGAATGTGAATAGAACCTTTTGATAATTTCCTTATAATTTCATGAGTGAAGCTAATGAATTTCATATTATAATGAAAATAATTAAGAAATATCTTTTAAAATTATATTACAAGTATGACATCCAACATGCATTAGAAAAACATATTTCAAACAGAAAATATTGTCAAGACCATTTTTCATGAAAATAACCTTAATATATTATAAAGAAGCTTGATATTTTTTTAAAATATCCTTGAAAAATATAAATTAATGTCAAAATAATTATGATAGATATTTTTTTAAAACATATAAAATAAGGATAAACACATTTTAAAACCCTTTTTCATTTAAAACTGGTAAAATAATATTGAAAATGTTTTCATATTTTTTTCATTGATAACATATTTTATAATATTCGAAACATTTTGAAAACAGTTTTCTATAAAATATTATTCAAATTTCATGAATTTTTTTTTATAATTTATTTCTGGAGAAAATTAAAAAAATCTCTAAGACATTTAGAAAACATTATTCTATGAATACCTATAAAAGAATCTGGAAAACATTTTGAGACATTTTTATAGGAATAACATATAAAAGAAGCATGTAAATATTTTGACAAATACTTTTTTATAAAATATATATAAAATATGTAAAACATGTTATAATAAAATTTATTTCCTATTTTTTTTAAACAACATTTTATGAACATATAAATAAAAAATTTAAAACAATTAAAAACACTTTTTTAATAATAATAAAATTTTGAAAAATATTTTTCCTTAAATAAAATATTAAAAAAAATATATAGAGTATTATAAAAAAATATTTACTAAAAAAATTAACCTGGTAAACAAACAAATGAATCCACAAGGAAATGATGGTCACGATTGTGGTTATTTTCATACATGATGGACATTATTTTTTTACCTTGGATGTCTAGAAAGGAGAATTTATTAGAAAATGGAAAGAATATTCCATTTAAAACAATTTTTTTAAATGTAATACAAGGGTAAAAAGTTCCATTCCACATAATGGGATAATAATAAAAAATTCCTAAAAATATTTTTATATAATAATATTTTGAATGAATAAGTATTTCTTATCTAAAAGAGTAATAAATTCATATTTTCATAAACACATATTATTAATTATCATAAATACCAACATTTATCGAAATTGGTCCATTACTTGGATATAAAATCAATTAAATGTGTATAATAAAATTCATGAGAGTTATTGAGATATGAATCAAAATATTGCATCAAATTAACCATAATCTTGAAAAATCTTGATAAACTATGATATTATAGTGACAAACCATTGCTGATTCGGTAACATTTGATCATAATATGATTAATGTGATCAAAATAAATAAAGCATAAAAAATAATTAAAAAATGATATATAATATGAGATATAAATTTTTATTTCTACCCAAAAAATATTGGTACATTACATGGAGTGTATTTTAATGAAAAAATTTGACAAAAGTACATTAAGATTTAGTAACACTACAAACATAAAACAATCACTGAATGATAATAAAATGTATATGTAAATACCCAAAACATTATGTATAATAATAATAATAAATATCCATGTTATGTACAAAAACCACATATAATAAATAATATATGAATCTGGATTGTGGCTCATAGAAAATAAAATTGAGAGTAAGAAACCCATATCTTATGCCTTGACTAGCTTCATACACAATGAAACACTGTGTATAATATGTATAAGTTTATTATACATATATAAAATAAAAATATATATATATATATATAACACTGTATAAGATATAATTATCACTCTATAATATAGTATCATTATAAACAACATGCTAATGATACATTTTGGGTGATAACTACCTTATTCTTCATCCATGTTTTCACTAGTTATTTATGGTCCTCAGTAATAGATAATGATTTACTTATTTCCATAGTGTAAAAATTATATGAATATCATATATATTCATTATGTATGTGTTTATAATAATAAATTAAATATATAAATATTAAACAAAATACACGTTTCAAGGAGATGGTAGGCCATACATACTCATGAACGATGATTCAATATTAGTAACATATTGAAAGAAATAATAAAATGATAGGTGTCATGAACTGTCCCCTGGGGCATGTTTCATGACTTCCCCATGCCCACCTTCTGAATGGCAGGGGCTGGCGACTAGTGCCAAAGGTGTCAACCTACATGTGGGAGACATTTTCTTGAGTACCTATACACACAAACATTCCCAACCCCATCCCAACACACTGAAAGGGGGGAAATCAAACCACTAAAAAAACTGAGTTCAAGTACATCGGAAAGTATGTGGGCCAGAATACAAACCCAGAAAAAAAACTGAAAACAACAAAACACCAATTGAAACTTAGACGTCCATCCATAGAAAACCCCACTTGATCGTGAGTGTAGTGATGCTACTCGAGGATGAAGTAGTATGTCATGTCTTCCCAGTCCTACTAGGCCTATCCTAGTCTTAGGCCACCAAGTCCACCATCGTAGCATCCATAAGCCTTGTCTCCCTGAACACCTATGTCAAAACATTAGTTGTTTTCACTAGAAACAACACGTGAAGGTGAAGCACTTATAAGGGTTAGTGACAATGTACTCAGTATGGATCTCAAAACAAAATAAAAAGACCTAACAACAATTACTGAAGGTAAAGTACAAAACACAAGGCAACTCACACCTGATAGAGTCCATGGTATTAAGAGTTTCATCATCAGTCACATCATCGAATACCACATCTTCTTGAGAAATTGTTATATAGGGAGTACAATGGGCCTGCCATGTCACGAAGAGGTTATTTCCACTAACATTGGACTGCCTAGCTACTCCTCCCCCATTGTGTACCATGGGCCTGGAAAGTCATTGAGTGGTGCTTCCCACTAGTTATGTCCAACTGGGTTACTAATTCTAATTGCGTACTATGGACCGGCAAAGTCATAGAGAGGTTCTTCTCACCGTGGGCCTACAAAGACACAGAGAGCAACTTCCCACTGATCCAAAAGTAAGCAACCATCATGTCTCAGCCAATTGCCGGGTTTTTTACATAGTGCGCTTGTGAGTATTGCTCCTTAAGCCCTTAGACACATTACAGCTATATTTAATGTCATTTTAGAGCATGTAAAAATATCTTATTCATCCATAGGGTCCTAACTCAGCAAACATCACAAAAATTGGATGTGTGGTTTGCATGATATTGGTGTTTTTGTAACTAGTGGGGCGGTTGCGATGGAGCCCAGTCCGACCCAGTCAGACCGACCTGACCAACTCGGCTTGTGGTTCCCACATACCCTAGTTTTATAGATTGACTCGAAGAGACCAAGTGTGGGTTAAGGTTGATCTGGTTCGACCTGACTAGTGGGCTTGGCCCAATATGCCTTGCTGTACCCGGCCCATTTGGATGAGGGTCCAGCCCGCTAAGGCGCCCAACAAGCTGATCTGGTCAGGTCTGGACTGATGTGGGTGCAGGTCCTTCCCAGCAGTGTGTGTCTGGCACGCCGGCCCCGTCCAGCCTACTAGGCCTGGGTGTGCACCGCTGGGTAGCGGGACCGACCCGAGAGGTTGGAGGTTGGCCCCCCAACAAGGGACCGTTCGCGCAGTGCAGCCGTTTTGAGAACCTGAGACGTGGTGGCGAGTTGCATCCCCTCCCTACATGAATGCGGCCTGGAAGAGGTGGTTCGCACCTCCAACATTGTGCCCACATGGTCCAGTTTCCAACTCCTCCCACGGACTCCCGCCTTCCCCACAAATGTAGTAGGTGTCTCAGCATGCTGCCTGCCCTACGGATGAGCAGGGCTCCTAACCCTTTTACAGTGATGGACCGCGTATGCCAACTCGTCCGGACTCCCCAGATGTGGTCGTCCCTCCACACGACACCCCTCATGGGGCCGCGTCCCCCAGCGCGTCGACGCAGCTGATGAGTGGGGGTATCTAAAACAATATAGCCCACCTGTGTCGGATTCCTTCTCCATGCGTCCAGTGAGGTTGGGTGCCACAGCTGCTACCAGTGCACCGACATGATATTTAGATGGACACTGGACACGCTTCTGCGGTCTCTTCTGCAAGCCACCTATGTATGTGGCCTCCAAGAAGTGTCATATTCACTACAAGGATCTCAAACCAGTCTTGTTGTCATTTCTATTCTACATCCTCCAAGAATGCAAATGCGAAGGTACATAGGATTTGTTCCTATAATCTGAGGGAATCCAAAATATAGGATTAAATTCGGCGGAGTTTCCATTCAGTCATTCCATGCCAGGATTCAGACCCCGAATAAAATAATAACACGAAGAAAAAAACACACTCCACCATAATGCATGATTCATGGTTTAAACTGTTCGTATGTTCATTTCTATTCATCATTTTTATAAAAGTATGGGGCAGAACATCAACTCAAAAAACCCATACCTTTTATGACTTGTGATTTCATGACGTTCATCCTGGAGGAATTAAGACGTTGACATCGATTCCCAGCTCAGATCCTTTAAAGGCAACGAAGATGATGATGTTTCATCGGAATTCATCTTTCTTCACTGGGGTGGATGGCCATCAAATGTTTTCAAAAAGATATTTTAAATTTCTAATCATTATTTCCCATGTGCTTAGAACTATATATAGTAGCACATCGCAACATTCCCATTATTATACAAGGTCATGTTGTTATGTTATTTCATTTATCAAACAATGTTGCTGTTACATATAAATTATTGCATGTTATGCTATGTGATACAGGCCATTAATGAGTTTCATTAATGCACCTCGTATCCACCTTGTCTCCGCACTACAGCGTCGTCGTCCGCCACCCAATAGTGAGAAAAGAAATAAAATATTTCTTTTAAATTATTTTATTATTTTCGTTAAAAATACCAAAAAAATAACATTTTTAGTCTGCCCTTACTGGTCAATGTTAAGTCACTTATAAGTGAATCTCGGTGTTCCGAATTCAATGGTTCCCATTGATTTTTTATCCGAGCACTAGTTCAAAAGTTATAAAATCCATCTCACACATTTTGTGAACGTACCTTAAAAATGATCAAGAAAAATTAACATTCACCATCAACCCGCCCTGGTCGAGGTTAGGCTCTGCCTAAGGGTAACAGCCTCCCCCATGAGATCCATCATACACTTGGATTTTCAATCTGACTAACATTTTAGTAGTTATAAGGATTTAAAAAAAAATTAATTGTTAATTATTTTATACATGGACAAAAACAATGTTCCCTTGTTGGACCACTTTTGCCAATGTTAGAATCTGCCTAAGGAAAGAATACCATCATGAGTTCAGAGGGGGTCTCTAATTGTTAATTCAAGTCACCTTTTTTGAGTTATAATCATTTGAAAAATAAAATAATTTTATTTAATTAATTTATTTACCGTTATTCCATTTTTAGTATTTTCTTTCTAGAGGCTTGGGACGACTATTCTTATGCCACGCCAAGGGTATACCTGCCATCCTAAATGCAACGGTCCCTCATATTTCTAATTTAGACACTTGTTTAGGAGTAATTACACTTTTTTATAAAAACCTCACACACTTGATATTTTAAAGTTATTATTTTTCAATGTATCATTACGAGCACTCGAGGCCATAGAATCACATGCCGTCAAATTTCACTGTCTCGTAATAATTCAATATAAAATATTACATGTAAATTCTAGGACATTACATTCTCCCAACCTTAAGACTCTACATCCCGGAAAGCCAAAATAATACTATTCAACATAGATGGGGGTGTTGAGCACGAATCTTAAACTCACTCTCTCATGTGTTATCATGAAGATTGTCATGCTGCCACCGAATGCATACTAGAGGAATTGACCGCCACTATTTGAACCACTCATTTTTATCCTTTATCTCCACCAGTAAATCGAAAAAATTCATCCTTTCATCAATTTACATCTCAACCTAACTGATGACACGCAATGGATCATGTACATATGTCCTCCTGTGTGACATATGGAAAACATCACACACCTTGTGCATTTTTAGGGGAAGAGCTAGGTGATACGCCACCTCTTCAAATATGATCAGGACCTGGAATGGTCCGATGAACCTCGAATATATATTTCCACCCCAGAAAAATCTCCTCAATCCCCATCAGGATGAGACCTGAAGGAAAACATTGTATCTCTCCCCATACTCGAAGGGTTTCCATCAGCAGGAAACTTGTACTGACGTATGAAGTCCTGATCTATCTTTTCCACACCAGGTCGTACCACTAATGGGGATGTATGAAATTCCCTCAACACATCCCCCCAAAATGTCACTGGTACTATGGTGATCCCTATTAAAAGGATTATGTGTTCCCCACCTACAAAAAATACATCTAGAGATTGTCATGAGGATAACTGATCATGTCAGGCCTTGTAGTCAACATTCATGAACTATGCCTCCCTGACACATTGAATGTGTGGAGAGTGACAGTAATTGACTAAAGGTAAGTTGTTCCATCATCATCTGTGAAGGATATCTACATCCCACCAACCTTCTATGTTTCCTCACTCATCAGCATTAAACCAGAATTCCTTCTATGTGTGTCTGCCATCATATTCCCCTTCATAGGAGTACAGACTATATCAAATTAATATTCCTTAAAATACTCTAGCCATTTCCACTATAACAACTACACAAAAGCCTACAAGAACCTTCAAATCCTCACAAAAGGCTACCTCATTTAACTAATTGATGTGAACATTGACCGTTTGTTAGTGGGTACACTTTCTCCACATACACTTGATTAAAGTGTAGGTAACCCACACAAAACCTTTGAAAATGGGTCTTATTGATCCCTTCTTATGAAAGTCCCCAACCTATTCCCCGAGCTTGTGAAGCTATAAGAAAGACCACCGATATAATGATGCTGATATCAGTGCCATCTTGGGGTGTATACTGATACTTATTTCCCTCCCCTCGATGGGAGATAACCCTAGGAACATTTTTGAACGGACAATCCCGCACTCCACCTCTACTATAGGGAACTAAAAACTCAAAACATCTACTACCACAATGGTATGGCTAGCCAATTCAAGAGTGATCGATTGTACCCACCTATGCATGAGTTTATCCTGTGATTCCTTTGATTCCCCTTTTTTGATATCCTAGGAAAATCCCACTGCATAAAAGAAGATATACCACATCCTTTTATCCTAAGAAGTCAATCTGAGCATGGAAAGTGGATGGCCACTCCATACTAAAACTAAAATCATAAGGCCGCAACGCTTCCAAAAATAGGTTCCAGCCAAAACTATAACCTTATGTATTAGACCCCACAATTGGTATATGTTTGATTATTGAGTATCCTCACATAGATATCTCCAAATGTAAGGATCAAGTTAACATTTTAACGAGAACCTCTTAGTATTGAACAAGATTCGTGACTAGATGAAATTATTATCAAATGTATCAATTAATACGAAATCCAGTAGTAGACTCATACCATATGTTTAATATTCATGGAGCCCTCAGGTCCTCATATTTGATGGCATGTAGCTACTCCCATCCTTTATCCTCCAGCAGTACCCTTGATTCACAAAGATCTTCTAGAGCTATTTGATATGGAGGTTTGGATATCAGTTTCATCCTAGGGTACAAATCAAGGAATTAGTTTTACTCTCAATTGAAAAGTAAATCATGGAACATCTTCAATGGAGACGTCCATATACTCTACTATAACTAATGAACATGAATACACATTACATTCTCTACGCTAAGTGTTGAACTAGCCAACTGAATATGATTTGGCTATACCCTCCTCTACCTGCATCTATCAAGAGTTGCAAGGATTTTCCCTCTACATATAGTGCAAAATATGGTTCCATCTCCACGGATGAGCCACATCCTTTTTCTAATACAGTCAATCCTGGAATGAATGGAACTATTCCATACTAAAAATTACATCATAAAGGCTCGACATTACTACCAAGAGTTCCCAAGCGTTACTCTTGCCTCCAAGAGCCAAGTCACACTATCTGAACCAGTAGATGTTCATTGGGTCTCCTTTAGTTGGAGTATCTAAACATGAGATTAATGTTAACATCATTAACTGGAACTTCTAGGTGTCAAAAAAGAAGAAGTGGTAGTAAAGGTAATTGACTAGTACAAGATTCTATCAATACTGCAGCTAAAGTAGAAAGACATGCATCATACCTTGACTCGCCCTTGGAGTCCCAGGGTCATAATCCTAAATATTCTGAAACATTCTTCTATCTATCCCAATACCACGAATGGTGGGACCATATTGCCTTACATGTCCCTTTTTACAAAAATAATGTAAAATCTTTACCTTCTGGGAGAAAGCATTCTCCCTCCTATGAACCCTCTGTTTCCATGACATACATTGCACAACTGTAATCAGTAGGTCTTGCTGACCCTGTATCTAAGGTGTTCGTTGTACAAACCTAGATATTCTTTTCAGGAATGTCTTTCCTTTTTCTGATGTTTTTGAGAAAAGAGGAGTTTTTGGAAATTTTTGAAGTACATGCCATGTACTTTATGAGTACACGTCGTGTACTTGTCTCCTGCGCAAGGTCGTGTGGTTGTAGTGTCCAGGTCACACACACGGGGTGTAGCGATGAGGTGGAGGCCACGTAATGTGGTGTAAGGAAGCGGCAAGTACACACCGGGTACTCTTGAAGTACACACTGAGTATAGTTCTTTTTATTTCATTAATCGGAACGGGGTCATGTCTAATCCCTGTTTCCATCTTCTTCTACACCTAATTCCATCCAGAGTGTCCGAGGAGGCCGATTCTTCTCTGAACCACCGATCCTTCACTATTTACCTGAATCGAACGTTGTTGATTGCATTGGAATTGCTACAGTGAGTTCTCCCTTCTTCTTGAGTTTCATTCCATGTTTTTTCCTCTTTCTCAAGATATCGTGTGTTGAGAGTTTTGGACGTTTTCTCAGATCTTCATAATTCTAAGGAGAATAAATCTTCTTGACTCAAGTATATCAATCTCTTAGGATCGAGGTAGGTGGTTTATTGCCCTACTTTTAATGTCTTTGATTTTTTGTGCAAAAAGTGCCGGATTCGCATGTATCGGGTATCCCGGGTTAGGGATTTTGATTACATGGTTTAAATTGCCTTATATTTTTTGTTTTATTGAGGTTAATTGATAGTAATATATTCTTGGTTGCATGTTTGAGGGTAACCCATGGTTGATTTCCCTTGCTTTGGATGTTTATCGCCGTTTGGCATAGGTTGCCTATGAGGTAAACCTTGTAACATTGTTTGTATGCCTTGTTATAGATTATTGCATGTATTTCCTGTTGTTTATATCCATTTGTTGCATTTTAGTTGTTATCCATGTAGTTGTTGAACTTACTTAGGGCTACTGATAGTCGATTACACATGACTAGACTACTCAAGGCTGTGTGAACCTGGTGCGGTTGACTAAAGAGGGAATTAACGATTAAGGGATTCCTTAGAGAGTCTATTTTAAATTAGTTTCATATGCAGGACCTACAATAATTGGACTTTGTGCTTCCCAAGAGTTTCCTTAATTTAGGCTCATATCGAGACCACATGAGAAATTAGACGTAAGTGCTTCTTCAGAGAGTCTGTATCCATCGTTGCAAGACCACAGGGTAATTGACGGTGAGAGCTTCCTAGAGTGTCTGTGACTTGTATAATTATATGACTAGAGGGGTCAGCCAGTAGGATCCTCTCCGAGAGTCAGTATTATTATTTTTTTGGTTGGTTGTGACACGTCCACCAAGACAAAGAACAAGCTTGGGTTTGTACTTATTGTTATCTAGGTTGTCTGTTAAGATACATGTTGTGTTACTTGATGTTCCTTGAGAAAATAAAACCATTGTTAGACTCCATTGTTGATAATTAAATGATTGTATTAAATTATTAAATAAATGTAAATGGATTTTTGTAGGATTGTTACTTTGGTGTACCTCTGTTTCTCTGTTGCGTTTATTTCCTTTACTTTTTCTATATTGCTCACTGAAAGTAGGGCACAGATCCTGTGGTGATTCCTTACTGGGATTAGTCTCACACCCTGTTTGGGTCCTTCTTTTCAGCCCAAACAGGTTATATGGTTACAGGTGTGGATAGGGATTGTGGCCCTTCTACTTCAGGTACATGATTTCTGGATGGAGCTGGAGAGCATAAGACCGAGCATAGGCTTGTGATGCTGATAGAGTTGCTGTTACTTTTATTACTTTGTTGTAGGTTGTATTTTAGTATGTTGTTGTGTTTCTTCTTTACATAGATACTTGTAACTTCTGCATCATTATCATCATTACTATATATATTCATTACTT
The DNA here is from genome assembly GCA_963277665.1 of Viscum album. NCBI lineage: Eukaryota > Viridiplantae > Streptophyta > Magnoliopsida > Santalales > Viscaceae > Viscum > Viscum album. The sequence continues at coordinate 1,834,706,941 of OY728161.1, read as the reverse complement.
CTGTTTATTGGTTTCAGTTGTTGTATGTCGTTTACTACTTCCACTATTGACTTTTATTTCATTTCCCTAGTATACCTTATAAAATGAGGGCCTAGTTTCCCCAATAACATACCAAGGCCCTCGCTGCAAGTCGGTAGCCTCTGGTGTGTGGGGAAATGTGCTTGAGGTCATGTGGTGAACCGGGCATGGGGAAACAGTTGAGTGGCTCCGGATTTGGGTCGTTACAAATTTGTAAGAACCTAGATCTTCTTTTCAGGTTTGTCTTTCCTTTTTCTGATATTTTTGATAAAAGACGAGTTTCTAGAAATTTTTGAAGTACACGCAGTGTACATTATGAGTTCACACGGCGTAATTTTCTCCCACGCGATGCCATGTTCTGGCCGTTTCTAGGCCACACTTACGAGGTGTAGCGATAAGGTGGAGGCCACTTAATTCGATGTACGGAAGGGGCGAGTACACACCGTGTAATTTTCTTTTTATTTCATTTATCGGACCTGGGTCGTGTCTAATCCCTATTTTCATCTTCTTCTATGCCTAATTCTATCCAGAGCGTTTGAGTAGGCCTATTCTTCTCTAAACCACCTATCCTTCACCAGTTACCCGAATCAAACGCCGTCGATTGCGTTGGAATCGCAGCGGTGAGTTCTACCTTCTTCATTCCATATTTTTTCCTCGTTCTCAAGATATCATGGGTTAAGAGTTTCAGATGTTTTCTCAGATCTTCATCGTTTTAAGGAGAATCAATCTTCCTGGCTCAAGTATATCGATCTCCTAGAATCAAGTTAGGTGGTTTGTTTCCCTACATTGAATGTCTTTGAGTTTTTGTGAAAAAAGTGCCAGATACCCATGTATCTGTTATCCTGGGTTAGGGATTTTGATTCCATTATTTAAATTTCCTTATATTTCAAGTTTTCTCGATGGTAATTGATATTAATATATTCTTGGTTGCATGTTCGAGGGTCACCAATGGGTGATTTCCCTTACTTTGGTTGTTTATCGTAGTTTGGCTTAGGTTTCCTATGAGGTAAAACTTGTAACATTGTTTGTATGCCTTGTTATAGTTTATTTCATGTATTTCCTACTATTTATATGCTTTTTATGCATTGTAGCTACTATCCATGTAGTTGTTGAACTTACTTAGGGCTGCTGACAGTTGATTATGCATGACTAGACTGCTCAGGGATGTGTGAACCTAGTGCGGTAGACTAAAGAGGGAATTAATGATTAAGGGATTCTTTAGAGAGTCTGTTATAAATTAGTTTCACATGTAGGACCTATAGGAATTGGACTTTGTGCTTCCCAAGAGTGTCTTTAGTTTACACACGTATCGAGACCACAGGAGGAATTAGACTTAAGTTCTTCCTTAGAGAGTATGTAGCCATCGTTGTAAGACCATATGGGAAATGATGGTGAGATATTCCTAGAGTGTCTGTGCCTTGAATGATTATTTGACTACAAGGGTCTTCAAATAGGATCCACACAGAGAGTCAGTATTATTATTATTTTGGTTGGTTATGACGAGTCCACCAGGCCAAAGAACAATATTGGGTTTGTACTGCTTGTTATCTAGGTAGTCTGTTGAGATACCTGTTGTGTTACTTGCTGTGACTTGAGAATATATAACTGCTGTTAGACTCCTTGGTTGATAATTAAATGATTGTATTAAATTAATAAATAAATGTGAATGGAGTTTTGTTGGATTGTTACTTTGGTGTACCTTTGTTTCTCTACTGCATTTATTTCCTTTAATTGTGTTATATTGCTCATTGATAGTAGAGCACATATCTTGTGGTGATTACCTATTGGGAATAGCCTCACACACTGTTTGGGTCCTGCTTTTTGGTCCAAATAGGTTCTATGGTTGCAGGTGTGGATGGGGATTGTGGCCCTTCTACTTCAGGTACATGGTTGCTGGTTGGAGCAGGAGAGCATAGGACCGAGATTAGGCTTGCGATGCTGTTGGAGTTTCTATTACTTTTAGTGTATTTTTTTAACTTGTATTTCAGAATGTTTTTGTGTTGCTTCTTTCCTTAGATACTTATACCTACTGCATCATTATCATCATTACAATATATATTCATTGCTTTCACTTTTTGGTTTCATTTTTTGTATATAGTTTAGTACTTCCACTTTTGGTTGTTATTTTGTTTACCTTGTATACCATACAAAATGAGGGAATAGTTCCCCTAATAACTTACCAAGGCCCTCGCTACTAGTCAGCAGCCTCTGGTGTTTGTGGAAATGTGCTTGAGGTCATGTGGCGAACCGGGCACGGGGCACCAGTTGAGTGGCTCCGGATTCAGGTCGTTATAAAGTGGTATCAAAGGAGTCTCTTTCCTTTTCTATTGACTTACTGCTTAGCAATATTATATAGGGATAAGATGGAATTGGTAAATGGTAAATAGTTGGGCCCGGGCATTCTAGAACCCGTGTACCAGGAAGACGCCAGATTACCTCGAATATTTCAATTTTCGATTTTTTTCAAATGTTACAATTTAATTGATTTCACCGTTGGGTGGCGCCCTTGTTTTGTGCTATTACAATTTGTGTGATTGTGGTTATATTTTGTTTTAACCCAATGAGATGAGGGTATGCCATCTCATTCATCATATAGGAACTTGTTAGAAAATAAAATTTCATGAATTTTTCCATGCCATCTTGACTACATTAGAATTTTCATGCTGTTTTGATAGAATTTGTGATAGAAGATGCATGCTATTGGGATAACTGTTGTGATAGAATACATGCTATGTTGATAGGGAATCGGTTGTTTAGAGCTTCTTTAGCATGGACGCCAAACATTGGTCTTAGAGGTGTTGTGGGCCCTCGAGGACCAGAATTTGGTGGGTCGTGAGTTTGTTGTACTGTTTACCTGTTATATGCATGGTTATGATGCCAATCTTTGATTCGCGGGGAGTATGGTCCCCCATAGATCATAATTTGGAACCTAACACTAGGTTTTCTGGGTTTTCTGGGCTCCAGTGCAGTTCTAAAGTTACTGTACCGAAAAACCCAGAATACACGGCGTGTACTTTATGAATAAACGCCGTGTAGTTTTTAGCCATGTCACTGATCATTTGGGTAAGGACACATGGTCCTGGAAAATCTTGTAGGAACACACCGTGTACCAGGTTAGCACGCCGTGTAGTCTAGAATAGGTATCCATCCATTTCACGAACAACACGGGCTGGGGTTTTCTCTCAAGTTCAAATTGTGGCCCTTGGGAATACGCCGTGTATAGTTTACCATGTATCAAGTCATGTAGCCAATGGCATAGGTGGGTGTTATCCCTCCGTGTACATGTTGTGTCCGTAGGGAACACTTCATGTAGTGTCGACCGTGTATCAGGTCGTGTCTCTAACAACACAGGCCAGGTAAGGCTAATCAAGTACACGCCGTGTCTCCTTTGACACGCCATGTAGTATAGGTCTGAGTACCAGTTCATGTGACTAATGAAATGGACAGGGGATAGATCTTAAGAAACATACCATGTAGTGGACAAACACGTCGTGTAGCCTTCGACTGTGACAGTCTGTGTGACTTATCTGTGTAGGGGCAGGGATAGAAGGTTCAGTACACGTCGTGTAGTTTTAGAACACGCCGTGTAGTTGGCTAGTTTACAAAGCCATGTATGGCCATGGTACACGCCCTAGGTAAAATTTTTGGGAATACGCCGTGTAGCCATACTACACGCCGTGTAGTCATTTTTTCCCAAATTTTTAAAGGTTTTTTCCCTCTTGTTCCATTTTACTCTCTTATGTTACACTGTTTTCATCGTTAATAAAGGTTTGTTTTGATCATTCAAGGCTATGGCACCAAGACATCCTCTCATTGTACGATAGGAACCAAGTAGTGATCGTATACCTTATACGACCGATCAGGGACTACAAGTAGTTCCGCCTATCGTTCCGGACATGAAACCTGCAATGATTACGGACACCGGTGCTGACACTCAGTTCAGAGAGGGTTTCATGACATTCATGCAGTCCTTCCAGGGAGTTCAACATCCAGCCTCGACTATGGTAGAGCTGATGTGGGTTTTTCAGCAGCAGCATCCTCCCACGTTCACAGGGGATGGAGGACCGCAGGATATGAAGTCATGGATAGAAGCCATGTTATCCATATTCGACCATCTCAAGACACCCCCACATGGGAGGGTGAAGCTCACAACTTACATGTTGTGAGACTCCGACAAAAGATGTTGGGACGTAGTTTCTCAGGCAGGGCACCAATGAACGATGGCTTGGGATGAGTTCCAGCGTACGTTATATGAATATTTCTACCCAGTGATGCTAAGGGCTGACAGAGCTAGGGATTTCATGAACCTGCATCATGGTTCTCTTTCATTTATGGAGTATTCCTCCTGTTTCATAGTGTTATAGTGTTTTTCTCCTATTCTAGGGTATTACGAGCTGTTCTTGGCAAGGAAGTTTGAGGAGAGACTCAAACTATAGATCAGATCACTGGTTAATGTCTTCCAGTTTACTTCTATTACTCTGATAGTCAACCAGGAGCTGATCATGGAAAGGAACCTAAGGGATACTGGAGTTGTGGACCTAGGCGGTTCAGTATCCAGGGCTGATTCTTTTCAGACAGACAGCAGGAAGCACCACCGAGAGTCTACCTGAGGCGACATGAGGAAGCGATGTATTCCTTCTGGTAGATGAGATCTCCCTTCAAGAACCCAAGTGGTGTTTTATCAGTGTGGGAGGACCGGGAATAAGAATCCGCAGTTCCCAAAATTCACATTGGAGTGCCGATCATTTGGCAAGATGGGTCATTTGCACTGTTTCTGCAAGGTTCCCCTTCTAGCAGCTAGTGAAGGAGGAACAGTTTCAACCCTACGTGCAGGAGAAGGGTTACCAGTTTCGCAACAGACTGGGGGCTGGAGTCCTTCAGGTCATCCAGGTCAGGGTAGAGGCTATGGACAAAGTGTTCAGGCTCAATGAGGAGCAGCTCATGGGTTCAGGCTACTACACAGGGTCGCGGTACAGGCCAGACTTTTTCTGTAGAGAAGATTCATCAGGAGAAGGATCCTGGACCCTCTACAGTTCTAGGTATGATCTTAGTAGCCTCAGTTTTATATTCATCTATTTTCTATACTGGCGCTTCTCATAGATTTATCTTTTTTGCTGTTGTGGAGAGCATTGGCCTCTATGTCTTTTCTTCTGCTGACATGTTGACTCTCGACACGCCCCTGGGAACAAGGACATCTAGCGTATGTCAGTGCAAAGAATTACCTCTATAGGTTACATGGTGTCACTTCTTATGGGACCTATATGTCCTATAGATTAGATGTTATGATATCTTTCTCAAGATGGACTGCTTGGTTTCTTTCCAGGTAGTCCTCAATTGCTGTCACTGCATGGTGAGTTTCGTATCACTAGAAGGCGGGTCCTTTCTTCATAGAGGTGAGTGGGATATCCAGGAAGGTAGAGTTAGACTAGATTATCATAGGGTGTGATGGGTAATGGACCAGTTTTCTAGTCATTATCCGGATGACCAGGGACTTCACAGTTAGACTTTCATCCAGTGGTGGATCTTTTCAGAGATGTCTTCCCAGGGGACTTTTCATGTTTACCTCTGGATCATGTGGTTGACATCACGATTGAGCTCATGCCAAGAGCAGAACTGGTGTCCATTCCTCTTTATAGGATGGATACACCTGAGTTGTAGGAGCTCAAGAAGCAGTTGGAGGAGTTGCAGAAAAAGAGTTTCATCCGACCCAGTACTTCTTCTTGGGGTCCGCCTGTCCTTTTTGTGAAGAATGTAGATGGTACCCTTAGGCTTTGCATGGATTATTGGAAGTTGAACAAGTTGACAATCAAGAACTGATATCCCTTATCGAGGATCGATGATATCTTCAATTAGCTTCGAGGAGCCAGAGTATTCTTGAAGATTGACTTGAGATCCGTCTATCATCAGTTGCGTGTCAGACCATCTGATATACCCCTTACAGTCTTCTAGAGCAGGTATGGTCTGTATGAGTACTTGGTTATTTGGTTTGGTCTCATGAACGTTTCGGCAGGCTTCATGGAGTGGTTGAATAAAGTGTTACACACTTACTTGGATTCCTTCTTGGTGGTTTTCGTGGATGACATCTTGGTGTACTCTCACAATCAACACGACCATGAAACCCATCTTGAGATCGTTTTGAGTACACTGAGGGAGCATCAGTTATATGCTAAGCTCTAAAAGTGCCACTTTTGGATGGACGAGATCCACTTCCTAGGTCATGTCATCTCAGAGAGAGGTGTATTAGTTGACCCAGAGAAGGTGAGAGAAGTAGTTACTTGGGAGAAGTCGAAGAATGTCTTCGAGGTACGGAGTTTCTTGGGGCTGGATGGTTACTACATGCAGTTTATACAGGACATCTCATGCTTAGCAGTGCCATTGACAGGATTGAATAAGAAGGGGTAATGTTTTTTTGGTCATAAGCCTTTGATTCAGACTTTCAAGAGCTGAAGGGAAGGTTGACTTCTACACCGATTCTAGTTTTGCCAAGGCCGGGCATGAGTTATACAGTTTTTTGGGCTGCATATGGCATCGATATAGGAGTAGTTCTTATGCATGAGGATCCTGTTGTTGTGTATATATCGTGGAAGTTGAGGCCACATGAGAGGAATTATCCTATGAATGTCCTAGAGTAGGCTGCAGTAGTTCATGATTTTCGTTGTTGGAGGCATTTCCTTCTTGGAGAGAATTTTGTGGTATATACTGACCACAAGAGTCTCAAGTACATCTTCATGCAGCGTGAACTGAATCTGATACAGCTGAGGTTGGTTGAGTATCTCCAACCCTTCGACTTCGAGCTTGCCTATACGCCTAGGAAAGGAAACGCAGTGGCTAATGCACTGAGTAGGAGAACTCAGATACAAGTAGTTGAAGAGGCCAGTAGTGAGCGGAAGCCTATGGTTCTGTCCTCTGAAATGCATTTGGAGGTTCATGATAGACAAGAGTAGACTTTCCTATCTTTTGTAGTTGTTACCTCTATGCTTCTTGACCAAGTCCGTATGAGGAAGTTATCAGATTCTGAAGGCCTAGTCCTACGGGAAAGTGCGTTAGGATAGGACCCTCTTCCCGGATGGACCATTGGTGAGGATGAGATCTTGTGTTTCTAGGGACACATATGTGTGCCAGGAGTTATATGTGAGGAGATAATGCGAGACATTAATTCCTCCGTCTGGGCAGTTCATCCTGGCATCACCAAGATGTATCGTGATCTACACCGCCTGTACTAGTGGCCAGGTATGAAGAGGGGTGTGGCTGGTTTTTTCTTGAGATGTTCCACTTGTCAGCAGGTGAAGGAAAAACACCAGTGGCCAGTAGGGATTTTGCAGCACTTAACCATTCCTGAGTGTAAGTGGAATGATGTTGCGATGGACTTCGTGACAAGATTACTGAGATCTTCGAGATGGAACTACATGGTATGGGTTGTCATTGATAGGATCATAAAGCTTGCTCACTTCTTGCCGATAAATGAACTTCGATGTCGATGAGCTCGGACAGTTGTATGTCTGCGAGATTGTGCACTTTCACGGGGTTCCGAGTATAATCTTTTGGGATAGGTATGCCCGCTTTACATCACATTTCGGGGAGGGGCTACAAAAAGCTTTGGGTACACAGGTACTACTGAGTACAGCTTACCATCCCTAGATGGATGGCCAGTCAGAGCACATGATTCAGGTGCTTGGGGATATGCTCCGAGAATGCATTCTAAAATTTTGCAGTTCTTGGGAAAAGAATATTCCTCTTATGGAGTTTTCCTATAACAAAAGTTTTCAGGAAAATATTCAGATGGCACCTTACGAGGCTTTGTACGGTAGGTGATGTCGATCACCTTTGTGCTGGCTGGAGGCAGGAGAGGCAGCTTTGCTGTGATATCATCTTGTTTAGGAGACCTCCGAGCGGATAGAGTTGATTCGGAAGAGGATGTCTACTGCACAGTCTCGTCATAAATCTTGTGTTGATCAACGGAGACGACCTATGCAGTTCAAGGTCGGAGATCAGGTTTTCTTACGTGTTACCCCGAGGTTGCGACACAAGAGGATCAGGAGACATGGTAAGCTTTCTCCGAGATACGTTGGGCCGTTTAGGGTTCTGGAGAGAGTTGGGCCGGTTGCTTATAGGTTGTAGTTACCTCAGAGATATCAGGCTATGCATGACGTCTTCCATGTTTCTCATCTTCTACGCTAATTCTCAGACCCAGCTCGTGTTTTTTGACCCGAGGAGGTTGAGCAGGAGCAATATGCATCGTTCAAGGAGAATCCTATCAGGATTGTTGATCATAGCACAAAGGTACTCTATGGCTGGTCTATTCCACTGGTACGGGTGCTATGGCATCACGGCCATGTGTAGGACGAGACTTTGGAGAGAGAGACCGATATGCGATCACAGTGGCCAGAGTTGTTCGAGTTTTCTTCTTCGCTACCCTACTATGGAAATTTGGGGATGAATTTCTTTAAGGGGGGATGTATTTCAGAACTTGGATATTATTTTTAGGTATGCCTTTCCATTTTATGATGTTTTTGAGAAATGAGTAGTTTCTGGAATTTTTTAAGTACATGCTGTGTACTTTATGAGTAAGCATCGTGTACATTTCTCCCACACGAGGCCATGTGCTGGATATGTCCAAGAAACACACATGGGGTGTAGAGATGAGGTGGATTATACATAATGTGGTGTACAGAAGGGGTGAGTACATGCCTTGTACTTATGAAGTACACACTGTGTACTTTTCTTTTAATTTCATTAATTGGACCGGGGTCGCGTCTAATCCCTGTTTCCATCTTCATCTATGCCTGATTCCTTCTAGAGAATTTGAGGAGGCCGATTCTTCTCCGAACCACCGATCCTTCACCAGTTACCCGAGTCGAACTCCGTCGATTGCGTTGGAATCGCAGCTGTGAGTTCTCCCTTATTCTTGAGTTTCATTCCATGTTTTTCTCTCTTTCTCATGATATCATGGGTTGAGCGTTTTGGAGGTTTTCTCATATCTTAATCTATCTATGGATAATCAATATTCCTGGCTCAATTATATCGATATACTAGGATCTAGGTAGGTGGTTTGTTTCCCTACGTTGATTGTCTTTGAGTTTTTTTTGCAAAAAGTGTCGGATACCCATGTATCGGGTATCTCGGGTAAGGTATTTTGATTCCATGGTATAAATTTCCTGAAAATGCGTGTTTTCTTGAGGTTAATTGATAGTAATATATGCTTGGTTGCATGTTCGAGGGTCACCCATGGGGGATTTCCGTTGGTATGGTTGTTTATCACCGTTTGGCTTAGATTTCCTATGAGTTAAACCTTGTAAAATTGTTTGTCTGCCTTGTTATAACTAATAGCATGTATTTCCTACTGTTTATGTGCTTGTGATGCATTTTATATATTATCCAAGTAGTTATTGAACATACATAGGGCTATTGAAAATCGATTACGCACGACTAGACTGCTCAGGGATGTGTGAACCTGGTGCGGTAGAATAAAGAGGGAATTGATGATTAAGGGCTTCCATAGAGAGTCTGTTATAAATTAGTTTCAAACACAAGACCAACAATAATTGGACTTTGTGCTTCCCAATAGTTTCCTTAGTTTACACACTTATCGAGACCACATGAAGAATTAGACGTAAGTGCTTCCTCAGAGAGTTTTTAGCCATCGTTGTAAGACCATAGGGGAATTGACGGTGAGAGATTCCCAAATTGTCTATGCCTTGTATGATTATTTGACTAGAGGGGTCTGCCAGTAGAAGCCACCCAGAGATTCAGTATTATTATTTGATTGGTTGGTTGTGACGAGTCCACCAAGCCAATGAAAAATCTTGGGTTTGTACTACTTTTTATCTAGGTAGTCGGTTGAGATACCTATTGTGTAACATGTTGTGCCTTGAGAATATAGAATTTTTTTTAGGATCCTTGGTTGATAATTAAATGATTTTATTAAATTAATAATTCAATTTGAATGGATTTGGTATGTTTTTTACATTGGTGCACCTCTATTTCTCTGCGGAATTTATTTCCTTTAATTTTGCTTTATTGCTCATTGACAGTAGGGCATAGTTCTTGTGGTGATTTCCTACTGGGATTAGTCTCACACCCTGTTTGGGTCCTTCTTTTTAGCCCAAACAGGTTATATGGTTGTAAGTGTGGATAAGGATTGTGTCCCTTCTACTTTAGTTACATGATTGCTGGTTGGAGCTGGAGAGCAAAGGACCGAGCTTAGGCTTGTGATGCTGCTGGAGTTGCTGTTACTTTTAGAACTTTTTTTCAGTTGTATATTAGCATGTTGTTGTGTTTCTGCTTTCCTTAGATACTTGTACCTATTGCATCATTATCATAATTACTATATATATTAATTTATTCCATTGTTTTGTTTCATTTTTTGTATGTTGTTTACTTCTTCTGCTATTGACTGTTATTTCCTTTCCCTTGTATACCTTACCAAATGAGGGCATAGATTCCCCAATAACCAACCAAGGCCCTCTCTTCTAGTCGGCAGCCTCTGGAGTTTGGGGAAATGCGTTTGAGGTCATGTGGTGAACTGGACACGGGGCACCAGTTGGGTGGCTCCGGATTCGGGTCATTACATTCGTCACCTTGGATTCCCATGACACACATACAAACCCTATTCCTCATCGCTAGATTCAAAAAGATTCATCCACGAATCGTTCAGGCATGTTGCATCCACCTGATCCACTGTAGGTGGGCCTGCTAGCTGATCAATAGGTGGTGGTAACATCTGTATACAACCTATTGGGGAAATATCTAGCACTGGTCCCTGAACAGATGCCTCATCACATTGAAGACTATCCACACAACATCGTATAAGGATCCTGACAGGTCGTTCACATGGAGGCATCCTCATGTAGATCAAGATGTTCCACGGTTAGAGGGTTTTATTTGGTGAGCAGACCCATATTCAAATTAATGAGACACTTATCCAACCAGTGTATTCATGTATTGAGCCAAAAATAAAATTCATGTTCCTAGTGTATAGATACGTTGGCTACCACACCAACATTGGACCCCTCGAATTAGAATGTCAAACTCGAAACACATAACATTGTTTCCCCAAAACAAAAACAACAGACTCTCAGCCATTATGGTAGGACTAACCGCCTTCTGATACCACTTTTTCATGACCTGTCCCATGAGGCATGTTTCATGACTACCCCAAGACCGCCTCTTGAAGGCTAGGGGCTGGTGACTAGCACTGAAGGCGCCAATCTACAATTGGGAGGCATTGCCCTATGTACTAGTATGAATACACATGCCCATCCACATCCAAACACTGTGAAAGTGGAAAAAATCAAACCACTAAAACAAAGGTGAGTTCAATTACATATGAAAGTAAGGGGTCTATAATACAAACCCAAAAACATACTAAAAACAACAAAACAGAAAATGATACATTGATAGACATCCACAGAAAACCCCACCTGATCATGATAGTAGTGATGCTACTAGAATCCAATTTACTTTGTCATGTCCACCCAGTCCTTTTGGGTTGGGCATAGTCCTTGACCACCAAGTCCACCATCGTAGATTTCATCAGTCCCTTCTCCCTGAGTACCATTGTTGAAACGTCAGTCATCTTTACTAGGCACCACCCGTATGGGAGAAGCCTGTTTAGGGGTGAGTAACACAATACTCTGTAGGGACCCCAAAACAAAAAGGAAATCCCACAAAACAATTCATCAAGGTAAAGCACGAAATAGAAGACAAAACACACAATGTATATTCTAGTGAACTAACAATACCATCATCAGTCACATCATTGAACACCTTAGCTACTAGAGAACTCCTCCTGTAATGAGTATAGTGGGCCGACCAAGTCACTAAGAGGTGTATCCCACTAACCATGGAATTCTTATGTACTCCTCCACCATTGCATACCTTGGGTCTGAAATGTCACAGAGAGTTTCTTCCCACTAGTAATTCCCACCCGGGATACTCATCCTAATTGTGTTCCTTGATCTTGTAAAGTCATGGAGAAGAGATTCCCACCATGGGTTTGCCATGTCAAAGAGAGGTGCTTCCCACTAGGCCAAAAGTTATCAATATTTAGGTATTATCCAGTCGTAGGGATCTATACATAGTACACTTGTGAGAACCACCCTTCAAGCCCTTTATTGAATCTAAACTATAATGAAACACACCATATAGCCTTCCAAAAGATACACCTCATTGAGAGAGTCCCAATGCCAGAAATAGATTGTCAATCGAATGAATGGTTTGCATGAACTAGGTATTTCAGTAACTAGGGGAAGGTTACGATAGAACCCGTTCCGACCCAATCAGACCGACCTAACCAACCTAGCCTGGTGTTTACAAATACCTCGGTTTATTTAGTGGGACTCGACCTCACCTACTGTAGGCAGAGGTCAGTCTGTTCTGGCATGGTCAGTGGGTCAGACCCAATATGCCTCACTAGACCTAGACCAGTTGGCCGAGGGTCCAACCCGCTGAGTCACCAGGTCAACCGGTCTAGTCTTTCCCAGTTCGTAGAGGGCACTGGTCCAGCCTTTCAATGTGGGTCCGGCCCATCGGTGCGTGTCCGGACCATCGGCATAGTCGGCCTGCTCGGCCCGGGTCTGGCCCGCTGGGTAACTCCTTTTGCTTTTCCCCAAAGGGATTACTTGTTTTATTTAATCCACAATAGTGGATTTAAAAATAAAGTTAAGGATTTTTTTAAGATATTCAAGCTGTTTTTTGATGATCCAATTGACTTTGGTCACGTGAGGAAGTGGGAGGGGTGAGTGTATTTTTATAGTGGACGAGGAATGGTGTTCTTCTAAAATTTTAAATATGGAATTCCACCCAATTTTTCCAATAACACATGGTCATATAATTTTTAATAACTGATAAAATGGTGTATAGGGTCAAAATATATCCATAAAATGGATTTTTTAAATGTTTTCAGATCATTTTTTGAATTAATTTTTGTGATTAGTCCTTTTTGGAGCTAATTTTCTCTTAATTGTTGTCATTATTTTTAATAAAATTGAATAATTGTTTTGGTAAAAGACTAATTTAAAATTATTATAAATTTTAAATTAATTTGAATCCAAATATGGAATTCATTTATCCATATTTTGATCAAAAAAAATTATAAATTAATTTATAATTAATCTCATATAAGGGATGACCATACAGATTTATAAATAAAAAATGATCAAAAGATTGCATTGTTTTTATATCCATTATCAAAGTCAAGATTCTCTAAATTTCCAAAATTGTATTAATATACGTATGATTCATATAATTAGACATTAAAACCTATTAGTAAGAATTTATACGTATAAATTATTTAGATGAATATTTAGATTTGAATTAAAATTTTCGTATGTTTCACTATTCATTAACAAATGAAACTTCACTACAAAATAAAATAAATCACCCTAACATAATTTTGATTATTCTAATTCAAAAAAGAAGTAAATTAGTACATATATAATTTATAAAAGATTGAAAACATGTATTTAATATATATTCACTCTTAGAAGATAGTAAAACCATCTTTTATATAAAATACGTTTTTATGTCTAATATTGGATCTGTTCTTAACTTATTCATGTGAACTATTTTCTATCAATATATGAAAATATTTTAATGAATATATCAAAAATATATTTCATTAATATCACTAAATGATAGTAATTAATTTAATTTATTATGATAAAAAAAATTGGGCATAAAAATAGTTTTTATGAATACATTACATTTATATTCAATTGGTTCTAATATTAATTTATAATTAAATTGTGAGAAATGAATGTAATTAATTTTTTTAATAATAAAATTAATCTTATTCATTAAATCTAACAGAGAATTAAATTTATATGTTATTATATTAAATATTATAATATTTAAAAACATGTAATTTGTTCTGTAAAATGTGTTCTTTCTTTTTACGAAATCCATTGGGAAAAGTTATAATTGTATGTAATAAAAACTATCATGTACGTTCTATATAGGGGAATATAAAATTTATTTCTTTTGTAGTGGAAGAATAAATTTTTATTTCTTTTAATTCACACCAAACCTAGTGCATTAATATAAAAATATTATATTTAGTATTGTGTGAAATGAAAAATATAGAAAAGATTAAATTATTTCAAAACAATTATTTCACAAAATCTGGGGGAGTTACATTCTATTGCTAATAAAATGAATTTGTCCATAAAATTTATTCTAGGTTATTAATGGATTAATAATTAAATTTTCTTTTCATATAAACCCATATCATAAAAAGGTATACTAAACAATTCTTTGAAAACCTGATGTTCAAAACATAATTTTCACCCTAAGTATCATATTACTAGGTTTCCATTCAGGGGAACATAGGTGGTAAGTGAAAACATGTACACAAAATAGAAATATAGCAATTATGTTCTGATAGAGAGTTAAGTCTAAAATTATTAAGAAAAAGTTATCGATCATAAATCCATAAATATACAATGATCTAAGCGATAATTTGATTCATCAGAAACAAATGTACTGGGATTACATTTTTATTTCAATATATGTTTTACTAAATATAAATAACATTCATAGGAATATTGAACTACATGATTTCATTATATTCTATATACAAAATCTCTCTTTATTGTTGTGCCCTGATAAATTCCCACCTCATTTCATACTGTTGGGAATGAAGTGAATCTATCAATACTGAAGAACTAATAAACATGAAATAATTTTATATAATGATAGTTCATTATGTTTTTATTTATCAAAAAAGATACTTAGCACAAGTTATAAAATATTCATAAAACCTCCTATGATTAGATAATAATTTAATCTCAAAATCATCATTAGAAGTATCTGTAAAACATTCTATATATGGTTATTCTTATAACCATTTCGAATGTTTAAAGTCCAGAACATTAGAAAGTAGGTCATGAAATCATCATATCATGGGTCCCCCATATATCTCAATGTAGATCATAGTTTTCACATTCCAGACATTTTAATATTGTCATTGTATATTGCCTTGAAACGTAGTGATAATATAAATTAACATAAATAATTTTGGAAAACATTCTTGCTTCATTATTCCAAAGATTACTGTTTATATTTAGTAAATATAAGATGTTTTATGATATATTAATGATAACATAAACAAATTTTTCAAAAATTCCTTTATTATTTTTGAGGTCATAAATACAATCTAATTTATATTATCTAAATAAATCATCCATTTATCCAAGGTAAAAAATAATTTTCTAAACATCTTGGACAGATTAACTATTATATTCCCATATTTCAAAATATGATATTTCAATTAATGCAATATTTTTTCTTTATCACCATTTAAAATATCATTTTAAATACATTAAAAAAATTATAATGAAAATACTAGTATATTTCACAATTCATATAATTTAATATTTTAATTCAAAATCATATACATTTCAATCATCCAAATTTATTTGTAAACCAATATATGAGAATCATTAAATTATTCATTAATAAACCTTGTCCTAGAATATGAAATGTGAATATTGAAATAAGGTTCCCCAATATTAATCTAATCAAGATTAATACATTTAATGTAAAAAATATAGTATGACGATCCCATGCCTTTCATGTGTCATTTTTGATCTATTTATTTCTTATGTATAATAAATACTTGTACAACCATCATGATTTATTTATAGGATCTAAACCTAGGAATTATATTTGTATAATTACCATACATTCTAAATTAGAAACTTTTAGTATTAACCAAGTTCTTCTTAGTTCCTAGTATTGACTAACACCTGAAAACATAGTGTGAGAAATACTTATCATTGTAGAAAATGACATAATCATGAAAACAATTTCTAATATAATGTCTAGATCATGAAACTGTCTTCATTAATCTATGAAACCATAGGTTTATCGAGGGTAATTCATAGTATTATTCTAATTAAATCCTTCATTATGGTTTGGAAAGAAGTTTTTGAATTCCTAAAGAATACCCCCAAGAGTATCAAACCGGGTGTGTATGATGGACCCTTTTTTACACCAGGTTACGCTCGAGTCATGCTAGATGAAACTTTTCAGAGCTGTTACCACTATGTAAATGTATACTAGATCCACATACACTTTTAGTATCCATAAATGAATGTATATCTAGGAAACCACTGTTTATATCCATTACAAAAATTCCATGACATTTTCCAATAAAATTACTTATCCTTACAATTATTATAAGAGACACCCCTAGATACATCATTAGATATATCTTTTGGGATATCACTAAAATTTTCACATCCTAGTTTCTAATTGTTGGATGAACTGTTCCTATTAGTCCAACTATGGAATATTATGTTTAACATTCATGTATGTTCCAACATTTTAGATGAATATTCAGAAAATTTAAAAAATACATTCTCGGGGACTGTAGTAGTATAGTGTCTATGGAATCATACAATGATATCATTAATAATAGTGAAATATCTCTAATTTATCCTACCCATATTTTCAACCATAGCACATCAACATAAAAAAATTCATCATAACACCATGAAATGAAACATAAGAATTGGGTGATCTTGAATTCTCAGCAAATATAAATAAAGGAAATATATAATCATAACATGAATATAAGTGTATAAGAACATAAGCCTAGTATTTTATCCTAATTACCTATTTAATGATATCATAATCATGAGACATTAAATAAAATTTCGCATTTCATAAAACATGATTCATTATCGAATAATGTGAAGAATCAATGAATGAACTATATATGAATAAGACGTGGAATTTTTTGCAAACACAAAATCATAAAAAATGATTTCATTAGAAATAAAGGGTTATTTCCAAGGACATCATAGTTGTATTGGTTCACTCATTATACAATAATGGATTTCATGGTTCACTCCCATAACCATCTTAGTAGTCAAGTATCACTACCAAGACAATATCAATTGTTTAGTTTCACTCCCCATATATAACAATGATGCTCTTTATTTCACATTAATACTTGATTTGTTACGTAATTAAACAATTAATGGGACCAATATGATCTATATGTTTGTTTTCTTAATGAATTAGGTACATAACATAACATCTTTAACCTGAGATGTAAAAAAATTATTAATAATTTCCTTATCATTTTTAATTGAAACATCATTAACATACTCAAAAAATCCATTAAACTTGAAACTGCATCGGGTATCCTTAGAAAAAACATAAGAAATGGGTGACCAATAAATCCCAGTATGGTAATAGTAATTACATAAGTGATAATTTTTTGACAATACGAATATCAACAAGGAAAAATTGAACATGGATAATAATTATTGATATAGAATGATAATCATAACATGGGAAATGTGAAGAAAAACATAAATAATTGAATCATGGTCATATGTCAAGGGTAAACTGCCAAGAATTCATGGTGGAAAAATTACCATAAATGAATCCAATTAAACCCTATCCCAAAATGAGATATCATGATAATAATCATTACCCAAATTATTGTAGCAATATATGAGTGCACCCATAATAATAATTTTATTATGATGCTTATGTTTGACACATAGATCCTAAAACATTGATTCATCGATCATCATAATTTACTTAAGGATAGTGGAATACGGATTAAATATATATATTTTACCAATAAATATGTATATGTGAATAAAGGTGATTACCCTTGATAATATAATGAGTAGGGTATTAACTACATAATTGTTTTGGAATGAAGAATCACGATAAAAGTTTTGCAACAAAACAATATTACATAAAAATTTATAAAAAATTTCTATGAGAGATAAATGGGACTCTATATAATTGGAAATAAAATGGTATGTTATAGGTACATAAAAACATTCCATAAAATTATAAATTTTTAAATAAAAGAAATAAATAAATAAATAAACTTCAATAGAAAAAAATCTTTTCAAAATCACAGTTTGGTAATGTGTGTACATAAGAAACTATATAGAGGTTAATGAGATTTAAAGGAAGATCTACTAATTTTTAAATACAATTGATAGTAAGGGTAATATGAAATATTATATCAAATAATAATAAAATGAAATATAAAAGTAAAAAACTTGAAAGGAGTGCATAATAACAGATATGAGTGGAAGGTCCTTTATGAAATTTTGGCATAGAGATTGTATTCGTAAGCAAGAAAATGAGAGTGTATAAATAGTACGTAACTCAAATACGTTAATTGTATTCTATTGTAATTAAAATAAATTAATAAAAATATAACCATATGAAATAATTAAAAATAATTTTTAATATTGGTCTTGAATTGAAAAAAGAGAGATGAATGTGAGGATCTATTACTTGAGTGTGTTAAACAAAAGGCATGGGAGGGGATTGATGAATTATTTGGGGATCTTTTTATGATATTATAGTGTGAAAGGAAGAGTAAGTAGTTGATGAAAGAATTTTTTTGTGATGAGAAATGTGATTATTGGTGGGTTTATATAGAAAAAGTGGGATATTTGTTAATTATTCTTGTTTTTTGTGTCTACATATTAAAATAGACAAACCCACAAAAAATTACAAGTCTTATTCAATTATTTCCTCAAAAGGAGTGTGTATTTAATTAATTTATAAGTAATAGGTATTAATATATTATAATATTACACTTGGTGATGTGAAGTCTAGTCATACTCTTAATGAAATCATTTGTAAATATTTAAATATCTTATATATTTTGAAGGATTCATAATGGATTTACAAATAAAATAAACAAAAAATAAAATATTTTTTAAGGTAAAATAATTACTTAGTATTGGATACAATTTATTTTAATTATTACTTCACTTATGAGAAATTATGATTTCATAAATCAGAATATATATTTATACGATATTTAATTTTTTTCCAGAAAATTCAAATGTCTCGAAAAACTATGAAAAATTATCCATTGAATAATTTTAATAGTATTATTCAAAAAATAATAATCCTTATACCTAAATAATTTTAAAAATATGTGAATTTTTACCTTTTAAAATAATAATCTATAATTAATGAATATGGTAGGCTTTTTTGACAATAACATTTTTCAAATTCTTATCAAAAATTATTTTCACTTCTTAAAAATCATATGATCTGTTATATTTAATAAAAATTATTCAATAATAATATATTATTAATATATTATTTATTTCATCAATACATTAATTAATAAAAATATAATATTTAATTTCATTTCAAAATAAACTAATAATTTTTTTTGTTTTATTCAATCAAATTAAATATCATTTATAAAGTAACAGTAATAGGTTGGAAATATATTCATAATTACATAAAAATAATTTTCATATTTCTATTACCTGGGAATTGACACACAATAATTTAATATGTTAGCATACATCCTAAAATTAAGGTTCGCGATGGTTGGACATTCCCTAGTTGGTTTAGTGAAAGATGTTTTGTCATGATCTTGACGAGCTTGAACTTATGTCTTAAACAAACTATCTCTTACATAATTTATTGGATATTGAGATGGTATTGGTCAAGGTAAAATACTAGAAATTCAATCTCCCTCAGAAGCATTGATAAATGATCATCGTAGGGTATGATTATACGGGGTTAGGCCATCACTTCCTATTTATGTGATTATTATATTTGTCAAAACCCTAAAATTATTCTATTCATGATATCACTCATTGATAGATATATTCTAAATTATAATGAAACATAAATTTAATTAATATCCAATTAGAATAAAAAGAAAAAATAAGTGCATGTGTTTTATATAATCATATTATATAATGTTCCATTAATAAAAATTAATGTGTAATTTTATTTAAAATAGTTTGGGGCATTATAATCTTCCCCTATAATTAACCATTGAGACATTATTTTCAAACACAAAAATAGATTAGGGTAACACATCTTCATCAATTCTTATAGTTCTAAAATTACTCATCAATTAAAAGGTTTCTCCACAAAACTTTGATAAGGGTATTTATCTTATTTCATAGAATATGTTGTCTACAGTATAATATCTTCACCAGATGATCCTCATATGAGAGGTAATTCTCTAATGGTACCACCATTGGATTGATTACATGTGATTGGTCTGGTTTGTAGGCACCCAACAGAGAGACATGGAATAAAACATATACTAGAGATATGTTTTCCTAGAGGGTTATTTGATAGGCCATCATTCCAATGTGATCAAGGATCTAAAAAGAGTAGATGTACTATGGATTATGATTTTTCTTCTTCAAAATTCTAATCATTTTCCTCCATGTTGATTATAAGGCCCCTACATTAAACATTACATAATCATGAGTTAATTCAATACTTCACATTGAGGTTCTTTTCAGGTTTATATAATTGTATAATTTGGAAACAAATATTATATAAAAAACATTGAAATAAAAAGTTTACACCTCCAATTGTATCCATTTCTTCCAAATTATAATATATTTTCAAAATAATCATGGTTTCATTTCATGTTTACTCATTATAACTTTTCCTTTATTCTATCCTTGATTGTATTCTCCATTAAATAATTATAAAATAAATAATATCCTGGTATGAGAACCAAAATCTCAGCAAGGGACCAAAAAATAAGGAAAAACCCCCAGTCTAGTTAAAACCCAATAACCCATTAAATGTTCTTTGAGAGGATGAATCAAAAAAATTTCACATGAATAACCCTCATACATTTTGCTGATTGAAAAACACTAAAAACAATATAAATCAATTAAAACACCATTAGGTGACATAGATCAAAATATTCATAAAAACCTTTCAAATCCCATTCAATTAGAATAACCATATGATCAAACTCCAAATTGAAGATCTTTAATGGGGATCACCCTTATTTAAGTAATATCGAGTTCACATATGAGATATAATTAAGATTGTACCATCATATAACATATAATGGGCTCACATGTGGGTTATAATGGGGCTCAATCCTTCGTAAATTTTGTGTTTACCTCATTCGTTTTATATAATTCAAATGTCAAATAATGAAAAAACATTTATCCCAAATCCCTTTTTAAAATAACTTCTAATCACATATGAAAAACATTTCTATATAAAAAACATCTACATTTATGATCAGATTTTCAAAACCAAGATACCCAAATAATGAAGTAAGGAATTTATATTCTATTAAAAATAAATTAGGCCTTGTATAGGATTCCAAATATCAAATAATGGTAATTGTAGTGTAGAACATGATGTCGTTGTATACCTTAAAACAATTCTTCTTCTATTTTGTAAAGAATGTAAAAAGCATCATATAAAAATATTCATTTAGAAATAATTGAAATAAATAAAAGATATAGATCAGAAAATTTATCTATTTCTTTTATACCCATATAAAAAGTAGGAAACTTAATATCATGATGAAACAGATTTAATAATTAAAACATTAAAATTTCAAGTTTTCCCATATGACTATGAACATTTAAATATTAATATCCTATAAAAAATAAATAAAATTAGTATATATAAAATAAGGATATCAAAGTTTATAGTGGATTTATATACACCTTATAAAATAATGATGGTGAGTATTATCAAGAAATCCCTCAATGAAAGCAGGTTGAGACGAAGTCCCTTACCTTGAGTCCAACTTGTCTCATTCATTCTTTAATTTCATGAATAATAAATTTAGTTTTATTTATACGTTATTTAGATCCTTTTTAAACTTTATCATTCATTTTATGTGACTTATTACTATGTTATTGCAGTTAGTGAATTATTTTTTCTCATATCGGACGTTTTTTCGATGTTTGGTGTTTTAGTTAAAAATGACCTTATTTGTTGAAAATTATCTATGTGCTCATAAGTCCATTATCTCATGAATATTATATATAATTTAAATATAATTTATATCTTTTATATATGTATTTTATAATATTATATAAAATTTGGAGATAAGAAATGAAATGCATTGTTCATAGAGACAGTAGGTCATACTTATGCATGAACGCTACATTAATTTCATTGTCATATTAAAGATACAGAAAAATTAATGATTCATAATTATATTTTAATTATAGTATGATATCTATGTTATATAGATGTTACATAATTTCATTAACTCCATCCTTTATACTTACCATGTATGGCATGAACGATTCATATTACTTTGAGGGGGCGGCTGTCTACACTTCATCAAATTAAATTATCGTATTTACACATTATGGAAAGCAGAAAGGTATGTTGTAAATAAAAATTATAGAAGAATAGAGATAATATTTGTATAATATATGTAATATATAAATACATATACATCATAATGGCCAACATGAGAGGTGGCAAGGTAAAAGTGAACAATCATTTATTATTTTATTAATAAGGTAATCACTGCATCATCATTGTGTCGCAAATATATTTATTTGTTTAATGTCTAAAAATTATTAATAAAATACAGTGATCTATAAAATATTTTTATATTTATAATTATTATTTATAGTGGAATATATAATTTATATAAACAAAATTATTATTTATTTAGTTAGTAGATACTTGTTTTTTTTATATTTCCCTTTCCTTTAAATTAAATATAATAAAAAGTCATTATCACACCCATATTGTTCAATGGGGTACTAAAATGGACACAAAGAATATAATGGTCATTAATATCTCATTAAATTGGATTAGAACACATTTTATAGTATTTTTATGTTATTATAACACTATTATGTTACCTTTATTAACCATATTTACCATTTAACTAGGTAAATAAAAACAATTACTAAAGTTAATATTCAAAATGTCAAAAAATAAAAGGATACTATTTACATAATTTGGACCTTATGAATTCAAATATGAAATAAATTTTTAAAAATTTAAAAGAAAAATTTGGATGAAATTAATCTGACTTTAATTCCGATTTTCAAAACTAGAAAATGGGTTTGAAGAAGTAAAAACTATTAAGAGAATGACATGTGTTTACATCCAATTAGAATGTGAAATAATGTACAGTGACTATAATTGGATTAAATTACAAGTAATTAATAAAATTACAATTAAAAAAATTAAAATTACAATATAAAAATGTAAATAAATTATAATAAGAGGGATTATTGAATTAAAATGCAATAATTTCCACAAATCATAAAAATGTGGATTTTATCAAAAAATTACCAAACATTCAACCGAAGAATTTTTTTTGTACCTATTCAATATAATAAGTTTGTATTATGAAATGGAACATAAAAAAGTGATGAATACTATATTTAAAAAGGGTTCTCCACTAGACGTTGGTAACACAACCTTTTATAAATATTAGACTATTGTATGCTTAAAATTGGATTTATTTTCAATTTAAGCCTCTAAAATTCAATGGATAAAGGTAAAAACATTTCAAAGATATGTAAAATCATAATATAGTAAATTTATTTCATTCCATCCAATAAAATAGATAGTAATTATGTACCGTTTAAATTAATAATCCTATTATCTTATAATTGTTTTTATAAATCAGTGTTGTGTGCAACATATGATTTTGAAGAAACTAGTTATTGTATGTCAGGTACGCTATCATACATATTTTCACCATTAATATAACATTAATATTAAATTCAAAAATATTATTAGATATGAAAATTTATTGTTCTATAAATACATGGGATGCTACATAATTCCCTGCTTTTGTGAATTATGTCCTCACAATTTTAAAAATTATCTTGGAAACATCATTAAAAATCACACATCAGAAAACAAGTCAATAATATTATCACATTAAAAGAATGAATGTGAATTAAAATGGACACATGAGATAAAATGTACTAGGATTTCATATAGGATGACATGTATATGGAAGAAAAACTATCCATATTTTTCTCATGGAGAGTTATAGATTACATGATCAAGACAAATTTAACAACCAAAATATCATAAAATTTGGATGGGTTAAAAGGTCTTTGATTTACTAATAGGAAGAGAAAATGGAAAAAGTTTATATTTTAATATCCTTTTCATAATTTTGATTAATTTATTTATAATATTAACTAATAACATAAGGAAACATACTTACTTGTCAATAATAGTTTTATATAAAAAATATCCACCACAAACTCATATTTTCTCCAAAAAAATGATTTTTTAGGATGACTTTGTCACACCTGAAGAGTTAGGATCAACTTATTGAGAATAAAATAATCCAAAAATATGAACTATATATTTCTACATTCATTATACATTAACCAAAACCAAAATTCTTATTAAAAGATTAGATAATCCACAAAAATAATTATTTCATTATTAAAATAAACAGCATTCTTAATCTCCAAAATTCAACAAAAAATACCTAATGTTCAACAAGGACCATTAAACTAATAATAGTCCTTAAAATTCTAAAAAATAATCAAAACTTATTTACAAACAAAAAATTTATACTTACTTGATCACATATTCTTCCATGATAAATCATAACATTTATCACCAAATATCATTTACTACTATTTAAAATCTCATACTTAAGATTAATCGACATGATCATGTGTTCTTCATGATAGGTTAATCACTTACATAAATAACCCAAATTGAAATATGTCCAAAATAATAACATAAATACTTTCAAAATAATGTTCAACCATTACTCCTCAATTGAAATCAGATATTATTCTATTTTCTTTAGGTATACAGTGATCCCAACAGAGAAAACATATTTCAAAATTATATTTGTCACTTAATCACCAAATCAATTTTCTATACTAAGGTTATCCATTTGATAAAACAAAAATTCCAAAAATCTTTTTATTCTTGATCAATAAAATAAATTAACTAAAAATAATAAGATATACAAACCTATGATTCATGTAGGCCAGTGGTGGGCGATAAATCCCAGTCGTACATCAGATGTGGTTTCAATTCCAAAAGCTTGGTATGACGTGATGTGTTTTCATAAGGTGTTTTTTTGGTTCTTTTCAAAAACTAATATAATTTTATAACATTCTCATAAATGATATAATATCCTCAGAAATAACCATAACATATTTAATACTAAATGATTAACTCACACCTATAAATTTTCATCCAATAAACGAATTACACATTAATTTCTCAAAGGAGAATTTATACAAAAATACCATAAGTCACCATAATTTTTCAGATCATAAAAACTAAAAAGGGAATTTATATGATGTTGATATTATGATCATCCTTAAAATTATAAACCCATGATCATATCCCTAACCCTTAAAAAATATCCAAATCGCTAAAGATGTCTAGACTGACCTTAGATATCCACTATAGGGCCCTATCCTTGAACGTTAAATAATCATTAGTTGAGTAAAGTAATCACATTGAAGATATTTTTAGGTTTATAGTTTTATAGAATTAGTCCATAACTATTACATAACCAAAATATATAAATACAATGTGTAAAAAACAAAAATTTATTTTTTTAGTCTATATCATTATAACTTTTCAAAAGAAAAACGGTTTCTTGTAATTTTTAGTCATCAATACATTTAACTGATTCCATATTTGATTAAATTCAACCTTAAATTTTGTGAAAACATTTAATAACATTGGATGTCAACAATAATCTCAGTAAGGGACATAAAATTAATGAAAATAATTTGTCTAGTTAAAACTTGATAACCCATTCAATGTTCTCTGAGCAGATGAAACAAAACATTTTCACAGGCATAACACCCATACATTTTTCTCAATCAAAAACACCAAACCCAACAGAAGGAAATTTAAAATCATTTTGGTGACTTAGATCATCAAATATATAAATTCTATTAAATACCCTTCTATTTTAATAATCATATGGTTGAATTCCAAATTAAAGATATTTAATGGGGATCACCCTTCATATAAGAAATATTTGGCACACTTGTGAGCTATAATTAGGATATTCCTATCATATAAGATTTAACAGGGTCATCCTTTAGTTATTATAAGGATTAAAACTTTGTATAAGTAATTTTATGCTCACCTGTTTCATATAATTCTCATGTACCATTTCAAAAACTCATTCGTCACAAAACCCTTTTTGAAAAACAATTCTAATACCATATAAAAAACATTTCCATATACAAATACCATTTCAATTTATGAATCCAATTTTAATAACAAAATATCCAAATAAATGAAAAAGGGATTTATATTCCTTTTAAAATACAAAAAATATTATATTGGAATCCAAATATATAATAACAGTTACAGTGGCAGAGAAGTTGTAGTCATCGTATATGATAAAAAAATATGCATTTTATAAATTTGAAAATAAAGTAAGGAAATTACAATAAATATAACAATATTTAAAACATTTAATTAAATTAAAGATAGAACTAAAATTTCCTATATATTCCTTTTATACACATATATGTTATTATGTAATTTAATATCATGAATGAATAGATTTCATAATTAAATCTTTAAATGTTCAAGGTGTCTCGTACCACATTGAAAATTATATATTAACCTATTTGATTTAATGAATAACATAAGTACATAAAATATATGTATTTTAAATTTAATATAGGCTTTATATTAACAATAAAAAAGAATAAAGTTGGATATTATCAAGAAATAACTTAATTAAAGAAGATTGAGATGAAGTCACATACATTGAGTCTGGCTTGTCTTGTTAATTGTTTAATTTTACGAATAATAAAATTAAGTTAATGTATAATTGATTAATAAGATTAATAAATATTCTTATCCATTTTATACAACATATTATCATATTATTGAAATTAGTTAATTATTTTAATTCACATAAAATGTTTTTTCGATGTTTTGTATTTGTGTCAAAAAAAACCTGTTTTTAAGAAAATTATCCATGGGGTGTTAAGTACATTATCTATAAATATTATATATTATTTAAATGTCATATATATACTGTATATATATATATGTTAACATTTCATAACATGTTTTGATAAGAAATTAAATGCACCGTTCATGGAGATGGTAGGTCATACGTACTCATTAACACAACTTTCATTTGATTATCATATTAATGGAATCAAAACTAAATGATACATAGGTATATTATAATTATATTATAATATATATGTTATATATATGTTACAAAATTTCATTAAATTCATCTTTTATATGTTCCATGTTTGGCATTGACGAGTCATATCACTTTGAGGGGACATAGTCTACACTTCCTCAAATGAAATTATCATATTTACACAATAAGGAAACCATAAAGATATATTTCTAAATAAAAATTACAGAATAATATATATAATATAAATATAATACATATCATATATATAAAATTTCCATCATAATGGCCACCATGAGAGGTGGTAGGAGAAAATTGAACAATCATCGTTTTGTGAGGCAGTTTTCCACCGTACATAGAAACAATATGTATGTATCCATTAGATTGAGGTGTGTGTAAGTTTAATTAAAATAATTCAAATAAAAACATCAAAATATATTTATTATACTGATTTTGTTATGTAATCCTTGAACAAGAATATCATATGGAGTGGAGAAGGAAAATAAATGAAAGAACCTTGAGAGATGTCATTACCTCTAAATCGGGTAACTCCTATTGATTTTAGCCAAAAGGATTTCTTGAATTGAATTACACACAAGGTAAGTCTTATAAGATAACAATAGTTATGTTGGGTGATTAGTTTAGTAGAATTTTTATGAGAAAAGAGAATAGAGTGGTAAGATTATGTCTGAATAGTTGGTGACCATTTATAAGATGGAGGACATGAACTTTATGAATGTCATGAAATATTATTTTTCTATAAATTGATTTTCTATTTATAATATTTCTAATGTGATATATTTTTAAGATAATATTTGTATGGGTTGAATATTATAAACCAATAGGTTTTAAAAAAAATTAGGTCACAAAATTAACATTATCTTTTAACTTTAATCCTTAGTTAAAAACATTTACTCTTACCATGTCTTGTTGTATTTTCCTAAAATATGGTGGCTATAGTTACATTAAAATTACAATATAACCAAAAATGGATCATTAAAATAGAAAAACTATATCATTTATTAAAATATTAATTTTTTTAAACCCATTTGTGTCCATTTTGACACTATTTAGTAATGGATTGTTGTTTATGTCATAAAAAAATTATTTCTACTAAAAATATTTATTAAATCACCCATAATATGTAAATTTTCATCCAAAAACATCATTTATGGCATAAAAGTTTTATATTTAATTTATTTTAATATTTATAATATCATTTAGTTGAATATATCATTAATAAGGTATTCATTGCATCATCATTTTGTCATAAATATATGTATTTATTTAAAGAATAAAAATTATAATAAAAAATCCATGATGTATGAAATATTTTTTACATTATATTGACTATTTATATTCTAATATACCATTTATATAAACCAAATTATATTTTATAGTGTTAAAATATACATGTTTATGTTATATTTCACATTTCATAAAATTAAATATTATAAAAAGTCATTATCAAACCCATGTGACTCCATGGGTTCCTAAATTCGACCCAATGATGTTCAGGGTCAGACATACCACATCCAATATTATGAAGACGTGTTTTAGTGTAGTTTTATATTATTATATTATTTCTTTACCATTATTTACTTGATTTACCAATTAACTATGATAAATAAAAATAATTACGAAGTTTACTATTCATAATGTCAAAAAATAAGAGGTACCTATTTACATAATTTGGACACTACGGTTCCAACTATGAAATCAAATTTTCCAAATTCAAATAATATGATTGTTAGAAATTAATTTAAAATTAATTCTCATTGTTCAAACTTGAAACCAATTTTTAGGAAATAAAAACCATTAAAATATTGACAAGTGTTTTTGTCCAATTAAAAAGTAAAATTACATCCAATGACTACCATTAGATTGAATGATAAAAACCTAATCCAATTACTCGTTAATAACAATTAAAAAGAAAATATTACTATATAAGAAAATTAGATGAAATTGAATTTTAGATTTAAAATGTAGTATTTATCACTATTCAGAAAAAAATGGATTTTATTAGAAAAAATGCCAAAATTTCAACCTAAGTAAATTTTTATGTCCCAATTCTAAATAAGACGTTTATATCATGAAATAAAATATTTATATAAGTGAAATAAACCATTTTTAAAAAAATTTCTCTATCACAATGATGTAAAATGACCTTTTAAATATATTAAAGTATTTTATACATAAATTGGATTCATTCTCATTTTAATCCTCTAAAATTCATTGGATAAATGAAAAAAGATAAAAAAATATGTAAAATAATAATATTGTTACTTATTTTCATTCATAAAAATACAAAAACTAGGCATTAAATACCATTTAAAATAATAATAATAATAATGTAATATTTCCCGGTATAACTCAGTGTTTTGTGGAATGAAACATTTCAGTGTAACCTATTATTGTGTGTTTCGAATGCTATCATAAATAGATTCCCCATTAAACTAAAATTAACATTACATTAAAAAAATATTAATAGATATGAACATATTTTGATTATAAATACCTGCTATGTTAATGTGATATGCAGAGGAATTCCATATCTACAACATCGAACTCTTGGTATCTTTGATGATTGTCAGTATAGATCTTATATTGACTATAGTTATCCATGATGGGATACTAAATTGTCTTAACCTTTTACACCATTATTTAGGACATTTCAAGAACTATAAATTGTTTACCCCAAATACATCCCATCATATCAGTGTTCTAAACCTCTTCCCATAAATGGCTTCATAGGGATATATTTGAATGATCAAGCTGAAATTGTTATTGTATGAGAACTCAACTAGAGGAGGACTTTGGTCTCATCATACATTGAATTTAATTGATCATGATCTCAAATTGTGATCAAGAGTTAGAATAGTCCACCTAGATAGGCCATAATGTTTTATGGTGACCAGGCATATTGATGTTCAGCTCTGTTTTTATAGTATTCTCGGGACTTTTCCAAATCATGGAGTTGAATCATAGATCTCGATCAAACAAAATTGATAGTGTTACTATATGAAACCTCAAAAAATCTATGAAAAATATCCCCACAAGTTGATCGAGTGAGAAATCATCTCAAATTTCACTGAGGTGTTCATTCATTGTATGATGATCAACAACAACACTGATAAAATTATTTCTCTTTTATGTATTCAAATATTCTGTGACAATGTATATGGTGTTTTTATCCCATTTATATATTGGTAGGTGTAAAAGTTACATCAACCCCTCATAATTATTCCCTGCATCTTTAAATTTTTTACAATCTAGGGACTTTGGTGTATATTCAGTGATATCCTTCTTCATGTAGCCCAACCAATATCTCTCTCAAACATAATGATACATCTTTGTGTTTTTCTAGGTGAATGGATAAATTAATTCTATTTGCATCATCCTATATTTAATTATTTAATTATAATTTTAAGGATCCCATTGTCTTGAAAAAACACAAAAATATTATTTATTCAATAATATTTATCTCCAAGGATTTACCTTTTCTAACAATTTCCACTTTCTTCAGAATTCTCACATCATCTTTTTGAGCATCACTTTACCTATCAAGAAGATATTGTTGATAAATAATTTTTTAAATGATTAATTTTAGTCATTTCATTATGATTCTCATTTACATACTCATTACCTCTATGAAGATTGAATCCTTCTCACTTCTCAGAAATAACAAAATTTATAGATCCCTTATATATAAGAATCTTCAACATTATCAGATTTACTAGGATGGTAGTGAATTGAGAAGTCGTAGTCCTTGATCAACTCTATCCATATTCGTTGGCTCATATTATGATTTTAATAAGTGAATATATATTTGAGGATCTTGTGATCAGTATATATCTCCCAATTCTCCCAATAGATATGATGTCACCATATATTCAATGAAAATATTACAACATCAATCCACTGATCATGTTTGGGATAATTTTTCTCATAGGCTTTCTAATGTCATGAGGTGAAGGTAATGAATTTTTTATTCTTCATTAACGTATAACACAATCCATTTTTTTAAGAATCACTAAACACAATGAAAATTTCTCCACTTGTGGTTAGTGTGGGCACAATGTTAATAATGAACCTCTATTTTAACTCTTTGATTCCCTATTCACATTCATCATTCCAACAACACCAAACTATTTTCTGGGTATTCTTGATACGAGGTTACAACAATTGTGAAAAATTTATAACAAATCATCTAATAATACCTAAAAATCAACGGATTATTTGTATATATATAATAGTTGTTTTCCTCAATCATTATTCAAATGGATTTTTCATTTAGTCATACATAGATATCCACTTTTTTATGATGATATAACCCAAGAATGAGACTTCCATAAACTATGAATCAAACTTTATATACATGGAATAATGATTCTCCATTCATAATTTATTTAGAAGAATGTTAAATTTATCATCATGCTCTGCCTTGATTTATGAGTATATTGTAATATGACCTATAATGACTACTACATGTTTATAAAAGAAATCTTTAAAGACTCTATTAATGAAAATGATGACGATTTTTCGAGTATTAGTGAGTGATAATAGAATTACTATGAACTCATAGTTCACGTACCTTATACAAAAAGCTGTCAGGGGTTTATCTTTTATCCTTAATCATAACTGATATTATCCTAACCGAAGATCCACCTTGGTGATGTATTTTTCTTAATGATGCCGATAAAAATTTCTAAAATCCTTGTTAGATGACACCTTTTCCTTATCATGATGTTTTTGAGGTAAACAAAATAATCTGAAAGGTGAATTAACCAATCCTTCTTCATAAGGAAGGGGATTAGTTCCCCTAATGGTGAAGCACTTGGGTGTATAAACCCTTTATCCAGATTCTCATGGGGCAATTTCCTTAGATCCTCATGTTCCATAACAGCCATCCTGTGTAAGGTCTTGGATATTGGAAACAACCCTGGTAAATGATTGATTGAAAATTCCGAATCCATTCTTGTAGGAAGACTACGATATTCCTTGCGAAACACTTTATCAAATTCACTCACAATTTTCATGTCATCGAGGATGGTCAATTAATTAGAACCAATGATATGGAAAAGACACACTTGGTCATATGTAAATAATATATATTCTTGAGATAGTGGAGTTGTGGATAATTCATCATCCACCTTTCAGTTATACAGAATTGGGGGCCAACTCACCATATAGAGAGTGATTTTCTTCTCACAACAATTTATGTTGGTAGAATACTGAGAAAGAAAATCCTTGCATATAATTGTATAAAATTACATCAATGAAAGTATAAAAAGGTTAATTTTTAATTTTAAACAAAAAATCATGATAAGTGGGGACTTATATACATGGGATTCACTATTTTCTCCATTATTCATTCTACCCAATATCATTACTTCCATTATTTATTGTGGTGTTTGAATTGTTCTAATAAACACTCATGATATGAAGTAATTTGTAGAACATTAAACAATAACCCTAAAATTCACTATTTGATTCTAGTTCTACTCATTTACATAATCCAAAATAGTTATAGGGAATATTATTGTTTTTAAAATTATTTAGCACATAATTGGGAAGTCAATTACATTAATGAGATATCTTATAAATTTAATTTATTTATTTAAATTATATTTTATTGGGCATCAATATATCTTATAGATGACCTATTTCTTATATATATTCATATTGGAATTTTTTTATTCCTATAATAATGGTTCATAATGAGATTATGATTTTACTAAATCATACCCCTTGAGAGTTCCAATCCATGTGCGACGTAAGGCCCATTATCGTGTACCACATTACCACATGTTAGGACTGGAAAACCTTATCAGAGTTGTTACTCATAGTTAAATCTATTCTTGAAGCACGCCCACTTGTTGTACCAAGAGATGGTTTTATTTTCATGATAAAATAATTACTCGATATTACCAACATATAGGTATTTTTTTGTACATAGTATTATATCTAAGGCATTCTCTAGACTTTTCTAATCATAATGAAAAAAATTACTAAACATTTTCTCTGATGCCAACTATAACAACACAGAACATTATTTCAAATTAATAGTTTATTTTTACATAAGACTAATATATAAATGAAAATGGTGATCAAGAATATGAGTTTATTTTGGAATTAGTTACATTACATAACAACTTGATTATTGGAAAGAAAATCATTATTAAAAACATCCACAACATGGTTTATTGGAAATGAATTTAACATTCACATAATACTTCTTCGGTCATAAAAATACATGGTTTAACCTTGGGAAATACATTATAAGTGGGATATATTTAAATCACTATAAGGTAATAAAAATTTAATATGTTATACATGTTAGAGAATAATAATATAAATTTAGAACACAAAGAACATGAATAATAAGGATGGATATATCCTGATAATCATAAAATGGGATTTATGGTACAACCTGAAACACTGAATCCTGAACATAGGTCAAGGATAAATCACAAAAAAATAGTGGCGGAAGATAAATAATGGAACTGGGTATACCCCTATCCCAACATGACACATCATGATACTAAACATTACCTAGTGAATTAGAGTTTTGTTCGGGTGTAACCATCATAATCATCCAACTATCATAGTTAAGTGTGCCACATAGATCACAAAAAATTGATTCACTAATTATCATAATATATTCCATGATCAATGAATTATTGTTTCATAAATATATGTCCTAAATTAATATGTATATATTAATACTATTTAAAAACTTTTATAGATTAATGAGTATGGTATTTATTTCACAATTGTCTTGTCATGGAAAGTCATAGTGCAATTTCAGTCTCATAATGTCATTACATAAAATTTAATAAAAACGTTTGATGATAAAGAAAGGTTTATCTCATTATTTTGAAATAAAATGGTAATTAATATGGACATAAAAAATCATATTCAAACATTTGATATTTTTAAATAGAATTAATAATGTAATGAAGAAACAAGAACAAAGAATATAATCCATATGAAATTTATGCATAGTAATGGGTGTTTATAAATGATAATAGAATTATTAATAAGGGTTAAAGAAATATATAATTATTTATACATAAAATGGAATTTAAAGGGAATATGGAATTTCATATCCCATTATAAGAAATGGTCAATTAAAATAAATAACATAAAAAGTGACTTTGATGAAAGAGGAGAGTGGAATATCCCATATGAAATTTTGGAATAGTAACATCTTATATAATGGTCAAAATGTGATAGTATAAATGGTACCTCATTCAAATAAATTTATTTTTTATGTATGTGTATGATAATAAATTAATAAAAAAATTACCATTTTTGAATTATAATGAAAATTTCATTGAAGGTTCACAAATTGAAAAAAATAGAGGAAAGGATACCTTACAAGAATATGTGACAAAACGACTTTAGAGGGGCTTATGGAAAGCTATGGGGTGGAGTGGGGGACTATAGGAAGTGTCGGGAAGATTAATGGATTACTAAACAGTGTTTTAGGGAGATGATAATTGGTTTCATTGATAGTATTATATAAGAAAATATAGGGATTTCATTATTATTTTACTTTTGGAATATACATAACAAAAATATCCAAAACAAATTCCATCCAATTTCTAGCACCATGATTCTAAAAAAATAGACTTTTTTTAGTATTTTAGATTTAATTGGGCCTAAATTATTTAAATATTACCTTTTGTTATTTGGAGGGTAGTTACACTAATGATGATTTGATTTTAAAATCAAAAAATATATTTCAGGTTTGGGAAGAATCTTAGTGGATTTTCAAACTAAATAAAATAAATATAAAATAAAATTAATTTAAAAGGAATTGTTTTATTTGTGTTTTATCCTATTTATTATAAATAACAAATCAATTTTTTTTCATTATAATGTCATAAAATAGAAATTATATTGATAGAGTATTTAATTCTTACAGAAAAATTTGAGTGTCTCTAAAAAATTTGAAAAATTTTACCATTGGATATTTTTGACAATATGTTCCAAAAAGATTATTCAATTTACCTAAAAAAATTAATATATGTGTTAATTTTCACATTTATAATAATGACCAATATTTATTGAAAATGATGTGTTTTTTTACAATAATAGTTTCTCAAAACTTTTAACAAATACATTTGTCTTCATAAAAATTATATGATCATATATATTTAATAAAAAATATTTTATAATAATACGTTATTAAATTATAGTTTATTTAAAAAATCTGTTAATTCATTAAAATATATTTATTAATATCATTTGAAAATTTACCAAAAATAGTATTTTTTTACTCAATCATTATAAAAATCATTTATAATTTAACAATAATAGGATAGAGACATATATAATATTATATTAAAAATAATTATATTTTAATATGTCTTGTGTCATGAAACATAACCATTTAATGCATAAGCATATTCCCCCTGATTAAGGTGCGTGATTTTAGGTCTTTCAAGTGGCGGTTTAGTTAAGATGGTTTGGGTCGTGATGTCATTGAGCATGATCTTCACCCATAAACAGTTCATTTTGCTTATGTTGTTGGACCTCTTCATGGTATTTGTCATAGTAAATCGCCATAAATTCTATCTCCCTATAAATATTAGATAAATGGGCTTTAAAGGGTACAATTCTACTATTTCAGTCTTTCACTTCCTTTTTCGGTGAAATTTTATTAGCTAAAACCTATATTTATGATAATCATGTGATCATTGTTCAAAGAATATATTATTAATGGTAATGATACATAATGATGTTTTAAATCCAATGAGAAAAAAAAGATAAAATAATTTCTTTTTATTTCTATAACAATATTATATAATAATTCATTTAATAGAAATTAAAGGGGAATTTTAATTATAATAGTTTAGTTCATTACACTATACCATCATGGTAGCCATTATTCACACCCATGAATATATTAGTAGTCAAGTTACCCACTAAAGAACCTTTTAGTAGTATATATTAACTTTTATTACCATATTGGTAGACAATATTAACTCCCATTACCATATTAGTGGACAAGGTTCACTCTCAAGACCATATTAATAGATTGGGTACTTTATTTAACATTGTTAAGTCCTTGTTCAGTCCTTGTCAATATCATTAGAAATAAATTTTAAACCAACGCATTAGAGGGAGAAATATGTCCCACCCATTAAAGAATTAAATCATACATATGTCTCCTAGAAGACCGTAAATAATCGTATAATAAAGCATGAAATAAAATGGATATCCCAAACATCTAATAATTTCATAACATGTGGAAAATAGTTAGGTTTCATAATCATTGCATCAATTCATAACCTATGAAAATATCTTGGTTTATTAACAACATATATCATGAAAAAGTAACATGATTCATTAATATTAGACCATAAATACACAAACAATATAAAGAAATAATATTTATGGAACACTTGTATCATTTCCATAAAAAGGAAAGAGTAACACCGAAATATGTCATCATTGATGTAAATTCATTTGTAAATATCGTTTAAATACATTTCTTGAAGAAGATATGCATTACACTTTGAAGAACGTTTTTTTTTTGAACATAATACATTTTAAAGACCATTATCCATGAAAATGAAAATGAAATTTTTGAAAATTATGGTAATCCTTTTAAACCTTATCTCTTGAAAACATAAAATAAAATAAAATTCAAAAAATTATGGAATAATTTTTCCTAGAAAACTTATAAGATATCCATGAAAAAAATTTGAAATTATTTTCCATGAAATCATATAAAATAACCTTGATAAAATTTTGAAAATATTATTCTTTTAAAATATATTGAAAATGTGAAAATTATTTTAAATGTCATTGATATAATTTTAATTGAAAACAACCGTCTGAAAAAATATATTACGAGCCTTAAAAATCTTTTATAACTCTTTTTAATGATGAATAATATTTTGAAAAGCCTTTTTAATTGAAAATAATTATCATATAGATAATTTTAAAAAATATTAGGAAAAAATTTTATTTATTAAAATATTGAGTTCTACAAAGAAAGAGTGAAATAATTAAATTATGTCCATGATGGAGGGTAAGTCTATAGATTCCAAATATTAATTTGTCATCATATTTGTTTTGAAAAATGCCTTCATCTGCAAATGAAAGAAAGATTTCATTGAGACCCATTTCATTAAAATGTAATAAATGGGAAAAAATTTACATTTAAAATCATATTATAATAGTAATACATTTTTTTAAATTTTTTTAGGAAACATGGTTTTGAAAGAACGCGTATTTCAAACCAAAAGGAGAAATAAATTTGGATTTTCATAAAATCATTTTTCACAATATTAAGTTCCATATAGTGTTAAAATTGTATAATTTCTTATATATAACAGGGAAAACCATGGGGTTTGAAACATAATGATATTTCATGATAGTTGGATCATAATATTTAATTAATGGAATCATATTAAAAAATAATACTAAAATAAATGATATTGTAGCAATAAACTCTTACGGCTTTGTTAACATGCAATAATAAAATGAAAATAATAAAATTAAATGAATCGTAAGATATCATGATAATAAATAAATTCATTATATAACTTTTAAAATGTATTATATACACCTCATATAAAAATAATGGTTCATAACATGGTAGATTCTCAAAGAATGAAAATTGAGAAAAAATTACTTTACTTATTTGGTAACATGTGATATGTAAACCCCATGAACCAAAGATCATAAAATGGATATATTGGTACCCATAATTTTATTTTCATGAATCATATAACAAACACATGTTTGGTATACAAACCATATATAATAAATAGGATATGAATATGTCTTGGGACTCTTGTAAAATAGAAGATAGATGAGAAAACCATCCCCTTAAGTCTAGACTCTCATTGTACTAATTAAGAACTCGTGTATTAAAATTATATGATAATATAAATTATATGATATATAAATATTAAAATATATAAATCCATATATGATTTCATTATTACTCTATAATACCCCTTCATTAATAACACTATTCCCAAATTATGTTTCGGGTGATAACTGTCTTTTTTCATACGTGTTTTCACCTGTTATTTATGTCCCTCTTACATAGATTGTGATTTAATTATATAAATAATATAAAAAATGATATAAGAATCATATTTATTTATAATATTCTTAATTAGGAAAATATATAACATATATAAATATATATATATAAATACACAGTTCATGGAGATATTGGGCCGTATATACGCATGGACATAGTTTCTATTTTCGTATCATATTGAAAGAAATAAATTAAATGAATTTTTTTGTAATAAATATAAATTTCATATATATTTTATAAACCCATGTTTAATACATTCCATTTTTAGTGTGAATGAATCACATCTGGTCAATGAGGTAGTAGTCTACACGTCCACACATGAAGTTATCATATTTACAAACAATGTTAAATATGAAGGTATAACATATATAATAAATAAAAAGATATTAAATATGATATAATTATAATATTATATATATATAATAGAAAAAAATGTTTCCATTATAATTCCTACCAATGAGAGGTTGTAAATAAATAAATGAACAACATCGTTTCATGGGGTGGTAGTTTGTGACACATAAGAATGGTATGTTTGTTACCCATATGGTGGAAGGATGTGTAATTCTAGGAAGTAAAATTATAATAAAAAATATCATTATATTTTTTATGCTGGGGTTATTATAGAATCTGTTACTAATATTTTCTTCGTTGGGGGAGAAAGAAAATAAATGAATGGATCTTGAGAAAGGATGTTACTTTTTCTTCAGGCAATTCCTTATGGTTTGCACCAAATCGATTCCATGGATGGATTTCCAAAAAAATAGATATCCAAAGATTAATTTAGGGATTTATGGATGATATTTTCCTATAGGTGTTTCTTATAAAAATGACTTTATAGGATAGAGGTAGTGAGGGGTATGAGTGCCTTTATATAATGGTGACAGAGTGGTATTCTTGTATTTTTTTAAAAGGGAATTCCACCCTTGTTTTTCCATTACACGTGGAAACCATAATGATTATAAAAAAGATACATGTGTGAATGGGGTCTATATATACCATGAAAATTTAATTATTACAAGTTTCTAGGTTATTTTGGGCCTTATGTTTAGGCCATAGTCTTTTATTAAGAAAATGTTTTCTCTACATTGTTATAATTAATTGTAGTTAAATTCAATATTTTTTTGGGTAAAAAACTATGTTAAAATAATTATAAATTATAAATTATTAT
Organism: Viscum album; assembly: GCA_963277665.1. Lineage (NCBI taxonomy): Eukaryota > Viridiplantae > Streptophyta > Magnoliopsida > Santalales > Viscaceae > Viscum > Viscum album. Next base: position 1,834,667,788 of record OY728161.1, on the reverse strand, counting down.
AAATAAAAATATGAAATATATTTTTCTATATTTCATTCACATATGTGGCATAAATTAATTTCTAATTAATCGTGAAAAAGTGATGACGATATTTTTTTAAAGTAAATAATGTGAAAACATTTTTTATATTTTATAACTAATTTTAATGTGAAATTTATTATAATGAACTAAATTGGATTAATATATTTATTATATATATAACAATATTTTAAATAAAATTATAAATATAATTTTATATCAAAAATAAATTAATCAAATAAGTAGGTTTGAATTAAAATTTAGTATTTTTATTATTAATCAAAAAAGGAATCTTAGTTGAAGGAAAATAACCCTAACTGAAATTTTATGTTTCAATTAAAAAAATATGTTTATTATGACATATAAATTTTATAAAATTTCAATAACTGTTATTTAAAATATATCACCCATTTAAATGTGTTAAATATAATTTCAAAAAATATTAGGATTTTATGTGTAATATTCGGTTTGTTGCAATATTATTCCAATCAATTTTATTCAATGAATATATAAAATTATTTTATTAAATATATAAATTCTATATTTAATTAATATAATTCAACAATAATAATTAATTTAATCTATTAGTGTGAAATTTTTTTTTGAACATAATGTTATTTTTGATAAAATTGTTCCATTCATATTCAATTAGTTCCAATATTCATTTATATCTAATTTGTAATAAATGAATTAAACCATTTCTGTCTATAAGATAGATAATAAGTTTTATAGGATCTAACATATCATCTATGATATATCATATTATATTAAATTATTGTATTCTTAATAATATATTTTTTTAGTAAAACACAATTTTGCGTATTATACAAGCCATCGATAAAAGACAATATTGTGTGTAACATATGTTAAACTCAGTGTAATGTGTAGAGAAAGATAATATTTATGTGATTTTTAGTTTATGATTAACTTGGTATTTTGTATAATTAAATCCAATCATATTACATACACATAAAAAAACTATTTTGAGTGTTTTGTGAAATGGAAAATAAAAAAAGACTAAATTAATTTGAATAAAATATTTCACCTAATAATGTGGGGTAACATTATACACCCTAAAAATTAATTTATACATCTTTTTTTACTATTCTATCAATGGTTTAACGGTTCAAATATCCATTCATAAAGAACCAAATTGAGAAAGTTTATACTAAATCATCGTTTAAAAAGGGAAATTTGGAAACATAACGGTTATTAGATGTAACATATGACATAGTTTCCACACAGGAGAACATAGATGGTATTAGAAAACATTAAAATATAAGTGAAATATAACTATCTTGATTTGATATAGAGTGATATAAAACATAGTTTGTATAATTTTAATGATCGAAAATATTCAAATCTTTAATGATCATAGGGGCCATTTGATTCATCTAAAATGATAGAAATATTATAAATGTTTTTATTTCAATGTTATTTTTTCCAATATTTGAATAACATTCACAAGAAAATGTAATTACATTATTTAATTTAATTTTATATGAATAATATTACCATTTGATTTTCCATGATAAACTAAAACTTCATCACTTACTCCTGAGAATAAAGGTAAATTATTCATTCCTAAATAACTATTAGATCATGATTTTTACAAATGGAAGGATAGATAATTCCATCTATTTTTACCATAGAAAATTATTTTTAACAATTTATTCAATATTCATTTATCATGATGTGTGAGAGAATACATTAATATGAATGTATTCATGTGAATATTAGCTTAAAATTTCCACATATGGTTAACCTTATAACAGTTAAAATGATGAAAATCCAAAAAAATAGAATGAAGGTAAGGATTTAGGTTAAAATTGACTCCCCATATATCTCAAAGTTTCTCATTTTTGTCACATTCAACAAAAGTAATGACCCTAATTGTATACTCTCTTAAAACTTTTTGATAACCATAATTATTATAAATCCTCTTATAAAACATGCATGATTCATTATATCAAATATTAATAGATATATTTCATAAATCTAGATAGTTTTAAAAATTATCTATGACAACATAAAACACTTTTTAAGAAAATCCATTATCAGTTTTGATGTCATAAATACTATCCAATTTACATTACCCAAATCAATTACCTCTTTAGAAAATATTAATTCAATTACCTCAACATCTTAAACACATTATGTGTTACATTCCCTTATTTAAAAATACCAACATTCCATTAAATTAATTTTGAATTATTTATCACCATTAAACATATAATTTTAATCTATAGTGAATCTCATATAAAAACAATACTAATATATTTCATACCATATATAACATTATCTTCTAATTTTAATAAAATACACTTCAATTATCATACATTATTTTTAATCCATTACTCATGAATCGTAATCTTATTCATTAATACCACTTTTCATAGAATATGATATATGAATCATGTCTTAAGATTCCTCATACTCAATTTAATAATTCTTCCTATTTTTTATGTTACAAATAATATTAGGACATCCCATACCTTTCATATGTATTTTGTTTATCTCTATCCCAAGAAGGATAACCAATAATTATACCACTTTCCCAATTATATTCATGGGATCCCCACATAGGGCATCAATTTTTATAATAGTCGTACATTCAAAACCTAAAAAAAATTAAATGTTATCCCAGTTCCTTCTACCAATAGTTATTGAATAACACTATAAATCATCTTGTGAGAAACATATCACAATACATAAAACCACCTAATCATGGAGAAAAATTATTTATCAGATGCAAAGATCAAGAAACCTACATCCATATTCGATGAATCCATAGGTTTATAATAGATTATTTGTTGTTATATAAAATTTAAATAAAAAATTATGGATAGAAAGGAGAATCTGAATTTTGAACGCATATCCCCTAGGAATGTCAAACCAGGTGTGTAGAAAGGCCCCTTTTCGTGTACCATGTTATGCTCATGTCTTTCCTGGTGTACCTTTTATAAATTTTTAAAACTATTTACTTCTATTCCAGAGCTACATCTATTTGTAGTATCTTGATAGGGATAGATTCATGAAACCATTCGCTCTACACTTTACCAGAATTTTAGGACATTTTTCTATATTTTTATTTATCCTATGACATATCCTTATAGACATCACTATACATATCCTTATAAATATCCCTAGGGATCACACTAATGTTTTCACATTCTAGTTTTGATTGTTTGATTAAACTTTTCCAGTAATATTATATATTGAGACCCAAACATACATATCTAAATATTGCATCATTTTATAAGAATATTCATCATATCACAAAAATACATTCCCACAGACTATAATACATTATTTTATTTAGAGATGTAGAAAATGATATTATAACATTGTGAATGATCATGGATTTTTCCCACATAGATCTTCTCCAATAATACATCTAGTTAAAACTATTCATCATAACCTAGGGAAATGAAACATACGAAAGGAGTGATCTGGAATGCTTTGATAGGGTTAATATAATAAATACATAAGTATAATATTTGAAAAAATGTATCAGAAAAAGATCATAACTATTTATTATCACACCATATATAATAAGATCATAATCTCAAGACATTTAATATATTTTGGTAGTTCAAAAGACATAATATGTAAGTGAATATTGAAAATAATCCATGAAATCATAACATAGTGAGAAGACATGGAATATGTGGTAGACACATATTCATATAAAAAATATTCCCAGAATAGTCAAGGATTAATTTTGATTCCATCTTAGTTGTATAGGGTTTCTTCCCATACCATATTGTTAGTCATGGATCACTTCCATAACCATTTTAGTAGTCATGGTTCACTCTCGTCACCATTTTAGTAGTATAGTTTCACTTCCCATGCCATCTTAATTTTCATATTTCGCTCCCATAACCATTATAGTAGCCAAGGTCCACTCCCAAGACCATACTAGTATTATTGAATAACTCAACATACCATATTTTTAGTCAAAGATCACTCATATTTCTATATTATTTGTCAAGGTTAACTCCCAAGGTCATATTTGTAGAAATTTTCCCTTACTGAACTGGGTTTACTCCCTTTTCCAACCATGTATTTCCCAAGAGTCAAAAATAATTACATAATTCATTAGATATAGATATAAGTCCCATCCATCTAATAATAAAATCATACATATATGTGAAATAAGACCATAAAATCATAACACAACCCATGAAATTAAATAATTATCATAAAAATTTAATCATATAATAAAAAGTAGAAATTAATAGGTTTAATAATCATTTCATCATAGAATAACAATTTATATGAAGTTGGTTGCGTAACCATATACCCCATGAATGATAAATGTTTTTCATAAAACATATTCAATCAAAATACAAAAAATTCATAGAAATAATATCAATGGATAATTTTGATCATTTCCTAGAAGAGCACAAGTAATACAAACCATTTTATTCTTAGATGGAAATGTTTTTTAAATTTATATTAAAATCATTTATTTGTGAAAAATATCCTTTATTAATTGTAAAAAATTTTTGTTTAATCATAAATAATTTTGAATAAAATTCCAATTTATATTAACCTTTAAATATTATTTTAAATCCTGAAAATGTTATGAAACCCATTTTACAAGAATACTTATAAAATATGTTAGAAAGCATTTGAAAAACCTTTTTTCAATTACAAATTATAATATATTCATGATGACATTTTTCAAACATTGTTCATTAAATTTTTTTAAATGAATATTGAAAACATTTTTAAAACCATGTTCTCTGAAAACATGTAATAGAATCATGAATACATATTGAAATACATTTTTCATAAATATTATCAAATAAGCATGAAAAAAAATTGAAACATTTTTCCATGAAAACATATAGATGAATATTGAGAAATTTTTTCCATGAAAACTTTTAAATGCATCATGAAAAAAATTTCATAATGTTTTTCCATGAATTATTACAAATTAATAAAGGAAACATTTTGAAAAACATTTTCTTTGAAAATATTATGAAAATATATAAAATATAATTTTTTATGATTTAATTACCTTACTTTGAAAATAATATTCTGAAATCATATATATGGATATTTGAAACTACTTTTAATCATTTTTTACAAAAAAAATATATTATTGAAGTTAGTTTTGCAATTAAAACCATATTAGAATCAATAAATTCTAGAATATTAGGGAAAAATATCATTAAAAAATAACTAGGTAAAATGAAAAGTAAATTAACAATTAAATGAGAGTCTTTATTGTGGCTAAGTACATACATGTCGAACATTCCATTTTCAGCTTATAATATTGAAAATTGACAAAATAAGAAAATGAAAAGAAGATTCATTTTAAATTTTTTAAAAGGTAATACCTTGTTAAATATTTCCTTTAAATATCATAGTATATTAGTAAAACATTTTGGAAAACATTTAAATGAAAACATAATATTGGGAAAAGATATATTTATGACAAAACAACCCGAACTAAACACACATTTTTTTCCTTAAATTGTGTGGTATTTTAATTTATACTCAACAAAACTATATCTTCTAATTAATTAAGTGGTTATAAGTAAAATGAGACAATTGGGTTTCGACTGTTATATGACTGTTGGTCAATATGACTGTTGGAAACAATATTCCTAACATTGTTTTTTATAAATACTGTTATCTTGGTAATTTAATATTGAATGAATACTGAATGACCCCATCCAGTAGACTCGAGCCATATGAAGCCCATCTGTCGGAGCTTCGGAAGGAGGTAGTATCACTTGGCTTTGCTCTGGACTAATCCCAAGCCGAAATTCAACATATAAAGCTTAAACAGAATCACCTAAGGGAGAAGTTCAAGTTGATATAAATCAACACTCAGGAAATTTTGTCTGAGCCACCCCATGATTCTATCACCATATCACACAATACACTTATGTCCTATGCTGGTCTATAAGGGGCTGTGTAACGAGACCATAGCTTCTTTGTGTAATCCTTTTATATAAATAAAATATTTGTTTCTTATTATGGAAAAGATTATTAATTTCCAATATCCAGATAAATATAGGATGTGTACTATTTCTTAATTTAGTAAAAAGGGTTATTTTATAATATTTATGTATTCTTTAAATAATTAAAAATGTGAAATGATTTTCAAAAAATGGTCTTCTTCGGTTGTGATCAGTGAGAAATTTACAGTCTAATAAGATCAACTTGATTTTTTGGGAATATTAATGTATTAATAGTAACAAACTAGTATGAATATTAATGAATAGTAATTATTAGTAAATTGGCAAAAATAATGGAAACATCACCCATGAATGTATAAATACATTTTAGACATCTTAAAAGTGAAAAAACAATCATAGTTTAAATTTTGTTATTTTTGTATGTCATAATTATTTTATTTACAACTTTATAATTAATTTTATAACATAAAATGGAAATTTATTTACCTAAAAATATAATCATTAATTTTTACTTTTTTTGTTATGGTAATACAATAATTTTATGGGACCTTGATTACGTTCTTAAGGTGTTACAAAATGAGTTATAGTTTTGAAGTTGTATTTTTGGAATTAAAAATGATTTTATTTAAAAAATAAATAATAATATATAGATAATTATTTTCATAAAATGGAGTTCATTTTTGAATTTAGATCATCGATATTAGGTTAGAGTGAATTTTTGGGGTTTTTCTGAAACAATTGTTTTTCGGTGAATAGTAAAAATACAATTTTGAGTTTCGGGTGTTTAATGAAATCATTATTGATTTAATAATGATGTAAATAATCTGGTCGACTTTAGAATAGTAGTATAGGCTATGCGGTGTCTCGAGTGTCCAATACCATGCGAAAATACCATGATAAAGACCATGGTTTTTCAAATACCACTGATGAGGTGTCCCTTGGAAATTAATAATTTCTTCCTTAACTTTTCCTACAAATACCAAGAAATTTCACTCATTCATTTCCTTCCAAAATCCTCTTCAACGAATTTATATTCTCTCTACCTCCCAAAAAGTCCTCACAAGGTTCCCTCAGGCCTCTTAAGGTCCTGAACTTCTAGATTCCGAAGTTTCTCTTCAAGGTAAGGGAAACTTTCACCACCCTCTTTTAAGTAATGATTTCCTTTATGATATGTCTTATAGTTCCATTTTATTATTATGGGGCTTTTTATTCCTTATCATTATTATTATCTAATTTATTTAAAAATTATTAGTGTCCTTTCCACTCTCTCTAATTGTTTTCCTGAATTTTTAATTGACGCAGTTAGGTTGCTGAAATTTTTGTAAAAGAAATCACATCTTCTCTTTTCCTTTGAGTTTCAATTTCATATGGTATTTCCTTAAAATATCCATTACATGAACTTATTTATTTTTATGCTCTACCCATAATTTATTATGAGTTATATATGAGTGGGTTACCCTTGTCCCAACTCTTTTTAATGTTTTCTAAAAAGATGTTATGTAGTATTTATGCTCGAGAATTTTCATCTCGAAATTCCTCTCTCTTTCTCTCAAGAAATTATCTTATTTTATTTATGTGAATACCAAATTATATTTTCATATCCCGGTGTATTCATCAATAAATAAAATTGATCTTTTTTATTCTGTATTTTACATACATATAACCCTCACTCCCTTTCCATGGGTTATAAATGACTTAATAATCATGTTTTTAAGAACTTTTAAAATGTAACAATTTTGAAATGAAACCCATTTATTTTATTCTATATGGGTTATTAATCAAATGTTTGATTATGATCTATGTGGGTCACATGAAAATAAAGACATATTAATGGTTCTCCCTGACAGTCCTCCAATGAATTGGGTGAAGAATATAAACTCTAGAGATGATAAGTTTCACGATACATTAATGTATAACCTTGGTAATTTTTATGACACCTCAGGGATAGACCTTGGTGATATGTTCATGATTGTCTAAATTAAATGTTGTAGTCACATATTAAAGTAATTATTCATTTTTTTTATAATTATATTCATATTATTTCACTGCTCATGTATTTATGACTTTTATCATGTTCTTATTAATATTGATCAAGATCACATGTCAACTGTTTCACTTATTTACTTCACTAAGACTTATGATCAACCTTTCCATTGATGTATGTCTCAATGATAAGAGATGTAGTAATTGTACATAGGATAAACCTATGATGAAGCCTTATGAGTGGTTTAGAAGAATGTTTCATGTTGTTTTCATGTATTATGTTCCTAATTTCCAAGACACTAGACTTTAATGATCCCCTGTTTTTAAAATGTAATGAAAAATTATGTAAATAAAAAGGCGGTATTCCATAATTGGTATCAGAGGATATTTTAGTTATTTATAAAAATTAGTATATTAAAACATTAGGAAGAATCCTATAGAAAATTTTAAATATAGTAAAACATCCTGGTATTTTGGTGAGTATTTAGTAAGTTGTTCATCATACAAATAAATCCATGTCTGGAAATGAGAAGGTTGAGGCGGCTCTGGCACAGAGTTAACTATGAGTAAAAAATCTAACAAGGAGTTTAAGGCTTGACTCGATGTATCCTATTACATGACAACGATCCTTGATATACTCTTGGTTACAAGGCTCCAGGAGGATGTGAATGGTTAATCATAAGATTTTTATGAATCATTATGATGGATTTTTAGAGAAATGTAATTTTTAAAGAAGTTTTAAAAAATTAAATCCATTATTGTTAAAAGATATGTAAATGAAATAAGTTTCTCACTAAGGTTTTATTCTTTTATAAATGTTGGGAAATAGGAGGAACAGTGTAAATGGTGACCGTAATAGACTATGCACTGACGACCCTCTGATGGAAGCTGAAATGAAAAAAATTATTGTGAATGATAAACCAACTGACTCAAGTTATGGGAAAAACATGAATCAAGCTGAGAGACGGATCTCACCGTGAAGGGAACAACATTCTATTGAGTATTTTATGCATCAAAGACCACCAAAATTCAGTGGATCGACCGACCCATTTGTTGTTGAACAGCTGGTCAGCTCTATAGAGAAGATCTTATATGTGCTCTGCTGTATAGAGTAAGAGAAGGTCACCCTGGTTTTATATTTCTTAGAGGGAGAATCTGATCAGGGGTGGCAACTGATTAAAAACACGAGGCAAAGAGTGGAGGTTCAATCTATGAAGTGGGAAGAGTTCAAAGGGTTCTTCTTTAGAAAGTATTTCCCTAGATCGATGAGAACAAGAATGTAGAAGGTGTTTCTTGAGAAGAAGAAGAAGAATGACTGAATCTATGGAAAGCTACGAGATGAACATCATAAGGATTTCACATTACACCTCTCTATTGGTCATGGATCCAAATGGTAAGGTTGATAGATTCTTTTGTGGACTGATACCTCATCTGCAGAAGAATCTAGCCAACATAGACTACGATAGCTATGAGGAGATTATTCAATGTGCGATGAGTGTCGAACTGGAGTTCAGTGATATGAAGTGGTCTCATAAATCAAACTAGAAAAAGAGATCGATGTAGCCCATCTTAGGGAAGACATTTTATCATGGAAGAGGAGGAAAGAAATTGAAACTTCCCTCGTGTAATAAATGTGCGAAGAAGTATTTGGGGAACTGCCTACTCGAGAGCGAGAAATTCTACAAGTGTGGAAGAGATGGCTATATTGCAAGGAATTGTCGTAGTGATGTGAATCCTCAACTTCCAAACACAAATAAAAAGGGGAATATGGTGTAGGCCCTACTTGATTTCCAGTGCTTCATGTGTGGACAACTTGGGAACTTTTCCAATTACTATCCAAATCTGAGGGTAGTGGAGGGGAACCACCATCAACCTCAGCAATGGCCAAGGGAGAAAGGTCATGCTTTTCCTATCACGACAGCTGAAGTTGAAGCTCCAAATAAAGTGGTAGCAGGTACTCTTTTTGTTCACTCAATGCTACCAAGTACTTTGTTGCATTCTATTTATACACATTCCATTATTTCATCCATTTTTGCAAAGAATTTAGAATCAACCCCCGATTTTCTAAAAGTAGAGTTATCAGTCGAGACTCCTAGTGGGATTATCAAAGTATCATCAATGTTTAGAAACTCTTGTATTTACTTTGGTGAGAAAAATATTATCAAAAATCTTGTAGTCATTCCCATGATTGAATTCAACATTACACTAGGGATGGACTAGCTCTCAAAGTATAATGCTAAGATCAAATGCAGAAGTAAGGAAATCTCAGTTGTCTTGAATTGAAAACAAATAGTTATCTTCCAAAATGAGATATCTCAACCTGATCTTGGTCTAGAATAACCTCTTATATATTTCTTTATGAAATTTATTAGTGAATATAAATAAGGAAATGAGAGATTGGGGATATAAAATATCCCCATCGTCCAGGAATATGTTGATGTATTTCTAGTGGAGTTACCCAAACCTCCCCCATAAAGAGAGGTAGAGTCTTCCATTGAACTTGTACCTGGATCCCATCTGATATCAAAGACCTTGTATAGGATGGAAAATGTGGAGTTGGAGGAACTAAAAAACAACTCCATGATCTTTTGGAGAAGGGGTTTATCTGACCGAGTGTGTTTCCATGTGGAGTACATGTTCTCTTTGTGAAGAAGAAGGATTGATCGATCCAGTTATGCATTGATAATAGGGAACTGAACAGGATCACAGTAAATAACAAATACCCTCTTCCACAAATTTATATGTTTATTTTACCAAATTTGTGGGGCTCAATTATTCTCAACGATTCATCTTCGAGCTGGTTATCATCAGTTGAGGGTGATGAAAGAAGATATTCCAAAAAGTGCCTTCTGATCAAGATATGAGAATTATGATTTTTTTGTTATAACTTTTGGAGTGACTAATGCACCTGCTATTTTTTTGGATTTGATGAATAATGTCTTCAAGAATTACCTTGATAACTTTTTGGTATTTTTATTGATGATATTCTGATATATTCCAAAAGGCATGAGGAGCATGAGGATCATCTAAGGTTTATTTTTCAAACTCTACGGAAGGAGAGGCTTTTTGGAAAGTTCAGAAAATGTGAATTCTGGGATCAAAATGTTTATTTCATGGAGAACATTATTACCAATGAAGGAGTCACAGTTGTCCCTACAAAGACAAAATTTGTAGAGGAGTGGCATCAACCTAAAATAACAACTGAGATTCTTAGTTTCCTTGGATTAGAAGGATATTATTGGAGGTTTGTGAGAAACTTTTCACGACTTTCTAATCCATTAACCATGTTATCTCAAAAAGGGGTCAAGTTAATTTCGAAAAAAGAGTGTGAGGAAAGTTTCCAAGAGCTGAAGTAGAGATTATTTACTGCACCCGTGTTAACTCTGCCCTCATGTGAAGAAGGATTCGTTATTTTTATCAATGAATCTTTGAAAGGGCATTGGTGCAACCTCATTAAAAATGAATAAGTCATTTCTTATGCATCTCGATAGTTGAAGACTCAAGAGAAGAACAATCCTACACATGATCTGGAGCTAGCTGCAGTCGATTTTTCTCTAAAGCTATGGAGGAACTATCTTTATAGGGATAAATTTGGTATATACGAAGACCATCAAAGTTTGATGTATATTTTAACACCAAAGGATTTTAACATGAGACAAAGGAGATGGTTTGATCTTCTCAAATACTATGATTGTTCAATTCATTATCTTCCCAAAAGAGAAAACAAAGCCGCAGATGCATTAAGAAGGAAATACCTAGTTGTTTTGTCCATTATGAGGATTAAAAGAGATCCTTTGATCAATGACCTAGTAAAAGTGGACATGGGAATTATAATGGAAAGGACTTCTTCAACCCTAACCCAAATTATTTCTCAACCTCCTTTACTAGAGAAGATCAAGAATGCTTAGAAAGAAGATCCTTTGTTACAGAAGAAGTTTGAGGCTATGAAATATGGTTAGTTTCCTGAGATCAATACTAATTAAGAAGGTGTACTGAAATTTAGTACAAGACTATGTGTTCCATCTATTCTGTAAATAAAGAAGGAATTGATGGATTAAGCTCATAGATCTACTTTCCAAATAAATCCTAATAGCATGAAAATGTATAGGGACCTTCGTGATCATTATTGGTGGGATAATATGAAAAGGGAGATTGCTAACTACACTTAAAGGTGCTTGGTATGTTAGAATGCGAAGGCAAAGCGAGAAATTTATAAAGGGGTATTACAACCACTACCCATACCAGCATGGAAGTAGGAAAATATCAATATGGACTTTGTCACTGGTCTCTTGAGAATTTCCAATGGAAACAGTGTGATATTGGTTATTGTGAACTGTCTCACCAAGACTACCCATTTCATCTTCGTTCGAGAATATTTCTCTCTTGATAAACTTTCCCAGATTTACGTGAAGGAAGTGGTAAGGCTGCATAGAGTTCCAATTTATATCGTATCTGATCATTATCCAAGGTTCACGTCAAAATTCTGGAGAAGTCTTCAACAACATCTGAGCACTGAATTGAATTTCAGCATGTCCTATCACCCCCAAACTGATGTCCAATCTGAAAGGACTATTGAAACACTCGAGGACATGCTGAGAACATGCTTAATGAAATCTAAAGGTGGATGGTATCAACATCTCCCTTTAGTTGAGTTCTCTTACAATAACAGCTTCCACTCGTGCATTCAGATGGCTTTCTATGAAGCTCTATAAGGGAAGAAATTTAGAACTCCTAATTTTTGGGATGAAGCTAGTGAGTGAAAGCTTCTTGGGCCTTATCCTATACAAGAGGTGATATAAAAGGTTCATTCCATCCAGCAACACATTATGGCTACTAAGAGTCAGCAAAAGAGATATGTCGATAACCATCAAAGGGACTTAGAGATTGATGTTGGTGAAAAAGTCTTTCTTCAGATTACACCTTGGAAGAGAGTCATGAGGTTTGGGAAATAAGGGAAGCTCAGCCCTAGGTACATTGGCCCCTATTAAATCATTGATCGTACAAGATCAGTTTCTTATCCTCTTTCACTTCATCCAAATATAGCACAATTTCATGATGTCTTCCACATATCCCTCATGAGGAAGTACATACCTGATCCTGCACATATACTAAATCTAGAGGTGGAACAACTGGAACATGACCTCTCTTATGAGGAGAAGCCAGTAGAGATCTTGGATCATAGAGATAAGGTTATACGCAATAAGACTACCCACCTTATTAAGGTGTTGTGGAGAAACCACAAATGTGAAGAAGCCATGTGTGAACCAGAAGATTCTATGAGACAGAAGTACCCACACCTTTTCTCATCAGAGGGTATGACATAAAATTTTACAGACAAAATTTCTTAAGGGGGGAAGAATGTAACCACCCGAACATTATAATTATATTTGTTTCCAAAATTGTGTGTTTTTATATTTTATACTCAAAAAAATATATCCTTTAATTAATAAGATGGGTATAATTAAAATGAGACCATAGGGTTTCGACTGTTATATGATCATTGGTCAATAAGACCATTGGAAACTATAATCTTAATGTAGTCTTTTTTTAAATACAGTTATCATGGTTAATTAATATATAAAGAAGATTGAATGGCCTCATCCAGTAGACTTGGTCCATATGAATCCCATCTATCTGAGCTTGGGAGGAAGGTAGAATCACTGGGCTTTGCTCTGGACCAAGCCCAAGATGAACTTCAACATATGAAGCTTGAACGGAATCGCCTAAGGGAGAATTTCAAGCTGATAGAAATCACCACTCGGTCAAGGTTGTCTGAGCCACCCTAAGATTCCATCAACATAGCACACCTTACACATAGGTTCAATGCTGGTGTATATGGGGCTATGTAACAAGAATTTAGCTGCTTTGTGTAATAATTTTATATAAATAAAATTGTTATTTTATATTATGGAAAAGTATGTGAATTTCAAATATCCGGATAAATATAGGATGTGTATTTTTGATGAATTTAGGAAAAAATGATATTTTATAATATTTTTGTATTCTTTAAATAATTAATAATTTGAAATGATTTTTAAAAAATGGTCTTCTATTGTTGTGAACTATGAGGAATTTAGAGTTTAATAAGTTTAACATGATTTTTAGTGAATAGTAATGTATAAATAGTAACATAACCGTATGAATAGTAATGAATTATAAATTGGCCAAAATAATAGAAACTTCACCCATGAATGTATAAATACATTTTAGGCATCTTAAAAGTGAAAAACGATCGTAGTTTATGTTTTGGTATTTTTGTATTTCATAAATATTTTATTTACAATATTATAATTAATTTAATAATTTAAAATGTAAATTTATTTTCATAAAATTTAATCATAAATTTTTAATTTACTATCTTATTATTATACGATAATTTTATGAGACATTGATTACTTTATTAATGTGTTACAAAATGATTTATAGTTTTAAAGATGTATTTTTGGAATAAATAATGATTTCATTTAAAAATGAAATAAAAAATATTTAGAAAATTATTTTCATAAAATTGAGTTCATTTTGGAATTCAAAGAATCAATATTAGGTTATAAATAATTTTTTTGATTTTTCTGAAACAGTTGATTTTTTGATGAATAGTGAAAATATAATTTTGAGTTTCGGGTGTTTAATGACATCATTGAAGATGTAGTCATGACGTAACTAATATGGTCTAATTTTTAATAGTATGATATGTTATATGGTGTCCCAAGTGGCCAATACCATGGGAAAATACCAGGGTCAAGCCCAAGGTTTTGCAAATACCACCGATGAGGTGTACATTAGAAATTAATAATTTATTCCATCCATTTTTCTATAAATACCAAGCATTTTCCCTCAATATATTCATTCCAAAATCCTCCTTAGCGATGTTCTAGTCTACTTACCTCTCATGTAGTCCTCCCAAGGATCTCTTTTGCCTCCCAATTTCCCAACCTTCAAGCTTTCTATGTTACTCTTCAAGTTAAGGGAAAATTTCACACTCCTCTTTTAAGTCATGACTTCCTTTATGATATTTCTTTTAGTTCCATTTTATTATAAAGGGAATTGTTCTTATATATATTTACTACTGTATATTTCTTTTTCAAATGATGAGATACCCTTTCACTCTCTTCAATTTATTTTTTGAATTTTTAAGTGACGTCGTTAGGCTGTCGAATGTTTTGTAAAAGAAATTGCATCTTCTCTTTTCCTTCGAGTTTCATTTTCATATTGTATCTCCATAAAATCTCCATAGCATGATATTATTTCTTGTTATTATGTACCCATAATGTATTATGAGTTATTTATTAGTGGGTTACACTTTTTCCCACTCTTTTTAATGTTTTCAATAAAGATGTTATGTAGACGTTATGCTGTATAATTTTCATCTCGAAAGTCCACTCTCTTTCTCTCAAGAAATTCTCTTGTTTTATTTATGTGAAAACCTAAATCAATTTTCATATCCCAGGTTATTCAAAAATACATATAATTTATCTATTTTATTCTTTAATTGACAAACATATAACCCTCACTCCCTTTCCATGGGTTATAAATGACTTAATGATCATGTTTTTAAGAACTTTTAAAACATCACGATTTTGAAATGAAACACATTTATTTTATTCTCTATGGGTTATTTATGAAATGGTTGAATATGATATATGTGGATCACATGAAAATAAATATATAATAATGGTGCACCCTGATATCACTCCAATACATTGGGTAAAGAATTTAATCTATTGAGATGACAAGTTTCACGATACCTTGGTGAATAACCTTGGTAATTTTTATGAAACCTCAGAGATAAACCTTCTGGATATATTCATAAATGTATAAATAAAATATTTTAGCCACATATTCATGTTATGATTCATGTTCTTTTTATTATGATATTCCTATTCTTTTATTTCTCATGCCTTTATGACAATTATCCTGTTTTATTAATATTACTCTAGATCATAAGACAAATGTTTGACTTTTTTTCCTTACTGAGCCTTCTGCTCACCCTTTCCGTTGATATATGTCTCCAGGGTATGAGATGCTATAATTTTAAATAGTATGAACCTATGATAAAGCCTTATGAGTGGTTTAGAATAATTTTTTATGTTTTTTTCATTTATTATGTTCTTGATTTCCAAGAGACTAGACTTTAAAGATCCTCTCTTTGCAAAATGTAATTAAAAGATGTGTAAATAAAAAAGGAATGATTCCATAGAAATAACATGAAATATCATATTTTAATGGAAATAATTTTATTTATTGAGATATGGATCAAAATATTTCTCCAATTAATTTATAATCACAATCAATCTCAACAAAATATAAGATTATATAAATAAACCATTATAATTTTAAGAAATTTCAATAATAGAGAAATAGATAAAATACAATGAAATTAAGATTAAAATATCATGAAATGATGTATATTCATGATATAACAATTCAAATGAATTATATAAACTTAATAGGAATATATAGGATTATAACGGGGCATGTTTTTCAATTTAAGAAAATTGTGACAAAATAACATTACTGATATAGTAACATTCGAAACATAAAACCCATTGATGAATGATCATATAATTAATATATAAATACTAATAAATTTATGTTTAATAATCATATAGTAAATACATGTTTTTTATACACACAATATATTATAAATAGGAAATCAACATGGCTTTTGTCTTACACAAAATAAAAGTGAGATTAAAAACCCTTAACACTAATTATAGTGCTCTATGGAGCTAGTCCATTATGATTCAGGGTATGCTATAGTTGACTCCATGAAGGCTCGACACTTCTAAGAGTGTGTCTTCCTCGATCTATAGTCGAAGGTTTCAAAGTCGAAACTAACTTTACTTGTCGATCTGGTGAGGCAAGCCTTTCATGTTGAAGCCATGTTGGCAAGAGTGCATGAGGTAGCCCTCCTTCCTTCAATTATTATGAGCAATGGGAAGATAACCAACAAGGAAAAGAGTAAGTGATTGGAAGTCGATGAAGTGTGTCATAGAATCAAAATTCCCTGGGATCTCTCATCAATATCTTCAGAGAAAGATATACTAGTGTGTTATCTGTGTGGCATGCTGGGTTACAAAAATCAGTCATGTACGAATGCTCCGAATCTTTTTCAACTTATGGATGGTATGGTCACTTGCAGAGATTCTGTCATGGCATTGCTAGAAAGCATCATGAAGGATTTTATCAGAGGTGTTGTGTTGTTGGGTTTTGGTTTAAAGTTTCTTATGTACGTTTCCTTTTAGTGGACGTTATATTTTTTCATGGAAGTTTTATTTATAGTGTTTTTGGTTTTGAAATGTTTGTGAATGTAATGGGCCTTTTAATGAACTTTGGTTTATAATTTCATTGTGGTTTTTATTTCCAAAATTTTGTCTGTTCATCTATCTTATCGAAAGATGTATGTTCTTTATAAGGATAATCGAAACCTGACTATGAGGCAAGAGACACATCATCCAGCAGAGTTATATCCAATAGGCCACAGAGTTTAGCGAACACGTATTTAGGTACCTCTAAGGGTTTTAACGAGCTTGGATAAGGTTGTGACTCTATTTTTGTGGTGAGACATTTTTAGTTTTTCAATTATAGTTTCTCCATTTTTGTGGATTTCATCTTATCTCAAAAAACACAACAGATTTTTCCCTCTGGAAATGTCAATAATTGTGATTTTTTGGATGTGAGTTAACTATTAGTGTCCTCTCATGGACCATCTTGTGAATCAGGCGAGGTTATTGTTTTTATTCTTCCTCAGGTAAAATGGGATTTGATTGTGTAAATGTTCTAGTTGTGTTTCTTTTAGCATGATTAAGGCCTCGTTCAGGTCTAAGTCAGTTTTCCATTTGGAAATGTATAGGTTATACCTTGATGGTGGGGAGATCTACCATGACTCTCTTTGGGATTTTTCTTAAAGTCATTATCGAATGATAGTGAAATAATTATGGTGGGGAGTCCTTTCATGCCTCCCCTATACTGGAGATTTATTCTAGGAAATAGGGTTATGTCCCATTGGTGGTTGATGGAATTTGCTTTGGTTACGGGGTTGAATCATGTTTATGTATAATCTTTAGGTGTTGATCGATCAACTGGATGGTGTTGTGGCTTTTAAAGGGGAGGAATGTGTTATTGAGGGGAGAATTGTCACTGCTCGACTCATGTGACACGTTCATTTTATTATTTTTCTACCTTTAAATAATCTCTATTGGGGTTCGAGTGAGTCCCTGATGAAATATTTCATTGAGTTCTATTAAAGTAAACTTTTTTGGTGTTGACATCTTCAAGTGCATGGGCAGGGCACCAATTTGGAAACCACAAGGCTTTTCCCTGGATACTACATGACTACCCATCCTCAAAAAATAAAAATATATATATTTTGTAATTATAATACTCAATAATTGTTGTGTCATTTAAAATTGATATTGTGTTAATCATTTTATAATTTTTGAAATAATATAATTAGTTTTATTACATATATTTTTATCATTATACATTCATATTATTATGAATTATTATTATTATTATATTTATGAAGCAATTTTTTAGTTTTAATGGTGTTTTTATGTAGAAAAATTATCAAATCTAGTGGCCCTCCTCCATTCTTTACGTGGGAGGTACCCAACCCCCACCCCTCCCTCTGTGTGTGCAGCACAAGGGGCCTCCCTCGAATGCGACACCTCCCTATTTGCAAAACCTCTCTACCAACTTCATGGGGTTATCCCTTCTTTATTTACGCGGAAAATCCCTCAGCCTCCCTTGCAGTGCGCCCCAACACCCCACTCTATCCCCGGACCCTTCCCTAGAAGTGCACCCCAGCTGACTGCCTCAACCCTCCGGTTCAGCGCACAACCATCGTTGCTCCTCCCCTACTCTCTGGTGCCTTCACCCTCGGTTGGCCCTACAACTACCGACAACACCCTCAGTCGGCCCTCCTTCACCTGACAACACCTGTTCCCAACCACTCCTCTGTCAAGAAGTGCCTCATCCCTCTCTAAAGCATCTTTGGCCAACCTACAACCTATTACACCCTCCCTCATCTAAGCGTCTCACCATCGCAACACTATTATTATGATGTTCCACCACCTCAACCTCTCCTGACCTTTTCGCATCCTACCGGTAGTTCCCCGACTAGCCCGATCCTTTATGGCGTCACCTATGTCTGTGTGCATTCTTCCCATTTGTATAACATTCCTATTGATTTATTTTTTTCTTATTTTTTCCTTGTTCGATTAGGGGTTCTTATTGACTAAGGATTATATTCATAGGTTTTTGGGTTTGAAAGCCCTGTGAAGAATTTCTTAACGCGCGTTTTTTCATTGCGCCATAGTTTCGAGTTAGGATTCCCATGAATATATCTATTTAAATTTAATAATCATAAATTTTATTCTTTCCAAACCTTCTATTATTAATATGTTCTAACATAAAGATTATGTTTAAAATGATTTTGTGCACCAATGTTTCCATACTCTTTTTTTGAGATATATGATTTTTTTGTAAAATAGCACACATTGAATCTATGGTCCTATTATGCATGGGTTTATAATGTGAGTTTTATCTATTTATTATAGTTCCAATTTATCTTGGAGTTAATTATTTTTGTGAAACATTTGGATAATTTATTTGGTCTGAAAAACTAGTTGTTCATACCTTGTTTTATGGAGATGGCACTGTCCGGTTTTAGTTGTGCACGCTAGTTGTCTAATTAATCTTTCTTTTTTTGTTTTTCACATGATTTGTGAAATTTAGATCCTGGTTTAGTATTTCAAATATTTTCATGATATTAAAATCATTTTTTTATAATTTTTTGACTATCAAATGAAATTGTTTTCTAATCATTTCATGTTTGGTCTTCAGAATGGTGCCCGGATGGATTTTATGTGTTAAAAGCCGTATAAAATGTTTATTTTGTCTTTGTTATAGTGTTGGAAGTATGTGAAATGTTGTTTTGGGGTCATTTATAGATTTCCAAATTGGTTTTTCATTGATAATAAATTTTTTACGTGTGAAATAAGGGATTTTTGTGTTCATGAA
This sequence comes from Viscum album, assembly GCA_963277665.1. Taxonomy (NCBI): domain Eukaryota; kingdom Viridiplantae; phylum Streptophyta; class Magnoliopsida; order Santalales; family Viscaceae; genus Viscum; species Viscum album. The sequence continues at coordinate 1,834,647,824 of OY728161.1, read as the reverse complement.
AACGTTTTTAATGTTTTATGATAAGTGGAGTGTGAAGATTGTTTTTTTAAAAACATTTGTGACAAGGAATTGTAGCTCGGTTGGAATTTACAAAAAGGTTGGTTTTGTTTTGAAATTGTTCCAAAATTGTTTTGACTGGGTTTTAGAATGATTTTATATGGTAAACGGTGTGTCTTTCACCTCTTTAGAAATTAGTTTTCATCTTTGGTAAAAAATTATTTTATGGAATGTTTAAGAGCCTTTTTGGGAACATTATAAAAATAAGGGGAATTGAATCTCCTGAATACCACTGTTGGTTTCTCTTTATAATTTGAGAACTTGGAATGGTTGGGAAGTACTTGGGATGGAATCCATAGGTTCCATTATGTGGGTTCCTCAGTTAGTAATACTTTGTAATCTATTTATTTTAAGGAATGAGTTTAGTCCTTTGGGAGACTCGGGGTGTGGCCTTTTATGATTATTATTATATGTATGGGTTCTGATTTGATGCATGGTGGAATATAATGGTTCAATTAATTTTATAATTACAAAAAATGAACTAGGAATATTGAGTGAATTATCTAAGGTGAATACTGAACTAGTAAGTTATGGTATTAACCAGTTTCCCTTAGTAGGCAGATAAGTTTTGGTTCATTTCTATGGGATTTTCCCTCAGACTGTCTTGAGAAAGGGTGGCAGATTTTATGGATCATTTAATTTCATCTTTTTTGGCATGCTACTCCAGGTTGGGACATATGCATTCGTTTCGTTTGGATTATTCCTGATCTCTTAGGTTCTCTTATGTCCAGTGGTTTTTTCTATTTGAACTATTGTTGAGATAAATTCATAACTATCTACATTTCCCTTATTATTTACTTAATGTTGTGATTTTTTATCTATATTTATTTTCTTGGAATGTGGTGAGCTTGTTTTAAGAAGTTTTCTGAAAATGGGTTTCAAATGAAAGTGTTTCATTCTCTCAATAAAAATATGAACATTTTAAAACCACTTTATTAAAATTCTATTGGCACTAATGAAACGAATTTTGTATCTAGAATGAATAAGGAAAATGTTTTGTACTTTGTTTTTAAATAAAAATATTAGAAATTCATTCTTTAATATGATGTAGTTAAAACTTACAATTTCTGTTTTCTTAATTTTTAATTATAGTGCATTGGAATATAGTTTATCGGGTTAGCAAGCTGAGTTTTAACACTTACTCTTATAATTATTTTCTATTTTTACTTCATGTTAATGCTCTATAATGGATTCTCTCTCCTTGGGAAATGCTAGATCGTTGATTCGGGGAGTGACTCGTGAGGTCACACAAAGATAGTGTTTTCCCATTCAGTTAGTTTTTTATTTTATATAGTTCTTGTATAGTGGCTTGTTTGGTTTATTTATTCTGAGCATCTATTTATTATTTCCTCTCGTATCATTTTTTATTATTGGTAGAAACTCTCCCCATAGTCTCAATCAATACCCAAGTGCTTGTCGACAGCTCAAGAGGATCGGGAACACCTCTCGGGCCTGGCTACAGATCAGCTTAGGTGACCGGTTCAAGGTCGATTCGGGGTGGTCTATGACATGAATTCCAAAGGAACATACATTAATTTATATGAATTAAAATAAAAATTAATAGTAATGTTTTTATAAACAAATATGTGTTACTGAAATTTTATAAATGGGAGAATTATTACCTTGATGTGTGAAAATGTATGCTTTTTTAGAAAAATTTATTGTTATGTTATCTTGTTTCATACGAAGACAACATTATTTTTATTTACCAGTTAAATTTCATGTAAAATGATTCCTATAAAAATTATAGAAATGAATATTTCATGTGTATATAAACATTTATTTTTCTCACTAATTACTATTTATAATGAAGAATATCTTATATGATATTATTTTTCTGAAATGGAATCACTTGTTTATTATTTTCCACATGAACTTTTATGTTATTTTTTCTCATAATTTTTTTTTCAAATGATTATATTAGGGTATAATATTATATACTAAAAAATATATTGAAATGTTTAAAATCATGATTATTTTTCATGAAATAAATGTGCAAAAATTTAAATGTTTTGTATTTTGGATCAAATGGACATGATTTGGATTTTTCACACATTGTAATGTAAGGGATTATTAAATAAATTTTTTGTTATAATTATATCAAACTGCAAAAGAAAAATAGTCTTTGGGAGTGAAAAAAATTGAATTATTATTTTAATCCTCATTATTATAAAATGCTTAAATGATGGGTTTGTATATTCAACATGATTTAGGTTACAATTCATAGCATGAGTGTGTTGGGTGAGAATAGTTGCACGATTACAAATACTGAATCCATTTTTTCTATTTTAAGCTAAAAATGGTTATCGAATTGGATGTTATATTCATATCTCACAAGATTACTATATGTTATATCAATTGATAAAAAACAATTTTATCATAGTATGACAATCAATCATCAACAATCAGAGTGAAAGTTCATATCATTACAAAATTCTTTAATATGATTTCTTAGATAATAGAATCATTGTCTTACCAATGACAAGATAAGTTCATCTCATATGAATATATCTTATCATAGGTTGTAAATTTTTAGATCATATAATTCATTGAAGTGGTTTATAAAGATAATGTGAATTTTCCAAATCATCTATCCCTAGTTATTCTAGGGATGTATATAGCATTAGTCCCTCTAGTCATCTACTTAGTGAAAATTCAGTTGATACACAGTCAGATTATTTTTAGGGTTTTTACCCTTTGGATCTTCAATTAAATAACTAAATCAACATACATGACTATTGATATTTCTCTAATTATTGGAAATCATAGCCTCTGTATTAAAAATATTTAATGATGTTATCCAATAAATAGACATATCTATAGGGGTTTCACCATTTTTTCTAACCATAGTCTATGTAAATTAATTGAACCCACATATGATAATAAAATTCTTGAATTAGTCCATTAATACATAAATTTTATGTCATTTTAGATGAATATTAGATATATATAATAATAATACATTCCCTAGCACAATGAAGGATTATTCTCCTTATTGAATAGATACATAATCATCTTAATTATTAACGAATCTTAAATATACCCCAAAATATCCTCTCATATTGTAATCCTCTTAGGTATCCCATACATATCAAATTTATTAATAAAATGGGAAATGATAAATAATAAATGAAGAAATCATATTCACGGTAACTGTAAGTGTAGGAGAAATAAATAATTAATTATAAATAACAATAATATTAGAATAATATTATGATAACTTTATCATAATTTTTCAATGTAATATCTAACAAGTCAAAGATATTTAATAATGAATGTTGAATTATGATTTTTTAAATAAATACAAGTTAAAGGAGTTTAGAATCAAGAATAATCATTCATGGTCTATTTGTTCATATCATTGTAATGATAAATAGTATTTTCTAAAACATATAATCATATAAATTAATATACATGGTCAAAGATAGCTTTTAAGACTCACACTGTATTGGGTTTACTTCCCATTCCATTATTTCATTAGACATGATTCACTATAAGGTGATCATAGTGGGTGGATTCCCTTATATGTGTAGGATAAATCCCAATTATAATTCATATTATATCATGATATATACATATTTTCCATGTTACTCTCATGGCTATATAATTATTTTCCTATAATCACATAATAAAAACTATACATATGTTTTCCATAAGATTCTAAAACATTCATATTATAATCATATCCAAGTCTATGGAAAAGAAATAGTTTTTATAAAAACTTTATTATTTCATCATAACCTAACCTATCAAAAATAAATGGATTACATAATTATTTCATCATATATAAAATAATTCATGGGACAAAATTACATTAATTGAATCATCATTAAAACATCCACCTCATATATTATCCAAAGAGATAAATTAGTTATTTTTATAGGGTCATTTACTCAAATAAGATTCTCAATCCTTAAATATATTGACATAAATAAAAAATACCTTTCAAATATAATTTTAAATTTTCTTTTAATATATGTAAATTTCATTCTATATCAGTTTCATTAATAACTAAAACAACCCATAATATTATGAAAAGGGGTTTATGTCAAAATAATCCTAGAAACTGTTAAATTAATATTAAAATAAAATAATGGCAGTTATTGTATGATAATATGATATTACTCTATATATTAAAAGTGAGAAATCTTTTAAAATAATTTTGAAGATCTAAGAAATGGTAGAAAATTGTCTTCGACCAAATATGTAATACTCTTAGAAGTCCATTATAAAAAATTTCAAAATCATTGTAATTAAAAACAGAGGGTAAATATAATATTACTTTATAATTATATTAATAACAATAGTGAAACAAAATATATAGGTTAAATATTAAATGATGCAAAAAATCTCTTTAATGGGAATTTTGCATAATTTTTCCCTAAAAGAAATGAATTCTTAAGATAAAACTATATGTCAAGTCTATTAACAAATTATAAACATTAAAAACCGATTTATAATATATATATATATAGATATTTAGAAATATTAATTTTACATTATATAATTTGTATAATTTTTTATAATTTCTTATCCAATTATTAACTATTTCTTAATTAAAATTAACATTCATGTGATAAATGGACTATTTTCCATACATACTTCAGTTGGATTGTTATGGTATATTAACCATGGATATGGATTTATAAAACAATGTATCCAAATAATTACATAAGTGTATAATTTATTAATTATAAAAGCTTTTATTACCCTTTATATAAAGCGATGATGAAAAATGAGTTACATCACTTCTTGGAGATGAGAGTCCACATTTTCCCATGATTAAATTTTTCAATTATTTAGGGATATAATTAAGGAATGATATATAATAAATCCATATTGATAAAATTATTTATTAACCTAATATCTTATATATTAATTAAATTATTTTTTAATAAAAATCCAAGTATTTAGGAAAAGAAAAATGAATCACATCGTTTCATAGAGGTTGTAGTCCACATATGGGGATGAGCGACATTTTGAATTCATAAATGAGGGGGTGGAGATAGAAAATGGATATACAATTGAAATAAAATAATAAAAATATTGTTAATAATCTTATTAAATCAACTGATTATGATTATGAAAAAATTTTATGAGGTTTTAGGAGAAGCAAAGCTTAAAAAGATTGTTAGGAGAATATACATCTTTTTTTGGTAGCTTACCTTGATGAGCAGCTGAATTCTTCCTGAATGAGTATTTTGAAACAAATATACAACAATGTAATGGATAATTATTTTTTAATGGTATTTGGGTAATTATTTTTCATTCTCAATGGATTAATTAATATATATAAGAGATGATATGATGTTCGGTTTCACATGTGAGGTGGGTAGAATACTTCTAAATGCAATAAAATTTATTATATAATACATTTTCCTATGAATTCAACTATATTCATACTATAAAATCATTTTTTATAAGAAATATAATGTCAAATTACCATCATCCAAAAAAACTAAATATATTTTTCATTGATATTTTAAACATTATCTACTATGATAGCCCTCTTTTTACAATTTTTACACAAATCATGGTTTTATGGTTTTTAATATAACAACAATTAAATATGTACAAAAAATAAATTTAATATTTGAAATAATTTTAATTTTTAGGATTCTAAATATATAATAAATTATACATGGTTCAATTTCTATATATAACACGAATTCATATTAAAAGATATCCACAAAATGTATATAAAACCATTTTAATAATATTCATTATAAAGGATAATATATTAAAATTATTTTACTAGTAAAACAATACAATTAATGGTAAAATATTTTTTTAATATATTATATAAAAATTTGATTAAAATCATTATTCAGTATATATTAATTTAATTTAACTAGATAATAAAAAATTGTCCAATAAAAAACCATTGTTCAAAAAAATATCACATTATAAATTCAAATTAATTTATTTTCATTTATTACAAATTCATTGTAATTGAAGAAATATTATGCATTTTTTAAAATAATATTTTATAATTTAGTTTCCCATAGGCATAATCAAAAAGGTAATGGATCGGAAACAAGTGTTATATTAAATAATAATTTTATATCGTGATTATTTTAAACATAGTTTTTCTTGTAATCTAAGATTGAAATGATAAATAAATTAGGTAATTAAAAATATATCTTATAATCATAGGGTGTTATATTCCATGTATTGAATGAACATAAAACATGATTAAATATAATAAATTCGGGCTGGGGTGGAATTTTCCTCTAATGAAGAAAACCCCTTAATAGAATACAAATTAAAATAAACTAATCCCTACATAATTAATAATCCATTACTAAAAAGAAATAGTAGGATCATGAAGTCACTCATAGAGTGGGGTGAATTAATGTGACCATATTTTATCAATTTCATTCTCTTATTGATTTCCCCCATTAATATATAAATTTATATTATGTTTATGGTATATGAATCTTTTTACGACTTACTAACCAAAAACTACCAAAAGAAAAGTAGTAATGATTTCAAAAGAAGATGTATATAGTATTTTGGTAATATTTGAACCATATTTAGGTTATTACTCAATTAAATCATCTATTTATGTACTAGATAGATATATCTCCAATATTACACATGTTAGTGTAAGTATGATATCTCTAAAAAATACTATAAAATTTATATATTATGTTATAATCATATGATTGATAAGTAAATCCTATTGGATTTAGTTATACTGGACCATACCCTTTTAAAAGAATATCTTTTAGCCAAATCCATATCAAGATCATCCTTATTCTCTTATATGTCACTATATCCCCATAATATTACATATTTCCTTGGAAATATATTTATAACTACTAATAAACAATCTACTAAGATAGAATTAACATAATCCTTATTTTCAATTACTCCATAATAGAATGATTGATGTGTATAAATTGTATATTTATTTATTATTCATATATTATTCCAAAAAGAAGTGATTATCGATATTCGTTATTGTTTGTGTTCTAGTAAAAATTCATATTTTTTTAAATTAGGTCAAATTTCACCACCAAGGCTGATGATGACAGAGATATTGATCATAATCGAGGGATGGAAATCATCATATCATACTAAATATCTTTTTTCAATTCTAGGACTCACTTGATGTTTTAGTAAATATTCATGAATCTAATTCCTAAAATCATCATCAGGTTGAGTTCAACTAATTATGTCATTTTATCCTTTTATCAGAGAGAAAACTAAAATGGTGTAGTGAATGATTTTATTAAGAAACTTGAAATTATTGTATCATTGACATGTAAACATACTACAGAATCATATACTAATTAAATAAATAATAAATGATTTGAAAGCCTAGAGATAGGTAGAATGGGTATTCGAGCTTCCTCATGAGAATTCATGGGGGTAAACTATGTTCATAATATATAGAATCATATACTATTCACATAAGGAATATTATGACCATAAAATAGTGAATAATTTTTCTTATTATATAAAGAATACCATTATATTTACATGAGGTTTCCCCTGATCTCACAAAATCAATCACACGATCTTCCTATTTAGTATTTCATGATAACCACTGAATTCATCACAAACTCATCGCATTATGAGTATTATTCTCATTACACACTAATATAGGGGTTCTTGATAAATTGGCAAGATAAGTAATCTATTCTCATTATTGGGGGAGTAGTATACTAATCACATATGTAAGAAATGTGTCCAATTATGATCATCTCATAAGTGTGTTCATTGTTTAAAATATAGTGGGGGACATAAGGTTCACTGCCAGGTGGGGATAGTTACATTTTTTATATTTCTTCGGGAAACTCATGTCTTAATGTCAACATATGAACATTCTAAAAGGATTGGAGACAATCCAGAATGAGATTATTTGTGGGATTCATAACCTCTTGGGGGTTAGATATGAAAATGATTGCGTTAATCATTGGGATTAAACCATTGGGAGTAACACTATATATTCAGTTTAGACATGGAGCAAAATCCAAATATTTTGAGATTCTTATTTTATAGTAGTGTTGGGGGATAGGTCCATTACAATTAATATCACGTTGATAAGAAATATAGTTATGAATGCAGAATAAAAAAGGCATTTATTTAGGAATTTGAATTCAGATACCATATAATTCATTGAAGTAGAAAGGTTACTTCTGACTCTTATGCATATCCTAGATGATCCCAACATGATTTATGGTAATAATATATTAAAAAATAAATATATATTTTTTTCACTTTTTCATGAAATAATATATGTTGGGTGGACTGTTGAGAATATTGAAAAAAATTGACTCTGTCATATCATAGAACATGACCACTGTGTAAGTGTGACGATATAATAGAAAACTATTATATATAAAAATTATTCATGATACAGATAGATCTTTTAATCTTATAGTTTAGTAACCCTCCATCTTGGTATACACTAATAAAATTTGGAATGAAACTAATAGAAGGTAAATAATAGTGTAAAACCTCTAGATAAAATCGACCAAACATGATACCCAACTCCACTAGATGTTGACCAACCAACTCATTCTAGATCATAGTGATTTAAATATCTAAAATGTACATCTATATTATAGTGTGACCTGATCAAAGGATTTTAAATCGAAATATTTGACATTAAATCATCAAAAAAAATTTACAAGCCCTATGAAGATATTCATTATAATCATCTATCACACATAGGTTTTTTATTTCATTATTGGGCATGGATCATTTAAGGGTCTAATTTATTTCCTACGGAACCAGGTATGATGGGTATGAAATATTTTTTGTAATAATATATTTATTTTTGGTCTCACCTATTACCGATAGTGTTTTCTTGTATTTTTTTAGAAAACTATTTAATTTTCTTATACACCATGTACTGAAATGTTGGTGCAGAGTTAGGAGTAACTGTGAGACCATACCTATGTAACTGTGTGGTAGGTGATGTTATTTGGGAATAAGCTTCTACATGGTATGCTCATGGTATGTATGGTCATACAGGATAACCATGGGGTAGGTGAATCTTAGTCAGAGTGGGGTGAAGGGTTATTAGATGGTTTGAAAATCCATGGGGGAAATTGTACCCAATGATGTCGTCATTAAATTTTTTTAAAAACCCCTTTGTGTCTACTATATTTTTAGCTCAAATTAACTTATTTCATGATCCATTCATCCTACCCATACCTAGGAACCTCTCTATCCTCCTCTTTCCTCCCTTCAACTCCAATACATTAGTTTATTTGGTGTGGTTTTCCCATGATCCCAATAGTAAGTTTCCTTTCAAGTTGTTTCCCCATCATTTCCAGGGCTTAAATATTTATTCTTTGGGATTATTATCTCTTACAGGTTGGGTGGTCTCTTTATGGATAAATCTTCTTTTTTAGGGTCAAATATTAATGATTTTTCTTAAAACATTCCTTTATATTATTTTGTAGTGGTGAAGTTGTGGATTCAAACCAATTTATTAATGATTCCAGGATTCCGATAGGTTGTTCCACACCCCATCATTATTAGATGAATTTAATGTGCTTATTTCAATTCTTATAAATTTAATGTGGTTCAATTGTGTGGGGAGAAATATTTTATTGATTTTTTTTGGAATGAGTTAATGATGCATGGGTTCATTCTAAAATGAATGGTTATATATATGTATGTCTGATTTGGATGTTTCATAAAATGGTTTTATGTCTTGTTGGTAAAGTGACAAATGGGTTCTCAATATAATTTAATGGTGTGAATGATTTTTCTAACTGAAATGAGAATTGTTGCATATGTTTTTCATTATTGTGAACCATTAGTATGAATTTAAAATTATTTCAATGATTGGACTTATTTTTTATAATATTATATTGGTTAATATGTGGATTTTTTTGGGGTCTTTCCCTATAAAATTCATTGTTAATTTTTTCCTTATGTTTTTTAAAATGGGGTTTTATGATATTTATAAGTGGGGGTAAACATATTTTAAATTTGTTTTTGTGTATATTAAATTGAAATTGGTTTTTTGTGGAAAATAATGAATTTCTAGAAAAATAGGGATGTTTTTCATGTGTATATGAAAACTTTATTTATTATGATATGTAAAATGGAATTGAACATAATGGGAATCCTGAGAATCTAGAAGGACTGGAAAGATCTAGTTCTCTTGTGACATAGAAGTGGAATTTCCCAATTTCATTTTGTTGGATTAACAATTTAAACACTAAAAAACTATGATAATGAATGGATACCACTAGGAACACAGGTAGTCCCCTCCTCATGCCTCATTCATGATAATGGTGATGGTTTGGTTACTGTACTGCTATTCATTGAGGTATGAGGTTCTTGTGTCTCACCTAAGCTAGATTACCCATAGGTATTTACCGGTGGTTCTCTCTAGAGACATATGTGATGCAGTTATATCCATCGGCATATGGGGGGCTTTCATGGTATTCTATTTTTTGGAAACATTAACATAGTAAATATTTCATTTTTTAAATATCACCATTAAAATATTTTTCCATAAATGTGTCGTGCAATTTTTTTTCTTAAACATGTTTCAATGATTTTGTATAAATGTGCAAGTAAATTTTTATTCTAATTTTCTTTAATGGAATATTTTTTATTTGGTGTCATCCGTGTAGGATTTATCCCACATCCAACACACAACTTTGGGATTATATTGGTATATTTTATGAATAAATTAATGGATATGTGTGTTGTGATTGTTGATTTTTGTCGCTAGAGTTTCTCTTGTGATGGTTTTGGTAGTGGTAGATTTAGTGAGATGTCCCTCATGTCACATGGAGGTTCATCGTTTATTTTTGTTGTTCCAATCCCATTGTTGAAATTTTGGTTTTGGTTGAACTTATAATACACTGAATATGAGAGTTTTTTCACTAATTATTATTTTGGTTATTCAGATATATCATATTTATTTCTATTGGTTATTTATACATTTGAAAATTAGTGAAATAATTATCAATAAATGTTATTTAAATTGGGAACTAGATTCGAGCATGTGGGGATTGAGAACTTCCTTCAGGCCATGAGACATTCTAGGTCATGTGTTGGGTTAGATAGCACTCGAGCTTGGTTCATGGAGAAATGGTATCAGGGGAGCTCATTCTCTTTTTGTGTCATGTAATTTAGGGATAAGTCTTGCTATACTAAAGCTAGGTATGTTGGGACTCTATATTCTGATTATGTGTATTGTTTCTAGACAACACACCTCATGATGGGGCCTGAGTATCCATGGGATGTTGGGTGATGTTTAATTTTATTGGTTAATGTGGGTGGTTTTGTGTCTGAGGAATGAAGTGATAATTTTTTCAATTATCTTAGTGAGGTAACATAGCCTAAAAATCCAAGGATATAGGGTAAAAATTATAGAAAAATATATGTGGTGGTGGCGTGATTGGAATTTGGCCTCCAATAATATGACCAAGTCACCCACCGATTCTAGTTTCCTCTTTTTAATTGTTTTGATTCTTCTTGGATTATGACAATAATTTCAAAAACTAGTATTTTGGAATTTTATAATCCTGATTTTCAAATGGTGTTGATTTAGTTTTAGGGAAGAAATATAATGAATTTTTTGACATCATTTGAAATATGTTTTATAAAATTTGTTTTTAATAAAATAATTTTAAATAATTTTTATGAGTTTATTGAGATTAAATATTTTGATCAAAACAGGTGGATTATTGAATTTGGTAGTTAGTAATGAATGAAATGTTTTCATGATGGGTTGTGGAAATATAATTTATATGGATTTTTTTAAAATATGAAAAACCTATTAAAATTGGATGATATATTTTGGAGTAATGTGTGTCATTTAAAAATATTTTTTTAATTTTTTAATTAGTAATTTTTCGAATGAATTCGTGTATTTTATAAATTTATGTAAATATAGAAGTTTATACCATTGGTTGAATGTTTCGGTTTGGAAGGGGGGAGTTTTTTTTCAACTATGTTATTTCCATGAGAGACCACATATATGAAAAATATGGAAAATATTGTTGCTTAATGACATTGGGTGATGGGTGCCTCATTTGGAATAAAGATATGCATTTGTGGGGCTCCAAAAAATGCCATTGGTGAGTGAAACCAAATCTTCCTATTTTTTAAATGTTCCTTTATGATCATGTCTGCTATTTTGGTAACTAATAGTTTGTGTGGTTTATAACCTTGTGATTTTGGAATGATACATTCAAGGTCTCTCGAGTTGTAAAACACATTTTTTTAATGATGTTTCACATTTTTATTTATGTAGATAAAATGTATGAAGATGACTATTAGTTTTTTTTTTGAAAATTTGTTCTGTGATGCTTTTGAGTTCGTTGATATGTGATCATTATTTTTTTGTGGTGAATTCAAGTCAATGGTAGATCCTTAATTGAGTTATGCATCCCTTTTTTGCCTTGTTAATACACCAAAAATGTTTTTATGGACATTTTGGTGAAATTATGGGTGATTTACCATGAACATACCATCCAGTAAATCATCGTTTAGAACTCATTCTCACAATCTAGAAGTTGAATACTCCTATAATAAATGATCATGTGACTCATCCCAAAGGGAAATGGTGTATTCTGAATGATTAAAAATACATTATTATCAATGAGTTATAAAATTATTTAAACATGACTTTTACTATATTGACACTTGAATGTGTCCGAGTTTGATGGTTTCATAGATTTATTTCCACCTTTTCTAAGAAACACCCCTTACATTTTGCAAGTGTAGTGGATTGTTTGGATCTCAGTTTAAGGCCCCTTTCCATTAAATTATTCATTGTGTGTAATGGTATTTATTATGGTGTTTTTGGTGTTCCACTTTTGGACCATAATTTATGATTTTTATTATGAAACTTTTGAGAACTTGTATTTTAAAATATGCAAGTTTTATTAGAAAAAATCCGAATTTCTCTATTTCAACCATAGGATTGCTCGGTGTGTTATTATTTACATTTCTTTATAATTCAATAAGAAATGGTATTATGTGAGTGAATATTCTATGCCCAAATATTATTGAAATCTCTATTTTGAGGCAATTTATGTTCTATGGTGTTTCTTGTTCTTTGTATTTGGCTTATAATGGTGTGTGGTTTCTCATAATACCAAGGAAAGAGTTCAGATCAGGGACTATCTATATATAGATGCATGAAAGGATATGCTTCAAAAATTCTGGATCCAACTGTAGTCCCTTAATTGAATCTCTAATTCATTCAATAACTCAGTGGGTGTGAGGAACTATTGTCTAGATTTTGACATCAGCGTAGAAGACAGATACACTATATGCTTTAATTTTGTTATTTCATCTTGAATGGTCCTGATTTGTGGGAATAGAAGTGAAGGGGTTGTTTTATCATTTTTTCCCACTTGGATTGAAAGATTCTATTTTATTGTGAAGAGACAAGGTGGTCTCACATAATTTAAATTCGAGTGATTTATCTTTCTAGATGTTGATCTATATTTTTGTACCCCATGAAATTTTCCTTTTTGAATTGGTTTCAGTTATGGTATGACTCATGGGTTGGTTTTTCATGACATAATTTTTTATTACACTAGTGGAGGGGTTTATTGGACTGTATTTGTCTGTATGTTAAAATTGATTATGTTTTTTGGTTATTATAATGCGGAGAACAACCACAATTCTCCTTGAAATTTCATCCAGAGTAAATCGATGTATGTTCATTTAAAATTATGGTCAGTCTATTATGGCCTCCTCATTCTGGAAATATGGTTTAGTCTTTGGAGTAGCATGTTGTGAAAAGTCTTGTTTAATGATATTGGATTTGAGATTTCATTCTGAGTAAACATGGTACTTTTAAGAGTTTTCACAATCGTCTTCATTGAATCACTAATTGTAAAAGTTGTGGTTCCATTTTTTGACACACATCGATAAGTGGTTTGAGATTCATTTGATAATTATTAAATTGTTCGGTCATGATAGGTTGGAATGTGATTTGTGAGAATCCATTTATTACTCGATTGATCAAATGTAGATTTCATATCCTTTTGGTGGTAGATGATGTATGGTAGGGAGACAATTCTGCCCCCCTATTTTAAATTTTTAACCTCATTTTCAATTCATTGTTTTCATCGATTACATATGTTTGATATTTTTAGGAATCTCTATGAGAATTAGTGTATTATCAATTTTTTTGGTTTTGGGTAAGTCATTGATATTTTTTCTGAGGGCTAGAAGCATTGTGGAGGGGAGAATTGTTACACATGGGTTTTTGATTTCGTTCTTGGACCTGGTTCATTTAATGGTCTTAGTTTTTATCTCATGAACTGGGTGTGATGCTTCTAATTATTTGATCAAATCTTCTATTTTTTCATATATTTTCATCATTTTGGTATACTTATGATTTTAGAGAAAAATGGATGATTTTTTTCGTATTGGATGTGGCGCTCAGTTGGAGGATTGTTATGGGAAAATTATCTCCCCTTCCTAAGTAACTATATGGTTGGTGGTGGATTGTGGGAATAATATAAAACAAAACATGTGAACAGTATGTCTGGTTGTGTGGCCTAATAAGAAAGTATGTTCCTTTTAATCAATGAGTGGTATATGGTTTTCAAACTATTTGTAGAAGTATTGTATAAAACAATGCTTGTTTTCCAAGTCATTACTTTTTTAATTTTTTTTCATTTAATATTTTAGAAAAAAATCCAATTTTCGTGACCTATTAGGCATCCCCATCCCTAAAATAATCCTTATTCTCGAATTTCCTCCTTTTTTCTCACTTAAATTGGTGCATTTGGTGTGATTTCTCCCATATCCCTCCAGTAAGTTCCCTTTCTTCTCGTTTTCCCCTCTTTTCCAGGGCTTCCAAAATTCTCATTTGGTTTTTCTTATATTCAGTGGGTTGTGTGGTCTCCATAGGATAGAATCATTTTATTAGGGTTCAATATTGATGTTTCTGGGTGTATATTTCCATGATTGGGACATTTGGTGGGCGAATATGGTTTTAAAACAATTTCTATATGCATCTAAGTCTGAGGTTAGTGGTTCCAATACATACAATTGTTATATGATTTTAATCTTATTTTTGTGTTTTTAAACATGTATTAGGATTCAATTTTGAGGTTTTTAATATATTATAGATGTTTTTTGAAATTAATTCATGACAAGGTAAATTTTTAAAAGGAATTGTTATGTCTGTGTATGTTTTATTAGGATGTTTCTCAAAAGGATTTTATACATTGTGTGGATATTTCCAAATGGGTTTAAAAATGGATTCAATGGTGTGAATGAGTTATCTAACCAAAATAGAAATTTTTCTATATTTTTTCATTATTGTTCTCCAGTAGTGGGGATTTTAAATATTTAAAATTATGGGAAGTATGTTTTAAAATTAACATGTGTTTATGTGTGGATTGTAACAGGGACTTGGCCAATGGAATTGGTTGACAATTTTTTTTCATTTATTATGTTTCACCATATGATATTTTATGAAATGAATAAGTGGTGGTAAACTTGTTTTAAAATGGTTGTGGTTTGTGTTAAATGGATGGCAGTTTGGTTTTTGGAAATTTTTTTCCAATTTATTTATATTGATTGGAATGTGCTTGTGAAAAATGATGTTTCATGTTATGTGTAAAATGGTATTGAGAAGAAACAAATTCTCGGGTATCTATATGGGATGACTATATCTGGTACGCAACTGATATAGAAGTGGAATGTGTTGAAATCACATAGATGTATTAAAGGATACAACAATAACAAAACTATGTTGATGATTGGAGACAACTAGGCCCATATGGTGTCCCCTCCTAGTTTCTTTTCCTAGAGAAATATGATGATCATGGTTAACATACAATAATTCATTGAGGTATGAGGTTCTATTGTCTTACATGAGATAGATTTCCCCTAGGGATTTACCCATGGTGGCCTTTTGATGCTTTTTTAATGTGTTTCAGTTTTTTTCATATGGTGGACCTTGGGGGGTAATTAATTATTTTCATGTTTATATTAGTAATGGTTTCTTTCATAATGGTTAACTTTAATAGTGTTTTCCTTAATATTTTGTTTCTAATAATTGGTTTTCTAAAAAAATATTCAAATTATTTTTCATAAATGTGCATGTTGATATATATACTAATTTTATAGAATGGAATATTTTTTTGAGGGATCCTACAAGGAATTGGATCACACCCAAGATACACATTTGGGTGTATATAGACATTGTTTTTTTATGAATTATGTAAAGGAATGTTGTGTTGTTTTGGTGGGTCTTGTTTTTTGGATTTCATCATGTGACCATGTTGGTGGTGGTGTATTTAGTGAGATATACCACATGTCACATTAGGGAGCTTGGGTTATTTTTGTTTCCCCCCACTGTTTCATTTTTGGGTATTCTTAAATTTTCAAAACATTGAATCTAAATATTGTTCCACCATGTTTATTTTTTGTTATTTAATTATGTATGGTATATTTACATTGGTTGTCTATTCTTATTAAAATGGGTGAAATAATTCCCAAATCATGTTATTGGTACCTAGAGACTAGTTCCCCGCTCGTGAGTATATGGAACCCCTTCGGTCATGTTGCGGACCAGGTCATCTGTCAAGTTAGATGTATCTCGATCATGGTTCTGAAAATATCTTTTCCATCAGTCGTGATATAAAGAAACACAACCCAATACCAACCTAAACCTTATGGAACTAACACTATAATGAATAAAACAACATTCATGATACCAATAGATCCCCTATTTAGTGAATAATTGTTAACAATAAAATTTAATTAGACAGCAAATATGTTTTTTTTCATGAGGTGACATCCACACACAGAAGGTGTCAACAATAGGTAATGGGAATGGTATTAATATACCTATAACACCTATAAGTAATTTGTAGATATCCTAGATTAATGTTCGTTGTTTGCAGTGATGTGTAATTATTAATTCCACTAATATCACACTCAATATATCATTTCATAGTGGATGAAAATGTTTAATCTAGACCTAAATATGTGAAACCTACATCATATAAAATTTAGGTTTTGTCCATTAGTATGTAAATAATATTATAGGGGTTTTCGTATTCAGTTGTATGTATAATAAATTTCACTCTATGTTGTATTCATGGGAAAACTTTTACTAGATCACATATCAAGGAAATGAATAATTGCTTGCACTAAGGGACACATAGTATCTAGATCCACACCCAACATCATACATCTATTTGATTATTTATTTTCGTGTATTTTTTATAATTTATCAATAGTTAATATTGGGTTGACTAAATTAGGGTCTTCTATTCTATCCATGAGGTAATATCAGTTTATATCATCTCTTTTTATAAGTGATTCTATACATAAATTGGTGATTCATCATGAAGCAAATTTCACCCTCAGAGATGAGGATGGTAGGATTCATAATATCCTAACTTAGTGGATATTTACCACTATTAATGGATTCTTATATGGGTTTAATTAATGGGACATTATGTATGGGAGGTTTTATTTTTGTATGGATTCCTCGTCATCCATTCCAATCTATTGTTTTCAAATATATATGACCAACTTTGGAACATTGGTAATCGATATATTCTAATGATGTCTCATTGGCCGCATCTTATCCATATATGGGATATAATCCATGAAAATCCAGGGGTGTGAGTACCCAATCACGATCAACCCTTTGATTAACGAGATAAGGTAATTTACAGTAAACATATTTGAGGTGTGGTGTGAGGAACCAACTCAGGTTGACCCAGATTCGTTCACTATAGCCAGTCCATGGTATGTCATGAAGGGAATTCTCAATCCCCAGGGGATAGAAACTAGTTTCAGGAAATTTGTTTTAATTGGTGGGAATGATTTTTCCCGTAATTATAAATAAATAAACTAGAATAAATAGAATAAGACAAGATAAATAAACGATTGGAAAATAAAGAACGACCAAAACATGACCTACATGTTGAAGACTAAGACTCCATGTAACCTTGTGGGTTAATCTCTAATACTGAAACCAAACATCTCACAAGAAGATCTGAACCAGAGTTGGAACCTTCACGAGAAACAAAAAAAACAAAGAAAACACAATAGGCATGAGTATTAAAACACTGTAGTTAGGCCTGACTAATCTATTCTTGAATCATGTTAATTAAATAAAGAAAACATGGATTTTAGGTTTGAAATACAATCTATAAATAAATAATTTTTCTAAAGTTTTAATTTTTAAGGTAAAAAAGTTATAATCATAACCCATTGCCCCCAAGTTTAATATAAGGTGAAAGGGGAGGAAAGAAAAGGACACAAAGAATGGAATCATTCATTTTTTGTAAAAGTGTCTAATGAAAGGGTGGCTATTTATTTAAAACATTTTCAATGAAATTATATTTAGAGACCACACAATTACAATTTTAAAAAAAACCCCAATACTAAGAACAGTGTATATCACTTCATATAGCGACGGTAATGTTACTAAATGTACTTGTGTCAAAGGAAACATATAAAATCATAGGAAATCAAAGGAACGCTAGAATGTACAAATACATGTGAGTGATCCTGAACGCATTAATTATCTCGATGATGTCATAACACCCAAATGCTTATTGATTCCCTACCTATCCTAACCGAGGGGCCCAATCCCCTTGTAGAGAAAATTCCAATCTAAGGTCCACTAGCCATAGCGTTGTATAAAATAGTGTTGAAATTGTTCTCCGTAAACCTCTTTCCTATGATAGGTTCCCATGTAAATTTCTCAATATGGTGATTCGTACATTTCAAATAACAAGGAACATATATATTACCAAACACACCACATAAGTCAGCACCACCCTGGCCACCTCAAGGGTTGTGTTTTCCTTAAATAATAATTATAAAGGGAAGGTACCATACTGAGAACACTCCCATATCATGATCAATCGATGAGGCAAGAGAACCAACCCAAAATGGGTTTTCACAAATAACCATTCAAAAGTTCCAACTATGCCTTTACCTATGCAATAGTCAAACATTTATCAAATCCTTTAGTAAACCATTTCTAGAGAAAATACAAACGTCATTTTACATAAACCTTGCCAAACGGGCCCTTCCGCCAAGTTGTCAACAGTTTTCACATTTTAAACCTTTTTATGAATAGTCATACATAGGTTATATTCATCACAAAACCAAATTAAAAATCTAATTTGAAAACACCAACAACCATTTGAATGTCAAACTATCATTTACAAAACCAATTCATTCTTTTAGGAATCATGAACTACTTAGACATGCCAAATGGGAACTTAACAAACTGTTGGTGTGAGAAACATAAAAAAAACACACCACATGTTTAAAAAATCCATTTTTAAAACCATACACAATAACTTTTAATGGAAAATTCCAACTTGGAAAGACATTTAGTAAAAACCAACCACCTAAATAAATTCAGAAAATATTTATATGAGAAATCGGGCATTTGATAAATGCTTAGTTTTCACAGCAAAATCCGACCACATGAAATAATTTCTAAATGGGCCTTAAATATTTTACTCAAACCAATTATACTCACACATATGTGTAATAAGACAATTTTATCTCAAAACACACTAGAAATAGATTTTACAGAATTTCAATAACAATTTTTTTAAATGACAAAAATTTATTTTTATGAACAAAACATGCCTCTAATTTTTTTAATTTGCATGAGTTATAATTTCTATCAACCATAAATGAGGGGTGCATCATTCTTCAAATCCATGTCACACATTCAAAGATATTATACAAAACACCTTCTTTCAGATAAAAAAATTATAAAAATAGTACATTACTAATTTATTAACTAAGGTAGTGAGAAAAATAAGAAACTAATGAAATCATGTATTTGAAGTCTATGTGCAAAGGGTGCTACCTAAACATGTATCTCAATCATGATAACACGACTCACATCATGCTTGCGCATATGTACCCATGAGCCAATGACTATAGCATTTCAGGGTTACCTCACCAACACACTGTAACAAACATAAATCATCTAAAAACACATAAATGATGACTTTAAATAATCAAAATTTATAAACAACATAAAACCCTCCTCGACACTGGTGCAATCAAATAGGACAGGGGTAGGCTTGGGGGAGCACTCGCTGGCCTGACAATGTGGCTATTCAGAGGAGTAGGGATTCATGACTGGAGGGGGGAGGTGCTAGCGTGACAACATGCTGAAGTGGTCACCCTAAAAATTGGGGGTTCGGGTGGGGAGAGAATATGAAGGGGTGTTCTATGGCAAAGGGGAAGGGGGAGGCAATTAAAATTGGTCACTAGCGGAAGAGCACTAAGCCGGAGGGCTCACTAGAGCTCGATGGCCTGAGGCGAGCTGAGCAGGTAAACTCGCTGGAGAAGGATGGCTAGAACTAGGGAGGCCGGCTGGGGAGCGTTCGGGACAATGAATGGTGGAGGGGGTGAGAGGCGAGAACCTGGGATGTGGTCAGGACCCAAGGGTGGGGGGGAGGGAGTGGACAACTGAGATTTGAATGGGGCGAATGTGGAGTATGTTGCTGCGAGCTCTAGGCTGTTGGACAATCCTTCCGGGGGAGCGTGAGGCTGCTAAGAATGTTCTAATGGTCGGGACACGCCGAGGTATAGGGAACACACAAGGGTGAGACGTGGAGCGCTACAGGGCTGGTGCGAGAAATGGGTTACTGTGCGAGAAATGGGGTACTATAGTATTGATAATAATGTCATTAATAATATTAATATTCCTAATAATAATCATAATAATAATAATAATAAAATAACATCAATAGTTTTATTATTTTTATCAAACAATCTGTTTATGTATCAATCCATTTATTTACCTTATACTGAAAAACAGGTTACTGTGTGCTCATCGCACGACATAATAAACTGCGCATAAGTTGTGTACCTCAACCAAGACCACATGGGAAACATCACATCACTTGGGTTGATTGTGTAGCTACCTCCAATCGCATGGTGACCATGCATGGGTCCACAACCATGTAAAAAAATTAAATGGAAAAAATTGTAAGTCGGACCCAGCACATACCTTGGCGTGAGAACCCTGATCCATGATGTAATAAAATATATATTTAATTAAAATGTTGGATATTGACAAGTATCCCCACCACAGAAAATTTATTACCTTAAAAACTCATCTAGGCGGACAATATAATAAACATGATTCCATGCCCAATTGAAATCGGAAGGAACAACAGTACAAGAGAACAAGAGAACATGATAGGGTTCTCAACATCACAATAACTCACCTAGTGCATGATTTTAACTCCCAAACAAACCACCTAGGGGTGCGGGGAGAAATGCAGGAACATCCTACTGATCCAAACTAACTTCTATTCCCTGAGAAAAATGACATATCCAATAAAATATGGAACTCTCGACCCTGACCAAAAACCCCGAACAGTTGAAAAAACCTCCAAGAGGATCTTAAATCATGTAGTGAACCCGAGAATTAACACAATCATTGATTCTTCTATAGGCACTTACATCTCCAAATGAACACTGCTAAACCAAGATCAACCCGGATAAGGAAAAACACATCTTGGAAAAACGCACGATTTAGGGGAAAATAATCAGACAAATGGAACTATTTGATTACAATATTACATGTACATTATTTCTTCATGATGAGTCAATAAACCTACAAAAACATCAAAACATTTATTAAAGAAAAACAAGAATTGAAAGATATTAAATTTTCCACTGCCATCACGGAACACAAAACCCAAACTGAGGTTGTACACCCATGACAACCCATTAATATGCACGAGCTTCACCCAATGACATGTTGTTGGGGATCTAATGGCTGAAGCATCTCATGCCTCCTAGTTAGGAAATGGAATTCCCTAGTCACTTTATGTCATGACCCATCCACCGGGGCCCGTTCTGTGACTACCCCAAGCTCACCCTCCATAGGCTCGGGGCTGGCGACTAGCACCAAATGGGTAATTCCCTAAAACTAGGAAGGAATTGCCTTTATAACCTGTAAACACACACACAAGGAAGCACATAGCTGGATTCAAAACACTAAGTAAAACTGTATAACAAAAGAGTGGTGAATGTAAAGGATGCCAGAATACAAGCCCAATGGTAAAGTAGAAGAAACTGAAAGTACAAGTACAACTGAAGAAAAAGGAAAACAGCTAATAGGTCATCCTACAGGGTTCCTTCCTGAAGGGTAGGTATAGATTGCTTCATCAATAGTTCTAGTCTGTCCGTCTCCTCCGTGTACCGAATCGACTTAAGGTCCACCTCCGAGTACCATCTAGTCCTAGTATTCCCGTCCTTGGTCAACGCGGTCCATCGTCTACATTCAATACAACAAGGTACTAGCACAACCCGTGCAGGGGTGAGTTTAATGATACTCAGTAGGGGCCCCGAGACCCCTAAGGTCTCATAAAATCCCCCAAGGATTAACCAAAATGTATGAAAACAACAGACAACCTTAATTAGGTATATGCCCAAACATATACAAGAGTTATCAAGTAATCCTGTCTCAATCATGAGAAAAGATAGAGATACTCACTCAGCTCAAACCAGGATTTATTCAAGGGGTGGTATCCAGTAACATCCCTTGTCACATTGTCGAAACCTAAGCTGCTGGAGAACTCCTCCTCTATCGAGTACAATGGGCCTGTCACGACACCAAGGTGCTTCCCACTAACCTTGGACTGCTGAGGTACTCCTCTTGTCGAGTACTGTGGATCTACCACGTCACCAAACGCACTCCCCACTGTGTGTCTACCGTGTCACCAATTACGCTCCCCCTCGTAGCCTGCTAAGGTACTCCTCCTGTCGAGTACCGTGAGTGTGTTGTGACACCAAGGCACTCCCCACTATGGGTCTGCCGCGACACCAAGGCGCTCCCCACAGGGCGAGTCATGTCGCTCCAAGTCGAATTGGTCAGCAGACGTCAGGTCTCAACTAGCTACATGGTCTCCACACTATTCTCGCTCGTCTCCGGAACGATCCACTCCATGTACTACTAGTAGATACTCCAACTATCTTGAAGTCCCACAAAAAGGTATCTCAAAGGTACTCCACGTCATAGGGGTCTCAACATAATTGATGACCAATCAATCAGACGCACGGTCTGTGAGTTATTAGCCTTTTAGTCCCAGTGGCCCGGTTGGATTCTTGCTCAATCCATCCTGACCATTCCCCATATTCATCCAAAACATAGTGTGTTATCACTAAAAGGGTCCATCTTGCTCCAATATTTCATACACCGCTGACAGTTTTTCAGATGGTCGACCGGTGCCAATGTTATGGCCAAAAGAGCATAAATGGGTCGTAGTGGGCCTGGATATGGTCTGACCCGGTCAGACCGACCCGACCAGACCTGGCATTGGTCAACCCAGTTCAGGTCAACTCGGCCTGACCCACTGGGTTAGGCCCTGCCCGTGATGTGGCCCGGTTCACTAGGAGGTCCAGCAAGCCGCAAGGGGCTGCGGATACCACGGAGCCCGTTGGTGCTGTGGGTTTTCTCGGCCGTGGGGGTGCCGCAAGAGCACGGGGCCGGTTCATCCAATGCGTCGAGGGGCCGAGGGGCCGGTTCGTCCGAGGCATAGAGGGGCGAGGGGTCGGTTCGGCCGGGGCGCCATGAGGGGCGTGGGCCGGTTCGGCGGGGGCGCCGTGAGGGTCTTGGGCCGGTTCGGCCACGACACCGTGAGGGGTGCGAGCTGGTTCGGTCAGGGCGTCGCGATGGGTGTGGGCCGGTTCAGCTGGGGTGCAAGCCTGTTTGGACAGGGGGCCATGAGGGGCGCATGCCGGTATTGTCGGCGCGCCGTGAGAGGCACGGGCCACTTGGGAAGAGGCGCCGCGAGGGGCACGGGTCAGTTTGGCCGGAGCACGGTCCGGTTCGGCCGGTGTGCGGGCCGGTACGGCTGGGCTGTGGGATGGTTTGGACAGGGAGCCTTGAGAGGTGCGGGCTAGAACGGTCGGCGCGTCGCGAGAGGGGCGGGCTGGTTGGGTCGGGGCACCGTGAGGGGCATGGGCCGGTCCGACCGGGGCACCACGAGAGGCGCAGTCCGGTTAGGTCGGGGAACTGTGAGGGGTGCAGACCAATTTGGTCGGGGTGCCGCAAGGGGCGAAGGCGGCTTGACATGGTGGCGGTTTGGTGGCGGCACAGAGCGGCGAAGGCCATGGGGGCTGCGTGGAAATACGGTGAGGCCGCGGGTGGCGAAGCACTGTTTCCTTTATTGCCTTCCTCCATTTCGAAGAACACACCAAAGAAGAACGGGTGAGGGGTCGGGCCGTGTTTTTTTGGCCTGCACCCACCGTGTTTACAATGGTAGCAAGAGGTTCACAAAGAACGAAGCATGAACGTGAAACCATAATCTTCTGCAAAGATATTCCCAATACACCCAAGAAAAAAGTGGGTACATGGAAAGTGATGAACATACAAACTCCTACCTTGATCACTCGATGGCATTGGCATGAGGAAGAAAGTGAAGTTGCTGGAATTTGTCTTGTTGGTTCATCGTAGATGAGGACGTCCCATGTCAGAAGATGTCCTGAGGAAGATGGTAGAAGTCGTCGACATTCTTCATGGAGGAAGTGTTCTTCACTGGAGAATATTTCTCCAAATTCCACCCAAATGTAATGTCTTTCCAAAATAATAGATTAACCCCTCTATTATGATTATTGGAAAAAACTCAAAATGGATAATTTAATTAATTGATGTGTTGGCTCAATTAATAAAATGGGAGGGTTGGAAAAAATTAATGAAGGATGAGTTGAAGAGGCTCTCCCTCATTTATTGTGGTAGTTGAGAGTTTCTCCCAAATAAAGGGGACTTCAAGGGGGTTTAATCTTGGGTGGTCCCCACTACTATATCCTCTCATTAGTGGTTATGGTTCTTGTGGACCCCACCACCATCACCTCTCATGGGAGGTTAAGGTCTGCTGGACCCCACACATCAACTTACACTTGGAGGATTAGTTCCAATGGACCCCACCTCCCAACACCCACATGGGTGTTGCAAATAAAAAATAAAAATGTCCCACAATTTTATTTTTATTTTATTCTTGCACAAAAAACCTTATAACTATCTTTCTCCCTCGAACATCTGTCATTGAGGTTAAAGTTTCCTTAAACAAATATCAGTGCTACGAGGTCAACTGTGTCCTCATATTTAAATTCCGAGCACCAGTTTAAAAGTTATAAACACCTTCTCAAACATCCACTGAACGTAGCCAAAAAAAGTTCAGAAATTCATTCCTGGCACTCTGGGCCACGGAATCACGCACCATCAATTTTTACAGAAACATGAAATTCCCGTATATTAAAAAAATTACATGGAAATTTTGGGTCTTTACATTCTCCCCACCACAGGACTCTACATCCCCGTAAGCCACAACTCAAACTATGTAAACAAGTGGGGGTACTGAGCACGCATCTGAGCCTCCCACTCCCATGTTCTCTCCTAGAGGTTCCCGTGCAGCCAGTGAACGTCCACCAGATGTATCAATCGTCCACAAAGGACCTGATCATATTGATCCTCAATCTCTATTGTAACCTCCTTAAAAGTCACTCCATTGTTGACGTCTAGCTCTCCATGGTCGATTATGTGGGAAGTGTCATGCACGTATCTCCTCAGCTGGGATACGTGGAAGACCTCATGCACCCTATGCAACTATGGTGGAAGATATAAGCGGTATTCCACCTCGCCAACTCTGCTGAGGACCTAAAAGGTCTGATAAATCTCAGAGATAACTTCTCACCTTGGCCAAATCTCTACAAACCTTGTCGAGGGTAGAACCATAGAAAGACGTAGTTTCCATCCTCGAACTCCAGAGGTCTCCATATCCTATCAGCATACGACTTCTTCCTACTCTGTACAGTCTTCATCCACTCTTGGATGATCTTCACCTTCTCTGTGGTATCCTGTACCATCTCTGGTCCCACTAGTGCTGTCTCCCCTAGGCCAGTCCAGCACAAATGTGATCTATAAGGTTTCTCATACAACACCTAAAACGGTGTCATCCTAATGGTGGAGTGATAACTATTGTTGTACGCAAACTCCACCAAAGGAAAGTGATCCTCCTAGCTGTGACCGAAGTCAAGGAAAAACGCACGCAGCATGTCCTCAAGGGTATGAATGGTCCGCTCATTCTAGCCATCCGTTTGAGGATTAAAGGGAGTCCTCAGACAAAGACGCATCCCAAAAGCCTCTTGCAACCCCTTCCATAGCCAGGAAGTAATTGTGTGTCATGATCAGAGACAATCATCGAGGGTACTCCATGAAGCCGTTCAATATTTGGAAAATAGAGGTGTCCAAATCTCTCTACGGAACCCTGCTCTCGAATTGGTAGTAAGTGGGCCGACTTGGTGAGTCAGTCAATGTTCACCCAGATCGAGTAATGTCCCTCTTGATGTACATTGAAATCCTATCACGAAGTCCCTGGATATCCCATCCCACTTCCACTCTAGGACCTCTAAATACTGAACCATGCCTGGTGGTATCTGATGCTCTGCCTTCACATGCTGACAAGTGAGGCACCGAGAGACAAACTCTACAACTACTTTCTTCATTCCTAGCCATGAGTGTTGTCGTTGAAGGTCCTGGTACATCTTTTCCACTCCTGGATGTTCCACTAGGGGGGGTGTGTGAAACTCCCTCAACACTTCCTCTTGAAGTGACACTAGTATCATGGTACGTCCTTTGAAGAGGATGATGTGATCCCCACCTTAAAAAACTCCATCAGGTGCCTATCATGTGGATATATGTGCACGTCGTGCCTCACCGTCAGTGTCCCAATTTTGTGCCTCCCTGAGTTTCTAAAGAAGTGGGGGAGTGACTAGAAGAGACTGAAGGAAATGTGATCCATCTCTATCCATAAAGGATATATGTAAAGTGGCTAGCTGCTCCTTCACTTCGCCAAGTAGCTGTTTACCAGATCTCCTATTGAGTGCATCTGATACAACGTTCCCCTTCCTATGAGTATAGAATATCTCAAAGTCATAGTCCTGGAGGAACTCAATCCAATGTCATTGTCTCAGGTTCATGTCCTTCTGAGAGAAGATATACCTAAGACTCTTGTGATCAAAGTAGACTATAAAACGGTCACCCATCAGATAATGTCACCACATCTTCAAGGTGAAGACCAATGCTGCTAACTCCATGTCATGGGTAGAGTAGTTCTACTAGTGTTGTATCAGCTTTCATGAAACATAAGAGATCACTACTCGCTCCTCCATCAGGACACATCTGAGCTCGTTCCCTGATTTGTCACAGTAAACTACATACACTACGCCATCCTATGGAAGCCTCAAGATGGGGGTCACTAGTCATCTTCCTCCTCAGATCTTGAAAAAACCAATGGAATCTATCCGACCACACAAAGGGTTTCCCCTTATTCATCCAGGTAGAAAGTGGTGATGCAACTCTAGAGAAGTATGGCACAAACCTCTGGTAATATCCAGATAGACCCAGGAAACTTCGTACCTCCGTCACACTCCTGGGTGGATCCCAAGAAAGTGCCGCCTCAGTCTTCGCTTGATCCACTGCAACTCCAGCCTCCGATATGACATGTCTTAGAAAGTGAACCTCTCAAATCCAGAACCGGCAGTTCGAGAGCTTACCATAAAGTTGGTGCTCTCGGAGTCTATCCAGTACTACCTGTAAATGGTTGGCATGCTCCTCCTCATTAGTTGGGTAGATCAGAATATTGTCGATGAAGACTGCTACAAATTGATCAAGGTATGGCAGAAAGATTATATTCATGAGTCCCATGAAAACTGCTCGAGCATTGATTACACTGAATTGAATAACCAAGAACTCGTAGTGGCTGTACCGACATCTAAAATATGTCTTCTGCACATCATCGTCTCGTACTCTGGGCTAGTGATATCCTAACCTGAGGTCTATCTTCGAGAACCACCATGATCCCTTCAGCTGATCAAATAGGTCTTCAATCCTCGGGAGTGGGTACTTGTTCTTCATGGTCACCGGGTTAATGTGCCAATAATCAACAAAATTCCTCAAGATATCATCTTCCTTATTGGAGATCATAATCGGGGTTTCCCAGGGTAAAACACTACGCTGAATGAATCCCTTCCCCTACAAGTCCTCCAGCTATCCTCGCAGCTCACGAAGCTCTGCGGGATCCATCCGATATGCTGGTGTAGATATCAGTGTCGTCATGAGGTACATGTCAACGTAAAATTCCTCCTCTCTGTGAGGAGGTAGACCCAGAACATTATCAGGGAAGACATCCATGTACTGGTCCACCACTACAGGATAACTCAGACTCTCTACATCAACATCTCCGAGGGTAAGGCTAGCCAACTGATGAGTGATCGGCTGCACTCTCTTCTGGGTAAGTTCATCATGTCCTGCAAAGACTCCCTTCTCACTGGTGAAGGTAAATGTGGTCCCATTCATGCGGACACACCAGACTTTGCGCCTAATATAGTCAATCTGAGTCTAGACTGTAGAAAACCACTCCATACCCAAGATGAAATCGTAAGGCCTCAAAGCAACTACTAGGAGATCCGAGTCGAAGATCTCGTCTCCTAGAGTAAGCTCGTACTGCCGGCACCAGTGCGTAATCGTCGAATCCTCTCCCATAGGAGTCTCTAGCCATAACGATCGAGCCAACGACTCCATCTAAATATTCGATCTCCAAATGAGGGTAGTGGAAATAAAATAATGATTTGCACCTATGTCAATAAGTACTGAAACTATGGTGTTGTAGACATAGATCGTACCACATATCATCTCTAGAGCACCGTGATCATAGGCCTCAGCTGCCTGCTGTTGAGCTCTCCCCTGTCCACCTGCTCCCTGCTGTTGGGGTGGACCTCCTTATGGTGGTGGTGGTAACATCTCAAATCATCTTCCACTGCTAGCTGCACAACCAGCTCCTCTACCATGTCTGCCTTCTCCCTGCATACCTCATCGGTCGAATCTCTGTCTCTTCCCAGGTGGTCCTTCGACCATTTTCTATTCACCCGTATGGAGGGTCAGACAGTCACGATCCATGTGACCCTAACATCCTCATGTAAAACACTACCTTCTCTTGGCGTGTTTATCTCCACCTCGGGTGCCCCACACAACCGACTCTGAATCATGTGGTCATCCACCTGTAGGTCTGGTCCTCTTGGAACTCTGCGGAATCTGTCTGCTACCAGCTACAGAAGACTCCGCTGTGTGACGACTGGTAGTAGGTCTCACTACTGGTGACTTCTCAGCAAGTAAACTCTCCACCAAGAGGGCTCGCTCTAACACCCATGCCTGCGTTGGGATGCTGAGTGAGACCATTGAAGCCATGATCTCCCACCTGAGCCCCTACTCGAATGTCCAGGACCTGATGAATTGGCCACACACCTTGTCTGTGGAGTAGTGTCAGAGGTCTCTGAACCTCACTGAGTACTAAGCTACAATCATATTACCCTACTGCAGATGAAGTACCTCCTGAATGCGCACAGTGCGTAGTGTTTCTAAAACAAACTCTGCCTGAAGAAGGATCCCGAAGTCTGCCCAGAGAGGCGTCAACTCATCATGAACCTGGAGCATCAAGCTCCACCATCTGCCTGATGCTGCTTGTAGTGGGATAGAGACAAGTATCACCATGAGGTCAGATGGTGTCCCTACATGTCAAAATGCTCTCCCCATAGCCTCCAGCCACTCCTCAGCCATCTGTGGGTCTGTATCTCCCCTAAACATGGGTGGCCTCTAGAACTGGAACTCGTGCAACACACTCAAGTGGCGTGCACCATCTACTTCCGGGGCTGGTGGAATCGGTGGGCCAACGGGCAATGGTACCACTGGTGCCTCCACTAGTGACTCTACTAGAAGAGGGACCTACACCGAGGCCTCATTGCTCGGTGGGCTATCAGTGCGTACAACTCTCAGAATCCTAGCCAGTTGTCTGCTTAGAGGCATCCTGAAAAGAAGCAGGTGTACTATGGTTAATAATTTATACATGGGGAGCTGAATTAAATAAAACATTTGAAAACACTCACGTAATCAGTGTTTTCATTCACTGATTCAGAAATAAGAAGTCAGGGTCCTGGTGTGTGGATACTTCAGCCACTGTACCAACACTGGACTCCCTGAACTGAAAACCACACTCACTACACTTAACACTATTGCTTCACAGAAAATATCAGAGTCATGATTTCTATGGTAGAACCGACTCCTCTGATACTAATTTGTCATGAACAATCCCATGGGGCCCATGTCGTGACTACCCCAAGCCCGCCTTCTATAGGCCAGAGGCTGGAGACTAGCACCAAAGGAGTAATTCCCTAAAACTGGGAAGTTATTGCCTTTATAACATGTAAACACACACAGAAGCAAGAACACTACTGGATACAAAACACTATGTAAAACTTTATATCAAATGTGTGCTGAAAGTAAAAGAGGTCGGAATACAAGCCCAATAGTAATGTACAAGAAACTGAAAGTACATGCACCACTGAAGAAAAAGGAAAACATCTAATGGGTCATCCTCTGAGGTTCTTACCTGATGGGTAGGTACATATCGCCTCCTCAGCACTCCTCATCCGCCTGTCTCCTCTATGTACCAACTCATTGTAAGGCTCACCTCCAGTTACCATCTAGTCCTAGTATTCCCGCCATTGGTCAGTGATGTCTGTCTTCTATATCAAACACAACAAGGTGCAGGCATATCCCATGTAGGGGTGTGTATAATGATACTCAGTAGGGACCATGTGACCCTCAAGGTCTCACAAAATCCCCCAAGGATAGAAGACAAAGTATGAAAACAATAGACAACAATACTTAGGTATATTCCCATACATATACCTAAGTTATCATGTAATCCATCCCAATCATGAGGAAACATAGAGATACAGATTCATCTTAAACTAGGATTTATTCAAGGGGAAATATCAAGTAACATCCCCAGTCACATTGTCGAAACCTCATCTACTGGAGAAATCATCCTCTATCGAGTATAGTGGGCCTCCATCGACACCAAGGCTCTTCCCACTAACCTTGGACTGTGGAGGTACTCCTCCTGTTGAGCACTGTGGATATGCCGCGTCACCAAGCACACTCCCCACAATGGGTCTGCCGTGTCATCAAGTCTGCTCCCCCTTGTAGCCTACTGAGGTACTCCTCCTGTCGAGTACCGTGGGTCTGCCACAACACCAACCAGCTCCCCACTGTGGGTCTGCCGTGACACCAAGGCGCTCCCCACTGGGCTAGTTCAGTCACTCTGATTTGAATCGGTCAGCAGTCGTCAAGTCTTAGCCAGCTACTATGTCTCTGCACTATGATCGCTCATCTCTGGAAGGATTCTCTCCACAAGATACTAGTCAATACTCGATAAGTCAAGAAGTACCATGAAGAAGTATCTCAAAGGTCCTCCACGTAATAGGGGTCTCAACCTGACAGATGACGTGTCAATCGAACGCTCGGTCTATGATTTATTATCCTTTTAGTCTTGGGGGCCTGGTTGGATTCTTGCTTGATCCAACCTAACCATTCCCCTTCTTAATCCAAAACACAGTGGGGTATCACTTAATGCGATTTTCTTGCTCTGAGGTTTCCATCACCGCTTATGATTTGTCAAACGATCGATCGATGCCAAAGTTATGGCCAAAAGAGTGTAAAAGGGTCGTAGTGGGCCCGGGTCTGATCTGACTCGATCAGGCCGACCCGACCCGACCTAGCATGGAACGACTCGTTTTAGGTCGACCCATCCCAACCCGCTAAGTCAAGCCCGGCCCGTGATGCAGCCAAGTTCGCTGGGAGGTCTAGCAGGCCACGAGGGGCTGCAGAGGCTGTGGGAGCTGCGGGGCGACTCGGCCGCGGGGGTGCCGCGAGGACACAGGGACAGCTCATCCAGGGCACCGCGGGGGTGCGAGGTCGGTTCAGCCGGGGCGCAGTGGGGGCCGTGAGCCGGTTTGGCCAGGGCGCTGCGTGGGGCGGGGGCCGATTCGGCTGGGTCGCCTCGAGGGGTGCGGGCCGGTATGGTCGGGGCCCTGCGAGGGGCCCGGGCCGGATCTGTGGGGGCGCCGTGAGGGGCACGGGCTGGTTTGACTGGGGCGCTGCGAGGGATGAAAGTGGCTCGACCGAGAGTGGCGGCGCGGATCGGAGCAGCGGCTCGACTCAGTGGCTCGACATGATGGAAGTTCAGTGGAGGCGCGGAGTGGCAGATGACGTGGGTGTTGCAGGGCGACGCGGTGAGGCCGCAGGCGGTGGAGCTCCGTCACCTATTTTGCCTTCCTCTATTGGTAAGAACACACCAAAGAAGAATGACAGAGGGGTCGGGCCATGTTTTTTTGTCCAACACCCACCATGTCACGACCCCCTCGCTCCAATGATGCCCCTCCTCAGCTGGAAATGGTGGAAGGGAGATAATGACCCCCGACTCCCGCCCCCAGAAGGCCCCGGAGTGGCGACTAGCACCAAAGGTATGAGTTTTTCACATATATGGGAGGCATTGCCCTTTTTATTAATTTATGATCGGGAAATAGGATGAGTCAAACACCTAGAATAAGAAAAGGAAAAAGTATAGAAATAGCCCAAAACCAATCCCATATGCATGCTTTATAGAATAGTGAAATAAAAGTACAGGTACAGAAAAGCTCCAAAGTATTGTACCAAAAAGTAAAGGAAAACAACAATAGAAAATAACAGCAACTCCCCCTACCCAACTAGTAAGGTCCCGCACATTCCCGGTAGTCCTCCTGAAAATGGAAAGAAAATGTATGGTGAGCATACATGGATACTTAGTAGGGAAACCTAAATCTCTCATGCACAAGTGCGGAGACATCCTATATAAGGCCCCAGCCTTAAACCTTACTTAATCTTGAGTTATTACAAGATTAAACATTGAGGATATTTTCAGGAATAGAGTTTTAGAGAGTTAGATCATGAAACTTGCATTACATTCCACATTTAAACAAAGTGGTTACATAAAAGACAGTATTTATTCTTCCCATCAATGGAAACATATTTAAAATAAAACATAGATTCTTTCTTGACACATCCTTGACACTATCATCACATCATGTACACTTCCCTTGACCTGTGAAAAACATTTCAAAAACATGGGATGAGCATAAAAAGCTTAGAAATGGATATAAAAAAATATGGAAAGGAAACATGAGTACATGTATACATAAGAATGAAATCATACTTTACCCAAAAAAACATAAGCACTTTAACATACCTCATAAAATCATGAATAAATCATAGAAATCATAAGACATAAAAGGTAACTTGATTCATTCATAACATTCTTATGTAGGGAGTAACCCTCTTGGTTACGTTTGGAATACCCACCACAGTATATTCCCTAAATCGCTTCGGAGAAACCTTAACGTTTCACTCCTTCGCGTTACCCAATGAATTGGAGAGCTATATCGGGCTCACCCGCCCTAAGTTTATCATGGAACCACCCATCTTCATAACAATGCCCAAGAACCATAACATAATCTTATCACATAAAACAAACATAACATTTCCACCTTTCAATAACAAGATATCAATACAAAACACTGATATAAATACATTATGAATACCATTTTCAATACCAAAATAATAGAAAAGTAATACATGGTATTTATTTTTCTTTTAAAAAGATGGTATGGCTTGTAGAGGAAGCCGAAACTCAAATAATGGTCACGGTGGCAGAGAAGTCGTTATCCCCGCATACGTATGACAAAAACATTCCCTTTTGTTGTTTAATAAACACTTCATATAAAAACAATATTCCTTTTGAATAAACGTAAAATTCAAAGGTGTTTATACACCGTATAAAAGAAGGTTTTGTATAAAACAGAATATGCCTCAATGAAAGGAGTTTGAGACGAAGTCCCTTACAAAGACAGTATCCTTGGTTTAAGGATAAATCAATTACATAATTATGTGTGACAAACGAATACACCAAATATAAGTGTATATTAAGTGTAAAATAATCAAAGTTCATTCACACATATTCAAAGGATGACATATTCAATAACTACATATTGAACCCAAAGAAATCGAAATTGGGTTAAGAAGTTCCCCTGACAGCCTAACGACATCACATCAAAAAAAGGGTATCTCATCACTTGGACTTAAAATTTACATCAATAAAGATATATGAGAATATATCCCAACATAAAAATATGTAAATTAAAAGACCCAACAAAAGAAGTCTTTTAAAAAGAGGAGGGTGAAAGGTTCCCTTACCGACATGGGTATCTTTCGAAACATACGCCCCGTGAAAGAAGGATAATACAACATTGATGTAAATACTCATAAATGAAAGAATATTACACAATGAGTAAAATAATGGTCAGTACATACAACACTCAAAGGAAATTGTGGCAAATGTAGCATAAATCTCACAGGAATAAAAGTGAGATGAAAAATCCCTTATGAAAACTCGGCAGCCTAACGGTGCCACTTAAAACTTCCAAAATGGATTGATGAGATAGAATAGGGTCTCTCATCATATGAAAATAAAAATTACAGTAAGAGTAATATAAAAGAACATCCCAATCACAATAAAGATGAGCTTAGACGGAATGACATAAAAGAGTGTACTTAAAAAGAAAGAGAGGAGTAGGATCCCTTACCTCAAGTCCAACTTGTCTTATTCGTTTCATTATATTCCTGAATAATAAACTTTGGTCAATTAATAATTTCCTAAGTACCACCTTTAGAGATTATTATTCAGTTCATATCATATATTATAATGTTATAATAATTGTTTAATAATGTTTGTTCATATCAGAAGTTTTTTCCGATGTTTGGTACATGAGTCAAAAATGAACTTGTTTGAAAAAAGATTGCCCATGTAGTTATATGTAAATAATTTCCAGAATAGTATTAATGATTAAAAAATCATATATATCCAGTAAATATTCATTTTATACTATTCCATATCATTTGGAGATAAAAAAAATGAAAAGCACCGTTCATGGAGACGGTAGGTCGTACGTACGCATGAACGCTACTTTCATTTTTTAGTCATATTAATGGAATTAAAAAGAATGAGATATATATATATATATATGTTATAATTCCAGAATGATATCCATAGTTTAGATGTAATATAATACATATATATCCATTATATATATGTACTTATAATATTACATAACATTTTGAGATAAGAAATGAAATGTACCGTTCATGGAGACGGTAAGCTGTACGTATGCATGAACGCTACTTCCATTTCTATTTAATATTTAATGGAATTAAAACATAATGATACATAATATTATTTTAATTCCCGTATGGTATCATATATAATATCATTAAATATATCCTTTATACGTACCACATATGGTATTAACGTATCAAATCACTTTGAGGGGGCGGTAGTCCGCACTTCCTTAAATGAAGATATCGTGTTTACCCATAATGGAAACCATAAAGGTAAACCATAAATAAAAAATAAAGAAGCTTAAGTAAAACTCAAACATATTAGATATCATATATAAATATAGTTTCATCTTAATGGCCACCTTTGAAGGTGTTATAAGAATGTTGAACAATCATCGTTTTGGGAGGCAGAAATTCGCCATCCACGGAAACAGTATGTTCTTTAACCATTAGATGTAGTGTGTGTAAGTGTAGCTCGAATTCTTATTATAACAACATACTAGTATATTGAAGATACTGGATTTGATACAAAATAAATGAATAAAAAGAGTTTATGGGGTTTGAGAAGAAAAATAAAACAAAAGGACACAAGTGAAGACATTACCTTAAAATCGGGTAACTCCCTTTGGATTGTGCTCAAAAGAATCCTTGGGAAGCCTTATTCCTAAAGTGAGGCTTCAAGGAGTAAGAGAGGGAAGTGTAGAGACAAAATGGGCAGGGGTTGGCCGAGCCAAAGGCTTTGGGAGTGTAGGTAAGGAGGTAGAGGTGGGGGCCTTTTATAAGAGGAGAGGAGGGGCACTCTTGTAAAGTTACAAAATGTTACTTTATTTTCAAAAGCGTTTCGGATTTTGAAGGTCCCACATTGATGTATTTCGAGGATAAGGTGATAAGGGTTCGAAATCCACTCATCCAATAGGTTTTGTACATGTGTAGGTCTTAGATATTACATTATCATTCCATTTTATTTAAATCGTTAAATAATGAGTTCATCGCTGCATCATCATGATGTCATAAATAATTTAATTTATTTAATGTCTAAAAATTATAACAAAATACTATGATGTATGAAATCTTTTTATATTTACAATGACTATTTATAGTCAAAAATATGACTTGTATAACCCCATGTAAAAATTGTTTTAGTAAAACATCTCATGTTTGTGTCATTTTTACTTTAACATTAAATAAAAAGATATTTATGTCATTTCCCAACCAAAGTGGCTCCATGGGGTCCCCAAGTTGACCCATGGATTTTCATGGTCGGCCATGACACATCCAATGAGGGTATTACATGTGTCTAGGTCATTTCATTTTATTAAAACATTATTCTTACCATAAACTACACTAATTACCTCTAATCACGACTAAAAACTTAATAAGTTACTATTCACCAAAAAATTATTTTTATCCCATTGAATCACATTTTACATATTAATGACAACCATGTATGTCGGATTTTTGAAATTCAAAACACAAAGATTTCAAAATTTAATTTAAATGGAAAAATCAGTTTTTATAAGTACCACTTAGTGGTTTCATATTCATCAAAAATTGATGTTTTTCAGAAAAATCCCAAAAATTCACCCTAAGCTATATTTTATATTCCGAATTCAAAAATGAAGTCTATTTTAAAAAATTCAAAACATATAAGTCACATTAATTAATTTAATAATTAATTCCCGCTGTCAGAGCAAATAGTGTGTTTTTATGAAACAATAAGTATCAAAAGATTGACACTAGTTTAAGTCTGATTTCAAAGTGAAATTAATTCCAACGACCACTATTGGATTTAATGGTAAAAATATATTCTAATTTCACTTTAAAACCAATTATAAAGATAATCTAATCATATAAATAAATTATATTAAAA
The DNA here is from genome assembly GCA_963277665.1 of Viscum album. NCBI lineage: Eukaryota > Viridiplantae > Streptophyta > Magnoliopsida > Santalales > Viscaceae > Viscum > Viscum album. The sequence continues at coordinate 1,834,610,874 of OY728161.1, read as the reverse complement.
AGAGGTTTTGAATTAAAATACAACATTTTACACTATTCATTAATAATGAACTTAATCGGAAAGATACCAAAAATTTACACAAAGTAAATTTTGATGTCCCAACTCTTAAGAAGAGATTTATTTGGTCCAATATAATGTATAAGAGTGAACAAAACTATATTTAATGACGGTTCGCCATCAAAAGGCGATAAGTGAACCTTTAGTGAAAACTAGGGCATATACGCCTAAAATTGAATTCTTTCCGTATTTTATGCCTTTATCATTTATTGGATAAATGTAAAAACATTTAAAAACATATATAATCATATTTTAGTTATTTCTATCCATTCCCGCCAATACAACGACTACATGTTAACTACCATTTAAAATAATAGTATTTTATTATTAGAGTGCAACGTAAGATTCCCAAGAAACTTGTTGTTGCGTGTTGGGTACGCCATCGAGCATAGCGTCCCCTTTAAAGTCATATTAAAATTTTATTCACAAATATGGATAAATATGAAAATGTCACATTCTTTATTTAACTGGGGTGTTACATCCTTCCCCCCTTTTGGGAATTGCGTCCTTGCAATTTTTAAAATTGAGCTTGGAAACATCCTTGAAAGTCCCACATCGGAACAAGAGTCGGTAAAACAATCACTTTAAAATAATGGAAGATAAGTAAAGAGGTCACCCGAGTTAACCCATACTAGGATTCCATGTATAAAAACATGGACATGGAAGAAAAATCAAAGGGTCGTGTTCTTGAGGGAGAGTGATAGTAAACATGTCTAGGAGAAAGTTAACCATAAAAAATCACAAACATGTGATGGGTTAAACGGTATTCGATTCCCCAGTAAGAAAAGTTAATAGACTACATTTTTGTTTTAAGTTACTTTTTATTGAGGAATTTATTCATAAGGAAACATAATCACTTATCATGTTGACTTTCAACTTTTACTAGATTCCTTAATCAAACTCATATTCTTTTCCAAAAGACGAGTATTTAGGGAGACTTGATCGCATTAAGAGTACTATAATCAAATTCTAGAGAGTCACCTAATCCAAAAAAGAGAACTACATACTTTCCATGTCTTTAGACTTTAACCAAAACAAAAACCAAAAAGGTTAGTACAAGATCAGATAATCCAGAAAAGGATAACCCTTTATAAAAAGAAAATCAATTCTTAATCTCCAAAATTTGTCCAAAAAAACCCAAAGTTCAACGAGGACCATTATATAATCAATTTGTCCATAAAATTTTTCAAAGTAAACCAAACTAAGATTGAAACCCAAATATTTGAAGGATTTAGTCACATAGTCTTTCAAGTTAAATCATAACATTTATCTCCAAACAACATCAGTTTCTCCTAAAGTCTCATATTAAAAAGCAATTAACCTAATCACATATCCTCAATGATAGGTTAATCATTTTCATAAATAACCCAAAATCAACTTAATATTAATTCATAAAATCATATAACTAAAAAGAATTAGTCAAACTAACCAGGGACTTCATGTAGTCTACTGGTAGGTGATAAATACCAGTCGCACTTTGGTTGTGGGTTCGATTCCCGCAGCTTTGTCCGACGCGATGGGTAGTCACATGGTCTGCGTGTTGTCCTTTTTCGAAAACTATATAATTCTCAAATCATTCCCCAAAAAGGGATAAAATCATCAAAATTAACCATAACATAATTTACCCTCAATTTTATCTCATGCCGTTCACTTCAATCATAACATATAGTAACCCATAATTACCTCAAAAGTAAGTATCATGTAAACCCAAATGGTTCTTTATAACTATGTCCACAAAAGAAAAGATAACTATTCCTTCAATAAAATTTGCATATATTAAACATCAGGGTTACACATAACATAAAAAGTCTTCTAATGTAACCCCATCATCAAAAGAGACTTAATACTCTTAAGAATTTCACCATAACTCTTGAAGCCCTTATATGTTGACATCTTACTCATTCAACATTCTTCATGATCCATTAACCATTCCTTTCCAACTGATTCCGAAATTCCTCTTTCCTACAAACTAAATCATGAATCATATCCTAAGATTCCAAAATAGGAAAACAATAGTCATGAAATAATACATACCATTGATTGGTCATTGTCAGTTTCTTCATCCTCAATCGGAATGGCATTAGGTATTGGTAAACGAACATTTATATTCTCTTGGTGATCCCATTCATGAATCTTCTTCATAGGACATGTGTTTTCATAATTAACATGCACACCACATTTAAAACATTCAATTGATCCCTCAGAAATAACTTCTTTCCCTTTCCTCGAGTCAACTGGATGCTTCCTTTTTCCATGGCAGTTTCTTGCTTTATAACCTTCATTTCCACATCTATAGCATATTTCTGTCCCTTTGAAACATTTTCCTAGTTGTTTCTTTTCACATCTTTTACACATAGGTTTTTGAACACACTTACCATTATGATTATTACCTGTACTTCCGTAGGGATTTGTTTCTCGCATATATGAGGCCTTAGAGAAATCACCAAGGTTTAGGTGGTCAATCATGACTCCAGATAGTTGGTTGAGGATAATCACAAGAGTTCTCATTGCAGCTCCCATATCATTCAGTTCCTTGCTCAAAAAACTATCACAGTTTTCTTCACATCCACTGTTACTTTGGTGCCTGCTAGATCCAGCCATTTACTAAAACCAAAAAGTTCAGTGTGAGTATATCAACAAAACCATCATGTACTAGTGAGGAAGATAAACACTAAGATATACTTACTCATTCACTTTATCTAAAACTAGGACTCTTTCTGAAATTTTATCCATTATGGTCATGTAACTTATGCGAAAAGAATACCCTAACCTCTAAAGTTATCTAGACCGACCTTTGATACCAACTATAAGCCCCTAGCTTTAAACCATACTTAATCTTGAGTTATTACAAGATTACACATTGAGGATCTATTCAGGTTTAGAGTTTTAGAGAGTTAGATCATGAAACTTGCATTACATTACACATTTAGACAAAGTGGTTACATAAAAGACAGTATTAATTCTTCCCATCAATGGAAACATATTTAAAATAAAACATGGATTCTTTCTTGAAACATCCTTGACACTATCATCACATCATTTACCCTTCCCTTGACCTGTGAAAAACATTTCAAAAACTTGGGATTAGCATAAAAAGCTTTGTAAGGGATATAAAAAAATATTGAAAGGAAACATGAGTACATGTATACATAAGAATTAAATCATACATTACCCATAAAACATAAGCAGTTTAACATACCTCATAAAATCATGAATAAATCATAGAAATCATAAGACATAAAAGGTAACTTGAGGTATTCATAACATTCTTACGTAGGGAGTAACCCTCTTGGTTACATCTGGAATACCCACCACAGTATATTCCCTAAATCTCTTCGGAGAAACCTTAACATTTCACTCCTTCACATTACCCAATGCATTGGAGAGCTATATCGGGCTCACCCGCCCTTAGTTTATCACGGAACTACCCGTCTTCATAACAATGCCCAAGAACCATAACATAATCTTATCACATAAAACATGCATAAAGGAAAAATAACATTTCCACCTTTCAATAACAAGATATCAATACAACACATTGATATAAATACATTATAAAACCATTTTAAATACCAAAATAAAAGAAAAGTAAAACATGGTACTTATTTTTCTTTTAAAAAGATGGTATGGCTTGTAGAGGAAGTCGAAACTCAAATAATGGTCACGATGGCGGAGAAGTAGTTGTCGCCGCATACGTACGACAAAAACATTCCCTTTTGTCATTTAATAAACACTTCGTATAAAAAAATATTCCTTTTGAATAAACGTAAAATTCAAAGGGGTTTATACACCATATAAAAGAATGTTGTCTATAAAACAGAATATGCCTCAATGAAAGGATATTGAGACGAAGTCCCTTACAAAGACGGTATCCTTGGTTTAAGGATAAATCAATTACATAATTATGTGTGACAAACGAATACACCAAATATAAGTGGATATTAAGTGTAAAATAATCAAAGGTCATTCAAACATATTCAAAGGATGAAATATTCAATAACTACATGTTGAACCCAAAAAATCGAAATTGGGTTAAGAAGTTCCCTTGACAGCCTAACGGCGTCACATCAAAAAAGGGTATCTCAGTACTTGGACATAAAATTTGCATAAATAAAGATATATGAGAACATATCCCAGAATAACAATATGTAAATTAAAAGACCCAACAAAAGAAGTCTTTTAAAAAGAGGAGGGTGAAAGGTTCCATTACTGACATGGGTATCTTTTGAAACATACGCCCCGTGAAAGAAGAACAATACAACATTGATGTAAATACTCATAAATGAAAGAATATTACACAATGAGTAAAATAATGGTCAGTACATACACCACTCAAAGGAAATTGTGGCAAATGTTGCATAAATCTCACAGGAATAAAAGTGAGATAAAAAATCCCTTACGAAAACTAAGCAGCCTAACGGCTCCACTTAAAACTTCCAAAATGGATTGATGAGAGAGAATAGGGTCTCTCATCATATGAACATAAAAATTACAGTAAGGGTAATATAAATTAACATCCCAATCACAAGAAATATGAGCTTATAAGGAATGACATAAAAGAGTGTACTTAAAAAGAAAGAGAGGAGTATGATCCCTTACCTCAAGTCCAACTTGTCTTGTTCGTTTCTTTATATTCCTGAATAATAAACTTTGTTCAATTAATAATTGCCTAATTAACTCCTTTAGAGATTATTATTAAGTTCATATCACATATTATAATGTTATAATAATTGTCTAATAATGTTAGTTCATATCAGACGTTTTTTCCGATGTTTGGTACATGAGTCAAAAATGAACTTGTTTGAAAAAAGATTGCCCATGTAGTTATAAGTAAATAATTTCCAGAATAGTATTAATGATTAAAATATCATATATATCCAGTAAATATTCATTTTATACTATTCCATATCATTTTGAGATAAAAAAACGAAAAGCACCGTTCATGGAGACGGTAGGTCGTACGTACGCATGAACGCTACTTTCATTTTTTAGTCATATTAATGGAATTAAAACAAAATGCGAGAGAGATATATATGTTATAATTACAGAATGATATCCATAATTTAGATGTAATATATTACATATATATCCATTATATATATTTACTTATAATATTACATAACATTTTGAGATAAGAAATGAAATGTACCGTTCATGGAGACGGTAAGCCGTACGTACGCATGAATGCTACTTCAATTTCTATTTCATATTTAATGGAATTAAAACATAATGATACATAATAGTATTTTAATTTGAGTATGGTATCATATATAATATCATTAAATATATCCTTTATACATTCCACATATGGTATTAACGAATCAAATCACTTTGAGGGGTCGGTACTCCGCACTTCCTTAAATGAAGATATCACGTTTACCCATAATGGAAACCATAAAGGTATTGCATAAATGAAAAATAAAGAAGCTTAAGAAAAAAATAAGCATATTAGATATCATATATAAATATAGTGTCTTCTTAATGTCCACCTTTGAAGGTGTTAGAAGAATGTTGAACAATCATCGTTTCGGGAGGCAGAAATTCGCCATCCACGGAAACAATATGTTCTTTAACCATTAGATGTAGGTGTGTGTAAGTGTAGCTCGAATCCTTATTATAAAAACATCCTAGTATATTTAAGATACTGGATTTGTTACAAAATAAATGAATTAAAAGAGTTTAGGGGGTTGGAGAAGCAAAATAAAACAAAAGGACACAAGTGAAGACATTACCTTAAAATCGGGTAACTCCCTTTGGTTTGAGCTCAAAGGCTTCCTTGGGAAGTCTTCTGCCCAAAGTGAGGCTTCAAGGAGTAATAGAGGGAAGTGGAAAGACAAAATGGGCAGGGGATGGCCGATCCAAAGGCTTTGGTAGTGTGGGTAAGGAGAGAGAGGTGAGGGCCTTTTATAAGAGGAGAGGGGGGGCACTCTTGTAAAGTTACAAAATGTTACTTTATTTTCAAAAGAGTTTCGGATTTTAAAAGTCCCACATTGAAGTATTTCGAGGATAAGGTGATAAGGGTTCTAAATCCACTCATCCAATAGGTTTTGGACATGTGTAGGTCTTAGATATTACATTATCTTTCCATTTTATTTAAATTGTTAAATAATGAGTTCATCGCTGCATCATCATGATGTCATTAATAATTTAATTTATTTAATGTCTAAAAATTATAAAAAAATACTATGATGTAGTAAATCTTTTTATATTTACAATGACTATTTAGAGTCAAAAATATTACTTGTATTACCCCATGTAAAAATTGTTTTAGTAAAACATCTCATGTTTGTGTCATTTTTTCTTCAACATTAAATAAAAAGATATTTATGTCATTTCCCAACCAAAGTGGCTCCATGGGGTCCCCAAGTTGACCCATGGATTTTCTTGGTTGGTCATGACGCATCCAATGAGGGTAGGACATGTGTATAGGTCATTTCATTTTATTAAAACATTATTCTTACCAAAAAAACTACACTAATTACCTATAATTGCGATTAAAAACTTAATAAGTTACTATTCACCAAAAAATTATTTTTATCCCATTGAACCACATTTTACTTATTAATGACAACCATTTATGTCGGATTTCTGAAATTCAAAACACAAAGATTGCAAAATTTCATTTAAACGGAAAAATCAGTTTTTATAAGTACCACTTAGTGGTTTCACTATTCATCAAAAATTGATGTTTTTCAGAAAAATCCCAAAAATTCACCCTAAGCAATATTTTATATTCCGAATTCAAAAATTAATTCTATTTTAAAAAATTCAAAACATATAAGTCACATTAATTAATTTAATAATTAATTCCCGCTGTCAAAGCAAATAGCGTGTTTTTATGAAACAATAAGTATCAAAAGATTGACACTTGTTTAAGTCTGATTTCAAAGTGAAATTAATTCCAACGACCACTATTAGATTTAATGGTAAAAATATATTATAATATCACTTTAAAACCAATTAAAAAGATAATATAATCATATAAATAAATTATATTAAAAATAGGTTTTGAATTAAAATACAACATTTTACACTATTCATTAAAAAATGAACTTCATCGGAAAGATACCAAAAATTTACACAAAGTAAATTTTGATGTCCCAACTCTTAAGAAGAGTTTTATTTGGTCCAATAGAATGTATAATAGTGAACAAAACTATATTTAATGACGTTTCACCATCAAAAGGCGATAAGTGAATCTTTAGTGAAAACTAGGGCATATACGCCTAAAATTGAATTCTTTCCGTATTTTAAGCCTTTATCATTTATTGGATAAATGTAAAAACATTTAAAAACATTAATAATAATATTTTAGTTATTTCTATCCATTCCCGCCAATACAACAGCTACATGTTAACTACCATTTGAAATAATATTATTTTATTATTAGAGTGCAATGTAAGATTCCCAAGAAACTCGTTGTTGCATGTTGGGTACGCCATCGAGCATAGAGTCCCCTTTAAAGTCATATTAATATTTTATTCACAAATATGGATAAATATGAAAATGGCATATTCTTTATTTACCTGGGGTGTTACATCCTTCCCCCCTTTTGTGAATTGCGTCCTCACAATTTTTAAAATTGAGCATGGAAACATCCTTGAAAGTCCAACATCGGAACAAGAGTCGGTAAAACAATCACTTTAAAATAAAGGAAGATAAGTACAGAGGTCACCTGAGTTAACCCATACTAGGATTCCATGTAGAAAAACATGGACATGGAAGAAAAAGCAAAGGGTCATGTTCTTGAGGGAGAGTGATAGTAAACATGTCTTGGAGAAAGTTAACCATAAGAAAATCACAAACTTGTGATGGGTTAAACGGTATTCGATTCCCCTGTAGGAAAAGTAAATAGAAAAAAATTTTGTTTTAAGTTACTTTTTATTGAGGAATTTATTCATAAGGAAACATAATCACTTATCATGTTGACTTTCAACTTTTACTAGATTCCTTAATCAAACTCATATTTTTTTCCAAAAGACGAGTATTTAGGGAGACTTGTTCGCATTAAGAGTACTATAATCAACTTATAGAGAGTCACCTAATCCACAAAATATAATAATATACTTCCTATGTATTTAGACTTTAACCAAAACCAAAACCAAAAAGGTTAGTACAAGATCATATAATCCAGAAAAGGATAACCCTTTATAAAAAGAAAATCAATTCTTAATCTCCAAAATTTGTCCAACAAAACCCAAAGTTCAACGATGACCATTATATAATCAATTTGTCCATAAAATTCTTCAAAGTAAACCAAAATAATATTGAAACCCAAATATTTGAAGGATATAGTCACATAGTCTTCCAAGTTAAATCGTAACATTTATCTCCAAACAGCATCAGTTGCTCCTAAAGTCTCATATTGAAAAGTAATTAACCTAATCACATAACCTCAATGATAGGTTAATCATTTTCATAAATAACCCAAAATAAAATTACTCTTAATTCATAAAATCATATAACTAAAAAGAATCAGTCAAACTAACCAGGAAATTCAAGTAGTCTACTGGTAGGCTATAAATACCAGTCGCACTTTGGTTGTGGGTTCGATTCCCGCAGCTTTATCCGACGCGACGGGTAGTCACACGGTCTGCATTTTGTCCTTTTTCCAAAACTATATAATTCTCAAATCATTCCCCAAAAAGGGATAAAATCATAAAAATTAACCATAACATAATTTAACCTCAATTTTATCTCATGCCTTTTACTTCAATCATAACATATTGTAACCCATAATTACCTCAAAAGTAAGGATCATATAAACCCTAATGGTTCTTTATAACTATGTCCACAAAAGAAAAGATAACTATTCCTTGAATAAAATTTGCATATATTAAACATCAAGGTTACACATAATATAAAAAATCTTCTAATGTAACCCCATAATCAAAAGAGACTTAATACTCTTAAGAATTTCACCCTAACTCTTGAAGCCCTTATATGTTGACATCTTACTCATTCAACATTCTTCATGATCCATTAACCATTCCTTTCCAACTTATTCCGAAATTCCTCTTTCCTACAAACAAAATCATGAATCATATCCTAAGATTCCAAAATAGGAAAATAATAGTCATGAAATAATACATACCTTTGATTGGTCATTGTCAGTTTCTTCATCCTCAATCAAGATGGCATTAGGTATTGGTAAACAAACATTTGTACGCTCTTGGTGATCCAATTCACAAAACTTCTTCATAGGACATGTGTTTGAATAATGACCATGCACACCACATTTAAAACATTCAATTGATCCCTCAGAAAGAACTTCTTTCCCTTTCCTTGAGTCAAATGTATGCTTCCTTTTTCCATGGCAGGTTCTTGCTTTATGATCTTTATTTCCACATCTATATCATATTTCTGTCCCTTTGAAACATTTTCCTAGGTGTTTCTTTCCACATCTTTGACACATAGGTTTTTGAACACACTTACCATTATGATTATTACCTGTACTTCCGTAGGGATTTGTTTCTCGCATATATTATTCCTTAGAGAAATCACCAAGGTTTAGGTGGTCAATCATGACTTCAGATAGTTGGTTGAGGATAATCACAAGAGTTTTCATTACAGCTCCCATATCATTCATTTGCTTGCTCAAAAAACTGTCACATTTTCCTTCACATCCACTGTTACTTTGGTGCCTGTTAGATCCAGCCATTTACTAAAACCAAAAAGGTCAGTGTGAGTATATCAACAAAACCATCATGTATTAATGAGGAAGATAAACACTAAGATATACTTACTCATTCACTTTATCTAAAACTAGGACTCTTTCTGAAATCTTAACCATTATGGTAATGTAACTTATGCTTAAAGAATACATAACCTATAAAGTTATCTAGACCGACCTTTCATACCAACTATAAGGCCCCAGCCTTAAACCTTACTTAATCTTGAGTTATTACAAGATTACACATTGAGGATCTTTTCAGGTTTAGAGTTTTAGAGAGTTAGATCATGAAACTTTCATTACATTCCACATTTAAACAAAGTGGTTACATAAAAGACAATATTAATTCTTCCCATCAATGGAAACATTTTTAAAATAAAACATGGATTCTTTCTTGACATATCCTTGACACTATCATCACATCATGTACCCTTCCCTTGAACTGTGAAAAACATTTCAAAAACTTGGGATGAGCATAAAAAGATTAGTAAGGGATATAAAAATATATGGAAAGGAAACATGAGTACATGTATACATAAGAATGAAATCATACATTACCCATAAAACATAGGCACTTTAACATACCTCATAAAATCATGAATAAATCATAGAAATCATAATACATAAAAGGTAACTTGAGGCATTCATAACATTCTTACGTAGGGAGTAACCCTCTTGGTTACGTTTGGAATACCCACCACAGTATATTCCCTAAATCTCTTAGGAGAACCCTTAACGTTTCACTCCTTCGCGTTACCCAATGCATTGTAGATCTATATCGGGCTCACCCGCCCTTAGTTTATCACGGAACCATCCATCTTCATAACAATGCCCAAGAACCATAAGAAAAAATTATAACATAAAACACGCATAAAGGAAACATAACTTTTCCACCTTTCAATAATAAGATATCAATACAACACATTGATATAAATACATTATGAAAACCATTTTCAATACCAAAATAAAAGAAAAGTAAAACATGGTATTTATTTTTCTTTTAAAAAGATGGTATGGCTTGTAGAGGAAGTCGAAACTCAAATAATGGTCATGGCGGCGGAGAAGTAGTCGTCGCTGCATACGTACGACAAAAACATTCCCTTTTGTCGTTTAATAAACACTTCGTATAAAAAATATATTCCTTTTGAATAAAAGTAAAGGTCAAAGGGGTTTATACACCGTATAAAAGATGGTTGTCTATAAAACAGAATATGCCTCAATGAAAGGAGATTGAGACGATGTCCCTTACAAAGACGGTATCCTTGGTTTAAGGATAAATCAATTACATAATTATGTGTGACAAAAGAATACACCAAATATAAGTGGATATTAAGTGTAAAATAATCAAAGTTCATTCACACATATTCAAAGGATGACATATTCAATAACTACATGTTGAACCCAAAGAAATCGAAATTGGGTTGAGAAGTTCCCTTGACAGCCTAACGGCGTCACATCAAAAAAGGGTATCTCAACACTTGGACATAAAATTTACATCAATAAGGATATATGAGAACATATCCCAACATAACAATATGTAAATTAAAATCCCCAACAAAAGAAGTCTTTTAAAAAGAGGAGGGTGAAAGGTTCCCCTACCGACATGGGTATCTTTTGAAACATACACCCCGTGAAAGAAGGACAATACAACATTGATGTAAATACTCATAAATGAAATAATATTACACAATGAGTAAAATAATGGTCAGTACAAACACCACTCAAAGGAAATTTTGGAAAATGTATAATAAATCTCACAGGAATAAAAGTGAGATGAAAAATCCCTTACGAAAACTCGGAAGCCTATCGGCTCCACTTAAAACATCCAAAATGGATTGATGAGAGAGAATAGGGTCTCTCATCATATGAACATAAAAATTACAGTGAGATTAATATAAAAGAAAATCCCAATCACAAGAAAGATGAGCTTAGAAGTAATGACATAAAAGAGTGCACTTAAAAAGAAAGAGAGGAGTAGGATCCATTACCTCAAGTCCAACTTGTCTTGTTTGTTTCTTTATATTCCTGAATAATAAACATTGGTCAATTAATAATTGCCTAAGTACCTCCTTTAGAGATTATTATTCAGTTCATATCACATATTATAATGTTATAATAATTGTTTAATAATGATAGTTCATATCAGACGTTTTTTCCGATGTTTGGTACATGAGTCAAAAATGAACTTGTTTGAAAAAAGATTGCCCATGTAGTTATAAGTAAATAATTTCCAGAATAGTATTAATAATTAAAATATCATATATATCCAGTAAATATTCATTTTATACTATTACATATCATTTGGAGATAAAAAAAACGAAAAGAACCGTTCATGGAGACGGTAGGCCGTACGTACGCATGAACGCTACTTTCAATTTTTAGTCATATTAATGGAATTAAAACAAAATGGGAGAGATATATATATGTTATAATTCCAGAATGATATCCATAATTTAGATGTAATATATTAAATATATATCCATTATATATATATACTTATAATATTACATAACATTTTGAGATAAGAAATGAAATGTACAGTTCATGGAGACGGTAAGCCGTACGTACGCATTAACGCTACTTCCATTTCTATTTCACATTTAATGGAATTAAAACATAATGATACAAAATAATATATTAATTTCCAGTATGGTATCATATATAATATCATTAAATATATCCTTTATACATTCCACATATGGTATTAACGAATCAAATCACTTTGAGGGGGTGGTACTCCGCACTTCCTTAAATGAAGATATCGCGTTTACCCATAATGGAAACCATAAAAATACGCCATAAATGAGAAATACAGAACCTTAAGTAAAACATAAACATATTATATATCATATATAAATATAGTTTCTTCTTAATGGCCACCTTTGAAGGTGTTAGAAGAATGTTGAACAATCATCGTTTCGGGAGGCAGAAATTCGACATCCACGGAAACAGTATGTTCTTTAACCATTAGAAGTAGGTGTGTGTAAGTGTAGCTCTAATAATTCTTATAAAAACATCATAGTATATTGAATATACAGGATTTTTTACAAAATAAATGAATAAAAAGAGTTTAGGGGGTTGGAGAATCAAAATAAATCAAAAGGACACAAGTGAAGACCTTACCTTAAAATCGGGTAACTCCCTTTGGTTTGAGCTCAAAGGCTTCCTTGGTAAGTCTTCTTCCCAAAGTGAGGCTTCAAGGAGTAAGAGAGGGAAGTGGAGAGACAAAATGGGCAGGGTTTGGCCGACCCAAAGACTTTTGGTGTGTGGGTAAGGAGGTAGTGGTGGGGGCCTTTTATAAGAGGAGAGGAGGGGCACTCTTGTAAAGTTACAAAATGTTACTTTATTTTCAAAAGAGTTTCGGATTTTAAAGGTCCCAAATTGATGTATTTCGAGGATAAAGTGATAAGGGTTAGAAATACACTCATACAATAGGTTTTGGACATGTGTAGGTCTTAGATAGTACATTATCTTTCCATTTTATTTAAATCGTTAAATAATGAGTTCATCGGTGCATCATCATGATGTCATAAATAATTTAATTTATTTAATTTCTAAAAATTATAAAAAAATACTATGATGTAGGAAATATTTTTATATTTAAAATGACTATTTATAGTAAAAAATATGACTTGTATAACCCCTTGTAAAAATTGTTTTAGTAAAACATCTCATGTTTGTGTCATTTTTACTTTAACATTAAATAAAAATATATTTATGTCATTTCACAACCAATGTGGCTCCATGGGGTCCCCAAGTTGACCCATGGATTTTCTTGGTCGGCCATGACACATCCAATGAGGGTGGGACATGTTTCTAGGTCATTTAATTTTATTAAAACATTATTCTTACCATAAACTACACTAATTACCTCTAATCGCGATTAAAAACTTAATAAGTTACTATTCACCAAAAAATTATTTTTATCCCATTGAACCACATTTTAATTCTAAATGACAACCATGTATGTCGGTTTTTTTAAAATCAAAACACAAAGAAGGCAAAATTTCATTTAAACGGAAAATTCAGTTTTTATAAGTACCACTTAGTGGTTTCACTATTCATCAAAAATTGATGTTTTTCAGAAAAATCCCAAAAATTCACCCTAAGCTATTTTTGATATTCCGAATTAAAAAATGAAGTCTATTTTACATAATTCAAAACATATAAGTCACATTAATTAATTTAATAATTAATTCCCGCTGTCAGAGCAAATAGCGTGTTTTTATGAAACAATAAGTATCAAAAGATTGACACTAGTTTAAGTCTGATTTCAATGTGAAATTAATTCCAAAGACCAATATTGGATTTAATGGTAAAAATATATTCTAATTTAACTTTAAAACCAATTCAAAAGATAATATAATCATATAAATAAATTATATTAAAAAGAGGTATGGAATTAAAATACAACATTTTACACTAATCATTAAAAAATGAACTTTATCGGAAAGATACCAGAAATTTACACAAAGTTAATTTTGAAGTCCCAACTCTTAAGAAGAGTTTTATTTGGTCCAATAGAATGTATAAGAGTGAAAAAAAACTATATTTAATGATGGTTCGCCATCAAAAGGCGATAAGTGAACCTTTAGTGAAAACTAGGCCATATACGCCTAAAATTGAATTCTTTCTGTATTTTAAGCCTTTATCATTTATAAGATAAATGTAAAAACATTTAAAAACATATATAATCATATTCTAGTTATTTCTATACATTCCCTCCAATACAACGGCTACATGTTAACAACCATTTAAAATAATATTATTTTATTATTAGAGTGCAACGTTAGATTTCCAAGAAACTCGTTATTGCGTGTTGGGTACGCCATCGAGCATAGCATCCCCTTTAAAGTCATATTAATATTTTATTCAAAAATATGGATATATATGAAAATGTCATATTCTTTATTTACCTGGGGTGTTACATCCTAATTCCCTGTGAGAAAACAGAAGAACCAAAACCTAGCAAAAAATCTATCCACCCAGCCTCACCTGTCACACTCACCAAGTAACACAAGTAAATAGAGTATAGTAGTAATGTTATCAAAGTATGGGTACCCCGCACCACCTTCCCACTGGATACTGCTCAAGCCCTCATGCCTAACGCTCTGATAGTTCCCCCTCTTCCTGAGCTAGTGCCACAACATGGCCATACGAAGCTTGAGCTAGTGCAGCAACCTGGCCATATGAAGCTCGTAGTAACCCGCCGTCACACATTCCTCGGCCATCTCAAATCACATCCCGCTGGCACACAATCCTCGACATTAACCACATCTCATCCTGAAGATACCTAGGAACATATCACACCTCATCCCGAAGATTCTTGGGAAACATCTGTCACAACCTGCCCGATGGAACTTGGGCTATAGAACCTGGAAGAGGGAGCACAGGGAAGAACAGTAACCAGCCATCCTTTGGATGTTTGAGAATCTCACCCCCATCCCACAGGTGTTCGGAACATAGTGCTCAACATGGGTGGGGTGTGTAAATAAACATAAAACGTACAGATTTATATGAGTATAACAACCACTCAGCCCATCTTAAGGCTTCTACACAAAGATCTGAGCACGTGCCTTGGCACTACTACTTCGAGAGTATGGACACAAAAAACAATCCCAAAACCCCATTTAATTTTTTTCATGTTTCAATAGCTTTATTTATCAGTTTAATAACTATCGGGCAACTATCCCCAACCAAATTGGATCTAGCGTTCATAAAACATATCACTGCCATCCACAAATCATGTTAGGAAAACACCGGCAACACAAACAAGTCCCTTCTTATTATCCAACCAAACCCATTGATTATTATTCCCATTTCATAATCAATACCCAGCATTCATTAACTCTTCCACATATTAATTATTATTCACAAAACATAGTTCTTTCACATTCAAACACATCCATGCAGCCCCGCTGCCAACCACCATAACAACAATCACACCAAAACCCATACATCATCATCCCTTTTATACCATTTATCGCATCCCCACTTCCCATCACCAACATATCATTCACACCATCCCACAGCCAAGACAACAACAGCCCCACTGCTCACCTGATCCACAACAACCCACAAAACACCCCCTTCACATAAATAAACCCTAACTAGCACCCACATGTTTTTTATTTCAGTCTGTTCAACTGAGGTGATCACACAAGGGTTCCAGGTATTTAATCTTCCAACTTTATGTGATTAGCCAATTTCCACATTCAATAAAATTTTCATCCATAAGAAAATCTAGAAGGAGAGGGAAATATTTAATTGCATAAGCAAAGGCCCCCAAAGACCATGATTTTCAGTAGGCAGAAGCTCATTCAATTCACAACATAATATCATAGGATATAAATAATGTAACTGCATTCACAAACGTCCCATCCCCGTTATACAAGCTAGTTATTATCATTATTAAACTAGTTAAAAAGTGTTTCACATAAAAAAGAGGACACCCACCCAGCATGATGCCCAATTTAGAGAGATGAAGGTAAGATCCCTACCTCAACAGATTCTGATGTCCTTCTACGAACACAACCACCATGATCACAAGGCTTCTCCCAGAATGACTGCACCCACCAAGGACGTCGCGGCACCACCAAGTCAACAACACAAGAAACTCCCTCAACACAGATATCATATGTCGTAGCATGTAATGAAAATGGGAGAAGTAGTATCGTAAAGAGAATACAAGAACAGAGGTTTAACATACCTTTTTAGAGTCATTCATCAAAGACCGTCATTCCCGTCAATTATCAACAGTCTCCTCAGTTGGAAACTGTGGAGGGGAAGTCGAAGAAGAGGGGATGGAACAGGGTTTATGATGATCTCCTCCCTGACATGATCCCGCAGTCACTGACGGATTGACGATTGGAGTCCGGATGAAGATGTTTGGAGGATGACTTCTCAGTCGTCCAGGAGTGTCGTCATGTGGAGAAGAAGAGTCTGTAAATAACACATGACCCTCTCTAATATATGAAAAAGAATAGGTAAAACGGTACACCACATGAATTTATGAATACACGACGTGACCGTACAACTGTTACGCTGTTTGACTGGTCAACACACGACAAGTCACACGGTTTCCATGCATTTAATGATAATAATAACTTCAATTAATAATAGGTGTTTTATTGACCCGAGACATGAGTCATAAAAAGGTATTCATTATTGTTCTTAAAATGACCATCATAATTTCAGGGTTGCAACGCCATAGACGGTTCGTCATTCCAACACCGTATGAGGGAGATACGTTGGATACATGATCCTGTAATAATAACAATATTGTCATTATTGGGTGTTTCGTGGACCCGAGCCATGAACCATAATTTAATTTCCAACCTTAGACTTGAATCGATCATATTAATGACTGGATCACATCACCACTGATGATAATTAAATTGGACATCGCACGCGGGAGTTATGATGGGTCAAAGATTTAATAATAATTTTAAATCTATTAATTCACGAGCGTTTCGGGTACCCAATCCGAAAACCCAAAAAATACATCCAATATTGTACTCATAATTTCCGTCTCAATGTCAAGGTCACGCTGGCGCTGATGGTTCATAAAACCGAGGTTGCATGAAGGAGTTATGGACTATACATGGTTTTCCCAACAAAATTAATAATTACATTATTATATTATAATATTTAATTTAATCCCTTAAATTCTCATATTCTCTCTCCAATCTCCTTTGAGATTCACGCACAAGGTATCCCATTTGTTTAGGTGGGTTACACATGGTGCCTCTCTCTTATATTCCTTTTTCTATAAATTTTATTTCCATTCAACATGTTTTTCTCTCCAATCTAACTTTTTCTTTCATGATTCTCTCCCACCACCAAAAGTGGCGCCTCCCATTTCTTTTACCCCATGTGGAACGCCCCAAAACTCCTTCAATGGTATTTATTAATAAATTTTGTAATAATAACACAAATAATTAATGTACTAATTTAATCCTATTATATTAGTTTACCATGGTTATTCTCATATTAAATAAAAACCATTTCATTTAATTTAATTCAAATTATTTAATTTTCTAACCAAAATAAAAACCATTTAATTTTGTTAGTGGCACATTTTTTTTCAAACGTTATTATTATTTTGAATTAATTATAATTATAATAAGAAAATATTATTATTATAAAAATAATAATAATAGAACAACTTCAAATCAAAATTAAACCCATTTAATTTCATTTACCAATCACCCACATATTTGTGTCACCATTATCATTATTATTTTATAAAATTATTATAAATATTAACATCTATCATATATCCTCATATCTCAAATATCATTGCATTGAATTCAAACTTTATATCTCATTAAATCTTTATTGACGAATCTTTCAAAATTTAAGCCAATATTATTATTAAAATTATTTAGTATAATATTAATAACAAATCCCCAATTACGATTTCTTAACTCGTCACCAATTATTTTTAATAATAATAATAATTATTGACGTTCACCGCGTTGACTATGTCCGACCACCATTACATCAATGTCGAGCAGCCTCAAATTACACACATAATTTATTATTTATTTAAATTTAATTAAATCAAAAAGAAATCATGCACCTCCCCTCATTGAATTAAATACATTCAATTTTATTTATTTTATTTCCCAATGATTGAATTAAAACCATTTAATCTAATTGACACCAAAAAATTTCACTCCACCATTATCTATTATTATTATCAAAAATTATTTTTATAACATGTGTCGTGTTTTACCATATCAAATTTTACAAAGTAATGGACCGGAGGGGTCCAGGCCATTACATCAGATAACTCTCAAAACATTATAATCCTCGAGAATTAAAAACCATCCCATAAAAAGGGGAAAGGTCTGAACAACCACCCTTCAGGATACCTCTCAGGGCTCTCGTCGTAACAGGAATCCTACCACTACCCTAATTATATGAGTCAGGCAATTCCTTCCTCTATGTCGAGATGTGATCCACTTTAGGCATTACTGTCTCGCCTGCACAGGTTTAATCGCATACATATTAATGCATCTCGATTAGGGATTAGGTCCTCCCACCCCCATATTTTATGATTTCTCTTACACATACTGCAACAAAACATCACACAAAACAAGCAACACGCTTCCCCAACACATGGATTGGGGAATTCCTTCTCTTATGTCAAGATAATATCCGCATTGGGCAGCACTAACTCGCCTGCATGAGTTTAATCACATCCACATTAATGAGTCTGGATTAGGGATTAGGTCCTCCTCTTCCCACGTGTTAGGACTCTTAACACACATTTAAAAGATAGAGGGAAACAATTAGCATTATAGACTCGTGAAAAACAAGGTCCAGGCCCAAGCATGGGTGAGAATGAGTTTCAACAAAGGAGTGTGATGCTCCGGAATTTAAACAAAACATAAACGAGAGAATTTAAGTAAAACTAAAAACATCTCTCTCAATCTATGGTCTTGCTTGGGTTTCCTCTTCTGTTGCATGAAAATATCCACATCCCACTCCTCTGCCTCTCTCTTGACGTCCATGTGCCATAGCTGTTCGGTAAACAATGAACGCTTAAGCCCAAGTAGCAAAGAAATTTTCTCAAGGTTTCATTTTATCATTTTATTTCGATTTCTTTCCCAGAACACCCAAATCAAGTAAAAAACAAATCATTATAATGCACGTACTTTTCCTAGGGTCTCTACCCTGTAATCAATGTAGTATTACATGGTCGTTCGGTAAGCTCAGAGTCCTTGCATCAAATCACGGGGGGGCCTAAAATCTCGTGTCCTAGCTGGTCTTCCCTGGCCTATGTCACACACCAAGATCAGCCCACATTGTTGCCCTACAATCCCATGAAATCCTCATTGTGCCTAACTCCAGACTCCATCCTATCTCTCATCCATCCACATCTGATACCATTCTGTCACGACCCATCCCACCAAAGATGCCCCTCCTGAGCTTTCAATAGTGGAAGGGAGATAATGACCCCCGAGTCCCGCCTCCAGTAGGCCCTGGAGTGGAGACTACCACCAAGGGTATGAGTTTTTCACATATATGGGAGGCATTACCCTTTTTATTAATTTATGATCGGGAAATAGGATGAGTCAAACACCAAGATGAAGAAAAATAACAAGTATAAAAATAGCCCAAAAACAATCCCGTATGCATGCTTTATACAATAGTGAAAAAAAGAACAGGTACAGAAAAGCTCCAAAGTACTTTACCAAAAATTAAAGGAAAAAAAAATAGAAAATAACAACAACTCCCCCTGCCTGACTTGTGAGGTCCCACTCAGTCCCTGTAGTCCTCCTAAAAACTGGAAAGCAAACGTAGGGTTAGCATACAATTATACTCAATAGGGAAACCTAAATCTCTCGTGAACAAGTGGGGAGACATCCTAAATCCCCGTGATAAGACAGAAGAACCAAAACATAGAAAGGAAACTATCCACCCAGCCTCACCAGTCACACTCACTAAGTAACACAAGTCAATAGAGTGTAGTAGTAATGTTATCAAAGTATGGGTACCCCACACCACCTTCCCACTAGATATTGCTTAATCCCTCATGCCTAACGCTCTGATGCTTCCCCCTCTTCCTGAGCTAGTACTGCAACATAGCCATACAAAGCTCAAGATGGTGCCGCAACCTGGCCATACGAAGCTCATAGTAACCCGCCGGCACATAATCCTTGGCCATCTCAAATCAAATCCCGTCGGCACACAATCCTCGGCCATAACCACATCTCATCCTGAAGACACCTGGGAACATATCGCACCTCATCCCGAACATTCCTGGGAAACATCTATCGTAAACTACTCGAAGGAAATTGGGCCAAAGAACCTGGAAGAGGGAGCACAAGGAAGAACATTAACCAGCCATACTTTGGATGTTTGAGAATCTCACCCCCGTCCCATGGGTGTTTTGCACGTAGTGCTCAACATGGGTGGGGTGCGTAAAGAAACATAAAACGTACAAATGTTTATAAGTATAACAACCACTCATCCCATCCTAAGGATTTTACACAAAGATATGAGCACGTTCCTTGGCACTGCTACTTCGAGAGTATGCACACAACAAACAATCCCAAAACCCCAGTTAATTTTTTCATGTTTCACCAGCTTTAGTTATCAGTTTCATAACTATTGGGCTACTATCAACGACCAAATTGGATCAAGCGTTCATAAAACATGTCCCTGCCATCCACAAGTCAAGTTAGGAAAACACAGGGTACACAAACAAGTCCCTTCTTATTATCCAACAAACCCCATTGATTATTATTCATGTTCCGTAACCAAGCCCCACCCTTCATTAACTCTTCCACTTTTTATTTATTATTCACAACCCATAGTTCGTTCACATTAAAAACCATCCCTATAGCCCTGCTGACAACCACCATAACCACAATCACATTGAATCCTATACATCATAATCCCTTTGATACCATTTATCGTTGCCCCACTGACCATCACCAACATATCATTCACACCAACCCACAACCAAGCCATCCACAGCCCCGCTGATCACCTGATCCTCATGATCCCCTCCCACCAAAGATGACCCTACAGAGCTGGAAATGGTGGAAGGGAGATAATGACCCCTGATTCCCGCTTCTAGTAGGCCCCGGAGTGGCAAATAGCACCCAGGGTATGAGGTTCTCACATATATAGGAGGCATTACCATTTTTATTAATTTAAGAACAGGAAATAGGATGAGTCAAACACCAAGAAAAAGAAAAGGAACAAGTATAGAAATATCCCAAAACCAATCCCATATGCCTGCTTTATTCCATAGTGAAACAAAAGTATAGTTACAGAAAAGCTCCAAATACTGTACCAAAAAGTAAAGTAAAACAATAGAAGAAAATAACAATAACTCCCCCTGCCTGACTAGTAAGGTCCCACACATTCCCTATAGTCCTCCTGAAAACTGGAAAGAAAATGTAGGGTGAGCATACAATTATACTCAGTAGGGAAACCTAAATCTCTCGTGCACAAATGGGGAGACATCCTAATGCCCCGTGATAAAACAGACGAACCAAAACCTAGAAAGGAATCTATCCACCCAGCCTCACCAGTCACACTCACCAAGTAACACAAGTCAATAGTGTATAGTAGTAATGTTATCAATGTATGGGTACTCCTCACCACCATCCCACTGGATACTGCTCAATCCCTCACGCCTAACGCTCTAATGAATCCCCCTCTTCTTGAGCTAGTGCCGCAACTTGGCCATACGAATCTCTAGCTAGTGCCGCAACCTGGCCATATGAAGCTCATAGTAACTAGCCGACAGACAATCCTCGGCCATCTCAAATCACATCCTGGTGGCACAAAATCCTCAACCATAACCACATATCATCCTGAAGACACCAAGGAACATATCACACCTCATTCCGAAGATTTTTGGGAAAAATTTGTCGTAACCTGCCCAAAGGAACTTGGGCTATAGAACCTGGAAGAGGGAGCACAGGGAGGAACAATAACCAGCCATCCTTGGGATGTTTGAGAATCTCACCCCCCCCCCATCCCATGAGTGTTCATCATGTAGTGCTTAACATGGGTGGGGTGTGTAATGAAACATAAAACGTATAAATTTATATAAGTATAAGAACCACCCAGCCCATCCTAAGGCTTCTACACAAAGATCTGAGCACGTTCCTTGGCACTGCTACTTCGAGAGTATGCACACAACAAACAATCCCAAAACCCCATTTAACGTTTTCATGTTTCAATAGCTTTAGTTATCAGATTCATAACTACAGGGAAACTATCAACAACCAAATTGGATCAATCGTTCATAAAACATATCCCTGCCATCCACAAATCAAGTTAGGAAAACACAGGCAACACAAACAAGTCCATTCTTATTATCCAACCAACCCCATTGATTATTATTCACGTTTTTTAACCAAGACACACCATTCATTAACTATTCCGCATTTTATTTATTATTCACAACCCATTTTTCTTTCACATTCAAACCCATCCCTGTAGCCCCGCTGCCAACCACCATAACCACAATCACATCGAAAGCCGTACATCATCATCCCTTTTGATACCATTTATCACAACCCCGCTGCCCATCTCCAACATAGCATTCACACCAACCCACAACCAAGACAACTGTAGCCCCGCTGCTCACCCGATCCACAACAACCCACAAAACACCCCCTTCACATAAATAAACCCTAACCAGCACCCACATGTTTATTATTTCAGTCTATTCAACCGGGGTGATCACACAAGGGTTCTAGGTATTTAATCAACCAACTTTACGTGATTAACCATTTTCCACAGTCAATAAAATTTTCATCCATAAGAAAACCCAGAAGTAGAGAGAAACATTTAATTCATATGAAAATTCCCCCAACAACCATGATTTTCAGTAGGCAGAAGCTCATTCAATTCACAACATAATATCAGAAAATATAAATAATGTAACTGCATTCACAAACATCCCATCCCTATTATACAAGCCAGTTATTATCTTTATTGAACCGGTTCAAATGTGTTTCATGTAAACAAGAAGACACCCACCCCAAATGATGCACAATTTAGAGAGACGAAGGTAAGATCCCTACCTATACAGGTTCTGATGTCCTTCTACAAACACGACCACCACGATCACAAGGCTTCTCCCAGAACGACTGCACCCACCAAGGACGTCACGGAACCACCAAATCAACAACACAATAAACTCCCTCAACATAGAGATCACATGCCATAGCATGGAATAAAAATGGGAGAAGTAGGATCAGAAAGAGAATAAAAGAACTGAGGTTTAACATACCTTTTTAGAGTCGTTCATCAAAGACTGTCATTCCCGTCAATTATCAGCAGTCTCCCCAGTTGGAAACAGTGGAGGGGTACTCGAAGAAGAGGGAGTGGAACAGGGTGTACGATGCTCTCCTCGCTGACACGATCCTGCAGTCACTGACAGATCGACGATCAGAGTCAAGATGAAGAAGTTAGGAGGATGACTTCTCAGTCGTCCAGGAGTGTCATCATGTGGAGAATAAGGGTCTGCAAATAACACATGACACTCTCTTATATAGGAAATGAAAAGGTTAAATAGTACGCAACGTGTATTTAGGAATACACGATGTCACCGTACAACTGTTACGATGTTTGACTGGTTAACACACGATACGTCACGCGGTTTCCATGAATTTAATGATAATAATAACATCAATTAATAATAGGTGTTTTATTGACCCGAGACATGAGTCATAAAAAGGTATTCATTATTGGTCTTGAAATGACCATCATAATTTTAGGGTTGCAATGTCACAGACGGTTCACCGTTCCAACACCATATGAGGGAGATACGTTGGATACAAGTTCCTGTAATAATAACAATATTATTATTATTGGGTGTTTCATGGACCCGGGCCACTAACCATAATTTAATATACATCCTTAGACTTGAATCGATCATATTAATTATAGGATCAGATCACTACTGACGAGAATTCAATCGGACGTCGCACGTGGGAGTTATGACAGGTCGAAGATTTAATAATAATATTAAATATCTTAATTCACGAGCATTTCAGGTACCCGATCCAAAAAAACCAAAAAAGTCATACAATATTGGATTCATAATTTTTGTCTCGATGTCAGGGTCGCACTAGCACTAACGGTTAATAAAACCGAGGTCGCATGAAGGAGTTATGGACTAAACATTGTTTTCCCAACAAAATTAATAATTACATTATTATATTATATTATTTATTTTAATCCCTTATATTCTCAAATTCCCTCTCCAATCCCCTTTGATATTCACACACAAAGTATCCCATTTGTTTAGGTGGGTTACACATGGTGCCCCTCTCTTATATTCATTTTTCTATAAATTTTATTTCCTTTCAACATGTTTCTCTCTCCAATCTAACTTTATCTTTCATGATTCTCTCCCACCACAAAAAGTGGCACCTCCCATTTCTTTTACTCCATGTGGAACGCCTGAAAACTCATTCAATGGTATTTATTAATAAAGTTAATAATAATAACACCAATAATTAATGTACTAATTTAATCCCATTATATAATTTTACCATGGTTATTCTAATGTTAAATTAAAACCATTTCATTTAATTAAATTCAAATCATTTAATTTACTAACCAAAATTAAAACCATTTAATTTTGTTAGTGGAACATTTTTTTTCAAACCTTATTATTATTATGAATTAATAATAATTATAATAAAAAAATATTATTATTATTAAAATAATAATAATAGAATAACCACAAATCATAATTAAACCCATATAATTTCATTTCCCAATCACACACATATTTGTGTCACCATTATCATTATTATATAATAAAATTATTATAAATAATAACATCTCTCATCTATCCTTATATCTCAAATATCATTGCATTGTATTCAAAGTTTATATCTCATTAAATCTTTATTGATGGATCTTTCATAATTTATGCCAACATTATTATGATAATTATTTAGTATAATATTAATAACAAATCCCCAATTAAAATTTCTTAACTCGTCACCAATTATTATTAATAATTATTATTATTGACGTTCACTGCGTTGACCATGTCCAACCACCATTACGTCAATGCCGAGCATCCTACCATTACACACATTATTTATTATTTATTAAAATTTAAGTCAATCAAAAATAAATCATGCACCTCCCCTCATTTAATTAAATAAATTAAATTTTATTTATTTTATTTCACAATGATTAAATTAGAACCATTTAATCTAGTTAACACCGAAACATTTCACTCCACTATTATCAATTATTATTATCAAAAATTATTTTTATAACACGTGTCATGTTTTACCACATCAAATTTTACAAGGTAATGGACCGAAGAGGTCCGGGCCGTTACACTCCGTGTATAGAATGGTAGGAACAAGTTCACAATGAACGAAGCATGAACGTGAAACCATAATCTTCCGCAAAGTTGATCCCAATCCACACAACAAAAAAAGGGGATACATGTAAATTGATGAACATACAAACCCCTACCTCGATCGCTTGAGGAATTTGGTGTGAGGAAGAAAGTGAAGTCACTGACGTTCATCTCGTCGGTTCATCATGGATGAGGAAGTCCCACGTCGGAAGAAGCCCCAAGGAATATGGTCGAAGTCATCAACGTCCTTCGTGGAGGAAGCGTTCTTCGTGGAGGAAGCGTTCTTTGTTGGATAAGCTTTCTCCAAATACCACCCAAATATAATGTGGTGCCAAAATAATAGATTAACCCCTCTATTATGATTATTGGCAGAAATGCAAAATGGTTAATTTAATTAATTGATGTGTTGGCCCAATAAATTAAATGGGAGTGTTGGAAAATATTAATCAAGGAGGAGTTGAAGTGTCTCTCCCTCATTTATTGTGGGAGTTGAGAGTTTCTCCCAATTAAAAGAGAGTTCAAGGGGGTTTAATCCTGGGTGGTCCCCACTACGATATCCTATCATGGTAGGTTATGGCTCGGGTGGTCCCCACCACCATAACCTCTCATGGGAGGATAAGGTCTTGTGGTTCCCACACATCAACTTCAACTTGGATTTTTAGTTCAAATGGACCCCACCTCCTAACACCCATATGGGTGTTGCAAAAAAAAATTCACACACTTTTAATTTTATTTGATTCTTACACAAAAAACTGAAAAACTACATTCACCCACGACCATCTGTCGACGAGGTGAAAGTCTCCTTAAGAGAATATCAGTGCTGTGAGTTCAACGGTGTCCTATGATTTCAATTCTGAAAATGTTATAAAAACTCACTCAATCTTTCCCTGAATATACATGAAAACAAGTTCAGAAATTCATTCCGAGCACTCCAGGACTCGGAATCATGCACCGTCAATTTTTGATGACTTTTAAAATTACCATATATTTTAAAAAAATATTACATGGAAATTACATTTCTTTACACTTTTTCATCTTCAGGTAAAGCGTCCTAGAAAACATCCCCAAGTGATCCAAACAGCCGCAACAATGACACATCATTGGATGGATGTGACATGACGACTTCATGTGAACAAACCAGCCACACCGGTGGCACCCCACTGAATAGTCCGAAGAACTTGAAGCCATAACCATTATATAGGAATATATAGAAATAGGTCCCTCTAGAAAAACCTACTCAACATTTGGGTAACCTTCACAAGAAAGCGGATATGCTGAATTTCCATCCATCTCCTCACTGGGGACCAACTCAGCTAATAATTCCTTGTCCACCAGCCTCTCAAAATGATGGTATATAGAAAGGAGGACCCACTCCGTGATCCCTAGAAGAATACCCCCAATGAAGAGGGATGTCTTTTTCAAATAATGTGACACTACTTATGGAGATAATGAATCATGTTCTTTAAAATGTTCAACGTATTCTTTCACCGTATGTTGGTCTTATTGAATACACATTAGCTCTTCCCTTTTCATTTTCTTCACATCCTCAGGTATAGACCATCAGTTGAAGACGGAATTAATGAAATACCACATCATCCAAACTTGCATTGATGGTGGGGTGAACACCTTCTATTAATCTAGTACCAGAACATTGAATGGACCCAAGATGACAAGTACTATAACAGCGTTGGGAGTTCCCAATACTCTGAAGACACATTCGACCTCTCCAAGCCACTATACAACCTCTAACGGCCCTTAATCACTATAAAGGATAGGAAACGTCTTAAAAAGAACAAAAATCTTGGCACAACTTATCCAAAACCTTGGGGACCAATGTGGGAATCATTTTTTGTACATCAAATAAAACAAAAATCCAAAACCAATATCAAGTGTACATAATATCATTAAAATCTATTGCTTCCAAAAATAGTCTGCTAAAAACCAAAAAAAACACAACAAAAAATTCCATTTTTCTTTTTATATATAAAACTCACCTTATTTGAATTCCACATTGCAAATAACTGACCAACTTTTCAAAAAAATCAATATAAAAAATAATTTACCCTTTTTAAGAGCACATTATAAAAATATGTTCAAGAATTTAATTCCAAATACTCACCCAAGTAATACCATGAATGGTTGCACATGCTTTTATCCTCATTCATCCATACGCACAAAAACAAACATCCCATGCATTCCCTCACATGGAAAAAGTTTTTAAAGAGTACCCAAGGTTGAACCCAAACCATTGCTATACCAATTCCAAGAAAACACCAGATTTTTAGACGAAGAAATTTCTGGTTTCCTTAAAAAACCCATTTCAAAAATTTAAAGCCATTGAAAGGAAATAATTTTCTTTTAATAAACCATTTTTTTAAAAGTGCACTAACACCAAAAAGAACCAGGACGAAACTCAAATTGCATCAAACTACTGAAGTGATGTACTAGTAGTCATGCTTAACCTGGAAATGTTGTAGTGGGCCATGCCCCCGGATAATCGTCTACAAATAAGAGGCATATAAACCATGTACACAGACTCCACATGGGTCACTACTCCATGTGATAACATGATGTAAAATTGACTTGCCTCTATTACCATCCTTCAATATAAAACAAACCAGAATAAGACAAGGACTCAATTCCCATACTACCCTTAGAAACATGAGGTTCGGAACATGCAAGGTTTCATGACGTCCTTCCCGTACCTACCTCCCAAGTTGCGACAGTCCTAATATCTATCTATCAGATACCCCAAGTAATAAGGACTGCAATTAATACCATTTTTTCAGGAACCAACCTAGTTCAACCATAAACCGGTCAAGCTAGCCAATCCGTGACATGATCTGAAGGATATTATCGATCCCCACAGGCTGGAAACTAGTGTCGGGCATGAAGATGTAATTGCTGGGAATGATTTGGCTCATGAATATAAATAAATAAACATTAATTAAAAGAACAAAACTAGATAAATAAATGATAAGAAAAGAATGAATGACAAAAACATGACTAACTTTTCTAATAATAAGAATCCCCATAACTATGTGGGTTACTCTATGATACCGAAACCAAACCTCTCCCAAGGTGATCTGAACCGGAGTTGAAACCTGCAAGATAAACTGAAAACCATAAAACACTATATTCATATGTATTAATGCTATATTGGTATGCATGAATAATCCATTCTCAATGCAAATTATTTAAATAAAGAAAACATTTATTTCATGTTTTTAATACAAACTATAAATATATAATTTTTATATTCTTTTAATTTATATGGTAAGGAAATCACAATCATACCCCATTTCCCTCATATTTAAAATATAGTGCAAGAGGAGGATATAAAAAGAGACCAAAAAGGAATCATTCATTTTTAATGAAATTTTCAATGGAGAGAGTTATTGTCGTTTAAACCATTTTTCATGAAAATATCTTTAGTAACCACACATTTAGAACTTTACAACAAAACAAAAATCTAATAACAATGGGTATCACTACATATAGAGAGGGAAACAATACTAATTGTACTATTGTCAAAGGAATCACATAAAATACTAGGAAATCCAAGGATAATCAAAATGTACTAATACATGTGAATCATCATGAAGGTATTCCTACTCTCGATGAAGTCATAACGCCCAAACACTTGTTGTTTCCCAACCTGGCCTAACCGAGGTACCCAATCTCCGAGTAGAGAAATTTTTTATTAAGGGCCATTAGCCAGTACGTAGTATAAAATACTACAAAAATTGCTCTTAGTAATAATCTTTTCTATGACAGGTTCCCATGTATAGTTCTAAAGATGGTGTGCCAGACATTTAAAATAAAAAGCCACATATATATAATTGAACACACCACAAAACTCAGCACCACCCCAACCACCTTAAGGGTAGTTATTTCCTTATAATAATAATTATTAAAGGAAGGTCACCAACCTAGGAATCTCTCATATCATGGTCAATATATGAGGAAAGAGACCCAATCCAAGAGGGGTTTCCCCAAATAACAATTCAATAGTGCCAACCGGGCCTATACCTATGAAACACTCTAAAATTTATCAAATAATTTAGAAAAAAAATTCAAGATCAAAGCCAAATTTCATTTTACATAATCGTGGACAAACATACCCTTCTGCCAAGTGTTCAATAGTTATCACATTTTAATCCTTTTTATGAATAGTCAAACATAGGATATGTTTAACACCATTCCAAATTACAAATCCACTTTGAAAACACCAACCACCATTAGAATATAAAACTATCATTTAAAAAACTAATTCATGGATTTAGAAATAATGAACTACTTAGACAAGAAAAATGGGCACATAACCAACCCTTGGTGTACAAAACCAAAAAAAAATCCACACATTTAAGAAAAATCTATTTTTAAAACCATACACACTCACTTTGAATGAAAAATACCTACATGGAAACTAATTTTATGGAAAAAACTACCTATTAAAAATTAGAAAATATTTATAAGATCTAATCAGGCATTTGATAAACACTTAGTTTGCATAGCACAATCCGACCACATGAATGAAATACAAAATGAGCCTTATATATTTTCATTAAACCTACTATTCTCATACATAAGTGCAAAAATCCAATTTTAACCCAAAAAAAATTGGAAATACTTTTCATAAAATTTCAATAACCATTTTTCGTAACCATGACAAATATATTTTTAAGAGAAAAACATGCTTATATTTTTTTTAACTATTAGAAAGACCATCCAGTGCTATCAACCAAACATGAGTGTTGCGTAATTCTTCAAATGCACATCACACATTCAAAGAAATTAGATAAAACAGATCCATTCACATTGAAAAAAATATCATATAAATAGTACATTACTAATTTATTAACTAAAGAAGGGCGGAAAACAAGAAACAAATGAAATCACGAATTTAAAGGCCAAATGAAAAGGGTCATACCTTGACTCGAAGATCAATCATGACAACAAAACTTGTATCATGGTTTTGCGTAAGTACCCACAAGCCAATGACTGCAGCATTGTAGGTTAACCTCACCAAAACACTGCAATAAATGCAAAGCATCTAAAAATAAATATATTCTCACATAAAATAATCCAAACGAATAAATAGCGTGAAAACCACTTGACACCAGTGCTGGAGAATCGAAATGAACCGAAATTTCTCTCATTCAGCAGTGGGAATTTTTCACGATCCCAATAAAAAATAAGATGTGCATTCAAGAACGTGAACAAATAATGTAGGGGTCGCCGCGGGGCACACTGGTCACACCGGTGATGATGCTGGTCGGGGCAGCACGAAGTCATGTCTGTAGGATGGTCGTGCCAGTGTGGCAGTGCACTGGAGAGGTCACCCTAAAAAGAAGTGGCTTTGGTGGGGAGATCAGTTGGAGGGGATTTATCTAGAGAAGGGGAGAGCACGAGAAGGTGAGGCCGTTCAAAGGGGTTGCTAGCCAGAGCACACTGAGTTGGAGAGATCGTGGGACTGGGCTGGCCAGTGGAGTAGGATAGCTAAGTCGTGGCAGGTCTATTGTGACGGTGAGGAAGTGGATTTACTGGGTGTGGTCTTGCAGTGGTCGACTAGTGCTGGAGGCGTGATGAGGGGAGGGTCTGCGGAGCATGGAGGTGAGGGCGGCAGAGCGGGTGAAGGCAGTTGGAGAAGGGGAAGATTGGTGAGTAGGGACCTGTATGGGTGAGAGGAAGAGGAATAGGGTTATGTCCTATGCACTGAGTGTCGCAGGGATAAGAGGGTAATGTCAGGGGGTGAGGATTTTTTTTTAAATAATTTTTTCTAAAAAAAATTCTGAAAAACTACATAGGTCAGTTTTTTAAAAAAAATACGCTACAAAGGCGGAATCGCAGATACCGCCTTTGATTTAGCACAGAAAGGCAGCATCTGCGATGCCGCCTTTGCTCCCCCACACTGCCTTTGGCCCGGATAGATGACATGGCAAAGGTGGCCAGGGGGAGGCTGCCTTTCGCCTCAGGGTAAGGTGAAAGGTGGCTTCCGCGATGCCGCCTTTGGACATACGTAGAGGCGAAAGGCGGCTTCCACGATGCCGCCTTCGCCTAAACTCCCTATAAAAGTGCAGCCACCCCCCCCCCCTTCTCCTCACTTGATCATTACCTTCCTTTCTCCCTCCTCACTTCATCTCTCCGAATTTCTCTCTCTCTCTAAAAAATTACTTTGTTGTGCGAGTTTTTACGAAGCTTAATTTAGAGGTATGTTTCTTTATTTAATTTAATGTTTTTATTTAATTAATTTAATTTTTTTTAGTTTTAAATATTTCATTTGTTAAGTAGTTTAGGTAGTTCTTAAATTTTGGATATTTTGTTTTTGTAATTAGTTATATATAGTTTCAAATAATTTTTGTTAGGTAGTATAGATTAAGTATAGATTAACTTAAGATTAAGTATTTAGAAATTTTGGTAGCTTAAAGATTATGTGGTTATCTACGCAATTAAATTTCTTGTCTGAATACAAACAAGTGGATGTGGCTCTGGCAGAGATGTACATAGGGGTAAAACCCTAAAACACCGCTTCGAGCTGGACTCGAACGGGAACTGGTGCACGATAACGGGCCTTGTTGCATCCTGGTTTGACACTCACGGGGAATATGCTTAAGATGATTCATATTTTCTTTATAAACTACTAAAATTTCTAAGAGAAGAAAAATCAAATCAGTATATTTATCAGTGAAAAATGATAAATATAATGTTATGGAATCAAATAAGGACATAAGAATTAACGAATTAAAGTTATTATTAGTTAATTATAGAATAATAGAATAATTAAAGATTATTTATTATTAGTTAATTTTCGAATAATTAATAAATAACATAGGATTAAAAGATGGATTCATATAATGATTAGCTAATGATACTAATGATCAGTATATTTATCAATGATAAATGATAAATATAATGTCATAGAATCAAATAAGGACATAAGAATTACTGAAATAAAGTTATTATTAATTAATTATTGAATAATAGAATAATTAAATATTAGTTATTATTAGTTAATTTTAGAATAATTAATAAATAACATAGGACTAAAACATGAATTCATATAATTATTATCTAACGATACTAATGAGCATATAAAGTGAAATGAAGAAGAACAAACAAACTAAATAAAAAGGTGCTCTAAAATTACATTCTAATAAATATCATATGGTCAAACATCAGAAGCATAGTTTATGGTATAGAAAGGCGCACTAAAATTACATTATAATAAACATCATATCGTCAAACATAATTGTTAATATTTGTTACACTATCATAATTTTGATGAAAGAAACATTTTTGATGTAGAGAGCCATGTTTTCCTGTGTGTACTGTTATGGGGAGATTATTCAAACTGAGAAAGGAGCTTCTTACAGTACACAACCAATTACGGTGGTTAGTACAGTTGACTGTGTTACCATAAGTGACCTTCAAGAGATAATTCATGTTTCCTTAAATCTGGGACCCGATCAAGAGATCATGTCTATGAGCTATAGACATTTGCAATTTCCAACAACACTATGGCATATAGCTTGTCCAGTGGTTGCTGATGCGCAGTGGGTCCAAGCAATTAATTTATTTTCTCAACGGTTAGATGGTACCTTGATGGAGTTATACGTTGTTGTTGCTACTGTACAACAACAACGTCCACTTGTACAAAGACGTAGAAATACGAGAGTGGTTGAAGACAGTCTACCCCATGACATTGAGCCTATTCC
Organism: Viscum album; assembly: GCA_963277665.1. NCBI lineage: Eukaryota > Viridiplantae > Streptophyta > Magnoliopsida > Santalales > Viscaceae > Viscum > Viscum album. The sequence goes on along the minus strand of OY728161.1, from coordinate 1,834,577,555 downwards.
AAATGATGCAGCAGAAGAGGACAACCTAGATGATCTCCCAGATATACTTGTCAATCCGACTTCTGATGAGGAGTTTCGTAATGATGGATCAGATGGCGACAACAGTGCTGATGAGGAGGGACCAACAGAAGATCGAGAGGAGGTTTTGAGAAATGAAATTGCTTTACATCAACCTCAGTCAATAAATCATACACCACTATTTTCATCTTGGTCAGAAGCAATGACACGCGTGCCTGAATTCGATAATACTGTTCTCACACCGACAACTGAGTTCCCTGGAGTTGTACCAGATAGGTTTAGTGAGGTGGACAAAACCTTAGATATTGGAAGGACTTTTCCCAGTAAAGATGCCTTAAAAATCACGTTAAAGAGATTTCATATTGAGAGAAACTTCAACTATATTGTTCACGAATCATGCCATAGTAAATATGTTATACGTTGCGTGAATTATGGGGATGATTGTAGATTTCGATTAAGGGGTATTCCAGACATTACATTTGGAGGTTGGAGAATCTCAAGGATTGAGGCGGCTCATACTTGCGTTCAGCCAAGTCTCACACAAGATCATACTTCATTGGATGCAGAATTTGTGTTATCTATTATTGTTGAGATGATTAGGACATGTCAATATGTTCCAATATACCTTGTACAAGAGGAGATTCTACAGACATTCGATTATAAGATTTCTTATAATAAGGCATGGATGGAGAAACAGAAGGCAATTGTGAAGGTATATGGTGATTAGGATGACTCATATCGAGTATTTCCGCAATTTCTAGCCATACAGAGGCATCATAAACAAGTTTTATTCCATCTGGATACAAACGAACATGTGTCTCCTGATAATCGACTTGATCCATATCGTGTTCAATTTCATCGGTTTTTCTGGGCATTCCTTCCTTGTATCTCCACATTTCGTTTTTGCAAACAATTTATTCAGATTGATGGAACATTTCTGTATGGAAAATACAAGGGAATATTGATCATTGTGGAAACCCAAGATGGAAACAGTTCACCTCTTCCGCTTGCCTTTTCCATTGTAGAGAAAGAAAACTATGAATCATGGAGTTGGTTTCTGGCATGTATCAGCAACCATTTCACCAACATTCAGGGAGTTTGTTTGATATCTGATCACCATTGAGCAATTGATGAGGTAATCAATGCAGATCCTGATACATGGAGATACCCAAATTCACATCATTGGTTCTGCATTAGACACATTTCTAGCAATGTGCATAAAAAATTCCACAACGAACTGATGAAGAAGGCAATCACGAGGCTTGGTACGTATTTTATTCATTCTGTTTTACTGTTTCAATATAAAGAAAAAATCAATTTATGTGAAATATCATCTACGTTTTGTAGCATATGAGTCAAACCAACGACGATTTGAAGAACGTTTTGAACAAATTTGTCAGGTTAATCAAGAAGTTTATGATTATATGATGCAGATTCCAAAAGAGAAATGGACATTGGCATACGACGGGGGAAAGAGGTACGAACACATAACGACAAACATTGTGGAGTGCATCAATGGTATCTTCAAAGGACTTCGCAAGCTACCTATAACCGCCTTAGTTCAAGAGAAATTATATCGATGCGTGAAGTACTTTGTTGATAGACAAAAACTAACATCAGACAGAATACATCAAGGGCTAAGATATGGAAGTCACATTCAACGAGAGATTGAAAAAAATATTGATGAAGCTTCTGGTTATCACGTCTCTCTCTTTCAAAGAGAAAAATCCCGATTTGAAGTTCAAGAGCATTCAGACCCCATCACAAATCACGTCGGTGAAAAAATGGTGGTATTACTGGAAACAAGGCATTGCCAATGTGGAAAATTTCAGGCCTTACGGTTTCCATGTACACACGCCATCGCAGCATGTGCCTCTGTGAACATCTCATGGGAAGCATATGTTGATCCAATGTACCAGATGGATATCATTGCCAACTGTTATGCTGCACCATGGACACCTATTGGGGAGTATCGTTATTTCCCAATTTCTGAAGGCTAGCCGATAGTGATACCTGACAAGAATCAGTTACGTCCTCTTGGGAGACCAAAGGTGAGTAGGATGCATAATGAGATGGGCTGGCCTCAAGAATAAGGAAAGAGTTTGCGACGCACAATATGTCATAAATAAGGTCATAACCGGAAGCGATGCCCTAACGTTGTTGTGTCAACTTCACAGTCTCATTCATAATGATGTAATGTCTTCATTGTGACATTCCCATATTTTAAACTAAATGTTGTTATCTCTTCTTTATTCCTCGGTTTTCTAAACCCCAAACATCTGAGATAAGTTTCATATTAATATTCATGATTTCAAGAAATAACTATAAATATGAGATAATAGAATTTATATCAAAACTCTGAAAGCTGAAAACTTAACCCATATTGAAAAGTGTATGTCAGTTAACCCGTTAACATGTTTCCTGGACGTTAATATTAAAAAAAATTACCCTAAACCCTCCAACCTAAACCCCAATCTAAACATGCATGATATTTTAGAAAACTCTTCTATAACAAATTTATAGTATCATAATAATTAGCATAAGATATTGAATACATACAATTAGATAAATACTAAAAACATCATTACTAATTGACATGGTTTAACATAATCCTATCCATAAGTAGTTAATCATAAAGCTCCCCCCAAATATGTGTAACCAAATTCAAGACTCAATATTTTAGATAACATAACTTATTTCATATTAATATTCATGCTTTCAAGAAATAACTATAAATATGGGATAATAGAATTTATTTCAAAACTCTGAAAGCGGAAAAATTAACCCATATTGAAAAGTGTATGTCAGTTAACCCATTAACATGTTTCCTGAACGTTAATATTAAAAATTTTAACCCTAAACCCTCCAACCTAAACCCCAATGCAATAATGCAGGATATTTTAGCAAATTGTTCTATAACAAATTTATAGTATCATAATAATTAGCATAAGATGTTGAATACGTACAATTAGATAAATTCTAAAAACATCATAATGTTATATTTACATTTTACACTTACAACTCATTTTCATTGTTTATATGCAGATGGATGATACCATACTACTCACTCAGCAGCCTACCCATATTTCACAAGCCGTGTTAGAGGGTCGTCCAGATCGATTTGTGAAGGTGCTTCGAGCGCACCATTTTCATCACATGAAGCCTCCACATGCCATTAGACCTTACTTGCACGGTGCTGGCTCTATGGCCTTGCCGTATCAGATTTCACATTTGTAGATCATTACCTACTTGCTACCCTCGTTGAGATATGGAGACCAGAGACACACACATTCCACTTTTCTAAGGGAGAGATGACCATCACCCTTGAGGATGTCTCAGTGCTTCTTGGTCTGCCTATCCAGGGGAGACCCCTTATTGGACCCACTCGTGCAGCTTGGCCAGACCTTGCTCAACGCTTGTTAGGCGTTGATATTTTGTCTCACCGTAGGGATACAGATGGATTGTCCATATCTATGCATTGGTTAGAGTTGAAGATTCCACATTTACAGGATGATGATGATGAGAAGACCGTCATGCATTACGCCTGTGCATATATCTTATGACTCATTGGTGGGACCATGTCTACTGATCACTCGGGGATGCACGTGCATATGATGTATCTACCCCTACTAGAGGACTTTGATTGGGATGGGACGTACAGTTGGGGATCAGCCTGCTTGGCATACACATACAGATCATTATGCAGACTATCCCATAGGGACCGCACAGGTCTTGGAGGATGCGTCATCCTTATTCAGATCTGGGCATGGGAGCGCATCCCAGCATTCTACCCTGACCTTGCTGGTCCACCGGTTGAGATGGAGGTGTTGCATGACGCTCCGCGTGGACGCTGGTATGGTAAGTCATTTCTATTGGTTTTTGATTCTACTATGAGTTATTGACTATAATTTCTCATTATTTGTCATTATCGTTGTATTTTACAAGTGGTGTTAGCGACACAATTTTGACGTGGTTCCGAGACAGCATTTGGGCATATATCGGCTACAGTTGGACTGTCTCTTACCTGATCAGGTATGTATATACAATCTATCACTGTCTAACATTTTTAATAATAACATAAATTTTGGTTTTTAGTTGGGTGTTTTTTTGACAAAATCACTTGTCATTTCAGATTTCATGGCTTCCATACTGGAGTATTATGGACCAGTTGCCAGCATGTTGCACTGTTGGGCTTGAGGATTCTATGGTTGTAGTGTCCCTCATTCACTTTCATATTATTGAGTGGAAGCAGCCTGACAGGGTCATGCGCCAATTTTTTCATACTCAGCCGATTCCATTACCATCTAGACAGATAGACAAGCTTCATGAGATGAAGCTGACAGGGAGGCAGGATGATGACTGGTCCCAAGTACATGCGAGTTTTATCGACTGCTGGCACAGACGTGCAAAGTTACATATTCAGGGTGTTCTTACAAATCGATTCTCTCTTTCAGAGATGGTTGACTATGCGCCATCTTATAGACTGAAGTCTATACTGTATCTTACCCAAGCTGGCATAGAGATGCAGAGGATGGTAAGTCAATAAATTTCTATTAGTTTGTTTATTCAATTAGTTTCTAATTCCATTTGAATCTACTTATAGGGAAGTCACACAGAGCAGCTTGTTCACATGAGTGATGAAGAGGATGAGGGGGTCTTTAGCCGGGAAGTCGTCCATTCTACAACGCTGGATGCGAGGGCATCTTTTCATGCACTTTCCGGGAGCATCTTCACGCTTCTGGCTCGGAGACAGGAGGTTCCTTCCCAAGAGGAACATCCTACAGCTGCTGCTGGTGCTGAGGAGCCACGACCACGGTGACGTAGATAGCATCTTGCTGCACGTGAGGCCTCACCTATTCCACAGGCAGAGGTCGGGCCTCTAGTAGTCCAGGATCAGCCTATTCAGGATGTGCCTCATGTGGCATGGGATCCGTCTTTCCGGTCAAGATATCCACAGTTCTATCCATCTTGGGTTCCAGATCCTTCCCAACCTTGGATTCTAGAGCCGTCGTCGTCTTGGGGTATAGCTCCATCACAGGCTTCGTTCCCCTCTGCGATGGAGGCAGGTCCTTCTACCACCCTAGTGGGAGAAGGATCCGAATGGCAGTACGAGATGCAGTTGACAGCTCCTCCCACTGACACACAGATGGAGGATGCGACAGTCGATGTTTCAGTGCCCGAGGATCAGCCTTCTCTAGGTCATCAGACTCCACTGCACACTCGACGTGGACGTCATATTCACAGACCACCATGTGGGACAGAATCTCCTCACCACAGACATATGCATTGATTGTACATTATTGTTTACATGTTTTATGTGTACTAGAATCAAAATACTATTTTTACTTGTTGGTCAGAGTGGAATATTAGGAGGGGGTAAATTAGGTTTTATTTATATATATTTATATAACCATACGAACATAATAATAAAACATTAATAATTACTAATTACCTAATTAAAAATTATATAATTAATAATTCTATTACTAATTAACTATTTAATTAGTATATAATTAATATTTATATTACGAAATAACTAATTAATTAGTATATAATTTGTAATTTTGTAATTAGTGTTTATTAATCATTAATTATATAATAACTAATTAGTTAATTAGTAGTAAAATTATCAATTATATAATACTTAATTATTACATATATAATAAATATTTAGTTAATTAGAAATATAATTAATAATTATAACTAATTAATTAGTAATTGGTAATTATTAATTAGTTAATCAGTAATATAAATATTTATTATAATTATTCATTATAATTAGTAATTAGTAATTAATAATTATTAATAAGTAATTAGTAATTATTAATTTGTTAGTTAGTAATATAAATATTAATTATAACTATTAATTAAATTATTAATTATTAATTATTACTCATTAATTATTACTTATATAATAATTAATTAGTAAATTATTAATCTAACTATTAATTATATAATAATTAATCAGTTAATTAGTAATAATTTTATAATCTTTCAAAGTCACGTACTTGAAACATTTTTAAGTTTCAAGTTAGCGGTTTTGAAAGCTTATAAATTATTTATCATGAACATTTTTTACGAAATTATATTTATTTTCGACTATTTGTTATATGTTTAATCCGTGTTTTATGTTTTATTTATATCGGTCTTATAGTTTATATTTTATAGGCTTTCAATGTCATGTGCTTGAAACATTTTTAAGTTTCATGTTGGTCATTTTGAATGCTTATAAATTATATTTCATCAATATTTTTTACGAGATTCATTTTATTTTCAAATATTTGTTTTATGTTTAATCCATGTTTTAAGTTTCATTTATATTGGCATTATATTTTATATTTTATAGTCTATCAAAGTCACGTACTTGAAACATTTTTAAGTTTCAAGTGGGAGGTTTTGAGAGGTTATAGATTATTTTTCATCAACATCTTTGAGGAAATTCTTTTTTGTTTTCAACTATTTGTTTTATGTTTAATCCATGTTTTATGTTTCATTTATATTGGCCATATAGTTTATATTTTATCGTCTTTCCAACCCACGTACTTGAAACAGAATCCCACATCAAAAATACAGAATGTTCTGTGTAGGAAATAAAGAACCAGAATCCCACATCAAAAATGCAGAATGATTTCCAGGGTAAGCATTCTTATAAAAGGGAGGTCTGGGTGAGAGCTTCTGTCAGAATCTAGATTGTTGTAATGGTTGTACCACTGGATCTTTAATAGCAGAGATTCTGCTGAATTTTTTTTGTTTTCTCTATATATATATATGTATATGTATATATGTATATAAACAAAACAAAACAAAAAATAAAAATAATTTTTTTTAAAAAGAAATTAGTAGAAAGGCGGCATCGCGGATACCGCCTTTCACCCGCAGCGCAAAGGCAGCATACGCGATGCCGCCTTGCCCCCGAAATGCAAAGGTGGAATCCCAGATGCCGCCTTTGAGGCATATTTTTAAAAATATTTCTATCCTAAGCGTTTTCTGGAAAATATTTTTTTTGAAAAACGTAAAAAAAATCTGGGGGCGACGAGTTTCTAGGGATCCTTTTATTTTATTTTTCATTTTTTTCATATTATTATAAGTTATTATTAATTAATAAAATAATGATAATAATAATAATAATAAAACCAATAATAATAATAATAAGAATAACACCAAAAATGATTATAATAATATAACAACAACAAATTAATAATAATAATAATGACAATAAATAAAAAAAACCACTATAATGATAATAATGAAATTAATAATAATAATATTCCTAATAAAAATAATAATATTATTATTAAAAATCAAATAACAAAAATAGTGTTATTATTATAATCAGAAATTCTTTTTAAATCATAATCAATTTATTTATCTTATTCTAAAAATTGTGAAACCAAGCACTTGTTGCACACCTTAATAAACTAAGCGCAAGTTGCGCGCCTCAACCCAGACCACCTGAGCACCCGCACAACTCCTGGGGTGACTTCATGGCTACAACCAATTGTGCGGTGACTGTTCATGGGTCAGAAACCTAGTAAAAATATTAAATGAAAAAAAAATTTAATCCAGGACACCCCTGGACCATGGCACTAGAACCTAGAGCCAAGAAATAACAAAATAAAAAAATATTTAAAATGCCGGGGAGTGACATGGGACCATGTATAATCAATGTGATAATGGTTTTCTATATGATTGGATCATATTTGTTTTCAAAAATATAATATTTTTCAAACTGATTATGGTGATTATTGATGAATACCATGGAATTATCTAGGAGATGGTAAATAAGATATAATTTAAAGGAGATATATTAGAAATTCACATATAAGGAATCATTATTAGTAATGCACAATACCCATAATGAATTTTAAAATAGTTAATTTCTTTTTTATTACATGTTTTAAAAAATTATTCATTAATAAAAAACAATTATTAATAACTTCAAATATTTATTTGAGGTTACGAATGTAGAAATCTGGGAATATAATATATTATGTTTTGTGAGTTGATTTCCAAGACCCAACTCTTTTATATAATTTTATAACCATAACACATATTTGGTTTGAAATATATATATTTTTTAGCTTTTTATGATAGTAACATTACTTCCACATGTACTACAACATTGTTAGTACACAATGAATGCAACTTGATGAAACTTGATATATAATTTCCCATATATAATTAGAAACTCATGAAACCATGACTGCATTATTAATAGTATTTCTTATGGACTAGATACATGATGTTTAATTAAAACAATGGTTCATTGACAATTAATATTTTGTGGCTCATAATAATTGGGACTTTATGTCAACATGTTCAAATCCAGTGGTCTCAAATTTAAGATAATATGATGACTAGATAAATATTTCAAATGCATCACATTAAAATTGAAATTGTTTTTTCTTTTTAGTGATCACATGTATTTGTCTCCTTAATGGATATAATTATCATTATTTTCTATTTAAATATAAATTTTTATGATGCGTGGACACCATGAATTTTATATTTTACCATGCTCTCTTTTTATTCTATGTTTTTTTTGGTTTAAATTTATTGAAATATAAAGATAGGTATTTCTCCTTTCAAAAGGATGATATATCTCTATCAAATGTGCCAAGATGGAAGTATATTCACTAAAACAATTCCCATAGTAGAATAAGTTAAGTATATCCCATATTTTCAAGAATAAATAAAATATCATATGATATTGACACATGTTGTACATCCAAAATTATGAATTTTTTTATGAAAAACTGATAATATTACATAGTGTGTATTTATATTTAAGGTTTTCTTCCGTTTTAGAAAACATGTCTTTATAGGATCTATCATTTATTATGAGGTTTCACTATTTGTTAATTAGTATTAATCACAAATATTGAAAAAATTATGTATTATTTCATGTAAAAAACTATTAGATGATTGAATAATTATGGAGACTTCTTTAATAGACACAGTAGGCCTGACATCTAGTTTAGAGATATGATCGGGAATCAATGATAAAAGTAAATAAATAAATTAAATATAGTTATTTTTTAAAATATTAATATTTAATGTTATTTTTCTTGTGTATTAATTTTTTTATTTCAATAATATAACTAATAATTTATCACAAATGTATTTATTTGTTGTTCATTAAATGTTTTTGGGATATTCAAGTTGAGTTAATGACTCATAAAATATAAAACTACACAGTTTATAAGTTTCATGTAGTAGATAATATATTTATTATATTTATAACATATTAAATGATTCATATATGTAAATATTATTTATTATATTAAGATTTAATTATTATATCATGATGTTGTTGTTTTAAAAAATAAAAAATAAAAAAATATTTATAATATTTAGTTAATTTCTAGTTGACATTTCATCCACTGAAATTATCTATCCTCCAAAAATCTCTCATATTTTAGAAGAAGAATTTAGAGACTTAATCACCTTGTTAAAATATATACTTTTAAGATCAATGAAAAGATGATCTCATTATTATAACTGCATTAAAATGTACATCATTTCTCCATACATATAGTGAAATATTTCTAATCAATGATTATACATAATCTATTTCATTTCAATATGATATAAGGTAATATGATGTTATATTCTTCAAGATATATTCACTAAAAAATCATTGAAATGCTTTATCAAAAAATAATACAAGGTAATGGTTCGATTTAATTTACATACTAAAATTCATCCACATGGGATCCTTGGGTTGCAATAGGGAATGGTTTAACTTTAATGATAATTTTAAAATATATTTCCATGAATAATTTTTATTAAATCATAGTGTTCCATGCCCCATTAGTGTTCCTAGTTCATAATATAATTACCTATGAAGTCATGTGATAAATTAATTTGAACAAAAATTATTATTTTTAGTTAATTTGATTATTGGGCCTATCAAAAGTCTCAAAGGCTCCAACAACGATTTTATATGAGGTGGAATAGTTGATTTATGTCCATCCAAAGATCAAAATCATATCAAAACTATTTCTTAGGGTTTTATAAGTTAATGAAACTAATATACAAACATAAAAAAATTGTAAATAAATATAAATATATATATATATTTAAATAGTGGGAAGTTGGAAGGAAATGTTCCATGATATTTTATCCCATCATAAAGAGCTAGAATAGTACATTACTGGGATGTGATTATTATATATGATATACTAAAAACACTAAAAAAAATAAGTTCCTTTTTTATTTATCTATGAGATGAAAAATTATTAATTTTATTTTTAATAATATTGATAGATAATTGTCCATATAATTGAGAAATCCATTTTATATTCCCTATAAATTAAGGCATGGTATATTGCACTTATAATCTTTAATTCGTTTTTATAAAAATATATCTTAATATATATATATATAGTGAAATAATCTAATGGTTTCATGTCACATATTGACGTTTAATTCAGGTATTTACATCTTTTTTTTTCATTTGGGACATTTCAATTGTCATTTTTAGTGCATTTTTGAATTTTTTTATTTTTTTATAAGAATTTACAGAATTTCATCATTATTAGAGAAAATCATGTTGGTCTTGCCCAGAAATTTTCCAACTTGTGTTGGTGACTCAATGTAAGTATCATTATTAGGATAATAGATATTACAAACTCTATGGCCTATGCCTCGATCCATAAATTATTGGATAGAATGGTGATGCATATTTAGTACTCATTTTATCCAACCATGATACATAATTGAATACCACATATAATATCCTGTATGGGAGAAGATGGATGGTGCATTGATTTAAAAATAAATGGAATTATTATGATGAATCCATTATTTAATTTTCAATCCCAAAAAAAAATGTTTCAATTCTAAAATATTTTACCTAAAATTTAAATCAAACTTATTTATAATAGATAATCTCAACAGGCTATATATTCACTAATGTCCTTCAATCATCATGGATTATTGTTCCAAATACAAAATTGAATCTCCATCAAAAAGTTCTGTCATGATTAGATTGTGAATTCATAATTAATCATATCTCTATCTCTTCCCCCTTCATTTAGTGTCGTAGATAATTTTGTGGTGTGTTGATCTAGATGTTTATTTCTGGATATAGTTTCTATGATTCCAACATTTTTATATTATCCCATCATCTTTTCTAGATTTTTTATCCTTATTGTGTAATTATTTATCCCATTATTTAGTTATTTTTATTCAAATGAAAATTCCAGTCAGTTGAAATCATTATTCCATTTATGATTTAAAATTAGTTTCAAATTGATTTATAGAAATATTTGTGATTCTTGATAATTTTTTTTAAATTTAAATATGTTTGCTGAAAAATCCTTCTAAAAGCATTTGAAAAATAAATTTTTATTTCCATGAATTGTATTTTGTATTATAATTTAATGATTTAGTCTAACAATGTTATGATGATCTCTGATATACGAATGGATGAATTTTTTATGTATTTTGAATGAAATTATTTTCTTTTATAATCATCTGTTTTGAGTTAATCCATTTTATATTAGTTTTTCAAATTAAATTTTAAATTATTAAATCTTATTTTGGACATCTTGAAAAATGATTGATGAAACTAATAAATCTTTAACGTTTTTCCAATTGACTATTCATTTGAAGCACATAAGAACATATGATGTTGGTGGGTAGTCCAAGTCATGTACTATTGGTATTTATTACCTTCACTTATCATATATTGATGAATAAACTTTAAAAATAATGTGGATTAATGAATGGATTTTAATCTCTGTGGTGTACCCCATCCCCCTTGTCCTAATATCTCGGGAAATGTGATGACATGGAGTTTAATTTCATGATGATACACGAGGATCTTCAAACCTGGTTATAATTAACTCTAAGACAAAAGAATTTGGTTCTATGACTAAAAATTACTAAAACATGTCAATTATTATTAAATTGTTTATTCATATCTTTGAATGTAAATTCATATTAATGCTAATTTTTTACTTCTTTGTGAAATGTTGTTAAATTATTATTAAATTAAAATTTCCAAAACATATTATAATTCCATTATTTATTAAAAATTTATAAAAATTTTATTATTATATATATAATTACTATGTATTTCCTGGTGGTATTCAACTATGATAGTGTTTCTCACGCCCATCATTTTCCATTGTAAAATTGAAGAATTTCAATTTATGTTTCTCTAACAAACCTAAATCATCACTCAAGGATCATAATATAAAAACTTTATAAAAAAATTTATTTTTATGAAATTTTTTAATATGGCCAATCCTAGCCAAATTATTTCATTCAAAATAATCAACATTATCAATAAACATTCGACCATATACAAAATTATGTTTTTTATTAGAAAAAAACATACATAAAAACACTCATAACATCAAAATAGTATTATTCCCAATATACCTATATTTTTACATTCAATATCATTTATTCAAAATATCCCCTAAATTTCTTCCTGTATAAATCATTTTTAGTCACAAATCATTTGAAATCATTCTTCATGAGCTACATAATTGCAAACTTAATAAGTTTGATATCAAATTCAATGTTAGGGTATACATAATCATTAACAATTTAATTCCATTAGTGCGAATAAGATGAGTATAAGGGTATGATGAAATAATTATAGTGAATGAGTGTAATATAATAAAATTATTACCCCTCATTATTGATATATTTAGTTATAACACTTGGTATAATTCATTATAAAATACAAGATTCATTAGAATCAATATCCATGAGCCACATAATCTAAATCTTCACCAAAGGAAACAATTATAAATCATGGAATGAAAAAAATGTTTTTTCCTAGTAAATTATCTTCATCGAAAACATTTATCCAATTTTATAAAATACTATATACCTATCAAATTCATAAGATAAATTAGTAGGTAACATCCTTCTTTTTTCCATTAAAGATATAGATAATTAAACAATGATTTTGAGATCTAGACTAGAGCTCATACTTGTATAAGATATATTGTGATCACCCATTTAACATTAGCTAAAATAGGGATAAAACCATTATTAGGTTTTATCTATATTAATTTTCATCATTAATAATGTAAATTTAGTATTCAAGAATAATACATTTAGAATATCTCAATTTTCAATAGAATAATAATCATTCTTTTTCATTATTTGATTCACCAAAAAAAGAAATGGGTTCCATGTCAATGTCATTATCCATAAAGATAATTAATAAGTTTGGTACCATTGAAACATATCCATTTGTATTATAATAAACTGAAAGGGTTGACAACATTGATGAAAGTAAACTAAATTATTAGATCAATATTTATAATTTTTATTGAAATAATATTTCCAATATGAAAATAATTTTTTAGTAATTAATAATTCATAATATTTTAGGAAATGAATCATTATTTAATTTACTCATTGAAAATGAGAAATATAGCTTCAAAAATAACATTGGTGATCATGAAATGAAAATCTGTTTATGTTTTAAAATTTTAAAATAAACATTATTTTCATATATTTTGTAAAAAGATTAAAAAGTAATCAATTTGAGCTATTTTATTAAATTTCCTTTTTAAATATTTTAAAATTACATTAAATATCACATAAAATACAATAGGGATATAATTTATTTTTATAGAAAACATTTATTGAAATTTTTTTTATAATACAAGAAAATTGATGAGGAATATTTGTGATCTAAATGAAGATTCAAGATCAGTATAACTTACAGAAAACATTCTTGATGTTTATTAATTCAAAAATATATGAAATATAAATTAATAATGTGAAAAAAATCATAAAATTATTAAAAAAATAGAGTTTTTTAGTGGAATATAATTTAATGATTTTCTCCAAAATAATCTACAAAATAATCAACCATGGAAACAAATTAGACTATAAATTGAAGTATTTATAAATTTTTATATATTTTGAATAAAAATAAAAATTGAATAATATGATATTACTATTTAATTAAATCTAATTTCATAGTTAAAGATTCAAAAATTCATTAATGATGTATTATACACCTTATATATGTAAATCATTATGCACGATATGAATCATGTATTTAGAAAATGAGATTGAAAAAAATAAAAGAATTGAATTATTTATAACACATGATTCAATATACCACGAAGGATTGAAATTAGTAGAAATGTAAAATACACTTTTAATATACACATACATGATATATTATCCCTAAATTACATATAAAATCTGTTCAAAGGGAAGTGTAATCATATGATAAGAAAAGTATCAATGAATGAGAATTTAATTCAAATAGACCTTAAGAAGATCTTATCATTGAATTGAAAATTAATCTATAGAGATATTATGTGTTACAGATTTAAATACAAAAAATAGATAAAATATAAATTTAATCAATAAATTGAAAATTTCAAAAAAGAACATAATATAATAAATAAATAAGTAATATAACCAAATGAAATGAAATTGGTTGATGAAAACCATACCACTTGGTAACACGAATGGAAATTACCATGGGAGAAAATAATTTTAATTCAATATTAAAATACTATGAATATTTTAAGGCTCATTATTTTATATTCTAAATAAGTATTATATAATTAAAAAAAATTAAATTAGGTGCATAATAATAAACTATTCCAAAATAAATAGAAATTGATTTGAAATCACAGAACTTGAGAAATGGTTTCCCTATATATAAATTAATTCATGTTAAAAATCAATATCATCAATTTGATTTGTTATGGACATTTCCTGGTTTCAATACCTCATCCTTTATATATATATTAATATTAAAATGCTGACATGGTTCATGGAATAATTAGTTAATTCCATGATTGGAAAATAGAGAATGTTGTATCCATTATGACCAAAAGTATTGGTGTGTTGGACATGGTCAAAAGGGGCCATTATTCAATAATCTCCAAAATATAATTAAACATGGAATTATTAGTTTTATAAATTAATTATACTATTAAATCAAATCATGATTGATGGATATAAAAAATGTAATATATTAAAATCTTGGTGAAGGTAAGATATATGTACGGATGAGTTACATTTACCTTTTTCGATAATCATTATGGGATGATTATATATATTATGTTATCATTAAATGAGTACAATAATATCCTAAATATCATATTATTTATAAATATATTGTTATGTATCATCGATATGATGTTATAATGAATAAAAATTCATATCTCTTTGTCGTGGTGGTAGTCCACTCATACGCACAAACAACATTACGATTTTTCAATTCATGGATTGTTAATAAAATTGATGATATATTATTCATCAAAAATGATAAATATTTCATGAGTATCATATATATGCACTAAATCCCTCATTACAACCATTATTTAGTAATTCTGATAGAAAATGAATCACATTTTTTCATGAGGCGGTGGTCCTCCATACAGACGAATAATGAATTTGATTCGAATTAGATTGATTTTGGTGATGGATATAAGTTATTTAACTAACATAATGAAATTATATTTTAAATATTACATTTATTTTTCTTATATTTTCCTTTTTGGAAAATATTTTAAGAATCTGGATGTTGAATTAAAATTAAAACTTTTTATTAATAACTATACTAATTCCACTCAAATCATCTGTTGCTTTAATCCTTCTGACATAGGCGGTTGTTATTACACCATAAATAAGACCTATATTATAATGGAACTAAGATTTTATATAAATTACTACATGATATTAAGAATAAATATCGTTAAAATATAGACCAACCAACATAAATTCCATTGTATTTGGATGATTAGGTACAAAAAATTGAAAATATAAAACCAAAATTAAAACATATTCAATATAATATTTATAATGAGATATTAACTTAATTTGATCTGGTAAATATTCATAGGATAACATAAGGAATACCTAAATAAATGGATGAGTGATACATTTACAGTAATGGAATAAGAATATGATTAAAGCATAGCATATGCATTTGAAGGCGGTACATGATTACATAAAACAGTCATGGAACATAAAAATATATAAGGAAAACATATCGAAAATGGGATCATGTAATCATGTCATTATATAAGTGTGGAAACAAAATACAAAAATACATAATCATTTCTATTTATATCCACCAAGTTTATTTCACATTGAGAATCATGAGTCATGTCTAATCACCAGGAATATTGCATATGAAGGAGTATGAGTCATGGCTAACCACCACAACCATTTCACATGGAGGAACAAGAGTGAATCCCAACCACCAATACTATTTCACATGACAACTCGGGAAATTATATATTACATGTTGCATTAGAAATCTATATTTGTGAAAAAACCACAACATTTTCATGAATATGTGTTTCACATGAATAATCACTCTTAAGGGATACCCAAGGAATGAATTTTGTATGATAATCATGTCATATAGAATAACAAAATTGAATATTATAATGGTTTCATTTAAATAATGTATTTAAATCATACGTGGAAATT
The DNA here is from genome assembly GCA_963277665.1 of Viscum album. Lineage (NCBI taxonomy): Eukaryota > Viridiplantae > Streptophyta > Magnoliopsida > Santalales > Viscaceae > Viscum > Viscum album. Next base: position 1,834,561,094 of record OY728161.1, on the reverse strand, counting down.
AATAAGGGAAAATGTGAATAGTTCATTGTAAATGATTTCATACCCAATTTAATACAGTAATAAAAGTGTCGAAGAAACACTAGAAATAAAACATTTTATTGTGGTTTTAGGAAAATGTTAAAGAACATTTAAAGTATAAAAGGAATAATATATTATATAAAAATATAAATGAACCATGATTAATTTTCATGATAATTCTATTTATTTTATATAAATAACAAGGTATTAACATAGATTATGAATGCTACTTGGATATTGGTAAGAAATTGGGTAGTTCTATTTAATCGGGTTTTCTTATCAGGAAGAATTTTGAAGGGAAACGTAATGTAATATTTTTCCCATCAATTAAATATGAATGGGGAAGAATAAATAGTTTTGTAACATAAAAACATAATTTTTGAATATGTATATAATAATAAATAAAAATTACATTTTGTTCAGGAGTGAAAATGTGAATGCCAATAGAAAAAATGAAGGTTCTAGTAGAATGCCTTGCCTAATATGTGAATGTGTTCTAGACTTGAATGTAATGCCCTAGATAATTAAATTAAACACTTTAATAAATTCATTGTTAACAATTTATATATTTATTTGATTTCTTATAATTTTATTAAGTTCATTAATGTATTTTTTGTGGTATTATAAGATTTAATTTCAACATTTGGTAGGGTTTGGTTCCTTAGTTTTTAGGATTGGTTAACTTGTATACATTCATGGAAAATCATGAAAAATGATAACAGTTTTATATAATAGAAATCATATGCTATTAATGAACATAAGGAATATTAAATTTTATTTTACTTTTTTCTATATGTTTTCATGATTCATTAGATAAAATGTTTATGATAACTATTTAGATCACTTTGGAATTTTTTTTTGATCATCAAGAATTGGTTTTGTTTTACTAATAAATGTTATACATATATAAATCTTACAGAAAATTAAATAAAATTAAATACATTTATTATAATATACTTCACCGTTAAATTTTTTTTATTACCCACCTTGATTGAGGTAATGGAAATTGAAATCTCATCATTCTTGAATGGGATACATCATGAAATCAAGAATAATATTTCCATTTCTAAAAAAATTGGGGATGGAAAAAAATTGATGGTGGGGTATTCCATTAACAAAATAAAATTACAGTATATAAAAGATAATGGAATCATCATATATATTGTATAAGATGATGTGAGGATAAAAAACTAAAAAAATAAAACAAATTGAAAATTATTTAAATGAAAAATAAAGGAGTTTTTATCTCTTAAATTATTCTCCTTGAGAATATACATAGGTGAATTGGGATTGGTGTTTTGTTAAAAATAAGATCATTGATGTGTAGTAGAGTTTTTATTATATTTTGGTGTAGAATTCTAATAAGATTCATGGGTTTTCAGGATTGACAAAAAGATGTGGTGAGGGGTGGTATTTATAGTTGGAGGAGAGTGGTGTTATATGATTATTTTAATCATTTTTATTGTTTTGGCTCAAAAATATCAATAGATTGAACTTTATCATTAAATATATTAAATTAATAATGGGAACTCTAGATAATAATACTAAAATTGTCAATGACTCATGAAATAAAAAATTTAAATTATAATGTTATATACTATAAATTATTGTATTTCAGTATTCACCAAAAAATCAACAATTATATTAAAAATCCCCAAAATATATAATCATATCCATTTATCAATATTAATAATTATAAAATTGAATCAATTTTATAAAAATAATTTTCAACATATATGAAATTTAATTTTCATTTAGAATAATCATATATTTGAGTAATAATTATTTTATAATCTAAATTGATATTATAACACATTTAAAAATTAAATATGATATCATAAAAATATATTATATGAATATGAAAATAAAAAAATTAATATATGAATCTATTTTTAAAAATTAAATATTCTTTTATGTTATTTAATTGATAAAAAAAAATTTTTCTCATAAATAAAAATAGTTAATTATTCATTTTAAAAACATTATATTACTTATTCAATTATACAAATATTTCATATTTTAATTTATAAGATATGAAAATATTATCTGATTTTTCATAGGTGAGTTCACTATTCTCTTGGGTAGATTACTATTCCTAATGTTCAAATCACTATTCCTATGTTTATGTTACTATTCCAACTGATTAGGCTCATTAATTTCTACAAATACCTCTTATTTCATTTATTAATTTTTTATAATGTATCTATTGTGTTCTAATTGTAACTTTATGTTGTTTATACTATATAACATAACACATAGAATGGAATTTGTATCTATAGAAATATATTTTTGTAACATTCTTCCCCATAATAAAATTTCTCCCTCGAAATATCATTTGTTTTCAAAAATAAGGAAACAAAAAAATATTACTTTACATTAATCATAATTTAGATTTTTTATTAAATCAATGGAGTTTTAAGTCATTCCTATTAGAATATCCTTTAAAGGGGAACATTTCATACATAATAATGGTACCACATTATATTTACCAAATCCTCTAATTCTGTTTTCAAAAAAAAACTCAAGAGTCTTGGATTATATAGGTGGAAGAATCAACAAATCCTAAAAAGTATTTATTATCTATATAATTTAGAAACACATTATTGAAAATTATTTTTATATAACAATCATGAAAAGTTATCTTAAAACATATCAATTTTTTTTAATAAATCTTTTTTTGATATTTCCTGATAGATTTAAATTTCTAATTTGAAAAATATTGAATGATTGGAGGTCTCCCTTTACCAAAACATATATAAAATCATTGAGTTATTCATGTTTTTGAAATAAAGAGAAGAATTTAAAATGACCGAAATGGTACTTCCCATAGATAAAATGGGGAGAAATTTGAGAGCAAAATAATCTCTAGTATATAATACATAATCTTTGAAATAATCGAATGATGGTAGAGGTCTTTGATTCCCCATAAAGTTGTTTATATTTAATTTTTTTATTGTAAATGGTTTCAAAGACATATTATAATGGCTTTAGATTAATTGTTCCAATTATATCATAATTAAGATAGAAAAAAGTCTTTCATGATCTTAGTCCTTCCGTCATTTAACTATGAATGAGAAATAAAATTATGGATCTTTAATACATAACTAATAATTATATAAAAGGAAAATTTGAACACAGAATAAAAAAAATAAAAAAAATAAAATCCTAACTTCGTATTCCATGTGTTTCAATATAGGTTAACCATGGTGATAGAATAATCTCTAGGTTTCTGAGAAAATATTTCTACTCCTAATCTCAAAATAATCACTATACCATCCTCATATAGAAACTATAATGTCCCTAAAAATTTAAACATATTAATACATTTTTCATGAATAATTATACTTCAAATACAAATAATGGATCATAACTTTTAGTGTCTTTGGAATATTATTCCCATAAAATTGAAAGCGTGGATATAATATAAAAAAATTATTTTATCTTCATAATGTGATCATAATATCCTTAGATTGCACACATCAACATAGGATAAAATTGGGCATACATGAAAAAATAAATGATCTAAATATCCTAATAAGGGAATAATAATATGAATAATTCATATCAGGTAGGTTAGAATGAATAAAATGATGACACAAAAATGGAATGGAACATTATCATATAGAAGAATAACTTATTGAACATGGGATCATTGATATGTGAAAAAAATATACAACATGACATATGCATGAGTTAAGGATAACTAAAAATACCCTTTCACACATAGGAACATGATTCAAGGATAACCACCAAGTCTATCCCACGTGAAGGAGAATGAGTCATGGATAAATACGAATACCATTATATATAGAGGATCACGATTTAAGGATAACCAGCAGGACCATTGCACCTGATGTCTCAAGAGACTAAACATTACTCAAATCTAGGGAGAACTATCTAGGTGTAGCCATCATATCGCATTATGGAATATTTGTGCCACGTGAAGAATAAAACATTAGGGTTACCCATGGATCTAATTGGGTATCATAATCAAGTTATATTGCATAAAAAGGAATATCATAATGGTTTCCATTAATGAATGTATTTAAACAATAAATAATAATCTATAAGAAATTTCTTGCATAGATCATTATACGTTATGTCAATTTAAATTAAATACTTTTAAAAAATAGTGTTTATGAATGATTAGAAATTAAAAATTTTAGTGTGGTTTAAGGAAAATTTTTAAGGGAATCTAAAGATGAAAATGAATAATATTTCTTATAAGCCCATTAATTATAAAAGATAAATTTTCTTGATAATTTTATTTATTATATAAGAATAATTAGGGATGAAAATTAATAATTTATTTTACTTGAAATTGTAATGAAATTATGTAGTTCCATTTAATTGCGATTTTTAATTAAAAAGAATTGAAAATGGAGAATTAACTAGCATGTATTTCAACGTAAATTATAGAAAACATGGGAAATATACATAATATTAGACCATAAAAACATTATTTACATTAATTAAAAAAGAATAATGTATTTATATCAAAAGGATGATAGAGATAAAGGGTAACCTAATGGAAAAAATTGTGGCTCAGATAGAATCACTTGCCTTATCTATGAAAGTGTTATACACTTGAACATAATATCTAGGATATTGAATTTAAATCCTTTAATTAATAAACTCATAACAGTTTTAGATATATTTTATTTTTCATAATTTTACTAAGTTCATTTATGGGATTTTTTAAGACTTTTAATATACAATTTCATCATTCATGAGTGTTCGTTTTGTTGGTTTTCATGATTGGTTCACTTGTATATATTTATAGAAAATCATGTAAAATTAGAATAGATGTATCAAATTGAAATTATATTTTATTAATGCACATAAATAATATAAAATTTTCTAATACATATTTTTTTCAGATGCAAGGAGTATTCATTAGATAAAACTTCAATCTTAACTGTTTAGATTAATATAGAATTTTTTTATCATCAAAAACTAGTTTTGTTTTATTAATTAATATTATCCACATATGTTGGTTCTAAAAATTTAAAAATATTAAATAAATATTTTATAATTTGGGTTAACCATTAAGAATTATTTTATGAAAAACCATTAAGGTGGTAACTAGAATTAAAATCTCAACATCCTTGAAGGTGATTAATCAACACATAAAGGCCGATGTTCACATTGTTATAACCAAATGATAGAGGAAGAGAATTAATTAATTTTTTATATTAACTAGATAAAATTAGATTATATAAAATATAATAGTGTTATCGTATCTCATGGAGGGTTTGAGGTGATGAGAAGAAATAAAATTATAAGAAAACAAGTTGAAAATAAATTAAAGGAAAAATAAAGAGGGTTTTCCAAAAAATATTATCCATGAAAATATCCTTATGGGTATAGGGTTTGTTATATTATTGATACCATTGGATCATAGAAAAGTGGGAGAGTATTTTAAAGAGTCTTTCATAATTTTAGGATAATTATCTTGGCTTTTAGGTGTAAGGATAAGAGGTAGTGTGGGTTGGTTTTTATAGTGGTTGGAGAGTGGTATTTTTTGATTATTTATTCATTTTTTAATTATTTTTGATCAATACAACCAATATTTTTAACATTATGGAAAAATTAATTAAATAAATATTTAAATTTTAAGATTATAGAGCTTTTATAAGTATTGACTAAAAAAAATAGTGAACTCACATATAATGTGATATAACATAAATTATAATATTACACATTTTAACAAATATTAAATGAATTTATTAGCATCCAAATAATTCACCCAAATCATTTTTTAGTGTTTAAAATTAATAAATTAAATCAATTCAATGAAATTTATTTTCTATATATGATAAAATTTATTTTTAACTAAAATCATTATTTATTCAAAATTACTAATTTTAAAATGATAAAAGGTTTTATAACACATTGTGAAGTTAATTATGGTATAATAAAATTATATTATAAACATTAAACATTAAAATATTAATTTATTAATATTTTTTTTGAAAAAATTTTCTTTTATGAAGTTAAATTAATTATACATTTATAAATAAACACTTTTGACTAACAAATATTCCAATTAATAATTTATCTTAAATAATAAAATTAATCACTTTTTTGATGATATAAATATATAATATTTTTATATATATTATTTCCATATTTTAATTATACATTTATTTGTGATGGTATCATTCTATTGGATGGATTACTATTCTTAATAGTTACATTACTATTTCAATGGTTGTGTTACTTTTTAAATGGTTCAGTTTCCAAAATTTCATGAAATACCTATTCTTTCATTTATTATTCATTTATAAAGTACATATTGGTTTCTAAAAATTTATTCCTGACAAATATTCTTTCATATTTTTTTGATTTTAATATTTTTAAAATAATTTATTTTATTTTTCAATTTGTTGAATAATTACCGAGCCAACATTGGATATGATTTTAGGTTAATTATTTTTTAAATAAAAAATTATAAATAAATTACCAAAAAAATAAGCCTTTTAGACTTCAATAAATATTTAAAATGGAATTAATCTAATGTTTATCCCTCTAAAAAATATAATTGTTTTTAGAAGTGAGAATATAATATCATTGGCATTATATTCACTTAAATTTTACAACGGTCAAAATCCAGTCCTAATTTCAATTGAAGGAAACATATTATATATTATTATAATTATGTATGATATATATTAATATAATAAATTCATTATGGTTTTTATGGTCAATTTTTATCTATTATTAATTTACATTTAACATTAATTACCATTATTAACCATTATAGTGTTAAAAATTATTAGGGTTTCAATTAAAATTGATGAAAACAATAAGGAAAATATTTAGAAAATTCTCACCTCAAGATTAAAAAAATAAAATCCATTTGTGAATATTTTATAATGAAAAGTGACATTGATTAATTTTAAATTAAACTAGTAAAATGTGATGAAAAATAGATTTTTTAGATAATACCCATTAATGTATAATAATATCTGTACTAAATTAATTGGTATTATTTTTAAAATCACAATAATTGGAATATATTGAATAAAAATGAAGCTATAAAAATTTTAAAGTGTTTAATAACAAATTTTTAAATTGTAAATAAATTAAGTGAAAAAATTAATAAATTAAAAATATGTAATTTACTCTATTCGTTCAAAAATAAATCTTATTGGAAAAACATCAGACTTTCCATAATGGATACTTTTGATTTTATAATTTCAATAGTTATACTTATTTTATCATATAAAATATATAAAATTTCAATAATTATATTATATTATTCCTTCATAAAAATTATATATTTTCTAATGAAATCATACCATTAAAAAATAAAATTGATTTACTAAAAATTTAGTTATTATTTACAAATAATTAATGAATAAATTTTTATTTGTTAGAATATATATATATATATATAGTAAAACCTAATCATACTGTCTAATTTAATTTCTCTGGGATAATAGTCACATTTAAATTATAATATTTTCTTGTTTGATTAAGCTCTTTGGAATGTGTCGTATATCTTATGAAACGTATGATCATTATTTTAATGTCTCTAGATATTAATTTCTCCCGAATAGTAAAAAAATAATAAATTTTTTCCTCGAAATAAGACATTGGCCATGTTAGTCAGTGGATTGACATTTCAAAATCCTACATCTTAAAAAGGGTTAATAAAAGTTCTTTTTGATAAAGGATATTGTGATGTAAAAACCATCAGTTAGAAATTTTCAAAATAATGGATACATGTTGGAAACCACTATTGTTGATTGAAAATATGGACATGAATGAAAAAATAATTCCCCAAGACTGATAAATAGTTATAGATTCCTTGTTTATGAAAAATTTAGCCACCGTAAAATTATAATCTTTTGATTTTTTAAAAGAATATAAATCTATCATAATTAGAGGTAATATGATAATATATTTGTTTCAAGATCCAGTTACCTAGATTTGTGTAATTTCTTTACTATCTACACTAAAATTCTAGGGAAATATAATTACATGAAAAGAATAATTTTATCCTTTATTTTATTTCTACCTGAATAATCTTAATGAAATGATGACTCTCAAAATGAAGTATTTTACAGTTGAACAACTGAAATAAAATTCTAAAACATTACATAATTCCAAAATGTGATAATTATTTATTATTATGATATTTATAATTTAACCAATCAAAATTTTTATCCCATGTTATGATATCTCCCTAAATGAATATTCTTTTATATAAAAAAATTCATTAATATCAAAAATTCAGATGTATTAACTAATGTATATTCATAATCAATCTAAAAGTAGTTATCCGTAAAAATATTCAAAATATTCATCAAAAATCATGAGAACAAATGATAATAATTATTTAATGACACATTATCCCAAAATATATATACATTTTTTCATCCAATAATATTTTTCACTCATAATTTAATATTCCAAAAAAGGTATATTCCCCAATCATAATGTCTTAAAAATTATGCTTACCGAATCCCTAAATAGACAAAATCACAAACGAGACAAATTATGATCTTATATGATTCCAACATCTATTTTAACCTTAAATAATAAAATAATAATTTATGCTAAACTGATGGGTTACATATACCTCAACTAAGAAAAATGGATACCATAATACATTTAGTAAATATAATATATCCTCAACTAAAAACAAAATGGGGTGTATAAGACATTTATATTGTGATCATATTTAAACATATAGACCCATGATTTCAGATGTATCAGTTTGACTTCAAGGAACAAGGCTTCAGATGAGGATTCAGGGCATGCACATTCAGTAGAGTAGAGTTAACCAAATTTAGAAAAATAAGAGGTTAATACTTTTCCATCAGTACCAAGCCTGTGCAGCTTTGGGTTGGTTGGCTACTGAGCATCCATGTAAAGGTGGAGTGCTGATATCATGGCATATGCTATGGAGGAGTAGTTTCAAGTTTTCTTGTCTTTTCGACTCCCTCTAAGACCTATAGGTCATGATATTTTCTCTAAGCCTTTGGGCCTTTTATGGGTTCCACCTCACCCCATGAAAGTTTTATTATCATAAATAATAAAAAATGATGGAATGTGGGTCATTCCAACCGACCCATGATTTTATGAATTTTTTTGAGAAAACATCAACTAAATAATTCTTTTTCAACAAAGTGGTATAAAACAAACTCTAATACTAATGGTAAGAGACCTGAACCCACACCCTTGGATATGGGGATAAAACATTAACATTAAATTTATGGCATTTATTACAATAAATGTGATCATATTTTACACCTAAATTCCCCATATAAAACATAGAAAATCTACAGATGATATTATATCACTTATACTCCAAAATACTATTATGTGTTATGTTTTAGATATTTTCTGAAATATCTTACATAAAAGTAAATGGTAACATCTATAGATTATTTTTTCCACTATAACATGATTTTCTTATCCTATATTCATCCATCAACATATCCCTCAATATTTTTAACATATAAATCCCTTTCTAGTTCAAAATAAATTAAAATCATTCATCATAACACATGGAATATGAAACATAAGAAGGGTGAGATCAAATTCCAAGTAATTTTAATCATAATCATTAACAATTGAAATCCACATATGAGAGTAAGATGCGAATTTTGGTGTAATGACATAATCATAGTTCATTATCATAAAATATGATAATTCATTACCCATAATTCCTTGATCATCAATCACGAATCATGTAATAAGTCTCTAATAATTGAAAGATTAATTACAATAAAAATTTGTGATCCACGTTATGTCAATATTTATGGTGTGTAACATTTATAACCAATAAAATGAATAAAAAAATGTATTGGTATATTGTTTCATTTTCAACATAAATTTTTCCAGACCCTTAACTAAAATAAATACATTTCATCTAAATATAAACTCTAAAAACTCTGGTAACAACCTCCTTCTAGACTCTATAGAAAGAGAAAATCACCCAATGCACTAGAGAGTTATAATGGGGATCATCCTTCATCTAAACTATATCGGTCTCACTCATTCCACATTAGATATTATTTTGTTAAAAAATTTATAACATTCATATCATGTTAACTGATTCATTATATTTAATTTCAATGTACTGTTCTTGAATAAATAAATTAGAATCATTCACTTTTCAACATAACAATAACTTTTTTTTTAGACCGTGATTCAACCATGAAAATGAAATGGTATCACTACCAATCTCATAATCTATCAAGAGAAAGAATATGGATACTTCCATTATAAAATATATGATTTGGTGGGTATCTAATAAAAATGGATGTCAATATTGATGAATTGAATTACCAATAATTGATCATTAATCCAAATTAGGTTGAATAGAGTGGGATACTCTTTTCATTTTGTAATCATTAAAAATAAATATTCTTTTCCAACAATTTTTATAGGGGTAAAAAGTGAAAAATTTGAATGATGTTAAGATATATTTTTTAAATTTTTTTTTTAAAAATGTAAATGATTATTTAAAATATTTATTGGAAATTATAAATATATTGATAAATTTATAAAATATATAAATATTCCAAAAAAATAATAATACAAGATTAGAATCACCTAAAAACTACATTAATGATGTTTATTTAATAAATAAGTGGGGGAATGGAAATAAACATCTGAAAAACCTTCATAACCATATGAGAATAAGAAAAATGTGGTTTTAAAGAATAATATCATATTATAGTTTCTAAAAGAGAATTGAAATAAAATATCTCAAAAGGAAATAATATTTTTTGATATTAAATCTACCACTTTCATAAAATTTTGAAATAAATGTAATTGAATGATATAATATAATATAGATCTATAAATAAATTGAATTTCAGGAATTAATATTACAAAATTAATTCATGAAGTATTGTGTACATAATTTTTCATGACCCGTCCCCCGGGGCCCGTGTCGTTACTCCCCCAAGCCTACCATCCATCCTAGACAAAAGGCTAATAACTCACAGACCGAGCGTCTGATTGATGTAACGTCTATTGAGTAGAGACCCCTATTATTTGGAGGTCCTTTGTGATACTTCTACATGAGACTTAGTGAAATTTTGAGTATCGACATGTAGCTCATGGAGCACACCCTCCCGGTGATGAGTGAGAAGATTGCAGAGACCTAGTATCTGGATGAGACATGACGACTGATGATCGATCAACTCAGAGTGATTCAGATGGACCAGTGGGGAGCGCTTGGTTGTCGCAGCAGACCCATGGTAGATGAATGCTTGGTTGTAGTGGTACACTTATGGTACTCGATAGAAGGAGTACCTCTGTAGGTTATGAGGGGGAGCACATAGTTGTAGAGGGTGACCCATGGTGGGGAGTGCCTCTGTGTGAGCGCGAAATAAGCACAGTACTCGATAGGTGGAGTACCTCAGCATTCCAAGGATATTGGGAAGCATCAGTTGTAGCGGCTGGCCCAAAGTACTCGACAGAGGAGGTGTTCTCTAGCAGCTGTGGTTTCGACATCATGAATTAAAATCCTAGTTTGAGCTATGTCAATGAATTTTGTGTTTTCCTAATGATTGAGATTGGTTTATAGATAACTTAGGTATATGTATGGGAATATTCATATGTAATGGTTATCCGATGATTTCATATTTTGTGGTTTATCCTTGTTGGATTTTTGTGAGACCTTGCGGGTCTCGGCGTCCCTACTGAGTATCGTTAGACTCACCCCTGAATGGGCTATGCCCGCACCTCGTTGTGTTTGATTTAGATGACAGATAGCACTGATGGAGGCTGAGAGCACTAGGACTGGACGGTACCTGGAGGTGGACGATACGACGAGTTGGTACACAGAGCAGACAGAAAGATGTGGAGTGCTGAGGTTTCCATTTGTACATACCCTTCAGGTAGGAACCGTAGAGGATGATCCGGGAGCTGCTCTTTACCTTTTAGTTGTTTGTCCATTTTTCAGTTGTACTTTTACTTTACTTTTGGACATGTATTTCCTGCCCCTTTTACTTTCCATCACTTTATGTGTATAGTGTTTACTTAGTGTTTTGCTTCCTGTTGTGTACTCTGATTTGTTTGTTTACAATTATAAAATAAATTCCTTCCTAGTTTAGGGATATACTCCTTTGGTTCTAGTCACCAGCCCCTGGCCTATTGAAGGCGTGATTGGGGTAGTTACGACACGGGCCCTGGGGGATGGGTCATGACATAATTAATGGAAATCATGGCGAATTATATGAATCATCTCACAGAAAAATGAGATTGTGACAAATGAAACCGTTGGCAATTTTATAAAATTTTATTCAATATAACATGCAATATAGAACATAAAAGGAACATAAAATACCTTGAGAATTAATATTCAGGGAGATTATTTGAACCAAAATAATATACAAAATTAGAAATAGAATATGTATCAAAATAGTTAATTTCACACATAATATTCTCATAATATAATAAATGTTGTAGTGAAATAACACAGGGAAACAAATTTTAGTTATGAAAATAGTACCACATGGTAACTTTCATATAAAATACTATTGTATGAAATAATTTGAATTTTATTAAAATAACATTATATTTTAATGATTCGGGATATGACATGTAAACAGGGAAGTATATTAACCTCATTAAATAAATTATTTTCAAAACATTAAAACACTCATCAAAGAAAGAAAATTTGGATAAAATCTATTTCTAAGGATTTATAATTCTATGTATCTATCTTAACTTCTAAATAATAAAATCTCATCCATAACATTATTTTATATTAACATTTAAAAATTATAACCCCTTATCAATAAAAAAATATTTAATTTTTCATAATATTTAATTACATAATCGACTATATCAACATTACATTCAATAATAAAATTTTGTCCATAATTTCAAAACAAGTTCTGTGTTCTTTCAATGGAAAAAATGGGTAATGTTTCACCATATCTAGAATAATAATAATTAAATAATTATAAAATTTTTACCAAATTATACATTATAAATCATTAATGACTGTTATGAAAAATGAACTATTTCAGAATCATTGATACCGTAGGCTATAAGTGCACATGTGTAACATTTCCATATTTCAATGAACATTTTTGGAATGTAGTTATGGGTTATTTTAGCACTGTATAAATTTAAAAATATCATTAATACCCTATTATTTTTTTATATGAACATATATATATATATTTAATGTGATTTTCAGATGAAAAATGATTCCAATCACTTCGTGGTGGTGGTATTCCACTCATATGCACAAATGAAATTATAGATTTTTTGTGTATACAATGTTTAAAAGATAAATAAAATATAATTTTTATAGAATGAAATACAATACATAAACCTCACATATATACATTATATCCAAAATTTAACCCTACTATGGTTAATGGGGATGTAAATCAAATTATATCAGTACATGAGGTGATAATCCTCTGTACAAATCCTTGATGAATTCCATTCAAATTTGATGGAGCATGAAGATGGATATAAGTTATGAAACTAAAATAAATAAATAAAATTACATTTAACTTAATTATTTTATTATCCTAGTATTGATAAAAAAATTTAAGGAGTTTTAAGAAAAAATAAAATGAAAATTATCGATTAAGAAATATATATATTCTTTGAAAAATATTATTTATTTACACCTTAGGAGCCCTATAGTATTTATTATTCCCAAAACAAGTAATCTACAGTAGAAAAGGGGATTTTAATTAGAAATTATTTTAAAAACAATTTATACAAAATGGTTCTTTATTTATGAATAAATAAGAATAAAATGTTCCAATTTATATGAGTTAAGAGGTTGGTTTTCGAAATTATTAAAATATCAAAACAAATTAAATTATTTTTCGTGTAAAAATTGATCCAATTTGATAAAATTTGAGGATAATATTATGTGAAGTATAAAAATACACAATTATTAATATTTGGACTATTTTTTGTCACATTTTTACAATTATCTTGTTTAATCATTCTTTAACTATTTTTAAAAATATGATGGTAAATATTTTAACCTTAACTGGTTAATATTGTTTATATAAATAGAAAAATGATATAAATGGACCATGATTAATGTCTATAAAAATTCCCCATTCACATGGATGAATATAATAAGGTATGTATATCCCATATTATTAATAATAAATAAAATTTGATATGATATTGACACATGTTGTAGATCCAAACTTATGAATTTTTTAATGAAAAAGAGATATTATTACATAGTGTGTATTTATATTTATGGTTTCCTTCCATATAAGAAAACATATCTTTATAGGATCTATGATGGGATATGATGTTTCAATATTTTTTTATTTGTATTAATCTCAAATATTGGGAAAATTATATATCATTTCATGGAAGAAAACTTTTAGATGATTGAATAATTATGGAGACTATTTTAATGGATATAGTAGGCCTGACATATAGTTTAGAGATTTGATAGGGAATAAATGATAAAAGAAAAAAAATAAATTAAATATACTTCTTTTTTACAATATTATGATTTAATGTTATTTTCCTAATGTATTAAATTTTTTATTTCAATAGTATAACTTATAATTTATCACCAATGTTTTTATTTATGTTTCTTGAATTTTTTTTGGGATATTCTAGTTGATATATTGACTCATAAAATATAAAACTACAAAGTTTATATGTTCCATGTAGTAGATAATATATTCCTTAGGTTTATCACATATTAAATGATTCTTATTTGTAAATATTATTTATTAAATTAGGATTTAATTATTAATAGATGATGTTGTAATTTTAAAAAATAAAACATAAAAATATATTTATTATTTTTACTCAATTTCTAGTTGACAGTTCATCCACTGTAATTATCTATCCTCTAAAAATCACTCTTATATTTTAGAAGAATAATTGGGAGATCTAATCACCATGTTAAAATTTGTCCCTTTAAGATTAATGAAAATATGATCTCATTATTAAAACTACATTAAAGTGTATATCATTTATCTATACTTATAGTCAAATATTTTTAATCAATGATTGTACATAATCTATATCATGTCAAGATGATATATAGGATTATGATTTTAGATTCTTCAAGAAATGATCACTAAAAAATAATTGAAATACTTTATCAAAAAATCAAACAACTTAATGGGTCGATTTCATTTACATGATAAAATTCATCCACATGGGATCCTTGGGTTGCAATAGGTCATGATTTATCATTAATGATAATTTAATGACATCCTTCCATGAATAATTTTTATTAAATCATAGTGTTATATACCCCATTAGTGTTCTCAGTTCATAATATAATTACCTATGAAATCATGTGATAAATTAATTTGAAATAATAATATTAATTAATTAATTTGATTATAGGGCCTCTCAAAAGTCCCAAAGGCTCGAACACCGATTTTATATGAGGTGGAATAGTTGATTAATGTCCATCCAAAGATCAAAATCATAACAAAACTATTTCTTAATGTTTTATAAGTTAATGAAAATAATATTCAAGGATAAAAAAATTGTTAATATATATATAACTATATATTGAAATAGTGGTAAGGCGGAAGGGAATGTTCCATGATATTTTATCTCCTCACAAATAGCTAGAATAGTACATTATAGGGATTCATTTATTATATATGATATACTAAAAACACTAAAAAATCATTATATTATAGAGAAATCTATGTGATCAAAAATTATTATTTTTACTTTTCATAATATTGTTAGATAATTATAGATATTATTGAGAAATCCATTTTCTATTCCCTCTAAATTAAGTCATGGTATATTGAACTTACCATTATTAATTCATTTTTATAAAAATATGTCGTAATATATTTATATTTGAATAATATAAGGGTTTTGTGTCACACATTGATGTTTCTTTCAGGTTTTTAGATCAATTTTTTGAATATTTTTCATTTGGGAAATTTCGCCTGTCATTTTTAGTGCATTTTTGAATTTTTTATTTATTTCTAGGAATTTAATCAATTTCATAATTATTAGAGAAAATCATGTTGGTCTAGCATAGAAATTGTCCAACTTGTGTTGGAGACTCAATGGAATTTTCATTATTTGGAGAATAGATATTATGAACCCTATGGAATATGCCTCAATCCATAAATAATTTGATGGAATGGTGATGTATGTTTAGTACTCATTTTATCAAACCATGATACAAAATTGAATACCTCATATAGTATCCTAGATAGGTAAAGATGGTTGGTGAATTTATTTAAAAATAATTGGAATTAATATAATGAATCCATAATTTTATTTTCTATCCCAATACAAATGTTTTAATTCTGAAATATTTTACCTAAAATTTAAATCATTCTTTTTTATAATAGATGATCTCTACAGGTTATATTTTCACTTAAATCCTTCAGTCAACATGTATTATTATGCCAAATACAATATTGAATCTCCATCGATAAGTGAAACATTGATTAGATATTGAATTCAGTATTACTCATCTCTCTCTCTCTTCCCCCTTCTTTTAGTGTCGTAGATACTTCTATGGTGTATTGATCTAGAATTTTATTTGTGGATATAGTTTCTATGATTCTAATATTTTTGATATTATCCCATAATCATTTCTGGATTTTTGATCCTTATTGTGTAATTATCTATCCTATTATTTAGTTATTTTGAATCATATGAAAATTCCAATCAATTGAAATCATTATTCCATTTATGAATTAAAATTGGTTTCAATTCCATATACAGAAATATTTTTGATTCTTGAAAAATATTATTAAATTTAATTAGGTTTGTTGAAAAATTCTTTTAAAAGCATTTGAAAAATAAATATTTATTTCCAATTATTGTATTTTGAATTAAAATTTTATGATTTAATTAACCAAAATTTTTATGATCCTTGATATATGAATGCATGAATTTTTTATGTTTTTTAAAGGAAATTATTTTCTTTTATAATCATGTTTTTTTTGTTAAACCATTTTATATTAGTTTTTCAAATTAAATTTTAAATTATTAAATCTTATTTCGGGCATCTTGAACAATGATTGATGAAACTAATATAAGTTTAATGTTTTTGCAATTGACTGTTCATTTGAAGCACATAAGAACATATAATGTCTGTAGTAGAACAAGATATGTACTATTGGTTTATATTACCTTCACTTATCATATATTTATTAATAAAATGTAAAAATAATGTTGATGAATGACTGGAGTTTAATCTCTGTGGTGTACCCCTTCCCCCTTGGCCTAATATGTAGGGAAATTTGATGACATGGATTTTCATTTCATGATGATACATGAGGATCTTCAAACCTTGTTATAATTAACTTTGAGACATAAAAATGTGGTTCTATGACTAAAAATGATTAAAACATGTTGATTATTATGAAATTATTTATTCATATCTTTGAATGTAAATTCATATTGATGGTAATTTTTTAAATCTTTGTAAAATGATGTTAAATTAATATGAAATTAAAAGTTCAAAAACATATTATAATTCCATTCTTTAATAAAATGTTTTAATAATTATATTATTATATATAAAATTACTATGTAATTCCAGGTGGTATCCAACTATTATTGTGTTTCCCATGCCGATCATTTTCCATTGTAAAATTAATGAATTTCAATTTATGGTTCTCTAACAACCCTAAATCATCACTGAAGGATCTAAATCAAAAAACATTATAAATATATTTAGTTTTTTGAAATATTTTAATATGGACAATCCTATCCAAATTATTTCAATCAAAATAGACAACAGATTCAATAAACATTCAACCACATACCAAAGTACATTTTTTATTAGAAAAAACATACATAAAACCCACATAACATCAAAAGAATATTTTTCCCAATATACCTATATTTTCACATTTAATATCATTTATTCAAAGTATCCCCTAAATTTCATTATGTATAAACAATTTGTAGTCACAATATCATTTAAAATCTTTCTTTATTAACAAATAAATTCCAAAATTAAGAAGTGTGATATCAAATTCTATGTTAGGGTATAAGTAATCACTAACAATTTAATGCCATTAGCGAATAAGATGACTATAAGGGTTTTCTGAAATAATTATAGTGAATGAGTGTAATATAATAGAATTATTACCCCTCATTATCTATATATTTAGATATAATAACTGGTATAATTTATTAAAAAATACAAGATTCATTAGAATCAATATCCATGAGCCACATAATCTAAATCTTCTCCAAAGGAAACAATTATAACTCATAGAATGAAAAAAATATTTTTCCTAGTTAATTATCTTCTTCTACTATATTTATCAAATTTTATAAAATACTCTATACCTATCAAATTCATAGGATAAATTATTAGGTAACAACCTCTTTTTTTCTATTAAAGATATGGATAATTACACAATGCTTCTGAGATCTATACTGGATCTCATACTTGTATAAGATATATTATGATCACCCATCCATCATTATCTACAATAAGGTTAAACCTTCTGATTATGTTTTATCTATATTAATTTTCATCGTTAATAATGTAAATGTACCATTCATCAATAATACATTTAGAATCACTCAATTTTGAATATAACAATAATCATTCTTTTACATTTTTATTGATTCACCAAATAAAAGAAATGGGTTCCATGTCATTCTCATAATCCATGAAGATAATTAATAAAGTTGGTACAATTGAAACAAACCCATTTTGTATTATAATAAATAGAAAGGGTTGACCATATTGACGAATGTAAATTAAATTATTAGATCAATAATTATACATTTTAGTGAAATAATATTTCAAGTATGAAAATAAATTTTTAGTAATTAATAATTCGAAATATTTTATGAAATGTATCAATATTTAACTTAATCATTGAAAATAAGAAAAATAGCTTCAAAACTAATATTAGTGATCATGGCATGGAAATCTGTTTATGTTTTAAATGTTTAAAATAAAAATTATTATCATATATTTTGTAAATGGAGTAAAAAGTAGTCAATTTGAGCTATTTTATTAAATTTAGTCTTTAAATATTTTAAAATAAGATTAATAATGATTTAAAATAAAATAAGGTTATAATTTATTTTTATAGAATATATTTATTGAATTTTTTTTAGAAAACAAGAAAATCGATGAGGAATATTTGTTATCTAAAAGAAGATACAAGATCAGTACAACTTACAGAAAACATTCTTGATGTTTATTCATTCCAAAATATATGAAATATAATTTAATAATGTGAAAAAAATCATAAAATTATTATAGTAAAATAGAGTTTTTTAATGGAATTTTATTTAATGCTTCCCTCCAAAAGAACCTTCAAAATAATCAACCATGGAAACCAATTTGACTTTAAATTAAAGACATTATCAATTTATAAATATTTTGAATAAAACTATAAATTTTATAATATGATATGAATATATAAATGAAAGTAATTTCATAGTTAAAGATTCAAAAAATCATTCTTGATGTATTATACACCTTATACATGTAAATCATTATACACAATATGAATCATGTATCCAGAAAATTACATTGAAATAAATAAAACATTTGGATCATTTATAACACATGATTCAATATATATAAAGGGATTAAAATTATTATAAACATAATATATCCTTTTAATATATACATCCATGATATAGTATCCCATAATTACATATAAAATCTGTTTAGATGGAAGTGTAATCATATGATAAGAAAATTATCAATGAATGAGGATTTTATTCAAATAGGCCTTAAGAAGATCTAATCATTGAATTTAGAATTAATCTATAGATATATTATGTGTAACAGATTTAAATCCTAAAAAATAGATAAAATTAATCAATAAATTGAAAATTCCAAAAAAATAAAAATTACCCTTGGAGTAAATAATTTGAATTTAATATTAAAATTCTATGAATGTTGTAAGACTCATTATTTTATATTATAAATAAGTATTATATAAATCTAATAAATGAAATTAGGTGCATAATAATAAACTATTCCCAAATAAACAGAAATTGAGATGAAATCACATAACATGAGAAAACATTTTCATATATGTAAATTAATTCATGTTAAAAAACAATATCATCATGTTGGTTTATTATGGAAATTTATTTGTTTCAATCCCTTATCCTTAATCTATATATTAATATTTATATTATGACCTAGTTCATTTCATAATAAGTTAATTCCATGTTTAGAAAATAGAGAACCTTGTATCCATTATGACCGAAAGTATTGGTGTGTTATACATGGTCAAAAGGGGTCATTATTTAATAATCTCCATAATAAGATTAAAAACAGAATTATCAGTTTTATTAATTAATTATACTATTAAATCAAATCATGATTGATGGCTATGAAGAATGAAATATATTAAAATCTTGGGGAAGGTATGATGTATGTACGGATGAGTTACAATTCCCTTTTTCAACATTAATTATATGAAAATTATATATATTCTTTTATCATTAAATGAGTACAATAATATCCCAAATATCATATTATTTATAAATATATTGATATATATCATCCATATGATGTTATAATGAAAAAAAATTCATATCGCTTTGTCGTGGTGGTAGTCCACTCATTCTCACAAACAACATTATTATTTTTCAATTCACATATTGTTAATAAAATTTGTGATATATTATTTCTAAAAAATGATAAATATTTAATGATTATCATATATATTTACTGAATCCCTCATTACAATAATTATTTAGTAATTGTGACATAAAATGAATCACATTTTTTCATGAGGCAGTGGTCCTCCATTCAATCAAATAATGAATTTGATTCATAGTTGATTGATTTTGGTGATGAGTAAAAGTTATTTAACTAAAATAATGATATTATATTATTTTTATTATTTTTATATTTTTATATTTTTCTTTTGGAAATTTTTTTATGAATTGGGACGTAGAATTAAAATTAACACTTTTTTTGATAACTATTCTAATTCCACAGACATTATCTGTTCCTTTAAACCTTACGACTTAGAAGGTTTTTATTACACCATAAATAAGACCTATATTATATTGGAACTAATATTTTATAAAAATTACTACCTGATATTAAGCATAATTATCATTAAAATATAGACCAACCAATGTAAATTCCATTGTATTTGGATGATTTGTTATATAAAACTAAAAACATAAAACCAAAATTAAAATATATTTAATATAATATTTATAATGAGATATTAACTTAATTTGATCCCTTAAATATTCATAGGGTAATATAAGGAATACCTAAATAAAGGGATGATTGATAAAATTATAGTAATGGAATAAGAATATGATTAAAGCATAACACATGTTTTTAAAGGCATGACATGATTACATAAAAAAGTCATGGAGTATAAAAATATTGAAGAAAAACATATCAAAAATAGGATCATGTAATCATGTAAACATATAAGTGTGGAAAAAAATACAATAAGACATAATCATTTTTATTTCTATCCACTAAGGAAATTTCACATTGAGAAGCATGAGTCAAGTCTAATCACTAGGAATATTGCATATGAAGAAGCATGAGCCATGGATAACCACCACAACCATTTCACATGGAGGAACAAGAGTGAAGCCCAACCACAAATACCATTTCACATGATGCCTAATGATATTATAAATTATCTGATGCATTGGAGATCTATATTTTAACTAAAAACATAACATGTTCGTTAATATGTGTTTCACATGAATAATCAATCATAAGGGTTACCATTGATTGAATTGTGGATGATAATCATGTCATAGGGAATAACAAAAGGGAATATCATATTAGTGTCATTTAAATAATTGATTTAAATCATATATGGACATTAATACGGGAAAATATGAATACTTCATTGTAAATGATGTCATACCCAAGTTAATATAGTATAAAAAGTGTCGAAAAAATTCTATAAGCAAAACATTTTATTGTGGTTTTAAAAAAATTTAAAGAACATTTAATGTGTAAAAGGAATAATATTTTATATAAAAACATAAATAAACAATGATTTATTTTCATTATAATTTTAATTATTTTATAAGAATAACAGGGTATTAAAATATATTATGGATGTTACTTGGATATTAGTAAGAAATTGGGTAGTTCTGTTTAATCGGGTTTCCTTATCAGGAAAAATTTAGAAGGGAAACTTAATGTAATATTTTTCCCATCAAAGAAATTGGAATGGGGAAGAATAAATAGTTTTGAAAAAAAACATAATTTTTAATATGTATATTATAATAAATAAAAATTACATTTTGTTAAAGAGAGAAAATGTGAATCCCAAAGGAAAAAAACGAAGGTTTGGGTAGAATGCTTTACTAAATATGTGAATGTGTTATAGACATGAATATAATGTCCTAGATAATGAACGTAAACACTTTAATAAATTAATTTTTAATATTTTATATATTTATTTTATTTATTATAATTTTACTAAGTTCATTTATTTCCTTTTTGAGGTATTATGATATTTAATTTCAGCATTTGGTAGTGTTTGGTTCCTTGGTTTTTAGGATTGGTAAAATTGTATACATACATAAAAAACATGAAAAATGAGAATAGTTTTATAGAATATAAATCATATGTTATTATTGAACATAATTAATATTAAAATTTCTTTTGATTTTTTCTTTATGTGTTCATGATTTATTAGATAAAATGTTAATGATAACTATTTAGATGATTTTGGCATTTTGTTCGATCATCATGAATTGGTTTTGTTTTATTAATAAATTTTACATATATATAAAAATTACAGAACAGTAAATAATATGTAATACATTTATTATAATATATTTCACCATTATAAATTTGTTTACTATCATCCTTGATTGAGGTAATGGAAATTGAAATCTCAACTTCCTTGAATGGGATGAATCATGAAATCAAGAATGATGTTTCCATTTTTAAAAAAATGGGGAGGGGAATAGAATTGTTGGTGGGTTATTCCATTAATAAAATAAAATTATAGTATATATAAGATAATTGAGTCATAATGTATATTATAAAAGGTGATGTGAGGATAAAAAAATAAAAGAAAAGAAAAGAAATTGAAAATTATTCAAATGAAAAAGAAAGCGGTTTTTATCTCTTAAATTATTCTCCTTGAGAATCTACGTAGTTGAATTTGGATTTGTGTTTTATTAAAAATAAGATCATTGATGTGAACTAGATTATTCATTTTAGTATGGGGTATAATATGGATAAGATTAATGGATTTTGTTGTTCGACGAAAAGATGTGGTGAGGGGTGGTATTTATAGTTGGAGGAGAGTGGTGCTATATGATTATTTTATTCATTTTTTATGGTTTTGGCTTAATAATATCAATAGATTGAACCTTATCATTAAATTTAGTAAATTAAGAATGGGAGCTCTGGATAATAATACTAAAATCATCAATGAATCATGATATAATAGGTTTAACATATAATTTTATATACCGTAAATTACTGTATTTCAGTATTCACAAAAAAATCAAAAATTATATTAAAATTCCCAAAAAAATAATCATATCCATTTATCAACATTAAGAATTTAAAAAATGACTCTATTTTATGTAAATAGTTTTCAAAATATATGAAATTTAATTTTCATTTAAAATAATCATTTATATGAAATATAATTATTTTATAATTTAAACTGTTATTATAACAAATTGAAAAATTAAATATGTTATCATAAAAATATATTATATTAATAAGAAAAGAAAAAATTAATTTATTAATCTAATTTTAAAAAATAAATATTCATTTATGTTATTTAATTGATAAAAATTTTTGTTTCACATAAATACAAATACTTAATTATTCATTTTAAAAACATTAAATTATTTATTCAATTATACAAATATTTATTATTTTGATTTATAAGATATGAAAATATAATCTAAATTTTCATAGTTTAGTTTACTATTCTCTTGGGTATATTACTATTCCTAATGTTCAAATCACTATTCCCATGTTCATGTTACTGTTCCAACTGATTAGGTTCATTAATTTCTACAAATACATTTTATTTCATTTATTATTTATTTATGAAGTCTCTATTGTGTTCTCATTGTATCTTTTTGTAGTGTATAATCTATAACGTAATTACAAGAAGGGAATTTCTATCGATAGAAATATGGGTTGTAACATACTTCCCCATAATAAAATTTCTCCCTCAAAATATAATTTTTTTCAAAAATGAGGAAACCGAAAATATTACTTTACATGAATTATAATTTAGATTCTTCATTAAATCAATAATGTATTTTTCCTTTCCTATTCGAATATCCTTTAAAGGGAAATGGTTCAAACAAAACAATTGTACCACAATATATTTTCCAAATCCTCTAATTCTTTTGCCCAAAAAATCATAGGAGTTGTGGATTATATAGATAGAAGAATCGATAAATCCTAAAAATTATTTATAGTCTATATAATTTAGAAACACCTTATTGAAAATTATTTTTATTTAACAATCATGAAGAGTAATATTAAATTATTTCAAAATTTTGTTTTTAATAAATCTTTTTTGATATTTCCCCAAAGATAGAAATTTATAATTTGAAAAGTATTGAATGATTGGAGGTCTCCCATTACCACAACATATATAGAATCATTGAGTTATTCATGTTTCAGAAATAAAGAGAAGAATTTGAAAGGACCCTAATAGTAATTCCCACAGATTACATGTGGAGAAATATGAGTGCACAATCATCTCTAATAGATAATACCTAATCCTTGAAATAATCGAGTGATGGTAGAGGCCTTTGATGCCTCATAATGTTGTTTATATTTAATTTTGTTATTGTAAATAGTTTCAATGTCAAATAATAATGACTTTAGGTTAATTGTTTCAATTATATCATAATGAAGATTTAAAACATTTTTTCATGATCTTAGTCCTTCCATCATTTAACTATTAAAGAGAAATACAATTATGGTGCTTTAATACATAACTAATAATCATATAAAAGAAATATTTGAACACCGAATTATAAAATTGAAATAAAAGATTATCCTAGCTTCCTATTCCATGTGTTTCAATATAGGTTATCCATGGGGATAGAATTATCTCTAGGATTTTGGAAAAATATATCTACTCCTAATCCCAAAATAATCATTATCCCATCCTCATATAATAACTATAATGACCCTAAATATTTAAACATATTAATACATTATTTTATGATTAATTATCTTTCAAATACATATTATGGATCATAACTTCTAGTGAATTTGTAATATTATTCCCATAAAAAGGAAGGCATGGAGCTAAAATAAAAGAAAACATTATTTAATCTTCATAATGAGCTCATAATATTCTTAGATCCCATACATCAACATAGGATAAACTTGGGCATACATGAACAAATAAATAATCTAAATATCCTAATAAGGGAATATGTATATGAATAATTCATTGCATGTGGGTTAGAATGAATAAAATGATGACACAAAAATGGAATGGATCATTATCATATGGAAGAATAATATATAGAACATGGGATCATTGATATGTGAAAAAACATACAACATGACACATCCATGAGTTCATGATAACTGAAAATTACATTTCACATAGAGGAACATGATTCAAGGATAACCACCATGTATATCCCACATGAATGAGAATAAGTCATGGTTAAAAATGAATACCATAATATATAGAGGACCATGAGTCAAGGATAACTAGAAAAACCATTTCACATGATTTCTCATGAGACTAAACATTAGCCAAATCAAGGGAGCACAATATAGGCACATCCATCATATCGTGTTATGGAATATGTGTGACATGTAAATAATCAAACAAAATGGTTACCAATAGATCTAATTGGGTATCATAATCATGTCATATGGCATAAAAAAGAATATCATAATAGTTTCCATTAATGAATATATTTAAAAAATAAATAAAAATATATACAAATTTTTTTTCATAGATCATTATAAATTATATCAAACTAAATTTAATACTTTTATAAAATAGTGTTTATGAATCAATAGAAATTAAACATTTTAGTATGGTTTAAAAAAAATTATGTGCATCTAAAGAATAAAATGAATAATATTTCTTATAAGAACATTAATTATACAAGATAAATTTTCATGATAAGTTTATTTATTATAAAAGAAGAATGAGGGATTTAAATTAATTATTGATTGTACTTGAAATTGTAATAAAATTATGTAGTTCAATTAAATTGGGATTTTTAATCAGAAAGAATTGAAAAGGGAAAATTAAATAGCATGTATTTCACCATAAATTATAGAAAAGATGGGATGGATACATAATATTAGAACATAAAAACATTATTTACATGAATCACAAAAAAAAATGTATTTTCATCATAGGGAGGAGAGAGAGAAAGGGTAACCTAATGGAAAAAATGGTGTCGTAGATAGAATCACTTACCTTATCTATGAAAGTGTTATACACATGAACATAATATCTAGGATAATGAAATTAAATAATTTAATTAATAAATTCATTACATTTTTAGATGTATTTTATTTTTAATAATTTTTCTAAGTTCATTTATGGCCTTTTTTAAGACTTTTAATATACAATTTCATCATTTAGGAGTGTTCGTTTCGTTTTTTTCATGACTGGTTCACCCGTATATATTAATTGAAAATCATGTATAATTAGAATTGATGTATGAAATTGAAATTATATTTTAATAATGAACATAATTAATTTAAAATTTTCTAATATATACTTTTTTCAGATGGAAGGAGAATTCATTAAATAAAACGTCAATCCTAACTGTTTCGATTATTATAGCATTTTTTTGAATCATTACAAACTATTTTTGTTTTATTAATTAACATTATGCACATATATTGGTTCTAAATAATTTAAAAATATGAAATAAATATATTATAATCTGGTTTAACCATTAAATATTGTTTTATGAAAAAGTATGATGGTGGTAACTAAAATTAAAATCTCATTATCCTTGTAGGTGATAAATCAACACATAACGATCGATTTTCTCATTTTTATAACCAAATGATAGAGGAAGAGAATTAATTATTTTTTTATATTAACAAGATAAAATTATATTATATAAAATATTCCAGTGTTATCCTATCTTACTGAGGGTGTGAGGTGATGAGAACAAATAAATTGATTAGAAAACAAGTAGAAAATAAATTAAAGTAAAAATAAAGAGGGTTTTCCCTACTAAATTGTTATCCTTGAAAATATCTTTATGGGTACAAGGTTTGGTATATTATTGACACCATTGGATCATAGAAATGTGGGAGAGTATTTTAAAGAGGATTTCAAAATTTTAGGATAATCTTCCAGGGTTTTAGGTGTTAGGAAAGAGGTAGTGAGGGTTGGTCTTTATAGTGGCTAGAGAGGGGTATTTTTTTTATTCAATTTTTTTATTATTTTGTATAAATACAATATATATTTTTAGCATTATAGAAAAATATCTTAAATAAATAATGAAATTAAATATTATAGTGCATTCATAAGTTATGACTCAAAAAAATAGTGTACTCACATATAATGTAATATAACATAAATTACAATATTACACTTGTCAAAAAATATTTAATGATTTTATTAATATCCATATAATTCACCCAAAACAATTTTTAGTGTTTAAAATTTGTAAATGAAATCCATTCAATGAAATTAATTTTCTATAGATGAGAAATTGTTTTTTTAACTAAAATCATTATTTATTCGAAATTACTAATTTTAATATGATAACTGGTTTTATAACTCATTGTAAAATTAATTATGGTCTCATAAAATTATATTATAAACATTAAATACAAAAATATTTATTTATGAATATTTTTTGTAAAAAAAAATCTGTTATGAACTTAAATTAGTTATACATTTATAAATAAACATTTTGGACTAACAAATATACCAATTCATAATTTATAATATATGAAAAAAATTAATCACTTTTTAAAAAATATAAATATATAATACTTTTATATATATGATTTCTATATTTTAATTATACATTCATTTGTGATTGTAGTATTCTATTGGATGGATTACAATTCTTAGTAGTCACATTACTATCTCAAAGTTTGTGTTACTGTTCAATTGGTTTAGTTTCCATAATTTCTAGAAATGCCTATTATTTCATTTATTATTCATTTATGAAGTACATATTGTTTTTTAAATACTATTTTATGTGGTTTACACTATTAACCAAATTTTAACGAGATAATTTCCATTGATTGATTTATGGTGTGTTACATCTGTAATGATGAGGGGAAATTATGAAGGTCTTTAAGTAAGTATGGTATGAAGAAATAGTACATGAAAAGTTAAGTAATTTGAATTAGAGGCTCCCATTCAAATAGAGGAGACGATTAATTTTCAAATTTCTAAATATATTAATTTCATATTAATTAATTTCAGGATAAAATGGGTACATATTAATAATATTTTAATATATTATGATAATTAGTTTAAACCCACTCATAAAATACAATTTTAACATATTTGGATTAAATTTATATCATTATCATTTTTATCCCTTCCCTAGAAAATTTTAATGTTTGGGTGATATCATTGTTTTTGGCTCTTAAAGTGTTAATATAGTTATAATAAAAGGATAAAAACACCATAGATGGACATTGGGTTATATCATTATCATATCTCACTATCTAGGATAATTATATGATTTTTTTAAATATATTTAATTTAGTAAAATCTTATGAATTATAAAATATCATAATTGTCAATTTTAGATGTATTCACTTTCATTGACATTTATAACATTATGAAGCCAATGAAATTCAAATATAATGAATTCATACCCCTATAATATGTCATATTTAATGGAAAGAAAGTTATTCATGACAAATATTTTTTCATATAATGTTTATTTTAATATATTTAAAGGAATTTAATTTATTTTTGATTTTTTTTAATAATTACCGAGGCATCATTGGATATGCTTTTAAGTAAAATATTTTTTAACTAAAAAAATTATTAATAAATTACTATAAAAATATGACTTTTAGACTACCAATAAATATTTAAAATGGAACTAATTTTATGTTTATCCCTCTAAAAAATATAATAGTTTTTAAAAGTAAGATTATCATATCATTGGTATTATACTCACTTAAATATTACAAGGGTCAAAATCTAGTTCTAATTTCAATTAAAGTAAATATATTTAAAATTATTTTTATAATGTATGATATATATTAATATAATAAATTCAGTTCTATTTTTATGGTCAATTTTTATCTATTATTAGTTTAAATTTAACATTATTTACAATACTTACCCATTATAGTGTTAAAAATTATTAGGGATACTATTAAAATTGACGAAAACTATATCGAAACTATTTAGAAAATTTTCACCCCATGATTTAAAAAATAAAAACCATTTTTAAATATTTTAGAAAGAAAAGTGACATTTATTAATTTTAAATTAAACTATTAAAATGTGATGAAAATAAGATTTTTTATCTAATACCCATTAATGTATAAATATTTATGTACTAAATTAATTGGTAATATTTTAAAATCTTTATAATTGAAATATATTGAACCAAAATGAACCTATAAAAAATTTGAAGTATTTTAAAACATATTTTTACATTGTAAATAAATTAAATGAGAAAAATAAAATATTAAAAATATGTATTTTACACTATTAATTCAAAAATAAATCTTATTGGGAAAACATTAGACTTTCCATAATGGATAATTTTGATATTATAATTACAATAATTATACTTATTTTATGAAATAAAATTTATAAATTTTCTAGAAATATATTATATTATTCTCTCATAAAAATTATATATTTTGTAATGAAATCATATCATTAAAAAATAAAATTTATTTACTAAAAATTTAGTTCTTATTTAAAAATCATTAGTGAATAAATTGTTAATCATTAGAATATATATATATATATAGTAAAACCTATTCATACCGTCCAATTTAATTTCTCTGGGATAATAGTCACATTTAAATTATAATATTTTGTGGTTTGATTAAACTCATTGGAATGTGTCTAATATCTTATGAAACCTATGTTCATTATTATAATGTCCCTATATATAAATTTCTCCGCAAAGGTAAAGAAAAAATAAAATTTTTCCTCGAAATAAGACATTGTCCATGTTAGTCAGTGGATTGACATTTCAAAACCCCACATCATAAAAAGGGTTAATAAATGATCTTTTTTATAAGATATATTGAGAAGTAAGAAACTTCAATTATAATTCCTCAAAATAATGAATACTTTTATGAAACCACTAATGTGGATTGAAAATATGGACATGAATGGAAAAATAATTCTCCAAGACTGATAAAAAGTTATATAATCCTTGTTTATGAAAATTTTAGCAACCATAAAATTATAATATTTTTAATTTTTAAAATAATATAAATCCATCATAAATAGAGGTAATAGGATTAAATATTTGTTTCAATATCCAGTTTCCTGGATTTGAGTAATTTCATTACCATCTACAGTAAAATCCTAGGGAAATATAATTACATGAAAAGAATAATTTTATCCTTTATTTTATTTCAACCCAAATCATCCTAATCAAATGATGATTCTAAAAATGATGTATTTTACAGTTGAAAAACAAAAATAAACTTCTAAAATATCAAATAATTCGAAAATGTGGTAATTATTTATTCATATGATATTTATAATTTATCCAAACAAAATTTTATCACAAGTTATGATATCTCCCCAAATAAATAAGCATTTATATAAAAATAATAATACATTAATCTCAAAAATACAGATGTATTACCTAATATATTTTCATAATCAATCTAAAAGTAAGAATCCATAAAAATATTCAAAATATTCATCAATAATCATGAGACCAAATGATAATAATTATTTAATCACAAATTATCCCATAATATATATACATTTTTTATTCAAATAATATTTTTCACTCACAATGTCATATTCCAAAAAAGATATATTCTCCAATAATAATGTCTTATTAATTATTCTTACCAAATCCCTAAAAAGGAAAAATCACTTAAGAGACAAATTATGATCTTATATGATTATAAAATATATTTTAACCTTAAATACAAAAATAATAATTTATGTTAAACTGATGGGTTACATATACCTCGATTAAGAAACATGGATACCATAATATCTTTAGTAAATATAAAATATCATCAATTAAAAACGCAAAGCGGTGTATAAGACATTGATATTGTGATAATATTTAAACATATAGACCCATGATTTCAGATGTACAAGTTTGAATTCAAGGAACAAGGCTTCAGATGAGGATTCAGGGGAGGCACATTCATAAGAGTAGATATAACCATATTTGGAATAATGAGAGGGTATGGCTTTACCATCGGTACAAGGCTTGTGCATCTTTAAATAGAACAGCTGTCGACCATCCATGCAATGGTGGAGTACTGATATCATGACATATGTTGTGGAGGAGCAGTTCCATGTTGTCTTTTCTGATTGATTCCCTCTAAGAATTACAGGTCATTTAATTTTCTCTAAGCCTTCGTGCCTTGTAAGGGTTCCACCTCACCCCTTGAAAGTTGTATTATCAAAAATAATAAAAAAAATCAAGGCATGAAAGCCATTCCGACCGACCCTTGATTTTAAAAATAATTTTTGAGAAAAACTCAATTGAATAAATCTTATTCTACAAAGTGTGATAAACCCTACTCTAATACTAATGGTAGGATACGTGAACCCAAAATTCTATATATGGGGATAAAACATTAACATTAAATTTATGGCATTGATAATAATAAATGTGATCTTATTTTATACCTAAATTTCCCGGATAAAACATATAAAATCTATAAGAGATATTATATCACTTATACTACAAAATACTATTATGTCTTATGTTTTAGATAATTTTTGAAATATCTTACATAATAGTAACCCATAACATCAATACATTATTTTTTTCCACTATAACAATATTTTTATATACTATATCCAGCCATCAACATATCCCTCAATATTTTTTACATATAAATCCCTTTCTAGTTCAAAATAATTTAATATCATTATTCATAACATGAGGAATATGAAACATTAGAAGGGTGATATCAAATTCCCAGTAATTTTAATCATAATCATTAACAATTTAAATCCATATATGAGAGTAAGATGAGAATTTTGGTATGATGACATATTCATAGTTCATTAGCATAAAATGTGATAATTCATTACCCATAATACATGGATCATAAATCATGAAACATGAAATAAGTATCTAATAATTGAAAGATTCATTAGAATAAAAAATCATGATCCACATTATGTCAATATTTATGGTGTGTAACATTTATAACCAATAACATGAATAACACAATTGTATTGGTATATTGTATCATTTTCAACATACATTTTTTAACACCCTTAACTAAAAAAAATACATTTCAACTAAATATAAACTAGAAAAAATCTAGTAATAACCTCTTTCTGGCCTCTATAGAAAATGAAAATAACCCAATGCACTAGAGAGTTATAATGGGGAATCTCCTTCATCTAAACTATATCGGGCTCACTCATTCCACATTAGATATTATTTTTCTAAAAAAATTATAATGTTTATATCAAGTTAACTCATTCATTATATGTAGTTTCAAAGTACTATTCTTGAATAAATAAATTACAATCATTCACTTTTCAATATAAAAATTGTTTTTTCATTCCATGATTCAACGATGAAAATGAAATGGGATCACTACCAATCTCACAGTCTATCAAGAGATAGAATATGGATGGTTCCATTATAAAATATATGAGGTGGTGGGTATCTAATAAAAAGGGATGTCGATATTGATGAATTTAAATACCAATAATTGATCATTAATCCAAATTATGTTGAAGAGGGTGGGATACACTTTTTATTTTGTAATCATTAAAAATAAATGTTCTTTTCCATCATTTTTCATAGGGGTAAAAAGTGACCAATTTTAATGATGTTACGATATATTTTTAAAAAATATTTTTTTAAAATTTAAATGGTTATTTTATATATCTATTGAAAATACTAAATATTTTTAAAAATTGATAAAAGAGAGAAATATTCCAAAAAACAATAATAATATAAAATTTGATTCACATGAAAACTACATTACTGATGTTTATTCAATAAATAAGTGAGGGAATATAAATAAAATATTTTAAACACATTCATAACTATATGAGAATAAAAAATGTGGTTTTGTAGGATAATATCATATTACAGTATCTAAAAGAGAATTGAAATAAAATAACTTAAATGAAAATGATATTTTATGATATTGAATCTACCACTTTCATAAAATTTTGAAACCTATGTAATTGAATGAAAAAATATAATATAGATCTATAAATAAATTTAATTACATTAATTAATATTAAAAAATTAATTCATGAAGTATTGTGTACATATTTAAAGGAAACCATGTTTTATTATATGAATCATCTCACAGAAAAATGATATTTTGACAAATGAAACCATTGGTTTTTTTATAAAATTTTATTCAATATAACAAGAAATAGAGAAAATAAAAGGAACATAAAATACCTTGATAATTAATATTTAAGGTGATTATTTGTACCAAAATAATATAAAAAATATAAATAGAACATATATAAAAATATATAATTTCACATATAATATTACCATAGTATCATAAATGTAGTAATGATATAACACAAGGACACACATTTTAGTTATAAAAACAGTACAACATGGTAACTTTCAGGTAAAATACTAATAGATTAAATAATTTGAATTTTATTAAAATAAAATTATATTTTAATGATTCAAGATATGACACGTAAATAGGGAAGTATATTAACCTCATTAAATAAATTATTTTCATAACATTAAAACATTCATTTAAGAAAGAAAATTAGGATAAAATCAATTTCCTTGGATTTATAATTCTATGTATGTCTCTTAACTCCTACATAATAAAATCATATCCATATTTTTTTTAATATTAACATTTAAAAATTATAACCCCTTATCAATAAAAATAATTTTAATTTTTCATTATATTTAATTTCAATAATAGACTATAACCATATCACATTCAATGATAACATTTTGTCTATAATTTAAAAACAACTTGTGTGTTATTACAATGGAAAAAATGGTAAATGTTCCACCATATCTAGAATCTTAATAATTGAATAATTATAAATTTTGTACTTAAATTATACATTATAATACATTAATAATGGTTATGAAAAATTAACTATTTCACAATCATTGATACAGTTGGCTATAAGTGCGCGTGTGTAACATTTCCATTTTTCAATGAACATTTTTGGAATGTAGTAATGTGTTATTTTAGCACTGTATAAATTTAAAAATATCATTAATACCCAATTATTTATTTATATAAACATATATATATATATATATATAATCTTATTTGGTGTTGAAAAATTATTCCAATCACTTCGTGGTGGTGGTAGTCCACTCATATGCTCAAATGACACTATAAATTTATTGTGTGTATAGTGTTTAGAAAATAAATAAAATATCATTTATATAGAATGAACCAAAATTCATAAACATCATATATATATACATTATATCATACATTTTACCCTACTTCAGAAAATGGTGATTTAAATCGAATTATATCGGTATGTGAGGCGATAATCCTCTGTTCAAATCCATGATGAATTCCATTCAAATTTGATGGAGAGTAAAGATGGATATAAGTAATGAAACTAAAATAAATAAATAAAATTATATTTAGTTTAATTATTTTATTTTATTAGTATTGATAATTTTTTTAAGGACTTAGAAGAAGAAATAAAATGAAAATTATTGATTAAGAACTATATATCTTCTTTGAAAAATATCTTTTATTTACACATTAGAAGCTATATAGAATTTATTATTCCCAAAAAAGTTAACTAGAATATAAAGGGGGATTTTAATTAGAAATTATTTTACAAAAGTGTTATACAAAATGGTTTTTTACGTAGGAATAAATAAGAATAAAATGTTCAAATTTATATGAGTTAGGAGTATGGTTTTAGAAATTATTAAAATATCAAAATTTTATTATTTATATTTTGTGTAAAAATAGATCCAATTTGATTAAATTTCAGGATAAGATTATGCAGAGTATAAAAATAAACAATTATTATTATTTGGAATATTTTGTGTCACATTTTTAAATTTATCTTTTTTAAACTTTCTTTAACTATTTTTACAAATACGATGGTAAACATTTTTTACCCATAACTAGTTAATAGAGTATATATAAATATAAAAATGATATAAATGGACCATGTTTAATATTTATAACAATACCCAATTCACACGGGTGAATATAATATTTCTAGTAATTTTAAATAATTATGTTATATATATTTTATTTTAAAATATCATTACTATTTTTTAAACTATTCATTTCAGTTGAATTTAATAACATCATGAAAAAAAGGAATTCTTAATGACTCAAACTCTAGTAACCCTGGTCCTATGGTTATTTTTCTATATTAACATAGATACAATGGTTCAATATTTATGGTTCTATTATTTTAGTAGTTTTGGAGAATCAGATACACACATGATATCAATTTTACATTTAGAACTGAAAATCATGCTGGGTAATGGAAAATATTTGGCATCATTGAACTCATTATAAGAATTATTCGTAATATTTTGTGGGAGGGAAAAAATATAAGGCTCCGAAGAAATAGTCAAAAAGGGTATCATATAGTGGTATCAGACCTGAATCCATAATGAATAATAAATATGTAACAAAAAAATAGTTTTAGACACATTATATTTAATAAATAACATTTATATTATAATTAATTAAGTCCAAATAATTATGAAATGTAAAAATATTAATCAAATATAATTTAATCATTATAATGATAAAACATTTAATTCATGGATAATATCAGTACATAAATTTAATACCCTAAGCTTCCAGGATATGTTTCCCTTTGAATAATACAATAGCTTGCGCTATAAGCAACATCGAGTTCTAGCACACCACGACCAATCGAACAAGCCATTATGAATAGTTAAACACACTTTTTGTAATTTTATGAATTTTATTATTCAAAATGGACATCATTTTTTGGATTTTTAATATTAAAAATAGCTTAGGGTGAATATTTGTTATTTTTTGGAAAACATTCAATTTTTAAAGAATAGTGAAAAACAATGTGATATTATCTAAAAGTGACTTTTTATTTAAATAATTACTCATTTTAGTTGAATTAATATTAGGAAAAAATAGATACATAATACCTATATATGTTCAATGTAATTCATTGGAGTCATTTTATAATAATATTAGATATATAAAATTTTATTGAACTATTTAATGTCTTTTACCGACCTTCTAAGAGCATTTAAAAATTTGCATAAAACGTAATTTTACAACATCTGTGATTGTTGAATTTAAAAAATTTGAGATACACAGTTGACATCAGTATATAATATAATGGCCAATAAGATGAAGATAATTTTGGTTGAATAGTAACTTTTGACTTTTTTACCATAACTAAAAGAAAATATGGAAATTAAAGGTAAAAATGATATTATAATTACCCTAAAACATGTCCTAATTCTATTGGATAAGATTTTTTTGACCAAAATAAACCTTATTAATAAAATATGATCATTTTTCTCCACATAAATTATATTACGACATTTATTATTATTATATTTAATGAAGAGTTAAAAGTGTTAAATTCAAAGTTTAATAACTACAACATTTTTTATATGGGGTTATACATAAGATAATTTTGTTTATAAATATTCATTATAAAGCTAAAACAATTTCATATATAATGGTATTTTATTTTTAACTTTTATACAATAAATAATAAAATTCTTTATGATACAATGATGATATAGTAATTACCTTATTAATTAAAGATTAAAATAACTGATATTATAAATATAAAAATAAATGTAAATTGAGACATAAAATGAATTACACTAATTTTATAGGTTAATATGACATGTTACGATTGATTAAATAAATTTTATTAGAGGTGATAATGTTGTTATGACTTTCCCAAAAACAAAATACCAAATAGTGTCAAAATTGACATAAATGAGTTTTTAAAACAAATACTATATTATTAATTGATATAATATTCATAAAAATATAAGGTTTATCCAAATGACTTAGATAAGGTTATATATATTAATAATGAACCACTTGGTGTATGATTTTATTTTTATAGTATGCTTGTTAAAAATTTATTATAATAATACAAGAATACATGGTAAAATTTAAACTATATAACTATGAGTTAAATCTAAAAGATTAAGTTAATATGGTGACATAAATATTTCTAAAATCTATTGGTTGCATGTTTTTTGACCCATCCCCACCATATCCTCTAAATAAATCATTTTGGAGACATTATAAACTAAATATGATTGTATAATAAAATAATATTTCAAGTTTTCCCTAAAGTGACTTTTACCTCTCTTATAAAAAGGTACTTACCCTTCCCTCAAAATCATACCTAAAAATCCATTTGGCTCAGACAACCCTAATAAAATATCATCCCAACTACCTTATCTTAGGTCTAGAGTCCTTAATTTTATCTGAACCCAACCTAGAGATCCCTTTTTATATGCTCAAAATAAATATACCCGAAGAAGTGGTAATAATTTCACCACCTCTATCAATGTTCATTTCGTCTTCTACTACATCATCCTTTGTTGTTTACATACCAAAATAACTACTCCAGTACCTTATACATACTGTGAAGTTATTATAAATATGTTACAACCATATTCTTTATTCTATCCATCCTATGAATGACAAGTCAACATACGTGAGTACGTACAGCTTACCGTCTCCACGTCATGGTGTTGTTTGATATGCAAACACATCATTATTTGGATGGTTATAATAATGAGTATAACTAATGTAAATAATAAATATAACATATTAATCATTATATATATGATATACCATCCTATTACAAATAGTCTCACCATGAATAGAATTATATTTTTGCTCGTGTGTACGTAAGTATTACCGTCTCCATGAACGCGATGAAAATATTTTTCCAGCCTAACATTACAAGAATAATTTTCATTTTATGATTAAAAATAATCATTATGAACTTAACATAATTCTGGATATGAATCAAAAACATCCTATCGAAAAAATTTCTTACATAACCAAGAATATAATGGAAAACAATTCAATTATCACTCGAAACAATGATACTACTAAAATATTTTTAACAAATCAATATTAGAAGATCGTATATGATATCATATTTATGTATTTAGTTATTTTATAATTTAATAACAATGATTTATGTTTTATATAGGTGGTTAACATACCCTCGGTCAAGTAAAAGTACAAGGTAAGGGTTAATTCTACAATCTCTATATTATCTGAGGTTATTTATACGTGAGTTTATACTTGGACCTCTTTATCATCCATATATGTGTTTCCTAAAAATGTATTTCAAAATATTTTATTAATTTACAATACTAATGGTTAAATTATTTTATACTCTCATTTGACTTTTTATAAAATGGTTGCAAAGGAATATTTCTGTCATTTTCCAAACAAGGTTCTTTATAAACTTTTCAACAAATTAAGGTAAGAATGTTTTTATTTACTTATATAGTGGGTGTGGCTATTTTTTACCATTATAACACCTTCTCAGCTTCCATTAAATGATTATAATAATATTTTAAAAATAAATTTTTTTCTTGTATAATTATGAAAATTTTAAAGGACTTTAAAATACAAATAG
Source organism: Viscum album (assembly GCA_963277665.1). NCBI lineage: Eukaryota > Viridiplantae > Streptophyta > Magnoliopsida > Santalales > Viscaceae > Viscum > Viscum album. Next base: position 1,834,522,389 of record OY728161.1, on the reverse strand, counting down.
ATATTTATCTCAAATTGTTTTGTTTTTATCTATGTCAACATCCATTGATAGATTTTAAACTTGTTTGAAGTTGATTTATTATGATACAATCTTCCATATTGTTTTGAGGATTTTGCGACATGTTTGAGTATGGATGTGTTTTTTTTATACCATAATTGTTTTTGGTAAAATTATTCACTTTCCATATGATAGTTTTAAAACAAATGTTTATATTATGTTTCATCCTTTTCATATGAGGAATGCATTGGACATAGTAAGTGATGGGTGGAGGCTGCTATAGATCCTCGATGAATCGGTAGGTTTCATGAGACAAACTAGTATCTTGGCATAAGGCCTTGACAAAATCATATTTTTATTCCTCGAATGAGGCTTTGAAAATGTGGTTATGAAGTCTGGAATTATGCATTCCATCATTATGAAATTTTATATTGATATAACTTGTGATTATTCGACTAGTATAATATCCATATAAATAAGTAAATGAAATTATTTGATTCATCTTTTCTATATTATGCTGATGGTGAAGTTTAAAAGGATTTTGTTTTAGTCTTATAAATTTACTTAAATATTTATTCCTATTTAGGATTGATTTCGCTATATTATTATTTTTACGGAGCATCTAAGCTCACCCCTTTCTATGTTTCAATTTTCCCAGGATGCAAAGAAGTATATTATGACTGACTTGGAAGGATTTTCTAAGAGATATGAATGTGTTAAAACGAGAAACAATGTTGCTATTTTTCATTTCATAATGTAATGTAAAACATATGTATGTACCTAGTACTTCCAAGGCTACTAATCTGATCAGTCTTTCAGGATTTAATCCCTTGTGATCATGACAATGTTATGTAACAATGCACCATATCTGGGTAACTAGGGTCGAGGAGTTACCAAACATATCATGGAAAATAATAATTGAACTCTTAATTAATGAAAATAATAATATTGGATTCCATGATCATTGAAATCATGATTTCAATACTATAAATTACATTCACAATATAGATTAAAAATATGATTAAAATCTAAATTAATTTTTATAACTGATTTGTATCATTAGACAATTTGATGAAACAATGATTCATATAATTTCAAGCCATACTTTTCACTACACGTCCAAAGTATTCTTTATATATTTAATGATAAATTTATTTTGTAAAAAGAAAATATATAAAAAATTTCTCTATTGACAAAAGGATATTTATTTATCAATATTAATATAGATAAAAATATTGAATTTAAAGTAAACAACATAGCTAAAAATTATATATAATTTAGACAATATAAATATCCCAAACTTGATAAATATAGATATTTAATATAACTTTAATTTACTATGGATATTGATAACATGAATATTATTCTCTCAAAAGAATGTTAATAATATAAAAATTAACTAAATAGTTATTGGATACCTTAGTTCAGGGGGAATATACATTATTATTGTAAAATCATGTCTTTAAGAATAATAAATGGTTTATAAATGATATATTAAAATAATATTTCATAATATAGTTTTATCTATAAACCCATTAAAAAATGTAGAATACACATCATGTTTTAAATGATAATGATGGAGGGTATGCCTTCTATTGATGTATACATTAAAAAATACATTATATTTCACTATTTAGAAAATATAATAATTTTTTTAATATATTTAAATTTAAGTTTAAAAATAAATTAATAGTCAATTATAAAGTAAAATTTATTTAATTAATATATTGTATAGATAAAAGGAATTTTTGAAAATATTATTTGGAAAATATGTTCATGGGTGAAAATTAAAACTAATTAAGAAAGTGAAATAATATTAGTTTTTTAAAAAAATTATTTTTTTTATTCATGTAATAAATAGATGAAAGAATTGAATAAAATTTATAAACTAAATAAATATCTACTGGATAATAAAATATTGGATCTTTAATTGGAAAAATGATAATATGCATTTAATAAGAGTAAAATAAATCCGAAAAGTAATTTATATTGTAAATTAGATTCATTCCTATTTTCAAACATTCAAATAATAACCATTATAACGATTGAACATGAATTGAAACATTAATAATCATGTATATTAGGTATTTAGGTAGAATACATCAAAGGGTATGTACAAACAACTATATAAGTGAATATGCGTATATTAACATTTATGTCTCTATGGATTGGAAATCGAGATGAAATCCCTCACCTCACACTTATATTTGGGTGGAAAATATTTCACACTTTGTATAACAATTTTTAGAAAGTTATTATTTTTTATAATTTTAATTTTTATTTATATAGTATATTATATTATCTTCTTATAAATTTTACCATCCATTTGTTAATAATATTTCAATATTTTCATTTTTTCTGGTGTTAATTTCCCTATTTTATCATGCATGATTTTTTATGAAAGATCTGATTATTTTGAATATAAAATAATTATATCATCTCCATAATTATACTAATGATAGAAATATAATATTTAATCATTCATTATATTTTTATTGAAATTCATAAAAGATCGATATGGAATATGAATCACATCTATTTATGAAGATGATATGTCCTTGGTACACAAGAGAGATGATAAATTTCCATTAATGGGATAATCCTGGTGTGTTAGTGATAGAAAAAATTAAAATTTGATTGTGAGTATCTAGCCCGCCGTACATTTGAGTGTTGGATTTTAATCCCATTTGATGTATAAATATATTGATAAATGTTATTTAAAATTAAAATAATATATAATTATATGGTATATACTGGTTCTGTTATAGTGAATGTTCTAATGAAAAATGTATGTTTTTTAAAGAAGGAAACAGAATGATCTTCGTGAAGATAATTACACCCTCCTAGATAAACCTCTATTTTATCTCTTCTTAAGTGCATTATAGATGGTCAATTTGAAATAATAGCATCTATATAACATATAAAAGGAATTTTGGAGTATTTTGGATTTTACTTCCTGATAAAAATAGATTGATATGTGTGACTATGTTAGGGGATTGAGTGCCCTTTTATAAAAGTAGTGTGTCGTTTTGGTAAATAATCCAAAAATATAAATAATAGGTATTCAATCAAACACATATTTCATTAAAAATTGATATATAATAGATTTTATGGATGATAAAATAATTTTACACTTCAGTAAAATAATAGAAAACATGTTTTAAACATTTTCTTACCTTATTCCATATGTTTACTTGAACAAATTTATTTTTCACCATGTTAACTAGTTTTTTAACCTAGGAAATCTACTAAGTATATAATAAAATGATAAATATTTGATAATTTGGATATAATTATTCTAAATATTGCAAAAAAACTTATATAATAATGTTTCTCTGTTTGTGGTAAAATATTTTTAAAGTGTACACATGTAACATGAAAAACATCATTTTATAATTAACTATGTTAATTGAATTATTATATTTTTAAAAATTATTATGAACCCAAATTTTATTGACCATATTACCATGTATAAATTATTTTTAATCATAATATGTAATTAATTTAATCAATTTAATCATTCATATGTCAGAAAATTTAATTTAAAATATTCCCATAAAACATTTTGAAGAAATGGGGTTTCAAAAAATGTATTTTTAAAGGATAAGATATTTATGTATTAAATATTTGAATGTTAATATTGATTATATGGTTTTAAATTAAAATATTTATATATTTATAATCAAAAAATTTCATTTAAATAATTATTCAACAAATATCATCTTTATAAATAAAAAATTGTAGACATTATGTATTTTTAAACAAAAATAGTTTCTCTTAAAATAAATTGTTTTCTAAAAATTATTTATTTCCCCATGAAATATTATTAGATTTTTTTCTATAAAATTAATATTTAATTCATTATTAATTATTAAAATAATTAAATAATATTATATAGAATGTATGTAATGGTATAAATCCTCATTTTTTATACTTTATAATAGTGTTTTTCAAAAAAAAATATTCATAAATCTTTTCAGGGATTATTTTGATTAGCATGGTTCAATTTAAATAATCAAAAAATAAAATAGATATTGTGTCCAATTTAATTTTAAAATGTTAATTTTAATATGGTTTTATAATAATATAATGTCACTTCCAATAATTTATCCTTTGGATTTCTTGTATCATAATATATTAAAGAGATTTAATTTATTTGAATGGTTATAAATTAAAAAGTCTAAAGGTGTTACATTCATACAAACTATGAAAATTTTTTACTTAAAATTTCAGTGATATTAACTTCTAAATAAATGGTGGATTATTTTTTATAATATCTTCTTATTTCAACGTTTCTTCAACTATTTAATGATTTTTACATAACATCTTTAATAGTCTTGTTGTATGTTTCTTCAATACATTCCATCTAATAACAATAATCTAAATGGTCACTTTATATTATGATCAATTTGGATAAAATTATATTTCTCTAGAGGTGATAACATTTACTTTTTTCATCATTTATTTTCTTGAAATTGTTATAGTAATAAAATCATGTAATTTATATAGTCTTGGTTGAATTATTTGTTGAAAAAACAAAATATCCAATTACTTCAAGAATTTAAAAGGTTTTTATGTACATTCTATAAGTATAAATTTCATTACTAACCACAAGACAAACCTACATATATATAAATTCATTAATACATAATATCCCACATTAAATTACAAATATTTCCAATAATTTTCTACGTAAGTGTATTACCTACATCGATCAGATTTAATATGATCTTGAATAGTCATTACCTTTTTCATTATCTCTTCAAATATTTCAGGGCCTACAAGATACCATTATCCACCTTCATCCAAAAAATTAACACTAGTTATCTATCACCATATAATTCTTTATAAAAAAACCATTTTGACTATTCAATGGAAACTATTTTTGAATAAAAACTCTTACAAATGTAAATAATTATTCCTCATATAATGAAATTAACATGATAATGACCAAAAAATGACTTTCAATGTTTTAATATACCTTTTTATTAATCCACCAGTTTGGGTGTGGTAGGTGGTACCCACACAAAGCTTAGCATCTATATCCTACTATATATTCTTATAGAATATGGATGTAAATCAAGGATCATGATAAAAAAATTGAATTAATGGTTCTATAAAGTCTTGTGACTTCATAAATATGGATACTTTTGATGTGACCAAGAATTAAATCTCTTATTATATATATTAAATGTGTAGATTTACCTATTTGATCAATAATAACTCATATTTATTTTTCTTCTAGGGTTTTTTAGAAGTCTTTTTAAAAGTCTATAATAATGTTTTTTAATTGATAAAAATGAATAATATTTTTTGTATGACCAATATAGGTTTTTTTCTCCCAACCCTCATATATTGGAATTCTATGAGTCTTTATATCTAATAATTACTTCCATATTTACACTATCCCACCAAATATCTACCATCATATCCCTATACATATCGATACTGTCATTGTGTATTGATAAATTCATGCTATTATTGCAATCTAAAAATTCAATTTTTTATCTTAGGTATAGAATCAATATATAATTTCATTCGAAATTTTAGGATTAAATCTTCAAACATGAAATATTAGAATAATTTTTTATCCAAAAATTTATTATTCTTATAAAAACTATTAATGTCCAAATGAACAAATTATATATTTCATATATGGATGGTTTCAAAATAATTTTAATAATGTGTGATATGTACCCATCATTAATATTTCTTATACCCCTATTTAGTATATCTATTAACGTATGATCTATTTAAATACACATTTTGCATAGAACACCTTGATCATTTCCTCTTAATCCATATGCTACCAAATTTTCCTTCCTTGGTTGGGATTTTATTGAGTGGTAATAATACTTGAGCACCTCTAGCCACCTCTTTTCCCTCATATTTATCTCTACCTAGGAAATATATATTTTTGGATCTTATTTTCTGTGTCCATATCACATTATTCTCCATAAACATATTTTTCCATGTTTTTTAATGAAAATATTAAACTTGAAGATAAATATATTTTGTATGATAGATCTATTGATGGGATACCATGATACATATGCAATGAAATTATCATTTTCAGTAAATACACAAAAATTCCCTTCATTGATACATCAGTATTTTTCAAAATCATATCATGTATTGATGTTAAAGTCAAAATCAAAGAATTGACCAATATCCTATTAAAATATTGAGAATAGTATTTACATTAATTGGTATAAATGAAATTTACCCCTTTATGTATAATCTGGGTTATTGGGTTCGACAATCATTAGAAATTTGAGCATATCACTAGTAATAACCTTTTAAACCACCATAACTAAATTACTCAGTCATGTTTGTTTATATAGGCCATTTGTCGTTTACCTTTTCATCTTAATGATCCAATGACATTGCATACATGGAGACAATATTTCCAAGACCACAATCTTTAGAACTCATGAGATGATGATCTATAAATTTTCCATATAAATTATTTTTTGAAGATTATCATGAATGGTCTAGAAGTGATTCTCATGATCATCATTGGTCATGGAATACACTAGTATATCATTAATGAACACACAAATGAAAATATCCATATATTATTGGAATACTATATTCATTATATACATAAAACGTAGTGTGTATTACTCAATCCAAGTGGATTTAGTTTAATATTGTAATGATCATTCCTAGTTCATAAAGATATATTTGGAATGACTTCTTTCTTTACTAACAATCGATTATAACTAGAGTGATGTTCAATATTTGACAAATATACATCTCTATTATCATTATTGAATAATTTAGAAAATTTAGTTTTATAAAACAATTTATTTTTTATAATATCATTGATTTACATATAACCAAAGATCTAACTCATGGATACATCTTTCCTCCTAAATAATATAAATGAGGCACCCACAGTAAAAAACTAGGGTGAAAAAATCTCTTAACACCCAACTCCACTTGTTCATTCATTAACCCCACATGTTCCCTTATCTCTATTTTATAGGGTGTATTTTATATTTTTCTTTAATTAAGGATTAAATCAACAAATATATCAACATCACACTTAATGAAATTGTTGAATAATTCCTCTAGAAAATCATCAATGTATTCCAGTACAATTTATACACCCTTAGTTTTAATATTAAATTTTCTATCTATAGATTGTTTATCATTAACCCCAATAATATGATTTCTAATATACAATTTTTGTGGTGATAGACTTGAATTATAGAATTAATTGTCCACTATACAAACATGGAATTATACAACATCATCATGAATCGTAAATTAACTCTCCTAGAAGTAAATACATTCATATTACTTTTAAAACATTTCCACACTAAGAATTATATCAAATTAAACCATATGTATTATAATAATATCTATAAATAATGATTTGTTTTGTTTAATAATATAGACTTCCCCACACATCCATGATGAAGTGAGACATTCACTACATTTTTTTAATAAATACTTTATTTATATGGTTCTAGACTTATTTCTAGTTTATTAGAAAATATAATTGATATAAAGAGTGAGAATAAATATAATCAAATAATTAATTTATTAAAATTGAGACTATTTTTAATGTACCTTCTACTATACCATTGTGTACCTCCACCACATTGGTAGTGAATGAAAAATATTTTCCTTTTACCCATGGCCACGTTTGGTTTATATTCACTTGATTCTTTGGGTGATTATGTTAATAATTCCTCATTTTTTAACACTTGAGACATTGGAAGTTATTTATTTTTCTATTCCCATTGAATAAATGATCCAAATGACCATCATCACAACACTTTTAAAAAACTAAAATTACCTTGAATACTTTACCTGGATGTTTTATATTACAATTTTCACAGGATGTAAATTGCATCATATTAATCTTATATTTGATAAATTAACTTTTACCTGTTTCCTATATATAATATTCTTCTCATTATTCCCATTAAATATTACATATCTAAAATATTATATCTATTTTTTAATAGCCCATAATATAATATCATCAAAAAGATAAACTATTTGAGAGTGCATTGACCATCATAAATATGTCTTATATACTATATATAAATGATCAATCATGATTTGATATAGAAAATTTAATATATAGTGAAATGGGATTGATTTATAATGGCATCGTCATACTCTATTTTAACTTCTAATTCATATTGATTTAAGATAAGTAAATTTATCTTAATTTATGATTTTTTCTCACAAATAATATTTTTGAGAATATTATTTCCAAAAAATATCTTTATTCTATTTTTTATATTTTATTATCCTCTCTAGAAATATTTATCATTGAAAACTTTTGACTAGAATATCCCATGATATTATATACATTGACCATAAACATTTATTTTTCATCACATCCAAAATCTAGAATTATATTTTTAAGGGATATAATCCATCTAGAAAATAAAACTATATTTTTAATCCCACTAAATTACAATGTATTATATAACATGATGTGATCCAACATTAGAAAATCACAATGTTAAACAACTAGTTTTTATATTTGGGTAGGGATATCTATCATAACCTCATTAATATTATCTAATATATATATTATCTAGTTAATTAAAATACCAACTATATTTGATTCTTAATAGGGAAACCATTACATTGGTTATAAGTATTATTACTCTTATTCATTCCAAGAACAATTTCAATAAATCTATATGTACTATATTAACTCATGAAATTTGGGATTTTAATTCATTATTAATAATTACAACTATTGTTTAATAGAAATTTAATTGTTATTAATTTTTTATCTCATAATCATAATTTGTGTTTCATTTACTATATATTTATTTTAAAATCATTTATAATAGTTTGAAAATAAAGTATGAAATATCCAAAGAATATCCAAAAGGAATATCATGAAAAGTTCTAACCTCTTTTCAGGCACTAGGTGATGATAAAATAAAATCTAAATACATATTTTTCTATGTTATTACCCTTGTATATATATTTCCTTGAACCTTGTACACATTTATCATTTTGACATGAATTTAATTTCATATAAACCTTTAATAATATATTTATTACTAAAACACTATGATGTTATGCCATAGTAATCCAAAAATATTATCATAGTGTAATGCTTTCTAATCATTCCTTCATTGATCTAATTCCCATCGTTCTACAAAACATTCTCTAAAACAATACATAATGTCTTCAACTATAGTAAGACATGTATGGTGACTAATTTATTATCTTAGCACTAATATAAGAGTTCATATCCCTATGGAACAATCTAAGTAGAAATTTTTTAAATCTTGATAAAAAGAAGATTCATTTTTTATGTATGAATATAAAATAAAACATAGTATCATGAACCATTTGGAATCCTTGAAATCATTTTAAGAATGCCTTTTCATATCTTGTGTAATGGGAACAATGTAATCATTAGATCAAATGTTCTGTAATGATAACATATAGTGGAATATATATTGAATAAATGAGTTAGAATCAAATGTGGTGTGGTAAATAACTAATTTTTTTTTCATATAATCAATATAATGAATATTAAAATATGAAAAACAAAAAAGATAATAATAAAAATTTAGAAAAATGAAACATGTTCCAATTAATCAATTACATGAGAATAAAATTCATTCCATGATTATAAGGAACTCGCTTTAAAAATTACATAATCTTGAATTAAATGAATAATTCACACTGAGGATATTTCTAGGTATAGAGTTTTAGAGAATTAGCCTTAACAATTACATTACATCTCAAAAATTACAAAGTAGAAACTTCTACTCAGTTTCCATTTTTTTCAAAAAATAAAAACTCTTGAATAAATGAGACATGTCTATTTCCATGTTTTTGACAACATGAATTTTCCTTGATCCCATCCTTGACCCTATTCCACATTATATCCTTTGATAAACATTTCAAAAACTTGGGATGAGCATAAAAATCTTAGTAAGGGAAACAGAAAGAATGAAAACTGTTAAAATTTCAAAAAAAAACAAGTAAACTATGAATACTTTATCATAAGTAATACTTTTCACCTTTAAGAAGTAATAAATACTCTTCAATGAATAAAAGATCATTGCTTACCCTTATATAACAAAAATATTACCATAATACCCATATAAAGAACACATAACAGATAAAGGTAACATGCGACATAATAATTCTTAAGTGAAATAACCATACGGTCAAATTCAACAAATATCACTAAATTGAATAGCCATACGAATGACTTCCATACCCAATGCATTTGAGGGTATAACATAACCACCCGTCATGGTTTATCATGACACCACCCTTCATTTATTTTACCACGTAACAACATCTCCAATGTCCATGTACCATAATAACTCATAAAATATTGAAAATATAAACATTTCACTGATAAAATTTCATTTTCAATCATAATAAATAATTTTTAGATATATAAATAATCAATCCATTTTAAATAACCATTCAAAAAGAGATTTTTGAATCAAAGTGACCCATACCACATTAAATATTTTAATGGAATTATAATTTTAAAACCTTAATGTCCATATAAATAAATACTTAAAACCATTTTGAAAACAAGGACATTGATGAGAAATATTTAGAAGAATAAATCTTTAAAATATTTAAAATGATATTTTAGTTAAAGAGTTTTTAACAAAATGAGAGATACTTGAATGCAAATAATTGAGGAATAACATTTAATCAGAATGATATAATATCATGAGAATAAAGGTATTGATGATATAATATGCCAAATTAAAGTATATACACCATATAATAGTGAATTTGTGCATAACACAATGAAGTCTCAATGGAATGTAAATTGAGACGAAGTCCCTAATAAAGATGGTTTCCTTTGATTAAGGATAAATCAATTACATAATTATATGTGACAAATAATAATACACCCAATTTAAGTCGATATTATGTTTAAAAAAATCATAGTTCATTCACACATATTCATATGATGACATATTCATGAAGTACACATTTAACCCAAAGAATTGAAATTGGGTTAAGAAGTTCCATTGCATAAATTTGACAGCCTAACAACGTCATTTTGAAATTCATAAAATGAATTGATGATATAAAAAAAAGGTTATATCATTACATGGACATAAAATTTAAATCAATAAGGATATATAAAAACTTATCCCAACATGATAAGATGTATATTAAAAGACATAAGAAAAAAAGAAGTCTTTTTTAAAAGAAGAGGGTGAAAGGTTCCCTTACCGATTTGGTAAGTTATGAAACATTCACCCCCTGAAAGAAAGATCATAAAATGAAGATGTAATTAACCATAATTTAAAGTATATTTCAGAAATAATATAATCATGGGTAGTACATAAACCACACAAAAGGAGATAGTAAAAAATATAGCATGAATCTCACATGAATAAGAATTGAGATGAAACCCTTTACCACGTTGTAATCAATTGAGTCATATGACCAAAAGTTAATAACCAACATAGTCATTACATAATACCATTATTATAATGTGAATCATGATAATATATATCAAATGGTAGTACACAATAAACCACATGCAATGAATAAGTGGTGAACAATGAAAATCTCACCAAATTAAAAGTGAGATAAGAAATCTCCTTCCCTCATGTCTGACATGACTCGTATGTTTGGTGTTCTTCCTGAAAAATAAAAATAAGTTAATCTCTACTTAATTAAATTTAATTAAAGTTTATTATTAATTTTATATAACTTACTACCTTTATATAACAATTAGTTAATTATTTGAGTACATATTTTATATTTTATAGATTTTCGGAACATCAGTCAAAAATGAAATTGTCATAATTTCAATTTTTCCATGTAGTCAAAATTACATTATCTATAGAATTATATAAATGGTTTATATATCATCTATATCATTTATATATATTTTTTTCATATTTATAATATTCCATATCTTTTGGATTTTAGAAATGAATAGCACCGCTCATGGAGACGGTAAGATGTACGTACGCATGAACTCTACTTTCATTTCTATTTTATATTTAAAGGAATGAATACTTAATGATATATAGTTATATTATAATTTCAGTATAATATCATATAATATTTATTTTAAATAATTTCATTAACATAATCCTCTATACTTTCTATGTATGTCATGAATGAATCATATCACCTTGAGCGGGCGGTAGTCCAAACTTCCTCAATTGAAATTATCGTGTTTATCTATAATGGAAATCATAAAGGTATGATATAAATGAAAAATAAAAAATAATAAAGAAAAAATAAACATAATATATATCAAATATAAATACAGTTCCATCTTAATGACCACCATGTTATGCGGTAAGAGATAATCAAACAATCATCATTTCGTGAGGCGTTAGTTTTCCATCCACAGAAACAATATGTTCTTCACACATTAGATGGAGGTGAGTGTAAGTGTAGTTCTAATTATTCTTAGAAAAACATCCAAGTATATTAAGGATACTGGTGTTTTTATAAAATAAAGGAATAAAAAGAGTTTAGGGGTTTGCAAAAGTAAAATAAAACAAACTAAAAAAAGTAATTTAAGAGAAACTGTTACATTTAATTTGGGTAACTTCCTTTGGTTTGAACCAAAAATACTTATTGAAGTGTATTTTTCCTAAGTTAAGGATTCTAAGTGGAATAGTAGAATCTTTATAAATTATTTGGGCAGAATTTGGATGAGACAATGGGATTTAGTGGTGTGATGAATGGGTTAGAAGTGGTGTCCTTTTAAAAGGGGGAGGAGGGGCTCTTTTGGAAAGTGTGAAAATATTATTTTATTATATAATGATATTCGGTTTCTAAAGGTAAAAAACTAATTAAAGAAGAATATAATATGACTAATGGTAGAAATAAAACCATCCAATAAAAATTGGACTAGTTTTTGATATTTTTCTAATATTTATAATCATATTAATTTAAATCATTTACTATTGGGGTAACTACTGCATCATTATTGTGTCATATATAATTTAATTTATTTGATGTTTAAAAAATATAATAAAAATACCCAGATGTAGTAAATCTTTTTATATTTCCAAATAATATTTATAGTCGAGATTATGACTTATATAACCCCATAGAAAAATTGATTTACTAAAAGATATTTGTTTATTTCATTTTTGCATTTCTTTAAGTTAATTAATATAAAGTGTCATTATTATTCATAAATGGTTCCATGGGATCCCAAAATCGACCCGAGGATGCCCATGGTCGTCCATTACTCATACAATAATGATAGAACAAGTCTTAAGGTAATTTGGTATTATTTGATATTCTTTTTACCTTGAATTATCCTATTGACCTTTAGTCATGGTAAATAAAATTCAAAAGGAACTATTCACCAAAAAATATTTTCAGCTTATTGAACAACATTTTACTTACTAATAACATCAATGTATGTCAGTTATTAGAAATTTAAATCACAGAAGTGGTAAAATTTCATTTAAATTAAAAAGTCATTTTTAACAACTACTAAGTGGTTTCACTATTCATCAAAAATTGAAGATTTTTAGAAAAATACCGAAAATTCATCCTAGGATATATTTGATATTACTAAATTCAAAAATGATGTAGATTTTACCAAATTAAAAATATAAGTGTTTCATAAATTTATTTAAAATTTATTTCCATTTTCAAAACAAATAGCGTGTTTTTAAGAAATAAAAACTATAAAAAATTGACACTTGGTTATGTCCAATTAAATAAATTTACTCAATCTTCCACGTGTTATTTTTAACCATATTAACTTGTAATTTTTTATGTATGTGATATATATTATAATAATAAAATCTAAATGATCATTATTAAATAATTAAAAAAAATTATTCTGAATATTAAATCAAATATATCAAAAAATCATATATATCTGTAAAATTAATTTGAATACAAACACATGTAATAAAAAACCTTATTTTTCCCTTAATAATGGAAATTATTTTTATATGGTTTCACTAATACATATAGTAAATATTAATTAAAACATATTAAATTACATAAATTATAATTATACCAAATAGGTAATATATTTTTTCATATTCAACTCAAAAATGTGTAATAATTTAGTTTGATATTAATCCTATAGACATGATGTGAATGCAAGTTTTTAATGGGGAAGTATTAAAAAATTTACTATGTTTATACATCATATTTAAAAATGAATATAATTCAAATGACATAAGTTGTATTAACTGATATAATTTTGAACTAATTTTAAATTAAAACAGATTCAAAATTTTCTTTTTCTTTAAAAATTATTTATACAAAAAGGTCGGATTCAATTAAAATTCAGTATTTTTTACTATTCATCAAAAAATGAAACGTCATAGAACAATCTATAAAATTCACCAAAGAAGAATTTTGGTATTCCAAAATTTAAAAATTTGAGTTAATTCTTTCGAACTAGTTTTCAAATATTGGTAAAAATAATTATAAATTAAGCGTGCAAAGTGAGACTAAACTACCCTTCTGAAAAAATTCAATATCTCTAAAAATGTTGTGTTTTATTTTTGATGATGACTATTTTATTACTAATAAATAGTTTACTAATATCCATGTGTAAAATATATTGTTTCATAATATAATAAATTATATTTCAACCCTCTATTCTAACGTGTATGAAATAAATCCCATATTAAATAATAATATTAGTAGTATATAGTTTTTTGGTAAATCTTAGTATTATCTGAAACATAGTCTATCAATGAAACGTGTTGGTTGTAATGCCAGTTAAACTCTATGTTTCATGTAATGAAAGATATATAATACATATAATTGATGGAAATGCAAAATATATCATATTGTATCTAATTTGTCTATTATTTTCTATCTTTGGTGTCATATTTCATACACCCTATCAAATACAATATTCTTCTTATAGAATTTAATGGTGTTACAATTTTTAAGATTAACATGATGTACTATGAATTATGATGTCCTAACTGTCAAGTGATTTAAATAAAAAAAATTGAAAGTGCATATTTTTATAAAATAATCTATAATATCTTAGTTATTTATCAATAAGGATCCCTATTAAAAATATATAATATATTTAGTAAACCATGTCAGTGTAGTCTTATAGAGGGATCTCTAGAAATACCATGTGTACTAAAGATGATGGGATATATTGAGAGCCTTGAGTCCCTTAGAGCCAAGTTGAACACAAATAAAGTAATTTATCACATTATTGACTACATAACACTAATATTATATGTATATCATGTTAATTATAATATAAATAACATTAAAGAGTCACTCATTGGTCCACTATAAATAGTTCTCCAAGTTGATAAGCATATGATAAATAAAAACTCTTGAACCCTTATAAATAGTAAAGGATTTAAGTATATTGATATAGCATAAAATGGTACATTTAATCAAAATAAATCAATATACTTGCCATACAAGAAACCAATGATTCATTGGGAGAGAAGTGAGGATGTAATTTTCAATGCACGTGACATGGAAGACCATTAGAATAAGTACTAAAATGAAGACAAAATATTTTTTTGTGTGTTTTTACAAATACGTATCACATAATGGATTATTTTAATTTATACTAGTTTTTATTTCATATAATATGTGGCACATATATTTTTTTATAAATATATGATCCAATAAAATTAAATTTGTTTGTAAAAAATTATGTGGATCTCTATGGATAAAATAGGTCATGATTTATAACATTATCAGATATAGATTACCATATCCCTTTTACCAGTGGATTCATTTTTTTATTAAATACATTTTTTCATGTCCCTTAAATAAAAATTCCTAATTTATATGTTTATTATATACACTATGGTATTTTATTTCAGGATTGTAAATAGATTTTTTTTCTTATATAAGTATAACATAATTTATGGTATTCAACCTATTAAAAGTGGATGTTACATACATGGTCATAAAACCCCTTTTTAAAAAACCTATGATATAAATAATCAGAATTAATTGTTTAATATATTAATATGGATCATCAGTCTATGACATGTTATGGTAATGTATTTTTTAAAATTTCATCAAGAATGGTATCCAGAATCTTTTCAGAAAAAAACATACATAGACTTCATACATGTTTACAATGTATAATGAGAAACAAAACATTAAGTGGGAAAGGATAAAAGCATAAAAACAACTAGAATTGATTCATATTAATGTATGTGTTCCATTTATATTATTGGTAATTAGTTGATATTTATATATTGTAACTTTTACTAGATACTATTGTAGGTATTAAAATATCTGTGAAATGGGGGATAACTGATGATTATTTTAACTGTTCGTGGAATAAAATACTAAATTAGAGAATCAACATGAGGAAAATATTATGAACCTCTACTCAGGATGAGGTGAACGTCTAAACTAATATTTCAATGATAATTTGAGTTAGTGTAGGATTATACTCCAAAATAATTCACCTTAGGAAAATTGGTATATTTTTTTTCGGGATAAAGGTGATCATAAATTAAATTTCATTGTATAATTGATGATGATTCGTGTCAATATGACATTATCAATTCGATGATATTCCTTAGTGATAATTTCTTATAAAGTCAACTGAGTAGAAACTAATGCAAAAAAGTGTTATTCTAAAAAATTAATGGTTTCAAACAATTCCCACATTGTCTCAAATATGTTTTGGGGAATATGGGCTTTTTTCTAAGAAAATACAATTTGATATGATTTAATATGTCCACAAATTGTGTATCATAATAGATTATTCTAATGAAATAAAATTATATTACACATATATTACTTTAGAAATAAATAATGTTCTGGTAATCCAAGGCATATTTCTAGAAATGGTCTACTTTTGTTGTGGTTGATGGGGCTCACCCTTGCATTTGTAATATGTTTTTCCCCACAATGGATGCCGTTTTTATCCCTCATTACCTCTTTCTATGGATAGGAGGACTTCATCATTATAAATTTTGATCTATGATCCTTAATTGAAATGGGATAATTGTATGTTGGTTCCTCCTTATATTGATTCCCAATTGGGACTTGTTTCCATGTTCGAGTCTCCCTCTTAGAGTAAGCCGTGTTGGTTTAAAAAATTCATAGTGATATTTCATTGTGAAAAATGAATATTTAAAACTATTCTTCCTTGAAATTGATTCTTTTTTTGTAGGCCATCACCCATCAAGTATGAGAGTAGTCATAATCGAAATTTCTAGCTTATGTGGATGCTAGGAACATTAGTCATATGTTTTCTTCCTCTTAGGAGGGAATCACATTTGAGGTATCTTAGTCACGGATCCCAAGTCATTTCATTTTAATAATGATGTACCCGACGCCAGTGGTGTATATCCTCTTAGGGTTTTGTGATTAAGAATCCCATTTTTTCATGTGGTCATTGACCTTAGGGGCACATATCTTCTAAGGATTTTTCCTAAGGAATCCCATGATCATGTGTAGGGTTTTTGTTTGGGTTTTTGATAACATAATTGATTTATATAGATGGATCAAAAGGTCTGGTTAAGATGAATCCGGTCACGAGTTTAGTGTCATGTTAATACATGTGATATTCATCAAAACACCCAAAATTGTTAGATCAATAATTCATTCCCATATGAGGGAAAACCAAAAAAATTTACCAAAGGATCATAAGAGAATTCCTCTTAGAGGTGGATTTGAGAATATTGTACCATAATGTGAAGAAGAAATTTCATCAGGCTCATTCAATGGATGGATCAGAACACAACTTGTGGGGTAATTATATATTTGTTCCCCATTAATAGAAGATGTCACACAATAATGGTCTATTGATATAGGGATAAATATTCCCCATGGTTGGAGATCCAGGAGGAGTGTCCAATAAAGTAAATATTTTACACTATTATGGTTTACCAATGTAGATATTAGAACACCCCAATTGAGATGGATTTGGAATGTGTTTCCATTAATAGTATGATCTCACATGGTGACGTTTTACAGATGGATGGATTAGAACACCCTATAGGGGAGGATCCGGGTGGTGTGTTCCACAAAGGGTAGATGTGACAGTGTGAAGTTTCACCCATGGATGGATCAGAACACACCATGGTGGCATATATTGAAGGTGTTTACCATTAAGGTATGTTTTAACACAATGAGGGTTTATAGATGGATGGATCACAATACACCCTGGAAGTGGATCTATAAGGTGTGTACAATAAACATAAAATTTCACACTATAAAGGTTAATGAAGACACCGTATACAATGGAGGCCCATTGAGGTACATCACAAATAGGATATACCTAAAAGGTTTACCATTGTTCAGGATTTAATCTTAAGGAGGCTTCCAATATACCATCTATTGAAGATAATGATCCTAACCCATGTAGTTTGACATCACAGTTTCAGGTTGCCAGACATGCCCAATCCATGATGTTTAATTTCAAGAAGTAAGGATAATCGCATCGCGAAGCGAGTCTCAATGAGGGATGGTATGGGGATGACACATCAAATATATCCTTCATAGGATTATTTAACTTCGTCGATGTTGGTGTGGTGGATTAAGCATTGAGCTTCCCTATGGACCTGGAGAAGACATGGTCTCCAGGGTGAGGGGAATGATCTTATAGGAATGTTTCATGGAATATTTTAGGATTTTTGGATACATATATTGGGTTTGGACACCAAGGATAATTCTTATGTATCCTAGTGGGTTGGTAATTAATTCCCACATAGATCAGAGTGGGCTGGGACTTACTCCTAAGGAGGAGGCCTGTGGGTATTGTATGGTTTGGGCTTATGTATAAAAGTGGCCAAGGTGATTTATGGTTTGGTCTTACACATATGAGTGTCCCAAGGTTTGTATATTTTGGTATTAAGACTAGGATAGGCCCATGTGATGTCTTGTTGGGGATTACTCATAGAAGTGTCCCATGGGTTGTATGGTACATGCTTACATGTAGGATCAGCCTATGATATCTATAGTTGGGGATTATGTGTAGGATGTTCCCATTGAAGTGGGTATTGAGTTTATGTTATGGTCACCACTAACATCTAGGACTATGTTAGTCAATCTATACTATTCTGAACAAGAGGCTATAATAGATATTCTTCTCATGTTGCAAAAGAAGAGCCAATAATAGATAATTATTGTCTTTAATGTTAATTACTCAAAAGGATTAGCTCATTCCTTGTGAGGTTATGTGGTATGAGGACCATACCATTACAGTAATACATAGATAATAATTCTCTTATTTAAAAAGGTGAATCCATATATTAACCTATTGCATTGGGAATATAAGTACTGGGAAATTTTACATCAAACAACTTGGACATGGGTGGACTCTCTCCTCACCCTTTATACCTACATGGCTTATGTGACCCTATATCACACTCCTAATATAGGGGAATGGATTTTTCACAACTAGAGGAAACTGATATAAGGATTAGTTGCTAATAAGGTCCACATTATGGTCTCTAAGATGTGACGAAATAGGCGTTACAATACCATTTCTTAGAGTAAAGTGGTGGGGGAATAGATTAACTTGGAACACATGGGACAATGTTTAGTGTAGCCGAATGTTCTTTCATAAAAATATCAAATATTGTGTCCATAAGTTTTGTGGTCCAGGGTCTATAGCACTAGGTCATGCCACAATGTCTCAAATAGGGGGTGAATGCAAGATTGGGAGTTTTAGGAAAGGTCAAGGTTTCCGCTGGATGAGTCTTTACATGTTCCCGACATATGTTGATAGGATATGGGTGATAATTACATATCATTGGGGCCATTCAATGATGGACAATTTGAGATCAACCATACAAGAGTCTCTTTATTGACTGTTCCATGTTTTTCTGTTGTCATAGAAGATAGGTATTACATATATTGTAGAGTGATTCTTCTTCTTCCAAAGGATCACCCCGAAGATGATGCTAATAATTTATTTGTTTTTGAAATATTTGGTGATGGGTTTGAAATATACTGGTTGTGGAGGAACATTCCATGTGAGTGGATCTTCTGCTACTAGAGATTGGACAAGAAAATTGTCTCCCATGAAATCCCCTTTGGAAGGAAAATTTGATCATTGCTCATAGCCTTCAATTCATGCGCACAAAATATTTCTCATGTGCTCGTAGACATTCCCCATCTTTATGTACTACATCATCGAAGTATAAAATCAACTTTTCTTTAATAGAAATGAAATTTTTTTCATGGATTGGAGTTTTGAGTGTAGGCGTACAATATATCATGAACTATACAATATTATCTTGGAATGGTTTATTGTGCTGGGATGCATTTTTTGTTTCCCTAATTCTAATAGTTTTTTTTTAGGATGGAACATGGGTACCAATAAATTCCCCCCACCCCTAAGAATCTGGTCTGTAAGGGGACCAAAAGTTCATATTCCTAGGAAAATGCAAAAGAGAGGTGTTGATACCCATTTTTTCATGTAGGAAATTCCATTATATGTGAATGATTATCATGTGAATTTGAAATTCAGTATTACATTCATATAAAAGGTGATGGGGTTCCACTATACGATACTTTTACTTTATATTATGTTCGCTTCCTATTATCATGTGAGTAATTCTTGCTTCTGAAAAATAACTCGATATTCATCCACATCATCGGACTAGAATATCTCATTCATTCATCTATATATTTTAAAAGACCGTCATATTTCATGAATGTTTTAATAATTTTTCTAACTATCAACTTTTCATTGTTGAACCTTCAATTTTAAGAGCACCTTCCATAGAATTTTGAAACTCTTCCGAAATTGGAAATGAATAGAACACAACTGATATTGATGTTGTTTTTGTTTCTTAGAGAGATAAAATGATGGGAATAAAAAAGATACCTTGTGCTAGGAATGATCTTTCAGACAAGAATATTCTCATTTCCATGATTATAGAGGCTTATACTAGTTATGAATTGAGAAACTTTCTTCCACGTTTGAATTTTTGGGTCCTTGATGGGGCCAACTTCCTAGATTTTGAGGTCAATAAATCACAATAATAGTTCACATGTGAGCATGATCCTAATAGATGGAAAATTACTATGCATATACATATTTTTATGGATCATTAGTACTTTTGTATCTATTGTCTGAACAATCATATTTGGAATGTCATAGAAGAGGATGTAGAGGGAAAAGTATTCCCAGCTCACTACGCCATCATTATTTAGATCAGCAAGTCGGATAATAGCTGATATGTCATAAGGATTGGGACTTGATATGGGGAATAAACATTATACATGAATGGGAATGGTCATACAGTGTCTGATACACCTCCATATAGAATTTTTATGAGCTTCAAGATGTCTGACTGTATGAGGAGGTGTGGATGTCGTAGTTCCACTTTTATCATCAATGGAAGCCAGTGCCAGAGCTCCTCAAACAATGGACCCCAAATGTGAAAATGTTCTACATTAATCTTGATTAATTTATCATTATATTACTTCAGATTTATATCATTCAAGATAATAAAATGTATTTCATTTACAAAAAATTCAATTTTATTGATATCATATAATGTACCCAACACCAGGTTAAATAAACAATATTTAATCATGTTTTTCAAAGTGAATTAAATTATAATATTTAAAGAGAATTTGTATGGGGATTTTATATTCTATATATCCAATTAAAAAGTTTTATATTCATCAAATATAATTTATATTCATAAATTAAAATAAATCCCACCATTATAATTAAAGACCAATTTTTTTATAACAATAGTTATAACTACATTTAATGTCAAACCTATATTAAATAAAATAGTTAAAAATTTATATATTCTATTTGAAAAATTAATATTATTATTTGAAATTGTAGTCTAAAAATTTACTTTCTTTTAATTTTTTTATATTTTTCTTATATGTTTCAAGTTTTTATGAAGAGTGAAATACACAGAATTTCGGATGAAAATAAATTTTTTCGTCAAAATAATTAAGAGTGTTAAGTTAAATTATTGGATGGTTTTATTGTTTAAATATAATATTTTTCTATCATTTAATTCAATATTAGACATTACAATCAATTTTACTTTGAATTTAGGTATAAAAGAAATTCAATAATTTGCATGTTTAAATGATAAAAAATTGTTTTCTCACCCCATCAAAATGGGTAATTTTATGTTAATTACTCCAAAATCTAGGGTTTGTATTTTGAAATATTGTTTCCATATTTTCAATAAGGGGGTGAAATTTATTTAAATATTTTTATTTTATTTCTAGATTAATAAAAAGTAAAAATTAGATATAATTTATTTACCAGGGTTGAAGGTAAATTATGAAATTATAGGAAAAAATTATTATAATGATTATAATATTAAACCACCACTTTTACTAATTTTAGAATATGTATTTTTGTGATTATAATTATCAATGGGCCTATATTAATATCATTTTTAGAAACTTTTGACAGAATATGTCAGTTTATATATTTTATATAAAGAGTTGAAGTTGTCGTACTAGTATTTTAAATACAATTAAATTTTCATTATGGGGATATAAAATTGTTAAATTATATTATATATAATAATTTGATAGATAAAATGTTTTTATTTATAATTTTAATGTATTTATAATTATTATGAAACAAATAATTACCTTAAAGGCTTAAACTATTAATATGCACTAATTTCCAAATTAATGGAAATAACAAACATATGATATTCAAAATTTTACATTAATTATAATTTCATCTAATTACTGTCAAAAAAAAATTTGGCTGAATTTGACTTGTTAGGGTTCACTTAAAAAAATTTAGTAGAAATATTTTTTATGTTATTTTTAGAAATATAAATAATGAATGGTTTCAAATTTTACACTAATGATATTTTATCAAAATAATGTTTTATTAAGTTAATTAAAAATTGCATAACATTCATAAACAAATATAATATTAATATGGTCTAAAATTTTATAAATTTTTTATTTCTAGTATATTTTAAAAAAAATTAAAAAATTTAAAAAATTAATATTACATATTTTGTTACCTTAGTTGTCATTTAAATTGGTTCACTAAGGGTTATTCAAAATGATAAGGTTTAAAACAATACAAAATCATTGATAAAATATATTGGATTATTTTATTACAATTTAATAAAATCCTAGATTTTGATGAATTTTATTTTGGTAGTATTTTAACTGATAATTAATTTATTATAAATTAATATGTTTTGAAAATCCAAAATATACCCTAACCCAAATTATAAAATGAAAACCCTCCCTCATTATATTTCATCACATTGAGCCTTCTAACTCAAATAAAACCTTACCATTTCAATATTAAACATCAATACTCATATCTTATAGGTTCTGGTATTGTAAAAATACAAACCCTAGTGTCCCTAAGAGAAGATCTAGAGGAGGTTCACGGAAGAAGAGGTAATCGTCTTTACAGACTCCTTTATGATTATTTATCCTTCAACAAACTCTCTATTTTTGGTTTAAATTATTAATTAATAAATAATGTATCAGATATATTATTATATTTAAATACTATTATGGGAAACCCATAACCCACATTTTACCTATCCTTCAAAAAACAAAATCAACATGCGTGTATACATACGACTCGCCATCTCAATGTCATGGGGTAATTTCTTTTCATCCCCACATTACATGGATGGGTATGATTATATAAAATATATATATATATATATATTTAAATTATAAAGTAATATATATTATAAATATTTTTCATACCATCTAATAAATTACCTTTTTCACCATTATGGGATTTACAACGTCGATCATCTTTATATACGGCCTACCATCACCACGATGGGATGATATTTATTTTTCACATTAACCATTTAATAATGAATAAAAAATTTATATAATGATTAAATATAATATATATTAACTTAATATCATTATTTAAAGGAGTTATATATATAATTTTATCTTATGAAGGAGTATCTACAAGAAAAAACATTCATAAGAAAAGAAAGTAGTTAACACCCAAAACAAGGGTAATAATAAAATATTATTTAAAAAATGATATAGGAAGAAAATATATCATATTAAAATTTTTTATATATCTATGATATAATTTAATATAATTATTTAAACCATTATTCAATAGGTTAAATCACATTCATATTATGTAATGTACAAGTTAAGGGTTTCATCACAATCCCATTATCATTCGAGATTGTTTATATGTAAGTATATGCTGGGAAATATTTATCAACGATGTTGATATTTCATAAAAATGGATTCTGAAATATTATTAATATTATAAAAAAAATATTAAATACTTTTACCCATTTTTTAGTTATTATAAAATGGATACAAATTAATGATTTTTATATTTTCCAAAAAATGTACATTATGGATTGTTTGACAGAATAAATGTTGTATTAACTTATATGGATTGATAAAAAAATTTCCTTTTTCAATTATAATATTTTTTGTTTTTCTAAAATTGAATTTTTTTCTTTTATAATTGAATTTCTATTGAGTAAATTATTTCAAATTAAAAAATGTGTATTTCTCTAAAGATATTTTCTTCATTTTGTTAAATTATTTTCATTTAGGTTAATAATCATTATTAGATTTTATGATTAATTAATATTGATCAAATATGATTTCATTTACCACCTTTTTTTTAAATTTTTTATGATTTACTATGACTATGGATTTTTATTTTTGATACCTTTCATTCTTTATTGTTTATTTATTCACATTTTGTATTATAGTTTTAATAAAAATGTTTATATTGATTGTGTTTCATTACCCCACTCATATGAGGAATGCATTGGGCTTTGTAATGGGTGGAAATGGGCCCTTATATCCCATCTACGCATCATCAGGTCTAATGAGAAATTGTTTTGGGAATTTTCTAATTTCATACCCATTTATATATATTATCTTTTCCAGAAAAAAGGTTATATGTTTATGATGTCCCACATTATATATTAAATCATATTGGAATTTGTAATTGACATTCCATGTTATTAATCATTTATTATAATCTACATGTGATTATTTATATAGAATTATTTTATTTATTCATTACATAATAGGAACAATATTATTTTTAAATGGCTTGTTATTTTTTTTATACATTTTTCCCTAATCATTATGCTTATTTACTTATGATATCTTCCACTGCACACTTACCCTTACTAAGAATATATGAAAACCCATTTCTTATGTTTTATTTTTTCTATGAATCTAATAAGTGTATTATGACTGATATGGTGGGTTGATAAATTATAATAATGAAATAATAAAATAACAAAATTATTTTTTTAATCTTAAATTTCAATTTGAATTGAAATGTACAGTTATTGTATGTAATATAGCTTTTATGACTGATGAAGTGATCAGTCCTTTTGGATTTCAGTGTTGTATCTTTTTTCATTTAATAAAGTAAGGCATTGACTCAGGGTTACTAGGGTTGGGGTTGTTATAGTTGGTATACATGAATGTTTGTTATAATCCTTTGAAATAGGATTTAAAAAAATCAATAGGGAACATAACCCAATGATCGGCTATGAGGATAAGTATAGAATCATCCTAGAGTTTTGTAAATGTGTAGATTATGTGGGTTTTCATAAAAATCAATCCTTGTATAGATACTACAAGTGGACGTTGTTCTGGAATAGATGTATATATGGGTAATAACTCCTTCAAGTTGTACCGTACTTGAATTAGTGTGTTTTGGTACATGACAACGGGCCTTATTATGCTCCTTTTTTTTACAATCATTGGGGATAAGCTAAGGAAAATTCAGGGTTTAAATACAAAACATTATGAAAAATTGAAAAGTATATATGACACAAAGAAAAAAATTATATGTTTTTTAGATTAATTATGCATAAATTTATAATTTATGTAGTGTTTTTTTCTAGATTGAAATTATGAAATATTATGTATATCAAAAAATATTGAATTCCATTATTTTGAAATGGAACCTAGTGGATGGAATGAAGAAAATACTAATGAACGTAATCCATTTGGAGATTTACCTTCAAAGAATGATAATGAAATTTGATATGGAGATGAAACTGGTGTTAATAAAATTTTAACTATAATTGGATAGTTTACACATGTTGTGAACAATAACCATACATCTATGGATAATCCTAATCTAAAACATTTAGGGACAATGATAGACCACATCCTGAGATAATAACAATTCAAATTCAATTGTACTAAAAATATATTCTCAACTAAACAGTGGATATGTTTCATATATAAGATATTACAAACATTGGGAAGTAATAAAATGATAATGTTGTCATAGAGGTTTATCATTTCATGGGAGATATGGATCATTGTTTGTCAACGATTCCAAACACAAAGGAGGAGGAATAAATAGAAGAAAATTAATTGATGTATTTTAACGAATATTTCCTAGAAAAATATCTCTCTAGTGAATAATGAGGATATAAGGAGAAAGCATTATTAAACTTCAGGAAAAAGGACAATGAGAATGTTTTTAAATATGAAGCTAACATTACAAGGATAATAAGGAAAGCTACATATTGTGAATGTAAAATAAATAAAAATATTTACAAATTATTTCATGGGATAAATCCATTATCTTAAAGGGAAGTAGTATATAAATATTTCTCGTCATAGGAATATATGTTATGATGTGATATAAATTCCTAAAAATAATTCCCTAAGGAATATGAAATTAATGGAATGAATGAAGAGAGATGGGATTCATAAAATTATTTAAAAGGATATAATAAAAATGAAAAGAAATGGATAGTTAAATTTCAATCATGTTATAATTATGGAATGAAAAACTCATGTATATTAGTAAAGGGAATGGACACATAGCCTATGATTTCAAGGGAAATAAAAAATCTAGTTATTTTTAGTGTTTCAACTATAAATATATTGTACATTATGAAAATGGTTTTCCTAAGCATTAAAAAATAATTTCGTAAATATCTACAATGGAGGAAGCCTATGCTTATGAGATCACAAATGTCGAGGTTGAAGTTCTTAATATATAGTTGAGAGTACTTTAGTCATCACCTCAAACGTAGCCAATAAAATTTTTGATTCTGGATCATCAAATTAATTTATTTCTTCCAAGTTTTTGAAGAAAATTATGCATTAAACTTTTGATTTAATACAATAGTTTTCAGTTAAAATTTTAATGGTAAGTCTCATTGCAATGACAATGTGTTGGTCAATCCTCTTTATGACACATAAATATGCTTTACTTTTTTACATTTTCATCATACATATGGTTTATATTGATATAATGTATGGATTGTATTGAATTTCAAAATATGATTAAATTTTTTTAGCATGATGAAGAAAATTTTGATTTGTGAGGAAGTAGAAGAATCTATTGTCTTTAAAGTACAAATATAATTATCTAATTCTTATCCATATACATCCCCAGTACAACTATATAATCTACCTATTGGGGATAAATAGAAAACAAAATCTTGAGATGAATAAGGGAATAATCAAATAGATAATGTACAAAATTTGTAAGAATCCATTGATTTTTTATTAAGGAATTACATAGAGATACCATAGAGTGTAAAGATGAATTTTCCATTGATTAAATACCTGGGGAAAGGCCAATATAAAAGGCACACTATAAAAATTCCCATGTTTATTTGATGGAGTTGAAGAAAAAACTAGGGGATTTTGGTAAAAAAGGATCTATTCTCCCCATTATTTCACCATTGGGAGCCTTTATTCTCAATGGGATTAAGAATGATAAATCCAAGAGGTTTTGAATTGATTATATTAAAATACATTATATCACAATAAAGAACTAGTAACCTCTAACATTGATTGATGACTTGTTTGATCAACATAACAGAGACTAATATTACTCGAAATTTGAACTCTCATCTGGGTTTCAACAATTAAGAGAAAAGAAGAGGGACATTTGGTAGACAACTTTTTGGATTTGGTATAGACATTAAAATCATACAAATATTTTGTTTGGTTTGACTATTTAACAATCTATTGTTATGTACTTAATAAACTGGGTGTTCACGGAAATCATGATGGTTTTATGGTTGTATTCATTAATGATATTATGGTGTATTATAATATATATGATGATCAAGATAATAACATGATGATTATTCTTAAGAATATTATATGGGATGAGCTATATGTGAAATTTAGTATGTGTGATTTCTAGCATCAATAATTCCCTTTTATTGGCATATTGTCTCCATGCAAAGAATGTC
Source organism: Viscum album (assembly GCA_963277665.1). Classification (NCBI taxonomy): domain Eukaryota; kingdom Viridiplantae; phylum Streptophyta; class Magnoliopsida; order Santalales; family Viscaceae; genus Viscum; species Viscum album. The sequence goes on along the minus strand of OY728161.1, from coordinate 1,834,494,274 downwards.
AGTTGAACCTCCAAAGTAAAAGGCATTAAGAAACCTTTCTACACCAACACACATAAATGAAGTACATAGTTTATTTGGTTTGGTGGGTTATTTTCATTGGTTCATTAATAATTTTTCAAAATTCTATATCCATATAACTAAGCATACAAGTAAAGGAGTTAATATTGTTTGTACAAGGAGAATGTGTAAAATCTTTTGATGACTAAATAAATGATTAGTCAATGCCCTAATTTTTAATATTCCATATGGAAGTGATGGGATTGTCATATATAGTGATATATCGAAGATGGAACTTGGTTATTTCCAAATTAAAAATGATAATGTTATTGAATATGCATCAATGAAATTTAATACTCATGAATAAAACTATCAAACCCTCAATCTGGAACTAGCAGTTATAATATTTGAATTGAATTTATTGAGACATTATCTCTATGGTTATTGATGTTATATATACATATATCATTACAGCTAGAAATATATATTTTAATAGAAATAGAACAATATTTTATTGATTTTGTGGATCCAATTACTCAAGTATTATTATTTCTCAACACACTACCACCCGAGAAAAGAATCTAAGGATGAAGTGGTTTTGATTAGGAAGGATCATGGGTTTCTAAGGAAAATGTGGATTCAGAAGGATCCCATGATCATGGACTATTTTAAATAAATATATGGTGATTTAAATAGATGTAGATACATCAATCCTATTTAAAATGATTACCAAACCATATTTATTAGAGAATATAATGAATTCACAACCTATCGATGAGGAATTTTAGAAAATTATTATACTGATGATTGAATAAAAATCATAAGACTTTGTTTGGGAAGATGGTGTTCTAAAATTTGGAAATATGTTTTGTTCATCTATACCTGATCAAAATAGGTAATTATTGGATGATTATCATATATAAAATTTCCATATACACCATGGTGGCATAAAAATGGATACGAACATGGTGGACCATTTTTGGTGGGATAACATGAAGTTGATAGTTGTTGATTATGCTTCTAGAAGTTTGATTTATCAAGTAGTTATTTCAATGAGGCATAATCCTATTGGAATCCTAAAAAATTATCATATTATTTTTCTGAAATCATTTGATATAATTATGGATTTTTTCAGGGGACTATCAAGTTCTCCTAGATAGAATGATGTAATATAAGTTTTCTTTGATCTCCTAACCAAATTTTCTCATTTCCACTATATAATAGAAGAAAATCCCCTTGATCTCCTCAGTAGAGTCTATTTTAATGATTTTGTATGATTTCATGGGGAACTTATATCAATATATTTTTATTAGGATCCCCACATTACATCAAAAATACGGAAATGACTTCAGAAGGATCGTGACATTGATCATAATTTTACAACTAACAACCATCCTCCAAATAATGGAAAATTTAAATAAATAATTATGATAATGGATGAATTATTGAGTTCAAGATAATTCGACATTAAATGTATGTGGGTTTAGTACTTACATATGGTGGTGTTTACCTCAAAAATTATATTCCATTCATGTATTAGAATGACCTCATATAAAGCATTATACGAAAATAGATTTCAAACTACATCATCTTGGGATGAAGATAGTGAAAGGAAACTCGTAGGCCGAAAAACATTTTAAGAAACAATAGTAAAGGTAATGTGTATTTATGCACACATTACAGAAGCATAATTTTAGAGACCCGAAGCTTGACGTACATATACATTACATTAATTTTGTGGAATAATTAATACATAACCAAAACAAAAACACAAGGATCGTAACAGTTTCGTGTCTTTGGAAACTCAGAACATAATCTTCTAATCGTGGTGAAAGATCTTCAACATCTCCCATAAAGATCTTCCCCTTTTGGTTTTCTTACCTAAAACCTTTCTTTAAATCTTGGGGAATAGAAAACTTGTACATGGTGAGCTTTAATGATCAGTAATGGTAAGCATGTATAAAATGAAACAAACCATATACATTTGAACTTAAAAACATGACCATAATGTTTAAACATGAAAATCATGAGCAATTAGATAAAACATGGAAGTACATAAGGCATAGATCGTAATAGAACATCAATCATGATAAAATGGCATGGGAATAAAACATGTAATTTTGGAAACCATTCAGCACATGATATGATTTCCATAGTAGCCAAGGCATTGCTACCAAGACCATCTTAGTGGACAAAGTCCCTTTCTGAATCGAGTTCACTCCTCGTTCCAGTCCTGTATTACTGAATCGGTTTAACTTTCCATTCCAGCCATGTTTATCTTAGGAGATATAAATATTTACCCAATGCATTGGAGGGAGATATAGGTCCCACCCATCTCATAATGAAATAATTCTTATGTGTGCCACAATATAAACATAAATCATTCATCATAACCCAAAGAATAAAATGGGTTTCATAAACATTATCCCATTATAACATAATCCATATAAAACAAATGGATATCATTTCATCATAAGAAAAGCGAAACCATGTAAATCATAGATACATTAAACTTGAAACATCCTCGTATTCAATTATTTCTTCTTAGATGGAAAATGGTTTTGATAAAACATTTGAAATGAATTCTTGAGGAAAATATCCTCTCTTCTTCAAAATCATTTTGTTTTCAAAAAATGTCATGCAATTTTAAAAGGAAAGGATTTTTTTAAAAATAGTCGTGAAATATTTTGGAGGAAGCTTCATGAAAATAAGGCTTTATAAAACCTTAAAAATCTGTTCGTACCGTATAAGTTAAAAAAACATTCTTCTCGTACTTTTGCCGGAAAAGTCAAAAAGTACCTCGTAAAAGAAAGATTTCAAACATACCATGTATTAAAAGTCAAAAATGGGTAAAAATGACATTAAAAAAACATTAAAACATTTTTAGAAAACAAGGACATGGATGATAAATATAACCCCAGTAAATACTTACGAATAAATAATCTTGGATAAAAACGAGATTGGAAATGTTATCCCTTACCTTATGTCCGATATGCTTCATATGGATCTAAACCTCCTGTATAATTATTAAAATAATGTCATTGACTTATTACATAATCATATTAATTTTTATGATATCATATATGATTCACTTTTGAGTTTATATTACCCGTTCATTTGTAAATTCCATTTTAAAGCAGTGTTTTGGGTAAAATCATTTCATTTATCGTATGTGTTTCGACTTGCTGTTCATGATATTATTACTTATATCCTGATTTAAATAATTTCATAATGTAAAAAATGATTTATAGATAATATATATTCATAATATACATATATATTATAGAACAATAAAAGGAATGAAAAACACCGTTCATGGAGACGGTAGGCCGTACGTACGCATGAACGCTGTTTTCGTTTCCTTATATAATTGAATGAAACTAAATAGATGATATAAATATATATATATATACATAAATCTAGTATAATTTCTATTTCATATATTTCATTATTATTCATTATATAAACTTTATGATCATTCATGTATTGTTAATATGGAGAATGAATCTCATCGCGTCGTGGAGACGGTAGTCCATACGTACGCACGAGCAATGATACCGTTCCCATAATTATTTAATAGAATTGGAGTGGATGGTATAATATATCAGAATAATTATGATGTTATAATAACCATATATAGTTATTCTTTACACCATTATACCCAACCATGTAAGGTGTTGGTGAAAAAACAGATTACACCACGGCGTGGAGATGGTATTCCGTACGTACGCACGTGCGGTGATTTTGTTTTCCATAGGATGGATAGAAGGTGAAATATGGTTGTTTCATATTTATAATAACATATCAGTATATGAGGGATACTGATGTTATTACTTCATAATGAAACAACTAAAGAAGAGGGAGTAGAAGAAGAATGGATCTTGAAGAAAACGGTAGAAGGTATTACCTCTTTCTCGAAGTGCCTCCTTTGAACTTCCTCTTAGAGCACTAAAGATGGACTTTTGAGAACAGCAGTACCTCTATATGGTTTCTAGGGAAGTGGGGAAGTGAAATGGGTAGAGGTTGGACGAGCTTGAAGGCTCAAATTGGTGTGAGGATGAGAGGGAGGAGGTGCCCTTTTATAAGGGAGGAGAGGGGCACCTTTGAAATTATAAGAAATATTAATTTATAATAAATTCCAACCCCACTTCAAAACCTCCAAAAATGTCTCATATTCGAATATTTGGTGAGATAGGGTTGCAATATCATCAACCAATAAAATTTAGACATGTAGGGAATTTATTTTAAACATTATCAACTTGATTTATCGTTATTTAATCTATTAAATTTTATTTGTGGTAATAAGATTTTAAATTTTAAATTGTTATAAATAATTACTTATGTGCTGTGAATTATCCATAAATAGATAATTTATTACGTTTTATACTGTATAAATTTTAATTTACAATTTTTAATTATTTTTGTGATTTTTAAACAATTTAATAATATGTTATTTTTATAAAATAACAATAGTGTCAATTTTGACACTATTCATTTCTTTGAATTTAAATAAAATACAAACAGAGGATATATTAAAACTAAAATATTTAATAGGTTCCTAACATGTCATACTAATCTATAAAATTAGTGGAGAACATTAAATAGTTCATATAATATTTATTTTACTATTTGTAAAACCATTTATTTGATATTTATCTTAATAAAATAATTACTACAACATTTTTATATAATTATTAAATATACTTATTTGTTGAATAAAAATAAAAAAATACTAGGATAAAGTTTAATCTTATATATTTCATAGCAATAATTTTACTCGGATTTATCTTCTAAAACACCCAGCTTTTAAAATGTTATGTTTAATAAATTATGAAGGTGACAACTTTGACATCATTTAACATAAAAGAATATAAGTTTCATAATCAATTTTATAAGACTCAAAACGGTAATATATTCGGCCCTTGGACACTTATGGTGTATATATAATGTACTGATAAGTTTTGGTCAGGTTTTTTGGGCCTTTTAAAATGTATGACTATTTCAATAAAAACATTATTATTGATTTTTCACTAAATAAATAATTTCTGCATCATTAATGTATAAGATAATAAAGTAATTATATAACTCTTAAAAATTACCAATAAATTACCATGATAAATAAAAACATATTAGCTTCCAAATGAGTATTTATAACCAAATTTATATTTGGTATAACCTAATATTAAAAATACTTTAATTATTAATTTTTGATTGAGACATATTTCACTTTCCTTTAAATAAAATACACTAAAGGTCTTAATCACCTCCAAGTGGGTTCAAATAGATTCCATTTCGACCCAAATATGACTTAGGACGAAATATAATCATCCAATTGTATTAATACAAGTGTTAGGGTAATTTTATAATATTATATTTACCCTTAATTACCTGATTTACCTTTTAATATGGTAAATAAAATTTACCGTAGTTAGTATACATAATGCCCAAAAATAAAAAGTAGTATATTAATATAATTTGGGACCACTGATTCCATATATAGAATCCATTTTTCCAAATTCAATACACAGAAGTTGCATAAATTAAATTAAAATTAATCCCGTTGTCGATAGAAAGCAGGTTTTTGTTTAAAATATTGCAAAAGATTGAAATGATTTTACCTATGAATTCAATGTAAAATAAATTCTAATGACATAAATTATATTAAATGGTAAAAATATATTCTATTTATACTTCAAAACCATTCAATATTATATCTTAACCATATAAATTATTACAATGAAAAAAGTTGTTTTTAATTAAAATATATTATGTTTTTTACTATTCATTAAAATATGAAAGTTTTCAGAAAAATATAAATACTTTATCCAATGTAAATTTTTATATCATGATTCAAAAGAAAAAAGTTTATTTTGTAATATTTAACTTATAAACTTCTCAAAAATTGTATTTAAAATGGGTGCGCCATCAAAAGGTGGAAAACTGCATTTTTTTAAAAATACTTATTTTTCCTGAAAAAATTTATTTTGTTCTCATACCATGTTCTAAAAAATGTGTAAGATGAATAATAATGATATAAAATTAAAAATGTAGTTAATACTATTCATAACGGCTAGTTTATAATAATAATATAACCATATATCATTGTTTAATGAAACCCGGTATTGCATACAACACACGCTATCGAGGATGGTTGCGATTGCGTGTAATGCAAGCCAAGTCAGGGTTGCGTGTAGTGCAAGACTTCTTTTTTGTTTTGTTTAACTTAATCCAACCATATTTCATTTATACATTGAATATATATATATATATATATTCACTCAATGTTGCGAACTTGAAATCGTGTGTAACACGATCCAAGAATAGTGTTACGTATACTACAAACAAATGCAGTGTTGCGTATAGTACAAGATAATCTTTGTGTAATGTATAATAGAAGATCAAAGAAATTAAAAATAATATATCTCATTAAATATTGGGGTGTTACATTCTACCCCCCTTAAAATGAATTTTGTCCTTGAAATTCGCCAGGGTTATAAATCGTTTACTATTCATAGAAACCCACATCGTAAAAAAGAATACTAAAACATAATTTTAAAAAACTAATGTACGAAATGTAAACATTACCCAAAGTAACTCATCACTGGGTTTCCATATAGGAGAACATAGGTAAAAATATGAGAATTGAAGGAAAATATAACCATCAAGTTCTAATGGAGTGTGGTAGAGAACATGGCTATGAAAAAACCATCAATCACAAAGCCATAAAGTTTTGATGATCTAAGGTACCATCTGATTCATCGGATATAAGAGCACTAGGAAAACATTTTTGGCTTTCAAGATAATTTCCCTAATGTTGAAGAATTTTTGAATTAAAAGAAATTCATACTTGATTTTGGTACAATCTCACCATTTCTCTAGCCTCGAACAATTTCCACTTCATTTCTTAAACAAATGATGTTGAAGTTGTCTTCTGTGAAGTTTTAGCAAATTATGTCATAGAATGATAGGTCATCCATCTATTTCTATCGTAAAAAGTTTAGCACAATTTATTAAATATACATAAGTCCATCTATGCTGATATTATTCGTATATGGTTGCTAAAATGGACTTACACTTCAGCTATCATAGATCTTAACAAAATAAAACTAGTTTCTACTAACCAGGGACATCATGTAGGCTAGTGGTAGGCGATAAAGGCCAGTCTCACTTCGGTTGTGGGTTCGATTCCCACAGACTTGTCCGATGTGATGGGCTGTTGCCCGCCCTATAGGTGGTCCTTTTTCTAAAACTATATTACTATAACATTCCATTAATAATATCGAAAAATGTATATCCTTAATCAATACTAACTTATGTCCAACATAATCCATTTGAATCTTTAGGCTTACCCAAAATACTTCTTTCCAAACATATATTATAAAGAGAACGATTAATAAAAAGGTCATACAACAAGCATGGGAATACCATCATTTATCCCTCATATATATTGTTGGTCACATTCCAATCACTTGAATGCCCTAATCATGTATTCTCTTAAAAAAATAATACCCATTGAACCTTAGTGAAAACATGAATGCTATCAAAAGTTAACTCATTCCACATACCAAAATCCAAAAATTCTATATACTCAAACCATAATATAACTTTTTCCTTATATCAGTAATGAGTTCATGAATACTACCAAACATATTATTTTCAACTTATACCTTCATTAGGCACATATCATCTGCTTTCCAAAAATATTTCAAACACTTTTTATGGTTACCTGTATCATATAATTATTGAAAACCAGAATTAACCAATACATATATATTCCAATATTTCATGAAAGTACCTCAACAACATTATTATTAAATACCAATACATAAACACTTCAATCCATCCTCTTCAATGATTTTCATGGAATACATCCTTCCTTGATTTAGAAGTAACCTCTTAGGTCTGGGCATTGAGTTGGGTAATGATCGTGTTCTCCACAAATAAGACATTGAACTCCATGACAGTCTTTCACTTTGTGACCCTTTTCCCCACATAGATAACATCTTCCCCTCCATTTGAGGTATTCCTCAAGGTTCTTCTTCCCTTATTTAGAAATCTCAATCTTCCCTTCTCTATGCTCCTCACCATGTGAACATGCATAAAATTCCATCTTCCCCTTATATGATGACTTAGGAATACAACTAAACTTCACCTTGTTAATCATATATCGAGATGACTGATTCGGCATAATCACAATATCTTTCTCTTGAGATGTTAAACAATTTCAATGATCATAGCCACCAATTTGTCCTTTAGAATCAATGTAACTGAATTCCTTTTCATTCCCTCCATTGAGTAAGACCAGAAATCATAGTATAAGAAACAGTTAAAATAACGAGGAACCACATATTCATAAAAGGTCACTTATGGGATGTCTAACTTATCACACATTATTTAATCCATGACACCATATGTTCACCCTAGGTTATTCATTATCATAAACATAATTATAGGACTATAACCTATAGTTATACTAAACCTTTGGGAAATCCCAAGACATACCTTAGAAATATCTCTAGGGATTTCACTAAAGTTTTCAAATCCTAGTTTCCAAATGTTGACAAAACTGTTCCTCTGATACCAACTGTAGAGACCCGAAACATGAGGTACATATACATTACATTACTTTTTTGGAACACTTAATACATAAAAAAATAGACACACAAGGACTGTAACAGTTTAGTGTCTTTGGAAACTCGGAACGTAATCTTCTAATCGTGGTGAAAGATCTTCAACATCTCCCATAAAGATATTCCCCTTTTGGTTATCTTACCTAAAACCTTTCTTTAAATCCTGTGGAAAAGAAAATTTATAAAGGGTGAGCTCAAATGCTCAGTAAGGGTAAGCATGGATAAAATAAAAAAACCATATACATTTGAACTTAAAAACATGATAATAATGTTTAAACATGAAAATATTGAGCAATGAGATAAAACATGGAAGTACATAAGGCATATATCATAATGTAACATCAATCATGATAAAATAGCATGGGAATAAAACATGTAGTTGTGGAAACCATTAAGCAGATGATATGATTTCCATAGTAGCCAAGGAATTACTGCAAAGACCATCTTGGAGGACAAAGTCCCATTCTGAATCGAGTTCAGTCCTTGTTCCAGTCCTGTATTACTGAACCGGTTTAACTTTCCATTCCAGCCATATCTATCTCATGAGATATAAATCATTACCCAATGAATTAGAGGGGGAAATAGGTCCCACCCATCTCATAATTAAATCATTCTTATGGGTGCCACAACATAAACATAAATCATTCATCATAACCCAAAGAATAAAATGGGTTTCATAAACATCATCCCATCATAAAATAATCCATATAAAACAAATGGATATAATTTCATCATAAGAAAATTGAAACCATGTAAATCATAGAGAAATTAAACTTGAAACATCCACGTATTAAATAATGTCATATTAGATGGAAAATGGTTTTGATAAATCATTTGAAATTAATTCTTGAGGAAAATATCCATTCTTCTTCTAAATCATTCTCTTTTCACAAAATGTCATGCAATTTTAAAAGAAAATGATTTTGTTGAAAATAGTCATGAAAACGTTTGGAGGAATATTCATGAAAATAAGGATTTTTAAAACCATAAAAATCCATTCGTACCGTATAAGTTAAAAAAACTTTATTCTCGTACTTTTACAGGAAAAGTAAAAAAGTACCTCGTAAAAGAAAGATTTCATACATAACAAGTAGTAAAAGTCAAAAAATGGGTAAAAATGACATTAAACATACATGAAAATATTTTTAGAAAATAGGGACATGGATGATAAATATAACCCCAGTAAATACTTACGAATTAACAATCTCGGATAAAAATGAGATTGGAAAAGTTATCACTTACCTTAGGTTCGATATGCTTCGTATGGATCCGAACCTCCTGTATAATGATTTAAATAATGTCATTGACTTATTACATAATCAAATTCAATGTTATGATATCATATATGTTTCACTTATGACTTTATATTACCCGTTCTTTTGTAAATTTCATGTTAAAGCAGCGATTTGGGTAAAATCATTTCATTTATCGTATGTGTTTCGACGTGTCGTTCTTGATATTATTACTTATATCCTGATTTACATAATTCCAGAATGTAAAAAAAGATTTATATATAATATATATTCATCATATACATATATATTATAGATCGATAAAAGAATTGAAATACACCGTTCATGGAAACGGTAGGTCGTACGCATGCATGAACGATGTTTTCGTTTCCTTATTGAATTGAATGAAACTAAATAGAGGACATAAATATATATATATATACATAAATACATTAGAATTATTATTTCATATATTTCATTATTATTCATTATATAAACTTTATGATCATTCATGTATGGCTAACATGGAGAATAAATCTCATCGCGTCGTGGAGACGGTAGTCCGTACGTACGCATGAGCAATGATATCGTTCCCATAATTATTGAATAGAATTGGAGTGGATGGTATAATATATTAGAATCATTATGATGTTATAATAACCATATATAGTTATTCTTTACAGCATTATACCCATCCATGTAAGGTGTTTTTGGAAAAACAGATTACACCACGGCGTGGAGACGGTATTCCGTACGTACGCACGCGTGGTGATTTTGTTTTCCGTAGGATGGATAGAAGGTGAAATAGGGTTGTTTCATATTTATAAAAACATATAATTATATGAGGGATACTGATTTTATTACTTCATAACAAAACAACTACAGAAGATGGAGTAGAAGAAGAATGGAACTTGAAGAAAACCATAGAAGATATTACCTCTTTCTCGAAGTGCCTCCTTTGAACATCCTCTTAGGGTAATAAAGTTGATCTTTTGAGAAGACCAGTACCTCTATAAGGTATCTAGGGAAGTGGGGAAGTGAAATGGGTAGAGGTTGGCCGAGCTTGAAGGCTCAAATTGGTGTGAGGATGAGAGGGAGGTGGTGCCCTTTTATAAGGGAGGAGAGGGGCACCTTTGGAATTATAAGAAACATTAATTTATAATAAATTCCAACCCCACTTAACAACCTCCAAAAATGACTCATATTCAATGATTAGATGCGATAGGGTTGTAATATCATCAACCAATAAAATTTAGACATGTAGGGAATTTATTTTAAACATTATCAACTTGATTTATCCTTATTTAATCTATTAAATTTTATTTGTGGTAATAAGATTATAAATTATAAATTGTAATAAATAATTAATTATGTTCTGTGAATTATCCATAAATAGATAATTTATTACTATTTAGACTATAAAAATTTCAATTTACAATTTTTAAATATTTTTGTGATTTTTAAACAATTTAATAACATGTTATTTTAATAAAATAACAATAGTGTCAATTTTGACACTATTCATTTATTTGAATTTTAATAAAATCCACACCAAGTATATATTCGAACTAAAATATTTAATAGGTTCCTAACATGTCATATTAATCTAGAACATTAGTGGAGAACATTAAATAATTCATATAATATTTATTTTACTATCTGTAAAACCATTTATTTGATATTTCTCTTAATAAAATAATTACTACAAAAAAATTGTATAATTATTAAATATACTTATTTGTTGCATATAAATTAAAAAAAAAATACTAGGATGAAGATAAATATTATTTATTTCATAAGAATACTTTTAGTCAGATTTATCTTCTAAAACACACAACTTTTAAAATGTTATGTTTACTAAATTATGAAGGTGACAACTTTGACATCATTTAACATAAAATAATATAAGTGTCATAATCAATTTTATAAGACTCCAAATAGTCATATATTCGGTCCTTGGACACTTATCGTGTATATATAAAGTACAAATAAGTTTTGTTCAGGTTTTTTGGGCCTTTTAACATGTATTACTATTTCAATAAAAACAATAATATTGATTTTTCACTAAATAAATAATTTCTGCATCATTAATGTATAAGCTAATAAGGTAATTAAATAACTCTTAAAATTTACAAATAAACTACCCAGATAAAGAAAAACATTTTATCTTCCAAATTAGTATTTATAACCGAATTTATATTCTGTATAACCTTATATTAAAAATACTTTAATTATTAATGTTTGAGTGAGACATATTTCACTTTCCTTTAAATAAAATGAAATAAAGGTCTTAATCACCTCCAAGTGGGTTCTAATGGACTCCATTTCGACCCAAATATGACTTAGGACGAAATATAATCATCCAATTGTATTAAGACAATTTTTAGGGTAATTTTATGATATTATATTTACCCATAATTTCCTGATTTACCTTTTACTGTGGTAAATAAAATTTACCGTAGTTACTATTCATAATTCCCAAAAATATAAAGTAGTATATTAATATAATTTATACCCACTAATTCCCAATATGTAATTCATTTTTCCAAATTCAATACAAATAAGTTGTAGAAATTAAATTAAAATAAATCATGTTGTCGAAAGAAAACGGGTTTTTGTTTAAAACATTGCAAAAGATTGAAATGATTATACCTATGAATTCAATGTAAATTCAATGCTAATGACAAAAATTATATTAAATGGTAAAAATATATTCTATTTATACTTTAAACCCATTAAATATTATAATTTAACCATATAAATTATTATGATGGAAAAAGTTTTTTTAATTAAAATATACCGTGTTTTTAATATTCATTAAAATATGAAAGTTATCAGAAAAATATCAAACCATTATCCAATGTAAATTTATATATCATTATTCAAAATAAGAAGTTTATTTTGTAAAATTTAACATATAAAATTCTCAAAAATTATATTTAAAATGGGTGCGCCATCAAAAGGTGGCAAAACTGCAATTTTTTATAAATACTTATTTTACCCGAAAAATTTTATTTTGTTCTCATACCATGTTTTAGAAAATGTGTAAGATGAATAATAATGTTATAAAATTCAAAATTTAGTTAGTACTATTCAAAACGGCTAGTTTATAATAATATTATAACCATATATCGTTGTTTAGTGAAACCCGATATTGCGTACAACACACGCTATCGAGGAAGGTTGCGATTGCGTGTAATGCAAGCTAAGTCAGAGTTGCGTGTAGTGCAAGACTTATTTGTTGTTTTTTATAACATAATCCAACCATATTTCATTTATACATTGAATATATATATATATATATATATATATATATACACATATATATTTACTCAATGTTGCGAACTTGAAATTGTGTGTAACACGATCCAAGAATAGTGTTACTTATACTACAAGCTAATGCGGTGTTGCCTATAGTACAAGGTAAACTTAGTGAAGTGTATAATACAAGATTAAAGAAATTAAAAATAATATATCTCATAAAATCATGGGGTGTTACAATAATTTAGGTAGAAGTGTTATGCTAGTAATCAGAGGAATGATTTAGAGTTCCAAGTGGGAGATAATTTTATCTTGAATGAATATGTGTAAAAGAGTATTATTAGGTATGGTAATAAAGTAAAAATAAATATTAGGTACATCAGGACCTTTTAGATACATGAATTTTTTGAATTTATTGATTATCTTTTATACATGCCACCAAATATTTAAAAAGTACACATTGTGTTTCATATAACTCGGTTAAGGAATCACATGCCTAACCCAAATTATGATCTCACGTGTTATAAAATATATTTGGAATGTAAACATTACTTATGAAAATAAATAATCCAATGTTGTATTACTAGATAAAAACTTACGAGGAATTGGATAACTAGTCAGGTAATGGTTCCCTAGAAAAAGAAAAAAAATAAAGATCCAACGTGGGAACAAGAGGATTATTTGAAGATGAAAAACCCATATATTTTTTACATGGTAACACCCCTAATATGTAAATGATGAAATTTTTGTAGGAGGGATGAATATTGAACCCCAGTATATTACCATAGATCCCATTTATAATAAATTTATCTTTTGGGATATCATTTAATACACCAAACACCAAATTTAAACAAAACACTGTTTAGTCCAATTTTTCACATTTAATTACATTATAATAGTTATAGAAAATTTATATAATGATTATATATGATATTTATCCAATAATTTTTTAACATTCATCAAATAAATTAACAATTAAAAAAAATAAAATAACCCACAATATTGCACATTAAATTCTATATTTTTTTTTTCTGAAAACAGCTTTATATCATTTTAGCGGAGAACCTATATTAAATATATTTCATGAACCATTTATATATAATATTTGAAAAAATAAAATAATTATTTTAAATTTTAAAAGAAAAAATTACATTCGGTAATGTTTTTTTATTTTTCAAACATGTTTCATGTTTTGATGAATAATGAAAATTACAGAATTATAAATGAAGTCACCTTTTTTCACAAAAAAAACATTTTACTGCTAAATTATTCTGTTGAATGGATTTAAATTTTATAATGATAATTTTTTTTATAAAATAAAATATAGGTCACAAACATCAATTTTACATTGTATTTAGATGTAAAAACGTTTCAATCTTTTGCATGTTTAATCATTAATAACCTGTTTTCTAACCCCGTGTAAAGACCCGCAAATTTCAAGGAAATTTTTTTCTTAATTTTCTTTGGAATTTTACAAGAACGCAGCTTCAGACGGCACCTGATTCCGAGGCCCGGTGTGCCCGGAATCAATTTCCGAAGTTTGGCTCGGGTACGTTCAGTGAACGGACGAGCGGGTTTTTCTATCTTTTGAACCGGTGCCCGGAATCGAATTCTGAGGGCACCGATGAAATCGCAGCGCCGGTATTTGCTTAGAAACGCCTCTTCCGGAGTTGCGTTTGCTCAGACGTGGTTTTTTAAATTTTACGGCTTTAAGTCAGAAATAAAATAAAGTTTGTGCGACAACTTTATTTTATTTCACTTAAGCTGCTTGGAAGCCACTTGAAGTCACTTAAAGACGGCTTGAACTGAGTTGAACTGGATAGGATGCTATCCAGAAATATCCTACCCCTTGGTAGGATATTTGTGCGGTGGGACCCGCACGAGCCCCGCCGTTTCTTTCGCTAAGTAACGCACCCGCGAAAACCCGTCAAAGTAACTGAAAAGTCAACCGACGCGTTTTCTTTAATTCTTAACAGACCATTTAATTGGGCGGTTTATTTCGTGAATTAAATGGACTGTTTCTTCGTGAATTAAATGGGTCGTTTCTTTCGTTGAATTAATTCAACGAATTGATGGATCGTTTCTTAACCGGTTTCGTGTTGGCATGTTTATAAAATAAGACCAACATAAAAAAATCCTTGGAAAGGATTTGAGAGAATCTTCGTTCCTCCACCCTCTCTGCGAAGAACGCGAAGAACGCGAAGAACGCGAAGAACGCGAAGAACGCGAAGAACGCGAAGAACGCCGGCGACCGGAATTCGACGACGCACACCAAGATCTGCGACGTCGACGAGAACTACCCGCGACGTTCTTCGGCGACGCCTCTTCTTCCGCGGCCGACCCTCGTTCGGCAACAAAGGTGAGAATCAGATCTTTTCTTCTCCCTTTTTAATTTCAATATCAACGGATTTAAACTAATTAAATCCGTTGATCTTGATCCGGAGATTGGCGACGCGACGAGCGATTCCGCGACGACGCGGCGATCTCCATCTTCCGCGACGAGCAATTCCGACGACGACGATAAAGTAAGGGTTGATTGGAATATTTTCCTTCCCGTGATTTATTTCTTTTAAAGTAAAGAAGCATGACCTTCGAACAATTTTAACATTTAAAATTGTTGTTGATTGTTTTATTGTTCCTCCCGTGGATTATGACTAACGCGGAGGGTGCGGGTCTAACGAACAAGACCCGGCAACCCTCCGCCGATCTATTTTGGTTGTGCGGATTTGGCGGACGTCGACAAACCGTGCGGCAAGGGAAATTTGTTGGCTCCGCAGTGAAGATCGTCCCCCGGGAGGAGCATCGGCGCAGACGGGAAAGAAATCGGGCCACCGGAGCATCTCCGGCGGCCCGCGGAAGGAGGCGGCGGCGCGGGTCGCCGGCGCGGCGGCGCCGGCGACCGGAGGCGGCGGCGCCAGGCGCGCCGCCGTGGAAACCTTCCGCCGCGGCTGAAGCCGCGGCGGCGGCGGCAGCCGGTTCCGCGGCCGCGCGGAACCGGGACGGACGCGGCGGCCCGGCCGCGTCCGCGTGACAGGCGGCCCCCCGCGGGGCCGCGGTTTCTCTCAAGCCGCGGGTTCAACCCCGCGGCGGCGGCTCTTCGGCCGCGCGGCCGAAGACCGAGCCGGCCGGTCCGGTCGGCCGGGCCGCGCCCAGGCCGGACCGGACCCGGCCGAGCCGGTTCGGGCCGGGTCGGGCCGACCCGGTTCGGGCCGACCCGGTTCGGCCGACCCCAGGGGGGGGGTTCGGGCCGGGTCGCCCCGGGCCCAGTACCCCCGTTTCGGGCCCTCTACGGTCTTTCGCCCATATCTTGGGCCTGGGACCTCCGATTGACGAACCGTCAGCGGCTACGCGATCCTTGGATCGAGACGGTCGTTTCGGTATATTATACTCAAGGTTTCGGAAGACTTTGGGTTCGGCCGGGTTGGTTCGTACACGAAGCCAACCGGGCCCTCGGAGCGGAAACGCTCATAACTTGAGCTACGGACGTCCGAACGACGTACCGTCAGCTGTGGTAGTTTCCTCTAAGTGAGACGGAACTTTTGGCATACTCCGCCCGAGGATCGGATACAGGCGGAGTACGGTCGGGTTGGTTTTGCCCTAAAAACCAACCGGGCCCCTGGGACGAAAATGCCAATAACTCTCAGACCGGGCGTCCGATTGACGCGCCGTCTGTCGCGTTGAGATCCTGTTGTCGATACGGAACTTTTGGATACATCAACTTCGGACTACGTGTCAGTTGATGTATCAGCCCCTCGGCTCGTGGAGCGGACCCTCCTAAACGAGCTCGCTACGTGCGGGAACCCTAGCGCTGGCTGTGACCTCGACGACAGAGCAGAGATCCTCCGTGGACTGCGACGACGGCAGAGCAGAGATCCTCCGTGGACTGCGACGACGGCAGAGCAGAGATCCTCCGTGGACTGCGACGACGGCAGAGCAGAGATCCTTCGTGGACTGCGGCGACGACTGTGCAGAGATCCTCAGTGGACTGCGTCGACTACTGCACTCAGCGATCCCACGTGGATCAGTGCTTCAGGTTCTGTGTGAGCCCGATCCTCCGTGGGTCCTTACTACCGGTTCTGTGTGAGCCACTGCCTACAGGTTCTGTGTGAGCCCGATCCTACGTGGGTCTTTTTGCGGGGGTTAGTACCTATCGATCCTTCGTGGGTCCGACGACTGAGACGGATCAGTGATCGTCTTTGACGTCATCTGAAAAAGTATACCTGGTTGAGCTGAATCTTATGTTACTCTCCTTTGTGGATTGTGTTGAACCATCCTTTGTGGATTTACTGTTTACTCTCCTTTGTGGATTTGGGTCTTGCTTTCCTTTGTGGATTGAGTTGTTCTTGAGCTCGTGAGCAGAGCTAGAATTGGGGACTTAGGTATATGTATGGGCATATACCTAAGTCGAGTCAGATGTTACTTCGTGATTGCATCTTTCTTTTGTGCTATATCCTTTGTGGATTTCGAGAGACCTTCGGGGGTCTCGGGGTCCTTACTGAGTAGTTGTACTCACCCCTGCACGGGCTATGCCCGCACCTTGTTGTGTTGGTTGCAGACGACGGACAGCGCTGATCACGGTTGGGGCGTGGAGCAGGACGGTACCTGGAGGTGGACCACTGGGCGGGACGTGCTCGGAGCGGACGTGGGACCCGAGGAGCCTGGAGGCTATCTGTACCCACCCTTCAGGTGGGATTGCCAGTGGACGACACGAGGCCGCCGTCTTTTCTTCAGTTGCTGTTCTTTTTCTTTTCAGTTGTACTTTACAGTTGGGCTTGTATTTCCGGCCCCTTTACTTTTCTGCACTTTACTTTCCGCTTGCTGACTCTGTGTGGTTGTTACTTATAAAGGCAATGCCTTCCCTGTTTACTGGGATTTTACGCCTTGGTGCTAGTCGCCAGCCCCTGGCCTATGGAAGGCGGGCTTGGGGTAGTCACGGCACGGGCCCCGAGGACGGGTCGTGACAAATTGGTATCAGAGGCGGTCGGTTCTACCGCAGACTCTGATCGTCCTTTCTTTCTATGTGAAGCAATAGTGTTTAGTGTATTGAGTGTGGTTATCAGTTCAGGGAGCCCAGTGTTGGTGCGGCGGCCGACGTATCCGTACACCAGGACCCTGACTCCTGATTTCCGACTTAATGCATGAAAACATTGATTGCGTGTGTGTTTCAAGTTTTCTTTGTGATTACTTATGTCAGCTCACCGGGTATACTGATCTGCTTTATGAAAGTCTCAAGTTTTCCTTGTGATTACTTGTGCCAGCTCACCAGGTATACTGTTCTGACTGTGGTGCTCTTGTTCTCCTTTTCAGGATGGCCCCGCGACGACTGCCAGCTAGGGTTCCGAGTGTAGGGCGCGACGGCAGCCCACCGAGCGACGAGGCCTCGGTGCAGGGCCCTTTGCCAGCAGTGGCACCGGCGGTAGCCTTACCCGCCGAGCCACCGATGCTTCCAGTACCAGACACCGACGATGCACGTCGCCTCAGGGCACTGCACGAGTTTCAGAGCCAGCGACCGCCCAGGTTTCGCGGTGAGGCGGACCCCCAGGCCGCCGAGGACTGGCTAGAGGCGGTGGTACGGATCTTCAGGCTAGTGAGGACACCAGCGGATCTCATGGTGATCCTCGCAGCGAGCCTCCTGCAGGCGGCGGCAGGACGATGGTGGAGCCTGATGCTCCAGGTTCACGATGAGGCATCCCTGCTCTGGACGGACTTCGAGAGCCTCTTCCGCTCTGAGTTCGTCCCGGCCACCCTCCGAGCGGTGCGCATCCAGGAGCTTCTCCAGCTGCGCCAGGGCAGCATGACGGTCGCTCAGTATGCGGCGAGGTTCACGGACCTATCTCGCTACTCGACCGACATGGTACGGGACCCCTTCTTCCGGGCCCGGACCTTCGAGCAGGGCTTGCGACAGGAGATTCGTGCGTCGCTGATCTCCCTCAGCATTCCGACCCAGGCAGGAGTGCTGGAGCGAGCCCTCCTGATCGAGAGCTTCCTGGCAGAGCCTTCTTCAGCGGCGAGACCTAGCGCAGGGCGGCAGGTAGCTGAGTCTTCGGCAGCAGGTAGCCGACGGATGACTCACGGGTCCAGGCAGACCAGACCCCCACGCAGACGGCCTCAGGACACCGGCTCAGCAGTACGAGGCACACAGCGGAGTGCCAGCCTTTCGAGAGGCAGGCTGTGCTACTCTTGCGGCGGGCAGGGTCACATGGCTCGTGACTGCCCGACTCGCCGATCAGAGGAGCAGCAGACGGTGGAGGGGCCACCCAGGCAGAGGCAGAGGGTCGACCGTGGCGGTCCGCAGGGAGGAGGCGGACGAGGCCGAGGAGCTGGCCGAGCAGCGGGTGGTGGGCGACGCTTTCAGGCTCTACCCCCACCACCACCAGGAGGGCCACCTCGACCACAGGGAGCCGGCGGGCAGGGACAGGCCCAGCTCCAGGCAGTGGAGGCCTACGACCCCGACATGCCAGAGATGATTCGAGGTACGATCTGTGTCTATTCCACCCTTGCTGCAGTACTTATAGACACAGGAGCGAGTCACTCTTTCATAGCCTCTGCCCTTGTTCGGAGCTCGGAGATTCCGACTGAGCCGTTGGCTCGATCCTTACGGCTAGAGACTCCTACGGGAGCAGACTCGACGATTACGCACTGGTGCCGGCAGTGTGAGCTTACTCTAGGAGGCGAGAGCTTCGGCTGGGATCTCCTTGTAGCGGCGTCGAGGCCTTACGACGTCATCTTGGGCATGGATTGGCTATCCACGGTTCATGCCCAGATCGACTGTTTTAGGCGCAAGGTACGATGTGTTCGTACCGACGGGAGCAGGTTTACCTTCACCGGCGAGAAGGGAACCTTTGCAGCACAGGATGGACTTCCGCGGAGGAGAGTGCAGCCCATCTCACATCAGTTGGCTAGCCTCATCCTAGGAGCAGTGGACGTGCGGAGTCCGGCTTTTCCTGCAGTGGTGGACCAGTACGTGGACGTCTTTCCCGACGACGTTCCAGGGCTACCTCCTCGTAGAGAGGTAGACTTTTACATCGACTTGTACCCCGGGACAGCCCCGATATCTACTCCAGCATATCGGATGGCCCCCGCCGAGCTTCGAGAGCTGCGGGTACAGTTGGAGGACTTGCAGAGCAAGGGGTTTATCCGACCCAGTGTTTCACCCTGGGCTTCCCCGATTTTGTTCGCCAAAAAGGCGGACGGGAACTTGCGACTTTGTGTCGACTATCGTCGCCTGAACCAGGTGACAGTGAGGAACAAGTATCCGCTGCCACGGATTGATGACCTCTTCGATCAGCTCAAGGGAGCGCGGTGGTTCTCGAAGATAGACCTCCGGTCAGGCTATCATCAGCTCAGAGTTCGAGACGAGGACGTGCAGAAGACGGCCTTCAGGTGTCGGTATGGCCATTATGAGTTCTTGGTTATGCCGTTCGGCGTAACCAATGCTCCAGCGGTGTTCATGAGCCTCATGAACAGGATCTTCCAGCCATACCTCGACCGATTTGTCGTTGTCTTCATTGACGACATTTTGGTATACTCGACGACTGAGGAGGAGCATGCCTACCACCTGCGAGTTGTGCTAGACACACTCCGAGAGCACCAGCTTTATGGCAAGCTCTCAAAATGCCAGTTCTGGTTACGTGAGGTCCATTTCTTGGGGCACGTCATTTCTGAGGCGGGAGTTGCAGTGGATCCCGCGAAGATCGAGGCAGTGCTAGCTTGGGAGCCACCCAAGAGCGTGACAGAGGTGCGGAGCTTCTTGGGCCTAGCGGGATACTATCGGAGATTCGTGCCAGACTTCTCCAGAGTTGCAGCACCACTCTCAGCCTTGACGAAGAAGGGGAAACCCTTCGTGTGGTCAGACAGATGTCAGCAGAGCTTCCAGGAGCTGAGACAGAGATTGACCAGCGCACCTATCTTGAGGTTGCCTGAGGAGGGAGTTGGGTACGTAGTTTACTGCGACGCATCAGGGACTGGACTCGGGTGCGTCCTGATGCAGGAGCGGGCCGTGATCGCCTACGGATCACGTCAGTTGAGGCCGCATGAGCAGAACTACGCCACTCATGACCTGGAGTTAGCAGCAGTGGTCTTCGCTCTGAAGACTTGGCGGCACTATCTGATGGGCGAGCGCTTCACAGTCTTTTCTGACCACCAGAGTCTTAGGTATATCTTCTCTCAGAAGGACCTGAACCTGAGACAGCGGAGATGGCTTGAGTTCCTCCAGGACTATGACTTTGAGATAGTCTATACTCCTGGGAAGGGGAACGTGGTAGCCGATGCCCTCAGCAGGAGGACGGGCATTCAGCTGCTTGAGGAGGCGACGGAGCAGCTAGCCTCCTTGCAGATATCCTTCGTGGATAGAGACGGAACAGCCTTTCTTCAGTCTCTCACAGTCTCTCCTCCACTTCTACAGCGGGTCAGAGAGGCTCAGCGTGGGGACGCTGACTGTGAGACCCGGCGTGCACTGATATCCTCAGGTCAGGCGCCTGATGGTTTCTCCCTTGGAGCAGAGCACGACATCCTTTTCAGAGGACGTACCTTCGTACCAGTCGCTTTACGAGAGGAGGTGCTGAGAGAGTTTCACACTTCTCCCTTGGCGGTACATCCCGGAGTGGCGAAGATGTACCAGGATCTCAGGCGACAGCACTGGTGGCCGGGTATGAAGAAAGCTGTGGCAGAGTTCGTTTCACGATGCCTCACCTGCCAGCAGGTGAAGGCAGAGCACCAGGTACCAGCAGGTTTGGTACAGCCCTTGGAGGTCCCGGAGTGGAAGTGGGACGGCATATCTATGGACTTCGTGACTGGACTTCCACGCACTTCCAGAGGTCACGACTCCATTTGGGTGATTGTCGACCGACTCACCAAGTCGGCACACTTCTTACCCATCAGAGAGCAGGGCTCAGTAGAGAGCTTGGGACGTCTTTACGTCCAGGAGATCGTACGGCTTCACGGTGTGCCATCGTCTATCGTCTCCGATCGAGATGCTCGTTTCACTTCCAGGCTTTGGAAGGGGTTGCAGGGGGCGTTCGGGACGCGGCTCCATCTGAGCACAGCCTTCCACCCTCAGACGGATGGACAGACGGAGAGGACCATACAGACACTCGAGGACATGCTCCGTGCATGTGTTCTCGACTTTGGTCGCAGCTGGGAGGACCACCTACCCTTGGTGGAGTTTGCGTACAACAACAGCTACCACTCCACCATCGGGATGGCACCATACGAGGCGTTGTACGGCAGACCCTGCAGATCACCGTTGTGCTGGACAGACCCTGGGGAGTCAGCACTCGTGGGACCAGAGATGGTCCGAGCCACGACAGAGAAGGTCCAAATCATCCAGGAGAGGATGAGGACAGCTCAGAGCCGGCAGAAGTCATATGCTGACAGGAGGCGGAGGCCACTAGAGTTCGAGGATGGCGACCACGTCTTTTTGCGTGTCTCACCTCGACGTGGTTTACGGAGATTTGGCCGAGGCGGCAAGCTGTCTCCCCGCTTCATCGGGCCTTTCCAGGTCCTCAGCAGGATAGGAGAGGTGGCTTATCGCCTGGCTCTACCACCTCAGTTGCACCGGGTGCACGACGTCTTCCACGTGTCTCAGCTGAGGAGATACGTGCACGACCCGACGCACATCATCGACTTTGGGGAGCTGGACGTGGACGATGGGGCGACTTTTGCGGAGGTTCCAGTGGAGATCGAGGATCGACAGGAGCGGGTCCTACGTGGGCGGTCGATTCCTCTTGTGCGCGTCAGATGGCAGCACGGGAACCTCCAGGAGAGCACTTGGGAGCGGGAGGCTCAGATGCGTGCTCAGTACCCCCATTTGTTCCCCTAGTTTTGATGTATCTTTACGGGGACGTAAAGCCCTGAGGTGGGAGTAATGTAAAGACCCGCAAATTTCAAGGAAATTTTTTTCTTAATTTTCTTTGGAATTTTACAAGAACGCAGCTTCAGACGGCACCTGATTCCGAGGCCCGGTGTGCCCGGAATCAATTTCCGAAGTTTGGCTCGGGTACGTTCAGTGAACGGACGAGCGGGTTTTTCTATCTTTTGAACCGGTGCCCGGAATCGAATTCTGAGGGCACCGATGAAATCGCAGCGCCGGTATTTGCTTAGAAACGCCTCTTCCGGAGTTGCGTTTGCTCAGACGTGGTTTTTTAAATTTTACGGCTTTAAGTCAGAAATAAAATAAAGTTTGTGCGACAACTTTATTTTATTTCACTTAAGCTGCTTGGAAGCCACTTGAAGTCACTTAAAGACGGCTTGAACTGAGTTGAACTGGATAGGAT
Source organism: Viscum album (assembly GCA_963277665.1). Classification (NCBI taxonomy): domain Eukaryota; kingdom Viridiplantae; phylum Streptophyta; class Magnoliopsida; order Santalales; family Viscaceae; genus Viscum; species Viscum album. Next base: position 1,834,470,880 of record OY728161.1, on the reverse strand, counting down.
GCTATCCAGAAATATCCTACCCCTTGGTAGGATATTTGTGCGGTGGGACCCGCACGAGCCCCGCCGTTTCTTTCGCTAAGTAACGCACCCGCGAAAACCCGTCAAAGTAACTGAAAAGTCAACCGACGCGTTTTCTTTAATTCTTAACAGACCATTTAATTGGGCGGTTTATTTCGTGAATTAAATGGACTGTTTCTTCGTGAATTAAATGGGTCGTTTCTTTCGTTGAATTAATTCAACGAATTGATGGATCGTTTCTTAACCGGTTTCGTGTTGGCATGTTTATAAAATAAGACCAACATAAAAAAATCCTTGGAAAGGATTTGAGAGAATCTTCGTTCCTCCACCCTCTCCGCGAAGAACGCGAAGAACGCGAAGAACGCGAAGAACGCGAAGAACGCGAAGAACGCCGGCGACCGGAATTCGACGACGCACACCAAGATCTGCGACGTCGACGAGAACTACCCGCGACGTTCTTCGGCGACGCCTCTTCTTCCGCGGCCGACCCTCGTTCGGCAACAAAGGTGAGAATCAGATCTTTTCTTCTCCCTTTTTAATTTCAATATCAACGGATTTAAACTAATTAAATCCGTTGATCTTGATCCGGAGATTGGCGACGCGACGAGCGATTCCGCGACGACGCGGCGATCTCCATCTTCCGCGACGAGCAATTCCGACGACGACGATAAAGTAAGGGTTGATTGGAATATTTTCCTTCCCGTGATTTATTTCTTTTAAAGTAAAGAAGCATGACCTTCGAACAATTTTAACATTTAAAATTGTTGTTGATTGTTTTATTGTTCCTCCCGTGGATTATGACTAACGCGGAGGGTGCGGGTCTAACGAACAAGACCCGGCAACCCTCCGCCGATCTATTTTGGTTGTGCGGATTTGGCGGACGTCGACAAACCGTGCGGCAAGGGCAATTTGTTGGCTCCGCAGTGAAGATCGTCCCCCGGGAGGAGCATCGGCGCAGACGGGAAAGAAATCGGGCCACCGGAGCATCTCCGGCGGCCCGCGGAAGGAGGCGGCGGCGCGGGTCGCCGGCGCGGCGGCGCCGGCGACCGGAGGCGGCGGCGCCAGGCGCGCCGCCGTGGAAACCTTCCGCCGCGGCTGAAGCCGCGGCGGCGGCGGCAGCCGGTTCCGCGGCCGCGCGGAACCGGGACGGACGCGGCGGCCCGGCCGCGTCCGCGTGACAGGCGGCCCCCCGCGGGGCCGCGGTTTCTCTCAAGCCGCGGGTTCAACCCCGCGGCGGCGGCTCTTCGGCCGCGCGGCCGAAGACCGAGCCGGCCGGTCCGGTCGGCCGGGCCGCGCCCAGGCCGGACCGGACCCGGCCGAGCCGGTTCGGGCCGGGTCGGGCCGACCCGGTTCGGGCCGACCCGGTTCGGCCGACCCCAGGGGGGGGGTTCGGGCCGGGTCGCCCCGGGCCCAGTACCCCCGTTTCGGGCCCTCTACGGTCTTTCGCCCATATCTTGGGCCTGGGACCTCCGATTGACGAACCGTCAGCGGCTACGCGATCCTTGGATCGAGACGGTCGTTTCGGTATATTATACTCAAGGTTTCGGAAGACTTTGGGTTCGGCCGGGTTGGTTCGTACACGAAGCCAACCGGGCCCTCGGAGCGGAAACGCTCATAACTTGAGCTACGGACGTCCGAACGACGTACCGTCAGCTGTGGTAGTTTCCTCTAAGTGAGACGGAACTTTTGGCATACTCCGCCCGAGGATCGGATACAGGCGGAGTACGGTCGGGTTGGTTTTGCCCTAAAAACCAACCGGGCCCCTGGGACGAAAATGCCAATAACTCTCAGACCGGGCGTCCGATTGACGCGCCGTCTGTCGCGTTGAGATCCTGTTGTCGATACGGAACTTTTGGATACATCAACTTCGGACTACGTGTCAGTTGATGTATCAGCCCCTCGGCTCGTGGAGCGGACCCTCCTAAACGAGCTCGCTACGTGCGGGAACCCTAGCGCTGGCTGTGACCTCGACGACAGAGCAGAGATCCTCCGTGGACTGCGACGACGGCAGAGCAGAGATCCTCCGTGGACTGCGACGACGGCAGAGCAGAGATCCTCCGTGGACTGCGACGACGGCAGAGCAGAGATCCTTCGTGGACTGCGGCGACGACTGTGCAGAGATCCTCAGTGGACTGCGTCGACTACTGCACTCAGCGATCCCACGTGGATCAGTGCTTCAGGTTCTGTGTGAGCCCGATCCTCCGTGGGTCCTTACTACCGGTTCTGTGTGAGCCACTGCCTACAGGTTCTGTGTGAGCCCGATCCTACGTGGGTCTTTTTGCGGGGGTTAGTACCTATCGATCCTTCGTGGTTCCGACGACTGAGACGGATCAGTGATCGTCTTTGACGTCATCTGAAAAAGTATACCTGGTTGAGCTGAATCTTATGTTACTCTCCTTTGTGGATTGTGTTGAACCATCCTTTGTGGATTTACTGTTTACTCTCCTTTGTGGATTTGGGTCTTGCTTTCCTTTGTGGATTGAGTTGTTCTTGAGCTCGTGAGCAGAGCTAGAATTGGGGACTTAGGTATATGTATGGGCATATACCTAAGTCGAGTCAGATGTTACTTCGTGATTGCATCTTTCTTTTGTGCTATATCCTTTGTGGATTTCGAGAGACCTTCGGGGGTCTCGGGGTCCTTACTGAGTAGTTGTACTCACCCCTGCACGGGCTATGCCCGCACCTTGTTGTGTTGGTTGCAGACGACGGACAGCGCTGATCACGGTTGGGGCGTGGAGCAGGACGGTACCTGGAGGTGGACCACTGGGCGGGACGTGCTCGGAGCGGACGTGGGACCCGAGGAGCCTGGAGGCTATCTGTACCCACCCTTCAGGTGGGATTGCCAGTGGACGACACGAGGCCGCCGTCTTTTCTTCAGTTGCTGTTCTTTTTCTTTTCAGTTGTACTTTACAGTTGGGCTTGTATTTCCGGCCCCTTTACTTTTCTGCACTTTACTTTCCGCTTGCTGACTCTGTGTGGTTGTTACTTATAAAGGCAATGCCTTCCCTGTTTACTGGGATTTTACGCCTTGGTGCTAGTCGCCAGCCCCTGGCCTATGGAAGGCGGGCTTGGGGTAGTCACGGCACGGGCCCCGAGGACGGGTCGTGACACCCCGTCAATGGGATTAATATTAAATTAATTATTACATATTTTTTCCCTTGAATTTTGAGAAATGTATTCCATACATGGAATTAGTGGAACCAAATAATTTAAATATGTTTCTTTTATTTTTGATCAAATAAATATTAAAATTTAGTAATATTTTAATTGCCACGATTAAGGGTAAATCATGTAATTATGGGTAAAAATAATGTTATAAAGACTATAAAATTACCCTAAAACATGACTTAATTTAATTAGATGAGTTTCTATCGATACAAATGATACATAGAATTAAATTATAACCCCTTTAAGCTACACATTTGAAAATATGACATTTATATTATTTTATTTGAAGACAAGTTAATAATGTGATATTTGTATTTTAATAACTATATAAATTTTAAAATATGGTTATAGAGATGATAGATTCGATTATTAATATTAATTTAAAATATAATTTCTATTTCATTATAATGGTAAATTAAATATATTTTTATGAAATAAATAATTATCTTTAAAGAATATACAATAATAATATAACAACAGTCTCTTTTATGGAAATATCAATTAAAAAAGATTAAAAATATTAAAATAAATTCCATTTGATATAATTAATTTCACCCACATATTTATTGGAATAATTTTACATTATATAGATATTTTAAAATATATTGTTCAAATATATCATTTTTTATAATATTTTAGAAAAGAAAAATAATTAAGTGTGTTAAAATTGAAAGTAAAAATATTATATCAATATAAAAATTTATTGAATTATTTAAAAGGAATTAAATAAATAAAAAATAAAAAATATTTATTATAAGATCTAAAATTTTATAAATTAAACATTTATGATCTAATAAACATAAAATATGTAATGATATCAATAGGATAATATTGAAAAAGTTGTTAACTCAGTTAAAATTAAAATATGCCATCTACAGGTTAATCAAAAGGAAAATGATTAAAAAATACCAAAAAATGTATAAAATATTTTAGGTTCTGATATTGTAACCATATATTATTATATATTCTAAGAAATTACAATTTTTTGGTATTTTCATTGAGAATGAAATTATTATAAATCAATTATAGTAAAATACAAAAGAGCCCCTCACCTTAGTTTTAAAAAGGCACATCCTCCCACTTCTAATTTCATCATGTTTTTCCTTCATCATTGAACAAACCTAACCAATTTATCCTATAAAATTCCTGAGACACATCTTAATAGTGAGGTTACTTTCAAAAAATCTTCTCTAATGTCCCTAAGATGAGATCCAAAGGAAATTCACAAAAGAAGTGGTAAACATCATTACTGACTCCATTATGATTATTTATTCTTCTACATCCACTTTATGCTATGTTTCCATTAAAAGTAATAAATATAGTATTATATATAATTATATATAGACATGTTATTATGATTTTGGGAAAACCATATCACACTTTTATCTATCATATAAAAAATGAAATCACCACACATGTGTACATATGGCTTACCGTATCTATACCATGGTGTAATTTTCTTCATCACCACATTTGTTAGATGGGTATAATGATGGAAATAAATAATATATATATTAAATGTTATATGATATTTTTTATAATTCAAATACCATCATATTATGTACCATTTTCACCATTAAGGGAATAATATAGCCACTCGTGCATTTTACGGCCTACTATCATCACGACAGGATGAGATTCATTCCCCATTTTAACGATATAAAATTTATTATAATAATATATAAAATGAGTAAATATAATATATATGAACTTAATATAATTATTTAGATTATATATATATCATATTAATAACAAATAAAGTTTACATGAAAAAAAAATTTGTATGAAAATTATGAAGTTAACACCGGAAAAAAGATAATAATGAAATATTATTAACAAAACAATCTAAAAAGATAATATATGATATCATAAATTTGAATATGATTCAGGTAAAATTTAATAACCTAATATAAACCTGAATACAGGATGTTAAAGCATATTCAAATTAAGAAAATTACAATGTAAGGGATATTTCACAATTTCATTATTATTCAAGACTCTTTATATATAGGTATCTATTGGGGAATATTTATCATCCATTTTCATGTTTCCTAAAATCTTTACTAGTATATTTTTACTACTATCCTACAAATTTTTAATAATTTATCATATATTTAATTTTTATAAAATGGTTTAAAATGATTTTTTTATTATTTTCAAACTAGTTAATCTAAAAAAAATTGAGGGAAGGAATGTTTTTTTAACTTATAATTCATATGATAATTTGGTTACCATCATGATTCCTTAATGATTTGTTGAATACAGTAAGAACCCGGTTTTTCACTCAGGTATGGGTTCTTTAATTTTTAGTCTAAATATTTTCATTGGACCTAATATAAATGCCTAATGAGTTAGAAAAGTTTCTGAGGGTGTTTATTGCTTTTTTGGAGCTCGAAACACCTCTTTTTAGAAAATCATTCCAAGCCACATGGTTTGTGCATGGTTTTCCAAACTATGCAGTTTCTATTTTTTTTTGGATAGAGGCATCTCAGATGGTTTGTGCAAGGCCATGCGGCCTAATCATGTGACTCCCATTTGTCCTAGGCAAAGTCGCATGGATTCCACATGGTTTTCTTAACCATGAAGCTTGTGTTATTTTTGATAGTGTCTTGTCACATGGTTTGCGCATAGTTTGCACATGAACATGAAACATAACCATGTAAACCACCCTCTTTCCGAGATTCGGGAAGAACCATCTCGCATGGTGTTCACATGGTTTGAAAAACCATGCGAAAAAACCATGCACGGGTTAAAAACATGTGTAAAATGTCTAAAATTTCCTTAATGATCTATTCTTCCTCCCCTTTCCTCCATAATCCATGATTATGTGGGATTGACCTAGTTCTCTCTCAATTTTGGGGTGTTTGAAGTTAAAAGCTTGGAATCAATATATATTCATTGTCTGACATCTGATCAAGCTACCGTTCAATATGTTGGATTCCCAACAGTATGTTATCAAGTCTTATTTAGCCACACATCTAATCTTTCACTCTCAACCTAGATATCACCTTGTGATTGTTTTTCACCTTTTCATAGATCTACTCTAATCCAAGGAAAATCAAGGGCCGATATCGGAGGAGGACAGTCGTACAACCCCAAGGTGGGTGGTCTATAAATCATCCCTAGTGTTCGTTGATTTTGGGACATTCTTGTGGGGTCCAACATTTTCATTAGAAATCATTTATTGGATTAAAATGTCATGATTATACTCATAAAAACCATATAGTTATTCTCTTTCCAAATATGTGATTATTTGTTAGAGGTTACACCCACAAATCAATCCTCTTAATGTCAAAGGTTAGGCCATAATTGGGTTTTTAGTGTTTTGAAACATTTGAGACACCATTCATGGGTGCCTTTTCTTGACCTTTATAATGGTGACAGTCCTTATAATAAATGTCTAGTTATTAATGATGATTTCATAATGGCATGTTCCATATACGCTCACCACTTAACCCGCCTAAAGAAAGTGCATAAAAATTTTAATTAAATGTGAAATATGAAATGTGAAATGGTAGGTATACTATGTATATAACATGGCCTTATTAGTAGAGATTGAATAAAGGTTACATGTCCATAGCACCATTTCAATGTTGATGGATGGTTGCAGAGTGAACCTCAATAATTGAATAATCCTTAATGATTAACTCAGACTTAATAATATTTTTGCAATGCTACATGGCATATCAACAATAATGGAAGACAAGGTATGGAACAACAGTTTCAAATATACTTGATATATCCACACTATTGTATTATTACATAATGTTTTTATCAAATCGGTATGGACTGAATCGTGCTCAGCTTGTTTTCCGAGAGGATAACAACTTGGGTCTCGGGAAACCATTTTGATTCAAGGATAACGTTTTCTTAGGTTGATAACCACCTAGATTTTGGTTCTTTTATATTCCTTGGATGCCCGATATACTATTGTTGGGTCCCTTATTATTCTTGGATACCACTGTTATAAACTTTGGATCCACCATTGAAAATTAAGCTCCTTGGATACACTCTTGGACCCATTCCTTGCTTATCCATTTTTTACCTAGGGTGAACTCCTTGGAATCAGTAGGTTCCTTATTGTGGAATTCCATGGACTACTCTCCTTGGATTACACTCTTACCCCTTATCTAGACTCAGACACAACTGAGTTAGCTTTTCATTGAGTCTACGATACTTTGGTTTTTACCATTGAACTCCCTCACTAGATATCATTGATTTGTTACCTTGTTCTGTATTGTGACCATCACTACATTTACTATAATGAGATGATTTCAGTGTTAGATATTGACTCACATGTCCAATTAATCATAAATAGTAATTGATTATTTAATGAATTGGTTACATGTTCAGATACCTGCCAAGGGCTGAAGAAGGTAATTGGTTATTTAGTTATTTTGTACAGATTCCTTTACATTATATATATATGCAAGCCCACACACTATTATACTCCATTACACGGGTCAGATTTTATTGACACCATTGGTGGTTTCCCACTGTGATTTATATCACACCCTATTAGTGTGTTGTTTGGTACCAAGAGTAGTTTACTAGGTTTCAGGTATTGACAAAGGGAATCATGCAGCTTCCAATACATGATTCTATACTGATAGGACAGAGCATGACATAAGATGACTGAGTAGGATCTTGAGATACTTGGTGTAGTCTTTTTTTTCTTTTTTCCTTGTGGAACGTGTTATGCCTATTTTCTTGTATCCATTCATTCTTGCTTTCTAGTGGCATTACATTACATCATCGTTTACCATTTGATATAGTTATTGTTATTTTTTCTTACCTATTGCATAATTTGGATTCTTCTATTTATTCACATTGCATCATCTCATTAAAATTCATTTATATATCTTCTTTTGTGATACACTCTACTAATGAGGGCATAATCATCCCATATACTCACCCAAGGTCATTGATACTAGTCAGCAGCATCTGGCATTTGGTAATATATTCATGAGGCCATATGGACCACTAAGAATGGGGAACCCGTTATGTGGCATCTGGGTCTGGGTCATCACAATGTGGTATCAGAGGTGGTTTCTTTTCTTTCATGATTATATTGAGACAATATACTGGAGAATATGAATGCTTGAGACTTGGTCATAAGTCGTGCTTAGGTTTCACGAACCCATGTTTAGGGTAAAAGCTACATTACCCATAATGTAATTGTTGTTTTATTTTTCCTGTTACAGTTGATATTATATCACCATTGTGTGATTCACTTGTTTTGTGGTGTTTTTTATTTTTACTCTTTTGGAATTTATTTCATAAATGACATTAGGATATGAGGGCATGAAGTTTCTCTACATGCATAATTATGGGCACCTAGAATTCACATGTCATACATATTTCCATGCCACATATGTGCATTCCACTGCTTTGAATTTCTTAATGTTCTTGTGGTTGTTGAGTGATGTTGTGGTAGTTTTTTGTACTTGATTTACATTGGCATCGATTGAGTGATTTCCTTTCTCAATTCATGAGGTGTATGGGCCTTCAAGGGTTGGAATGATTAATTTACCAGGTCAATCCATTATGCTACAAGTAAATGGGTGTCACTTTTTAGTGATAAGTGTATGGGAACTTATTTATGAGAAATGACTATCCATTATAAAGAGAATATAGAAATATAAAATGAATTGGTTTCACATCCTTATCCTGCCTTGTCATGTTTATGAAAGTTAATGGAGTTAACTGAAGAATTAACTGGAAATTGACATAAAACTTATACTTGAGAACGTACCAATACCTGGTCATCTAATAAGGTAGTTTGTGTAGTATGTATTGGGTAGTAAGTTTTCTTATTTTCATCTTCCATTAGGGAAGTATCACCTTGCTTCTAATATTTTTATAAGTTGTGTGCTTGGAATTTGAAGACCAATGTCGTCGTGTCGTCCTCGTGTCGTTCTCTAAAAGGGTGGTGACGACCACGCCCCCAATATGGTGAGCCCTGAGCTGCCAGTCTTACATCTAGGAGGGCCACCTGAGGCCCTACCTATTGTACCTAATCCAAGAACTTATTCTCAATTCCATGATATTTTCCTACGTCTGACGCATTCCAAGCAAGGTGCCCCATGTGTTTCACCTATGATGGCTAATCAAACCTATGATTTACAGTAGCTGCATCCTCCAACTTTTTCAGCGGATGGAAGTTCTCATGATTTTGAGTCTTTGCTAGAGGTAATTATATCTATCTTGGAGCTTTTGGAAACTCTTACAGAGTCAAGAGTCAAGCTCTCTAAATACATGTTTCGGTATTCACCCAAGAGTTGGTGGGATGTCGTTACCCAGGCCAGATAGCATAAGGCCATGTTATGGGTTAACTTCAAGACTGACTTCTATGATCATTTCATTCCTCAGTCACCTAAAGATGATAAATCCATAGAGTTCATGAATCACAATCATGAATATATGTCAGTTAAGGAATATTCATCAGGTTTCACTGATTTACAGTGCTTTGGACAGATTCTAGATGGATATGAGCTTTCACGTGCTATACATATTGAGGATGGTATTAAGTACACCATATGAACTCAGGTGAATTTAGTTATCCTTCCTATCTTCTCTTATATATTTTATCATTCCCTTATCACTGAGTATAACCCGAGGGACAGAGAAAGTGCTATGTTTAAAGGATAAATTCTGCGTCAGGCCACTAGTTCTTCCGATGGAAAAAAATGTTCTTTTTAGGATTATCTTCAGGGGAGTGGAAGCCAATGTATCTCGTTTGATAGTGCTATAGTGTGTCATTAGTGTGGAAAACCAGGGCATAAGATGCCCCAGTTTGATAGAGACCCTATGGAGTTCCTGGCTTGTGGCCGTATTGGTCATATTCATTGCTTTTTCCAGACCTCTCCACCAGCTTTGAGTTGAATTGGATCAGCTTCTGCTCCACCTTCAGGAGTGAGTTCTTTTGTTCCGCGGTTGACTAGAAGTTGGAGAATCTCCCGTATGTCTAGCCGAGGAGGAGTTCATGGTGGGGGTAGTCTGATCTATGATCACCAGCAGCGCCAGCAGAGCAATCATGATACTGTCAGTCCATCTATTGCACATGATAGTGGATCTGGTCAGTTTCATGCCTTACTGTTGATACCCAAGGATTAGGATGTGGGTCCATCTATATTGTGAGGCACTATTCTAGTAGCCTCTACTATTGTCTCTAATTTTTTTGATACAAGTGATTAAAACTCTATTAGTTATGTATCTATCATGTATAGTATTTAACTAGAGATATAGTATCACTATGGTGTATTGACCCTCAATACACCATTTTAAATGCAGACAGAGGGAATACGCTAGTGCATGGACTATCCCCTATGATATTTAAAGTTACACTTTCTGGTGGAACCTCTTTGTTTTCGAGATGATGATCATAGATTCCATTCTCATAATGTATTGTTTAACCAACTACAAGTCCTTGGAATGTTGTAATCTCTGAAGGATTACTTTTACATCACTAGAAGGCATCAGTTAACATTTCAAAGGTGAGTGGGATATCCAATATGGGAGAGCAGAACTGAAGCATCATGGGGTAGGTGGAGTGACTGAACAGATTTCAAAAAATATCATAGAGGATTAATGGATTCTTTAAACGTATTTCCCTCCAATAGTTAACCATTTCAGGGAAGTCTTTCCGGATGACATTTCTGGCGTACCTTTTAATAATGGGGTAATGTTCACAGTTGAGATTTTTCTAGAATTAGATCTATTTTCCATTCCTCTATACATTATTGAACCTACTGAGATTTAGGATTTTGAGTGGAAGATATAGGGCTTAGAGTCCAAAGGCTTTATACGACCAATCATATCCTCTTGGAGTTCACCTATGATTTTATATAAGAAGGCGGATGGAACTCTCTGATTATGCATAGATTACATAAGGTTGAACTCGCTTATTGTCAAGAACTGGTATCCAATTCCTCAAATAGATGATATCTTTGATGAGATCCAAAGATAAAAAAATGTTCTCTAATATTGACCTAAGATCAGGTTATCATCAGGTGCAAGTCAGTCTATCAGACATACCACGCACAACTTTTTATAACATGTATGGTCTATATGAGTATCTTGTTATGTCGTTCGGTCACACAAACATGCCTTCTGTTTTCATGTATTTTATTAATAGGGTTTTCCATACCTATTTGAATCTTTTGTCATTGTATTTCTGGACGACATCTTTGTGTATTCACACACTCGTAATGACCATTCCAAACATCTTGAGATCATTCTGTGTAAACTGAGAGAGCATCAAATTTATTCCAATATTGCTAAATGTGACGTCTAGATCGACAAAGTCCACATATTGGGCCATATTATTTCAGAATCAGGAGTATATTTTGACCCTAAAAAGGTTAATGTAGTATTATCCTGGGAGCAGCCCAAGAACATGTTTGAAATCATAACTTTCTTGGGCCTGGATGGATATTACAGGTGTTTCATATAGGAATTTTCACATCTTGCTTCACCTCTTACTAGGGATACAATGAAAGGTGTTAAGTTCTTGTGGTCATATTCATGCGAGAAAACCTTTCATTATTTTAAATGGAGGCTTGTCTCGGTTCCTATTCTGATACTTCCAGAACCTGTTAAAGGTCATATCATCTTCGGTGATGCATCAGGCATTGTCCTTAGTGCATTGTTGATGTAGGAAGACAATGTAGTTGTGTACGGATATCAGCAGTTGAGGCCATAGAAGATAAATTACCTGACGCGTGACCTCGAGATAGTAGATGTTGTTCATGCCTTATGTTGTTGGAGACATTATCTCTTGGTTAAGAGTATTTTGGTCTATACAGATCACAAAATATTATGTATATATTTTCTCAGTGTGACATGAACCTTAGATTATGAAGATTGGTCGAGTATGTACAATCCCTAGATTTTGAGCTTTCTTATACGTCTGGAAAAGGAAAGACGATGGAAAATGCACTTAGTCAGAATACTCATGTGTGTGATGAATGGTTGTTAATGGACCTCTTTTATGAACATCATCAAGAGTTTCACCAAAGTCATGAGCATTCTTACCTCTCAGCCTTAAATGTTTCCTTTTCTCTCCATGAGATGGGAAAGAGTAGGAATTTTTAAGATCCTTAATGTCTGGTTCTTTATGAGAGTATATCAGGAGAGAACCCACATCTGGATTGGTATATGGATGGAGATTATGTCATGTGTCTACAAAGATGTATTTGGGTTCCTTCAGCTGTGAGAGTAGAGTTGAATAAACATTCCCACGCTTCTTAGTGGGCAGTTCATCAAGGCATCTCGAAGATGTATCGAGATATGTGAAGCCCGTATTGATATATTGGAAAGAAACATTAGATTAAATGCTTCATCATAAGGTGTTCCACCTATTAGTAGGTGATGGAGGAGCACCAGAGATATGCAGTCTTGTTATATCAACATTGAGGCCTAGAATAGAAATGGGACGATGTTTCTATGGACTTTGTTGTCAGATAACCAAGGACGTCGAGGTGAAACGATGCTATCTAGGTAGTAATTGACCAACTAACAAAATAGTCCTAGATTATTACTATTTAGTGACTTTATAAATTAATAACTTGGGAATACTGTATGTCCATGAGATATTACGACTACATGAGGTTCCACATACTATTGTTTCATATAGGGATTCTGGTTTGACTACATGGTTCTGGAAGGGATTGATAAAATCTATGGGAACTTAGGTGATTCTAAGAACATATCTTCACCCTAATAAATATGTACAATAAGAACGAACAATAATGATTTTAGAGGATATGCTCCAACCATGCATCCTAGATTTCAACAATTCTTGGGAGAAGCATATACCTCTTGTCGATTTCACCAATAATAACAGTTTCCAATAGATGGTTCATATGGATCCTTTTGAGGCCTTACATGTTAGGACATGCCATTCAACCTTGTGATGGCTAGAGGCAGGTGATGCAGCCCTACTAGGTCCCCGTCTCGTTTAAGAGATTTCCGAAAAGGTCCAGCTGATCAGGAAGCATATGAATACTGCTTTTTCTAAAGATAAATATTATGTTGATCGTCGTCGAAGACCTCTTGAGTGTGTGGTTGGGAATTTTTTTTCTTCAAGGATCACCCAGTCTTGGGCATTTATGGTTACAAAAGAAGGTTATTTTTTCTCCTCATTATGTTGGGGAGTTCGAGATTCTATAGATTGTTTGGAAGGTAGCTTATCGGTTGTTTCTACCTCTAAGGTACTATGCCATGAACGATGTCTATCATGTATCACAGCTTCGTCAATATCAAGCTGACCTATCACATACCTTTGGCCCCAAGAAATTTGAGTTAGATGATGATGCTACCTTTAAAGAGTATCCATTATGCATCGATGAATAAAGCATGAAGGATCTCTGAGGCAAGACTGTCCCTCTTGTACAGGTGCATTGGCAGAATGACCATATAAAAGATGATACTTGGGAGAGGGTAGCTGATGTATGTGCTCAGTGGCCAGAGTTGTTCTCACACAATTTTTCCTTACCCTAGGAAGGATAATTTGGGGGACGAGTTATTTTAAGGGGGGAATACTGTTAGAACCCAAATTTTCACTCAAGTATGGATATTTTAATATTTTGTCTTAATCAATACTTTAGACCTAATATATATACCTAATGAGTTTGAAAATGTTCTGAGGGATAGTTTGGAACTTGGAACAACACTATTTAGGAAATCGGGCCAAGTTGAATGGTTTGCACATGGTTTGTACAGGGTATGCCTAACCATGTGGTTTGTGTTATATTGAATAGATGCATCTCACCTAGTTTGTGCAAGGCCATGTATCCTATCCTTGCAAACCCCTTTATTCCCATTCCATGTCGTATGGATTGCAAATGGTTTGCGCACAGTTTTCCTATCCATGAAGATTGTGTTATTTTGGACAGTGGCATCTAGAATGGTTTGTGCATTGTTTGCACATGGCCATACAGCCTAACCATGTGATCCTCCTTTTTTCCTAGATTCATTAGAACCATCTCAAATGGATTGATCATGGTTTGGAAAACCATGTGGGAAAACTTTTCACGGGTTAAAAACATGTGTAAAATGTTTAAAATTTCCTTAATGATCTATTAATCCACCCCCTTCTTCCCTAATCAGAGATAATGTGGGATTGACATTGTTCTATCTAAATTTTGGGGTGTTTGAATATCATATCTTTGAATCAATAGGTCTTATTTTTCCAACATCTGATCAGTCTTTCGTTCATCACGTCGGATGTGAAACAATTAGTACTCGAGTCCTCTTTAGCCATACTTCTTCTCGTTCACTCTTGACCTAGATATTGTTATGTGATTGTTTTTCACCTTTTCATAGATCTACTATTATCCACGGAAAATTAAGTGCTAATACTGGAGAAGGAGAGTTATACAACCCTAAAATATGTGGTCTATAACATAGCCCTAAAGATTATTGATTTATGGATATTTGTGTGGGGCATGCCAGTTTTTTTGGAACCGTTTCATGAATTAACATGTCATGATTATACTCATTATAATCATATGGTTATTCTCTTTCCAAATATGTGATTATTTGTTAGAGGTTACACTCACGAATAAATCTGCCTCATGTCGATGTTTATGCCATAATTGTTTTTTTAGTGTTTTGAAACATTTGATCCACCGTTTGGGCGTGCCTTTTCATGGCCTTTCTACAGGCGAGTCTCCATAAAATAAATGGCTTGTTTTTAATGACAATTTTATAATGTCATGTTCTATGTAGGCTCACCACTTGACCCTCCTAAGGTATGTTCTTACCAATGTTCATTAAATGTGAAATGACAAGAATACTAAGTATATTACATGGCCATATCAAAAGAGATTGAATAATGGTTACATGCCTATAGAAAAATTTCCATTTTGATGGAAGGTATCATAGTGAACCTCAATAATTGAATAATCCTTAATGATTAACTAATACGTAAAAAATGGTTGCAACACTACATGGACTATCCACACTAATGGATGAAAAGGCTTGGACCAATGGTTTCAACCCCACATGATGTATCCACACTAATGGAAGGCATGAAATAAAACAAATGAATTATTACATGATTATATATCAAATAAGAATGGACTGACTTGTTCCCGCCATGGATTTAGAGAGGAGAATACCATGGGTCTCAGGTACCCCATTCCGAATCAAGGATAGAATTTTCTTCGGTTGATACAGACCTAGATTTTGGTTCTTCTCTATACCTTGGTTTCTTGGTATACTACTTTTGGGTCCTTATTATTCGAAGATTCCTCAGATACACTCCTCAGATCCATCATTGAGAAGTAGGTTTCTTGGATACACTCCTTGGACCCAGTCCTTACATAGACTTTTTTTATCTCGGATGCACTCCTTGGAATCAGTAGGCACCTTATTGTGAAATTCGTTGGATTATGCTCCATGGATTATACTCTTACCCCTTATCTAGACTAATATACTATAGTTTTATCTTTTATTGAATATACGTTACCTTGGTTTTTTCTCTAGAACATCCTCATTAGTTATCATGGACTAGTTACCTTATTACATATTGGGAACTTCACTACTTGTACTATCATGAGATGATGTCGGTGTTAGTTATTGCCTCACGTGACCTATTAACATTAAATGGTTATTGATTATTTAATTAACTGGTTACATGTTTAGATTCCAGCCAATGGATGAAGTAGGTACTTGGTTATTTAGTTATTTTGTACTACTTCCATTACTTTATATATATATATATATATATATATATATATATATATATTCACACTATTATATTCCATTACACGTGCCAGATGTTATAGACAACACTGGTGGTGGCCCACTGAGATTTATCTCACACCCTCTATGGGTGCCGTTTGGTACCCAAATTAGATTACATGGTTATATGTATTGACAAAGGGAATCATGTATCTTCTGATACATGATTGTGTGCTGATAGGATAGAGCATGATAACAGATGACTGAGTAGGATATTGGGATGCATGGAGTAGTCTTTGTTTTCTTTTACCTTGTGGAACATGTTATACATATTGTCTTGTAAACATGCTTTCTTTTTTTAGTGACATTACATTACATCATCATTGGTCCAGTTGATACAATTATTGTTATTTGTTCTTATCTATTACATCAGTTTGCTTCCACTAATTATTCACATTTCCTCCGCTATTTACTATTAATTTATATCTCTTCTTTTGTGATAAATTATTCTAATAAGGGAATATAATTCCCATAGACATCCCCTAGTCCCTCACTTCTATTCGGTCGCCTCTGGCATTTGGTAAGATGTGCTTGAGGCCTTGTGGCCCATCGGGCTCGGGGCACCTGTTAAGTGGAATCCGGGGCTATGTCATCACAAATACCTTACATTATTATAATTTTAATTATGAAAAAGTTATTTTAATTTATTATTGATTTTTTTAAATATATTATTATAAAGTATTTTGGGCAATCCTATCAATATATTTTTATTGATTTTATCTGAGTATTTTCATCTATGGAAACCTCCTTTTTTGGATCTTATTCTTGGCTGAGGATGATTTCTTGTTATACAATTTAACTTTTTTAATTTAATATTTTATGATTATTTTTTAAATTGGTTTTCTATTTTGATACCATTTTTTCTTTATAGTTTATGTATTCATATTTCATATTTTATTTTTAATATGAATGTTTATGTTGATTATCATTCATCACCCCTTTCATGCGTGGAATAAAATGGACATAGTAAGGGACAATAATGGTCCCCTTTTTCCCCTTGATACATTAGTAAGTCTCATGAAACAAAATATTATGGGTATTTTATGCTTTCTTACACATTTATGTATGGTTACATGGCTAGAAATGTGACAGTGTGTTTATGATATCTACCATTATAAATTACCTTGTTCTTAAATTAGTAATTGATATTCCATCTGATTATTTAATTAGTAGAATATTCTTGTGATTATATATTTCATATTGTTTTTCTTATCATTTTTATATTAATATACTGATTTTGCTTAAATGGATTTTATTTTAGTTACACACCTTTCCATTATTTTTATGATTATTTATCCGTGATATTTTATGTTGTAAACATACCATTACTAACTATCTAATCTCACAAATTTAATATGTTTTATTTTTTCCTAAATTACAGGAAGTGTGTTATGTCTGATATGTACTGTTAAGCATTAATAATAATTACATTATTAGAGAAATTTCTATGCTATATATTACAATTGAAATTGCAAAATAAGGTAAATTTAAGTAATATGGATTATAAGACTCCTAACAAGACCAGTCCCTTGAGATTTTATTTTTTAATATATGCTAATTTAATAAAGTCACTATATTCTTTCTACTAGGGTGAGGTTTGATACACATCCACTACATTTTTTGTGTTCCACTATAAGGGTTCTAATCTGAGAAGTTCCTTCCATCATAGAATTCCATGAATGAAATTTATCAGACACCTCTATAAGCCCAAAAACTACATAAATATCTAAAGAAAAAGTAAAAACATTCCAAATTTTTTCATATGGAAATCCCATTAAATTCATTATTCAAACTGTTTTGGATTAATTATCTAGATTAAAGAATTAATAGGTGGTGAAATAAAAGTTATTCATTTCAATAGTGGTGGAGGAAACAATTTTACTGGTTGATCATTGTGGATGGGTAGTTTGAGAAAAGGGGATATATCAGGGGGTAATGTTGGGATCCACTTTTCCATTACATGATGTTCCACTCTAAATTTTTGATAAGTTGAATGTTTCCATTCATGGAAATGTGTATGGGATTGATTTTTGTATTTTAGTGGTAGAAGAAATTATAACGGACGGTTATAGAGTCAACAAAGGGGTAACCTTGTTGGATAAGATTTTAAGGCTATTATTCCATGTTTGTAGAGTAACCATGCTATGTAAGATCTATTAGTTGTTACAATTCTTACATGTCTCGATCTTGGTGAATATTGGTGGTTTTCAGTTCTTGAATTCCATAATCCTACCTTATGATAGTATCTGGATATCTTTTTTGAATATTTTAGGTGTTAGGTTGGTGAGGCATGATGAGTCCCAGGTAAAAAAATTTGATCGAAAACCATGTTAACTTCAACTTATTTCCCATACCAACTCATGTTAGTCCAAATTGATAAATCTTGTATGTAAAATGGTAATACAATGAGAACGTATCATGATTCAAAGGAGGAGTTCTAGAGGAAAAAATCTAAAACCATGTCCATACTGATATGTTCCCATTGTCCAACATTTCCAGGTCTTTTATGTTAATCTAGAGAGAAATGTATAGATTCCACATGGGTGTCCATGTTTAGTGTCACTGTTGTATCATTCATATTCTATGGGGAATATTGGTGACTATGGGATCAAATGAAACAATTTTGTTTCCTCTAAATAATTTCAATGATATCATGTCAGTGTACTATGAGAACAAGTTAGAGGTATCATATCAAGATGACATCTTGTGGAAGATCATTATAGTGATTGATAATGTGAACTAGGAGGAAGAGAAGTAGAAAACCAGGTACACTCCCCCCCTGAGGGGTGGTGTTGGAATATGGGAAGCAAAAGTTGGAGTTATAGCCAATACAACATAAGTCATGGCCGCACACCCATATTATTGAGGAGAAGGTTCACAGATGAATCCTTGGAGGAATTAAGGTGGATTCAATGCTAATATAGTCAGAGCCAGGGAGTTTCCTTAGAAGAATATTAGGTAAAAACTATAGTTAGATGATAATTCAATATTTCCTTTACTATTTACGGATTAAAGGATTCTATTAAAGTAAACATCGATTGAAGACCATTAGATATTGATGACCATATATAGGATCATGATTCTGCAAATTGGTCCCATTAGGATAATTCCCTAGGTGAGCTATCAGCAATGGTATGTATATTTTATTGCCACATATGTCTATGCATGCCAATTAGATTAGTATTAAATTCCCTCGACCCTAGTGAGATTGATTCTTGCCTATATACAATTGTGGGCAGAGACACCCCCATCGATGTTTAATACAAGAATGAATCAACTGGAAATGAAGAATTGGAATCCTGAAATGAATAATATTGGGGACCATCATCTCATAAAGGGAGTCCCTAGTAAAAGGACCATAATTCATCCTTTGAAAAAGAATGATCCAAGTTCAGATAGGAAATTATAAACTCATGTAAATCCCTTGATATCATCCCTTTCATTATCCAGAAGATATAACTAATACATGTAACATATTTTAGAATTATAAAATTGGGGAATTGGATAGTACTAGAGGGGGAAATTGTAATCCAACTAGTGATGGAGAGAACTGTTCAAGGAATATTCCTAAAGTAGAAGTGATTGGGGGTCTAGTTAGGGATGTCAGGGTAAAGGATTCAGAGCCCCTAGTCCTCCCAATTATATATTCTGGACCACTCCCTAGAATTCATATGGTGGTACCCACTATTAGAGAAGCGGAATTTCTATGGAATAACATGATCAAAATTACTCTCACCCAAGGTAATAATAGATTTTGAGTCCCTTGACCATATTTAATACTTCTCAGAGACCTTGTATCAACATTTTTCCCTATTCCAATTTGCACCACCTCTATCAATGCAATTGGAAGTGGGATAGGCCATTTAAGTATAAACTAATGGAAAGGGGTCTCATGTAGTGGTGATCCTTGCCATGATATATAGACTAAATCTTCTGATGCTTAGCTCCCATAATTTTTTGTTCTCATGTAAACTGAACAGGTCATTTTCTATAAAAAAAATTCTAATTTATTTCTCTTTCACTGTTATTATAATATGATTATGTTCCCAGAAAATAGATGAGTTAACCACATGTTGTCGTCCTTTACGATGGTCATGCGGGTCGATCTGGAGTCAATCATCCATGGTGATCCAATATTGTCCTCAAACATATATGCTCATTTGTATGTGACTGACACCACTCATAGAAAAGAAATGGTGCTAGACGAGATGGTGTTTTGAAGTAGATTCATGTGAGGTTGACTAATATCATTATCTAAATCCCTTTTCATCTGAGAGAATTCAAGAGTATGATACAACTTACAATGTTCCCACTATTTTACAAGAATATATAGATTCACCTTATAGAGATCTTTATGGATCTAATCCTAAGGTATTGAAAGAGAATAATAGAATTTGGAATATGGAAGGGATATATATTAATTGATTAATTAACTAGTATCTGTAACCATAACATGTGGGCTAGATGTTGTCTCCTCTCTATTATATTCTTAATATATATAACTAAGGGGGGTCACTATTGGTCTTCAAGTGATGATCTGAGACCTCCATGTGAAATGGGTATGAATATAAAGCCGTCATTTAAGCGTTTTTTTTTTGAAATATAAGCAATTTGAGAGAATTTAATGCTCCATGTAGTCAATCAGGAGATCTAGTACTTATAAAAAGATTAAAATAAATTTACAACATTCTTCAGCACTCAATCAATGTTTTTCATACAACTGAGGGATCAACTGGAGAAGGTTGAGAGGGAGATGAGGCAGACGTCACTTTAAATTGAAAATTTTCGAGGTGAGTGGAATTGAACACATGTTAGATATGAAAATACTATCCCTACATAAGATGTATAGGAATAAAATATCATGACTTGGTTCCATGTTCTTGATGCCACATTCCAATGGTTGTCTAAGCAACAATGATGTATTCTTGGAGTGGGACCATATGGGAATTTTTATAGGACTCAATAGAGGCTCAAACATGTAGATGGTCCTTACTAATTGTTATAACATTCATTTTGGGGTTTGAAACCTTCCTATGTTTATAGACATAATAATTTTATGCATTAATTATTTGAAATAAAATCATATTTTTTAAATTACCAACCACAATTCCCTAATATCATGCGAGTCATGCTCACTGTATGAAAAAAAGGGATGAACAAATGATTTCAATGTTTTATGATAATTTCTAAAAACCATTGAACAATATGGGTCATCTATTGATGACAAACACCTAGAGCGATTGGGCTGATATAGGAAAAATGAGATAAATTACATCTTATAATAGCTAACACTATATTGAAACGTTCTCTAACACATGAATTGGATAATAATAAGGTTATTGAATTCTACCTCAAAAAAGTGTAATGGAATGAATAAATCAAAATGATCAAAAATTGAACAAAAAAAGATTGTCATGGTGATAGAAGATAACTAATGTCCCATTTTTGAACACTAAATCCATACCATTTTCCTAGAATGCGGACAAAAAACAATGGTTGATTGCTAAACATATTTGAACCATAAAACATATCTTGAAATTTCATCCAAATTATTTAATGATGTTGGTCCAGGGTTGTATGTGAGCAGGTGTGGCATGAGGAAACTCTATTAGGGGCTCCCTAAAGATGTTTAGAAAGATGAGGATCCAAATAATGGGGCATTTGAAGTCTATAAATCATGTGGTGGAATGTTTGAACATATTCCCACACATATAAAATTACTCCACCATGGAATATAGCACATTGGTGTGAGTGTATCTGCTAGATAAAAGAATCCAAACATAACTTCTATGGTATGATACTTCTTAGATACTGAGGGATATCTTAAAATGTAATCGGTGTGGTATATGATTCAAACTACAGGATATGTCTTCTTAGGCGAGGGACTATGATGTTTTTCTATTTTACATAATTTATATTTTGATGATAGATACACTGTTTAACATCAAATGTTATGGATGTTAAGAACATAATATTACATTATATATTAATGATGGTTAATTTAATTGAATAACATCATGTGATCAAGAACAATTCATGTGATTAATTTCATTTGACTAGGATGTTGAACAAAATTTAACATCATATTACTTGGTCAATTCCAACAAGATTAAATTAATGTTCCATGGACTATGGGTAATCAATTTAAAGTCATATTGCATATAATAAATATGTTTTTGTCCCAATTTCACTTGTGTAAAATGAAGGATGAAAATTTATTTGAATGAGAAGAAAGAGGCTTTCATAAAATAATGTTATCCGGAATAAATTGGTACATATTTTATTGTCTATTATCTAGGATTGGGGAAAATAGATTATAGTCATGAATACTGGACATTAGTGGGTGAAAAT
The DNA here is from genome assembly GCA_963277665.1 of Viscum album. Taxonomy (NCBI): domain Eukaryota; kingdom Viridiplantae; phylum Streptophyta; class Magnoliopsida; order Santalales; family Viscaceae; genus Viscum; species Viscum album. Next base: position 1,834,448,593 of record OY728161.1, on the reverse strand, counting down.
AGTTTCTAGTCATAATGATCATAACCATATCTATTTTTTTAAGGTTATAGAGTTTGTGCATCAATTAAATAATATACATTTATTATGGTTGAACCATTGGATTTATACAAAATGGAGATATCCATACCATGGTAGAGTGAAGAAAAAAGATGTGAATGAGGCTCTAGGAGGCTTAGTTACACACCATCCTTTCATGCGAAGATTCCTACACAATTTAATGTCATGATTCTTAGAAATAGACTTCATGTTTATGGTAATAGATCTAGGACATAAGAGTTAGTATTCTAACCAAAATGGTTATATGTAGCACGAACAGAAAAATCTTATGTTAATGAGGGATAATGAAGCCTATTCTATATAACATATTCATAGGGTATATTTTTACATAGTATAAAGTCGTGATTGTTAAACTAGGGATCCTATTTTATGGTTATATAGTTTGGAAATTTCTCATTCCATGTGAATGACCGCATCATTACATAGCCTTTAAGAAAAATTAATCCTACATGATTCATCCTTGGTGTGGGAATCCATTAATATCAAGGGGGTTTTCCTTACATGTGGAAGAGTATATTTTGGGTGAGGATATACTGGGATGGAAATCTCTCAATGAAATTTTCCCACATACTCGATGCACATAAATTCACGTAGGGATGACACCAAGGGTGTTGAATTCCACTATGATATTGCTATGTCAAAATTAGGTCATTCAAGACATCCAAGATATAGATTAGGGGATACTAATGTGCATTGATTATTTATTCCCCATGTATGAATCACAGGGAAGTCAACCTCACTAGTCATGAATGTGTCGAGAAAATGTATGATCAACTATTGACCATGTTTGAAACATAAGATCTGATGATTTTTACAACAGATATAGCAGTACATTTTCCCGTGATCAGAGGTGTGCATTGGATAAAAACCATATCTATTAGGGTATCCATCTTGTTTTTAAATATGATGGATTTTAATACTGTTAAACACTCAGTGTTTGAATATGGATTGTGAAAATGTCTATGTAGAATTCAACACATTGGGCTATATGTCGTAAAATAGTTTAGAATACCAATGGAGTCTGTTGCAAATAGGGATTCAAACTCAAGTAATGAAAATAGTTTATTATCATATTTAATGGACTAGGGGAGAAGATGATGTTGGTTTGGTTAGTGTGGTGGAGTTTAAAACAAAATTTTAATACCGACCATGGTGGCCTAATGCCAAATAACACACACACGAAAGAATATTAACATAATTTAGGGTCATGATTCATGGACCATTATATAGACACTAGTTTATGTTCTTAATGATCATACCATAATGGGGCCAAGGGTAAGAGGTACTTGATGATTTTTTGGTTGGGCCTAAATAAATGAAGATTGGGAATCACTATGTATCACATGTGGATTGGAATCAATTAGAACATAGTTATGGAAGGTGATACACATAGTTTAATTTTGTACCAACTTGAAAATGATAGATATTTAAGAGCCATGTATCTTTGACTATAGGGGAATGTGGATAAAGAAGACCATGTACCACATTTATACCTTCAATAGAACCACATTCGGTTCAAGGTAAAAATGAAAAGACCATAACTAGGGTTAATGGGAAAAAGGGTTAATGAATTTTTTTGGTAGTCTCATTGCTTATAAATCATAGAATCACTAAAAATTCCATCAGGATGGGAATTTAGACACATTTATTTGTAGATCAAGACATGGTAGAATACCAGTGATGATTAATATGATCTACAATGATGAGGGAATTTAGGTATCCCTAATTTTTTTGAGGAGTCTCTTTTTAGGGATTTGGGTTAAGCTTTTTCGACCATTCCATATATTTTATATGAGGACCTTGATTTGAAATGAGGTTAGAATCAATTATTACACGATTAATAGGAATCCTGAAATTTTACTGTACTATGCACTACGTATGTTAACTCCTTATTTATTTTCAAAGAGTTTATACAATAATATGGGATAGAATTTAAAATTAGTATGTATAGTGAGGTGTCTCGACAGACCCGTTAAGAAAGAGGAACACGATGGCCCAACACCATATAACACATCCCAGAGAAAAACCACTTACAAATAAATGTCATGATGCAAGGACATAAGGAGAATGTAATTGTAAGGTCTTAATGATTAGACCGATGCGGCTCTATGTTTATAGTTATAGAGTTTGGAATAAGGAATGTGGTCTCCTAAAATGGAAATATATTGAGATATGTTGATGATCCAAACCTTAATCAGGGCCTATAAGGACTACTACCACACAACACATCCCAATTAAAACATGCATACAATTAAAATTCATGATTCATTTATTGGTATTATGAGTTTAAGGTCCTAGGACTTGAACCATTAACCAACAATTTATGGTCATGTTTCGTGGACCAACCTATTAATTTAAATCCATGAGATAATGATGTAGGAACCTAGTTTATTGTTGTTTAATTGATAACATGGTATGCTACAAACTTATATTTTTTATGCGATGGAGTGAAAATCATGATCTGAATGATGACCAATGTGGCCTACTTCCATACCACATATTTATAAGAGTTTTCTTATGCAATTTAAAGTAATAATATATGAAATTGAAATTCATGTTTAACGATGAATATTTCATACCTTTGTCTCACTATAATGTAAAAAAACAATTTGAGGACATTGAAATTTATGGGAAGAGTGATACACTCCTCATCCATGGTAATCAATTTGTATAATTTATTTTAATAGAACATTTGAATGATGTAATGTCTTTACCAATTTCAATCCATCCTTGGTGGATTATTTCATAGAATCATTGGAATTATTACTTCTTATACTGTGTCAACTTGGATTGATGATCAGAGGGAAACCTTATTGTTGAACGCCCTTCGTTTCATTTTTTAGTGCCTCTATAAAAAGTTCAAGGACTAGGTAATGATCTATTCAAGGGATTCAGACTCCGCTAGATGGACTTTTTTTACTCTTTTTGGAATATATTTCTAAAAATATAGATATGCAGAGTGATTTCATCTAATTATCGTTGGGATATACTTCCGCATTTCTATACACTATGGAATATAGAGTCACATATTTCAAATTCCGAGTCTTCATCCAATGGGACCAGGGGTCATTTGGTAGATTTTAAGATCATATTATATTGTTTTGGCCCAAAATATATGGAAGATATTTAGAGTGGTTCTTGATGAATTCTATGATCTATCAATTTCCTTAATCATGGTAGTAGGAAGTAAAGTTTTACCACATATTGTTTGTGGTGTAAAACCTTTTCATCTCATTAACATGGTTGTTGATTTTGTTATTATTAAGAATAGTGTGAGGGTCTCTAAATCAATTTATGACATCAAATATCGTGATTTTGGTCAATGATTTGGCCCTGACATTATTGATGTGAATCGATACATACAAATTATATAATTTATATGTTATGGTTTGAATGAACATACACTTCTGAGTTTTTGAGGGAAGATAAGACACTACAATATCATGTCACCATGATGCAAAGGGAATCAAAATACATAGTGTTGTGGAGGATTTTCCGGGTTCTGTGAAAAATGATGGCATGGAGCAGAAAGTTTGGACACCTATTTATGTACTCAATGATATAATGGACCATGGTGGGCCAAAAGTATCCTGACCTCCAATTGTGGTGGGAGAGAATCAATCATTCATGATGGGGACCACACGAACTGAAATGGAATTAAAAATTAACTATGGAAATATCATATATATATATATATATATAGATGAAATGGTTGATAATTCCATCAAACCCAAGTCTACAGATATTCCATTCAAGGATATGAATTCTATGGAAGTTAGACTATGATTCACAGAAACCTATTGTCCCACTCTCGATTCAATCTAAAAGGAGTATGGAATGATGGAGGTAATCAACTAATGGATTTTTTTGGTCATAGGATTATTATATTGTGTGGTAGTTCAATGTACCATTCAAAGAACTATGGAAAGTAAGTTTTTTTACCTACTTTCTATCTTTGTCATCGAGGATTACCTAAATGATGACTCTCTGATGAGCCACATGAATGGAAAAATCAATTTTGGCCATGCTATACAAGAGAAGTTTCTAAACATTTTAGAGTGTCAATTTGACCATTATCGGATTGAATGACATGGGTCACTTCTGACAGATATGAAAATTGGTCCATTAGTTCGAGAGTACTCTCAATTAGGGGAACGAGATCTATTCATAGGAATATATAGTAACAATTAATGTGTTTGAGAAAAAAAATCTATGTCCCCCTTCACATGAAATTAGGGGGAAATCATGATTTTTAACTAGAGACCAATAATGAGATCCTCATACTCTTCCTCATTTTTGGTGAAACCTTATAGTAACATGAAAAAATTTGAATGGACACCCTATTCCAGTATGACAAATATGATCTCTGAAAAAACTCTATTGATAATGTGATTATTGATCCTTCTACCAATTCTTCTTTAGTAGGTTCCATCAAAATAAATCCTCTAGAATGACCTTTCAGGATCCACAATGGGTATGACATCATTGATGAAATAAAATACGAAAGTTTTTTCATCAAGAGATAGATGGGCGGCAAAAAGGTTGAACAATTCTTGACCCTTGACATCTTTCTATGAGATAACCCTTATTTAAAACTATAAAAGGATCAGTAGAAAATGTTTCTATCATCCTATCATCAATAGTTGATTCAAAATATACATTAGTGGTTCAACTCAAGACACCCACTATATATTATAATGCTTCATGTAAATATGCTACTTTCTCACTATGAAAACCATGGTGTGATAGTTATTCGAAAAAAGTGTATATGGACTCCTAAATGAGGTGTATAAAACTGATATATTAGAAAATCTAATCTATTAACTCATTTATCTATTTGGATATAATGGAATTGATGTATGGTCTTATTGTGATCACATAAAGTACCATATGATTCCTTGAAATAGTTTGTTTCATGATCAAATGTTTAACAGATACAACCTAATGTCCTTATTGGTTTTCTGGAACTACTCATCCCATTGTTAGGTGGTAAATTACATAATCTCATTGGATAAGGGATAACACTTTCTATCCAGATTCATGATGAAATAGAATATGTAGGCTATATGTCCTTAAAGGCCATAGAGCTACCATAGGTTTTTGAAGGAGGAATATTTTTAACGACCTTGAACATATCGAGGTTGATATCCTTTTATTATTAACTTAAAAAAAATATGATAAATGTCCCATAGGTAACCATTAATGGAAACATAAACGGGCCATCATTAAATTTGGTGATTGAAGAAGCCTGACCACTTTATCAAGATCGTTGGTATGCTCTTAATGTTGGAGATCCCTGACCAACACTTCATCCACATATAATTCCACTAGTATCTCCATGATCGGTTTCAAGATGTGTTTTATGGATTATTGATAAGGGGGTCATTCATTCATCAGACAAAAATAAATAGCATGATTGAAAATGGTTCCTTGTGTCATTATGATGGTGTTAGACACCTCATCCTCACAGGGCATCCTGATATAGTTATATCTGGAATAACCATCCATGATGGAGTGATCCCAAAACATAGATATACAATCTATCAATAGTTGTGTAACTAGAATGGGAAAATCATTCATTGGGAAATGGTGGTTGAGATCCAGGATGTCGAATAATACATTGATCTACCCAATCATATTCCAAACTAGAATAATGATAGAAATCTATCTGGGGTATTGAAAATCACTTAAATTTTTTTCCATTATATGATCATGAACATTTTCCATGACTATTGAACCATGGGAAAGGTGTACATTCCTATGGGGATTATTGAATCTCATGTGACATACTAAGAGACCAAGATAGTGGGAGAAATATTGAGTGTATATTATAATAACGTCATAATAAATCTAGCTGAATACATCATGGTGTTTCATAATAAAAATAGATACTGCCGTTAATCCTTTAGAGACTTTGATCCAGAAATCATTATTACTAATGGATATTCCATAGTAATGTGGTTCACCTTTCTCAACTACTCAATACTGGTGGAGAAAGCCTCTTTGAATGTGGGAGGAGAAACTTCTAAATACTCTTCATCATCTAAGTCATGAGAATGAATGGAATGAAGTTTATCCATCTCTACTAATTGGGGGGGTAGTTCCATGTTGGGAGGATTTGGAATCATAAATGAGGGTTTTTTTGTCACTTAAAACCCTGTAGACAAAGGATTTTGAGCCAATACCATTATCCCTCTGACTATGGGGTCATTCCATGAAATAACTTAAATGTGAATGAATCATCTTCTATCAACTCAATCCTTCCCTATGAAATAGGCAGGAGTGATGTTAAATGGTTACAATTAGGAGGAAATCCCAATACCTTACAGTGGTAGGGGATTCCTATAAAACTCAGTCATATTCTATGTATGAGTGTAGGAAATCTTATAGAGTTCCTTGAATTTAGGGACACTGTGTCCCTTACGCTTATAGAATACCAAAACACTCATGATTTATGGAATTCCGGGTTCCCTAAAATGAATTTATAGAATGAATGAATCATAAAAGTCATCAAAGGTACTAAATTTGATCATTTCAATATCAAAGTCATTATTATATGCTTACTTAACACCCCTATTTTAATTTCTAACATCCATGTTGAAGTATTATCATGAGTGGAATGGAGACTCATCGAATTGAATAATCCATTCTTGACTATTGAGGTAGTACATGAGGCACTGGTCAAATAAAGTGGATATTACATCGTGCAGATGAATCCAAGGCCTACCCAAAAATGATTTGTAGGTGATATTATATGAGAATACATTTAATTAAACACATCATACAAATCCTTTTAACTGAGTATTCAAATGAATCATTCCACATGGTTTTTACTCAGTCATTTGATAACATTGAAGCTTTAGATCAGATGGAGCTACATATTATTCGATCAATACTAAGTTACTGATAGTACAGATTGGGATGATATTAATCCTAAATCCCATGTCATCTTGGAACTAGGTAATCTCAATTTCATTTAACTATAATGTGATGAACATCATCATAATATTCCCCCACGTAGGAGAACTGTAATACACTATGAATAATGGAAAGTCATCATGGAATTCTTCTTGCATGAACACCACTATATTGTAGGACTCTGTGTCATATATTTATTCATTGAACTAGATGTGGCTATTGATGTTATATATAATTTCCTCACACCTTTAATTAAAAAAAGATGTTCTATAGAATAGAGAGACTTATTGGTATGATAGTGAGGTTTTTTATCAAACCATACTATCAAAAATTAATCACACTTCTGCCCACATGTGGTCTCTCTTTGACTGTGGGAACAATGTGTGCTTTTAGTTGTACCATGGGGTTTTAGATGATGTGGAAAATATCTTGTTAATGAGCAGCTAGCTCAACTATATCCCCTATTAGGTAACTATCAGTAGGGTAAGGCCTATCTCTAATAGGACACAACCGATCATGGTGCAGTCATAGCTATTATCCCCAATCAGTTAACACAATCATATATGGAGTCATATCTATTGGATAATTTTTAGAGGATTTTTCCTACTGAGATATACAAGAAAAAAATTCCTACTCTATAAAAAATTTGAGGCATTATCATCAGTATTCTGGAAGTTTTCATGTCCTCTAACTCCCCATAGATGACATCAGCCGAATGCACTAGAGGGGTTTTCTTGGTTATCCTCATCCTTATGAATCATGAAGAAATCCACTAACATGATATTGTATAAAAATGCATAGTCTATATTATTAAATGTGTGATATTTTTACACAAAAATTACCCTAGGGGTGATTCCCAACTCTGGTGTAATGAAATCATTCAGAGCATTAGATAGATTAATCACTAAAGGGGGTAATTAGTTTCCCTTTCATCATTGGTTCCTACACATTTGAGACATTGAAGGTTGTAATGTAGATAGTTTTTCAATGTTCATAGGTTCCATGGCAGTCAAAATAGTTAGAAGACTACTTAATTGTGTATGGATGATGTCATGGATTATAGAGACTGCACTATGGGTAAAAAAATCATCATACCTTTGGTTCCCACTATTGGAGACAATATTCTATTCACCCGAACCATCATTTTTTATGTCGACGTTGAACTAGAATGGTTTATCTTGGGTTAGGATGTTACCCATCTTGATCGGGCCATTATCCACTTTTTATTAGAGATATTCCTTAAACACATAGAACTATTTGATGGTATGTCCAAGGATATTATGGTTATGGAAATGGTCAGGGTGTAAGGTATGATCAAATTTATAGGGATTATTTTAATCTAACATCTTTAAAATATTCTTCTCCTGGGATCTAAGAAAATATCCCTGATCATTTCCATCATTAATGGAATGGGATTTGTTTCTCCTTTCTGGAAAGGTAACATTGTGATATTTTTATTGATGGAGGGTCAAAGACAGATGAGAGACTACAACTATATTTTCCTATATATGTGGATTCTATTGGTGAGTATGCAATTAAAGATTCTGTTGTGGGAGTGGCTATACCTTGTATGGATCCTTCAATCAATGAGGCTCCTTCAGAAAAGTTGAGAATAGTTTCAATGGTATTGGGAACTATACCTATACTACGACATCAATTTTTTCTTTAGTATCTCTTCTTACAAGTGTTTTAGGAGGGAAATAATTTAATTATTTAGCATGTTGTATTGAATCCTTCATATTATGGGTTGGGTACAAAAAATTATGGAACCCAATTGGGATGTTCCGAGTGATTATAGAAGGTAATAACTCTATTTTGACATTCCGCAAGAAAATATATATTATTTTATCTTTAGTAAGATTCATATAAAGTGAATACATAATTCCCTTCCCCTATAAAATGATGTTTGTGACATTATCATCTGAAGGATTCTTGAACATAATGAGTTAATAAACTATTATCTTTCTCATGTTGGAGCTAAACTGGTATAGGATCTGCTTGTGATGGTTTTCCCAACTAGTGATCAACCAAATAGGAAAATTGTTTTTTCATATAAATGCAGTTCATTCCATTTTTTGAGAAATAACTGATCCTTGGTGGAATCTGGTATCTCTATGGTTCCCAAAATGGGCACACTCCTTGAGATGAATAATTCAAAATGCAACAGTGGGTCACCGACCTTATTATATTGGGCAGGGACAAGATTCCCAAAATCTAGGGTTTATTTTGCGTCATCTACCCATGATGTATATCACTTGAAAACATGTGGGATCACCACCTATCACATATACAAGGCCTAAATGTGAGCGGTTGGAGAAGCTATAAAATCATTATGACAAGGGTCTATTTTGTCACGACCCGTCCTCAGGGCCCGTGCCGTGACTACCCCAAGCCCGCCTTCCATAGGCCAGGGGCTGGCGACTAGCACCAAGGCGTAATTCTCAGTATAAAGGGAAGGCATTGCCTTTGTAATGGAAACAAACACAATAGATAAAGAAAGCAGTAGAAGTAAACACTAAGTAAAAACTGGGTACAACAGTAAGTGTAGAAATGTAAGTGGGCCAGAATACATACCCAAACTGAAAGTAAAGTACAACTCAAAAGGGAAAACAATAACTGAAATTAAATCTGCAACGTCAAGCCGCCCACTGGAAGTCCCACATGAAGGGTGAGTACAGATATCCTACACAGCTCCTCGAGTCCAGCCGTCTGCTCTGATTACGTCGCGCCCAGTGGTCCACCTCTAGGTACTGTCCTGCTCCGAAATCCTCAACCACGATCAGCATTGTCCGTCATCTGCAACCAACACAACGTAGTGCGGGTATAGCCCGTGCAGGGGTGAGTATAATATACTCAGTAGGGACCCCGAGACCCCCGAAGGTCTCCCAGAATCCACAAAGGATAATCCACAAAGGAACGATACAATCACGAAGTAACATCCGACACTGCTTAGGTATATGCCCATACATATACCTAAGTCACCAATTCAAGTCTGCTCCAACCTCCGAGCCCAAGTACAACCCAGTCCACACAGGAAAGCACAACCCAATCCACAAAGGAAAACAAAACAAGATTTCAGCTCACACAGGTATACTACTTCGTAAGACGATAGAGATGATCAGATGTCGCCACTGGTTCATCTAAGCTGTCGGACCCACAAAGGATCGGTAGGTACTAACCCCCGCAATGACCCACACAGGATCGATCATGAAGTTGAACCATAGCTATTGGGAAACTCCTTCTCTATCAAGTACAGTGGGTATGCTGCTACAACCAAGCGCTTCCCTCTAACATTGGACTGCTGTAGTACTCCACCTATCGAGTACTGTGGGCCTGCTGCTACAACCAAGAACTTCCCACCATGGGTCTGCCGCTACAACCAAGAGCTCCCCTTCATAGCCTCTAGAGGTACTACTTCTGTTGAGTACCATGGGTCTGCCGCTATAACCAAGCGCTCCTCTGCCGTGGGTCTGCTACAACAACCAAGCACTCCCCCGTGCTACTACAACCAAGCGCTCCTCCGTCGTAGTTCTACTGCTACAACCAAGCGCTCCTCTGTCATGGGTCTTGCGCTACAACCAAGAGCTCCCCCTCATAGCCTCCATAGGTACTCCTTATGTTGAGTACCGCGGGTCTACTGCTACAACCAAGCGCTCCTCCGTCGTGGGTATGCTGCTACAACCAAGCGCTTCCCACTGGGCTATCCGTAACACACCAATTCATTCGATCAGCAGTCGTCAAGTCTAAACTGACTCTAGGGTTTCCGCACACAACATGCTTGTTCCAGGAGGGTCCACTCCATGAGCCAAGATGTCGACGCATCAACTGAAATGTAGTACGGAGTTGATTTATCCCAAAAAGTACCATAGTGGTCACTACCAAACCAAATGAGGATTCTTGTACTGTCTTCATTGTCGTCGCAGACGCAACCTGCTCTAGGGTTCCCGCACACAACATGCTCGTTAGGGAGGGTCCGCTCCACGAGCTGAGGGGATGATACATCAACTGACACACAGTCCGGAGTCTATGTATCCAAAAGTTCTTTATCGTCAACAGGAACTCAACGTCACAAACGGCGCGTCAATCGGATGTCTGGTCTAAGAGTTATTGGCCTTTTCATCCTAGGGGCCCGGTTGGTTTTTAAGTCAAAACCAACCCGACCGTACTCTACCTAATTCCAAACCTCGTGAGGAGTAAGCCAAAAGATCCGTCTCAATAAGAGGAATCTAACAAAGTCAACGGTACGTCAATCGGACGTCCGGAGCTCAAGTTATGAGCGTTTCTGCTCCGAGGGCCTGGTTGGTTTCGTGTACGAACCAACCCGGCCGAACCCAATGTACTCTGAAACCTTGAGTGTAATATATTGAAACGACCGACTTGATCCAAGGATCGCATCTCCACTGACGGTGCGTCGATCGGAGGTCCGTAGCCCATGATATCGGCAAAAGACCGAAAGGGGTCCGAAATCCGGGGGTCCGGACCCGGACCGACCCGGATGGCCCGACCCGGCCCGGCCGGCGCTGCCTGCGCATGACCCTGCTGGCACTGGACGGCTGGCCAGCGGTTTGGCTTGGCCGTTACGGACGAGCGACGCGGGTGGGGGGCGCGCTGCCCCCGCGTGAAGGAGCCACGGCCCCACGTGGGGCCGCCCTTGCCAGCGGACGCGGCTGGCTTCCGCGTCCTGTCCCCCTCCAGTCTCGTGCGGTCGCGGGACCGCGCCCTTCTGCCGTGGCTGAAGCTGCGGCAGCTCCTTTTGGCAGCGTGCCAGCGGGCTGCTCCGCGGCCCACCGGACGAGTTCTGGTGGTCGGAATTGTGTTTCGTCTTCACCGATGGCCCTCCCGGGGCCCGTCCTTTCCTACAAGGACCTCACAACGGCCATGCGGCCTGTTTTGATGTTGTCCACCGTTCCGCAGACCAAGAAAGAAAAGGGAAGTGGGTTTGGACTTGTTCGTTGGTCCGCACCCACCGTGTTAGCTCTTTTAAATGTCTCACAACAATAATTTAAACAAACAACGGATATAATCACATAGATTAAAAATAACAAAACCCCTACCTCAATGTTGTCGTCGAATGTGAGTTCGTTGCAGATTCAATCGTCGTGGAAGAAGAGGATCGTCGCCTCGCAGAAGGGGCATCGCTGTCGTCACGGTACATGGCGTTGCGTAGTCAAACTCCGAGGATTTAATATCACACAGATTTAAGATACACCAAAATAATCCATGTCAACGATAAATTTCACAAAGGAATTAAAAGAACCGCAATCCCCTACCTCAATCGGTTGTTGATCGAAGATTGTCACGAGGGAAGGAACGTCGTGAAAGAATAATCGTCGGCGTCGCGGTACACGACGTCACGTCATCGATCTCCGAGGGTTCGGTGTTCTTCGTCACCTTTCGTTGGAGGCCGGCGTTTTTCGTCGGCGATGATGCATTCTTCACGTTCTTCGCGAAGGCGGATGAAGATCTTCAAGCTTTAGAGTTTCTCCAAATCCTCTCAATGAGCTACCCTCAAGTAAAAAAAGTGTTGGTCTTATTTTATTCACATGCCACAATTTGGAATTAAAAGTTAAGAAACGAACAATTAATTCGAAGAATAAATTGTAACGACTTAACTGGCAAATTAATGGTGCGTTTAGTATTTAAGGAAACGCACCGGTTGACTTTATTTAAAAGAGGTTTTCACGGGTGTGTTATTTAGAGAGGAAGAAACAGTGGGGATCGTGCGGGCCCCACCTCAAAAATATCCTACCAAGTGGGTAGGATATTTTGGGTTCCACCCTATCCTCTTAACTTGGCTTATGTGGCTTTAAGTGAAATAAAATAAAGTTGTCTCACCACTTTATTTTATTTCTTAACTTAACCCGAAAAATTAAAAACCACACCCGAGCAAACGAAACTCCAGAAAAGTAATTTCTAAGCAAATACCGGTGCAGTGATTCTATCGGTTCCCTCAGAATTCGATTCCGAGCACCGGTTCAAAAGGTAGAAAAACACGCTCATTCGTTCACTGAACGTACCCGATCCAAACTTTGGAAAATGATTCCAGGTACACCGGGCCTCGGAATCAGGTGCCGTCAGAAAATGGGTTCTTGTAAAATTTCCAAGAAAATTATGAAAAAAAAAATTCATTGAATTTTACGGGTCTTTACATCACTCCCACCTCAGGGCTTTACGTCCCCGTAAAGTTACATCATAAACTAGGGAAACAAATGTGGGTACTGAGCACGCATCAGAGCCTCCCGCTCCCAAGCGCTCTCCTGGAGGTTCCCGTGCTTCCATCTGATGCGCAATAGAGGAATCGACCATCCATGAAGGACCCGCTCTTGTCGATCCTCGATCTCCACCGGGACCTTCGCAAAGGTCGCCCCATAATCAATGTCCATCTCCCCATGGTCAATGATATGTGTCGGGTCGATCTTGTATCTCCTCAGTTGAGATACATGGAAGTCATTGTGCACCTGGTGCAACTGAGGTGGGTGGGTCAAGCGGTCAACCACCTCACCAACCCTGCTGAGGACCTAGAAAGGTCATTTGATCCTCGGTGATAACTTGTCACCTCGGCCACATCCCCGTAACTCACGTCGAGGTGTGACCCGTATGGAAACATGGTCGCCATCCTCGAACTCTAGTGGTCTCTGCCTCCTGTCAGAATAAGAATTTTTCCAGCTCTGAGCTGTCCTCATCCGCTCTTGGATGACTTGGACCTTTCTGGTCCTACAAGAGCTGCTGAGCTTTCTTCTTTACGGAGAAGAGAAATCCGGTCTCATCCCCTGGATGAACCATGTTCTTCGCCTAATACAGTCTATCCCGTCATGGATGATACTATCCCATACCAAGGATGACGTCGTAAGACCTCGAAACTACTACCATGAGATCCAACTGTTACTCTCGCCTCTAAGGGTTGAGTCACATTGTCGGCATCAGTGTGTGGTCACTGGGTCTCCTCCAGTAGGTATCTCAAAGTGGGGGTCAAGTCAACGGTTTTTAAACCGAAACCTCTTAGTAACGACATAAAGAGAGGACATGATGGTAAACGCCAAAACAATGGTGTCTTTTATTACTGCAGATCAAAGTACAAAGACACAAATCATCTATAAAGAAACATCAACAACCCTAGAAGCAGCATAAACAAAAGTCTCCAGGTCTGGAGCTAGTCCCGCCCTTGTCCATCTGCTCCCGGACCTCCATGATCGTAGGCCTCAGCTGCCTGAGGTTGAGCTCTCCCATGTCCAACAGCTCCCTGCGGTTGGGGTGGACCTCCTGGTTGTGGTGGTGGTAACACCTCAAAGCGCCTTCCACCTCCAGGTGCATGGCCAGCTCCCCTACCAAGGTCTCCTGCTCCATGTGGTCCGCCTCGATCGAACCTCTGCCTCTGCCTGGGAGGTCCTTCATTCATCTGTTGGTCATCCGTATGGCGGGTCGGATAGTCTCGAGCCATGTGACCAACCCCGCCGCATGAGTAACACTTTTCGCTCATGGTAAGTTGTTGTCCACCCTGGGTGCCACGCACAAACGATCATGTGTCACGCTGTCAACCACCTGTAGGTCTAGTCCTCTTAGACCCCTGCATCATCTGTCTACTGCCCGCTGTAGAAGACTATGCCACATTCCGGCTAGTGGTGTGTCCTACTACTGGAGACTGCTCAGCAAGGAAACACTCCATTAAGAGGTCTCGTTACAACACCCCTGTTTGTGTCGGAATGCTGTGAGAAACAAATGAAGATCTGATCTCTCGCCTGAGCCCCTGCTCGAAGGTTCGGGCCCTGAAGAATGGGTCTTGTACCATGTCCATGGAATAGCATGAGAGATCGGTAAGCCTCGCCGCGTACTGGGCTACTGTCATGCTGCCCTGCCGCAACTGTAGAAGCTCTTGGATGCGCACCGCATGGAGGGTGGCTGGGACGAATTCCGAGCGGAAGAGGATCTCAAAGTCCGTCCAGAAAAGAGATGCCTCATCGTGCACCTGGAGAATCAAGATCTTCCATCTGCCTGCTTCCGCGTGCAGTAGGATCGCTGTGAGGATCACCATGAGGTATGTTGGTGTCCTCACTTACTTAAAAACCCGTACAACTGCCTCCAGCCAGTCCTCGACAGC
The DNA here is from genome assembly GCA_963277665.1 of Viscum album. NCBI lineage: Eukaryota > Viridiplantae > Streptophyta > Magnoliopsida > Santalales > Viscaceae > Viscum > Viscum album. The sequence continues at coordinate 1,834,433,523 of OY728161.1, read as the reverse complement.
CCGGGGGTCCACCTCCCCGCAGAACCTCGACAATCGTTGGCGCTGAAACTCGTGCAGTGCACTAAGGCGACGTGCATCATCAGCGACTGGGGCTGGTAGCATCGGTGGCTCGGTGGGTAGAGGTACCGTCGGTGCCTTTGCTGTCAAATGGCCCTGTACCGAGGCCTCCTCGCTCGGTAGGCTGTCGTCACATACAACTCTCGAAACCCTAGTTGGCAGTCGTCGTGGGGCCATCCTGAAAAGAGACAGGTGCGCCACGGTCAGAACAGTATACCTGGTGAGATGACACAAAGTAATCGCAAAGAAAACATCAAACACACATGCAATCAATGTTTTCGTGTATTAAGTCGGGAATCAAATGTCAGGGTCCTGGTGTATGGACACGTCAGCCACCGCACCAACACTGGAATCCCTGGACTGATAACCACACCCAATACACTTAACACTATTGATTCACATAGAAAAAAGATTAGAGTCCAATGTTCTGCATTAGAACCGAACTCCTTTGATACCAATTTGTCACGACCCGTCCTCGGGGCCCGTGCCGTGACTACCCCAAGCCCACCTTCCATAGGTCAGGGGCTGGCGACTAGCACCAAGGCATAATTCTCGGTAAAAAGGGAAGGCATTGCCTTTGTGAAGTAAACAAACACCACAGAGCAAGCAAGCAGTAGAAGTAAACACTAAGTAAAAACTGGGTACACCAGTAAGTGCAGAAAAGTAAGTGGGCCAGAATACAAACCCAAACTGAAAGTAAAGTACAACTCGAAAGGGAAAACAACAATTGAAAGTAAAGCCACAACATCGAGCCGCCCACTGGAAGTCCCACCTGAAGGGTGAGTACAGATAGCCTCCACAGCTCTTCGGGTCCAGCCGTCCACTCCGAGTACGTCTCGCCCAGTGGTCCACCTCTAGGTACTGTCCTACTCCGCAAGCCTCAACCACGATCAGCGTTGTCCGTCGTCTGCAACCAACACAACGTAGTGCGGGCATAGCCCATGTAGGGGTGAGTATAAGCTACTCAGTAGGGACCCCGGGACCCTCGAAGGTCTCCCAGAATCCACAAAGGATAATCCACAAAGGAAAGATAAAATCACGAAGTAACATCCGACACTTCTTTGGTATATTCCCATTCATATATCTAAGTCACCAATTCCAGTCCGCTCCAACCTCTGATCCCAATTACAACCCAGTCCACACAGGAAAGCACAACACAATCCACAAAGGAAAACAAAACATGATTTCAGCTCACACAGGTATACTACTTCGTAAGATGATAGAGATGATCAGATGTAGACACTGATTCATCTAAGCCGTCAGACCCACAAAGGATCGGTATGTACTAACCCCCACATTGACCCACACAGGATCGATCAGGAAGTTAAACCATAGATATTGGGAAACTCCTTCTCTATCAAGTACAGTGGGTATTCCGCTACAACCAAGCGCTTCCCTCTAACCTTGGACTGTTGTAGTACTCCACATATTGAGTACTGTGGGCCTGCTGCTACAACCAAGCGCTTCCCACCATGGGTCTTCCGCTACAACCAAGCGCTCCCCATCATAGCCTCTAGAGGTACTCCTTCTGTTGAGTACCACGGGTCTGCCGCTACAACCAAGCGCTCCTCTGCCGTGGGTCTGCTGCTACAACCAAGCACTCCCTCGTGCTACTACAACCAAGCACTCCTCTATCGTAGGTATGCCGCTACAACCAAGCACTCATCCGTCGTGAGTCTACCGCTACAACCAAGCGCTCCCCCTCATAGCCTCCAGAGGTACTCCTTCTGTTGAGTACCGTGGGTTTGCCTCTAAAACCAAGCGCTCCTCCGCCATGGGTCTACTTCTACAACCAAGCACTTCCCACTAGGCTATCCGTAACACACTGATTCGTTCGATCAGCAGTCGTCAAGTCTCAACTGACTCTAGGGTTTCCGCACACATCTTGCTTGTTCCGGGAGGGTCCACTCTACAAGCCAAGAGGTCGATGCATCAAATGAAATGTAGTATGGAGTTGATGTATCCCAAAAAGTGCCGTAGAGGTCACTACCGAACCCACGGAGGATTCCCGTACTGTCTTCATTGTCGTCGTAGACACAGCTAGCTCTAGGGTTCCCGCACACAGCAGGCTCGTTCGGGAGGGTCCGCTCCATGAGCTGAGGGGCTGATAAATCAACTACACAATATCTAGAGTTGATGTATCCAAAATTTCTGTATCATCAACAGGAACTCAACGTCACAGACGGCGCGTCAATCGGACGCCCGGTCTCAGAGTTATTGGCTTTTTCCTCCCAGGGGCTCGGTTGGTTTTTAAGTCAAATCCAACCCGACCATACTCCTCCTGCATCTAAACCTCGGGAGGAGTAATCCAAAAGATCTGTCTCACTAATAGGAATCCAGTAATGTCGACGGTACTTCAATCGGACGTCCAGAGCTCAAGTTATGAGCATTTACGCTCCGAGGGCCCGGTTGGTTTTGTGTACAAACCAACCCGTCTGAACCCAAAGTACTCTGAAAACTTGAGTGTAATATATCAAAACGACTGACTCTATCCAAGGATCGCATCGCTGCTGACGGTGCATCGATAGGAGGTCCAGAGCCCAAGATATGGGCAATAGACCGAAAGGGGTCTGGGCCCAGACTAACCCGGCCCAACCCCCCTCGGTCGGCCCGAACCGGGCCGACCCGCCCCGGGTCCGGGTCCAACCCTGCTGGCGCGACCCGGCCCGGCTGGCGCGGCTCGGCCCGGCCTGGGCATGACCCCTCTGGCGCTGGCTGGGGGGCCAGCGGGTTGGCTCGGCCGTTACGGCCGAGCGACGCAGGCGGGGGGCGCGATGCCCCCGCGTGAAGGAGTTGTGGCCCCGCGTGGGGCCGCCCTTGCCAGTGGAAGCAGTCGGCTGCCGCGTCCCGTCCCCCTCTGGTCCCGCGCAGTCATGTGACCACGCCCTCCCGCCGCGTCTTAAGCCGCGGCGGCACCTTCCGGCGGGGCGCCGGGCGCTGCCGCCACCTGCCACCGGTGCAGCCGTGCCTGCGAGGCGCGCCGGCGGGCTGCTCCACGGACCACCGGACGAGTTCCGGTGGTCAGAATTGTGTGTCGTCTTCGCCGATGTCCCTCTCGGGGCCCGTCCTTCACTGCGAGGACCTCACATCGCCCGTGCGGCTAGTTTTGACGTCGTCCGCCGTTCCGCACACCAAGAACGAAAAGGGTGGGGGGTTCAGACTTGTTCGTTGGTCCGCACCCACCGTGTTAGCGGTTTTAAATGTATCACAACAATCATTTAAACAAACCATGGATATAATCACATAGATTAAAAAGAAAAAAAAACCCCTACCTCAACGTTGTCGTCGAAAGTGAGTTCGTCGCGGATTCAACCGTCGCGGAAGAAGAGGATCATCGCGTCGCGGAAGGGGTGTCGCTGTCGTCACGGTACACGGCGTTGCGTAGTCAAACTCTGAGGATTTAATATCACACAGATTTAATATGCACCAAAACAGTCCATGTTTAGGATTAAATTCACAAAGGAATTAAAAGAACCGCAATCCCCTACCTCAATCGGTTGTTGGTCGAAGATTGTCGCGGGGGAAGGAACGTCGTGGAAGAAGAATTGTCGGCGTCGCGGTACACGGCGTCATGTCATCGATCTCTGAGGGTTCGGTGTTCTTCGTCGCCCTTTGTCAGAGGCCGGAATTCTTCGTTGGCAACAATGCAATCTTCGCGTTTTTCGTGAAGGCGGATGAAGATCTTAAAGCTTTAGAGTTTCTTCAAATCCTCTCAACAAGCTACCCTCAAGAAAAACAAGTGTTGGTCTTATTTTATTCCCATGCCAACAATTTGGAATTCAAAGTTAAGAAACGAACAATTAATTTGATGAATTAATTGTAACGACATAACTGCCAAATTAATGGGGCGTTTAGTATTTAAGGAAACGCACCAGTTGACTTTATTTAGAAGAGGTTTTCGCGGGTGCGTTATTCAGAGGGGAAGAAACAGTGGGGCTCGTGCGGGCCCCACCTCACAAATATCCTACCAAGTGGGTAGGATATTTTGGGTTCCACCCTATCCTCTTAACTTGGCTTATGTGGCTTTAAGTGAAATAAAATAAAGTTGTCGCACTACTTTATTTTATTTCTTAACTTAACCCCAAAAATTAAAAAACGACACCCGAGAAAACACAACTCCGGAAAAGGAGTTTCTAAGAAAATATCGGCGTTGTGATTCCATCGGTGCCCTCATAATTCGATTCTGAGCACCGGTTCAAAAGTTAGAAAACCCCGCTCATTTGTTCACTGAACGTACCCGAGCCAAACTTCAGAAAATGATTCTGGGCACACCAGGCCTTGGAATCAGGTGTCGTCAGAAACTGCGTTCTTGTAAAATTCCCAAGATAATTAAGAAAAACAAAATTTCCTTGAATTTTACGGGTATTTACATCACTCCCACCTCAAGACTTTATGTCCCCGTAAAGATACATCATAAACTAGGGAAACAAATGTGGATACTGAGCACGCATCGGAGCCTCCCGCTCCCAAGCACTCTCCTGGAGGTTCCCGTGCTGCCATCTGATGCGCACTAGAGGAATCGTCAGTCCAAGTAGGACCCACTCTTGTCGATCCTCGATCTCCACCGGGACCTTTACAAAGGTCGCCCCATCATTAACGTCCATCTCCCCATGGTCAATGATATGTTTCGGGTCGATCTTGTATCTCCTCAGTTGAGATACATGGAAGTTATCGTGCACCTGGTGCAACTGAGGTGGGTGGGTCATGCGGTAAACCACCTCACCAACCCTGCTGAGGACCTAGAAAGGTCCGTTGAACCTCGGTGATAACTTTTCGCCTCGGCCACATCCCCGTAACTCATGTCGAGGTGGGACCCGTAAGGAAACGCGGTCGCCATCCTCGAACTCTAGTGGTCTCCGCCTCCTGTCAGCATAATAATTTTTCCGACTCTGAGCTGTCCTCATCCTCTCTTGGATGACTTGGACCTTTCTGGTCCTACAAGAGCTGCTGAGATTTCTTCTTTACCGAGAAGAGAAATCTGGTCTCATCCCTTGGATGAACCACGTTCTTCGCCTAATACAGTCTATCCCATCATGGATGATACTAACCCATACCAAGGATGACGTCGTAAGGCCTCGACGCTACTACCAAGATATCCAATCGTTACTCTCGCCTCTAAGGGTTGAGTCACATTGTTGGAATCAGTGTGTGGTCACTGGGTCTCATCCAGTAGGTATCTCAAAGTGAGGGTCAAGTCAATGGTTTTTAAACTGGATCCTCTTAGTAACGACATAAAGAGAGGACAAGAACGTAAACGCCAAAAGAAATGTGTCTTTTATTACTGCAGCTCAAAGTACAAAGACACAAATCATCTATAAACAAACATCAACAACCCTAGAGGCAGCATAAACAAAAGTCTCCAGGTCTGGTGCTAGTCCCGCCCTTGTCCATCTGCTCCTGGAGCTCCATGATCGTAGGCCTCAGCTACCTGAAGCTAAGCTCTCCCATGTACACCAGCTCTCTGCAGTCAGGGTGGACCTCCTGGTGGTGGTGGTGGAAACACCTCAATGCGTCGTCCACCTCCAGGTGCATGGACAGCTCCCCTACCATGGTCTCCTGCTCCATGCGGTCCACCTCGATCGAACCTCTGCCTCTGCCTAGGAGGTCCTTCATTCATCTGTTGGTCATCCGTATAGCAGGTTGGACAGTCACAAGCCATGTGACCAACCCCGCCGCATGAGTAACGCTTTCCACTCATGGTAAGTCGTTGTCCACCCCGGGTGCCTCACACAAACGATCCTGTGTCACGCGGTCAACCACCTGTAGGTCTAGTCCTCTTGGTCCGCTGCATCATCTGTCTACTGCCCACTGCAGAAGACTCTGCCGTATGCTGGCTAGTGGTGGGTCCTACAGCTGGAGACTGCTCAGCAAGGAAACTCTCCATTAAGAGGGCTCACTACAACACCCCTGTCTGTGTCGGAATTCCGTGAGAAACAACTGAAGCTCTGATCTCTCTCCTGAGCCCCTGCTCGAAGGTTCGGGCCCTGAAGAATGGGTCTCGTACCATGTCCGTGGAATAGCGCGAGAGATCGGTAAACCTCGTCGCGTACTGGGCTACTGTCATGCTGCCATGTCGCAGCTGTAGAAGCTCCTGGATGCGCACCGCATGGACGGTGGCTGGGATGAATTTTGAGCGGAAGAGGCTCTCAAAGTCCGTCCAGAGAATAGATGCCTCATCGTGCACATGGAGAATCAATCTCTTCCATCTTCCTGCTTCCGCATGCAGTAGGATCACTGTGAGGATCACCATGAGGTATGTTGGTGTCCTCACTAACCTAAAAACCCGTACAACTACCTCTGGCCATTCCTAGGCATCCTGGGGGTCCGCCTACCCGCGGAACCTCAGCGATCGCTGGTGCTAAAACTCGTGCAGTGCACTAAGGCGACATGCATCGTCAGCGGCTGGGGCTAGTAGCGTCAGTGGCTCGGTGGGTAGAGGTACCGCCGGTGCCTCTACTGTCAAAGGGCCATGTACCGAGGCCTCGTTGCTCGGCAGGCTGTCGTCACATACAACTCTCGGAACCCTATCAGGCTGTCGTCGTGGGGCCATACTGAATAGAGACAGGTGCGCCACGGTCAGAACAATATACCTAGTGAGCTGACACATAGTAATCACCAAGAAACATGAAACACACATGAAATCAATGTTTTTGTGTATTAAGTCAGGAATCCGAAGTCAGGGTCCTAGTGTATGGACACGTCGGCTGCCGCACCAACGCTGGACTCCCTAGACTGATAACCACACCCAATACGCATAACACTATTAATTCACATAGAAAAAATATCAGAGTCCAAAGTTCTGCGGTAGTACCGAACTCCTTTGATACGAATTTGTCACGTCCCGTCCTCGGGGCCTGTGTCGTGACTACCCCAAGCCCACCTTCCATAGGCCAGGGGCTGGCGACTAGCACCAAGGTGTAATTCCCGGTAAAAAGAAAAGGCATTGCCTTTGTAAAGTAAAAAAACACCATAGAGCAAGCAAGCAGTAGAAGTAAACACTAAGTAAAAACTGGGTACAACAGTAAGTGTAGAAAAGTAAATGGGCCAGAATACAAACCCAAACTTAATGTAAAGTACAACTCGAAATGGAAAACAACAACTGAAAGTAAAGCCACAACGTCGAGCCACCCACTGGAAGTCCCACCTGATGGGTGAGTACAGATAGCCTTCACAGCTCCTCGGGTCCAGCTGTCCGCTCCGAGTATGTCTTGCCCAGTGGCCCACATCTAGGTACCGTCCTACTCCGCAAGCCTCAACCACGATCAGCGTTATCCGTCGTCTGCAACCAACACAACGTAGTGTGGGCATAGCCCGTGTAGGGGTGAGTATAAGCTACTCAGTAGGGACCCTGAGACCCCCGAAGGTCTCCCAGAATCCACAAAGGATAATCCAAAAAGGAAAGATACAATCACGATGTAACATCTGACACTGCTTAGGTATATTCCCATACATATACCTAAGTCACCAATTCCATTCCGCTCCAACATCTGAGCCCAAGTATAACCCTGTCCACACAGGAAAGCACAACAGAATCCACAATGGAAAACAAAACAAGATTTCAGCTCACACGGGTATACTACTTTGTAATATGATAGAGATGATCAGATGTAGCCACTGATTCATCTAATCCATCAGACCCACAAAGGATCGGTAGGTATTAAACCCCACAATGACCCACATAAGATCGATCATGAAGTTGAACCATAGATATTGGGAAACTCCTTCTCTATCAAGTACAGTGGGTATGCCTCTACAACTAAGCGCTTCCCTCTAACCTTGGACTGCTGTAGTACTCCACCTATGGAGTATTGTGGGCTTGCTGTTACAACCAAGCGCTTTCCACCATGGGTCTGCCGCTACAACCAAGCGCTCCCCCTTATAGCCTCTAGAGGTACTCCTTCTGTTGAGTACCACGGGTCTTCCGCTACAACCAAGCACTCCTCATCCGTGGGTATGCTACTACAACCAAGCGCTCCCTCGTGCTACTATAACCAAGCACTCCTCCATCATAGGTCTACCGCTACAACCAAGCACTCCTCCGTCGTGGGTCTGCCGCTACAACCAAGCGCTCCTCCTCATAGCCTCCAGAGGTACTCCTTCTATTGATTACCACGGGTTTTCCGCTGCAACCAAGCGCTCCTCCACCATGGGTATGATGCTACAACCAAGAACTTCCCACTGGGCTATCTTTAACACACCGAGTCGTTCGATCAGCATTCGTCAAGTCTCAACCGACTCTAGGGTTTCCGCACACAGCATGCTTGTTCCGGGATTGTCCACTCCACGAGCCAAGAGGTCGATCCATCAAATGACATGTAGTACGGTGTTGATGTATCCCAAAAAGTACCGTATAGGTTACTACCGAACCCACGGAGGATTCCCGTACTGTCTTCATTGTCGTTGTAGACACAGCCATCTCTAGGGTTCCCGCACACAAAAAGCTCGTTCGGGAGGGTCTGTTCCACGAGCTGAGGGGCTGATAAATCAACTGACACATAATCCAGAGTTGATGTATCCAAAAGTTCTGTATTGTCAACAGGATCTCAACGTCACAGACGGCGCGTCAATCGGACGCCCGGTCTGAGAGTTATTGGCTTTTTCGTCCAAGGGGCTCGGTTGGTTTTTAAGTCAAAACCAACCCGACCATACTCCACCTACATCCAAACCATGGGCGGAGTAAGCCAAAGATCTGTCTCACTAATAGGAATCCAGCAAAGTCGACGGTATGTCAATCGGATGTCTGGAGCTCAAGTTATGAGCGTTTCCGCTCCGAGGGCCCAGTTGGTTTCAGGTACGAACAAACTCGGCTGAACCCAAAGTACTCTGAAAACTTGAGTGTAATATATCAAAATGACCGACTCAATCCAAGGATCGCATCGCCGCTAACGGTGCGTCGATCGGAGGTCTGTAGCCCAAGATATGGGCAATAGACCGAAAGGGGTCCGAAAACGGGGGGTCCGGGCCCAGACCGACTCGGCCCAACCCCCCGGGGTCGGCCCGAACCGGGCCGACACGACCCGGGTCCGGGTCTGCCCCGGATGGCGTGACCCGGCCCGGCTGGCGCGGCCCGGCCTGGCCTGGGCACGACTCGAATGGTGCTGGCTGGGTGGCCAGCGGGTTGGCTCGGCCGTTACGGCTGAGCGACGCGGGCGGGGGGTGCGCTGCCCCCGGGTGAAGGAGTTGCGGCCCCGCGTGGGGACGCCCTTGCCAGCGGACGCAGCCGGCTTCCACGTCCCATCCCCCTTTGGTCCCGCACATTCGCGGGACCATGCCCTGCCGCCGCGGCTTCAGCCGCGGCGTCACCTTCCGGCGGCGCGGCGGGCGCCGTCGCCGCCTGCCGCCAATGCAGTCGTGCCTGCGAGGCGCGCCGACGGGCTGCTCCACGGACCACCGGACGAGATCCGGTGGTCGGAATTGTGTGTCGTCTTCGCCTATGGCCCTCCAGGGGCCCGTCCCTCACCGCGAGGACCTCACATCTCCCGTGCGGCTGGTTTTGACGTCGTCTGCCGTTCCGCACACCAAGAAGGAAAAGGGTGGGGGGTTCGGACTTGTTCGTTGGTCCGCACCCACCATGTTAGCAGTTTTAAATGTCTCACAACAATCATTTAAACAAACCACGGATATAATCACATAGATTAAAAAGAACAAAACCCCTACCTCAACGTTGTCGTCGAATGTGAGTTCGTCGTGGATTCAACCGTCACGGAAGAAGAGGATTGTCGCGTCGCGGAAGGGGCGTCACTGTCGTCACGGTACACAGCATTGTGTAGTCAAACTCCGAGGATTTAATAACACACAGATTTAAGATGCACTAAAAGAATCCATGTCGAGGATAAAATTCACAATGGAATTAAAAGAACCGTAATCCCCTACCTCAATCGGTTGTTGGTCGAAGATTGTCGCGGGGGAAGGAACGTCATGGAAGAAGAATCGTCGGTGTCGCGGTACACGGCGTCATGCCATCGATCTCCGAGGGTTCGTTGTTCTTCGTCGCCCTTCATCGGAGGCCGGCGTTCATCGTCGGCGACGATGCTTTCTTCGCGTTCTTCGCGAAGGCGGATGAAGATCTTCAAGCTTTAGAGTTTCTCTAAATCCTCTCAACAAGCTACCCTTATGTAAAACAAGTGTTGGTCTTATTTTAATACCATGCCAACAATTTGGAATTCAAAGTTAAGAAACGAACAATTAATTCGATGAATTAATTGTAACAACTTAACTGCCAAATTAATGGGGCATTTATTATTTAAGGAAATGCACCGGTTGACTTTATTTAGAAGAGGTTTTCGCGGGTTCATTATTTAGAGGGGAAGAAACGGTAGGGCTCATGCAGGGCCCACCTCAAAAATATCCTACCAAGTGGATAGGATATTTTGGGTTCCACCCTATCCTCTTAACTTGGCTTATGTGGCTTTAAGTGAAATAAAATAATGTTGTCACCCCACTTTATTTTATTTCTTAACTTAACCCCAAAAATTGAAAACCACACCCGAGAAAACGCAACTCCACAAAAGGTGTTTCTAAGAAAAAACCGGCACTGTGATTCCATCGGTGCCCTCGGAATTCGATTCCGAGCACCGGTTCAAAAGTAAGAAAAACCCGCTTGTTCGTTCACTGAACGTACCCAAGCCAAACTTCGGAAAATGATTCCGGGCACACCGGGCCTTGGAACTAGGTGCTGTCAGAAACTGCGTTCTTGTAAGATTCCCAAGAAAATTAAGAAAAAAAATTCTTTGAATTTTATGGGTGTTTACATATTTCATGAATTTAATATATAATGACCAACATGTTAACAGGATCATGAACTATGAAATAGGTCATAGTGATCTCTAGAGTAGTATGACCTAGATCCCAAGGAGGTCATTTATGTAACATGGGTGGGTATGTTTACTCGAAATGTGGTAACTCTCTCGAAACACCAAACTCTTCTCTACCTCTATATATAGGATAACAAAGTTCAATTGGTGACCAATGTTAATGAAGGACATAATTATACCCCGATGGTGGAGAATAATTAATATTAGGATGTACCAAAATCTGATCACTTTTCAATAAGGAGCTCACAGATAATTCTATTTTTCAGTATGACATGTTGAAGTAATCCATTATTAATGGGATCAATATCTATATTATTTGACAAATTAAAGAGATTAGAAGGATCGATATGCACCTTCCCCTTTTTGATGATTCGATGATTGGGAAATGATGTAAATGGATCCACGAGGTCAATTATCTACCATTTTATGTGAGTATAGTCACCTGTATGAAGGACTTCATGAAACTATGCTACCTGATGGGCATGGGTTTTCTCAAAAAAACTATATCAGATTCTTTATAATTGTATATCATGAGGATAATAATGTTGGTTTTGATCATATGTGCTGGAAAATTCACATTGTTAATTGGTAGGTAAGGATATCAGATAATAGCAATGATGTGGAAAAAATCATATGGTACCCACCACCAAATATACACATTCAGAGAAAACACTTCTAGGATCATTTGGTGAGGTATACTTATATTGTAGGATCTCTATTAGAGGGTTTTATTGTATTCTCATAGCATTTGGTGTTGAGCTACTAGGAAGAATGCCAACTCAAATATCCAATAATGCTGATCAATGTCTTCAATGTGATATTAGATTCATGGATAGAACAACTAATAGTCACAATGGAGATAACGAGTCACCCATATTTTTTGGAGGAATTACGTAGCACTTACCTCAGGGATGGATTCAATATTATCAGTGTTAGAAGTCACATTTGGAAAATATCCCATTAACGACTAATCAACATTACAGTCTCCCAAAATATTTCATTCTCATGGTGGGGCCCTATTCTTATACATCCTGTATTATTTTTTGCACTGTTTGAGAAAAGTGCAGTGGAAGTGATGATGATCGGTTTGGAATCATGATGGTTATGGTAGGAGTTTTTGTGTGAGTCAGTTATTCATTACATGCATTAATGTCTCTCAGGGGAGGCACCAAAAGCATCTTTACACTATTATAATATTAGGGTTTCACCACTGCCTCATGTACAGAGTAGGTGGTTTTAATCACATGCAATAAACGATTGATTTTATATACACTGTTCTATAATTTTTATCTAAAATATTGTGTAGAGGTGTAGAGGAAAATTTGAAATGATTGAGGAAAATGAATTTTGGGCCCATGGAAGTGGGACAAATCTTCCACCAACTGCATGTAACTATGGAGGGATTTGGGGATTCTTGTGGACTTCACCTTCTTCAATGGAAAACCTCATATGTCGTGTTCCATCCCTAGAATATGATGTTGACATCTTGGGTGGACTCTCTATCATCATGTCACATTCCCCGTCAAAATTTGAGAGGTTGATAGAGTTGACCATGAATTGGAATATACCAACATATTATTTTTTTGTGGTGTCAGTTCACCCTTTTACCCTAGGATGATTATTTTGGGGAGGGAAATTCATCATTATAGGGAGAACCTACATGATAGTTTTTGGGGATGTGGGGGACCTCCTCTTTTATTGGTAACAACATGGGGAGGTCTTCCGTGTATAATGGTGATGGTAATATAGAGAGTACCTCTTCTTTGATGAGTGGAAACATGAGGATGTCCACCATTTTAAGAATATTGAGCGTCAAGAGGGACTCCATATTGATTAGTTGGAGAATTTAAAGGACCATTGTGCTATTTGAATTGGGCATGTTGATGGATTTTATGATTATTTGATAGAATATGATGACCCTTGATCCACAGATTCCTTCTTCAAACTTGTTTCCTAGTTAGAGTCTCCATCATAGAGTTAATTCCTATATTTGGAACTCATTAAAGGTTAAATATTCATGTGGATGTCGGTTTATTAGACTTATTCTACCATAAAATTGTTCTATCTTGTTTGGACATAAACATTCATCTTGGAGAGTAGTCACATCAGGAATCCCTGATTGGTATGGATGTTGGGAACATTAGTCACTTCTATTCTTACTATTGGGAGGTTATCTCATGTGAGGATTCAGATTAACATAACCCAAGTAATTCATGGTAGATCTTGAGTTATCTGACTCTATGGTTGTATGTCCTCTAAGGTTGTTGACTATAGGAATCCTATATTTTCATGAGTTATTTGACATCAGGGGAGACATCCTTCTAAGGTTTTTCCATCATGCATACAATGCATAAGAATATGGTATGTTTTGGGGTGATCATAAGGTCTACATCCTTTTGAGATATATAGGAATTTATTTTTGATAATGATTGGGTAATGCATTTAAATCTTTGGGGATACAAGTGAGATAGATCAAAATTCCCCATAAAGGAATATCATGAAGGTTTATCCCTACACGGGTAAAACAAAATGATTACCAACAGATCAGATCATAACACCCCATGGAGGTGGATCCAAGAGGTGTGTCCAATTATATAAAGATGTCACAATGTGATGGTTTACCGATGTATGGATCATAATTCCTTATGGAGGCATATTTCTAAGGTTTTCCCAAATGGAGATGATGTCCGATCATGGAGGTTTATCGATGGATGGATCAGAATGCACCATGTTGGTGAGTTTTTGATGTATGTACAATAATTTTAAGATTCCACACATTGAAATTTTTCCAATGGATGTATAAAAACACTCTATGGAAAGATATCTATGTGTTTTTTCTTATAAAGGTATGATGTACCAAAGTTATGGTTTATTGATGTATGGATCATAACGACCCATGGAGGAAGATATAGGATGTGTATCCCATAAATTGAATATGTCACTCCATGAGGGTTTACTGTTGGATGCATTGCAAATACCCCCCTCCGAGGAGGATCCACGAAGTGTGTCCCCTAAAGGGAAAATGACAAACAATTATGGTTTACCAAGGGATTGATTATAACAAATTATGTAGAAGGATTTTGGAGGCAAGTCCCATAATGGAAAAATGTCACACACATATTGTTCACCGGGACACCCCTTGGATATGAGCCCCATAGAAGTACATCTCTCGGGGGAACCTAAAAGGAGTACCATGGGTTTGTATTTAACCTTAGTGAGGCTTCCAACATATCACTATTTATAAGACATAGATCAAAAAAATGTAGTTCAATGCCATAATTTAATGTCATGTGACATGAGTGATCCATACCATCAAATGTCATGTTTTAAGGATTTTCATGTTGTTAAGGGAGCTTAAATTAGGGATGAAGTGGTGAATACATGTGTAATAATCCTTTCTCGATAGGATTTATCTGGGTTTATGATTTTTTAGGGCTTACACATTGAGATACCAGAGGGACCTGGAGACGATGTGGTAACCCATGTGAGGAGAATGATATCACTGGGGATGTGGCATGAAGATCATGCAGATGGATTTGGATATGGATGTTGGTATTGGACCATAGTGAAAAATCATACATATCCCAATTGGTTGGGAATGAAATCCCGTAATTTTTAGAATGTTTTTTTGTTTTACACATACGTAGGAGTCCCATGGGGTTTGATTGTTTGGGGAACATGCATAAGAGTGTCCCATGGGATGCATGGATGGGGATAATGTGTTGGGGAAACCCATGGGATGTATGCTTGGGTATTATTCATTGGATTATCCCATGGGATGTTTAGTTGGGTCTTATATGTATGAGTGTTACATGGGGTATAATTTTGGGGCTTACATCTGGGACCAACCCATGGGATGTTTGGTTGGGGTATACATGTAGGAGTGACCCATGTGGTATATGGTTGGGGCTGACTCGTAGGAGAGGATCTTGGAATTTATAGTTGGGTATTACATATTGTAGTGTCCCATTAATGTGGTGATTGAGTAATGTCATGATTTCAACTAACCTCTATATCTAGGGGAGTCATGATTGGTGTGATGAATAGGTGGAAGTAGTATACCTGAAGCTCCTTTCGTGAAATAAGTGCCAATGAGAGATAGCATGAGGCATACACATGTCATCTCCTCGAGGAAGATTTCATTTCTTGTATGGGTAGGAAGTATTGATATCAGCCAATTCCACTCATACATATAGAATCTTATTCATATTTCACAGGTTAAATCAACATTTTAACATCATGTGTTGATGAAGTATGTAAATGGATGTTTTACGTCATGCATCTCGAACATGGGTTTTCTCACTCCACACAATCTGTACTTCTGGGTATTACATGAACATAGAACTCATGAAATGATCTTGGGGTGTGAATTTAGAACATCCATCATATAATTAATGGAGTATTTTTCTCTTATGATGTCCATATTGCAGTCCCTGTGTTTAGAAGAAATATCAGGAATATTACTTATGATGATAAATAAGAGGTTTTATAATAGTTTCACTAGGAGTGTAGTGGATTACAAGTGGGGTACAAGTAAGTAGTTGCATGAATTTTTCGAGCATTACACACAAAATTTTCAAGATCCAAGGGATCTATGGCTATGGAAGGCTGTAAAGCCTCAATGATGGGGTTCACACACGATTGGGATTTTCTCACCTGGAAAAGTATGCAAGAAAGATGTGTCTATGTGTGAACCCAAATTTGGTAAAGAACCATTGGGATAGGATTACTCATATTTTGACCGAGTCTGTTAGTGATTGATATATATCATGTCATGAAATAGCCTATACCATGTGTGTTCCATGTTTGCATGAAGACACAATTGATTGGACTTATAATAAGAAGTGTAATTCTTCAAATTCTAAAGGGATTACCCAATGAAGAATGGTAAGATTATATAAATATCCAAATTATTAGCGATGTGTGTGGAAAATTTCGGTTACATAATACCTTTGTGTATGGGTGTCACATTCTCCACTAGAGATCAGTAACATAATATGCTTCCCTTGATGTATACTTTGGTTTGTACAATGGGTAATTTATCTAATCCTTTTATTCTTTCATGTAAAACATTTTCCATATGAGATAATTCCTTCTCCATTATGATAGCCTTGGTCAAAGTAGTGGAAAATTGTTTCTCCGTTATCACGTAAAATATTTGCGTATTTATTGGAGTTCTCCATGAAGTCATTGAATGTTTTATGCACTATAATAGTAGATTTTAGAATGGTCTTTCAAGGTGGGATTCATGTTTGGTCTTCCAAAAACTATACAATTTCGTCATTAGGCTGAATTCTTGTTCCCGCAGGGATAAATTTTCAATTGAAAAGTGTTAGATAATGAAACGGTAGAATGATGACAATGCCCCATATAAAAAATAATGTTTTATGGGAACAGTCTTGCAATGATGCAGCATGATATTAATATGTTCTCAAGATATATGTTCTTTATTGGCCTTATATATATGATTGGTAGCCACAATGAAATTGACTTATAATAACTTGGTCATGAGATACAGTATTTCTAAATATTAATGATCATATTTCCTAAAAGGAATGATTATATTAATAGGATACTTCCAAATGGAATGAATACATCTCAATGGGAATTTGGTTGAAGATTTTTATATGAGTCAACTAAATGGGGTTTCAATGTTTATGGATAATGATACAATATGTACACTCCAAGGATCTATCGATGGATTCAAGTAATTTTCCTGATAGTTAAATGTATTTTTATTTATGAAATTTTAGAATTTGGTTTCATTAACAACAATTTCGATGCATTTTTCTACTAGAATTTTAATTCCACTATCATTATTTTCATAGTATTATATATCAATGAAATATTAAGTTTGTGAAAATAATATAAATATATAAATTAAATTATGTCAACATTAAATAAATGTTTCTATGTTAAACTTGTAGGGGAAGAAGACTATGTTCTAAGGATAAAGTTCAATCAATATAGATATTAATGTCTTTATCAGCTATATCAAAGTAATTATTTGGTTAAGGTACCCAAAATGTTTAATATAGAAATAATCTTATATAAGATTCTTCTCATAGTCACATTGTATTAGTATCATAAAAATAATTCATTATAACTAGGATAAGTGATTGAGAGGCTGATTGACATGATTTATTGTTTGATAATGGGATCTATCATATTTCCCATTTTATATAATAGTTTTCAATGTTAATTTTATTTAATCATGATGAGAATATTTAAATCTAATTTAAAATATATGTATTTCGTATATATGAAAAATATCCTCATGTTATTGATACGTAAAAAAGTTATATTCTACTAGTCTGGATGATATGAGGTTTTAGTAGTGAGTAGATACTCTAAAACTATATTCCAAAAAGATAATTATAATCTAAATCGAGGTTTGGGTAGTTTCAAAAGCTTTAATTATATTACAGTTACTGATTATGTAGCCCAATATAAGAATATAATTTCTTCCAATGAATCTAAACAGGATGTTTCGATTTGAAAATATGAATCTGGTATTAGTGTTGTGTTTATTAGTATAAGCTAAAATGAAATTAATTCTAATAATAAAAATTAAATGGAACAATCTATTGATCCTCGGTTACACCAATATAATAATCATATAATTCATTTGTTTCATGCGTTGAATGATTTTACCTAATATAGTGGCATCAATTTAAGTAGTCTTTAAATAGAGGATAATAGAGATGACCCTCTAAATAAATCAACATGATAGGAGAATATTGTTTCCCATGTGGGATACGGTGGATTGATTATTATTTTTTTAATAGGTGATGCCTTGGTCAAAGAGCAAGGATAAATTTATTGCAAAAAAGGAAGGGAACTACAAATGTATGATGGAGGGAATTTTATTACAATACCTATCATTGGGAGTAATAAGCTCAGTTTTGAGGTCCTCATTCCAAGTAAAAATTTGGATGATTCCATTATTGTCAAGCCCATCATCCACTATATTCGATGCACGATAAGTATGAGTGGAAATGAATCTGATCTCACGAAGCGAGGCCAGAAAGTTCATACATTAGGAAGTAAGCGGCCAAGAAAGGTGAAATACTTCATTCCAAGTGTCTTGAAAAATCGTGGTCGAGTCACTTTCAACCCAGATGTCATTCTATCCATTTATTTTAAAAATGTCAGTAGCCTGGATCATAGCCATCACTTTTGCTTATAGCGAAGAGGCTTTACCACAGCTTCCATAGAAAAATCCTTGGTAGTGACTCAGAAAATCTATGATAACAGCTCCAAAGCCTGCTGGAACCAAATTTCCTTTGGATGTGCCATCCACATTGACCATGATCCAACCAGGAATGGGAGCCTAAAAAAACACTTCAATTGAATTCCTCGGTTTTTGGTATATGCCTGTAAATCTGAGATGCCTAATGATCACAGAATCCTTAAAGGAGTTATCGTAGTGAGATTTTTGAATCAAGGAGGCATCCTGGATAGCAATGATAATTCTCATATAAAATTATTTATATTTATATTTATATATTTATCATATTAGTATAGTTACATTAATAGTGTCTATAGTATATAATTAGTAATGTATTTATATTTATTTTCATATAAATTGTTACAATAGATCAATAAATAATGAATACTTTGGGAAACCATGAATGTAACCAAATATGTATGCATTATAGTCTTGATATTTTGCAAAAATGTGACTCAAATGATTTTTGGTAATTAGGTTCTTATAGAAAATAAACATTGAGACATCATCCCATTATTTTCTCTCATAGCAATCTTGAGTTGATGGGAGTAGCATGACTTCATTCCAAATAAGAAAATCACTTGTTACATGTGTCTTTGGATGTTCTTAACTATATGTAAATATATTGAACTCATGGTTTGATATCATTATCATTGTGTACTCTTTAATTATTTACATTGACGACAGAGACAACCCATGATATTTATATTATGACGAGTAATCTAGAAATAGGTGTTTTATTGGTGATATGACATTGAATAAATGGTAAATACAGTTGTTGTAACTTCTAAATATAAGTGATTTTTCAAGATATATGACAATAATCGTATTAACTCACTAAATATGATGGAATTATAGAATAATAGATATCCATCATGTTTAGGGAAAAATAAATAATGAATGAAATGGTATTGATTCAAGATGTGCATACGGTGTTACAACATATCATATTACAACGATATTATAATATATTCGATATATTTATATGAGAGGTTGTCACTAATTTTACAATATTTGTCTCTTTTGGGCTAGCGATCTTTTAATAGACACTACAAACTTTTTCATGCGTATTACTCAATAAAATTAAGATAAGGACCTTGGGGTTATACATGAAGCACTTTTAGTTTCATGAAAAATTATAGTTATTTAGTGCCTATGAAATAGTGGTCCCACATCAAGTGTCAGTATGTTCTTATGAATAAAATATTGAAATAAATTTATAAATTTCCAACTATTGATGTTTAGAATATATTAACTGAATTTAGCATAAAATTATATTCATGAGTTTTAATTGACCAAGATTTATATTATCCTATGAATGAATATTATATTCAATGATCATTAAGTATTTTTGGGAATGATGGGTTCATTTGATTACTCATATTTTATCACACACAAAATATTAGATGTCAAAACATGTGATATAATATTTATGACATTTAATGCTTGTTTAAATTATCATTAAAAACGATTTTATTATACATTATTATTATTTGTTTATTAAAAGGAAAATCCTAAATTATAATTTACAAAACTGAAAAATGTATAAATATTTTATCCCATTTCATATGGACATATCACATACATGGTCTATATATCCTTACAATATCTTTCATAAATTTATGAGAGAGATGAGACATATATGATCACATCGATTAATGTTCTATCATATTTATAAAAGAAAATGTTAAATTATGACTTTGTTGTTATTAAACATTTTTTACATTCAGTAGATTTTCAATCTGAGGAAAATGATTAATGAATAAAAACATTTTAGAGGATGTGTGGATGATCAGGGGTAATTTGATGTTAGTTCCTTCAAGAAACGTATATTTAAAATAAATAAATGTATATGAGTGACAAAAAGTATATTAACTGATGTTTTTATTTTATTTTTATTAGTAATTTCTTTATAGATGATATTCTTTGGATATAAAAATACATTTAATATCATGAGAGATGATTTCAAGATATCATAGAGGTAGTAATTTTTATTCTTAATCACAATGTTCCATGATTTTATAGTATGTTTTGTACCACTAAAAAGTTTATAATAAAATCATAAAAAAAACCATAGTTAATCATATTGAAATAATCCTTCCCCATTCCAACATATTTCTCCCCAGTTATAGTGATCTCATAGAGACATATATAATAAAATCATTGACCAAAATACAAGTAAGTGATAGTAAAATGAAATATAAATTAATATATCATCATTGATGAAACAAGATGAATTACATGATTGAATAATAATATTCATATGATACATGTTATGGAAATGTGGATAAAGCATAGAAATATATACATTCATAATCTTATAACCAATGTTCATCACTAAGGTTTCCAAAATATATGACCATGGTTTTCCTCCAAGTTATCATAATCATATCATCATTAGTGACTAATTATTCACAAAAATATTTGGAGAACATTTAGGGAACGTAATTCATAATTCCAAATTCATGTCTTCCACATGGAACATGTATCATAATAAACCTTTTAATTAATAGCTTTTAGAAAATAAGAAATTGGTTTCAGATAAACACATTTAAACATGTGAAATTTTTATCAAATTCAACCCATGGGAATGCAATTTGGGTTTCATACATGGAAATCCACAACCATTAAATTATAATTACATTTATATTAATAAACTATAATAAAAATATATATGGTTTTTCATAATAAAAAATCATAGGCTTGAAAAATCAATGACTAAATTTGACATCATAATGGTTAGACAAATTGGTTCCCGGAATATGACTAATTAGATAGAATGGAATTATAACATTGATAAAACAAAATTATTATTAATATGGAATTATCATATGTTTATGAGAATGTAAAAAATTTTAAAGTGTGGTAGTAAATACGCAATATTTACTGTAACAAAAGTTGAGAGGAAGAGAATGCCTTACCTTAATAATCACATACTAAACATAGAGGAGTAATTCTAGAGAGGATAATAACAATAATAAATTTAACAATGAAATAATAATGCATAGATGGTCTTGATAATGAAATTCATAGTGAAATTAATTGGTGGATAGGTGGGGATTTTTATTAATGTTATGATAATTGTTTATTAATTATCTAATATTAATCGTTAATTTTTTGTATATGAGAAATAAATTTACCATTCGACACATAGGGTTATATATAATGGATTAATATATAAAAAATTCATCATTATTGGGATTCAAAAAGAAACTACAATTATATATTTTTTTTGGTATGTGAAGTAATTTTTTCAAAAAAAAATATTTTTACAAATTAAAATTCCATTTAATAATTAGCAATTTCAATTATAGGATATAAAATTTGTTTCACTCCATTATAAAACATATATTACCCAAATTCTTTTGTAATATATTCACTTCTAATTACAATATCATTAATATATATTTATAAAATTATAAAATTTACTATAAACAAAAAATCTATATCTTACTATTCCTAGAGAAATACAATATTTAAATATATTATTAAAATTTCACCTTAACCAAATTAAAACATGATTAATTTTAATAAATTTATTCTTTGATGAAATAAATATCATAATAATGATAAATGTATATTCTACATAAAAATTAAAAAATTCCTATAAGAAAATATTTTCAAATGGAAACACATCATTTAACATCATTAAGTGGTTTTGAAATGTTTAATATCATATATATTGGTTCATATATAATATATATTCAAATAAAAATAAATATATAAAATGAATAATAATATTTATTTAATTTGCATTAAAACTTATATTAAAGTATTTTAGTAGATATAATTACTATTTTTATTCTCTTGTAGGGTCTTTCCCCAGGTGTCACTTACTGATGCCCCAAGACAGTGGAAACGATACCTCAAGCATGCCTCTACAAATGTCAGAGGTTTTTGACTAGAAATGAGTGACTAGGGTGAGTCCATAGAGATACAATTCACTCGTATACAAATGTGAGAATATTATAAAAAGAATACAATAAATAAAGGAAACAGAAGTAACAAAGATGCTGAAAAATATGAATAAATTAAAAAATATAAATAATAACTAAAAAAGAAGAATAATGAGTATATACCAATTATGATGATGGTATTTCATGTAAATATAAAAAAATAAGAGGTTATGGGAATCATGGAATATATGAATAGACCACATGCTATTCAAAAAACCCAAAAACCCAAAACTGAGTTTAAAACCGTGCGGAGACATAATTTCTTGAGCTCGACCAAGGAGAACTGTATGGAATCATGACAGTCATTGCAAGAGATTTTAATATAACCAATACCACAAATTTCATCTATGGAAACCTATTATTATATCCCTCACATCAATCATGATATGGTAATCCCTATTTTTGTACCATGTATTTCTTATAAGGGACCAAGTATCAACTGTTGCACGACATGGCCATCTTTCTGACAGGTTCATCCATGGTTTCTAGTATTTGGAATTGGTTTCACTCAATAGTGTATGAAAATATAATGAGAGACCCCTTCAAAAGAATATCACGGGTTTCTCCTAGAACATGAAGTAGAACCATTCCATGCATGGTGAGTCTATACACTATGTCCATAAGTCGTGACCTGTGTTGTCTCTCAGCTCGTAAGCTGATAAGGCATATCCACCAAGTCACATATCATAATTAGAGATTTTAAAATCACATGTCATTAAATAATCATTTCGAAAACATATTCTAATCAGGCTTGAAAAATTATACAATTCATGCTAATCATCCATAGAAGACGGTAAAAATCACAAGGAATTATGAAAATAGATCATATTATAAGGAAAATGACTTGGAATAAGTTTGAAATATAAAAAATAATGCTGCAAAACTAGAACAAATGTAATAAAGCATAAGTAATAAAATAAGAAAAAAGGAATGAGGCCAATTAAATAATCCTGTAGTATAGGGAATTTACAAAGGGGGACAAATTCATGACTTGCGATTCATTCCAATTCAATTTAAAAATTTCATTAATTTATCAAAGGCAAAACACACACATGGTGGTTAACATATCAAGTATAGCAGAATATAGGTTGATCATGGTGGGAATCCCTAATTGTTGGATCCCAATTCATGTTGAATTAAATAAGATGTGGTTCTTTATACTATTAGGTCATAATTTGAAAGGTGTATAACATATATTAATTTATTTATCATTCTATGTGATCCACATGATGGTTACAGCACACAACATAATGATGAATGATTTAAATAAAGATAAAACAATGATAAAGACATAGTCCACCTCCCCCAACACAGTAGCACTCCTCATGTCCATTATTGAAGAATGAATCATGATTGTACATTATAAATTGATGAAATATCACAATTCCCTGAAAAATAATTAAATATTCTTCATACTTAAATAATGAAATAGATGAGTAAAGAAACATGAAATAGAAGGGATAGAATCTAAGATCTTACAAAGTTCCTTCCAAATCTTATATTGGTGAGATATTTGGATGGGGAATAAGGGAGATAACTCAATTCTTATTTAGGAGGATAATAAATATTTTGTGTGAGGGATAAGGAGGGTCTATTATAGAGAATGGGAGGATGAAGAGGGGTAATGAAAAATAGTCATTAGGGGGAAAAGGGGACCTCTTCAAAACAATTTTAGGGGCATGGTTTTTTCACACAGTTGACCAAACCATTTTCTAATAATCAGAATGGCCTTTATCCAAGGGGCATTAAGCACCACAAAATTGTTCAACTGGGGTAACATTGTTATAGAAAAATGACGTGGTCCCCATCACCCCACTCCCTATTTCCACATGGTTAGGGAATTGATGTGGGATGTGCGACATTGATTCTACTAACCATATGGCCCATTGTGCCTCTCATATTTCTGAGGTTATGGGCTCCAAATGAGCCCCAGATTCTCTGAATACATCCTTGACTCCATTAATAATCATTAATTGGGCCAAAATAAAATTTTTAACAAAATAATGGTCTGTATATCCGATAAAATCTGTGACATTACAACCTACCCTCATTAAGACAACTCATCTTTGTGTTTCTATTCAAAGGGTGGTAATAAATAATATGTGAAATGTTCCAACTGTTATGCTGGTACATTGGCCTCTAGCTCCTATGAATCATCCCATACGTTTTCATGCTTCCAAAGCTCCGAGACCAAAGGAGATGGCCTACATCATAGACTCTTTGTTCTCATATAAATGATAAATATCATACTCTCTTCGAATAACACATCCAAACCCATCTCAATATCCTTTGAATCAAATTAATGAGACAGGAATTCATGATTTCATAAAATATGCATTACATGGAATATGTCATTCATGGAATGGTACCTCTTAGTTAACAAAAACCCATAGGATACATGCATGACTCTCTCTAATATATTGAAAGTATTGACATTTCTAGGAAGCAACTTTCCCTATATTCCATTCATCTATGAACCAAAATATGGGATACACCCGGAAAGGCTTGATATCCCACCTCAATCAGTAGAGGGAAGTCATAATGATTGGTATAAGGAATCTTACCAGACTAATATGCATCTAAACACCTTTGATTCATATGAACATTCCCTGAAGTATCATAAAATAGGTGAGGCCCATTAGAGTTGTGTCACCTGCCTCTAAAATAAAAATAGATGGATAGAACCTCCAACTTTAATGGAATTCATACAAAAAAATTTATTTCATTTCATAAAATATTTTTTTGTCCGTAAACTATACATGGGGTATATTATACTCACATGAACCTCCAAATTCAATGATACAATCCTCACTCGGATCATCCAAGACACATATCGTCTGCTCAGACTTCCCATCATTGTGAGGGTTATATGTTACACTCAATAGAACATGAGAATGTAGTTCTTAATGAAATCATCACTAGAACAATGATGTAAATAGGGTGTTTTAGTAGAAGAAATATAATTGGGAACATTAAAAAGGCATACTTTTTCTTGGATATATAGACTTCCTATATAATTGAAAAATAATGTTTCTAATATCAGTATAAAATGTGCATCCCTACTTATCCTATTAATTATAACCCATAACTCCCCTGAGGTTATCTAGGTAATCATTTCATAAAATACATTGATATAAAATTATATATATAATCTAAAATAAGGATATTCTATACATTTATAGCAAGATGTTGGCGATATTCCTTCTCTAACTAATAGGTGGACTACATTGTGATTAAACCTGGTATCTACCTCTTCGTACATGTACACCAATACTAGTGACATATAAATTCTTAATCATTGTAGTCCTAGGATTAAATAACTAACTAGAGGTATGATATTACATCAATAACTCTTCATGTATATCAAATTTCTCCCATGACTTCCCAGAGAAGAGTCGGGTCCAACTCTCATTAACGACCAAACTAGGAGGTTCTTTCCCTCTTGTGATCAACTCCATGAAGTTGGGGAGTTAATAATATAATAAATACTTCATACAAATAAACCCCAAAATATTTAATTTTAATGAAAAAATGAAACAAAAGGTTTCCCATGATTTTATTCAACCACAAGATGCATCTCAGATAACATATTAGTCAACATCCACTCAGTGATGGCCTCCATTACAGATTGTGTTTTCATCTTCTGGATCAAGTAATTTTTCACAACATTTCCCTTTCTGGGTGTTCTATAATTCACAATGTAGATGGACTACAAGTATTCAAACCACCTAAGAAGTATCAAATTCATATTTCGTTGTGTGGAGATATATTTGATACCTTTGTGATTAGTGTAAAAAATAAATTTCTCACCCAATAGATAGTGCCTCCAATAGTGTATGGAATAAAACACAACTACTATATCAAGGTCATGTGTATCATAATTCCCCTCATGTGGCCTCAATTAGTTTGACCAATATAGTACCACCAAATCTCCATGCATTAGAAATTCCCATAGTCCAATTCTTGAATTAATTAATTAGAAAATATGTTCTCTTCTAGGATTAAGAAGAACCAGAATCATTATGGATTTCAGTATCCCCTTTAACTCTTGAAAATATGTCTCGCAAGCTTCGGCCTAGTATAATTTCAAATCCATCTTGATCAATTACATATGCAGCTCTTCATGTCATGATAAATCATAAGTGATTTTCCTATAATATCCAACTATCACTATAATGATATGTATGTAAAACACATTCATGGGATGTTCCTAGAACATTACTGTTCTCATATTCACTAGATCAATAGATACACCTTCCTATACTATAATATGACTTAACAATTAGACCTTGCTTTTCTAAAAGTGTCATTTATTGGGATTCATATATCAATTATTCACTATTAATATATTTATAATGATATCAATAATATTTTCCAAGACATTTCTGTTGTGCGAATACACTAAGATGTCATCTATACGTAACATAAGAAAGGGATCAATATACATGTGGAAAACTAGAATCATCCATGCCATGAATATCGTAGGTGTGTTTTTCAGACTGAATGAAATATAAAAATACATGTACAAGTTTACATAATCTGTAACACAATACATGATATGTTTGAAGGTATCACATGAAGCTCCTGGTATTCCTACATCAAATTGATCATCAACGAAAAATGTCTCTCCTTGGATCTGGTTGATGAGGTCGTTTATATGAGGATGTGGGTACTAGTATCCATATCTATATAGTTCCATCAGTGGTAATCCATGTAAAATATAAAGGTGCCATCAGAATTCATGGATAAATGTATAGTTGAACCCCATGGATCTGTGATAGGTAAGATAAAACCATTAGCCTATTGTTCTTCAATATGTTTCTTGAGTTCTAGGATCTCTAGTAGAGCAATATTTTAGGGAGGAATGGAAATTGGTGAAACATTAGGAAATATCTTTATAGTGATGAAATACGATCTATTAATATGTAATATGGAACAATCATCTGGTAATACTTCCTTATAATGTCCCCCCAATTGAGGTAATTCCCTGAACTATGTTCACTGCTATCTCATTAAGATATTGGCCTTTTGTGTTATCGCTCTTTTGGGAATAGTAGACATGAGTCCATGTCGAATTTCCAGGACATCCCATTCTCCCTTATAGATATAAAATTTTCCCTAAGGTGATGTTAAAGTCACAGAACAGATATAGGACCCACTTGGTCCTGATAAGAAATACATTATTCCATACCGAGAATGATGTCGATATCGGTCATCTCGAGGATGATGAAAATAAATAAGGAACAATATCCACCATTCTGAAGGAGGGATTCCTAGAACTTGTTAATTACCATTATTATGACACCTAACGGTGTGTTGAGATACATAACTTCATAGATTTAATAAATTGAATTCACAACCCTTTCAACAACCACAACAGATATAAAAGAGTCAGATGCACCAATATTAAACATGGAAGACACTAATGTAGAGGAAAATAAAATGGAATCTTATAAATAGATGGACAAAGAATGTGCTCCATGGTTGAAAGCTAAATTTCATTGATATTTCCAAAACCATGGCCCTGTGATGCTGCTATATTAGCCTTAGAAGAACCAATATACTAAGGCTATTGCTCAGGGGCCTCACTACCTCACCCATGGACACAACCACATCGACCTGATTTACTAGCTATTGACCAACTCCCATCGAGACATGGAATCATGTATATTATACCAGATAGATGATTTAGTATTGATCTACTATCACTAAATGCTAGAGGAAAATATCAGAGGAAGCGTTGAAGGTGACCCATCCTACTACAAGCTCGACACTCAATTGGGTTCTTCTATTGATGGGACTTTTTATGGATTGGTCTTCCAAACTGGTGACACAACACATGACTATTAGTGCATGTCACCTTGTTGGTACAGCCCCTATCAGCACCCTTCAAATAGTGCCTCCCACAACCAGATGGAATGTTTCCATGTCTCAGAATTGATCCTCCTAGTCAAAAATATCCAAAATCTCTAAGATTTTGTTCATTGATAAGCGCTTGGTTATCTACCTCTATTGATTTAGTCAGCTTCATGATCTTCACAAGTGAGTGGGGAGAATAAAAAATACCTCTTAAATGTTCCTCTTAGTCACAAAATGACTATCAGTCATCGATGTATCAAAATTTTGGAGCACGATGAATGAATTATAATAATCATGATTTTTCATTATTTTTCTTATAAATATGTATAAACTCCATGGAACAGTTCACTCTAAAAGTACATGGGAAGAAGTTGTGATATAGGGATTTTCTAAATTCATCCCAGGACTTAAATTGATGACACTCATACTAAAATGTGATATCCCACTAACGTTTGGGGGAATAACATAACATATATGTATGGAGCTTTACACTCACCTCCAAAGGCATATCAATATAGTCGAAGATTTATTCCATGGATTCTAAACATGAATAAGCTACTTGTAGTCTACCATACCCTTATAATGTTGGAGGATAACATTTTTTAATGTCCATAGTCATATCTATCATAGTACATGATAGCTATGGAGCACCCTAAACTGACTCCACGAACCAAATAAAATTTCCAAATAACTAGGCATCATTTCCTAGTAAATGATATAAATGAGCTATATAAAGCGAAAATATATGAGGTATTATGGGTGGATCATGGACCACAAAATCTGAATTTTTCTCATCATCAAGGTCATTGTGTACATCATGAGGTCTTCATTGTGTCATTAATCGAAAATTTCCATGAGATCTCCTAAAATATGATTTATAACAGATTGGGAAAGAATATAAGGAAAACAATAAAGAAAGAGAAAATAAAAAGCATCCCTATAACATGAAATAACAATCAACTATGTCATAGATACATGTTTATATGATAATAAAACACATAAATTACATAGAAGACACAACCTTATTTGCCACTCCATGGTCAGGTTAGGGTCATGGTCACACATTACTCATATAATATGTCCATTAAATTTCAAAGGTTGTATAAATTTTAATTCACTAATGCATATAAATTCCTTTACATAGTTATATTAGTTATATAATAATTTCTTATGTATGTGTTTCAATAAACCTTATAAATTATAGATTGTTTTCCACTTAATCCTAACCATTACATGTTCCTTCCAATGATACCAATAGTTCATGGATTGATGTTCAATAATAGACTATATAATGTGTCTTTTTTTACATATGTTAGAACACATTGATAGGATTAGGTAAGAATTTTCAGTTTCTGTTATGTTTTATAAGTACTGTAAGGAGTTTCAAAATAATTATATATATATATATATATATATAATTTAAGCACTACAACATGAACATTCATCACATGAAATTCACAAAGAATGAATATATGGCAGGCCATAATGCATGGTATTTTAATCATATTATGCCTAGTATGATGCATGATTTAACACAACAGGATATCAATGGTATATCATAAACCATCCCACATTATTAAATGAAATTATAATTACTACCCTCAATAAGTAGATCACCCAATAGCAAAATCAATTGAACTATAAAAGTGTGAGACATAACAGAATTTTCAAAACCTATGTAACTTGGGGTTTCCATGTAAAACTATTAACTAATCCGAGGAATTGGATCATTTCCAAATTTTGGTTTTTATTGTCTACTTTCTAATACAAATAGTAGAAAAAATGTAATAAATTTCTTTGATATGACATTAATGAGTCCCACTTGGAGCCTCACTTACCGGTTCCATGTGACTATGGCCACAAGACCTAATTCACTCCTCCCCAAATACCGTAGGATTCATAGTAGTAGTGAGTGAATAAGATGTCTTTGTGGGGATACTATATATTCATATATCATAGTGATACAAATAGAAAAAATAGACAATAAATAGAAGATTAATAATTATGAAGCAGCAAAAAATAAGAATACCTCATAAAAGAATAATAATAACTAATGGAAGCTAAATATATAATTGATTCTATTGATGGGGAGGTATATCATATAAAAATAATATAATATAATAGTATATGGGGAACATGGGATAATAGTATATTCAAACTGTGATAAAAAATACCAAAAATACAAAAAAAACTACGACAACAATCACAAGCGTAGTCTCGGACCTCTACCACAACCTATTTTCTCAAATAAAAATTAATACATTAAATGATGGATACTTCTTTAATGTAAAACATAAATCATGAAGTCTTCTAGGATACTAAATGTGTGTAATGTCATGTGTTAGATGAAATCTCAGTAGCCACCACCAATGGTGTGTACATCAATCCATTTTGTACAATAATGAATTCAACATTGTTCCATACTCAATATTATATTTTATGATTTAAATTAACAAATAATTGCTACATTAGACCATGTTTATAATAGATACCTTACAATTTTTACCTTCATCAGCCTAAGATGGGATTCTAAACCATGGATAACTATTACAAGTAATAATATATGTATTTATGGACATCCGAAATTACATTACAATTGTGGACCAACCATAAGCATGCGATTTTTCTTAGGGGTCACATTCCAGGAATATCATTCATTAATGCCCATAATTTAAATAATTGAAATAAATAAATAAATATATATATATATATATATGATAAATGTTGTCTGTTAAATATTATGTATCATCTATAACTCATCCAAGTCAATCCATTTGGAATCATGATGGTCACTACTAATGCTTCATATATAACTAATACCACAAAATTCCATTTATAGAATCCCATAACCACATCCTTCATATCACTCATTGTATGGGAAACTATGATTCTATACTAGTTATCTCATATAGAGGATAGGGTATCAGCAATGTAATAGAATAACCTTCTTTCCAAAGATCCCATCTATGGTTTCTCCCCTAGGGAACTAGTATCACTCAATAGTAATATGCTATATACTTGGAGAGTACATACAAGGAAAGCGAAGGGACACTCCAAAAATTCCAAGAAGAACCTAATCATAAATAGAGAGTCCATTCACGACATTCATAGGTCAGGACCCATGATCCCTCTTTCCTATAAGCAGAAAAGGCAAAGAAACCATGTCACATGTCATAACATGTCAATTTAAAATCACATGTTATTAAATAAGAATATCTATACATCATGATAATCATGTAAAAAAATTTATTCAATTCAAGAATATCATCCATGGAATAAGGAAATGACAATAAGAAACATTTAAATAGTCTCAGATTATATGGAACATGACTTCAAATAACTATCACATGTAAGAAATGAGGCTACAAAACATGCACAAATGGAAGAAAGAATTGGTATTGAAATAAATCATAAGGAATAATTCATATTCAATAAGAATTATGTGTATGGAATTGAAAAGGGTGTAATA
The DNA here is from genome assembly GCA_963277665.1 of Viscum album. NCBI lineage: Eukaryota > Viridiplantae > Streptophyta > Magnoliopsida > Santalales > Viscaceae > Viscum > Viscum album. Next base: position 1,834,402,137 of record OY728161.1, on the reverse strand, counting down.
ACTCATGACTTATGATTCATCCAAAATCAATTTATATATTTAAATAATTTAACGTAGCTACAACACACACATATTATGAATAACTTCTCAATAGTTGTATAAATTATGATTCTCAATGTAGGGAAACACAAGGTTTAGAACACATGTCATGGTGATCGAATTTATATGCGGTTCTCCATAAGATAGGTTCAAAATAATCATGACGGTCCAAATAGATTAATTTATTTACCATTCTATAGTATCCACTAGATTTGTCTACAGTGTGGCACAATAGATCATCATTTATGAAAGGAAAAATCAAGGTGGGAATACCAATATCATATACCATTGTGTATTAGAAACCCACTTATACACTCTATAATCATGAATCCATCTTGAATAAAAGATATAGAAGAAATTACCCATCACCGTTGAGATGGTGGAAAATAATTCTGTTTAAAATATCACATTAGATGATGAAAAAATCATTTAATAGATGTTAGAGGATCAAATAGATTTTCATAATCATTCCAATGCTTCAGTCAATAAGAGTTTTGGTTGATGATAATAGAGATCTCCAAAACCTATGGAGGTGGATATGTGATATCATTCATGATGGGGGAGGAGGGATCCACTAGACGAATATCGAGGAAGAAAATGTGTTAATTAAAACACTCACCAACGGAAAAATGGCATGTTCACCTCCCAAGGTTGGGGCATATAGTTGCTCAAACAATGTTCCAACCATACACATGGAATCTATCCATGTGTAAGGAGCCCGGCATGACCATCTTATTATGGCCAAAATGTTGTAGAAAAATTGTGTGTTCCCCAACACACAACTACCTCTTGGTGTATGGTTAGGGAATCAATGAGTGTTGAGATGAACAATTTCTACCAACCATGAGATACAATTTGTCACTTCAATTTTTGGGGATCTAGGCTCAAAATGAGTCCCATATTCCACAAATACATTATTTAATACCTTAGGTATCATTATTATGTCAAAAAAATTATGACTAAAATAGTTCAAACCTATGATAAAAATCACGATATTATGGGCATTATAATTGTATCATCATAGAGGACTTGTAATGGTAAGATCTTAATGGCCACATTGAAATTTAAACCTTATAGATACTCCACCATTATTAAATTAGATCAATAATTGTCCTATTATAATGGTTTTACATATCATGATATCTTTTATCGTAATATGTAGAATACACTTTTTTATATTAATAATTGTAGGAGTAATCTTAATGGGAGAATTTATAAATTTTAAGTCTCCAAAAGATCAATATTTATTATTTTCTATTTATCAACCTATTATTTTTATAGTTTTTATTTTCCATAATAGTTTATGATTTATATAGTTATTATGAAATTTTACATACATTCAATATGATCATAACAAAACATTTTTTCTAAAATAAGTTTTCTTATATGAAAAACAAAAAATAATGTATGCTTCCTTATATTATTTCACCCACATAATAAATTTATTCTTACAAATTTGATCCATTCCTCATAAAAATAGCGGCATGGCTCCATCATCAAATCATAAATATATGAGTTTGAAACATAGGACTTGTGATTTATACAAAAGACTTTGATGTGTGGGGTTGTCTTGTTCCTCGACACTTATTCCCCTTCATCAAGAATACCTATAATTTGTTTTTAATATGACTGGTTAGAATCCATTTTCACACCATTTTTGGTTAATTATATATCTTTACTCCAACATATAAATTCTTAATAGAGACATGTGTGACACATTGTGGATATTAAAATGATTCACAATCAGTTATAAAAGATAGGCCACTACACTAGCACACCATATAATCTAAAATTCTTTAATGTATCTTAGAACCAATTTATCTTTTTTTACAATACCCATGACTTCTTGACATGGTGAATTTAGAGGAAATGATGATCCCCAGTTGGAAAATATAAACCCATTATTGATTTTTCATCATATCACTTTTATTGAATTTAAGTTTCCTTAATAATTTTTTTGGATAAAATATTATTACCCTATAATATTAATAACATCACAATATATTTTCATCACCAAATTCATCACCTCATGTTATAGTTCTTCAACTCTTTGCATATTTTGCTTCATAAGGAACAATATGAATAATTAGGTGATAATAACTACTACGGGATAATTGAACAAGTGTATAATTTTTTTCCCAAATCCAATAATAATGTGTGGTTGTTCATATCATTTATTACAATTTTTTGAGTAGTCAAATCCGACTTCCTATTAATTTAAAGATGGTAGGATCTGATATGGTCTACAATTGTATTTATAGATTCTCTTGATTATAAAATTAAATCTAAAATCATAGTCTGAAAAAATATTTAATGGTTCTCCATGATATCTCACTGATTCATGATTATAACAACAATAAATCTACTTATGTAAGAATCCTATCATTTAATTATAATGTAGAATATTTTTTTTAATATATGAATATTTAAAAATATTTTATTTTTATCATTTAATTTCATAAGAAGAATAATAAAAGAGTCAATAGTGTTATTTTCTAACATCATTCCAACTTTGGGTAGTGGATACAACACTTATTTAGTGATTTTTTCAATATTAATACACTTTCTAAAATGCAAATAAACATATATTATAATCATAAATATCACTTTTCTTGTTATCACACATATTAGGTTCTCAAAGATCACTATAAATTTAGTTCTTTGAGGATGTATAGATATTAGAGATATGTTGGATTGTTCTATCATCTATTTCATTAACATTAATATATATAGAATAAATATAATATTAATAAAGGTATGTACTCCGTAATGGGTGTTTCAAAAATTGGAAAAATTCACATTTTTATAACATCTATCTTATATTTTAAAATTATGATTATATATCATGGAATTTTTAATCTCATACTGTTATTTTTTTAGGGAATAATTTTCAACATTATTTATCATGTTCCTTCCCTTATGAAATCTATTTCCATGTTTTTTCATGTCCTTAATTAGTGGATCCCCTTAAATCCTCACCATTTAAGGAATTATAACTTTTTATTATAAGTAAATAAGCTACATTTTTTTATTTCCAAAGTGATACAATATATAAAAATAATAGACCTTAGGATACATCAACGATCTATTTATTTTAATATTCTATTTCTTCTATATGTATATATTCATTAGAATATAGTGGTATGTGAATATATTATACATCTCAATTGAAAATAATAATTCTTTATATCATACATGAAAAATATAACTATAGCTTACTCTAAATAATATGTACTGTTATTCTATTTATGATCTGTCAACTTTCAAGATCCATAAATAGTAAAATTTTAATTATTTGTAGTAAAAATATATGACCACTCAATGATGGAACACTATACATTATACATAATTTCCTATTATAGTGTAAATTAATCATAGGTTCAGTAACCGACCCCTTCATCGGTTCATGGAAACACTATTCACACCACATTTTCCTTATAATATTAATTCCCTTTTTAGAAAATTTCACAAGTGGATAATAAATACCTGAAATGGTTCTGAAAACCCTTATATAATATTATTTAAGACCATGGAAAATATTAATCTCAATAAATTTTTTTGAAAAGGACACTATAATATGCCTTTTCTCTTTCCTTGAACAACAAGAATTCTTTAACTGGTTATAATGTGTCCAAAGAATATTATTTATTATATATATAAATAAAATTTTATGAAATACTGAAATTATTTGATTACAATAGATTTTTTGATAAACTATTAGATGATCCTAACAGTCCTCATGCATTTTTTATTATATTTTAATATCCTCGCTAAATAACTCCAAAAATTTATCCAGATAGTTCATAAAATTATATTCATCAAGTATTAAAACATGGAATTTATGTTTCTTCAAGGAAATTTCTGTAAAAATAAATATTAATGTCTTTATCTTGTTTAGAATGTAGTATTAGGGATATGTTTCTTATTATCCCTCATCTAATCCAACCGTAGTTAGAAGTTAATCTTGTAGAAGAATTATGACCTATTATGATGTTGAGAAAATTATCAATCATTGGAAGAGCCTATTTTTTCACCCCTAAAATAACATTATTTTCCCATTATTGAAAATATTATCATGTTGACACATGTGTTTTCTTCAGAAAATGTTATATCCATAGATACATACATAGTTTAATAAGGCCCTACACCAAAATATCATGATGTTTCTACCTCAATTCATCTATCCAAATATATTAAATTATATAAGAAAAAATTTCATATTATATTTGATTCAGGTATGAATTGAATTGTCTAGTCTACATCTCTTTATTGAGGTGGTCCACATAGTTCATCAAGAAATGAATAAAAATGCCTTTAAAAAATGTTTAAATATCCTCTATCTTTACATTCACAATCATCTAATTCTGAAATAATCATTTCAATGGATAATTAAGTAACATATTTTTCCTGATAAGGCTCAAGTTGGGATATCTCTCCATTAAACATAGTTATATTCTATCCTATCAAGAAAAAAATATAATTACTTCAACTATCGATCCTATAATTATTATTTGGTAGCTAATATATACTATATATTATGTCAAATTTCATCACTTAAATTAACCAATGGTTTTTGTAGAGTTAATAGTCAGTAAAGTTAATGGGTTAATCCCAAAACATCTTATATTCATTCAAATTTCCTTAGCGGGATTTAACTAATTACTCCAAAACGGATAATTTAGTATTTAAGATTATTTTTTTTATAAAATTTGATAAAGTAAAAAAAATTAGAAAAAAAATGAAATACTAATTTTATTATGTTTATAATTAGTGTACTAGATAATATATACTTGGATCCAAGAATTCATCCATTATTATAATAAAATAATTCTATTTATCCATTGTATGCCTCTATTGTTGATGGAATTTTACATATACTATAATCCAGTTATGGAATTTACGTGATATATTCATATAATCCACAAAATGTAAAATTTTATTACAGATTTCCATTTTTCTACCTTCCATTTTTCATTGGAATTCAATTGGTTAGGAATTACATCACTACAATAGTTTTGATCTATACAGACATCTCTTGCAATGTTTAAATAAATTCCACTTCCATATGGGGAATACAACAATTTATTCATTCCACAGTTTTTTCACATAGTTATTCATTATTTCCATTATTTTATTTCATGATCAATATTATTTTTGAAATTTGGATCCAAAAACTTATTCTTATCCTTCATTCCCTAATACCCTTATGTATCTCTCGAATATATTTACAATTTTACAAAACAACATTAAATTTCTTCTTAACTCCCTACATCTCAAATTTCAATAGATTTTTGTAGACGACGTCTTAGTCCATAATAAAAATGACCAATATTCCCATGATTACTAATGAAATATGTTGTATCATATTTTACATGAATTGTAATGTCTATCCCAAAACATCTCATAAATTCATCTAAATTTTCAATTAATTTTAGGAATTCCCATTCTATTCATGTTTTCTGTGTGTGAGGAAACTACATATTAAAAAAATTAAAAGGATTTCAAATAAACAACTTAATCCAAATGATTTGTATTTATGTTCTTAATCAATTTTCACAAACTAATCATCTTGTCTCTATATGTTCTTTAATGCTAAAATATTTTATTATTTCTCAAAATAGTATATTACTTAAAATATCTTTATTATAATGTTGATTAGTATTTTTTTGATCTATCAATATGATATTCTAATAAATATTAGTGTTTTTTGAGTCATGAAGGATTTAACTGTTTCTTGTTCCTTCTATTGTGAGTTTGTATTCCCTACATGGTTTATGTTATTAATCATTAAATGGTATAAATGTTTCAACATCATCATGAATATTTCACTTATAGAATCTATCATATATGCAATTTTATTTTTTCATTATATGTTTCATCCATTATTCACATGAATCTTCTATTTCCAACTAATTTTTCCAAAAAACAGAAAATAAATAAATAAATTTCTATAATTGTAAATCATAATCTTGTAATTCAGAAGTATTTTTTAATCAAAAAAATTTTATAATGAAATTCGTATAGTATTTTAAACATTATCACTAATATATAAAAATAATAATTTGTCTTGGCATCTTTCATATTGGGTCACATTTTAGATGTGATCTACAATGAATTCCTAAGGAGAGATTCTAACTAGGTGCCCAGTCTTAGTCTCATTCATCATAAACTATGTTGAGATTGATTTAATGCTCAACTATCCCTTTTTAGTGTTATTATAAGATGGTTTTTGTGTACCATATCCATATCCACTACCAATAATATAAATGTTTATTCATTTTCTTTGATACTACATTATTTATTCCCTAATGAAATATAGAGGGTTTTTTACCTTCTATTTATACATATCCATTTGGTTTTGAATAAATTTTTTATAATAACAATAAACACTGATAATGAATTATTTCCTTTTGTACCAACTATGGACACCTACATTTTTAATACTTGTTTTTAACATAATTATTTAACATAATATTTCATCAATAATTTTGAATTATATTTTAAGGTTTAGTGTTTTGGAAACTAAGAACATAATATGTAATGTACATAGGGATAAAAAATGATAAATTTTATTTAGTCATTTTTAATGTCTTAACTATTAATCATTCTGATATAACCTCATCGCTGGTGGTTTCATGGGGAAAAATTGATTTAAAATAGTGATCATAAATAATTTTAAAGGAAAAAGAAAATTACACATGAGATATCTCAAGGGATAATTAATGTTGCATAAAAGGAGGGAATAATATTATGTAAATGATCCATAAAATATAACTACTTCAAGAAAATGACACTTTCATAAGATTACATCTAAGCTTCATCACCAAGGTATTATGAAACATACTATTATGATATTTATATAGGTATAACAATCATCTCTTATACGGTGATTAATTATTTACCAAATATATAAGAGCATTATTAGTTCAAAAAATTCATATATAATAATTCATATGTTCTACATATATCATATATCATAATAATGAATTATATTATTCATATATAGTGCATGAGAAATATATTTCATATAAAATCATTTCACATATAAGTGTTTAAATACATGACATTAACATCATTTTTACTGACATGTAAGGAATTTGGGTTTAATATATGAAAATAAAAAATTATTAATTATTGTTACATATATATATGAATACACTTGAATTAAAATAATTTGGGTAATCGTAGCAAAAAATGGAGGTAGTTAATATTGGATAATTATTTTAGTAAAAACTTTTATAAAATTATTTTCCTAAAAAATTATTAATCTAAGGCATTAGAGGTTTATATCTTATAGGAAAATATGTTCATAGAAATTGAATGACTAAATGATTATGAGATCATTATAATTTATATATTAGAGGACTAAATACATAATAAGAACTTAGATAAATAGGTGGATGAAGATAGTTTCCCACTATATTAACACTTATTAAACAAAGTGGAGATACTCCTTGAGAGATTGTGATAACCAATAAAGGTATTAATGAGAGAATTAGATAGGTATGGATGTGTTATATAGAGTTAGAGAGAAAATAACAGAGGGTATTGGATGGTATTTTTAGTGACGTGGGGATAATAGTTCAATGTTTTTAAAATACATACCGTGGAATTCTCAGATATAGAAAAAAATTTCCATTGGTCACATTTGGATTTGTCTTGTTTATTAAATAAAGGTTATCTTTTTCAAAATATTTTATTTTGAGTTATAAATAAGATATTCTATATTACTTTTTCAATGAGAAATAAATCCTTTGACAAAATACTCTTTTTAGAAGAGAAATTTCCTATTTTAAAAAATTGAATTTTCTTTATAGCATTTGAAGTGCATTTAAATTAATCCACCTACATTACATTAATAAAATAAAATATTTTTTCCGAGGATATAACTTCTATAATTAACACATAAAAATTACGTGTTCGTGATTTCATAAAATATTGTGAAAAAATTGAATTTTTTATTATTTAGTGATAAATAACACATTTGAGAAAAATATCAAAATTTGAACCAAAAATATTTTGATTACATGATATCGAAGATAATTTTTATTTTTTAAAAATAAATTGACAAAAATTAAATGCATATTTTTTTTTTAAAAAAATCATATTTAATAAAAAACATTTCAAAGGGATATACATATTTTATTCTTATTAAAAGTCACCAAGTTTTATAATTTCACATATATATTTTCCCATAATGAGTATAGAGAAATATGATAAAATATGTGAAATATAATTATAAAACTTTTAAATTTTATTTAAAATTGTATTTTATTATTCTAATAAACATTATTATGATTCTAATAGTTATAAACTAGTCACATTGCAATGGTCATATAATGGTCAAATCCAATTTTTGAAATCAAAATAATAAAATTTCCAATCGCAGCATATATATACACATATGTACTCATACTTAAAAATTATATAATTTTAATATAACGACTCTACACTTCACATGGAAATAATATATCATATTTATAACCAATAAATTTCTATATATATTTTCTATTGTAGGGTTGATCCTCGTTAGATATTTTGGGCCTATAAAATTTCCATTATAGTGTGCATTATTTTTTTAACAGATCTTCGTGTACTATTCGTAGCTATTACACTAAATATTAATTGATGATTTATAATGTTCTTATAAAATGTAATAGATATCTTAGTTGTTCATAATAAATAAATAATTATAAATTATGAGTTATTACATTAATAATACAAATTATTTTTTGAATGTTAATATTAGATTCAATGATAAAAAATTCATTATCTTATATCACTTGCATATAATAAACCTTGAATATACAAAAATAAAATCATTACCCACGAAGGGAATTCTTATTTTCATTAAGGACTAGATATATATGAAACATATTATTAAACACATGTGAATGTTAAATAATAATACAGCCACACTAGATTCCTTTCTCGGGTTCAGATGAGCCATTATAATATTAATGACCTCAATTATTGAATGATAATAGAAGGGGGATCAAATGATGAGTAAGGGAAAATATATCTTCATTTCATTAAAGTTTAGATCATAAGAACAAGAAATATAATGATAAGGATAAAAAAAATTTATACCAAGAAAATGATACCGTGAGGTTTTTCAATGATTCTTGACAGAAAAAAATTTACGATAATACAAATATCCTTTCCATGATTGAGTGTACATGGGAGATGATAAACATGAGCTATGTAGAATATTTATAAGAATATAAAATTAAAGTGAAACATTACCTTGATACATAGAATATAAATTATATTTGGAATAAAAAAATCACATGTTTATTAATATTGTGAGAATATATAATATGAATCACCCATTAGATTCTAATCATACCAAAGAAAGCATGTGATTTTTTGAGCTTATCCAATAAGTATTATGCTATATAATCTCATGATATTTAACGCATTACTCATTGTATTTGAGGGTGATTTAGTACCACTTACATAATCCATAATTCATAATAATTCAATAAGATATCAATCTTGTCAATATATATTGAAATCCTGTTGTAAAAAATTGGTTTTATTTATCAAAATATAATATATTGAAGGAAAAAAAATCAGTTTCCTAAAATTTCCAACATGGTATAAAATGACAAGAATAACAAAAAAGACTGATACCCAACATTCAAACACTCAAAAGGTGTAGTGAATAGAATCATTTATAATGTGATTCATGAAAAATAATTTCCATGGAAGTAAGACCATTTAAGATACGTTTTCATACTATACCAAAACAATATGATATCATTAAATAAAACATTCATAACAATGATGTAAAAGGTGATGATTCGGATACCATTGCAAATTCATTACTAATAATGCGATGTGAAAAGTTTGAAAAAAATATATTTAAAAAACTATTATTAATAATTATTTTAGAATTATAAATTTTATAAAAAAATATTTGTATTGGTTGAAAAAACATTTGATTATGGAATTATGGAAATCATTTTTACAATTTTAAAATATTGTTTTTTTTCAAAATCCCACAGAGAAAAAACAAGAATACAAACATATTATCAATATGGTATATGGAAAATAAGTTTGTAAAATAAGACAATTCATAATTTTTTTAACCTATAATTAATAAACTTATAAGAAAATAAAATTCTTACTAATGAGGTGAAACCGTAATTAAAGTTTATGCGAAATATTATCGACAATAATATGTTATTTTGAAATAAATTGAAAAGGGTAATCAATTGAATTAAATTTTTATCTAAACCCAAACAGATGATTAATTATAGTATCACAATTAAATAGAAAATATCCGTCTTTTAAAACCATAGATAAATCATTATAAATTTGGATCCCGAAAAAATGTTGAGTCAAGAAATACTTTTACAGTGTATTCATGCTTACACAAGATCTGTAAATAGTAAACACAACTATCATAATAACCCACTAAAAAAATTATTTCACATCCATATCTTTTTATAAACAAATGTAAATGTTACTATCTAAATTTATATTAGTTATTCATTGTATATTTCAAATATCATTTGGGAGTAGTTTTGATCATTCTAAAAAATATTATAATTATGGTAATATCCATCATTATTAGCACAATGTTAATAATTCTTTATTAATTATATATATAATATTAATTTTGTTTTATTTAACAATTACATTTAGATTATTTGTTGAAAATCATGCATATGGTTTTTGTAAATAGAAATTGTGACGGAATAGTTACTTTTTATTTCCCAGTCAAAAAGTTATACAATACTAAAAATATATAAAATATAAAGAATAAATTTATAAATAAATTAAAACATATAAAATATATTACTTCTATAAATATTACAATTTAAAATTTTCTTTAATAATTCATGGTTCAAACAATATAAGAACATTCATGTAGGTCATATAACCCGACACAGATGAGGCCATGTTATATTGGTTATACATGAAATGATATATATTTTCATAATGTTAATATAAAATTTATATATGCCTTATAAAAACATAAATATAATATTTATACATAAAATTCATTCAATAAACCATCAATGGTGGTTGGTGAGGGAAACATAATTCATTCATTATGTTGGAAACAATCCTCAGTCTGCATGATTACGGGTTGCATTTCTGAAAAAATATGATAAAAAGAAAATATAAGATTCAATTACATTTTTGAATTATAATTATGATATTTTTTGAATATTAATTTGTAAAATCCTATATTAATGAAAAATATAGATGGTAGTGACGAGAAAAACCACATCATTTCATGTAGGTTGTAGTATTCTCAAACACCTGGTCTTTATTTATTTGATGATTCTAATGAATATATAATGAATTATCCATTAATATATTGAATTTTTTGTATATTATTAAAGTATTTGTCATTATATTAGGGTATATATAATAACTTTACAATATTAATATAATGAAAAAAATAATGTTGGTATAAATACATAGGTTGTTAACATGATATTTTGTTTGAAAATATCCTTAGAAATATATTCCTTAAGCTATCTAATTGAGGCCACATGCTTATGAAAATGAAAGAGGATTATGAGAGAATAAAATTATAATATTTTAATGATTAGTTTTTATTTCATTGGTGTGACATGAAGGTGTGGATGTGTTCCTCTTTTATATGTGATGAAAAGAATAATTTTTTGAATAGTAGTTATTTTATTAAAATGAAATTATTCTATTTAACTGTTAAATGTAAAATAAGTGTAAAAAGAAGTTTTTTGAGTCGAGATATGTTTGAAAAGTTATTTACCAAATATTTATACTCATTTTTATAATGATTTTTTTTCATATACCTTTAGGTTTCAAAAATATACCATTTTCACTTTTAGCTTTGTAACTTGTTTTAAAAAAGTACTTTATATTTTATAGAATCCTATAAGGTTGCACATAATAAAAAATTTAAATTACATGATACTAAATTTAATCTCCATATAATATATTAAATTATATAAATAATAATAAAATTAATTTCTTCATTAAATAATTTTATATATTGAAAAAAATAGTTTGTTCAAAAATATTTTTTTAACCAGAACATGCTAGTAATATTATATATAATTAGATTAAAATTAAATACGATTTTAAATAATTATATTTTTTTAATCATCATAATGAATTTATTATTTATGTTATGATTATTTATCTTGTTAGAATTTTTTATCAATATTATTAGATAAAATCTTAGAAAATATAAATTTCACCAATATCATTGTTATTAGCATTAATTTAACTATTATTTTTTATATCTAAAAATAAAATAAAACTTTTTCGTATAATCTATAAATACTAATTAAAATATGGAATACATTTTATCATTAAAAATTTATATTAGTAATAAATATATAATATTAATACTATAAAACTTATTGTGAAACAAGTTTAAAAAAAATATTATTTCCTAAAATAAAATAACGTTATTTAAAGTAAACCATTATATATATTGTTTATACAGTTATTAAATCTATCAAAACCCTCCAATTTAATATCTATTATTTAATTATAATATTATTTAATATTATATTGGTAAAATATGTTTCAAATTATATTGGTATTGTGTGAAAGGCATGCTACAGACCCAATTTTTAATTAAGGAAATGTATTTGATAATATTGTGGGTTGTTTCCTTCAATCCTCATTAAAAATACATCCATTGATATAAACATTTTCTGGGAAGAAAATAATTTAGGTTAGTTTTCTGTCATTATATCCCCAGGTTCCTCATTTATTCTTTCAGCATATGATTCCTCCATTGAATATTGATTACATATGTGGTATTTTCCTAAAAAATTATATATCCTTGATCAGGAATTCACACTGGTTGTCCTGCATATTGGATATCATGATCTATTTCCAAAACTTTTGAGTTTTTTATATGTGATGGTTGTAGTATTGACAATCAAAATTAAAATAGATGATCCAAATATTAAACTTGGGAGAGATCTGTAAGGGAAAAACTGATTAGTTATAGACGTTACATCATCTATGTTCTTGAAGGGATTTATATAACTATTTAATAGCTTCCCTTTCGACCCAAATCACTAGCCACACATTCGATTTTTTTTATAGAAAAAAACATCTCACACTCTTTAATCTCCAGATCTTGTTGATTATTATCTTTATAAATCTTGTATTAATATTTTTATTATTTTTTATTTCGTCAACTTGTTTGCAACATCTTTTTCATTTCAAATGAAGTGTAAAATATTATCAACTTGTTCACTCTGAATTCATCATTTGATGTTAGAATCCATCATATATTCCCATTAAACACCTCAATTGTTATCATTTGTGAGGTATGGGAAAATATTATTAAAAGGGACATTAACCAAGGGAAATATTTATTCCATCATAAATGTAAATGAATTTAAAATGATCATAGAACAAAGATATATGTTTTAATAGATCTCTCAATTTATCCATATATTTAAGGGTGATAACAATCACTAAAAACTTCTATGGATCCATTTATCAATGAATATAATTATAGGAAATAATTTTAAACCTCACATATTGATCAAATATAATATCGAGTGGCAGTCCATATAGAACTACCACCTCACTTATGTATATTTGGACAGTTTTTATCAGAGAGAAATTATATTTGATTGATGTTAAATTGAAATATGTTTTAAGGTGATCGAATACTACATAAATTGAATTATGGACATTAAATATATTTTTTATATTCATATAATTAAGTCCATCGACATGTTTTCCCATTTTTAATCAATAATTAGTAATGTTCTCAAAATATATATTGTATTCCTTCAATTAGACATAACATTATTATATTCCAAGAATTGAGACGTGTATCTTTTAATCTACCACTACATCATACCCCAATATTGGATTTTATTTATATTCCTATACATCATAATGCATTCTATATGAATAAAGAATGATTATCTTTAAACGTCATCCAAAATATCTGGCTTCAGTTTTGGTTTTACTGGAACACATATCTGGGTTCCAATCCTTGTGACATCATAATTATAAAATTCTATGATATAGAATAGACACTATATTTTTCTATAGCTTCACATTATTATGATGATCTAATTTGATCTTCACATTAATGAATGTTTGTTTATTATTTATAAACCTTGTAATTCTCTCCATCAATTATGAGTCCATGAATAATATTTTAAAATATATGACTATTAGGCATTTATAAATCCTCATCATTGGTAGGGTATCATGATATTTCCTTCTCAGACCATTAGTAATCTAATTTTCCTTCATTGAGTGTTAATGTATTGAGTAGTCAAAATATCAACTCAGTTCCAACCATCTCATTTTGAATATATTTAGTTCCTTCGTTGTGAACAAATATTTCATTTTCTTATGATATATATATATATATATATCACTTTGCACTATAGATATAATTATACCAATTCATTAATGAGAAAATCACTAATTCCACATCTAAATCACACATTGGGTATTTTTCAAATGTGTCATTATTTTTCTTTATGTATAAAAAATAAACATATCATTCTATATGTGTATGAATTTTTTTTAAAGACACTTAATATTGTAATACTATCACTTTCCCAATACAGATTAACATATTTTCATATTCTGTGAAAATATACTTATTTACATCCATGAAACATTTTTCATATTAAACTATAGAAGAGAACATAATTACATTATGTGTTAACCTGGTTAATGGATTTTATCAGCGTTATATATTTTTATACATAATTTAGATGACCAATAAATCCTTATACATCTATGAATATCATTTAGTGTTTTTATTCTGGTCCATTTCACAATAAAATATTTCTTCAACAGTTATATATAAACCCCCAATTTTGATTAAATTACCCAATAATGGCACAATAATCTGCAAAAAATATACACTTACTAATCATGAGACAAATTTTCTCTATTCTTATTCTATTCAACACAATAAAAAAATGGTATTAACACTCTTAATTTATCCTTCAATATATATATATTTATAATTTCATCTATAATGAAAACAATAAATTGGTCAATTTAGTCTCTAAAAACACTATTCATTACCTACATAATGATTCTTGGAAAATTCATAATAGATAATAACATCACAATATATTTATAGTGTCTATACTTCATAAAGAACTTTTCCTTAGAAATATAATATCTTTTAGTTCATAACTTGTGATATCCACAACAATGGTGAATCATTTAAATGTACTGAGATATTTTGACTTGATGAAATATATAATTGATTTGTTGAAGATAATAATATTTCCTGATCATATTTTTTCATCATCATGATAAACGTTGATAATTTTCATTAATTCATGTACTTTTTGAAACATGTGTACTATTTAAAGACATGGCATAGTACTCGGTAGAATAAGTCCATCGTCTAGATTGTCTTATAGATGATTTTTTAATTCCTCTGACTAAAATCCATCCTATAAATACTCTTTAAGAAATACATTTTTTCAGATATGCATTCATATGAATACTCAACATCATGATCTAGGATAAAATTAAGATGTTTATTGAGAAATGAACCCGTGCATTTCCTTTCAATAGGTGTTTTGCAAATGGTCACTCCCACATGGTTATTTGAGCTAGAATTCACATGATCCTTGGTCTGATGACCTGTATTGGGTAATTTACTTACAATGTATGTTTATAATCAGCTATAATTTTATATTTTTCAACATTTTTATTTTGGATATCAAATTATATTTGTTGAATGGTATGGATCATGGAACATTCATGTTGTAAAAAAACAGTCTAATGATAACTGAGCATCCTATCATTTTCATCCTATCAATTTGATGCCATGTAAAAATGATTTCGTTTCGAGTTCACAATTTTTTATTCATGGAAAATATAGTGGATAATTTTTCTTATCACATTGATTTGTGAGGGATTTATTTCTATAATATAATTCACACTAGATTTCTCATGTGTAGGTTTCATAGAATCTCATAGTGGCTCCCACATCCATAAGTATATATGGAACTTCATTAAAAAGATAGGTAGACCTTTAGGGTTTCAAAAAAATTGGAACTTAGGAACATACATTAGTCAAGAGGAATGTATTTTTGTCTCATAACATCCTTGGGTGGGATTAATTCATATTCTGTGACACACTTATTGATTTAAGATATGTTCAAAAAATGTTGTCTTATTCTTGATATAGAACTGACTACCCTAATAGAATGATCATGTGTATAACCATTCAATGTCTAAAAGGGTCTCTATTAGTGACTTCTTTTGTAGGTATCTTTGTTTATTATTATTCTTCTCTTTAGTGGGTTTCTTCATTTACTAAAAATAATATAAATTAGTCACACTAGATTCGATATACATTCATAGAGATTAATAATATTTTGAGGATGGGAATGATCCTTTATTAGGCACCCATTATATCCTTTTTATTTCAAGAATCAAAACCCTAATGTCTCTATGAACTCGTGTAGTTTATCATCACATAAAAGGGACATATGTGTGAGATCTTATGAATTGGTTGTTGAGTTCATGTATTTTAGAAGCATGTAATGTATCCTTCTTGTGTTAAAAATTAATGTCATCATAGTTTGAGTATGACCTTTGGAAAAATAAAAATTTTTATTCCATTATATAGGGTTAGTAATATTATACCACTAGTTGGGGCATAGATAATGTGGTTTCCCTAGTCGGGTAGATACATTTAGTGAATGATTTGATCATTTCAAACCCCTAATCCCACATGACCCATGATCGGTGTCAGAAATAATGTATATAAAGTAATAGTTTACATTTTCTAAAGGTAGAATATTTATGAATAGGGAAAATCTATTGGATGTTTGATATATAACTCATGTCATAGGATGGAATCCAATATAACCTTGTAATTGAAAGAATAAGAGTTTATGCAGTTTAGTTGCCCTCTCTATATGTTGGTTGATGATGAATAAAGATAATAACATGGAAAAAAATCGGTCCATATGGTTGTAATTTCAAAAAAAAATCATAATTACCCTAAAGTGGATACCCATGTGAGTGTAGGCCTTAGGAAGGTATCCTATATATCTTGAGTATGAAAGGACTTATAGTTCTTATAGTTGAATTGGGTTCCTCGATGCACTGATGGATGAGAGAGAATGATGAACCTATTAGAGAGATTACGATTTGATGGTCATATTATTAAAGAAGTGGAGGGTATTACACAATGTTGAATTCACACTTCTACTTCTTCCATAAGAAGGTGTCCCATATATCCTTATTATGGTAGGATTGTGATTTATCTTAGTGCAGTTGGGTTTTTTAATCTATTGGTGGATGACTAAGAATGTTGAACCCACATGGGATATTTTCCTCTAAGGGTTAGAATTTTAGATATATGAGAAAGTATATACCAATGTGGATTCCCATTTGAGATTCTCCCTTAATAAGTATGCCTACATACCAAAAGTATGGAACGATTCAGATGTATCATTGTTTAGTTGGGTATATGCTTAAATGTACCCACTGTAAATGGTTATCATGCCCTAGGACTTATTCTTGGCTTGTATTGACTATCTACATTTCATTTTTCTAATCAGTATACCTAACATGTATATGGATTTTTTAATATGTCCTAGTAATCTAACTAATGTTACCATATAAAATCAAATGATATAGTTTCCCTTGGCGGAGGACATCTCATTAACAAAGTTGGAATGACTGTAGGGTCTTGAATGACATGGATAACATATACCAAGGACGTCATGTGACCATGCTGACTTTTCTAGAGGACATCACTTGGTAATGGTTGACATGTATGGAGGGTTCCACATGACACAAATGACATTTCTATAGGATGTCTCACTATAAAGGATGGAATGTCTTTGTAACATTGAAAGATCTATCAGACTTGTCATGGTGACTTTCGGAAACCTAACCATCTGGTCCTTGTGCAACAACATAACATGGGAAACAAGCCTGGAGGTCAAAAAAATATTTGACGAAGTTGCTACAAGGATTCACATGATTTTTTGGAATTACTTGTGTTCATCATGCGACTTTATTTTCATATCCAATAGATATATCATAATTAAAATTTCATTTTGAGGGATTTTAACATGAATTTAGAAATTTATTATTTTTGTCTTATGATTTGGATGGGTCATGAAAAGCATACAGACATAAAAAAATCGTACTTCTTGTAATTCCCTTATATTTTCAGTCATTTCTATATCCATTTTGGAATATGTTTCTCATGGTTTTCTAGTGTAAATAGAATTTAGGTTTCACATCATCTAGTAAAAATTTGAAAAATCTTTTTCATACAATGGATAACATGATAGAAGTGTTTTATATCATATATAGAGTGATTAATTGAAGCACCTAGGAATATCATGTGAATTTCTTTATTTCCCTATTAATGTGGTGTAATAACATTGTGATCGTGTGAGTGCCTGCTATAATAAGTCCACTTATGTGATCCAATGTAGTAGTCACCAATCACCAGCGGGTAAATTAATGATTTTTTGTTCCTAGATGGATTGACTTACAGGATTCACCACCCTAGTCTTATGATACCTTTCTCCAAACATATCAATCTAAATTTGGATTGAGTCATTTAATTGATTTTTATATCATTAACATTGCATTATCCTTCCATAGTCCATCCATGGTAGTTCATGATGATATGTTTCCCATGAGAATGCTCTGCCTTCACCACGATTTGTTGTTCCTTGGATGATGAAATAAATTTTTCATAGCATATTGGACGTATCAAATGGTTTTTGAAAGGTTATCCTAACATGTATTGAATTCATCACGAGATTAAGATGCCTATGGGAAAGGATTTCACATTATCGAGGATGACATGTAGGGGTTATTTACTAGACTACGATGGATTTCAAAAGGGGGATTTTGTGATATTATGCTGACAACACTCATAAGATTTTTTTATCACATTTGGAGAATTACCCCATTATCATTATGATTAGTGTATCCCCATTCATGAGAAGATTAATTTTTTTCCATTTTTGTTTCCATCATTATTTTATAAGGACATGATATCTACACGTAGATGTCTGTGTGTTCTCAAAAAAATCACTCTAACAATTTGTGATGTGTCACATGAGTAATAATGGGTCATTTGGTAATGTGAAACCAATTTCATATTGAACCTTATTCATAAATGCACGTAGTCAAATGAGTAGTCAGAGACCCTTTTCATAATGAAGAGGACGGGCCAACCACCCTTTACCTAAAAAGGCAGACAGGTCCCTTGAGGATATTATATGTTATGAAAACATAATAATATTGATTCATTGTAATTATCAAATGCATCATGTCTTTGTATTTTAAATATTTTCAACCTTTATATTACAATGGGATTGGTATTATTGTTTCCCACCTATCAGTTTAAATGTTTTGTGGTCATAAGAGCTTTTTGGGAAGCCTTCAAATGATCATCATTAATTGTCGAGGTGTTTTAATATAAATAATGAGGTGTGTCAAATGGGGTCCATTTGATCTCAAGAAGATCATACACTAAACATGATCCGTTTGTAATACCTTCTTAGGGCCATGTTCTCACATCTTCTTATAAATCCTACATGTTTCATGTGATTTGGACACCATATCATCATTTGTATTGAGGGGAAAACAAAACTCATGCATCTAGATTTTACCCCTTCATGTTTTAATGATACACATTTAGATGGAGTCAATAAAATATCCTCTGTGAGGAGATAGGAACATATGAATAAATACTCAGTTCTGAGGAAAGTAAATTCAATGATGACTATTTTGGGATTCTACTAATTAGTGTATTGGGAAATGGTTGGCCTTCTAGGTGACTGATGGTAATCCATAGAACACCATATAATTATATTTCTGATGGTAAGATCATTCACTGGTGACATAAACTATATAGTGCTTTTCCGACATTCGTTTATCATGTCATCCCATCATAGGACCTCGTCTCATGATTTTATATTCAACACATCCTCACATTAACCTATTCAAAATACCTACCCGTTAGAATAGATTGCATGATATATTTCATAATACAACTATTTGAGTTTGTTTCACTAGATCCCACATCATCCTTACACTACTCAACCTATTTGTTCTATAAACTCATCTAACCAAACAAGAGTAAATTCTAGGCAATTGATTGATCCTTAACATTGGTCCTTGGTTGTATAGAATGCTTTCAGGTTTCACATGGCATACTAGTTTAGTAACATTATTTCTCCACTACCACTAGGTTCAAGTGACTATGTTATGTCATGCGATCATGAATCTAATAACTGGTCATGTTGTCACAAGATTTACCGTGTTCCATATGTTTCTTGAGTCCTATATTATGGCACGTCTTCCGAAATCCATTAATGGTAAGTGATATTTCCATGATTCTTCTATACCTATACATCTCTTTTGGAAATATTGTGACATTGTTTAATATTTTTTATTTCTTTCATACAGATGGAATTTAACTATCATGCATATTCTAAAGGGTTCACATGGAGGAAAATGTTTATTTGGAATCATAACATTGACCATTGATAAAATTTAAATTCTAATAACATGCATTTTTAGTGTAATTTTTAATCAGAATATAAAATCTATCATTTATAATTTCATATTACACAATATTCATTTTGGGCTAATAGATGAGGTTTTCATTCTATGACGTGAATAAAACATTTCATATTATTGGACATAATCATCCCAAATTTTAAATCAAATAATAGGTTCTTAGTAAGACCAACTTGTTATATAATGGTCCTATGGGTTTTCATAAACAATAGTGAATTCTCCAATATGTCTCTATCATTTAAATTTATCCAACCATAAAACTTATCAATGATATTTGAGCATACATTTCTTTAAATTGAATATTATAGTTGGTGGAAAGAGCTCAAAATGGGACCTTCAACCTGGTGATAATTCTTTTAATGAATGGGTGTGTCTATTCTAGGTTATAATGTATTTTTCTGAAAATTATAACTACTTAAACACTGCCTGTCTACATGAGGTCATATAGGTTTCTTATTTTATCATCAACCTTATTTAGGATCTTCTTAGATAAATGACTAGCCCATTGTTCTTCAGTACCATTTAATTCCATTTTTTCATTAATGATGCATGATTCAACCTTTTGGATATCTACCGAATGGGTGGGATATCCTAGATTTGGTATTTGTATAACGAGTTCCTTCTGAATTTGAAAAATTTGGATGATCTGACAATAACATCCATTTTTTAAAAGGACATATCACTATTGTGAGAGAAACGTTATGTAAGGTATTAAGAATCTCTTAGTCATATCATATAATGACTAGATCAACATTATTCTCTTTCATAGTGGAGTTCATTCAAATATTATACAACCTCATTGAAACACATCACCTATGGGTTTTGATAGTGTAAGTTCATATTAGGAAATTCCAGATTCATGAGAATATACCACATGATGAAATTAGTTGATAGCATTGATATCCCTAAACATGGGGTTAGATGGTTTCATGGCCATATTCATTAGAGGTGGATTTTCCATGTTTTGGATACCAGATCTTGGATCCGAGTTAACTCGTTGGAAATGAAATATTAAATACTAGAAGGTTATTCATTAAATATATATATATATATATATATATATATATAATGACTATTGTGATCCTCTACTAGCCATTGGTCCATATCCCGCAATGAATCATCCCTTATAGGATTTTTGTTCCTTTCCAAAATTTATGTGGAATGATATGAGATTATTTTCACTATTATGAATACCCTAACACTTCCAATATCCAAACAAATTGTTCCACCCTAGGATACAGACTATATCCAAGGATGAATAAATGTTGTTTGGTTTTAATGATATCGATAATATATTGATCTAATCTGATTTTTTAAATCTCAAGCCTTATGCTTCACGATCTACGCCAATTTTTTATAATGGTTGTTGTTCTCTAAATGAACATTCATTCATGTTCACCATTATGTGTGGGGTTTTAATAGCTAGGATGGTTGAGTTGATTATCTTTGAGTGGTAAACTCTTTACCAGTTCACTCTCCAATTATTATACGTCCAAATTGTTTCTCACATCCCATAATCTAGAGGGTAGGGAGAACAACATCCAAGGATTAATCACCACTTTTTCATATATTTCCATGATATAATACCAATTTTTAGATCATCCTCCCACCTATTAACACATTGATCTCCCAATATTATGATTATTTTGAGGCTTTTCTGGAAACATACTCATGTGTGGGCTAAATAGTATAGTATTTCATGTTGATACAACATTTTCATTACCAAAAAATTTATTCTTAATAATAATTGAGTTGATTCTTGAGTTGAGAAGGTCTTATATGAACTATACATGTCCTACTGATGTCATTCCCATTCATGGAGCATAAAATTTCATGGAATCTATCCCTTAAAAACAAAGGATGAAAAATATTTTGAGAGAATTTTATATGTTGGTTCCATTATTTTTATCATCAGATTAACCAATTATTCCCCCTTCAAATGTACCTACTCCAATAGTTTTATATAATCAAACATGTTTTAGTATAATCTGGTAGTATATTCAAAACATGATCAAGGCATCATGCCTTAAGGTATTTCATGCCAATGAATAATTTATTACCCATATATTCCTTGATTTGGTGGCGTGTGTCTTTATCCACCATCCATTTTATGAAGTTATGTGGACAATCATCCTAAAATATAACCTGTTGGATAAAAGCAAGTGGGGATTGCCTAATTTAGATGATTGGACTCCACTGGTTGATCTCATGAGGGATGCTTCAGCGGTGTTGGAAGAGATCCCTTACATAATATCTAATCTAGAAACCCAAATGTGTGTCATCACTGTAAATATAGGGAGACCTGAGGAGATCATAGCTCACAAAAGTCTAAACATTTTTCTTTATCATCCTCGTTATATACTACTCATAATAGATTTAATGATATGTATACTTTTATAAATAATCTTTTCCCTTGTGAAGTAGTAGAAGAAGTGGGTTGGATGACATTATTGTGGGTAATCGATGCTTCTAGGCAGATAATTATCTACTTGGAAACAACATTTAAATCAAATAATACTAGATTATGATCACCAATTTTTTTATTTCAATGAAATCCTTACAGTGGAAAAAATATTTTTATATTCCTCTCTTTTCATACATATTACTAATGAATAAATTTCTTAAACATTGTTTGTTATTGTCTAGTTTTATTTTAATCATTATTTTCATGAAATTTCATTGAAATTATATAACATAGAATATCTTTGATAACAACCATAAACATAAATTAAAATATATAAATGGTTAGATAACAATATATTTCTCTAAAAAAAATTCATAAATTCCCATCATGAAGATATTTAACATTTATGTATCTAATTCAGTATTATTGAGATCTCCTAATTCAGAATTTGATTATTTGGGTATAATATATTTCTTATAGGGATAATTCCCTACCATTTGAATATTTTGTTCCATGTAAATATCATATAATGGTTATGTCAAGGGAGAAATTAGATTCCCTACAAGCATTATATCTTTTTGTTAAGATTATACTATTTTTTCCAAATCTTCTTATAGGGGAAGTAGTAGTAGTAATGGACATGTAAACATCCCAAGATTCCCTTATCAAGTTTTGGGATTGACGTGCTTTATTCAGTTTTTCATTTATGAGTTCTCAATATTTCTAGTACCACAAAAAGTGTGTGTCCAGGGAGCCAATACCTAAATTTTCCCATGTTTCCCCAATTCGGTTTTCATCTTTGAAGCATTATTTTTCTTTTTTTCGTGAAACATGGACCATATTTTGTGTTTTAGTTTAAGGTATATTATATTGGACCACATATTGATATAGTTTATAAACTTGTAGCTATGGAATTCAATTGCTATTATTTAGGGGCTTTTAGCTCATATACCTTTATTGTCATAGTTTAAGGTCATTTATCTTGGACCATATATTTTGGTCTCTATGTCCTTTTATCTCATACCTTATATTACTATATTATAGGTTCTTCTAGCTCATTCCTTCTATTTTTGGTCAAATACCTTCTGTGATGTACTGTTTTTTGTGTAGTTTCATGTCATGTGGCAGGGATATTTTTTCTGCAATTTAATTTCTAGTGGTAAATATGTAATTTTATTGTGTAGTTTAATGAAATATTGTCATAATATCATTGATAATTTTGTAATAGTTTGGGTATTCTAGTTATAGACTATCTCACCATTTGGTGTTGATTTCCTTCATAGCGTTTCTAGGGCTCACAAGGATTTGAAGTTCTTTCCATTCAAGGAAGTGACTCCTCTGGTCAGTAGGTCAAACCAATGCGCATTAGTATAATTCTCAAACAATGATGCACCCACACTTTTTCTATGGATATGAAATATTATGATGGTGGTATGGGTGGCTAGAGAAAATATATGGATAATGAGTCCCGGAGAATAGCAGACACATGGTATGATAAATCCATAACCTATATGTTTCAGTAAGTGAACTAGGAATGGGGAATAAATATTAGGGATAAACCATAACAATCTACGATTTCATATTCTACTAGGACACTTCTTAGGATATCAATGATTATAGTTTCTTTCTTTAATGTAAAGGATTGCACTATTTGGTATGTGAATTAAAATATGCATTGATAAATAATCAAATAGATGTGTCCCCACTCTTTTCTGAGGCTCGTGAGAGATTTGAGAAATATAAAAAACTGTATGATAAATTTAGATCTATATTAAAACATATGTCAGATGCATTTTGTGACCCTAGAGGAGTATAAATTTAATGGCGAGGCTGGAGTAAAAAAATAAGTTGTTTCAAAATACATAGTGTGGGATATCTAAAGGCTTGGGAATTTAGTCTCACATTCTTACTTTATAAAATGCTATAAAAACATCTCATGATGTTTATAATGTAACATCTTCATTAATAGTATTCTTAAAATAATTTTATATAATGTTCCAAAGTTCTCGTGTCATGAGGATGATGTGGGACAATTTTTTCAGGGTTGACCCATAACTTCATAAGGATACATGTTCCACCATAGACATGTTAGCGATCACATGGTCTATAAATACCTTTTATCATGTTATGATTCATTTGGTTAATGATCATATGCACATATATAGGTTACAAAATCAAACATGCATTGTTAAACAAATGGTATCATGATGTTGGGAATCCTTTTCCATGGACCATGGAAGGTGTTCAGGAATTCAATGTACTAAAATCATGAATTATTATTAATAAGAAATTTAATATTCTAGAAGGGTTCATAACCCCTAATGTTATTTCCCCTTCTAGTGTAATTGAATTTTCAGAGTGGAGTTGTAAAAAAATCAGTACACTAAATTTTTCATGGACTGAGGGGTCCAATGAGCATGGAAGAAATTTTACAATGTTATATAAATGTGACCAATGAGATGTATTCCCTTTTATTTTACTCACAATCGTTTCCCTAAACTCTGTAGATAATGTGATTATCTAACATAGACTATAATTTTTCATAGGAAACCCACTACAAGGTTTCAACATAGATTTTTTGTGTCTAATTAATTACTAGCTTAGCATTTACAATTTTTGAAATCATTGGATAATGTTAAATATCGTATATATTTATCCATAGTGCATGAATTTTATGATCAAGAAGCACATGTGATTCGTATGATGGGAATGTAATATAAGATAATAATTAGCATACCCATATTCAAGAGTATTTTAAAAACATTTTGAGCATGATTTGAGGGTGTTGTAAATCGTCAATCATGGTTTTCAAGTCAAAAGTAATGATATGAAAAGTCCTCCCGTTGATGTCCCATAACACCATCATGTGCTAAGTCCTTCTATGATGATGTTACTTTAATATGAATCATAAATCCCATCCTAAGGGTAAATTTAACCCCTGTCACACAGTGTGTAGTACCTTTCTAGAGATTCAACATTTATCTCAAGATATACACAGCCATATGGTGTTGTACATCAGTTTCCTACATGGCATGTAGGCCCCCACATGAATTGTCCTTGACTAAGTACATGGACTACATCATTTACTGGTACACATGCATAGATACAAAGGTTGACATCGTCTATTGGCACAATACATGGGCATTAGGGTGGATCCTGGATGAAAGGACACAGTGCATGACTTCTTCTATACACCTTATACACATCATATACAGGAAACTCTTTGGAATGACATGAACGTTTATATGTGGCCAGTACCTAGGGTCAAGGAACACAGTTTTTGACAGTACTACACACCATGTATCCCTTTGTACATCGATTGGTTATCTTTTACTATGTATTTTGGACATGATTCATTAGGGTTCATTCCCTTATTGCTTCCCCGAAGGTCGATACAAATAATTTCCTTCTCATAGGGCTATGATCCCATAATTATGACTTCCTATGTAGTGTTTTTCAATCCTGCAAGGGTCCTGAAGTAGGATCCTCTATTAATTCTTCATTCCCAAGGCATAGTCTTCAGTATTGATGTGACCAAATTAATAGGGTGCCAATCCTCTACATATATGGTAAATCCCAAGGTAGTTGTTGGTATCACTCCATATCCATGGATGTGATCTGCATTTGTGGTATAATATTCTCTTCAGATCTATCAGTGTATCTCTCTCATGAAGGTTCGTGATGAATTGTACTACTCAGACGAACATCATTAGAGATATCTAAATCAAATGTGTGCTCTCTCAGATGAGTTCATTGTGGAATCTTTCAACTAATTTACTATTGTTGGATATAGTGGTTATAACATACCTCTATACTGCATGTTGTGGGATGTGTATATATAGATATTATTGTTATATGTGATGTACACATACACTATGTAGATCTGTATGTATCATTCATTGTGTATTTATTTTTGGTTTTGGCACAACCTACTGTGTATTTTTATACTCATCCATGCACATGGTTTTCATGCCTGTGTATTGTCTTGTGGGGATGAGCATCCTTTTGACAGAGTCCTAGGTGAGTCGGGACTAGATAGTACCTTCTTAGATCAGATAGTTTGAGGTGTGTTCCTACAGCTATAGACAGTAGTCCCAGGGCCTTATTTTTATGTTTTGGACTTGCTGTTGAAGAATTATTTTTTGTGGTATGGTATTCTAGCCCAATTTACTTTACTGTAGTTTACTTTCATGTCATACTCTGGTTGGTATATAGAGGTATGCATGCATTTGGATCTTAGTGGTTTTTTACATTTCATTATTTTGTGGGGTTAGAGATGTGTGTGTGCATACTTTTACATAAGAAATACCACCCATTTTAGTGAGATGATGCTCGTTTCTATTCTCATACTCTTGACTTATTAGAGGCGGTCTTGGGGAGCTGTGGCATGGACCCCACTAGGACGAGTCGTGATAGAGTTGTATCAGGGAAGGTCAGTTATAATTTAGGACAACGAGTATGTGAGATAGGTTTGTGGAAACTATTTATGATGTTTAGAGTTTGGATTTAAAGCTAAGGACACCAATTTTGTTGAGAAATATAATGTATCCATGCATCAGGACTCTTATAAAACACTTTTTGACTCAGTACATGAGATCACTAGTTGTATGGAAAAAATGGTCAATAAAAAAAGGTCTGGGTTGTGGTTCCATATCCTTCTGGATTTGGATATCCAGATATAATCATTAACCATTGTACATATGGTATTCTTACAGGATTCCACCCAGACGTATACTAGCTAGGATTATAAAACTCAATCATGATGATAGACCCCTTAGTGACGAGGTGTCGATACAGTGACCAGTTCTCCACTTGTTACATCCATGTGGTGCACCAGCCAAACCAACACCTATGGAGTAGCACATTGTAACCGTAGTAATATTAGATGAGGAGTGCAGGTTGAGTGTTTCCTAACTCCTGAAAGACTTTTGTTTCACATAATGGTAACTTATATAATTTATGTTGTCAATTAATCGAACGAAACATAATTCTTATAAAATAATAATATGATGCAATGGAGTAAAGAACACGATACAGAAACAAGGAGTTTTATTCAAATAAGAACACTGTAGTGTTTACAACAAACTAAGATTAATAAGGGAAATTAATCTAACCAAATATACCAATTAAAATCCCTATTAAGATTACAGGAAGGCCACTCAAAACAACGAGAACCTCGACAAGATGATAGGGGTGCTTAGTATCCATCATAACGAACATAAGAATGGTTGAAGCCACCGCAGCCACACTAAGCACCAAATGTACAACGCAAACCATTTCCTTCAATCAACTTGAGTTTTAGGACACCCTAAGTCCTAGATTTATAAGATACTAATGTGACATTTCCATGGGAATCCATGGAACTCCAATGACTATAAATATATCTGTTGGCCTCATTGAAGTTCAAATGAAGTATCTATTGCAGTTTTTGTCTAATGATCTTTAGTGTTTAATTAAATGTATATAGTTATAATTTAACGAGAGTTTCTTGTAAATAATAACAAAAAAATTATATTGTGTAATTTAGACATACAGTTTAAAATAATTATTTTATTCTTTCTGAATTATTAATTAATAGAATATTTTTAATAATAAATATGAATAACACTAATTTATTGCTTTTTTCAAATATGGTATATATATATATAAGAATATTATAATTATATAAAACTAATACTATAATTTTATATATATCGTCAAGATTTATTACATGGAAATATTTTTAACGTTGTTTCTTATGCGATCTAATATTGAATCTATTATATGAATAATTACAAGAGTTTTATATATTTTTTAAAAAATATGATATGTATGTACTCTAAACATGCAGAAAATTAATTTATATATATATATATGGTATTTATTCATAATTATTAGATTATACATTTTTTTATTATACTTCAATAACATTATTAATATTTTGAAATTTGTTTAATAAAATTTTAAATGTATAACCATTTTTAATAGAATGATTAAAATTTCACATATATGAATGATATTTAATAAAAAAATATTGTTATTTTAAATAATATATGTTTGTAATATTAAATTTTTACAAATATTTTGATAAAAAATATAAAAATTATTTTCAATGTAATAGATTTTCAATTATTAATTTAATATATAATGTATATGTATATAACATGAAATATATATATGAGTTTAAGAAAAATAAAATAAAAATCATTACCTCTTTAAAATTAATGATAAATTGATTTTAATGGAATACTAGTTTTATAAAACTTTTGACTTTGAAAATTATGGATAATATAATATATGGTAGTAAGAATATAAAATATAATTAAATTTTAATGATATAAATGTAACAATATTATAATAATATAATAGTTTGATTAATGGAAAAAAATGGAATCCCGGATTGGGGATTAGGCGCCATACTGACCAAAAAAAATATAAAATAATAAAAAGAGGGGATAATCATACAAAATAAGTAATATAAAAAAACAAAATAAATCCCGTGAAGGGATTTTTGAATCCCGCAAGAACCAACTCGGGAGTGGGGGGTGCATCGCACTCCAGGTACAGGCTGCATGGGGTCCAGTCTTCGGGTTTCCGCGCTCTTGGGTTTCAGTAGGTCAGGTGAGCACGAGGCGATGGAGAGGGAGAGTCGAGTGACGTCTAGCGCTGGGGATCTCGAGCAGGTCGGGGAGAATCATGCTAGGGAGTCCTCAGTAGGGTCTGATGTTGAGAACTTTGAGCAGGAGGCCGGTAGGGTTCTAGTAGGTAGGTTCATCCGTGAGGTGCCATCGTGTTCATGGAGCAGGAGGCGCCGCCCAACCATGGTGAACTGTGGATGACCGAGTGGTTCCAGTGGTGATCATGAGAACGGGGTCTGGGGAGATTCATTTCAAACCAGAAGAACCGGGTTGAGGTTGTGCTTCATCAACATCCAGTTATGGTTTTGTTTTTTTATTTCCGAACATATCAGGGTAGGTAATCCATTTCGGATTTAAGTTCTGTCTTTCTCAATTCATTGGTGGACTAAGGATCAATTATTTATGTTGAAGCTTTTTGAATGGATTTAGTCCATTTATGTCCTCTCTAGTTTCATTTTATATTCATACGTCATTGTTTTATAGATAATGAATTTTTTCCGCTTGGATTGGTCTGTCCGTTTTAGTTATGTCACAATATAAATATATATAAGAATTTATGTTTATTATAATTTTCTAAAGAAGATATTGATTTATAAGTACTATATAGGATATTGTAAATTTACGAGGGCTACTGCTCACCATCAGAATTCTTCACTCTAATAAGGTCCTACACATGCATTTGGGGTTCTTCCATACCCAACCTGAGCACTACAACCCCTTCGTGAATTTGAGTCTTGTTACAAGGAAATTGGCATATAAAAAAGGTAAGGGTTTATCTTTGTCTTGCATTAGATATGTAAATAAATATATACTCGGGAAGTAAAAAACTTATATCCAAACACTTATGTTTATATATATATGGATATATATATAGTATAAATTAGGATTGTAGGTGAGTAAAATTTGTCTTACATGCTCTGGTTTTATTTTGTGCATTTATATATATATATGTATATATAAACGTGTAAAAAAATATACCACACCTTATGGTTTGAGTTTAATTGCTTCTTTAAGAGGTGCAGGATCTTGATTTTATGGGGTATTAATGGACCCCAACTACGGACACCCCATGGAAATTTATTTATGCCTGAATGATATATTTTGTTGTATATATATGTGTGTACATAAAATATATTGGTCTGATATACACGACATACGGTTTTTCATAAACACCATATACCCAGGTTAAAGAATTATAAGTTTGAGTTTTAAATTAATAAGGAACTAAAATGGTTGGAGTCACCTTGTGCAGGTGGGGTCTTATATCTATTGATGTATGTTTTTATACGAAAACAACATAAATTAAATTCGGTTTTCAAATAGAATTTAATAATTTTTCCCTAATAATTATATCCATGTTTTTGATAATTTTCAGGTGTTAATGTAACTTCAATTGAGAACCTTGCCTATACATGTGGCGTGTAGTTCTTTTATTCTATGTGCTTAGTTCACAAATATATAATTTTGAATCATGTGGCTTTATGTTCATAATAATTCATTACTCTTCACTTTTATAGAAATTTGATAACGTTTAATGGTTGAGTCATATACATTTGTGTAGTAAAAAAGGGATAAATTAAAACAAATGATTGAAATAGTGTAGGTTTAGTCAACTACATGAAAAGATATGTTTTCCTATTTATTTATTATGTTAAGTTTATCTTTTTATTTAATCATTGATGCTCTTGATTAATATGGTTTTGGAATTGTTTATTTTAAGCAATCAAAAATGGTATTTCATGAGGGTATGCACCTATAAGTTGTAATAATAATCTGAGTTAACCTGGCCTAAGTAAATTTCCGTGGTTAATGTATGATTTTTATATATTTTATTCAATATATGAATTACATAAAAAAATGAGGTGCTACAAAACAATTGGCCTTATATGCTATGTAATATATGGAATGAAAATTTAATAAGATGACAATTTATCAGTGCATGTTTTGCATACAAATGACATATGTCATATTTCTAAAACTAGTAATTTAAAACAATAAATATCTATTTTTATAAATAAAGGATTATGAAAATTAAGGAACTATTATTTTAAGTTGTAACCCTATACATTCATTACTTGGGTGTTTTAAATCAATATCACATGATGAAATAAAGTTTTCTATATTATGCATGTCTCTGAGAAAGTTATTACCCAAATGATAACTGACACATTCTAATTTTAGCACAACGTCATTTCCATTTATCAACACATGAATTGAGAATGAATAATGAGCATGTATTTTGATGCATTAAAAGATTATTACCATGGAGGAGTTGTAAAATTATTGTTTTATGTGATAATCAAACAATCTATTATTAATAATGTATAAGACAAGAATCTAATTATTCAAGGTGGTATGGGACTCTTTGAATAATGGGAATTATGAAACCAAGTAATATGTGTACTGGAAATGATAAGTAATTAATTAGTCAAAGTGTTATGTGTACTATTATTTAGAGATGTGAGGAATGCATTAGACATAGTATTTTCCTGGGTGGGGACCGGTAAATATAAGACCTCTGGGTTGGGGTCCGGTTATAGCAGACCTTCAGGGCTGGAGTCCGGTTATAGAGGATCTCCTGGTTGGGGTCTGGTTACAGTTAACCCCTAGGTCTTGGCACGTGGCCTTGACACGGTCCGATATATGCACTTCTCTCATTATGATTATGTAATTTAATTAACCAGAAAAATTTCACCTGGTAGAATACTTGGTTAAAGAGGTTATGATTATGAGATTCAGAAGAAGTATAAGTATGGAATTTTATTTATGCAATATTTATAGATTTTTTAGCCAGTGTATGATACACAAGTGTAAAAGATGGAATTTATGTTTTTATATTTAAGCACAACTCTTATTTATGAATCACTTTTATCTATTAAACTTGTACTTTAAATTCAACATAAGATGTATTTTATTTTTTGTTCCTGAATGATAATTTCCTTAATTGAACTATAATAATGTTAGCATTGTAAACTTTTATCTCTTAGAATCGTTGACATAGGTTAATGGTTGTTTTACAGATATTTTAAGAAAATGTTTTATGGAATTATTAAAGAATTATTTCAAAAGTTATTTTGGGTATAGTATGCTATTTTTCATAAAAACCCTTACTGGGCATTCTTTTTCTCACCCTACTTTTTTGATGAAAATTTTTAGGTATCAGTCATGTCTTTAATGAAGTTTCAGAATGCAGAAGGTTTCCCAAAACCTGAACGTCACGATCCTCTGTAGCATGGGACATTATGTGATATCTTTAATGAATGTAATGTAATAATTATCGAACATCATGTCTCATGGGCATCGGCTTCAGGCACTCGGGGGACGGGTCCTCATAGTTGGTATCAGAGGATAGTTTCAGAACATTCTGGATAACCAAGTAAAAAATATATAGATATGACTGAACCTTACTAAGTGATTTTATTATAACATTCATTTTCCAGATGAAAATGTGGATACCAATCTACTATCACTCCTCGCTGAGTCCCTAGAGACCATTGTGTCATTATCCAGCCGAGAAAATTTTCTTAACTATGCTGATATCTGCATGACGTGTAAAAACTTGTATGATGTGTCAAACTCACCTCAGGTGCTTTTTCTACACTGGTGGATGGGATTTGATTACCTTCTTATGATTATGACCCAATTCCCCTCATACATATGTCGGATAAGGTACCATGATGGACTTTTTTGAGTGTTCACGGCAGGTGAGGACGTTGGATTTATGGCCCTTGGCACTTTTCAAGAAGTTGCTGCTTCTAGAGAACTCCGAGCAGCATATATTTTTTAAATCTTGAACTACGACATATGGGGCCAGTTGTTGGTCTTTGGAATGTTAAAAGATGAATCCACCTGACTTTATATTATGAAAAAAGTTTATTTTGATGTCTCCCAAATTCATACCCCTCATGCCACACTCAGGATACGTCACAGGTGTCTCCATGAGTTTAACCCATAATGATCAGCATGTATTTGGTTTGAGTAGATATGGAGTTTTACTTTTCTATGTAGAGTTTGGGTAGTATATCAATAGGGAAACTCAAGCACTGATTTTTAGTAATAAACTTATGTTTTATTGAAATATTATTTCCCATTCCTCTATTTACTTTATCTTTACTTTCAATGTAAATTCTCATGATCAGGTTTTCAGATGGCTTGACGAATAGATATCTCATCTCAAACCAATGAGGTATTGGAGGATATCTTTATCAGAACTTACACTGTGGACTATCCTTCTTTCCTCAACCTGTGAGGATCTTGTTAACACATGTTTTTCTTGTCTAACATCCTTGAGATCCTTCATTCAAGTCACGAGAATGACTGTGTATTCCACTCTATCATCATTACCCAACTTCCCTGTTATAGGAAAAGGGGGAGATACTTCGAGGGTCATTTTTAGTGTTTCACCCTGGCACAGAATTTTTCTTCCAGAGCATATTTCCTAATGTCTTCCCAAGATGGGAAACTCAAAGCAGCCTTTATGTTCCAGATCCTAAACCTCATTCTGTTTAACCGCATCACTCCAATCTAATATCTCAAGTGTAATGTAGTCTGGCGAGGCATCGGAGAATATGTCCATTCTGAAATCTCTGAACATTGTACCGCTCGAGCCTCCCTATGGAAGACTGAGTGTAGAATGTATATTCCATATTTCAAAAAGTACTGCTCGAGGTGTATCTGGTCCAGTGAAGTGGAGGAACTAAATAAAAATATGGGTATTCCATTAACCGAGCCGAATCTCTAGTTTGGGTGATGATAATCCTTTGAGAATTTCATTTTTTGTTTATGAATAGAATTGCGAGGATGCAATTCTTTGTAAGGGGGGATAATGTAATGCCCTAAAGACTTGTGTTTCACATAATGGTAACTTATATAATTTATGTTTTCAATTGATTAAAAGAATCATATTTCCTATAAAATAATAATATGATGCAATGGAGTAAAGCACACGAAACATACATAAAGAGTTTTATTCAAAAAAAAACACCGTAGTGTTTACAAAAAACTGAGATTAATAAGGCAAATTAAGAAAACCAAAGATTACAAACAAAAACCCAATTAAGATTAAAAGAAGACCACTCAGAAAAACGATATCCCTGAGAATATGATAAGGGTCCTTAGTATCCATCATAATGAACATAAGAATGGCAGAAGCCACTACAGCCACACTAAGCACCAAAGGTATAATGCGAACCATTTCCTTCAATCAAATTGAGTTTTAGGACACCCTATGTCCTGGATTTATATGATACTAATGTGACCGTTGCCTTGGGAAACCATGGAACTCCAACGGCTATAAATATATCTGTTGGCCTCATTGAAGTTAAAATTATGTAACCGTTGGAGTTTTTGTCTAAGGATATTCAGTGTTTAATTAAATGTTTATAGTTAGAATTTAATGATAGTTTCTTCTAAATATAAAGAGAAAATTTATATTCTGTAATTTAGACGTACAGTTTAAAATAATTATTTTATTCTCTCTAAATTTATAATTAATAGAATATTTTAAATAATAAATATGAATACCACTAATTTATTTCTTGGTTTTCAAATATGATATATATAAGCATATTATAATTATATAAAACTAATTCTATAATTTTATATATATCATTGAGATTTATCGTGTGGAAATATTTTTAATTGCATTTCTTATGTGATCTACTATTGAATCTATTATATGAATAATTACATATGTTTTATATGTTTTTTCAAAAATATGATATGTATGTACTGTAAACTTGTAGACAATTAATTAATATATATATGGGATTTATGGATAATTATTAGATTGTAAATTTTTCATTAAAGTTCCATAACATTATTAATATTTGAATTTTTTAATAAAATTATAAATGTATAACAATTTTAATGGAATGATTGAAATTTCACATATATGAATGAGATTTTAATAAAAAATATTATTGTTATTTAAAATAATATATGTGTGTAATATTAACTTTTTATAAATATATTTTTACCAAATATAACAATTATTTTCAATGTAATACCTTTTCAATTACTAATTTAATTTATAATGTATATGTATAAAATATGAAATATATATGAGTTTAATAATAATAAAAGAAAAATAATTACCTCTTTAAATGTAATTATAAAATGATTCCAATATAATATTAGTTTTATAAAACTGTTGACTTTGAAAATTAGTGATAATATAATATATGGTCGTAGGAATATAAAATATAATTAAATAGTAATGACATAAATGTAACAATATTATAATAATATAATAGTTTGATTAAAAGAAAAAAATGGAATCCCAGATTGGGGATTAGGCGCCAAACAGACAAAAAAAATATAAAACAATAAAAAGAGGGGATAATCGGACAAAAGAAGTAATATAAAAAAACCAAAGAAATCCCATGAAGGGATTTGTGAATCCCGTGAGAACTACCTTGGGAGTGGGTGGTGGATCACAATCCATGTACAGGTCATGGGGGTCCAATATTCGGGTTTCCGTGCTCTTGGGTTTCAGCAGTTTGGGCGAGCGCGAGGTGATGGAGAGGGAAAGTCAAGCGACGTCCAGCGCTGGGGATCTCGAGCAGGTCAGGGAGTGTCACGCTGGGGAGTCCTCAGCAGGGTTTGATGTTGCGGACGTCGAACTGGAGGCCGCTAGGGTTTCATCATGTGGGTTCATCTGTGAGGCGCTGTCGGGTTCAAGGAGCAGGAGGCGTGGCCCAACTGTGGTGAACTGTGGATGGCCGAGTGGTTCCAGTGGTGATCCTGTGAACTGGATCTAGGGAGATTCATTTCAAACCAGAAGAACAGGGTTGAGGTTGTGCTTCATCAATGTCTGGTTAGGGTTTCTATTTTTTTCAAAACTACTAGGGTAGTTAATCCATTTCAGATTTAAGTTATATCTCTTTCTGTTCATCGGTGGACTAAGGATCAATTATTTATGTTTAAACATTTTGAATGGATTTGTAGAGTTTATGTCCTCTTCTGTTTCATTTTATATTCATACGTCACTGTATTATAGATAAAGAATTTTGTCTGCTTTGATTGGTCCATCTGT
Organism: Viscum album; assembly: GCA_963277665.1. Lineage (NCBI taxonomy): Eukaryota > Viridiplantae > Streptophyta > Magnoliopsida > Santalales > Viscaceae > Viscum > Viscum album. The sequence continues at coordinate 1,834,365,500 of OY728161.1, read as the reverse complement.
TTTAGTTGGGTCAAAATATAAATATATATACAAATATATGTTTATTATAATTCTCTCAACATGTTATAGATATATAAGTATTATATAAGAGATTATAAAGAGATGGGTGCTACTACTCGCCATCAGAATTCTTCACTCTAATAAGGTCATGCTCATGCATTTGGGGTTCTTCCATACCCAACCTGAGCGCTATGACCCCTTCGTGAATCTGAGTCTTGTTACAAGGCAATTGGCATATAAAAAAAGGTAAGGGTTTAGCTTTGTCTTTCTTTAGATATGTATATACATATATACTTGCGAACGAAAAACCATATATCCAATCACTTTTGTTTATATAAATATGGATATATATATATATAGTATAAATAAGGTTTTCAAGGGATTAAAATTTGTCTTTCATTCTCTGGTTTTAAGTTGTGGGTTTATATATATATATATATATATATATATATACGTGTAATCAAATTTACCTCACCTTATTGTTTGAGTTTAATTGCTTCTTTAAGAGTTACAAGATCTTGAGTTTATGGGGTATTAATGGACCCAATGTACAGATTCCCCATGAAAATTTATTTATGCCTTAATGATATAATCGGTTGTATATATATATGTGTGTACATAAAATATATAGGACTAATATACACGACCTACGGTTTTTCATAAATTTCATATACCTAGGTTAAAGAATTATAATTTTGAGTCTGAAATTAATAAGCAACTAAAATTGTTGGAGTCACCTTGTGCAAGAGGATCTTACATCTAATGATGTATGTTTTTATATGAAAACTACATAAATTAAATGCGGTTTTAAAAGAGAATTTAACAATTTTACCCTAATAATTTAATCCATGTCTTTGATAATTTTCAAGTGTTAAATTAACTTCAAATGAGAACCTTGTGTATACATGTGGTGTGTAATTGTTTCATTTTATGTGATTAGTTCACGAATATATATTCTGAAAGCTTTTGTCTTTATGTTTATAAGAATTCATTACTCTTCACTTTTATAGAAATTTGATATCATTAAATGGTTGAGTCATATACATTATTGTAGTAAACAAGGGCTTAATTAAAACAAATGATTGAAATAGTGTAGTTTTAGTAAAAAACATGAAATGATATTTTTGCCTCTTTAGTTATTATGTTAAGTTTATCTTTTTATTTAATCATGGATGATCTTGATCAATATGGTTCTGGACTTGGTTATTTTAAGCAATCAAAAATGGTATTTAATGAGTGTATGCACCTATAATTTGTATAATAATCTGATTTAACTAGGCCTATATAAATTTGGGTGGTTAATGTATGATTTTGATGTATTTAATTCCATATATGCATTACATAAAATAAATGATGTGCTGCAAAACAATTTGCCTTATATTATATCCAATATAAGTCATGACCATTTAATATGACCACAAATTATCAGCGCATGTTTTGCATACAAATGACATCTGTCTTATTTTTAAAACTATTCATTTAAAAAAATAAATATCTATTTCCATAAATCAAGGTTTATAAAAATTATCGAACTATTATTTTAAGTGGTAACCTTATCTATTCATTACTTGGATATTTTAAATCAATATCAAATGTGCAAATAACATTTTCTATATTATGCATGTCACTGAGAAAGCTATTACCTAATTGATAACTAACACATTCTAATTTTAGTCCAACATCATTTTCATTTATCAACACATGAATTGGGCATGAATAATGAGCATGTATTTTAATGAATTAAAATTTTATTACCATGGAACAGTTGTAAAATTATTGTTTTATGTGATAATCAAACAATATATTATTACTAATGTATGAGACAAGCATTTAATTATTCAAGTTGGTATGGGACACTTTAAATAATGTGAATTATGAAATCAAGTAATAAGTGTACTAGGAATGATATGTAATTAATAAATCAAATTGGTACGTGAACTTTGATTTAGAGATGTGAGGAATGCATTGGACCTAGTATGTTCTGGGGTGGGGACCGGTAAAAGTAATCTCTCGAGGTTGGGGTCTAGTTACAGCAGACCTTCCGTGTTAGAGTCCGGTTATAGAGGCTCTCCGGGTTGGGGTTCGGTTACAGTTAACCCCTAGGTCTTGGCACGAGGCCTTGACACAGTCTGAGATTTTCACTTCCTTCATTATGATTATGTAATTTAATTAACTAGAAAAATTTCACCTGATATAATACATGGTTAAAGAGATTATGATTATGAGATTCAGAAGAAGTATAAGCATGGAATTATATTTATGAAATATTCAGAGATTTTATAGCAAGTGTATGCTACACATGTGTAAATATGGAATTTATGTTTTTATATTTAAGCACAAATCTGATTTATGCAATACTTTTAGCATTTAATATTGTACTTTCAATTCAACATAAGATGTTTTTTTTGTTTTTCCTGAATGAGAATTTCTTTAATTGAACTAAATTAATGTTAGAATTTTACACTTTTATCTCTTAGAACAGTTGACATAGGTTAATTTTTTCTTTACAGATATTTTAAGAAAATGTTTTATTGAATTTTTAAAGAATGATTTCAAAATTTATTTTGGGTATAGATTGATATTTTTTCAAAAACCCCTTACGGGGCATTCTTTTACTCACCCTATGTTTTTGATAAAAATTTTAAGGTATCAGTCATGTCTTCAATGATGTTTCAGAATGCAGCTGGTTTCCCAGAACATGAACCTAACGATCCTCTGTAGCACAGGACATGATGTGATATCTGTAATGAATGTAATTTAATAATTAAAGTACATCATGTCTCATGAGCACCGACTCTGGGAACTCGGGGGCCGGGTCCTCACAGTTGGTATGAGAGGATAGGTTCATACAATTTTGGAAAACCAGGTAATAAAAACATAAAGCTATGAATGAACCTTAATAAGTGATTTTATTATAACATTCAGATGGCAGATGAAAATGTGCCTACCTATCTACTATCACTCCTCACTGAGGCCCTAAAGACCATTGTGTCTTTAGCTAGATGAGAAAAGTTTCTTGACTATGATCATATCTGCATGACATGCAAACATCTATATGATGTGTCAAACTCGCCTCAGGTACTTCAGATACACCGGGGGTTAGTATTCGATTACCTAATTAGGATGATGACCCAATTCCCCTCCTATATACATTAGGGAAGGTACCATGAGGTACTTTTTTGAGTGTTCATGGTCGTTGAGGATTTTGGATTCATGGCCCTTGACACTTTTCAAGAATCTGCTGCTGCCGGAGACCTCAAAGATGCCTATCTTTGTCTAATCTTAAACTACGGCATCTGGGGCCAATTGATGGACTTCGGAATGTTAAAAGATGAGTCCACCTGACTGTCCAGTTGGAAACAAGTGTATTTTGATGTCTCTCAACTTCATACCCCTCATGCCTCACTTAGGTGATTTCATAGGTGTCTCTATGAGTTTAACCCGTAATGCTTAGCCTGTGTCTGGTTTGAGGAGATAGGGACTTTCTCTTCTCTGTGTGGAGTTTGTGTAGTAGATCATTAGGGGAACTCCGGAACTGATGTTTAGTAATAATCATTTGTTTTATTGAAATATTATCTTTCCCATTCCTATATTTACTTTATTTGAACTTTCAAATTAAATTCTCACGAACATGTTTTCATATGGTAGACGAGCATATATCTCATCTCTACCTGATGAGATATGTGAGGATATCTTAATCAGAACATGCACTGTGGACTATCCTTCTTTCATCAACCTGTCAGGATCGTGTCAACGCATGTTTGGCTTGTCTAATAGCCCAGATATCCTTCATTCTTGTCAAGAGAATGACCATGTCTTCCACTCCATCGCCATTACCCAACTTCCGTGTTATAGGCAAAGGGGGAGATAATTCGAAGGTCTTTTTCAGTGTTTCACCCTGGCACAGAATGTTTCTTCCAGAGCAAGTTTCCTAGTGGCTGCCCAAGATGGGAACCTCAAAGCAGCCTTTATGTTCTAGATCCTAAACCATAGTCTGTTTAACCGCATCATTCCAATCGAATATCCCAAGCGGAATGTAGTCGAGCGAGGCATTAGAGAATATGTCCATTCAGACATCACTGAACATTATACCGCTCGAGCGTCCTTATGGAAGCCTGACTGTAGAATGCATACACCAAAGTTCAAAAACTACTACTCGAGGTGTATCTGGGCCAGTGAAGCAGAGTAACTAAATACCAATTTGGGTATTCCGTTAACTGAGCCGAATCTCCCATTTTTGTGATGATAATCGTCTGAGAATTTCTTTTCTAGTTTATGAATAGAATTGCGAGGATACAATTCTTTGTAGGGAAGAATAATGTAACGCCCCAAAGCCTTATGTTTCACATAATGTTAACATATATAATTTATGTTGTCTATATATCGAATGAAACTAATTTCTTATAAAATAATAATATGATGCAATGGAGTAAAGCACGTGAAACAAATCGAAGGAGTTTTATTCAAATAAGAACACCGCCGTGTTTACAAAAAACCGAGATTTACAAGGGAAATTAAGCTAACAAAAGATACCAATTAAAACCCCCATAAATATTACAGGAAGACAACTCAAAACAACGAGAACCCTAAGAAGACAATAGGGGACCTTAGTATCCATAATAATGAACATAAGAATGACCAAAGACATCGCAGCCACACTAACCACCAAAGGTATAATGTGAACCATTTCCTTCAATCAACTTGAGTTGTAGGACACCCTATGTCCTTGATTTATAAGATACTAATGTGACCTTTACCATGGGAAACCATGGAACTCTAATGGATATAAATATAACTTTTGGCCTCATTGAAGTTCAAATGAATTAACCATTGGAGTTTTTGTCTAATGATCTTCAGTGTTTAATTAAATGTATATCGTTATAATTTAACGATAGTTTCTTGTAAATAAGAACAGAAAATTTATACTATATAATTGAGACGTACAGTTTAAAATAATTATTTTATTCTTTCTGAATTATTAATTAATAGAATATTTTTATTAATAAATATGAATACTACTACTTTATTGATTCTTTTTCAAATATGGTATATATATAAGAATATTATAATTATATAAAACTAATACTATAATTTTATATATATCATTGTGATTTATTGCGTGGAAATATTTTTAATGCCATTTCTTATGCGATCTAATATAGAATCTATTATATGAATAATTACATGAGTTTTATATAATTTTTCGAAAATATTATATGTATGTACTCTAAACTTCAATATAATTAATTAATATACATATGGGATTTATGCATAATTATTAAATCATAAATTTTCTATTAAAGATCCATAACATTATTAATATTTTGAAATTTGTTTTATAAAATTATAAATGTATAACCATTTTTAATAGAATGATCAAAATTTTACATATATGAATGATCTTTTAATAAAATAATTATTGTTATTTTAAATAATATATGTGTGTAATATTAACTTTTTACAAATATTTTGTAACCAAATATAACAATTATTATCAATGTAATAAATATTCAATTATTAATTTAATTTATAACGTATGTGTATAAAACATTCAATATATAGGAGTATAATAATAATAAAAGAAAAATAATTACCTCTTTAAAAGTAATGATAAAATGATTTTAATGGAATAATTGTTTTATAAATCTTTTGACTTTTAAAATTAGTGATAATATAATATATGGTAGTAAGAATATAAAATATAATTAAATAGTAATGATATAAATGTAACAATATAATAATAATATAATAGTTTGATTAATGAAAAAAAGGAATCTCGGATTTGGGATTGGGCGCCAAACGGACCAAAAAAATAAAACAATAAAAAAGGGGATAATCGGACAAAAGAAGTAATATAAAAAAAACAAAAGAAATCCCGTGAAGGGATTTTTGAATCCCGCGAGAACCACCTCGGGAGTGGGGGGTGTGTCGCAATCCCGATACATGACGTGGGGGGTCCAGGCTTGGGGATTTCGTGCTCTTGGGTTTCATTAGGCCGAGCGATCACAAGGCGATGGAGAGGGAGAGTCGAGCGACGTCCGATGCAGGGGATATCGAGCCGGCCAGGGAGCGTTGCGCTAGGGAGTCCTCAACGGTGTCTGATGTTGCGGACGTCAAGCAGGAGGCCGGAAGGGTTTCAGCATGCGGGTTCATCCATGAGGCACTGTCGGGTTCAAGGAGTAGGAGGCGCGATGGCTGTGTGGTTCCAGAGGTGATCATGCGAACCGGGTCCAGGGAGCTTCGTTTCAAATCATAAGAACTGGGTTGAGGTTGTGCTTCATCAACATCTGGTTAGGGCTTCATTTTTTTTATTTCTAAACCTAGCAGGGTAGGTAATACATTTTAGATTTAATTTCTGTCTTTATCTGTTCATCGGTGGACTAAGGATCAATTATTTCTATTTATACTTTTTGAATTGATTTAGTCTGTTTATGCCCTCTTCAATTTTATTTTATATTCATACGTCATTGTTTTATAGATAATGAATTTTGTCCGCTTTGATTGTTCCATCCATTTAAGTTAGGTCACAATATAAATATATATACAAATATATGTTTATTATAATTATCTCAATAAGTTAAGGAAATATTAGTACAATATAAAATATTTTAAAGGGATGTGGGATACTACTCACCATTAGAATTCTTCTCTATAATAAGGTCATGCACACGCGCTTGGGGTTCTTCCATACCCAACCAAAGCAGTACAACCACTTCGTCAATATGAGTCTTGTTACAAGGAAATTGGCATATAAAAAAAGGTAAGTCTTTAGCTTTTTCTTGCTTTAGATATGTATATACATATATACACGTGAAGGAAAAACCTTAAATCCAATTACTTATGTATATATATATATTGATATATATATATATATATATATATATAGTATAAATATGGTTTTCAGGGGAGTAAAATTGATCTTGCATGCTCTGGTTTTAGTTTTTGCGTTTATATATATATATATATAAACGTGTAAACAAATATACCTCACTTTTTGGTTTGAGTTTAATTTCTTATTTACGAGTTGTAAGATGTTGATTTTATGGGGTATTAGTGGACCCCAATTACGGACTCCCCATGCAAATTTATTTACGCCTTAATGATATAATCAGTTGTATATATATATATTTGTGTGTGTGTGCCTAAAATATATATGTCTAATATAAACGACCTATGGTTTTGCATAAACATCATATACCAAGGTTAAAGAATTCTATGTTTGAGTTTTAAATTAATAAGGAACTAAAATGGTTGGAGTCACCTTGTGCAAGAGGATAGTTAATCTAATTATGTATGTTTTTATATAAAAACAAAATAAATTAAATGTGGTTTTAAAAGAGAATTTAATAATTGTACCCTAATAATTAAATCCATGTTTTTGATAATTTGCAAGCATGAAAGTAACTTTGAATGAGAACCTTGAATATACATGTGGCGTGTAACTCTTTAATTTTATGTGCTTAGTTCACAAATATAGATTTTCGAAGCTTGTGGCTTTATGTTAATAAGAATCAATTACTCTTCACTTTTATAGAAATTTGATAATGTTAAAAGGTTGAGTCATATAAATTTGTGTGTTAAAAAAGGATTAAATAAAACAAATGATTGAAATAGTGTAGGTTTAATAAACTGTATGAAATGATATGTTTGCCTCTTTATTTTTTATGTTAACTTTATCTTTTTATTTAATCATGGATGCTCTTTATTAATATGGTTCTGGACTTGGTTATTTTAAGCAATAAAAAATGGTATTTCATGAGTGTATGCACCTATAAGTTGTAATAATAATCTAAGTTAACTTGGCCTAAATAAATTTCGGTGGTTAATGTATGATTTTGATATATTTAATTCCATATATGCATTACATAAAACAAATGATGTACTTCAAACAATTGTCTTTATATGCTATGCAAAATACGACATGACCATTTAATAAGACAACAATTTATCAGCGCTTGTTTTGTGTACAAATGGCATCTGTCTTATTTTATAAACAAGTCATTTAAAAAAAACATATCTATTTCCAAAAACCAAGGATTATGAAAATTAAGGAATTATTATTTTAATTGGTATCCTCATCCATTCATTACATGGGTGTTTTAAATCAATATCACATGTTAAAATAACTTTTTCTATATTATTCATGTCGCTGAGAATGTTATTACCTAAATGATAACTGACACATTATAATATTAGTCCAATGTCATTTCCATTTATCAGCACATGAATTGAGCATGAATAATGAGAATTTATTTTAATGCATTAATAGTTTATTACCATGGAAGAGTTGTAAAATTATTGTTTTTTGTGATAATCAAAAAATCTATTATTAATAATGTATGAGACAAGAATTTAATTATTTTAATGCATTAATAGTTTATTACCATGGAAGAGTTGTAAAATTATTGTTTTTTGTGATAATCAAAAAATCTATTATTAATAATGTATGAGACAAGAATTTAATTATTCAAGGTGGTATGAGACACTTTGAATAATAAAAATTATGAAACCAAGTAATATGTGTGCTGGGAATGATAAGTAATTAATAAATCAATATGGTATGTGCACTTTGATTTAGAGATGTTAGGAATGCATTGGACCTGGTATGTTCCGGGGCGGGGACTGGTAAAAGTAAGCACTTTGGGTTGGGGTCCAGTTACAGCATACCATCCGGGTTGGAGTCTTATTACAGAGGCTCTCCGGGTTGGGGTCTGGTTACATTACACCCCTAGGTCTTGGCACAAGGCCTTGACACTGTCCAATATATGCACTTCCATCATTATGATTTATTAATTTAATTAACCAGAAAAATTTATTCTCGTAGAATACTTGGTTAAAAAGCGTAAGAGATTCAGAAGAAGTATAAGTATGGCATTTTATTTGTGAAATATTCAGAGATTTTATAGCCATTGTATGTTACACAAGTGTAAAACATGGAATTGATGTTTTTATATTTAATCGGAACGCTAATTTATATAAAACCTTTAGCTATTAGTCTTGTACTTGCAATTCAATATAAGATGACTTTTGTTTCTTTTTCCTGAATGCACATTTACTTAATTGAAATATATAAATGTTAGAATTATACACTTTTATCTCTTAGAATAGTTGACATAGGTTAATGTTTGTTTTAGAGATCTTTTAATAAAATGTTGTATGGAATTTTTAATGAATGGTTTCAAAAGTTATTTTTGGTATAGTATGCTATTTTTTTAAAACCCCTTACTGGAATTCTTTTGATCACCCTATGTTTTTTATGAAAATTTTCAGGTATCAGTCATGTCTTCAATGTAGTTTTAGAATGCAGCTGGCTTTCCAGAACCTGAACCTCACGATTCTCTATAGCATGGGACATGTTGTGATATATGTAATGATTGTAATGTAATAATTATGATACATCATGTCTCATGGGAACCAGCTCCGGGCACTCGGGGGACGGGTCCTCACATGTGTATCATGAGTTTCAGAGATAGAGACCCCTCACGTTCCAAGTTGAGCTAGACCCTTAGGCAGATGAGTACTGGATTGAGGTGGTTATCTGAGTATTTCTTCTGGTTAGGGAATCGGCAGATCAGATGGTGGTCTTGGAGGAGATCCTTCTACAAGGATCAATGGGGAGATGGTGGAGTATGACCACCTAGACTCTCAAGGAGACGACTCATTCTTTGGCATATTTCCAGAGTCTCTAAAGAGAGGAATTATCACAATTTAGGCTGATAGTTATGCATATACAAGATATTTTTAAACTCCAACAGAGTAGCATGAAAGTGGCTGATTATTCATCGAGGTTCACCACCATTTCCATGTAATATATTGATATGGTAAGATGTAATATGTTTAATTGTCAAACCTTCTTGTGTGGTTTCTATATAGACATCCAATCCAGTGTCATCCCTCTATGAATTCAAACATATGTGGGGTGCTTAAGTGTGATTTGGTGGTTGAATGATTCCTTGTTTAGATGATACACACAGTGGTAGTTAGTTGTGGATGAGAAAGTGTAGAGATCATAGTAGAAGGGATCCAACATCAGTCTCATGGATCTGGAAATGGGAGATGGTTTATGAGAAGGTACTATGATTGATGATCTACAGTTCAAGGATCACAAGGTGGGTCCATTCATCCTAGGGAGGGGAGGTGCTATTTAGGGGATTATAGGGGACATCTCAATCATGATTTTCCAAGCCACTATGCTACTGAAATTGAGTATGTGGATGGACCACTGAAGTAGAGACAATGAACGATGTAGGAAAATCTACAAGTAGGAATTTGTGGAAGAGGATATGGGAGGGAAGAAGAAGGTGGTTTATGTTTCAACATGCTACCATCACCTCCCCAAGGGTGTCTGTTCTAGGATTAAAGAGCTAGAGGAAATGGGTGGGCATATATACATACAGTTGAGGAATATGAACCATGGGCTTTGGTTTGAGGAACACTCTGTGACCTTTATAAATTATCTATAATACTTTTAGAAACCAGATATACTCAATCCATTCTCACCAAATATCATGTTTGAGACATATGGATTATGATTTCACCTTTAAGTCGACCCTTTTTCTTTAACACTCCTTCTCGAGAAGACTACATGATCACACATTTGTGCCGAATGTGTGACCTGACCCTTGGTGTCAATAATTTTAGATGGAACCACATGGTGGCAGTATTGAGGCCTTTTGAAATCATTCATTGTAAGGATTGTTTATCTACAGTACAGTCCCAGATTGACTATTTTAGGGAAAGGTTTCAATGTGTCCACAATGATAGAATGTGGTTTTCCATTTTTAGTGAAAAGGAAACCCATCCAGCAAAGGATAAAATCATGAACTAGATAGTGTGGCCTATTACTCCTATATTGGATAGCCATAGCCTTGGTGTAGAAGATGTTTTGAGCTTCTAGTTTCTCTCAGTTGTGGATGAGTATGAGGACATCTCCCCTAATGATTTTCTAGGATTAACTCCCCACAAAGAGATAGAATTTTGCAATGATTTAAACCTCATAATGACACTGATATCATTATTATCCTATCAGATAAATCATAATGAGTTTTTCAAGATGAGGGTATAGTTGAAGGACTTTAATTATAAGGTATTTGTGATACCATGTGATTCACCCTATGTGGCCACAGTTTTATTTTCCAATAAGGCAGATGAGAGCATGAGGTTATTTCGGGTCTACTGGTGCTTCATCTAGGTAAACATGAAGATAAGGTATCCACTACTGAGAATTAATGTTGTATTTGATAACCTGAGTGGGGCACATGGTTCTCAGTGGTTGACCTCTAATCAATCTATCAACAGTTGTGAGTATAGGATAAGGATATTCTGAAGATGGATGTCATATATCATTATGATCATGATGAGTACATGGTGACTGTATTTTTCATGATGAACACCACAATATTGTTCTTGGGATTCATGATCTAAATCGTACAGACTTATTTAGACTAGTACATGGTTGTCCTCATAGAAAATATACTTATGTACTCGGATTCTTAGGAGGAGTACCAATGACACATAGGGATGATTTTGTATGTACCATGGGAGCACCATTATTATCAAAGACTCTCAAAGTTCAAATTATGGATTCATGTAGTCCACATTCTATGTAATATAATCTCAGGGGATAAAGTGGTTATGGAACTAACCAAGGTTGACGTAGTGTTAGCATGAGAGCCACCATGGAGTATAATAGAGGTGAAAATATTTCCTAGGATAATTGGATATTATCAGATATTCATACCTAATTTCTCCAAGGTATCAGCACCTATGACCACTTTCTCACAAAAGGGGTAGCCTTTCATGTATACTGAGAAGTTCAAATAGGATTTTCATAAGTTGATAAATAATATGACGATCACTCTGATAATGATATTTTCGAAGATGGGTGTCAAGTATGCAGTGTTCTCGGATTCATCAGGAACTGGGCACGGTTGTGTCATGATGTAGAGGAAAGTGGTGATTTCCTATTTTCACACCATTTGAGGCCACATGAGAATCACTAAACAAGACATGATATTGAGTTAATAGCCATATTCTTCGAATTATAGATGTGGTGACACTACCAGATGGGTGAGCAGTTTATCATCTACTCTGCTCACAGGAGTGTAAATTATATCTTCACTAAGATGTATCTGAACATGAAACAAAGGTGATGATTATAGTTTATCCAGGACTACGACTTTATGATGGTCTATACATATGGGAAGGGGAATATGGTGGATGCTTACCTCAGTATGAGTTCTATTTATCATTTTTTTAATGAGGCATCAGTGTAGTTGGTGTTGTTGAATTTATCCTTAGTGGATAGAGATGGAGTATACTACCTCTAGTAGATAGTTGTTACCCCTAAAATCATAGATCTTGTCAGGGAGGCACTGCTTGGGGATATCGACTAAGAGACTATAGGTTATTAGATATCCACAATTCCTGCCTCTGGTGGGTATTTGAAAGGAGGGGATCATGGTTTCCTTATAAGAGGATGGGAGGTAGTATATGTAGCATTGTATAAGTATGTTCTATGTATGTTTCATGCATACTATTTGTTGATACATCCAACTATGATGAAGGTTTCCTAGGATCATTAACATTATTTTTGGTGTCCAAATACAAAGAACAAAGTTATAGAGTTTCTATCTCAATGACTTACTTTTAAGAAATTGAATACTAAGCTCCAGGTTCCAGAAGATTTTTGTCATCCCCTTGTGTTTCCATAATGAGAGTGGTATAGAATATAGATGGACTTACTTTTGGGTTTACCATGTCTGTTCAGGGTACATGATTCTATTTGGGGGTTCATTGACCATCTAACCAAGTCATCCCACTTCTTAAGTATCCAAGATAAGAGTTAATTATACAGATTGTGATGTCTCTATGTGCAAGAGAGTTTTTGGCTTCATGATATTCCAAAGGATGTTGTTTCAGGTTAGAATTATAATTTGACATCCTGGTAGTTTAAGGGATTAATGTATTTTTTTGAGATCGAATTATAATTGAGCACATCATTTCACTCATAATGAGTGGATATATGGAGAAGATCATTCAGGTACTAGAGGAAATTATATGATCATTCATGTTTGACCTTATCCTTAGTTTGGAGGATCATCTAACACAGGTGGACTTCATGTAAAACAACAATTACCATTACACCATTGGTATGGAACCATTTTTTGATTTCAACAGGCGACCCTACAGATCACCAATTTGTTGGACTGGACCATTAGAGTCCGCAATGATGGTCCTAGAATTGGTGTGAGTTACTACAAATAAGGTACTGATAATATATGAGTGGAGGAGTACTACCTCGAGCTGTTATAAGGCTTATGTTGATAAGAGGTGGCAGACTTGGGAGTTCGATGAAGTAGACCATGTATTCTTATTAGTTTCAACCTGATGAGGATTACAGAGATTTGGTTGGGGTGGAATGTTATCTCTATGGTTTATCAAACATTTTAAAATACTTCATAGAGTTTATTATGTACCATACCTCTTTTCTCTACCTCCACAGTTAGATCAGGTACATGACGTATTCCACATGCCATAGTTAAGGTTGTATGGGCATGGCCCATCACATGTCACCGACTACAGTGAGATGGATATCAATGATGAATATAAATTTTATAAGTACCCAGACGAGATCAATGATCAGTAGAATATCACAATTCATGGTTGAGATATTTGTTTAGTGCATGTTCGGTGGCAGCATGAGAATCTCAAAGAGAGAACTTGGGAGCAGGAGTGTAAGAACCTGGACATACTTTTCAGGTATGTTTTTCCTTTTTATGGTGTTTTTGAGAAAAGTCTAGTTTCAACAAAATTTTTAAGAACACGTCGTGTACTTTATGAGTACCCGACGTGTACTTCATTGCCATAGAAGGTTGTGTGCTGGACGTGTCATGCCCACACACACGGTCGTGTGGGGTGATGTAGAAGCCACCTAAAGTAGAGTACAGAAACAGAAAGTACACACAGTGTACTCCAAAAGTACATGTCGTGTATTTTTTTCATTAAATGCATTGGTGTTGTGTCTAACAGACATAAATGTCTTCTTCTAGGATCTCTTCGTCTGAGAGAACCTGCATGGATATAGATATTCGATGAACCCCCGAGCCTCCACCTGTCCTCTGAATAGAACTCTGTCGGTTGCATTGGAATCGCATCTGTGAGTTCTCTCTTCTCCTAGAGCAACATTTTATAATTTCTCATATTTTGTGAGTTATCATGGGTTGAACGTTTTATGTATTTTTATAGATCTACAGATTTTTAAGGTGATTCAAGCCTCGTGGTTCAAGTATATTGATCTCATAACCCCGAGGTAGGTGGTTTGTGACTTTTTGTAGAATATCTTCAAGTATTTTGTAAAAATTACACAAATAAACTAGAACAGGGTATTGTGTGTTTACTGTTTTTCCATGTTGTTTTCCTGTTGTACTTGTATGCCTGAGTAGAGATTATTGTTGGTGAATATGTAATTTTTTTGTGCTTTGGATGTATTTTCCATGCATGTTTTACCTACATTTGACCTTTGGGTCTAAGTTTCCTGTTAGGCTGATGTTTACATTCCCATGCCTAGTATTATAGGATGGTGTGAATGTTGCTCTGATATGCTGTTATGTTGTAGAATGCAAGACAAGTAGTTATTGAGGTTTACTTGGGCTGTTATGTGCTTCTATGCTTTCTTGACTTACATTGGGCCGTGAGAACCTCGTGTATAGACCATACGGAGAATTGACGTTGACAGTTTCTCCAGAGTATATTTATAATTACGATGTGAGACCACAGGGGGAGTTGACATTGAGTGCTTCCCCCAGAGTGTTTGTAGTTCCTCGACGCAGGCCACAAGGGGAATTGATGTTGAGTGCTTCCCCAGAGCACCTTTGGTACGATACAAGACTATAGGGGGAATTGATGGTGAGTGCATTCTCAAAGAGTCTATATTCTAGTTTAACTAGAGGAGTGAGACTCTGTGTGATACCCAGAGGGTTTCTTGTACTTGATAGGTAGGACCAGAGTTGATAGGTTGTGGGTACTTCCCAGAGGTTTACCTCTTGTGTTATCTGTTTTGCTGTTGCATGCTGTGTTGTTTTTTGAATACATAAACTGTGGATTGTTTACTGCTTAGTGATTTATTGTTTACTGCTTTCTGTACTTTTTCCTACCAGATACTCACTGACTATTAGGCACAGATCTTTGGGTGGTTGCCTACTAGGATTTAGTCTCACACCCTATTTGGGCCATGTTTTTGGGCCCAAAAAGATTATACTGCTACAGGTATAGACAAGGGAAAACACCCTTCGACTTCAAGTAATTGATTGCATTGGGGATGGAGAGCATAGGACCAAGCCGAGGCTTGCGATGCTGAAGAGTCTCTCATATTTTTTTTGTACTTAGGTAGTACTGTATTCAGTATTGTTACATGTTTATAAGATTTCCTAGACATATATGTATCATGCATCATTTATATATATTTTTCTCCAGTTGTTTCTTTATCATTATTCTGTTGTTTACTTTTGTCGGATATTTACTGTTCCCGGTATTGTGTTTTGTTACTTATGTTGTCTAATTTTATAACGAGGGGATAGTTTTCCCACTATCACAATCAAGGCCCTTGCTGCTAGTCGGTAGCCTCGGGCATTCGGGGAAATGTGCTTGAAGCCATGTGACCAACCGGGTTTGGGGCGCCTCTGGATGGCTTCGGAACCGGGACGTTAAAAAGTGGTATTAAAGGGATTAATTCTTCTTGACAAATGATTTAGAGCCTTTATCCAGGGATATGACGGAATATGTACATGGTAATTAGTTGTTCCCAAGAGTAGGTAACCCGTGTATAGGTAAAATGCAATATACCTCGCTTAATTGAAATTTTTATTGTTTTTCAATTTTACTGTTGATTTGATTTTTACTTTTGGGTGATTCAAATTTTTTTTTGCAATTACCGTTGATGTTATTGAGGTTCTATTTCTTTTTCATCCCGATGAGATGAGGGTGTGCCATCTCATGCATCATATAGGCACTTTCAAGAAATCACATTCCATGAATTTTTGTCATTCCATCATGGAAGCCTTAGAGATTTCATGTTGTTGTGATAGATGTTGTGTAAAATAAGCATGCTATTGTGATAGATGCATTGATAGAAATACCTGATGTTTGATCAGAAATTGTGTGTAAATTCTTGTTTGAATGAGAACCAAAATTTAGTTCTTGATGTGTTATGGGCCCTCATGAACCGGAATTTGGTGGATAATTGTATTGTTATTCTTGTTTATAACATGTATAAGATGGTATACATTGATTCATAGGGACTATCGGCCCTCACAGATCATAATTTGGCACTTTTATGCTTGTTTTAGTTTTTTTGTGGTTCTGGTGTAGTTTTTGAGGCTTACTGTCTGGAAAAAAACTAGAATACACGCCGTGTAATGTTAAGAACATGCCATGTGTTCTTCTGTTCGGGAAGAAACTATTTTTCTTAAGTAAATAGCATGTACTTTATGTACACTCCATGTACTTTATGTACACGTCGTGTAGTCTCTGACCATGTCATAGGCCATGTGCGCAGAGACACTGGATGAGAAAAGTCTAGTGAAAACATGTCATGTCTGCATTGAACATGCCATGTAGTATAATCCTAGGAACCCAACTGTGTAGATAAGAACACGGGTCGGTGGAGTCTGTTCTTATACACGCTATGTTTCCCTTGAACACGCCGTATAGTTGGACCCAGGTACCCGACCATGTCACGAGAAACATGGGTTAGTGTTATCCTTTCACGTACATGTCGTGTCTTTCAAGAACAAGCCGCGTAGTTTGAGTCATGTGTCTGACCATGTCACTAACACATGGGCTAGGTGAGGCTTGACTATTACACACCGTTTCTACCTAGAACATGCCATGTATTTTTGACTTAGGAGAGCTGTGTGGATTAACCATGTAGAAATACCAGGGTAGGGGAAGAGGATTCAGGTACACGTCATGTGTTTTGAGAACACGTTGTGTGTTTGGGGTGTTACACGACCAGTTTAGGCAAAAGTACATGCCCATGTGAATGAATTAAGGGAACATGCCGTGTAAGGATTATACACGTCATGTAGTCATGTTGTGTAAAACATGAATGCTTTATTTCTACTATTCCTTCCCTGAACTTCTAATTTTCAGTCCTTGATAATGTTGATCTAAGGTGTGTGTTTGACCTTGCAGAGTCATGCCACTGAGACTTCCTCTAGTCATCCACCAGTTACAGGGCAGTGATTGGACAACAGATATGGTTGATCAGGGAATTTCCACAGATCCTCCTGTTGTGCCAGTCTTGGCTCCAGCAGTTATACCTGTTACTGGTGCTGATCCACAGTTCGGGGAAGGCTTCATGAGGATAGTGCGGTCTTTTCATGGAGCGCTACCTCCTACTCCGTCGATGGATGATTTGACATGGGTCTTCCAGCAGCAGCTGTTATGGTCCAGACCCCCACAGTCTATCCCTTTTCCAAAAATCTGGATCCTAAGGGTGGAGTCTCAGTGTGTGCGACCAATCGGCGTGCGACCAGCCAGTGTGCCACCGATTGGCGTGCGACTGATCAGTTTGCGACCAATTGGGTTGCGACCAATCGGCGGGCGACCAATCGGTGTGTGACCGATCAGCGTGTGACTGATCGGTGTGCGACCGATCGGTGTGCGTCCGATTGGTGAGTGACCCATCGACGTGCGACCGATCGGTGCCTCACTGATCGGTGCGACCAATCGGGGCAACCGATCGGTGTGTGTCACAATCGGTGCCACCTGGCCTTGTTGGGTTTTTCTTCTGCGGCTTCTCCCTTAACACCACTTTTAGGCCTTTTTAACCTTAGGGAGTGGTTCAAGGCCGTTTTAATCCCTTAATCAATGTTTAAATCCCTAAGAGAGTGGGGGCGACCCTCAACAGACCCATCTGGTATCCACGTAACGTGCCCCTCTATTTATGTGAAATATTTAAAGTCATAGAGGTTACCACCTTTTCCGATATGAATCATTAAATAACAATTAATAACATCGTGTGTAACCACCCAAATTCCTGGGGATCCAAGATCCGAATTTAAAGCCATTCAAATCCCTATATCCAATAACAATGGGATCTTATCTATATATCACACAGGAATTTATTCTTCCTTCTTCTTCCTCTTGGCTGGCTTTCCATTCTTCTTAGAGCATTTGGAGTTCCCCTTCCTGAGGCAAGTGGTGCGCCTGTTCTAGAAGCTTTCTGCTCACCCTTAGAGTCTCCGACATTATTTCCCTACAAGTCACACATCCTCAGTTCTTGGCGTGTGGAGAACACCGACCCTTGATCATCCAGGTAGGGGTTATCCTTCGTCTCTTCTTACTGTGCATCATGCTGGGTGGGTATGATTTTTTTTCTATGGGGATCGATGAAACCCAACATAACAAAGATAATGAATGGACCTTAAAGAATTAAGGTGGTGTGATCGATGTTCTGTTGTACACTTTTATGTTGATATGTGTTGTGAACTGTATGGGCTCGTGCTCACTGAAAATCATGGCCATTGGTGGTATTTCATTGCGTACAAATGAACCCTTGTCTTTTTTGATAACTATATAACTATAACATTGAATTTTTTAGTCACCTAAACTCAGTTTGGTTTAAATGGATGTTCATTAAAACAAGAATCACTGTGTGATCATCCCGGTTAACAAATAGAAAGAAGAACTTAATGAATGTTATTCTTGAACCTAGAAGATTCCCACTCTGTTTGGAAGTAGGTGTGTTTTTCTCTTGGTGCTTATGGGAAGATGTGGATGGGGATGGGATCCTCTGTTGTGGCATGGTTGTTGGTTGTGAATCTGAATTTTTGTGGTTTCTCTGATGTGACACGAACTCGGGTGGGATCCTCTATTGTTGAGAAATCGTTGGTTCTTGGTTTTGGGGACCTGGGTCTGTGTCTCGAGATTTTCATTTTTTCCAGTACTTCGAGGGATCTAACATATCCCTTTTGTGAGGTTTTCTTTGGTTCCAGTACTTTGAGAGATGTCACTAATCCCCTTTTGTTGTTGTGTCTTTACAAGTGAACCAGCTGTGAATTATTACGTTGCTGTTTGGCTGTTTTTCTGTTCATAGCTTGTGTTTAGGCCTATTATCTTCCCAGTAGTGTAGAATTCACTTAAAATAGGTCACATGATCATGAAAACAAGAATGTTTTAAATGGGGAATTGGTTTTGGGAGTAATTTGTGACTTGGTTGTGAGTGATGTGCTTTTCTTTTATGAATGAGTAGCAACGAGGGTGTTGTGCTTAGGTTTTGGAGACCCTAGGTTGTTTCCCAAGTATCTTCGGGATGAGGCCAAGTTGTCTTAAGCATGATAGTATCTTTCTAGACCAGGTGTCTTCGGGCGTGGCAGTGGTTGTTCTTGCCTAGGTGATTGAGGGCATGGTAACGTGATGTTGTTGTGGCCCAGGTGTCTAAGGGAGGGATAATGGTTGTGGCATAGGTGTTTGCAGGCGGGATGTGTGGGTGTGGCCCTGGTGTGTGCAGGCGGGGTTGTGGTAGTGGGACTGCGGTGAGAATTGCGAGTTTGGTTCGATGCATAGGATGTCTTTAATTACCTGTGGGAAAGTGGTGCATGGAACACAAACACCGATGTGTTGTTACTATACATTACATGACTTGCGTTATTTGGGGAGTGTTCCATGGTGAGGCTTGGGTGGATAGTTTTCCTTGCTAGGCGTTTTGGTTGTCTCTTTTCTCACAGGGCATTAAAATGCCTCCCCACATGTGCATGAGAGTATTTTGTTTTTCCCTACTGAGTATACTTTTATGCTCACCCTACGTATATAAACTTCTTTCAGGTATCCAGGAGGAAATCAGGGATCGTTCGGGACCGTACTAGCTCAGACCTTGGGGTAGTTGCTGTTGTCGTTTTCCTTTTTCTTGGTACTTTAAATTTGGATTTCTTGTGGCTTGTATCTTTTACATTTGAACATGAATATGGGAATGGTTTACATTCTTCTTTACTATTACTTTCAACTTTGGTGTCGTTGGGGTTTCTATCTTATCTCATGATCCTATTAAAATAAAAAGGGTAATGCCTTCCATCTTGTGTGTGATTCTATACCCTTGGTGCTAGTTTCCACTCTGGGACCTATTGAATTTCGGTCTCGGGGTTCATTAACTGTCCCTGAACTTAATGAAGGAAGGTTCTAGCAATCTGATGTCCCTTCACACATTTTGGTGAAGGCGGGTCGTGACAAAATGGTATCAGAGGGATGTTGAGAGATAGGATGGAGTCTGGAGTTAGGCACAGTGAGGATTTCATGGGGGGTTAGGGAAACCGTGTTGGGTGACCTTGGTGTGTGAATTAGGCTAGGGAAGACCATCTAGGACATAGGATTTTAGCCCCCCCCGTGATCCGATTCATGGAATGTGGACCTACCGAATGACCAAGTGAGGCTACACAGATTGCAGGGTAGAGACCCTAGGAAAGTAAAATGCATCATAATGACTTGTGTTCTTATGTTTCATGGGTTTCTTGTGGATTCAAAACAAATAAAGATGTCTATTAAAATTTAAGAACATTATTTTACACTACTTGGGCTTAGGCATTCCTTGTTTACCTTGCAGCTATGGAACCTGGGAGGCGACCACGAGTAGTGTGGGTGATCGAGGCCCAAGAGGTTGACATGGCTGATTGGAAAAGGGCCGACCAAGAGGAGAAGGATGATCAGTGGTAGAAGATACTTCAAGAATTTCAACGACAGTCCCTCAGGAAGTATGAGGGCAGCATCTCAGATGTGGAGACTGAGAGATGGATAGAGGAGCTGGTGATATCCTTTAGCTTGATCCAGGATTTGATGGTGTTCTGGATTCCTATGGCTGTAAGCCAGATGCATGGAGCAACGCATCAGTGGTGGAAACATTATCTTGGGGATAAGAGGGAGACCGAGGTGATGTTGGAAGACTTCGAGAAGGAGTTCTGGGCGGAATTCCTCTCTTCCATTATGAAGGATGAGAAGATACAGGAGCTACTCTCCCTCCATTAGGGGAGTATGTCATTGAGAGAGTTGTGGATCATGTTCAAGGATCTCCTTATCTTCGCTTCAGACCTCTTTTCGGATGAGGAGTCTCGGGCGAGACCTTTAGAGGAGGCACTCCGACCTTCTCTTCAGTATGCTATTACTCCTTTCAACCTACCGACATACATAGAGGACCAGAAGAAGGCTGAAGTGGTGGAGAGGATTCACAGGCTAGGAGTTGTATCATGAGAGGGGATCTAGTTGGGCTCATCGAAGGGGAAGGTCGTTAGCAGCAAGCCTATAGCATTAGGACCCTCTAGGTTTTGACTGACAGGAAGTAGGCCTCAACAGTTCCAGTTATGATCCCCCGGTTCTGGCCCATTCTTGTAGGGCCCAGGACCGAGATGCATCATCTGTGGAAGCCATGGACACCTTTGGAATCGGTGCCCAGATAGAGTACAATATAGTGGCGGTGGGTGGGTCCAGAACCCACCTCAGTAGCAACAGTTCCCAGCTAGGCCCTTTCAGCAGCAGCAGCAGGGGCAGCGGGCCCCCTCCCCACTGAGTGCAGACGTTGTAGGAGGAGGTCGACCTCAGGGCGCTCCTCAGGGATATCGACCCGGGCGTGGTCGGGGAGGTGGAAGATAGCCGAGAGGTAGAGGAGGTGGGCGTGGGTAGTTGCACGCCGCGGAGGCAGCAGTTCTAGCAGGGCCAGATGTTGTTGGAGGTACGATCAACATGTTTAGTACTCTAGCCTATGCCTTGTTCGATACAGGAGCTTCCACTCCTTTGTTGCACACAGCCTAGCTCGTGCCTTGGGTTTAGGCGTTGAGAGGCTTTCAGCGCCCCTAATGCTGAGCACACCAGTCAGAGGTCATACCGACATGTTTTATGTTTCCGGGGGTGTGGACTGGTGATATGGCCACATCCGTCTATCAGGGATCTTCTTCTGTTGCATATACCTCCATACGATGTCATCCTAGGCATTGACTTGTTGTTATATGTGTGTGCCATCGTTGACTTCTTTTGAGGAAGGTTCGTGTTTTCATATTTGGGTGGTCAACGTGTAACTTTAATCAGCGAGTGGGGTTGTCAGAAAAGTAGCAGACGAGATGAGCCCTCTTTTCCCTGTCAGCAGAGATCTCAGTAGATTCGGTGGATGCTGAGATAGTGGGAGTTCCAGGGATCTTAATTGATTTTATGGATGAATTCCCCGAAGAGGTGGTGAATCTACCCCATCGATGTGATGTTTGAGTTCGGGATAGACTTGCAACCTGGTGCCCATTCCGATTTCGATGGCCCCCTACCGGATGGCGCCCTCTATGTTGCAGATCAGATTAACGATCTGATGAAGAAGGGTTTTGTTCGGCCAAGTGCGTCACATAGGGTGCTCTAGTCTTATTCGCAAAGAAGGTAGATGGTGGTCTCAAGAACTGCATAGAATACCTTAGATGAATCAGGTAATGGTCAAGAATCTATACCCCCTCCTGAGGATAGATGATATCTTTGAACAGCTGAGGGGAGAAGGTTGGTTCTCGAAGATTGACCTACGGTCGGGATATCACCAACTGATGGTGAAGGAGGGTGAAATCTCAAAGACTTCCTTCAGATGAAGATATGGGCACTTTGATTTTTTGTTGGTCATGACATTCGACATTATGAACGCTCCAGCTGTATTCATGGGGCTTATGAACTCTGTCTTTCGGGAATATCTGGACCTGTTCGTAGTCATGTTTATTGAAGACATCCTGATCTACTCAAGATCAGAGGAGGATCACGATGAGCACCTGAGGATGATTTTAGAGGTCCTCCCACAGAACCAACTCTATGGGAATTTATCCAAGTGAAATTTCGGGATGCGAGAAGTAAACTTCCTTGGGCATGTGGTGTCCGAGCAGTGGATAACAGTGGACCCATCGAAGTTCGAGGCAGTTGTTTCTTGGGAAGCACCCAAGAAAGTGGCAGAGGTTCTTAGTTTTATTTGATTGGAAGGTTTCTATCGGAGGTTTGTGCCCAACGTCTCTTGAGTTGCGACACCTTTGATAGCCTTGAATAGGAAGGATCAGGATTTCGTGTGGAATGGGCAGTGCGAGGTGGCATTCAGTTATCTAAAGGAGAATTTGGTAATTTCCCCAGTGATGATGTTTCCAGAAGAAGGGGTAGCGTACAAGGTGTTCTACGATGCTTCAGGTTAAGGCATCAGATGTGTGTTGATGCAGTAGAAATGGGCGATCTCTTATGGGTCAAGGATGTTACATTCCCATGAGCATAATTTCGCCACCCACAACCTGGAGCTTGCGGCGGTCGTTTTGTCACTAAAGTTGTAGCGACATTAACTCGTCGAGGAGAACTCTGTGGTCTTCACCGATCACAAAATCATGATGTATATCTTATCCTAGCAGGACTTGAACATGTGACATCGAAGGTGGATGGAGTTCCTTCAGGACTACAACTTTGAAATTTCCTACACCTCAGGAAAAGGAAACGTGTTGGCCTATTCCTTGAGAAGTAAGTCCTAAAAGGATGTGGTTCGGGAGTCGACAGATGCTTGGAAGGCAATGCCAGAGTTGGCTACCCTACACCTGGATGCAAGGATGGATGGTGGTAGGTGATGCATGTATCAGATGATAGTACATTATTCTCTATTACGGTAGGTAGACGAGTCTCAATGGGGAGACTCAGAGAGTGATGTGAGGCGTGACCAGGTTAGCCAAGGCGATGCTCCGGAAGGGTGGATGAAGGATGGTCAGAATCAGATGCTTTTTCTGAGGGAAGATGTTCGTACATGAGTCGATCTGTGAGAGAGTTCTTGGTCAGTTCCACAATTCACCCCTAGCATTGCACCCATGTGTTTCCAAGATGTACTAGGGCTTGAGGGGACAGTTTTGGTGGCCCAGGGTATAACGCACAATAGTAGCATTTATAGTAAAGTGCCTTGTTTTTCAGTAGGTGAAGTCTGAACACCATGTTCCAGGTGGCTTGTTTCACCCTTTAGACATTCCTGAGTGGAAGTGGGACGACATCTCGATGGATTTCGTCACGAGGCTACCAAGGTTCAAGGAGGTTGTGATGCTATCTGTGTAGTGGTGGGTCAGTTGATAAAATCGGCCCATTTTCTGGCGATCATGGAGTCAGGCGTAGTGGACGCCTTAGCACAGAGGTATGTGGATGAGGTGATGCGGTTACATGGATTTTTTATGTCCATAGTCTTAGATAGGGATGCATGGTTTACCTCACGAGTCTGGAGGGGATTGGAACATGCTATTGGTACCAAGATACGACTTATTACTACCTTCTACCCCGAGACCGATGTACAGACATAGCGCACCAACCAGACCTCAGATGATATGATGTGAGCATGTGTTCTAGACTTGGGGGATTGTCAGTGCGACACATGCCTTTGGTAGAGTTAACTTACAATAAAAAATACCACTCTAACATTATAAGGGATCCATTCAAAGCCTTGTACGGGAGGCTATATCGCTCACTCGTGTACTGGATAGAAGTCTGAGAGGTAGGAATCCTTGGCCCGGAGGTGCTGCAGAGCACGACGGAGAAGGTGCAGCTTATACAAGAGAGGATGATGGTGACTCAGGACCGGAAAAAGACATATGCCGATGATAGGACGAGGCCCTTGGAGTTCGAGGTCAGGGACCACATGTTCTTGAAGGTCGCCCCTTGTTGTGGGCAGTGGAGGTTCAACAGGGGAAGTAAGCTTTCTCCCAGGTTCATAGGACCCTTCGAGGTGTTGTAGAGGGTCAGCGAGGTGTCTTACTAGCTTGCATTGCCACCACAGCTACAAAGGGTACATGATGTCTTCCATGTGTCCTAGCATTGTCAGTATCTGCAGGACGACTCACACATCCTTGACTGGGGAGATCTAGATATCGATGACGATGCAACATTCGTGGAGAAACCAGTGATGATCGAGGATCTTAAGAAGAAGGTGCACCATGGATGAACCATTTCTCTGGTTCGTGTGTTGTGGAGGTATGGTGGGATTGATGAAAGTACCTGGGAACAGGAGACGCAAATGCACGCCCAATACCCAGAGATGTTTTGAGTTTTGTTCTTCTTCATTTTGTACTTGTTGTGATGTAATACTGACCTTGTTGGTTTATGAGATGTTTTGTTTCATTACTTGGGGACTGCTGTGAAATGTCCAGACATTAGAGAAGGGAGGCCCCTATCCCTAGTCAAGACGCATTAAGGTGGATGCGTTTAAAACCGTGCGGGCGAGTCAGTGCTGCCCAAAGCGGATAATATCTTGACATGGAGGAAGGAACTCATTAATCCATAAGGCTAGATAGTTGACCCTTGGATGTTGCTTGGTTACTTGGGGGAGAGGTGTTTCTAGATGTTGGAGAGGTTCACTCCTGAGAGGTATCTTTCGAGGTGGTTTTTCGAACCCTCCCTTCTCTCATGGCTTGGTTTAAATTCTCGGGGGAAAGAATAGTTTGAGAGGTATCTGATGTGATGGCCCAGGCCCCCATGGTCCATCCCTTTGCCAAAAATCGAGATCCTAAGGGTGGTGTCTTGGTGGGTTCGACTGATCGGTGTGCGACCAGTCGGTGTGCAACCGATCAGCATGCGACCGATCAGCGTGCGACCGATCGTTGTGTGACCGATCGGCATGCGACCGATCAGTGTGTGACAGATCCGCGTGTGATTGCTTGGTGTGCCACCGATCGGCGTGCGACCAATCAGTGAGTGACCGATCAGTGTGCGACCGATTGGTGCCTCACCGATGGGTGTGACCTATCGGTGTGTGGGATGATCTGTGTGACTGATCGGTGCCTCAACATTCGGTGTGACCGATCTGTGTGTTGCACGATCGGTGCCACAGGGCCTTGTTGGGTTTTTCATCTATGTTTTCTCCCGTAACACAACTTCTAGACCTTTTTAACCTTTGTTAGTGGTTCAAGGATGCTTTTAAGCCCTTAATCAATTTTTAAATCCCAAAGAGAGTGGGGTGACCCTCAACGGATCCAGCTGGTATCCACGTAATGTGCCTCTCTATTTATGTGAAATCCTTAAAGTCACAGCTGTTAACACCTTTTCCGATAGGAATCCTTAAATAAAAATTAATCTCGTCATGTGTACCCACCCAACCGTGTGGGGAACCAAAAACCGAATTTAATGCCGTTCAAATCCCCATATCCCGTAATAATGGGATCTTATCTTTTTATCACATGAGAATTTTTCTTCGTTCTTATTCATCATGGATGGATTCCATTTCTTCTTAGTTTGTTTGGAGTTACCCTTCTCGAGGAAAGTGGATCGCCTATGCTGGAACCTTTACACTCACCCTTGGAGTCCCCGACATTCTTTCCCAACAAGTCGTGCATCCCCAGTTCTTGGCGCATAGAGAACTCCGATCCTTGACCAACCAGGTAGGGGTTCTCCTTCATCTCTCCTTACTGTACATCATGCGGGGTGGGTATGATTTTGTTTCTGTGGGGATTGATGAAACAAGACTTAATTAGGATAATTAATGGACCTTAATGAATGAAGGGGGTGTGATCGATGCTCTGATGTACTCTTTTATGTTGATTTGTTTAGTGAACTGTATGGGCTCGTGCTCACTGAAAATCATGGTCGTTGGTGGTATTTAATTGCGTCCTAATGAACCTTTGTCTTTTTTGATGACTATATAACTGTAACATGGAATTGGTTAGTCACCTAAACTCAGTTTTGCTTAAATGGATGTTCAGTAAAACAATAATCCCTGTGTGATCACCTCGGTTAACAAATAGAAAGAAGAACCTAATGAATGTTGTGCTTGAACCTGGAAGATTACCACTCTATTTGGTAGTAGGTGTGTTGTTCTTCGTGGTGCTTATGGGAAGATGTGGATGGGGATGAGATCCTATGTTGTGGCACGATTTTTGGTTGTGAATCTGAAGCTGTGTGGTTGCTCTATTGTGACACGAACTTGGGTGGGATTCTCTATTGTTGAGAAATCATTGGTTCCTGGTTTTGGGGACATGGGGCTATGTCTTGAGGTTTTCTTTTTTTTTTCTTCAATACTTCGAGGTATCTCACTTTTCCCTTTTGTGAGGTTTTCTTTGGTTCCAGTACTTTGAGGGATCTCACTAATCCCCTTTTGATGTTGAAACTTTACAAGAGAACCGGGTGTGAATGCTTAAGTTGTTGTTTGGCTGCTTTTCTTTTCCTAGCTTGCGGTTATTCCTATTAGTTGCCCAGTATTGTATAATTCACTTAAAAAGGGTCACTTGAACAGGAAAACAAGAATGTTTTAAAAGGGGAATTTGTTTTGGGGGTAATTTGTGACTTGACCGTGAGTGTTGTGATTTTCTTTTATGAATTAATTGTATGTAGGGTGTTGTGCTACGATTTTGGTGCCCCTAGGATGTTTCCCAAGTATCTTCAGGATGGGGCCCAGATGTCTTCGGGTGAGAAGGTAGCTTTCTGGCCCATGTGTCTTTGGGCAGGGGAGTGGTTGTTCTAGACTAGGTGATTGTGGGCATGGTTACGTGAGGTTGTTGTGGCCCAGGTGTCTGCGGGCAGGATAGCAGTTGTGGCCTAGGTGTTTGTGGGGGGGATGTGTGGGTGTGGAACAGGTGTGTGTGGGTGGGGTTGTGGTAGTGGGACTACAGTGAGAATGGAGGTATTGGTTTGATGCGTAGGATGTCTTCAATAACCAGTGGGAAAGTGGCACGGGTTACCCAAACACCTATGTGCTATTAGTACACATTACTTGACATTCATTATTTGGGGAGTGTGCCTTGGTGAGGCTTGGGTGGATAGTTTTCCTTGCATGGTGTTTTGGTTGTCTCTTTTCTCATAGAGCATTAGAATGCCTCCCCACTTGTGCATGAGAGTCTTTGGTTTTTCCCTACTAAGTATACTTGTATGCTGACCCTACGTATATAATCTTCTCTCAGGTTTCGAGGAGAACTTCAAGGATTAGGCGGGACCGTACTAGCTCAGACCTTGGGGCAGTTGCTGTTGTCGTTTTCCTTTTTCTTGGTTATTTAACTTTGGAGTTATTATGGTCTGTATATTTTACATTGGACCATGCATATGGGAATGTTTTACTTTCATCTTTACCTTTACTTTCAGCTTTGGTGTTGTTGGGGTTGATATCTTATCTACCGATCAGATTAAAATAAAAAGGGTAATTCCTTCCATCTTGTGTGTTATTCTATACCCTTGGTGCTATTCACCACTCTAGGACCTATTGAAGGTGGGTCTCGGGGGTCACTATCTATCCTTCAACTTAAAGAAAGAAGGGTCTGGAAATCTGTTGTCCCTTCCCTCCTTTTGGTGAAGGCGGGTCATGACAGAATGGTATCATAGGGAAGTTGAGTGATAGGATGGAGTCTGAAGATAGGCACAATGAGGATCACATGGGGTGGTCGGGCAATAGTTTTGGGTGACCTTGGTGCATGAATTAGGCCAGGGATGACCGGCTAGGACATGGAATTTTAGGCCCCCCCGTGATCCGATGCAAGGACTCTGGACCTACCAAACAACCAAGTGAGGTCACACTGATTACAGGGTAGAGACCCTAGGAAAGGTAAAAGAATCATAATGACTTGTGTTCATATGTTTCATGCGTGTATTAGGGATTCAAAATAAATAAATAAGTCTAAAAAAATTTAAGAACAATATTCTACACTACTCAGGCTTAGGCATTCCTTGTTAACTTTGCAGCTATGGTACCTGGGAGGTGACCACGAGTAGTACGGGCGATCGAGGCCCAAGTGGATGACTTGGACGATCAGTAGAGGACTGACCAAGAGGAGGAGGATGATAAATGGCAGAAGACACTTCAAGCCTTTCAACTACATACCCTCGGGAAGTACGAGGTCAACATCTCAGATTTGGAGACGGAGAGCTGGCTAGAGGAGATGGTGATAGCCTTCAGCTTGATTCAGGATCTGACAGAGTACTGGGTTCCTCTGGCTATAATCCAGATGCGTGGAGCAGCACGTTAGTGGTGGACACTTTATCTTGGGGAGAAGAGGGAGACTGAGGTGATTTGGGCAGACTTCGAGAAGGAGTTCCGGGCGGAATTCCTCTCTTCCACGATGAAGGATGAGAAGAGGTTGGAGCTACTCTCCCTCCATCAGGGGAGTATGTCAGTGAGAGAGTTGGAGATCAAGTTCATGGATCTCCTTCGCTTCTCTCTGTACCTCTTTCTGGATGAGGAGTCTCAGGCGAGTTTTTTAGTGGAGGCACTCTGACCTTCTCTTCAGTACGCTATTACTCCCTTCACACTATCGACATACATAGAGGTCCAGAAGAAGGCTAAAGTGGTGAAAAGGATACACACGCTTGGAGGTGTATCATGAGAGGGGATCTAGTTGGTCTCATCAAAGGGGAAGGCCGTCAGCAGCAGGACTCCAGCATGAGGACCCTCTAGGTTTTGATTAGTAGGAAGCAGTCCTCAGCAGTTCCAGTTCTAATCCCCCAGTCCTCGCCCTTTCCTTTCGGGCCCAGGACATAGATTCATCCTCTATGGAAGTGATGGGAACCTTCGGAATTAGTCCCCGGATAGAGTATAGTATGGTAGGGGTGGGTAGGTCCAACACTCACCTCAGCAGCATTAGTTACCGACTAGGCCCTTTCAGCAGCAACAACAGGGGCAGTGGGCTCCCACTCCACTGAGGGAAGACGTTGCAGGAGCAGGCCGACCTCAGGGCACTCCTCAGGGACCTTGACCTAGGCGTGGTCGATGAGGTGGCCGACAGCCGAGTGGCAGAGGAGTTGGGCGTGAAAAGTTACACACTGCGGAGGCAGCAGTTCCAGCATGGCCATAGGTCGTTCGAGGTACGATTAGTTTGTTCATTACTCTAGCCTATGCCTTGTTCGATACAGGAGCTTCACACTCCTTTGTTGCACCCATTCTGTCACGTACCCTGGTTTTAGACGTTGAGAGGCTTTCAGTTCCCCTGGTGCTGAGCACACAAGTCGAAGGTCAGACCGACTTGTTTTATGTTTTTCGGGGGTGTAGACTGGTGATAAGGACACATTAGTCTATCATGGGTCTTTTTCTGTTATAGATACAACCATACGATGTAATCGTAGGCATTTAATGGTTGTTCTCTATGTGTTCCATCTTTGACTGCTTCAGAGGAAGGGTCGTGTTTTCAGATTTGGGTGGTCAATGTGTAACTTTCATCAGCGAGTGGGGTTTTCAGAGAAGCAGTAGAAGAGAGAAGCCCCTCCTTTCCCTATTGGATGATCTCTCAATAGAGTCAGTGGATGCAGAGATGGTGGGATTCCCAGGGATCGTCGGTGACTTTATGGACATCTTCCCTCAAGAGGTGGAAACTCTACCCCCTTGATGTGATGTAGAGTTCGGGATAGAATTGCAACTTAGTGCCCGTCTGATTTCAATGGCCCCCCCTACCAGATGGCTCCCTCTGAGTTACGGGAGTTGCAGATCCAGATTGACGATCTGATGAAGAAGGTTTTTGTTCGGCCAAGTGCGTCACCATGGGGTACTCTTGTCTTGTTCGCAAATAAGGAAGATGGTGGTGTTAGGCTGTTCATAGACTACTGGAGGCCGAATCATGTAAGGTTCAAGAATCTCTACCCTCTCTCAAGGATAGACGATCTTTTTGACCAGCTGAGGGGAGCACGTTGGTTCTCAAAGATTGACCTGCGGTCAAGATATCACCAGCTGAGGGTGAAGGAGTGTGACATCTCAAAGACTGCCTTAAGATGCAGATATGGGTGCTTTTTGAGTTTGTGGTCATGTTGTTCAGAATTACGAATGCTCTATCCATATTCATAGGGCTCATGAACTCTGTATTTCAGGAATTACTAGACCGGTTTGTAGTCGTCTTTATTGATGACATCTTGATCTACTCAAGATCAGATGAGGATCGTGCTGAGCACCTAAGTACAGTTTTAGAGGTCCTCCGGTAGCACTAACTCTATGGGAATATGTCCAAGTGCAAGTTCTGGATGTGATAAGTACACTTCCTTGGGCATGTCGTGTCCGATCAGGGGACAGTGGTGTAGCCATCGAAGGTCAAGGTGGTTGTTTCTTGGGCAGCACCCAAGAATGTAGCAGAGGTTCGTAGTTTTCTTGGACTGGCAGGTTACTATCGGAGGTTCGTGGCCAACTTCTTCCGTGTTGAGACTCCTTTGACAGCCTTGACCAAGAAAGAGCAGGCATTCGTCTGGAATGGGTAGTTCCAGGCGGCCTTCATTTATCTGAAGGAGAAGTTGGTAAGTACCCCTGTGCTGAGGTTGTCAAAATAAGGGGTGGATTATGAGGTGTTTTGTGGTGCTTCAGGGCAGGGCCTCTGATGTGTGTTGATGCAGCGACAAGGGGTGATCTCTTATGGGTCTAGGATGTTACGTTCCCATGAGTGTAATTACCCCACCCACGACCTAGAGCTTGCGACAGTCATTTTTTTCCTAAAGTTGTGGCGGCATTAGCTCGTCAGGGTGCGCTTTGTGGTCTTCACTGATCAAAAAATCTTGAAGTATATCTTATCCCATAGGGACTTGATCCTACGAAAAAAATGTTGATGGAGTTCCTTCAGGACTATGACTTTGAAATTTCCTACACATCAGGAAAATGAAATTTGGTGGCCGATGCCTTGAGAAGGAATTCACAGAAGGATGCGGTTCGGGAGTTAGCAGATGCTTGGAAGGCGATGGAAGAGTTGGATACCTTACATCAGGATGCAAGGATGGATGGTGGAAGAGGATTCCTATATCAGATGACAGTACACTTTTCTCTATTACGGCCGGTAGAGGAGTCTCAATGGGGAGACTCAGATACTGAAGTGATGCGTGACCGGATTAGCCAAGGTGATGCTCCTGAAGGGTGGAAGGAGGATGGTCAGAATCAGATGCATTTCCAAGGGAAGTTGTTCGTACCGGAGGAGATGCACAAGATAGTTCTTGGTGAGTTCCACAACCCACCCCTAGCAGTGTACCCAAGAGTTTCCAAGATGTACTAGGGCCTGAGCAGGCAGTTTTGGTGGCCTGGGGTAAAACAGTCAGTGGTAGAGTTCGTAGCAAAGTGCCTAGTGTGTCAGCAGGTGAAGGCTGAACACCGTGTTCCATGCATCTTCTTGAAACAACGAGACGTTCCCGAGTATATGTGGGAGGAAATCTCGATGGATTTCATCACGATTCTACCCAAGGTTCAAGGAGGCTGCGATGCTATTTGGGTTGTGGTGGATCGGTTGACGAAACCTTCCCACTTTCTGGCAATCAAGGAGTTGGGCGCAGTTGACACCATAGCATGGAGGTATGTGGATGAGGTAGTGCGGTTACATGGAGTTCCGAGGTCCATAGTCTTGGATAGGGATGCACAGTTTAACGCATGAGTCTAGAGGGTATTGTAACATGCTTTTGGCACCCCAATATGACTTGGCACTGCCTTCCACCCCCATACAGATAGACAGACAGAGCGCACCATCCAGACTGTGGAAGATATGCTACGAGCATGCATTCTAGACTTTGGGGGATCGTGGTTGAGACACTTACCTCTCGTATAGTTTGCCTACAATAACAGATAGCACTCTACCATTGGTATGGCTCCATTTGAATCCTTGTACGGGAGGCCATGTCGGTCACCCGTGTGCTGGACCGAAGTCGGAGAAGTAGGCTTCCTTGCCTCGGAGGTGGTGCAGAGCACGACAGAGAAGGTGCAGCTTATACGAGAGAGGATGAAGGCGTCTCAGGACTAGCAGAAGTCGTATGCTGGCAATAGGAGGATACCCTTGGAGTTCGAGGTCGGGGACCACATGTTCATGAAGGTCTCCCCACGGTGTGGGCATCAGAGGTTCGGTAGGAGATATAAGCTTTCTCCCAGGTTTTTCAGACCCTTCAAGGTGTTGCAGCGGGTCGGCGAGGTGGCTTACCAGATTGCATTTCCACCACAACTACAAAGGGTGCACAATGTCTTCCATGTGTCCCAGCTTCGTTAGTATATGCACTGTGACTCACACGTCCTTGACTGGGGAGAGCTAGATATTGAAGACGATACAACGTTCGTTGAGGAACCAGTGATGATCGAGGATCATGAGGATAAGTTGCTCCATGTATGAACCATTCATCGTGTTTGTGTGTTGTGGAGGTGGGGAGGGCTTGAGGAATGTACCTGGGAATGGGAGATGCAGATGTGCGCCCAATACCCAGAGCTATTTTCAGTTTTGTTATGCTTCATTCTGTACTTGTTGTGACGTAATGCTGACCTTGTTGGTTTATGAGATGTTTTGTTTACTTAAATGGGGAGTGTTGTGAAATGTCCATACTATTGAAAAGGGAGGGCCCTGTCCCTAATCAAGACTCATTATGGTGGATGCGGTTAAACCCATGCGGGCGAGTCAGTGCCACCCAAAGCATATAGTATCTTGACACGGAGGAAGAAACTCCTTAATCTATATGTCTGGATAGTTGACCCATGGATTTTGCCTGGTTACTTGGGGGAGAGGTGTTTCTAGATGTCGGAGAGGTTCACTCCCGAGAGTTATCTTTCAAGGTGGTTGTTTGGACCCTCTCTTTTCTCATGTCTTGGTTTTAATTCTCAAGGGAGATAACAGTTTGAGAGGTGTCTGATGTGATGGCCCAGACCCCCACAGTCCATCCCTTTGCCAAAAATCCAGATCCTAAGGGAGGCGTCTCTGTGGGTGCGACCGATCGGCGTGCGACCAGTCAGTTTGCGACCGATCGACGTGCGACCGATTGGAGTGCGACCAATCAGCATGTGACGGATTGGTGTGCGACTGATCGGCATGCGACCACTCGATGTGCCACCGATCGGAGCGCCACCGATCGGTGGGCGACCGATCGGAATGCGATTGATCTGTGCCTCACCGATAGGTGCGACCGATCGGTGCAACCGATCGGTGTGTGGCACGATCAGTGCCACCCGGCCTTGTTGGGGTTTTATTCTGCGGTTTCTCCAATAACACCACTTTTAGAACTTTTTAACCTTTGGGAGTGGTTCAAGTCCGTTTTTAAGCCCTTAATCATTATTTAAATCCCTAAGAGAGTGGGGAGACCCACAATAGACCCAGATGGTATCCACGTAACGTGCCCCTCTGTTTATGTGACATCCTTAAAGTCAAACCTGTTACAACCTTTTCCGATAGGAATCATTAAATAACAATTAATCTCATCGTGTGTAACCACCCAACTGTGTAGGGAACCATAATCCGAATTTAAAGCCATTCAAATCCCCATTTCCCCTAACAACGGTATCTTATCTATATATCTCACGTGAATTTATTCTTCCTTCTTATTACTCTTGGCTGGATTCCTTTTATTATTAGTGCGTTTGGAGTTCCCCTTCCCAAGGCAAGTGGTGCGCCTATGCCGGTACCTTTCCACTCACCCTTGGAGTCCCTGACGTTCTTTCCATACAGGTCACACATCCCTAGTTCTTGGCGCGTGGAGAACTCTGATCCTTGATCAACTAGGTATGGTTTTTCCTTCATCTCTCCTTATTGTGCATCATGCAGGGTGGGTATGATTTTGGTTCTGTGGGGATTTATGATACCAAACATACCAAAGATAATGAACGGACCTTAAAGAATGAAGGGGGTGTGATCGAAGTTCTTCTATACTCTTTTATGTTGATATGTGTTGGGAACTGTATGGACTCGTGGTCACTGAAAATCATGGCCGTTGGTGGTCATTCCTTGCATCTTAATGAACCCTTGAACTTTGTTATGACTATATAACTATAACATGGAATTGGTTATTCACCTAAACAACGTTCAATTTAAATGGATGTTTAGTAAAACAAGAATCCATGTGTGATCACCCCAGTTAACAAACAGAAATAATAACCTAATGAATGATGTGCTTGAACCTGGAAGCTTCCCAATCTATTTGGTAGTAGGTGTTTTGTTCTGATTGGTGATTATGGAAATATGTGGATGGGGATGGGATCCTCTATTTTGGCACGGTTGTTGGTTGTGAATCTGAAGCCGTGTGGTTTCTCTTCCATGACACAAACTCGGGTGGGATTCTCTATTGTTGAGAAATCATTGGTTCTTGGTTTTGGGGACATGGGGTTGTGTCTCGGGGTTTTCTTTGTTTCGAGTACATCAAGGGATCTCACTTATCCCTTTTGTGAGGTTTTCTTTGGTTCCAGTAATTTGGGGGATATCACTAATCCCCTTTTATTGTAGTAACTTTACAATAGAACTGGGTGTGAATGCTTAAGTTTTTGTTTGGCTGTTTTCATTTCCTGGATTGTGGTTATTCCTGTTAGATTCTCTGTAGTGAAAAAATCACATAAATGAGGTCACTTAAACATGAAAAAAACAATTTTTTAAATGGGTAATTGGTTTTAGGGGTAATTTTTGACATGGCCGTGAGGGCAGTGCTTTTCTTTTATGAATGAATAGTAATGAGGGTGTTGTGATTAGGTTTTGGAGCCCCTAGGATATTTCCCATGTATCTTCAGGATTAGGCCTATGTGTCTTTGGGTGTGACGGTAGATTTCTGGCCCTGGTTTTTTCGGGCGTGGCAGTGGTTGTTCTGGCCTAGGTGATTGCGGGGATGGTCACATGAGTTTGTTGTGGCCCAGGTGTCTGCGGGCGGGATAGCGGTTGTGGCCCAGGTGTTTGTGGGCGGGGTGTGTGGGTGTGGCTCAGGTGTGTGCGGGAGGGGTTGTAGCAGTGGGATTGTGGTGAGAATGGCGGGATTGGTTCGATGTATAGGATGTCTTCAATAACTAGTGGAAAAGTGGTGCGGGTTACTCAAACACCGATGTGCTATTACTATACATCACTTGACTTGCGTTATTTGGGGAGTGTGCCTTGGTGAGGCTTGGGTGGATAGTTTTCCTTCCTAGGCGTTTTGGTTGTCTCTTTTCTCATGGGGCATTAGAATGCCTCCCCACTTGTGCACCATAGTCTTTGGTTTTTCACTATTGAGTATACTTGTATGATCACCCTACATATATAAACTACATTTGGGTTTCCAGGAGGACTACAAGGATCGTTCAGGACCGTACTAGCTCAGACATTGGGGCAGTTGTTTTTTTCGTTTTCCTTTTTCTGGGTACTTTACCTTTGGAGTTCTTGTGGCTTTTATCTTTTACATTGGAACATGCATATGGGAATGGTTTACTTTCAGATTTACCTTTACATTCATATTTGGTGTTGTTGGGGTTGCTATCTTATCTCATGATCCTATTAAAATAAAAAGGGTAATGTGTTCCATCTTGTTTGTCATTCTACACCCTTGGTGCTAGTCACCACTCCGGGACCTATTGAAGGCAGGTCTCGGGGGTCATTATCTCTTATTCAACTTAAAGAAGGAAGGGTATGGAAATTTGTTGTCCCTTCCCTCCTTTTGGTGAAGGCAGGTCATGACAGAATAGTATCAGAGGGATGTTGAGAGATAGGATGGAGTCTGGAGTTAGGCATAGTGAGGATTGCATGGGGTGGTAGGGAAATAGTTTTGGGTGACCCTGGTGCATGAATTAGGCCAAGGAATACCGGCTAGGACACGTGATTTTAGGGCCCACCATGATCCTATGCAAGGACTCTGGACCTACTGAACAACCAAGGGAGGCTACACCGATTGCAGGGTAGAGACCCTTGAAAAGGTACATGCATCATAAGGACTTGTGTTATTGTGTTTCATTGGTGTCTTGGAGATTCAAAATAAATAAATAAGTATAAGAAAATTTAAGAACAATATTCTACACTAGTTGGGCTTAGGAATTCCTTGTTTACCTTGTAGCTATGGTACCTGGGAGGAATCCACGAGTAGTGTGGGAGATCGTGGCCTAGGTGCTTGACTTGGCCGATCGGTAGAGGACCGACCGAGAGGAGGAGGATGGTTAGTGGAAGAAGACGCTTCAAGCCTTTCAACGATAGACCCTCGGTAAGTACGAGGGCATCATCTCAGACGTGGTGATGAAGAACTGGCTAGAGGAGCTGGTGATAGCCTTCAGATTGATCAAGGATCCGACAGAGTACTGGGTTCCTTTTGTTGTAAGCCAGATGCATGGGGCAACGCGTCAGTGGTGTACGCTTTATCTTGGGGAGAAGAGGGAGACCGAGGTGATGTGGGCAGACTTCGAGAAGGAGTTCCGTGCGGAATTCCTATCTTCCATGATGAAGGATGAGAAGAGGCAGGAGATACTATCCCTCAACCAGGTGAGTATGTTAGCGAGAGAGTTGGGGATCAAGTTGAATGATCTCCTTTGCTTCGCTCCACACCTATTTCCAGATGAGGAGTCTCGGGCGAGACGTTTAGAGGAGGCACTCTGACCTTCTCTTCAGTATGTTGTTACTCCCTTCACCCTACTGACATACTTATAGGTCCAGAAGAAGGCTGAAGTGGTGGAGAGGCTGCACACGCTGGGAGGTGTATCACGAGATGGTATCCAGTTGGGCTCGTCGAAGGGGAAGGCCGTCAGCAGCTGGACTCCAGCATCAGGACCCTCTAGGTTTCGACCAGTAGGAAGAAAGCCTCAGCAGTTCCAGTTCTGATCCCCCGGTCCTCACCCTTTCCATTCAGGCCCAGGACAATGATTCTTCATCTATGGATTCCATGGGATCCATCTGAATCAGTTCCCAGAAATAGTACAATATGGTGGGTGTGGGAAGGTCCAACACCCACCTCAGCAGTAGTTCCCATCTAGGCACTTTCAGTAGCAGCAGCAGCGGCAGCGGGCTCCTGCTCCACCAAGGGAAGATGCTGCAGGACGAGGCCGACCACATGGCGCTCCTCAGGGACCTCGACCCGGGCATGGTTGGGGAGATGGCCAACGGACGAGAGGCTGAGGAGCTAGGCGTGGGAAGTTGCACACCGTGGAGAAAGCAGTTTTAGCAGGGCCAGAGGTCGTTCGAGGTACGATCAACTTGTTCAGTACGCTAGCCTATGGCTTGTTCGATACATGAGCTTCTCACTCCTTTTTTCACCCAGTCTAGCTCGTTCCCTGGGTTTAGACGTCGAGAGGCATTCAACACCCCTGGCACTGAGCACACCAGCTGGAGGTCAGACCGACTTGTTTTATGTTTTACTTGTAGTGTATACTGGTGATATGGACACATCAGTATGTCAAGGATCTTCTTCTATTGCAGATACATCCATACGATGTCATCCTAGGCATTGAATGGTTGTTCTCTGTGTGTTCCATTATTTACTGCGTCCTAGGAAGGGTCATGTTTTCAGATTTGGGTGGTCAACATGTAACTTTCATTAGAGAGTGGGGTTGTTAGAAAATTAGTTGACGAGAGGAGCCCCTCCATTCCCTGTTGGCTGAGCTCTCAGTTGAGTCGGTGGATGCAGAAATGGTGGGAGTCCCAGGGATCATCAGTGAGTTTATGGATGTCTTCCCTGAAGAGGTGGCGACTCTACACCCTCGACTTGATATTTATTTCGGGAAAGACTTGAAACCTGGTGGCCATCCAATTTCTCTGCCCCCCTAATGGATGGCGCCCTCTGAGTTGCGGGAGTTGTGGATCCAGATTCACGATTTGATGAAGAAGGGTTTTGTTCAGCCAAGTGCATCACCATGGGGTTCTCCTTTCTTGTTCGCAAAGAAGGAAGATAGTGTTCTTAGGCTGTGCATAGAGTACCGGAGGCTATATCAGGTAACGGTCATGAATCGCTAACTGCTCCTAAGGATAGATGATCTCTTTGACCAGCTAAGGAAAGTAGGTTGGTTCTCGAAGATTGAACTGCGGTCAGTATATCACTAGGTGAGGGTGAAGGAGTGTGACATCTCGAAGACTGCCTTCAGATGTATATATGGTCACTTTGAGTTTGTGGTCATGCCGTTCGGCATTATGAACACTCCATCCATATTCATGGGGCTCATGAACTCCGTCTTTCAAGAATATCTGGACTGGTTCGTAGTCATTTTTATTTATGACATCCTGATCTACTCAAGGTCAGAGGAGGATCACGCTGAGCACTGGAGGATGGTTTTAGAGGTCCTCCGGAAGAACCAACTCTATGGGAAGTTGTCCAAGTGAAAGTTCTGGATGTGATAAGTACAATTCCTTGGGCACATGGTGTCCGAGCAAGGGATAGCGGTGGAACCATCGATGGTCGAGGCAGTTGTTTCTTTGGCAGCACCCAAGAACGTGACAGAGGTTTGTAGTTTTCTCGGACTGGCAGGTTACTATTGGAGGTTCCTTCCCAACTTCTCCCAAGTTGTGGCACCTTTGACAGCCTTGAACAATAAGGACTAGGCTTTCATGTGGAATGGGCAGTGTGAGGCAGCCTTTAGTTATCTGAATGAGAATATGGTAAGTGCCCCAGTGCTGTGGTTTTCAGAAGAAGGGGAGGCGTACAATGTGGTCTTTGATGCTTCAGGGAAAGGCCTCTGATATGTGTTGATGTAGAGGCAAGGGGTGATCGCTTATGGGTCTAGGCAGTTATGTTCCCATGAGGGTAATTACACCACCTATGACCTGGAGCTTGTGATGGTCATTTTTTAACTAAATTTTTGGCATCATTACCTCATCGGGGAGTTCTTCGTGGTCTTCACCGATCAAAAAAGCTTGAAGTATATATTATCCTAGTGGGACTTGAACCGACGACATAGAAGGTGGAGGGAGTTCCTACAAAACAATCACTTCAAAATTTCTTACACCTCAGGAACAGGTAATGTGGTGGCTGATGCCTTGAGTAGGAAGTGGCAGAAGGATGTGGTTCGGGAGTTGGCAGATGCTTGGAAAGGAGATGGAATAGTTGGCTGCCCTACACTTGGATGAAAGGATGGATGGTGGTCGAGGTTGCCTATATCATATGACAGTACAGTTTTCTCTGTTACGATACATAGAAGAGTCTCAATGGGGAGACTCAGAGAGTGAAGTGATGTGTGACCAGGTTAGCCAAGGTGAGGCTCTGGAAGGGTGGACGAAGGATGGTCAGAATCGAATGCATTTCCGTGGGATGATTTTTGTACCGGAGGCGATGCGTGAGAGAGTTCTTGGTGAGTTACACAATTCACCCCTATCAGTGAACCAAGGAGTTTCCAAGACGTATGAGGGCTTGAGGGGACAATTTTGGTGGCCTAGGGTAAAATGGGCAGTAGCAGAGTTTGTTTCAAAGTGACTAGTGTGTCATAAGATGAAGGCTGAACACTGTGTTCCAGGCGGCTTGTTGCAACCTTTAGACATTCCCGAGTGGAAGTGGGATGACATCTCGATGGATTTCGTCATGAGGATACCCATGGTTCAAGGAGGCTGCAACGCTATCGGGGTAGTAGTGGATCGGTTGACGAAATCATACCACTTTTGGCGATCAAGGAGTTGGGCGTAGTGGACGCCTTAGCACGGAGGTATGTGGATGAGGTGGTGCGGTAACACGGATTTCTGAGGTCCATAGTCTCGGATAGGGATGCATGATTTACCTCATGAGTCTAGAGGGGATTGAAACATTCTTTGGGAACCCAGCTACGACTTAGCATAGCCTTCCACCCTTAGACAGATGGACAGATAGAGCGCACCATCTAGACCTTGGATGATATGCTGCGAGCATGCGTTCTGGACTTTGGGGGATCGTGGGTGCGACACTTGCCTCTGGTAGAGTTCACCTACAATAACAGCTACCACTCTACCATTGGTATGGCTCTGTTCGAAGCCTTGTATGGGAGGCCATGTCTCTCACCCGTGTGCTGGACAGAAGTTGGAGAGGCAGACGTCCTTGGCCCGGAGGTGGTGCAGAGCACAATGGAGAAGGTGTAGCTTATAAGAGAGAGGATGAAGGCAGCTCAGGACCAGAAGAAGTCATATGCCGATGATAGGAAGAGACCATCAGAGTTTGAGGTCGGGGACCACGTGTTCTTGACGGTCTCCCCTCGGCGTGGATAGTGGAGGTTCGGCAGGGGAAGTAAGCTTTCTCCCAGGTTCGTCGGACCCTTCGAGGTGTTGCAACATGTCGGCGAGGTGGATTACCAGCTTCCGTTGCCACCACAGCTACAAAGGGTGAACGATGTATTCTATGTGTCCCAGCTTCATCAGTATATGCATGATGACTCACACATCCTTGACTGGGGAGAGATAGATATTGAAGAAGATGCAACGTTCGTGGAGCAACCAGTGATGATCGAGGATCGTGATGAGAAGGTGCTCTGTGGACGAACCATTCCTCTGGTTCATGTGTTGTTTAGGCATAGTGGGCTTGAGGAAAGTACCTAAGAACGAGAGACGCAGATGCGCGCCCAATACACAGAGGCATTTTGAGATTTGTTCTGCTTCGTTATGTACTTGTTGTGAGGTAATGCTGACCTTGATGGTTTATGAGATGTTTGTTTCCTTACCTAGGGAGTGTTGTTAAATGTCCTGACTGTGGAGAAAGGAGGTCCTTGTCCCTAATCAAGATGCATTAAGGTGGATTCGGTTAAACCCGTGCGGGCGAGTCAGTGCCACCCAAAGAGGATAATATCTTCACACGGACGAAGGAACTCCTTAATCCATATTGCTAGACAATTGACCCTTTAATGTTGTATGGTTAGTTGGCGGAGAGGTGTTTCTAGATGTTGGAGATATTCACTCCTAAGAGTTATATTTTTAGGTGGTTGTTCGGACCCTCTCATTTCTCATGTCTTGGTTTTAATTCTCAAGGGTGAGAATAGTTTGAGAGGTATCTGATGTGATGGACCAGACCCCACGGTCCACCCCTTTTCCCAAAATCCAGATCCTAAGGGTGGCGTCTCGTTGGGTGCGATAAATCGGCGTGTGACCAGTCAGTGTGCAACCGATCAGAGTGCGACCAATCAGTGTGTGACCGATTGTTATGTGACCGATCGGTTTACGATTGATCGGTGTGCGACCACTCGGTGTGCCAGTGATCGGCGTGCGATCGATCAGTGTGCAACCGATCCTCGTGCGACCGATCGGCGCCACCTGGCCTTGTAGGGTAATTCTTCTACGGTTTCTCCCGTAACACCACCATTAGAAATTTTTAACCTTTGGGAGTGGTCCAAGGATTTTTTAAGCCCTTAATCAATGTTTAAATCCCCATGAGAGTGGGGTGACCCTCAACAGACCCTGATGGTATCCACGTTACATGCCCCTCTATTTATGTGAAATATTTCAAGTCACAACTATTACCACCTTTTCCGATTGGAATCATTAAATTAC
This sequence comes from Viscum album, assembly GCA_963277665.1. Taxonomy (NCBI): domain Eukaryota; kingdom Viridiplantae; phylum Streptophyta; class Magnoliopsida; order Santalales; family Viscaceae; genus Viscum; species Viscum album. Next base: position 1,834,323,444 of record OY728161.1, on the reverse strand, counting down.
AATTAATCCCTTCGTGTGTAACCACCCAACCACGTGGGGAACCACGATCCAAATTTAAACCCGTTAAAATCCCCATATCTCATAACAAAGAGATCTTATCTATATATCGCACTAGAAATTCTTCTTCCTTCTTCTTCCTCTGGGCTGGATTCCTTTTCTTCTTAGTGAGTTTGGAGTTCCCTTCTCGAGGATAGTGGTGTGCTCGTGCCGGAACCTTTCCGCTCACCCTTGGAGTCCCTGACATTCATTCCCAAAAAGTCACACATCCCCTGTTCTAGGTACATAGAGAACTCCGATCCTTGATCAACCAGGTAGGGTTTTTCCAACATCTTTCATTACTGTGCATCATGCGGTGTGGGTATGATTTTGTTTTTGTGGGGATTAATGAAACCAAACATAAAAAATTTAATGAACAGACATTAAAGAATTAAGGGGGTGTGATCAATATTCTACTATACTCTTTTATGCTGATATGTGTTGTGAACTATATGGGCTCGTGCTCACTGAAAATCACGGTCGTTGTGTAACGACCCATACTTTACATACATTGTTAATACTTCAAAATTGAAGCACACTTATTACAACATATGACAAAACCACAAAGGATCGTATAGGTATAGTGTCTTTAGAAACTGGGGAAACATAAACAACTGGTTCATAAATCTTCTACAGTGTCTCCCATTTATTTCATCATATCTAGGGTCCCTTTTTAGCATATTATACTTAATATCCATCTTCCTGACCTGGGGAAAAGAAAACATAAAAGGGTGAGCTCAAATGCTCAGCAAGGGCAAATAAAGGAAATAAAAATCATATCATATCTTTTTGAAAATTAAAACCTGCAAAAGAGATCATAATATCTTAACATGGAATAAATCATAGAAGTGAAAATGAGATCCCCATAATCATAACATAAAACTTGAATCTTTGTGGCATGCACACATAATCATGGAAAATCATTTCTTGTTAGTCATGACTCATTGCCAAGACTATCTTAGTGGACAAAGTCCCTTTCTGAACCGAGTTCACTCCTCGTTTCAGTCCTGTATCACTGAACCGAAATAACCTTCCGTTCCAGCCATGTCTATCTCATGAGATATAAAATCATTACCCAATGCATTGGAGGGAGATATAGGTCCCACCCATCTTATAATGAATCCTTTCTTATGTGTGCCACATAATCATAAAACATACATCATCGCATAACACATATAACAAAAATGGGATTCTTGAAACATCATGACATCATAAATCAATTCATATATGATAAAGGAATTCATAAACATAATTCCATCACAACATAGTCAAACCAATGTAAAAATATGGATAGAAACAGAACCCTTTATTATCTTATATGGAAAATAATTTTGATAAAACACTTGAATTGAATTCTTGAGGAAAATATCCTTTCTTCTTCAAAAACATTTTTCCTTTCATAACATGTCATACAACTTTAAAATAAAAGAAGTTGATTAAAAATAAACTTGAAAACTTGTAAAGGAAGCTTCTTTGAAGTAATGTTTTAAAAATCCATTCATGCCGTATAAGTTAAAAAAAAACATTCTTCGTACTTTTGTCGGAAAAGTCAAAAAGTACCTCGTACGGAAAAACGACAAAAGATTCCTTTCATATTCTTTACTAAAAACTCACCTAAGGGTAAAATTGGATTTAAACTATTTCAAGTGGATGGAAAAAATATTACATATTGAGGGAACATGGATGTGGATGATAAAATACACCCCAGTAAATACTTACGAATAAACAATCTCGGATAAAAATGAGATTGTGATATTTCCCTTACCTTAGGTCCAATTTGCCTTGTATGTGTCCGAAGCTCCTGTATAATGGTTTAAATAATGTTATTGACTTATTATAGAATCATACATATTGATATGATATCATATATGGTCATATTATTAGCTTCTTGTTAGTAATATTTCATTGTTACTTGTTACTCGGGTCTTTATTACTTTTTGTTCTTATGCGTGTTTTGTCGAATAAATTCTTATTCTTATCTTTAGGTTATAGATACTTCATTTCCAGAATGGTATTAGTGTATTATATACCATATTCATTCATTCAATTCATTTATATAATCATTATGAAATGAAGATCATGTAGAACGAGTCGCATCACATCGTGGAGACGGTATTCCGTACGTACGCACGAGTGATGATATCGTTCCTATGATCGTGGAATTGTATTGGAGTATATATATATTATTTCAGTATCAATATTACTTCATAATAATCATAAATAGTTACTCATTACACCATTATACCCATCCTTGTAAAGTGATGGTGGAATATAGATTACACCACGGCGTGGAGACGGTATTCCGTACGTACGCACGCGCGGTGATTTCATTTTTCCGTAGGATGGATAGAAGGTGAATTAGGGTTGTTTCATATTTATAATAACATATCAGTATGTAAGTAATACTGATGTTATTACTTCATCATGAAACAACTAAAGAAGAAGAAGTTGAAGAAGAAAGAAATTGAAAAGATCGGTAATGGATATTACCTCTTCTTTGGAACGCCTCTTTGAATCCTCCACTTAAGGAACTAAGAGTGGTCTTTGGAGAAGACCAGGACCTCTAGGAATATTCTAGGGAAGTGGAGGGGAGAAAAGGGCAGGGGTTGGCCGAGCTTGAGTGCTCAATTTGGTGTGAGGAGGAGGGGGAGGAGGTGCCCTTTTATAAGGGAGGAGAGGGGCACCTTAGGAATATCTCAAAATATTATTTTATATTAAAGTCAAAATCGGTTTATAATGGTTCCAAAGGGTCTTATTTCGAAGATAAAGTGGGGATGGGTCGAAATCCTATCAACCAATAGAATTTAAACAAGTTTAGGATATTATTTTAACCTTATCAATTAGATTTAACACTAAGTTAAATAATTTAACTTTTACCATGTCTTTTTGTTTTCTTTCACTATATGGTTAATACACTTACTATAACATGCCAAACGAACCCCAAATTGTTTATTATTAATATATATATCCTTATCTAAGTCATTTTGCCGAACCTTAGATTTTTAGGAATACAATAACAATTAATAATATAATATTTGATTTAAAAACTATTTTGTGTCAATTTTGACACTATTTGATATATGATTTTTGTGAAAGTCATAACAGAATTATATGTTCGAACAAAGTTGATTAAATCAACATTAATATATCATAGTAACCTAGAAAATTAGTGGAATTCATAAAAAGTCTCAAATTACATTTATTTTTGTGTTTATAACATCAATTATGTCAATATTTCATTAATAAGATAATTACTGCATCATCTTTGTGTCATAAATAAATTAAATTATTTGATGTCTAAAAATTACAAATAAAATACCATCATGTAGGAAATCTTTTTAGATTTCTAATGAATATTTATAGTCGAATTTATCTTATGTATAACCCCATATTAAAAATGATTTACTTATTAAACTTTGATTTTAACTATTTTAACCCTTCTTTAAATAAATTAATAATAAATGTCCTAATCTAATCCAAGTGGGCCTAAATGGTCATATTTTATTCCTAAGTTTGTTTTTGGTCGAATTACACTTGTCCAATAGAATTAGGACATGTGTTAGGGTAATATTAATATCATATTTACCCTTAGTTACCCTATTTACTATTAACCGCGGTAAAAAAAGTAAAAAGTTACTATTCACCAAAAAATTATTTTTATATCATTGAACCACATTTTACTTACTGATATCAACCGTGTCTGTCGGATTTTTGAAATTCCATTCACAGAAGCGGTAAAATTAAGTTTTATGCAAAATTCAGTTTTATGCAAAATTCAGTTTTTAACCTACCACTTAGTGGTTTCACTATTCATCAAAAATTGAAAGTTTTCAGAAAAATACCAAAATTTCACCCTAGGCTAATTTCGATATTCTGAGTCCAAAAATGAAGTCCATTTTGAAAAATAAAATTTATAAAATTTCAAAAAGTGGTTATTACTATTCATAACGGCTAGTTTTAATAGCATATTGTTGTTTAGTGAAACTCGGTATTGCGTACGACGCAAGCTATCGAGGAAGGTCGCGATTGCGTGTAAAGCAAGCCAAGAAAGTGTTGTGTAGAAAAATATTCCTTTGATGATTTATATAACATAAAAGTCTCGGGTGTTACATTCTACCCCCCTTAAAAAGAATTTCGCCCTCGAAATTCGTCACTTTGTAACAAACAGATGAGGATACTTCTCCCTCATCAAATCCTCAAGCTCCCATGTAGCTTCTTCAAGTTGGTGGTTCCTCCATAAAACTTTCACCAATCGAGTGGTCTTCTTTCGTAGGACTTTTTCGCTACGATCCAGAATCTCTATCGGCTGTTCTTCATAAGAAAGATCTTGCTCCAGCGGTACAACTTCTGAGCTGAGTACATGTGAAGGATCTGGTATGTACTTTCTCAGGAGAGATACATGGAACACATCGTGAACTTGAGAGAGATTCGGTGGAAGCGCCAATCGGTAAGCTACCTTCCCAACACGATCCAGTATTTCAAAAGGACCGATATATCTAGGGCTCAACTTCCCCTTCTTTCCAAATCTCATAACCCTCTTCCATGGAGATATTCGTAAGAACACTTTATCACCCACTTCAAACTCTAGGTCTTTTCTTCGGTTGTCGGCATAACTTTTCTGTCGACTCTGAGCTGCTCTTATGTGTTGTTGAATAGATCTGACCTTTTCTGCCATTTCATCAACGAGATCAGGTCCTAATAGCTTTCTTTCCCCAACTTCATCCCAGCAAGTTGGAGTCCTGCATTTCTTTCCATAGAGAGCTTCATAAGGAGCCATCTGAATACTGGAGTGAAAGCTATTATTATAAGAAAATTCCACCAAAGGTAGGTGTTGATCCCAACCTCCTTTGAAATCCATAGAGCAAGCTCTCAACATATCTTCTAGGGTTTGAATTGTTCTCTCAGACTGACCGTCTGTCTGGGGATGATAAGCAGTGCTGAAACTCAACTCTGTATCCAGAGTATGCTGAAGACTTCGCCAGAACTTCGAGGTAAATCTCGGATCCCGATCAGATATAATAGAAAGTGGTACTCCATGCAATCTTACCACTTCCTTTACATATATCCTGACAAGCTGATCTAGAGAGAAATCCTCTCTAATAGCAATGAAGTGTGCAGACTTTGTAAGACGATCAACTATGACCCAAATAGCATTATTGCCTTTGGATGTTTTAGGAAGTCCGGTGACAAAGTCCATAGTGATGTTTTCCCATTTCCATTCGGGTATGGGTAATGGTTGTAACATCCCCTTAGACTTCTGTCTCTCAGCTTTAACTTGTTGACAAACCAAGCATCGAGAGACATATTCAGCAACATCTCTTTTCATGCCATCCCACCAGAAGTACTCTTTCAGGTCCCTATACATCTTCGTGCTTCCAGGATGAATAGAGAATGAAGAACTATGAGCCTCATCCAGCAGCTCCTTCTTTAATTCAGGGATGGGAGGAACACAAACCCGATTCCTGAACTTTATTATCCCATCACAATCAAGGTTGAATTCAGGAACATTTCTCACCTTCTTTTGTAACTCGACATCTTCTTTCTGTGCCTCCTTAATCTTCGTATGTATAGATGGTTGAACATTCATTTGAGAAAGATAAGATTTTTACCCTTCCATTATAATTCCAAGATCCATCCTTTGTAAATCCATAAATATTGGATCTTTTGTGATCCTCATCATGGATAAACTAGCATGGTCTTGTCGACTTAATGCATCTGCCACCTTGTTTGCTTTCCCAGGGTGGTAATGGATTGAGCAGTCATAATCCTTAATCAGCTCCAACCATCTTCTTTGACGCATATTCAGCTCCTTTTGTGTGAAAATATACTTTAAACTTTTATGATCAGTATAAATATCACACCTTTAACCATAAAGGTAATGCCTCCAAATCTTTAATGCAAAGATTACCGCAGCCAACTCCAAATCATGTGTTGGGTAATTTTGCTCATGGATTTTCAACTGTCGTGAGGCATAAGCTATCACCATATCATTTTGCATAAGAACACACCCGAATCCCTTCTTGGATGCATCACTGTAGATCACAAACCTTTCTCCACTACAAGGCAGTGTAAGCACAGGTGCACTGGATAACCTTCTTTTCAACTCCTTGAAATTCTCTTCACATTCCTCTGTCCAGACAAACTTAACTCCTTTCCAAGTCAACTTGGTGAGTGGATTAGATAATCGTGAAAAATCTTTTACAAAACGTCGATAATATCCAGCCAAACCAAGAAAACTTCGGATCTCAGTTACTGTTGTTGGTCTTGACCATCTTTCGATAACCTCTTTTTTTGCTGGATCCACAGATATCCCCTCTTTTGAGATTATATGACCCAAAAATGCAACTTTTTGAAGCCAAAATTCACACTTGGTAAATTTGGCATAAAGCTTCTCTTTTCTTAGGGTCTTCAATATAATTCTCAAGTGATCTTCATGCTCTTCCTTGCTCTTTGAATAGACAAGAATATCGTCTATAAAGACTACCACAAATTGATCAAGATAGTCTCTAAAGACTCTATTCATTAGATCCATGAAGATAGCAGGGGCATTAGTAAGACCAAATGGCATCACTATAAATTCATAGTGTCCATACCTTGTACGAAAAGCCGTCTTTGGTATATCCTCCCTTTTGACCCTTAATTTATGATACCCTGAACGAAGATCAATCTTGGAAAAGTATTGAGCTCCGCGTAGTTGGTCAAATAAGTCATCAATGCGTGGGAGAGGATATTTGTTCTTGATAGTGATCTTGTTAAGTTCTCGATAATCAATGCAGAGTCTCATTGATCCATCTTTCTTCTTAACAAATAGAACAGGTGCTCCCCAAGGTGACGCACTAGGGCGTATGAATCCCTTATCAAGATTCTCTTGGAGTTTCTTCTTCAATTCCTACAACTCAATTGGGTCCATTCTATAAGGTGTCTTTGAAATAGGCAAAGCACCCGGTACGAGTTCTATTGAAAACTCAACTTCACGATTCGGTGGAAGACCCGGTAATTCCTCCGGAAAGACATCATCAAACTCCCGTACAATGGGCATATTCTTAATCGTAAGTTTCTCTCCAACCATTTGAGATAAATAACCTTCATTTAGTGGAATCATGACCCATAAGATGGAAGGAATTTCCACTGGAAGGTTATGTTCATCCTTGCATTGATAGACGATCGTAGATTGATCTAGAATATGAAATGTGACTTCCCTTCTTTGGCAATTGATATGAGCTCCATGTAGAGAAATCCAATCCATGCCAAGAATCACATCAAATTCCACTAAAGGAAGGATCACAAGATTTGCCGGAAGCACTTTCCCACAAACTTCGATCGAAGAATAATTATAAACTTTTGATGCGATTGATGTGCCATTAGGTGTTGTCACAGCTAACTCAACATCTAATTGTTGAGGTAATACGGTGATACCCTTAGAAAATTCTTTAGAAATAAAAGAGTGGGTGGATCCAGAATCAAATAAAACATTTGCTACTTTAGAGTGGACGGTAAGTGTACCTTTCACCACATCGTTATCGTACTCCACATCGCTGATAGAAATTGCATGTGACTTTCCTTTGTCTTTCGCCTTAAGATTTTGTTGACGTCGACCATCATCATCAACCCTTGGATTTGGGCATTGATTGGCATAATGCCCCATCTCCTTGCACTTGAAACATTGAAGTGTAGTAGAATCATTCTGTGTATCCCTTCCTTTGTTTGAATCATTAGACATCTTCTTCCCATTATCACGGCATTCAAATGCCTGATGACCTTCCTTTCCACATTTAAAACATTTACTTGTCCCTTTAAGACAACTCCCTCCATGTTTCTTTCCACACTTTGAGCATAAGGGAAAGTTCATCTTCTTTTCCGTGTGCTCTTTAGATTTTTCTTTGAATTCCATCTTCCTCTTCTTATCAAACCCATGTGACTGATGGGTTACTCCAATCTCCATCTCGACTTTGAGAGCACATCGAACGATTTCCTCGTAGCTATTGAAGTCCCTTATGGCTAACGCCCTTCGAAGACTTGGTTTTAAGCCACTAAAGAATCGATCGATCTTACTCTCAGGTTGGATAATAATACCAGAAGCGTACCTTGCAAGTCTTGTAAAATTTGCTTCATAGGTACCAACAGATTCATCATCCCTTTGCTTCAGTTCAAGAAACTCTTTCTCCATCTTTGTTCGGAGAATACGAGGGAAGTACTTATTGAAAAATAAGTTCTTGAACTCGTCCCATTCCATAGACTCAATTTCATCCCTTTGCCTCGTATTCTTAACAAGATTCCACCATTGATCAGCATCTCCTTCCAAACGATACACTGCTAGGATGACTTTATCATGTTCAGAACATTGAAGAACTGAAAATATCTTTTCAGTAGTACTAATCCATTGTTCAGCAACTAATGGATCAGTAGACCCGCTGAAAGAAGGTGGACGCTGCCTCATGAAGGATTCAACAGAATGTTGCTCCCTCCTTTGCTCGTTTGGAAATCCTGCATGATTCATAGCTTGAGAAAGTTGTGTGAGCATGGCTACAAGATTTTGCATTCCATCTCCCATATCGTTTGGTTGCTCAGGGGGACAATCATTGCATTGCCCATCGCATTCCGCATTAACACGGTTCCTTCGGGTTCCAGACATTGACTAAAACCAAGAAGAATAGTGTGAGCAACACTAATTATAATAGGAAACCACATAATTCAAGAATAAAATTTTCATGCTTAAGGTCTTATCCTAGGTTATTCATGGCCATTTCTAAGATTGTGTTCTATACTTAGACTTATCCTTAGGGTTCTTACTAAGGCTTTCACATCCTAGTTTCCAAAGGTTGACTATACCTTTCCTCTGATACCAACTGTAGCAGTCTAGAATTACTTCCAGTGGACTACAATTGATACCTATCAGGGCACTCCATGGGCGGCTACACCCCCTGGGCGGGACACACCACCATCCCCAGTGGCAGCCATTTCCTCATGAAGCCCTTGGGTGGAGAGCCATGCTTCGTCCAACGCTCACATGTGAGAGTTCCCAAGGATCGGATACATTCCTACCTCCTTTGCCTCTGATACCAACTGTAACGACCCATACTTTACATACATTGTTAATACTTCAAAATTGAAGCACACTTATTACAACATATGACAAAACCACAAAGGATCGTATAGGTATAGTGTCTTTAGAAACTGGGGAAACATAAACAACTGGTTCATAAATCTTCTACAGTGTCTCCCATTTATTTCATCATATCTAGGGTCCCTTTTTAGCATATTCTACTTAATATCCATCTTCCTGACCTGGGGAAAAGAAAACATAAAAGGGTGAGCTCAAATGCTCAGCAAGGGCAAATAAAGGAAATAAAAATCATATCATATCTTTTTGAAAATTAAAACCTGCAAAAGAGATCATAATATCTTAACATGGAATAAATCATAGAAGTGAAAATGAGATCCCCATAATCATAACATAAAACTTGAATCTTTGTGGCATGCACACATAATCATGGAAAATCATTTCTTGTTAGTCATGACTCATTGCCAAGACTATCTTAGTGGACAAAGTCCCTTTCTGAACCGAGTTCACTCCTCGTTTCAGTCCTGTATCACTGAACCGAAATAACCTTCCGTTCCAGCCATGTCTATCTCATGAGATATAAAATCATTACCCAATGCATTGGAGGGAGATATAGGTCCCACCCATCTTATAATGAATCCTTTCTTATGTGTGCCACATAATCATAAAACATACATCATCGCATAACACATATAACAAAAATGGGATTCTTGAAACATCATGACATCATAAATCAATTCATATATGATAAAGGAATTCATAAACATAATTCCATCACAACATAGTCAAACCAATGTAAAAATATGGATAGAAACAGAACCCTTTATTATCTTAGATGGAAAATAATTTTGATAAAACACTTGAATTGAATTCTTGAGGAAAATATCCTTTCTTCTTCAAAAACATTTTTCCTTTCATAACATGTCATACAACTTTAAAATAAAAGAAGTTGATTAAAAATAAACTTGAAAACTTGTAAAGGAAGCTTCTTTGAAGTAATGTTTTAAAAATCCATTCATGCCGTATAAGTTAAAAAAAACATTCTTCGTACTTTTGTCGGAAAAGTCAAAAAGTACCTCGTACGGAAAAACGACAAAAGATTCCTTTCATATTCTTTACTAAAAACTCACCTAAGGGTAAAATTGGATTTAAACTATTTCAAGTGGATGGAAACAATATTACATATTGAGGGAACATGGATGTGGATGATAAAATACACCCCAGTAAATACTTACGAATAAACAATCTCGGATAAAAATGAGATTGTGATATTTCCCTTACCTTAGGTCCAATTTGCCTTGTATGTGTACGAAGATCCTGTATAATGGTTTAAATAATGTTATTGACTTATTCTAGAATCATACATATTGATATGATATCATATATGGTCATATTATTAGCTTCTTGTTAGTAATATTTCATTGTTACTTGTTACTCGGGTCTTTATAACTTTTTGTTCTTATGCGTGTTTTGTCGAATAAATTCTTATTCTTATCTTTAGGTTATAGATACTTCATTTACAGAATTGTATTAGTGTATTATATACCATATTCATTCATTCAATTCATTTATATAATCATTATGAAATGAAGATCATGTAGAACGAGTCACATCACATCGTGGAGACGGTATTCCGTACGTACGCACGAGTGATGATATCGTTCCTATGATCGTGGAATTGTATTGGAGTATATATATATTATTTCAGTATCAATATTACTTCATAATAATCATAAATAGTTACTCATTACACCATTATACCCATCCTTGTAAAGTGATGGTGGAATATAGATTACACCACGGCGTGGAGACGGTATTCCGTACGTACGCACGCGCGGTGATTTCATTTTTCCGTAGGATGGATAGAAGGTGAATTAGGGTTGTTTCATATTTATAATAACATATCAGTATGTAAGTAATACTGATGTTATTACTTCATCATGAAACAACTAAAGAAGAAGAAGTTGAAGAAGAAAGAAATTGAAAAGATCGGTAATGAATATTACCTCTTCTTTGGAACGCCTCTTTGAATCCTCCACTTAAGGAACTAAGAGTGGTCTTTGGAGAAGACCAGGACCTCTAGGACTATTCTAGGTAAGTGGAGGGGAGAAAAGGGCAGGGGTTGGCCGAGCTTGAGTGCTCAATTTGGTGTGAGGAGGAGGGGGAGGAGGTGCCCTTTTATAAGGGAGGAGAGGGGCACCTTAGGAATATCTCAAAATATTATTTTATATTAAAGTCAAAATCGGTTTATAATGGTTCCAAAGGGTCTTATTTCGAAGATAAAGTGGGGATGGGTCGAAATCCTATCAACCAATATAATTTAGACAAGTTTAGGATATTATTTTAACCTTATCAATTAGATTTAACACTAAGTTAAATAATTTAACTTTTACCATGTCTTTTTGTTTTCTTTCACTATATGGTTAATACACTTACTATAACATGCCAAACGAACCCCAAATTGTTTATTATTAATATATATATCCTTATCTAAGTCATTTGGCTGAACCTTAGATTTTTAGGAATACAATAACAATTAATAATATAATATTTGATTTAAAAACTATTTTGTGTCAATTTTGACACTATTTGATATATGATTTTTGTGAAAGTCATAACAGAATTATATGTTCGAACCAAGTTGATTAAATCAACATTAATATATCATAGTAACCTAGAAAATTAGTGGAATTCATAAAAAGTCTCAAATTACATTTATTTTTGTGTTTATAACATCAATTATGTCAATATTTCATTAATAAGATAATTACTGCATCATCTTTGTGTCATAAATAAATTAAATTATTTGATGTCTAAAAATTACAAATAAAATACCATCATGTAGGAAATATTTTTAGCTTTCTAATGAATATTTATAGTCGAATTTATCTTATGTATAACCCCATATTAAAAATTATTTACTTATTAAACTTTGATTTTAACTATTTTAACCCTTCTTTAAATAAATTAATAATAAATGTCCTAATCTAATCCAAGTGGGCCTAAATGGTCATATTTTATTCCTAAGTTTGTTTTTGGTCGAATTACACTTGTCCAATAGAATTAGGACATGTGTTAGGGTAATATTAATATCATATTTACCCTTAGTTACCCTATTTACTATTAACCGCGGTAAAAAAAGTAAAAAGTTACTATTCACCAAAAAATTATTTTTATCTCATTGAACCACATTTTACTTACTGATATCAACCGTGTCTGTCGGATTTTTGAAATTCCATTCACAGAAGCGGTAAAATTAAGTTTTATGCAAAATTCAGTTTTTAACCTACCACTTAGTGGTTTCACTATTCATCAAAAATTGAAAGTTTTCAGAAAAATACCAAAATTTCACCCTAGGCTAATTTCGATATTCTGAGTCCAAAAATGAAGTCCATTTTGAAAAATAAAATTTATAAAATTTCAAAAAGTGGTTATTACTATTCATAACGGCTAGTTTTAATAGCATATTGTTGTTTAGTGAAACTCGGTATTGCGTACGACGCAAGCTATCGAGGAAGGTCGCGATTGCGTGTAAAGCAAGCCAAGCAAGTGTTGTGTAGAAAAATATTCCTTTGATGATTTATATAACATAAAAGTCTCGGGTGTTACACGTTGGTGGTCTTTCCTTGCATCCTAATGAACCCTTGTCATTTGTGATGACTATATAACTGTAATATGGAATTGGTTAGTCACCTAATGTCAGTTTGGTTTAAATGGATGTTTATTAAAACAAGAATCTCTATGTGAGAACCCTGGTTAACAAACAAAAAGAAGAACCTAATGAATGATGTTCTTAAACCTTGACATTTCCCACCCTGTTTGGTAGTAGGTGTGTTGTTCTGCTTGGTCCATATGGGACGATGTGGATGGGGATGAGATCCTCTCTGGAGGCATGGTTGTTGGTTGTGAATCTCAAGCTGTGTGGTTGCTCTATTGTGACACGAACTCGGGTGGGATCCTCTATTGTTGAGAAATTGTTGGTTCCTTGTTTTGGGGACATGGGGATGTGTCTTGAGGTTTTCTTTGTTTCTAGTACATCGAGGGATCTCACTTATCCCTTTTTTTAGGTTTTCATTGGTTACAGTACTTTGAAGGATCTCACTAATCCCCTTTTTTGTTGTAACTTTACAAGAGAACCGAGGGTGAATGGTTAAGTTGTCGTTAGGCTTTTTTTCTTTTCCTAGCATATGGTTATGCCTATTAGTTTCCCAGTAGTGCAGGATTCACCTAAAAGAGGTCACTTGAACATGAAAAAAATGTTTTAAATGGGGAATTGGTTTTGGGTGTAATTTGTGACTTGGTCGTGAGTGTGGTGTTTTTTTTATGAATGAATAGTAACAATGGTGTTTTATTTTGGTTTTGGAGCCCCTATGAAGTTTACCAAGAATTTTTAGGATGAGGCCCAGGTGTCCTCGGGCGTGACGTTAGCTTTCTAGCCCAGGAGTCTTCGAGCGTGGCGGTGGTTGTTTTTTCCTAGGTGATTACGAGCATGGTTATGTTTGGTTATTGTGTCCCATGTGTCTGCGGGTGGGATTGCGGTTGTGGCCCAGGTGTTTGCGGCCGAGATGTGTGGATGTGGCCCAGGTGTGTGGGGGCGGGGTTGTGGTAGTGGGACTTTGGTGAGAATGGTGGGATTGTTTCAATGCGTAGGATGTCTGTAATACCTAGTGGGAAAGCGGTGCGGGGTACCCAAACACCGATGTGCTATTACTATACATTACATGACTTTATTTATATGGGGAGTGTGCCTTGGTGAGGCTTGGGTGGATTGTTTTATTTTCTAGGCGTTTTGGTTGTCTCTTTTCTCATGGGGAATTAGAATGCCTCCCCACTTCTGCACAAGAGTCTTTGGTTTTTCCCTACTGAGTATACTTGTATGCTCACCCTACATATATAAACTGCTTTTAGGTTTCCAGGAGGACTTCGGTGATCGTGTGGGACCGTACTAGCTCAGACCTTGGGGTAGTTGCTGTTGTCGTTTTCATTTTTCTTGGTACTTTACATTTGGAGTTCTTGTGGCTTGTATCTTTAAATTTTGAACATTCATATGAAAATTGTTTACTTTCAGCTTTACCTTTACTTTCATCTTTGGTGTTGCTGGGGTTTCTATCTTATCTCCCGATCCTATTAAAATAAAAATGGTAATGCCTTCAATCTTTTTTGTGATTCTATACCCTTGGTGCTATTCGCCACTCCGGGACCTATTGAATGCGGGTCTCAAGGGTCATTATATCTCCTTAAACATAAAAAAGGAAGGGTCTGGAAATATATTGTCCCTTCCCTCCTTTTGGTGAAGGCGGGTGGTGATAACAACATCCTCCCACTTTCTCAGGGGAAGGGGGACCTTAGGCTACAGAGTCATGGATTGAAGCCATGCTGGCAATATTCTTGAATCTTGAGATTCCTCTAGAGTGAAGTGTAAATCATGCTACCTATATGCTATGGGATTCTTCCAAGATATGGTGGGATGTGATCTCACTGGTGGGTCATCAACTGGTCATGGCTTGGGATGAGTTACAACACATATTCTATGGCAACTTCTATCTGGAGAACCTGAGGGCCGACCAAGCATGGGAGTTTATGAGCCTTGATCTGGTTAAACTATCGGTTATGGAGTACTCCTCTCGTTTCATCAAGCTTCCCACACCATTCTTGGAAAGAGATGGGTTATTCCTGGAAAGGAAGTTCAAGGATGGCCTCAGACAGGACATCCTCTTTTAGGTGAATATCTTCAGGTTGACTTCCATTGCTTCCATCATCAACCAGGCATTGATCACGGAGCGGAATATGAGGGAATCTGGAGTTGCGAGCCCACGTGGTTCGATATCCATAGTAAGTGCTCTTCCAGCTGATAGCCAAACGTTCCACATGTAGGATAATCGAGGAGATCCGAGTCAGCAGGATGCATCTTCTGGTAGCCAGGTGGTATGCTACCAGTGCGGGATAAGTGGGCAAATGAGGCTGCAGTTCCAGAGAGACCCGATGGAGTTACTATCTTACAGAAAATTGGGACACCTTCAGCATTTCTATCAGATCTTTTCACCCTCAGCTGGTGACAAGGGTTCTTCTATGACTCCTCGTATAGGAGACGCTCCGCCAGTTTCTCACCAGTCTAGGAACTGGAGTTCTTCCAGCTGTTTAGGCCAAGGTGGAGGTCATGGCCATGGTAGCTATTCGCCTGTTTCTCAACGAAATCAGGGAGGATCATCTCTGAGTAGTCAAGTAGGGTCACAGGGCCGCGGTGCTGGCCAAGATTATTTAGTGGAGCAGACCCATCAAGAGCAGGATCTTGGCCCCTCTACAATTCTTGGTATGGTCCTAGTTGCCTAGGTTTTATCTTCAGTTATTTTTGAAACTGAGGATACACATATCTTTATATCTGTCATTGTTGTGGAGATCCTTGGGCTATGTATCTTTTATTTTGACGATGTTTTGACACTAGAAACTCTGTTGGGGACAAGAAAATTTGGTGTACGTCATTTTAAGGAGTGCCCTCTTGAGGATGGTGGGTGTCACTTCCTTTGGGATCCATATGCCCTAGGGATGACATGCTATGATGTCATTATAGGAATGGATTGACTAGTTCCTTTCCAGGCATTCGTTGACTTTTATCACCACAGGGTGATTTTCATATCACCAGAGGGTCGATCTTTCCTTCATAAGGGAGATTGGGATGTCCAGGCGAGCATAGCGGTTCCAAAACATCCTGAGTTGGGAGCAGTTATATCCCATATTGCTAGTCTTTATTTGGATGACTAGTTGGACTTCACAGTTAGACATTCCTCTAGTGGTGGATCGTTTTAGATATGTCTTTCTAGAGGACTTTTCAGGTTTTCCTCTAGAGCATTCGGTAGACTTCTCTATTGATCTTGTGCTAGGGGCATCACCGGTGTCCATTTATCCTTATAGGATGGATACACCAGAGCTGCAGGAGCTCAAGAACAGTTGTAGGAGTTGCAAGACAAGGGATTCAACTGACATAGTACTTCTCCTTGGGGTTTTCCTTCCTATTTTCAATGATGGAAGATGCAACTCTTAGGATTTGTGTGGATTATCGGAAGGTAAACCAGTTGATGGTCAAGAACTGATATCCCTTGCCTAGGATTGATGATCTCTTTGATCAGCTTCGAGTAGCCCAGGTGTTCTCGAAGATTAAATTGAGGTCTGGATATCAGATATTGCACGTTAGACGATCTGATATACCTTTCACAGCCTTCCGGAGTAGGTATGGTCTATACGAGTATATGGTTATTTCATTCGGTCTGATGAATGCACCAAAAATTTTCTTGAAACTGATGAACCGAGTGTTCCATCCATATTTGGATTCCTTCATGGTTGTTTTTGTGAATGATATCTTGGTTTACTCTCACACTCAACATGAACATGCTACCCATCTTGAGATTTTTTTGAGTACTCTAAGGGAGCATCAGTTATATGCTAATCTCTCGAAGTGCCACTTTTGGTTGGATCAGATTCACTTCTTGGTTCATGTTATCCCAGAGGCAAGAGTATCAGTAGAACCAGATAATGTGAGAGTAGTATTTTCTTAGGAGAAGCCGAAGAATGTCTTTGAGGTGCAGATTTTTCTAGGACTGGCTGTATATTACAGATGTTTTATCAAAGACTTTTCACACTTAGCAGCACTGCTGACAGGTCTGACTAAGAAGCGAGAGAAGTTCTTATGGTCAGATTCTTCTGAGTCAGCCTTTCAGGATAAGAAAGGGAGGTTGACTTCAGCACTGATACTACTCTTTCCAGAGACTGGAAAGAGCAATACCATTTACTCTGATGCATCAGGTATTGGGCTAAGATTTGTGCTTATGCTGGTAGATGGAGTCGTTGTGTATGGGTATCGATAGTTGAGGCCACATGAGATGAATTACCTGACACATGATCTCGAGTTTCCAGCTATTGTTCATGCCCTATGTTGCTGGAGACATTATCTTCTAGTAGAGAACATTGTGGTTTTCACTGACCATAAGAGTCTAAAGTACATCTTCACTCAGTGTGATCTGAATTTCGAACAGTAAAGGTGGGTTGATTACCTTCAGTATTTTGACTTTGAGCTTTCCCACACGCTACGGAAGGGAAACGCAGTGGATGATGTGTTTAGTTAGAGGACTCAAATACAGGGAGTTTGGGAGGCCAACAGTGAGTGGCAGCTTATGGCTATGTTCTTTGAGAAGAATTTGGAGGTGCACGACAGAAATGGGAGGAAATTTCTATCCTCAGTAGCTGTTACCTCTATCCATTTTGATCAAATACGAATGAGGCATCTATTAGATTCTGAAGGCCTAGTCCTATAGGAAAGAGTGTCAGGAGATGACCCTTTTCCTGGGTGGACCATATGCAAGGATGGGATCTTGTGTTTCTAGGGACATGTATGGGTGACAACAGATATACGTGAGGAGCTAATGCGGGACTTTCATTCCTCGGTTTGGGAAGTTCATCTTGGTGTCACCAAGATGTATCGTGATCTACACTGTCAGTGTTGGTGTCCAGGTATGAAGAGTGATGTTCCAGGGTTCATCATGAGGTGTTCCACTTGTCAGCAGGGGAAATCAAAGCATCAGTAACCAGAAGGACTTTTACAGTAGTTTCCCTTTCCTGAGTAGAATTAGAATGATGTCACGATGGCCTTCGTCACCGGGATGTCGTGGTCGCATCAAGGGAATGACGTAGTGTGGGTTGTCATTGACAGAATCAAAAAGGTTTCTCACTTCTTGCCAATCAATGAGACCTTCAGTGTTGATGAGAAGAGTGAAGTTGTATATCCGAGAGATTTTAAGTCTACCTGGAGTTACACACTCCATTGTTTCAGATAGGGATGCCCGTTTTACTTCTCGGGTCTGGAAGGGGATTTGAAAGGCTTTGGGCACACATGTACTTTTGTGTACAACTTACCATCCCCGGAAATAAGGCCAGTCCGAGCGTATGATTTAGGTGGTTGAGGACATGCTGCGAGCATGTATTCGAGACTTTGAAGGTTCTTGGGAGAAGCATATACCTCTTATAGAGATTGCCTACAACAATAGTTTTCAAGAAACTATTCAGTTTTCACCTTATGAGGCTTTATACATTAGGCCATTCCAATCACCTTTAAGTTAGCTAGAGATTGGAGAAACAACTTTCTTGGGACCTCGTCTTGTTCAGGAGGCCATGAAGCAGATAGAGTTGATTTGGAAGATTATGGATATGGCACAATCTCGACAGAAGTCTTATGCTGATTAGCGGAGAAGACCTCTGGAGTTTGAGGTCGGGGATCAGGTTTTTCTATGTGTCACACCGAGGTTGGGACACAAGAGGATTAAGAGATGGGGTAAGCTTTCTCCGAGGTACGTCAGGCCGTTTGAGGTGTTGGAGAGAGTTGGGCTGGTTGCCTATCAGTTTCAGTTACCTCACAGGTACCGAGATATGCATGACGTCTTCCACGTTTCTCAGCTCTGACGTTACTTTTCAGACCTGTGTCATGTTTTCCAACCCGAGGAAGTCGAGTTGGAGGAGCATGCATCCTTCGAGAAGCATCCTATTCGAATCGTCGATCGAAGTACGAAGGTTATCCATGGCCGGTCTGTTCCTCTGGTACATGTGCTATGGTAGCACATGTGAGTACAAGATGAGACTTGGGAGAGGGAGGTTGAGGTATGAGATCAGTGGCCGGAACTGTTCGGGGTTTCTTCTTCTACGCTACTCTAGGGAAATTCGCAGACAAATTTCTTTAAGGGGGGAAGTTTGTAAGATCCCAGACCTTATTTTTCAGTTATTGTTTCCATTTTTTTGGAGTTTTTGAGAAAATAATAGTTTTTGGATATTTTTGAAGTACTCACCATGTACTTTATGAGTACACGCCATGTGCTTAATTGCCACAGAAGGCTGTGTGCTGGCCATGTCATACCCACACACCCTATCGTGTGGGGTGATGTTGAAGCTGCCTAAAGAGGAGTACAAAAACAGTAAGTACAGGTCGTGTATTCCAAAATTATATGCCATTTATTTTGTTTTTTTTCATTAAATGCATCAGGCTCGCGTCAGACAGAAAAAACCATATTTCTCTAGGATTTCTTCATCCGAGAGAACACGCACGACCAAGAATCTTTAACAAACGCCCAGGCCTCCATCCGTCCTCCGAATGGAACTACGTCGGTTGTGTTGGAATCTTATTATTGAGTTCTCTCTTCTCCCAGAGCATCATTTTCCTATTTTTCTCTTTTTTGAGTTATCATGGGTTGAACGTTTTATGAATTTTCTTAGATCCTTGACATTCTAAGGTGATTTAAGCCTCGTGGTTCAAGTATATTGATCTCCTAACCCCGAGGTATGTGGTTTGCACAATTCTGAAGAATTTCATTGAGTATTATGTGAAAATTCCTCCAATAACCCAGAATAGGGTATTGCGGGTTTACTGTTTTGACCCTGTAGTTTTCCAATTTTTCTTATAAGCCTTAGAAGAGGTTTTTGTTTGTGAATAAATAATTTTTCTGTGCTTTGGATGTATTGCCCATGCATGTTTTTCATGTATTTGAACTTTGGGTCTAAGTTGACTGTTAGGCTGCTGTTTAATTTCCCATGCCTAGTATTATATGATGATGTGACTATTTCTTTGATATACTGATATGATGTAGAATGCTAGCCAAGTAGTTCTTGAGGTTTACTTGGGTCGTTACGCACTGCTATGCTTTCTTGACTTACACAAGGGCGTGAGAACCTGGTGTATAAACCATTGGTAGAATTGACGTTGAGGTCTTCTCTAGAGTGTCTTTATAATTACGATGTGAGTTCATAGGTGGAATTGACGTTGAGTGCTTCCCCAGAGTGTTTGTAGTTCCTCAACATGGGCCATATGGGGAATTGACGTTGAGTGCTTCCCTAGAGCACCTTTAGTACGATATGAGACTATATGAGGAATTGACGGTGACTGCCTCCTCAGAGAGTCTATATTCTAGCTGAACGAGAGGGGTGAGACTTTGTGTGATGCCTAAAGGGTTTCCTGTACTTGATAGGTAGTACCCGAGGGGATAGGATATGCGTCCTTACCATAGGGTTACCTTTTGTGTTATCTGTTTTTCTGTTGCATGCTATGTGGTGTTTTGAAGGCTTAAACAGGGGATTATTTACTACTTAGTGCTTTATTGTTTACTGATTTCTGTACTTTTACCTGCAATATACTCACTAACTATTAGGTACATATCATCGGGTGGTTGCATACTGGGATTTTGTCTCACACCCTATTTGGGCCATGTTTTTGGGCCCAAAAAGATTATATTTCTGCAGCTATAGACAAGGGAAAGCACCCTTCGACATCAGGTACTTGATTGCATTAGAGCGGGAGAGCATGGGACCAAGCCGAGGCTTATAATGATGAGGAGTTCCTCATCTGTTTTCCTTTTTTACATTGGTAGTACTGTATTCAGCATTGTTACTTGTTTGGATTTTTTCATAGAAAAATATGTATCATGCATCATTTATATATATTTTTATCTAATTGTTTCTTTATCAGTATTCTACTATTTACTGTTGTTGGATATTTAATATTTCCGCTATTGTGTGTTGTTACTTCTGTAGTGTACTCTGCTAATGAGGGCATAGTTTCACCACTATCACTGCCTAGGGCCTCGCTGTTAGTCGGAAACCACTGGCGTTCATGGAAATGTGCTTGAGGCCATGTGACCAACTGGGAATGGGGCGCCTTTGGGTACCTTCTAGAACCGGGAAGTTACAAGGAGGCTCAGATGTGTACTCAGTACCCTTATCATATTAACTTGCATTTATAGGATTTTTAGGAACATAAATCCCAGATATTGGGAGAATGTATTGGATTGTATTTTCCTTTTATTGTTTTTATGTATTATAAAGATTGATTTTTAGATTTTGCATTGAGATAATGTGGGATTCTGAGGCTCGGGGTTCCCATAATAAATTTTAGAATAATATTAAAATATTAAAAACCACAGTCATGCAGTTTTCCTAAAAAAGTGTAATATCTTGTAAATGGTTTCCCGAATAATAAATCATAGGGAACCATTGCGTTTAGAGGAGCATGGTTTCCCTTGGTGTAGCCTTACATTCGCTGTCGTGGGTTGGCTGTAAAAAGAACTTTTAGGCGGTTTTAAAAAACCAAATATATTCAATATTAAATATATTTATATACATTGTCAACGAAGCAGATCAATGAATGATTTTATTAAATGATCTTTTAGGTAGGGATCCAGGGATATGCCCATATCACTAGAAATTTCCTTTAGGCTCTAGAGAGACTCACCGGACAATTCCATTAGTGGAGAAGATAGAGTCATCAATCGAAGATCATTCTCCATAGATCTCTCCACCAATAATAAATCCTCAACATATAATGATACAATTACTCAGAAGGATCTGTTAATTGGTATTTCATTATCCATTCATAGATTCAATGATGAATGTGGACCAACCGATGAATAGGTTGAAATACGGTTCAATATTTCTTTTTTGGATGGGTTATTTCATTGCAGGATTATCGGGGTTTGATTATATCAAAATTGATTTTATTTTCTAACCATACTTAAGAGAAGGGACTACAATATAATGAATAATGGTTTAAGTTCATTCATTAGATGTGTTCCTTGAGTTTTTGTCCCCCATTTTATACATGTGTTCTTCATTCTTCAACACATTTATGAAAGCACGACCGTTGATTATTATTTTTATTTCCAAACTATCCATAATAGAATATCTGACCTCAGGATGACCTAAAAGTGGTGGGAAGAAATAGATGAATATTAATGTCTTGGTAGAAACCATTCATAATGTGGTTTTATTGGGTTGAAAATAAAAAGACTTCTGAGACTATTGAAGGCACGAAATCCATTGATTCAATGTTGCGGTGGTGAGAAAATTGTGGATTTGATCATGCATGGAGAATGGAACACCATAATAAGGGCTGGATCATCAGTTGAATCATGTGTAAGAAGAACAATAATTTCTCTAAAATACTAGTGACAACGTCATGTAACTCGGGTTTACACAGCGTGTGGCCCCTATTGACTAGTGACTTCAATTTCGGGAGATAGTTAAATCTCACATGGCATGTGACCCTGTCACATGAGACGTAGGACATTACCATATACTCAGTCTGTATATTAGGAGGCACACAAACATGTGGTGGAGTACACGTGTTACTTATATGTTTTATACTCCCCCACAGAACATCGTCCGACCTAAGCACATAGACTACCTTGTGTACTGATACATGGGAAGAGATACATTGGTAGACACTGTGTACTGGAAGATGGATAGAGTACATGGGTACACCTCAGATGCAATGAAATGATATATAAAATATACTACAGTTCATGTACACAAATCTAGATTAATTATTTTGGAATGGCATGGGTTGTTGTTTAAGGGAAGTTCCTGAGGTCAAGGAACTCATCATGTGGTCATACTACACACCGTTTATCCCTTTCGATAAGGCTTGGTCATATTTTCTTATATTTTTTGGACTTGTTTTGTTAGGTTTTGTTCCCTTATCATTTCCTTAAAGGTATGCACGAATTATTTTCTACTGATAGGACTATGATCTGTTCAAAAGGACATTCAGGATAGAGTTATTGGAATCCCTTGAAAGTCCTTGAGTAGGATCTATATTTATTTTCTAGGCTCTAGGAAGAGTCTTCAGAAATGATAGGGCCAACTTCTCTAGGACTTGAAACTATAAATAGTTAGTTAATCTCAATGGATTTGTTGGTATCACCCCATGTTGGTTGATTTGATCCTCATTAGTGGTATCATAATTTAACAAGATATATTATCCTATTTCTCTCATGATGGTTCCAAATGAATAGTACTTATCAAACTGGTGTCATAAGTGCTATTTAACTCTGGAGTGTATTCTACTGGATGAGTTGGTCATGGAATCTTTGGACTGAATACCTACTGCTAGATATAGTGGTTATGATTTACATCAAGACTATGTGTCTTGGATTGACTATATCTAGATATTCATGTTATATGTGCTATAGACATATACTATATAGATATTAATTTATCATTATTTATTAATTCATTTGTTGTTTAGTGGTGTCATAATAAGTACTATTATACTCACCAATACATGGGATTTTCCTACACATGTCATGTCTTATAAATATGGGAGACCCTTCTATGGAGTCCTAGGTAGACCAAGACCTGATGGTGTCTTGTGATATGAGATAGAATGATATGTGGTCCAATAAAATTAGATTGTAGTCCTAATCACATCCTTTTATAGGATGGAATTGGGTTTACATACTACATATTGGTGGGATTTTATTCTATCCATTTTTACATTAATACACTATACTTTCCTATCATACACTGGTTTGGATATAGTGGTATGCATGCATTTTATTCATAATGGTTTTTACATTTCAAAATTATTTGGGATTGGAGATTAGAGTCTGTGTAAAAGTACACAATTAATGCATCCCATGTTAGTGACAAAAATACTCAGTACTAGTCACCATCCCCTGGAAAATTCGAGGCATTCTTAGGGAGTCATGACATGGGCCCCATTGGGACGAGTCGTGATAGAGCCTTTCTGATTCATTTGGCCACTTTGTTGAATTATCCTTATCTAAGAGTTTACCATTGATGGATATTATAAGTGAGGGATTATTAACATTAATATTATACAATACCATAGGTTTATACACCAAGTATTCTAGTAATTCTTATCTATCAGTATGTGTGGTTGTATGGTATTCCATTATAGTATAGAGATCTTGGACAATGAAAAATTCTTATCTATATTCACAATACTCTCTAGTATAATTGATAGATTATTATTGAAATCATCTATTTCTCAATTATAATGTATATGATACTTGAATGAATGATATGGCTTTATGTTGTAATCCTAGTATTATTTCATCAAATCAATTGATTACAAATTGGTGATATGGGGTATCATTATCATGTGAGGGACTCTAAATTAAGTGATGATATTTGATATCACAAATTTGATGATATTATTCATCCAATACTCCATTATGTTTATTTCATCATTCCATTATGAGATGAAATCATTAGCAATAAGGAGGCAGATAAAATTCATGGATATTTTTTGGGGATATGTGATCATTCGATACATTAGCCATATAGAAAACATCAATGAATATAATTTTGAATGTTGCCTTTTGGGGGGGTTGATCGATGATATTTGAATGGATCTAGAATGAATGAAATTTCATGGATAAATCATTTAATTACTATATCACCTTTTTATAGTAGAAACAAATCATCTTGATTTATTGGGAGATCCTAGATCCAAACGGATGAGTGTCGTTGGATACTATATGTAATTCCTCTATGATGGTTGAACTCTCATTTTTTTCTAGGAATTTGAGGTGGATCCCATCATATCCTCACTTTTAAATGGATTTGTTTTCTCATTAGATCCATCACAATGAGTGATGTTCAATGCCCAACAATGAATTTATTCCCTCATATCTTGGTCTTTCTAGAGAGACCCAGTTTGGAGATAAATAAATTTTTCCCCATCTATCTAGGGGTTCATATTTGTTCACCACACTATGGAGTGGTGTTGTTCTGATTGATTTCCTTCATTTCACTAATAATGGATGATGGAACCATCCTTTATTGTGTGATGTGGGAGACCCCATCCCCTTATCTGAGTCATCTAGAACCATAACTAGATTAGACAATGCATCATTATGATACTTTTGTGACGTAAGGGAATGTGGAAACATGTGTTAAAAATGTATATCTTTCATGTGATCTCTGATATAACAAGTGAGAGGGTCCATTTAATCATTTTTATGTAATATTTTACATTTATCTTCTTTATCACTATATTTGAATCCTATGTGACGTTCATGTAGGCTATCTGTAGCTGTTACTCTAGTTTAAACTCAATGATGATGGAATTGCATTCTACCTTATTAATCATACAACCATTATTCAATGATAAATATTATGGAAAATATTACTATTACATAGTAATAAATAATATCTATAAGCTAGACAGATTGAGTTTTTAGTTCTATATCCCTTTTCTGTCGAACATCGATAGGTTCCATTAAAATTCAACTCCAATGTTTGGGTAGTTCCATGGACACAGAAAACCTCCTTGTTATTAATTTTAGTTTCAACTAGTGTAATTTCCTTGTTGGTATGTGCTGTAAGAAAATCAAGTTGGAATTTCCCATTCCCAGACATATTTGACACAATTTAGATGTCATATTTTTTTTTGTAAAAACTACCCATCTAAAAATACATCATGCCATAATAAGAAAACTAATTATGTTATTGAGATATCCAATATGAGAGGGCATGTGGACTTCATAGTTCTACAAGTAGTTCATCTTATTTCAAATTTCAATGATTAGTGTGAGGTAGTTATTCTTGACATCAATGTATCAGTTCTCATTTACTTTCATTATTAATCTATGGTAGGAATGACTATTATCATTCCTCGAATATTTTTTATCTCTGGGAATAGTTCTATGCCATAGTTTTATATTTGGAATATATATGATGAGTGGAATTTCATCCATAGGCAGAAATATGACTAGTGGGTGTAGTGTGGATCACAAGAGTATCTTATAATTTTATTTTAATTATTCATCACATAGAATTAAATTTTCTCCTATTATTAGATAGGTGAAGGGGAGTGATTTTATTTCTTGGATGACTGTAAATTGTTGGATGAAAGCGAGGTTCCCCTAGAGCCCCCTCATCTCTCTGAGATTCAACAGTGTATAATTTTATAGGGTTTCACTAGTCTTATATAGGTAAGACCTAATATCATAAATAATTCCCAAATATTCATGGAATTTACTTGATATTACCATAATATTTAATTTGATCATATTTATCATTAGAAGATAATGTGGAGACCTGTCAGAGATTAATTAAATGTTTATAATGTGATCACATCGCTAATAGGATTTGAACATTATATCATCAAAATAACATAATGCTATTCGTCATAATATGTGTTGGAAGATATGATGCATGTATTATGGAAATATATCACTAGAATTAATTAATCCAAAGGGAATGAGTTGAGAGGAAAATATCACATGGGTTACTTTAATAGATGTGGATTCCGCATCTTAAAGGGATATATTTGACTAATTTTTACCTGAGTACCCATCCATGAAGGAATGTTCTTTAAATATAGTTTTATCATTGATAAAACATTCTATTATATAAAATTAGAAATAATATTGTGGAAAGTGTCAATTAAGTTCATTGAAATTAATGTAGACCCCTATCTACCCTATATTTTTCTTTATAGGGTTCATGATGGTGAGCCATCTTGGGTATTTCAATTCCTAGGAAAATTTTAATAGATTAATTTTTTAACATCATTTTCTACATAAGTAGTGTTATAGGGGTGCATCATCCCGACCCCCTACATGAACCCATTATGGTTATCAGGAATGTCGAGATAGTGTGTTGGCACATCTAGATTCAGTCTAAGTATTTATATATAATTCCTATCAAACACATTTAAATATTGACTTATAAATGAAATATTCATATATTTATATTATAGATAAATAGAATAAATAATAAATATAGATTTTGGGTCTTTATATATTCGCATATTTTCATGTCTTAGCTCACCAATCGTGGAAAAAATGCCTTCCCAAAATACTGGCAGGGTGTGCTGAAGATCATTATGTTCATCTTAATCCTCTGACTCTGTGGAGACATTTAAGATGGTGTAGGTAATATTAGGGAATAAATATCACTATTGAGGAGACAAAGCCCATGAAAAAAAGATCATCCCCTACTACCATATTCATTATAGTGAGATTCTGAAGTTGATTTTATTTTACACTGATTCTCTTAAAAGAAGATGATCTGATATCTTGGATTTAGATGATTACCCTAACAAGATTTATGGGTATCACATAATCATTGTCTAGAACAATATAAATATTTATATTGGTAGTCCCAAAGGTGTTTGGAATTGAAATTATTGTATTTTCATCCAGTATTTTTTTCCATCCCTTTAATAGAAACGTTTGTAAACTAAATTTTTTTCAAAGGAAATGAAGGTGAAATTTCACCATGTAGTATTCCAACATTCCCATGAATGTGGTATTTCAAAAAATAATTAAATGTTGATGGTACCTCCATGCATTTGTGAAGTGAAGGTATTAGGAGTAGTATATTTTTATGGTGTATTGTTGGATAACTATTAATTCAGGGTTAGATGATTGATAACCAAACGAAATATTGAGATAAATCATCACATTATGTATTTTCTCACACATACGATTCCCTTGAATGGTCAGCATTGTGTAAATAATTTAAATTTATTATATCCCAAAATATAGTGTTTCTGAATCTGGATGAGGTTTACCAGGGATCCAATGTCAATTAAGGACAATCTAATGTCAAAAAAATTGAGTATACCTAAAACATATAGGTTTTTTATATGTCCATGGATGACCTCTTCTAGTTCTTGTTTTTGTAATGAGATAGCATCATGCAATTGTGATGTAAATATCTCCACACAAAACATCTTGGATAAAACAACCTATATCTCAAAATCAATTGGGATTTAGAGTTCCTCAATGACTTCATATCTCAGTTCCATTAAAATATTTATTGAATAAAAAATTGAGAGATTGGTTGGGACTATGACCAATAGTTTCACAATGTAAAACTTTTGTTCTAAATATAGGTCACTCCTCATTTAGGGTGGATCCTTGTTCTGTAGCACATGAGATGAGTCATTTTAAGTTGATGTGCCGAATTATTTTCTAGTGGTTGAGAAATTATCTACTACTTGTGTCATAGTTCATGTCTTCCATCCCTATATTCTAGGATAATCAGACAATCGAATCCCCACCAGATGGTCATGTAAAATGAATTACCTAGGGTGGCCTCCAGATGGATTTTGAGGAACATTAATATTACTTCTAATTTTTCTAGAGTGATTTACAATGGTTATGGATACTTATATGTCCTATGTGGGTACGAGACTGATATACTTTGTTTGAAAAAGGAAGGATTTTTCCTCGGTGATCTTGGATGCTATGTAAGTTGCGTCAAGATCCCCGGTCAGGTATATATAACTCATACTCGATGATATTTTCATCATCCGTTAATGTTTCATTCATGTTCCATCTATTAATAGATGTAATAATGATCACTACATCGGATAAGGGTTTGGTTTGGTCTGGTGGTGCCTTTTATTCAGGTGTTTTACAAAGTAAATATTCAGTAGTCCTATCCTAAATCAGGGGTGAATATTACTCTTCTTAGAATATCACATCCCCTATTAATGGTTGCATCCTCCTATGGGATGTGTATTTTATGTCACCTCTTGAGGCGAGAAAACTATTAAGGGTTTTCCAAGCTATCTCTTAGGGATCCATTAGTCTATTAAAATATGTTTTTCGAGTCATATATGTTTTAAAAATCATCTCATTCCTAGATGATGTTTTTCCAATTACCATATTAATCTAAGTGGTAAATAGTTTTTCAGTTCACCAGTGTTAGGAGTTATACGACATTACCTTTCTGGAACTAACCATTCTTTGGAAGATGTCTTTGAAGATGAAAAATCATGTATGTTATGACCTATCCTTCTATGTATAGTGTAGTAGTTGAGATGATATGAGAGGTTGACCTCATTTTGATTCCAAGGATATGAATGTTTTAGATCGTTATTTTCCATGTTACTTTGTAAATAAATAGATACTTGCTCAATTTTTATGGAGTATAATTTATTCATCTCTTCCACAAATCTTGAGTGACCCTGATTCCTTTTTTTTACTTCTAAATGGGTGATATTTAGTTGTTGTTGTTGCTCGAATGACGGTGATGTGTGGTTAAATAACTACATAAGTTCATGGTTATGCATTGCTAATTTTTTTAGGGAAAAATTCATTGTCTCTAGGTTGATGATTCTTTTCCGTAGTTCCATGGGAATGATTTTAGACTAATCGGGTATCTTATTAATGTTTTCTTCCAAAATATTTCATGGTTTCTTAAAACTAAATAATGCTACCAATATAATTCATTAGGATAAGAGGTGTTATAAGATCATCCTATATATTTTATCCCATAGTTAAATTTATAGAGCCTATGAAAGATGTATACTTGGTGAATATTCTAAATAGTTCCATATGGAAATTAAGTCATTATGTATCTCATTTTCAAATAGATAATATTTTTTCGGTTAAAAATTGTCCTTTTGTGATTGTGTAGGTGAACTGGTAAATGAATTTATAAAAAATATCTCTATATACAACTAAAGTTTCTAATGGATGACTAATACACCCAAAAAGAAGGTCCTATCTAATTTTATATATAACACCTCATCTTTTTTTCATGTTTATGATCTCCACAGACCTATAATTAGACCACATCAAGACATGAAGTTCATGAGATTCTATTCAGGGTCTCACACATTGTAAAATGTCTTACATGAAGAATTTATGAGATTAAGTGGTGGAAAAGTGTTATCCAACCACTCTAGATATGAATTAATCTTGATATTCACATATTGAAATTTCTTATACCTGGATTCTGTTCGATAATTCAGGGCCTCTATAAAAGTGATTAGTTTTAGAGGTATTAGTTGTTTTTGTTGCCTATAGTCTATATGGAGTCAGATAAGAGTGATGAGGTGGAACTTTTGTCATCTCACACTAATTATCAATTAATTATATGACTAAATAATATCCCTAGAGAGGGATAGGCTATCTCCGTAATGGGGGGGAGGTCAGATTCATCATCAAATTTATTATTTATATAAATTGGATTCATTAATCCTATGCCATCTAGAAACATTGATGATGGTATTTTAGTATGATCATGTCATTCTATGTATATCGAAGGATGGGTATTCATAAGTTGATAATGGTGATACCCATTTGTAAAATTGACCACGATAATTTCCTTAGTGAATTATTAGCATAATTTTTTATCAGTATTTTGTTGTTCTAACAAGTCCTTAATGAAAGGAATCTTGAATCTTATAAATGAAAAAAAGGATTTGAACACTTATTCCCCATTATCACTTTTAGTTCTCTATTTTATATATGGAAACTCAAAATTTTGAGGTTCTAGGTTTTGGATTCTCCTCATGTTCATGGTTTGAAAGCACAGTGTGTGCATCTAGAACCTCCTCTTGGGGTATATTTTCCATATTGTATCCTTCTATATTTATATCTTGATTTAATTTATCCTTTATATTGTTGTCGATGACATTAAAAAAGGTATAGAAAGTAATGGCAGTTGTACCATTACTCTCTATGCAACAAGGAAATTGTGTACTTTTTTAATCAGTGTAATTTCCTTAATACTTATACATATTGGACCATTTATGGCATAAGAATAGTATAGGATTTTATTTCCTTCACCGTAAATTCCCCCGTCCACGGAAAGTGAACTATTTCCTTTGGGGAGTTTCTATTCATCCTAATTGAATAAGCCCCCAATATTAGACTCCATATTATCATGGGTGAAATGGAAGAGATATACACCATTAATATTTACCTCCCAAAATAGAGAAAAATATTTCTTTATGTAGTGATTATTATTATGAAAATTCCTCCAATATTTTGTTTGATGTGGACGACTCTAGTCAATAATTTTCATTTTTTATCATGTTATTGAATGCACAATGACTCCAAATGATAATTTGAAGACTCATGGTATGGGAATTGATATATAAATTCCCCTAGTCTTATAGGTTCAGTTTGATCATGAACTGAAACTAATTTATCATAGAAACTATTAGTGGGTGATGTACCTAATGATGATGATTGAGATGAAAATTCCCCAGCCCCAGTGGATTAGGTTTGGTTTGAAGATGACACTGATTTTCCTAAAATTAAGCTCAAGGATTGATTCTATTAGTGGTGGACATAGTGGTAGATATACCCCTAGCCTAATGGTATGGCTTTGCTCATATATGTATTCTATGGAAGTTTTTATTTAGTTCTTCTTGATGTGAAATATCTATAATAATGCATCCTCTAGGTGAAATGGGATCCTATGATGATATTCATTCTGTCTAAGAATTTTTATGGTTGACTGCAACATCGACATCCATGTCTAAAATTCATTTTTTTTTATTTCGAGTTACCTAATTGAAACAACTATTTTTTGTTTTCTCCTTGCATTATTGATGTTGTGACATCATTAAGGTATTGTAATAACATTATACTATCCAATTGTACAACTCATTAAATAGTTCACTAATTCTTCTATAGTATATGATGATTTATGACACCATTTCTAGCGAGGAACTACATTACAATGTTTTAGTGATGTTCAATTCTTTATAAATTCTCCATCGTTGGATTCAAATACATGATGGGGAATCAGTGATCAATTTCTAATGGGTTGTCTTGTAATGGTATAAATAGTGTTGTATATTTTCACTATGATATCATGTTTTGGGTATTGGATAATGAAGATAGTAACTATGTCAATCTTACTATAGAGCATGTCGCTGTTCTGATGGTTACCCTCGTATCCTGGATAATGGATGTATCAATCCTTCCATTTCTGATGAGTTTTTCACAGATTTATGAAAATGTAATGCATGATATCTATATCTAGATAATATAGTATTTCATAAACAGAAGTGTAAATTTTCTAGGAAATGGATGGTATTCTTTTGGTAAATCCTTCAATATATTTAGTTCAGATTAATCATAATCCGAAATAGACACCTCCACCTAGAAAGACCACAGAAGTTGCTTGTTGGGTTACCTACTAACTGCAGCAAAGTTTTTCTAGTAGCTGATTTGGAATGATATATGGTTGAAATTTGTGTTTCCTTATGCCGTGAATATTAAGGGGTCAATGTTTTCCACAACTCTCTATATGAAGTTTTCTTATAAAGGAGAGGATATCCTTGGTGATGGGAGATAACAGCTTAAGGATGTTTCCCATAAAGTATGTTAAAAGTAGATACCCTATGTTCCATATCCACACTACCACAAGTAGGACTATCATGGTAATGAAAAAAATTCTACATTAGTTGAATAGTCTACAAACCCTTGGGTTGTTAAAAATGTGTCTCGAACAAACCTCAAGGACACTAGTGTTGAGAATGTCAAGAATTTGGGACTTATCATGCTTCATGAATGGAATATTATGACTTACTTTCTCAGATTGATTAGGGATATAAAGATGTTCTATAATGGTTCCCAAAATATATTGATAACTATTTGGTTATATAGGTATATGATTCCACTTTTGATAAGCTACTAGAGTGTGTATGTGATATTCTGTTTTGTGATAACGAAAATGAGTCAACCTGTCAGTGATTGATGTATTATGCTCATTATCCATAAATGAAGTGAGGATGTGAGCCATGTTAAATTAGGAATTCCCTAATGTAATCTGATGATGGACCTATGGAATGGGTGAAGTAATATGAGCAACCACTTATATAGCAACTAATATATGCTAGTCCATTCATTCATTGGAAGTATTAGTGAAATGAGACTGACATCCACAGGCTAGTACATTTTGTATTGTAGTTTCACTATCAAGAATAAGATCCTTCCTGCACAAAATTTTAATCTCTCACATGGTGTTACATAGATGAATGTTGTTACGATATTGATCTTGATCCATTGGAGTGTGTCACTGGTCATTGTTTATGGGAATATGAGATTTCCCCAAGACATGTACTACTCTCACTATGTGATCCACACAAGAATAGGAATATGAGAATGATTATAATCCTTTTGATTATACTTCTAATCAGTTCAATATGAAAATGTTCCATTCTCTAGGAATTTTACACCATCACATAGTGATCCTCAGTCGTAATAGGGATATGTGGCCGATACTGAGCCTTAAGAGTATATATCCTCTCTTTTTTGACATGAATGCAAGTATGTCCTAAGGAATTAGTCATTTTGACATGGTGGGCATGGTTTGGTAAAGAAATATCATCTGAGTTTTCTGTATCTTCCTTCAAAAGAATATGATGATAATCCTTATAGATATGATCAATACTGTAAGATTACTCTAGATAATTCAATTATTCGTAATAATAATAATGTATTTCTTACTTGTTTTTGGGATAGAAATATACACATCTCCCTATATCTGTACATGTTCCAAAATAAAATTGATGTGTTGTTCATTTATTCCTCAAATGTAGTGACACATTTGGAAAGTGTGAATAGGAATTTAAACCCACAAACTATCTTTATCAAATATGAACGAGATGTTATATTTGATTGAAGATGTGAAATGAGACGACATATTTTATCATTGTTCAATAAGAATATACGAATGTGTTATATTTTTAAGGGTAGGTATATGAATCTCACCCATACCTGCTCTATGAATAGTCCTTAATATTTTCTCTGAGTGAGTACAAATATTATCATGCTCACTGGACACCACCATAATATTCCAGATGATCTTTTTAGTGGAAGGGGGGATATGATCACACTACCGATAATCCAAATCTGAATATTCATATTATTTCATTCATGGTTCATTTACATGAGAATCAGAGGTTTAAATGTGATGATTGTTTCTATCAATAAGAAACTGAGCAGTACCCGTGAGATGGTTCTAGTGATGGAGGATGATTGGATCCCTCATTAGTGGCCATTGAAATGGAATGGATTCATAGTTCACACATTGATCAACCTTCCATAGATACTGAAGGTGGTGATTATTCCACTATGAGGATAATAATCATATATGGTTGGAGGTGGCAGTGATAGATGCATACTTTACTTTCTATTTTCATAGATGATTTAGACTCTTCGACATTAGTGTTTGGAGACCATCATGTGAATCCTTAAGGGTCAGTATTTTATCATGTTAGTGGTATTACAAGACCATTTTATTTTCCACTCATCACTGAAGTTTTCGGGAGGGTGAGGTTGTTCTGTATCCAACATGGGTTACAAATGTAGAATTTTTTAAAGAGTGGTTTCATGATAATTAGATGTTAATGGGTTTGGTGTTGTTTGGGAGACATGTATCTAAATTCATTACTATAAAAAGAAACACATTCACTGACTAGTGCATCATCATAGTCATGATACATTACTAATCAAATATTCATGTGGAATACAATTATAATTTCTTATCTATATTTTGGTCATTCTACTCACATGGGATGTCCCCAATGATGTGGGACTTATTTCATGAGATCCCTAAAAACATTTGGTCAAATGATCATTTTTTTTATCTCAGATATTTATACCAGGATCTCTATTTTTCATTCATGGGAGTATTTAGGGAACATGCTTTGTGAGAAATAGTTTTTCATTATTACAAAGAAGTATATCCTTTTAAACCTTTGATGGAGATTTCATAGTTATGTGATTTCACATATGGTTTACCATTTTTAATTAATGGGTATAATGAAGGAATTTCTCCCTGATGGCTTGATTGTGGGGGCTTCAAGTCATTACAATCACTAAATTTAGATACTCAAATTCCATGTTACATATAAACATGAAACAAATCCCACATCTATAACATAATATCAAAATTCTATATAGAGAATGTGGGCGGGGTTTAAAACCCAATTGAACATATGAACTAAAACTATTATGAGGATTGTAGGTCTTTCTCATCACACCTATTTGAGGATTTTTTTTCAATATTTTGGGACTCTCTTACAGATTTATGATATGTTCTTATATTTTTTCCTAATCCTGATACAGAACTAGTTACCTGAACAAAATCATTAATTCGTGAAACCTTCAATCTGTAAATGTGGGTTTTATTAATTAACACTACTTTATGTATTTTAGGGTTTTCATATATTTCCATTTAATGGATATCTTTTAATATTTTATATCATTTAAGTACAAACTCAGTTTTTACTACCATTGCAGGAGACTATTAATATTTTGAGTATGATGTTTAACCTTTATTTGGAATCCAACATATCCAAGTTGTAAAATGAATCAAACCCAATGTATCTTGTTGGAACTATGTAGTATAATTCCATTCATAAAGGATGTATATGAGGGATTTAATCATGTATTACTGAGACCTATCCTCAATGAGGGGTCCTACGTTTATTGGTTGTGACCAAAATTAGATTCATCATAGTTAGATCATTCCATTGGTATTCTCATGAAGAAGGATTCACATATATGTGGAAAATAATATCATACCACTGGATGTGGGTTATATGATGAGGATTACATGGATATGTAGATGCATGATGAATATGGTGTGATCATAAAAAATCATTAAGCCTACAAGAGCTAGAATTAGAGTGAGAAATAAGGGATAACGAGTAATAAGACTCACTACTTATCCATGGGGGAATTATAAACTTGGATATACATTTGGATATATGAAATAGAGCTTGATCCTTAGGGTGGAATCCTATATATCCCCATTATGGAGTGATTTAGAGTTCTCATGGTCTTCTTTCCTTCTCATCTAGCTCATGAATAAGAAAGAAAGATAATCCCAAGGGAGTGAATGAGTTCTGATTGTTAGATTTTATAAAACATGGAGGGACATACAATGATGTAGATTCACATATGTGATTTCACCTTAGGAAGGTGTCAAACATTTCTTGAGTCTATATGGAATAATTTTTCTCATAGATTGGTTGTGTTCCTTGTTTTAGTGATGGCTTAGTTAGAATTATGAAAATTTAGGGGATATTGAACCCTGAGGGTTAGAATTTTAGATATGTAGAGGGAAATATACCAATTTAGATACCCATTAGAGAACTATAATTGGGGAAGGACATATTTATATTGATTATTGTAGGAATCCATGTTCTGAATGTTCAGTTCTATTCCTTGGACTGATGCTGGGTGGGGGATATTGAAGAACCAATATAGAAGATTAAACATTTAGGGTAATAACTTCTAAGGTATGGATGTAGTTACACCTAGGTAGATACACATTTTAGATCTATCATTTTGAACAATTCCAACATATCCTATTTATAGAAAGAAATATATTTCTAATATATTAGCTGGTTAAATTATTAAATATACAAACATTATATGGTTATCATATACCGACACTTATTAGAATCATGTATTGATTGTATTCCTGTGACTTTTTTTATTATTAACCTAATATAAAAAGAGAATTATAAACCTGAATTCCTAATCTATCAAGCATACCTTATATACTCAAATGATACTGTTGAATTAGCTTGGGGAAATATCGTAATAAATGAGAGATTTTCTTGTGTTGGATTTATGACCCGGTTGACATGTCCGAATGACTTCACAAGTCCCAGATGACCTATCTAGAGGATGTCATATAATATTTGATGACATGTCTGGATGGTGATACAGGAAAAATATGATTTCTCCAATGTACATACAACGATTAATATTGGAATTTCTTGGTTACATCTAAATACATATAATACATGTCTTCGTGAGATTACAAGACCAAGAGATGATGTTCTGGTCCCACCACATAACTAGACTAACATGTGATGTGGTCATTGAATTATATGGATGAATTTATTAGTGGAATTCATAGGAATTCGATTCCATCCCTTGAGGGCATCATGAAAATTAATTTACATTTCCAAGGTACATATTATAATCTAAATTTATTCTCAATAAAGTGTCACAAGGTTTGAGTGACATGACATGGTGTTGTCTCAAGATCAGGGTAGGTAATACAAAGTGCCACGAGATCAGTGAATATATATTCACTTAATTCCCCCGTCATTCAAATAATTATTAATACCATTATATCATATGTGCCACATGTTTTATAGGGAAACCTAAATTTTGGTTTCACATTACCCGTTTTCCATTAAGGTCCTCCCTCACATACCTTGCCAGGTGCACAATAAGTCATTCAAGAGACCTATATAGTTATCATGTGAAGTATATATGAATATAATGTGACTCTGTATGTCATTAAGAATATATTATGTGGTGTATAAAAAATGTAATCATATGAAATAATTCTCATATATGTCCTTTACAATTCTCTTATGTGGATATTTCCCATTATCCTTGGGGTTTGGATCTTCTTTTTTACCTAGAAAGAGATTTTTATAGGACATTACACACCATTTATATCCAAACGTATTATTATGGTTTCACATGAATTAATGATGGATTTAGTTGAGGTTTTTTTTAAATCAACCAATTCACATGATCCTTCTAGGGGTCATCCATAACATCCCATAATTATTTGTGACCTCACGAATGATTAGCTGCCACCATGTTTATCAGACCTCGGTCGAGAAAATCCTATTTTTCTAACCATGTGGATATATAAATGTGTATTCAAAAGTTTAGTATGATATTTCAAGGGGGCCTTAAAATATCAAGATTCTTATGTGAAGGAATTCACATTATTTAATGTTCCTTTTTTAGTTTCTTCATGAGACTAAGGTGAATTTTAACAGAGGGATTCCATGAACCATGATGAAAATACGAGGGGGCCTCTATGTGATCAATGGTATCTTTTGAGGGTACATAAAACCATTTACTAGAAGATCAGCATAAGCCCCTCATCAGAGGCTTCTGTATTTTCCATTTTATTTTCTTTTTTACATTATAAGGAAACGTGATATTTCATTGTTTTATAAGTGGTGATGATGATAATAAATCTCCTTATTTGTTATAATTCTCATTACTAATACTATGTATTAGTATAATTCATGATAATTGTCATGGTTTCCCTTCTAGTAGGACATTAATTTTCAAAAATACATTTTTGAGACCCTTAACACGATAAAGGTGACATTACAATGTTCTTCTATGTGGTAAGGTGTTAAAATTTATTTGGGATTTTTGAAGTCTTCTGAACCACTTAATATTGTAGCATGAAAATAATGTACTTTGTAAGGCCTATAGTTCTTCATAAATTCATCCATTATTTTAATAGGGGTTACAAATTATTTTCAAGTGCTTGTTGGTTGAAAATTCATGTAATTGGAAGACTTTGTTTGGAAACCATCACAGGATCATCAGTGATTTTTTTGGTTTCTTCACAACAATAATATAGATTTTCAAATTGTCTCCTTGTGATCTCAAGAAGAACATGTAATGGACATGATCCATTAACATGACCATCTGAGGATCATGTTATCTAATGTCCTTATAAAGGCTATATGATCTGTTTGATTCTTTTACCTACTCATCCTTAGTTTTGTAGAGAAATAATACCAATACAAATTTTTATTTCAAAACATCTTTGATTGTTTATGATCATTTGTACAGATTCAAAATTATTTCTTTATCCCAAAAATTAACATTTCGATTATAGAAGGTTATCCAATCCATATTAAATGTTATTTCAATTTTAACTTATTTATGATATCTAGATTCACATAATGTATCTACATACAAAAGTCTATTTGAGAAGAGTTATATATCATGAACATTACCATTTTTCTAAACGGTATTTTTAGAGATACTTCAATATAGAATGGTAGATGTAGTGGAACAATATTCCAAGATAACGTGAATGATATAATGGAATGAGATGATGTATAATAAAATAAGCAATTTACATGTCTAATGTAGATAATGAGTGTACCATACATCACTTCATTATCTCGATCCACCTATTTGGTAGTTATAGTATATTGTTTTCATTACTTCAATGGATAGTGAGGGTTTTGGGCCCTATTCTATTCATTATTTATAGTGTTAAGGTAATTATTTTAATAATTCCAATAATACTATCATTTTAATCATATAAATATTCAGCGAATTGTTTTTGGGGTATTTTTTTCATTAGTGGAATGGACTGACCTCTTCAACCCATTTTGAAAATCAATAGCATTACAATGTTTCATCCATCAATTGAAAATTTTCATTGATCCTTGGAGGTAGTAAACCTGGAACATCCTTACAATATTTATACATATTGGAATATGAATATTCATTCCACCACATGACATTTCATCAACGATTGAAGGACACTCTATATTAATTTTTCTTCATACAATATAATGAGAGTATCTAGTTTCCCCCACTAGTTTAACCAATAATCAAAAAATATCAACATAGATTCCAATATACCATAAAAATAATTCATTTATAAAGATTTTATTTCAGACACTAATGAAATGATTGATTTTAATATCATTATTGGATATAATCATAGAAGATTACATTTTTCATCTCATGAATTATTTAATATATCTTCCAATATATTTCCCTCAATTTAATTTAAATCAATGGATTTTATCTCTGTCTTTGTTGGATTTTTAGAGGAAATTACATGCTAAAGAAAAAAGCCATTAAAAATTCTCTCTCCATGTGGTTTTAATTCCCCTTTTCAATTTTATTCTTAACAAGTTTTCACCTTTGGGAATCATCATCATCAAAATGGTAAA
Organism: Viscum album; assembly: GCA_963277665.1. Lineage (NCBI taxonomy): Eukaryota > Viridiplantae > Streptophyta > Magnoliopsida > Santalales > Viscaceae > Viscum > Viscum album. Next base: position 1,834,284,046 of record OY728161.1, on the reverse strand, counting down.
TTCATACCAAAATCTTATCTTATACCATGCATAGGAAATTGAATAATATATTTTTCATAGTGATAATCCATTAAATGATAAGAAGTTGATTATAAGATCCACTAAAGGTGGTTGGATGCTATTTAATGAAATACTATATTGGGAGGTACTATTTTTTCAGTTTGGATGTCATCATGTACTTAATTAGCAATCATTATTTTTGGGAGTGGTGTTATAATTTCCCTAGGAATTTTTACTCTATTTTTCATCCTTTATGGATTCTCATTTTTACAATTATTTCATTTCCAATAACTCTCATTATTAACTCGGGTTTTCATGGTCTGATCAATTTATTAAAAAAATAAATTTTTTATATATGAATATTGAGTCTAAAAAGATAAATATCATATATAAATGGAAGAATTTATAAAAGAAAAAAATATAGGTTTCAATCTATGTTATTTATTGTACATATCTTATTATGTACCTTACCTAGACAATAAAGATGCCTTGTAATCCTGTATAATATATCAAATGAAGTATTTAAATTCCTATATAATATCCCCCTTGACTATCTATTACATTGTGTAGTCTAAGTCCCACTCATTGTGCACCAATGTGATGGTCATGTTGTTTCTCAAATATATATTTTTGGGGTGATAAATCCTAGTTGCATATATACAACACTCATATCCACATTCTATTATCTAAATCGGAATGGAAATTCTAGGAGATCCACAAATTATTTAGTAATAAAAACTATCATAATTTCATCAAATACAAAAACATAACCCTTAGACATACCACTATAGTTTTTTATAAATAATTCTCATATTAATCCCCCGAATAACTAAACTAAACCTACAAAATAACAAAAACATTCTATGATACATTGAATGAAAATCCTACATAAACATGTCTATAATTTTATTTACATACAAAAGGTAAAAATTAAAAAAAATCTCAGTATACCTATAATTCATGGTCTTGTGTATCTATCTACATTCTACAAAAGCATCGTGTTAAACATTACAAGTGAAAATTACTCAATAATTTATACATGACAGACATACATCTAGATTTTTCATAAGCCATAATCAACATCATAACCCAGGGAAAGGAATAATAGTAAGGGTTAATATCAAAATATCAGTATAAGATAAAATATCATTATTTAATCAAGGGTTGGATCATATACATAATATAAAACATGTGAATGGGAAAAATTATAAATAAAATAATGCAGCATAATAGAAGTATCCCATGTTTAATGATATTGGAACATGTCATGTAAAACATATACCATTGACTAAGTGTTCACATCTATAAGATAGAATACATTATCCATAGATAAAAATCATTTGAATATGGAATGGAAATGAAGAATTATTTTAGGAAAAATAATATCAATGATCTTTACCATAAAGATAAAAATAAATTATAATTATATTAGGAGAATATCCCAGAAGTCCCATACCTTAGTTATTGAAAATTTATATGAATTAAAACACTTTAATTTTTGGTCTTATCAATGAAGTATCGTGCTACATTATATATTATAAAACACACATCAACTAATTAATTTGACGGTGATATAGGCCCGCACCCATGATAATTTACACTTATATTTTCCATGACATTCTAATCAATTCAACATAACAGGAAACACCATGGTATTAAAATCTATTTTATTCATTGAATCATAATTAAACATTATAATGAAAAACTCTTTTCAAAATATTTTTATATGGTATAAAAAAATTGACTAAATGAAAAGAAATGAATGATAACCAAAATTAAGTCCCCCAAAATAAGTGTTTCCTAATAACATTTAGATGATGATTCACTGTTTGAAATTTCTATATAAATTACTCCATTCATTACATATATTAATATAGTAGTGAAACCAAAAAATGGGTTTATTAACTACTTTTAAATTTTATGTAAAATTTAATGATTCAAATATAATTAAAAAAAACCTTTTTAAAAAGGTGAATCCAAAAATTTGGAAACAAATATCTTAAAATATAATAATAAATAATAGTTACCTTAATTGAAAATAATTTTTTTAGTAGTAATATATAGTGGATGATAAAAATATATATTCTTAATGCATTGAAACCCATTTTCATATTTAAAAATACCACTATTGAAAACCATCATTGTAAATAGATTAACAAAATAAAATTTTCAAAGATGATAATTAAAAAATGGTTTCCACTAATGAGATATGATAAATTTGTTTCCAAATAAAAATTATAACATTTTCCTATATGTGAATTCTGGAAATTATTGGAAACCCTTTTAATCGTAGATGTGATTTTTTCTAAACAATGATATACTCTTTTCAAAGAAAAATTAAAAACATAAATATTTTAATTTAAAATTTCCCTTTCTCTAAATATATTATGAGTTATTATATAATCATATAATAAAATAAATTCATATTTTAAAACCATTGTAAAAAATAAATCATTATGATTCATTAATATATATTGCGTTATGAAAACCCCTAACTTTAATATCTCATTACAAGTATATGAACTGAAATATACATTAATAAAAATGATTATCTAAACCGAATATTTTAGACCCCTATTCATAAATATATACATTTATAATATTCATTTATATTTATTCATTATTGGTATATTAGATATTGTTTAATTTCATTATCAGTTGTGCTTACTCTTGATCATTTTTAACATATTTTGTAAAAGAATTTTTGTTCTTTGTTATTCATCAAATGTTCATAATTACCATATAATTAAAGATATTTTAAAATTCCATTTACAATAATTCCTTATTTCTCATTTAATTAGGGGCAAAAAATGGATATATTTTCTAATTATGGAAATAGTGAAGTGCAGGTTCCAGTGTGTCTATATATTGAAAGGTGATATATTAATAAATATATTATATATTATAAAAACCATTATAAATTCATTATAATATATCAAGTAAATTATGGACAAATTATGTCACCATTATATGACATTCCTTAACCATTTATGGTTTAATCATAATAACATTGTTCACGTAGTTGGAAAAAACAAACTTAAAAAATAGCATGTTATAGGATTTTATGAGTTATTATAAGATTTAATATAATTTTAATATAAACATTATAGAAGATTTAAAATTTCATAAATAAAATTTATCAGAATTAAATTCATTCTTTAAATCATCCATTAAAAGCTTTGATTGAAAATGAACTTCATCATTATTCAAGGAAGTACTCTGTTGTATGCACTGTTGATGATTTTATTTTGAAAAAACATGGATATAATAAAGGTATATGATAAATTATCAATTAATAGTCATAATATTAAATCATTCTTAATATTAGTCAATAAAATCCATCATTATTACAAACTATTAGTGGTGGTTATGAAAAATGAACCACAATATTTCATGGTGGTGGTAGTCTACACATACACAAGATTGATGCCATTTTTATTTTCTTAGTCAATGAAAATCATAGAATTATTATAGGGAAAATAAAATAATATTATTATAGTATAATGATAATAATGGTGTTATCATTATAGTGTTTATATAAGAACTATATATTAATACTTTTAATAATAAAATATTATGGAGTAATAATTAATTACTATGAGATCATGAGTTTTCACATGAAAATATCATTCAATCGATGAAATATGATAATTCACTGAGAAAAAATATTCTTACTACTAGATTGGATTCTTTCATTATATTAATGATATTTATTAGGTTTAAAATTTATGATACGAGTTTATCATTAATAGGATGAATTTTACCCCTTTTATTTGTTAATAAAATAATACTTTTGTGAAAACCAATTATATTTCAATAATAGAATGACACTATTAAAGAGTAAAAATCTATAATAGTTGAAAATATTAGTTTTTAGAGAGTGAAAAAAGGATAAAACCTCATCCATAAATGTATAAACCTATTTTAAACATGTTTCAAGTCTTTTACTCGCAGGGTTTTGTATTTTTTCATGATTATTTTTAGCTTGGTAAATATTTTTTATCTATGTATTTTATATTTGGATAAAAAACATAAGGAACCCCCTATAACCAATTTTGAGTGTGTTAAACCTAAATTTAGGCTCAATTTAATTTAATAAAATTTTTAAATTTGGAAAACATTACTTTCAAATTATATCATTTTATATATAGAAAAAAAAATTAATAGTAAAATGATATGTTAATAATTATTATTTGAAAACATTATTTATAATTGGTAAATAATTAAACATGTGTAAATATAATTATCTATGTTCTTAAATATTATAATAGTTCAATAGTTTATTTATTTTTAGAATTAAAAAAAGTAAAAAATAAATAAAATAATTTAAAAATACATTCAAAATAATAGTTTCACCATTACCACAATAATTAGTTGCATTTCTAATAATCATATTTATATTTATAGAAAAAATTTGAATATTTTTAAATTATTTTTTTCTACTAATTATATAAATGAATTCCATTTTTACTATAAAATTTCATTATGCGAGAGAAAAATATTTATCATTTTTGGGAATATTTTTTGTAATACATATTTTTAAAAAATGTGCAGCTTCATGTAGAAAAGAATTTTTGTTTCATTATAACATATTATATAGTTTATAAAAAGAGGATACATCTTTTTATTCTTACTATTTTAATATCGTAATTATAACTATAATATGTATTAAATTTATAAATTCATATGTTTTCCATGTTAGTTCTGTGTCGCATGGCATTGAAGCAACTAAGATGTAATTTAATTTCAGAAAAACATCTACTAAAAGATTGTGTAAATAATGGCATATGCCTATATATTCATATTCCATCAGTATATTTCACAAAGGATGTATAAATTTTTTCACCATGAGAATCATCTTAGGATAATCAAATATAACATGTAGGGAATCTTCTGGGGGCATTGGTTGTGAAATAATATTGCTGGAAACATGGGACTCAATTTGTCTCATACAACACTATTCCAATTTTTTGATAGCTCTATATCCTAGATTGATTTTTATGTATATGATCCTTGTTAATATAACAATAGTAAAATCTCAATAAAATTTATTAGAGTAAAATTTTGCTACATTGGGAGCTAACTTGTTGATGTGAAGAGCCTTTACTAATGAAATTACTGCTCCCGTGGGATATTATTTTTATGCCACATGAGTGAGCATAAGAGGAGTTGAATGTATCCATAGATAAAACTCTAAAATCAAGGATACAATTTATATAAACATTTTGTTTTTCTTAGTATGTTTCAATGGTATTACTTTCATGTATTTGTGGATCATCAATATTGAGAAGAATCGTGGTGATTCAGGATATCATTTGGATGATATTCTATTCAAATTTATATCATGGTATGTTTTGGGGTAGTTCAAATAATGTGGTATATGTAATCTCATATTCAGGATTTCTATGGTGGTATTTGTATCTCCTAAAAAAGATATCTTGGACTATATCCTTGAGCTAGAGGTGATAATGTAATCAAAAAACATGGTGGGATCACTAACATCTTTTGTTATGATGATACTTGGAATTCATCTTGATTTAGTCTGTAATGGATTCCAGATGGTAGTGGATTTGATTTTTAAGGAGTATGACGAGGAAAATTACTATTGAGGTGAAAAAGGATTGTGGAACACATTTGTGGAATGTATTGGGTCCCCTTGTAATACCGTAACATGGGTAACTCTATAAACAATAAGAAGATTAGTTTTCCATCTTCCTTCAAGTGTGAATCCAAAAATTATTGAGAATATAGACTAGTATTGTTGTCTATGTTTGTACTATTGATCCGATATACCCCCTTGTATCATAATATACAATAGAATATGAAATAGATAAATATCAACAGTCACAATAATGTAAAATATGAAAAAATAAATATAATAGGAATTTAAATTAATGGTAAAAGTATGTAAAATATCCAAAAACTATTCCATGCATAAAAAATATGTCTTATACTAGACCAACCATAAAAATAATAAATTTAACTGTGAAAATGGATCCATGACATCCCAAATCATTTCTTCATCCTTATATATAATCTCATCCCAAATATTTAGTTTAACTACCAGAACTAGTGCCACTACAATATTATTTCCTATAAGAAGTGATGAGTTTACATAGATACCCAAGTTCAATGGCCTCGAAAATAGGTTGTGAATAAAAACCACAGTATATCAATAAATACGTGGTATTTTACATATCTCATTTTTTAGTGTATGTTCATGTGAAAAAATTTGATGAAAATATATAATCTATTAATAACATAAAAAATTACACCACAATATCTAATATAAAAGAATTTCATAACGCCTTTGAGAACCTCACACAACACATGGAATCCAATAACCCAAAATCTGACTTGGAAATAACCTTTAACAATTCCGCTTCCAACACCAATATCAATCCTCATGTCTTTATCCTTGGTCGACCATACTTATCTCATCCAATGATGGAGTGTATTGAAGAATTAATATCAACATTAGTGAACCAATATATATTCCATGCAGACTTGGGGATCATTCATCCATCATGATGAAAAGTACAACCTAGGAAATCACCTTGAATTCCTCATCTTCATGCCATCGGGTTGATCCTCTTAGTAGTACATGGGTATTAACAATGTTTGGTGGATGACTGGTTCTTAGGAGTGGAGTCCTAAGAAATCCAAAAGGTCTAGGAATCATTATTACCTTGATGATCCCTGAAATAAATGGAATTACAACCATTTATCTGAATTTCATTTTCATGGAAATTCTATGACTCAAAAATCCTTAGTGGACCCAACAATTGTGAATCCACCAGACCATATAGGTATAATAATAATCGATTGAGGGTATCCCAATGTAACCGTAGACATTTCATCCATCCATGAATTGAGATATGTGAAAAATATCACCTCATTCCACCATTAAAATCCCACAAATTCCTTGAATTCAAAAAGTTAAATTGTTTGTTGTAATTATAATCATGACACCAATGAATTCCCTTTATAATCACAAATCATAGAAAACCCTGACATCAAAAGAATTCCATTACACATGAGAAAATTTACCTCGGGTGTTTGATACAATATAACACCCCTACGAATCCACTAAAATATTAAATATATTGTTGAATGTTTTCCAAAATAGGTATCCATCCAAAATATTAGATGACATCAGATCCCAAACCTGTGGGGAGTCCTTGGATGTATATATGTCATCAAGTGATTCTTGGAATCCCATGAAATCATGTTACTGACAGGCTAAATGGTCAATTCCTATCCATCATATAAAATAAAAATTTATAATAACATTAAATAAAAAAATTTCTAATATGGTTATTTCATAATTTCTAATAAAATAATTATTTTCCTCATTCCCTCAAGATTGCATCATCTTTAAGGGTCCTATAGTGACACCCACTACAATATTTTTACATTCCATAGTTCAAAATCCCTATAGGGAATCGTGTTATAATAGAAACATAAAAGGTCACAAATATGTATCATTAGTTCCTCTCTAACATCATATACATGAAACAAATATGAGACAAAAATATGCATATTCAATTTCATAGCATCCTAGGTCGGTCAAAACACAAAACAAATTTTATGGTCGACACAGTGTGTAGCCATTATAGTAGTCATATCATATTTGGTGATGAATTCACTACACATGGAAATCTCAAAGAGACTACTAAGTCCATAGTATGTCTAAGGGATAACACATTTTCCATTCCACTCATGTCACATGGTTTCATTTATATCGTTTTTAATTAATTAGATGAGATATCAATTCATTTAACATGGGTCCATTGGGTCCCTAAGTTCTTTGTGAAATTTAGTTATAGGTTTCATCTTTCATACAAGTCAATAAAATATTTTAAAATTAGAATGTTTCCTAATGTTGTAAGGATACAGATTCAATACACACACACACACACATATATAATTCATAACACAATAAGTGAAAAATTCATAGGGATAACTATACAAAAAATGAAGCTACTCCCCATTTGATGGCGCCTAAATACTGTTTCTGAATAAAGTAAAAGGCCCACAACACCATTACATACCATGGATCACATTAAAAAATATTATTTATTATTAAAACATAATTCAAATTAACTATTTAATTTATTTATCATTTAATAATTTATAATTTTAATAAAACTAATTGAAACCCCCAGAGGCTCACCACATAAAAAATATAATTCTAACCCCTCAAACAATGAGTGTTGGCCACACCCAACAAACCCCCAATCCTGAACCACATAATCTATGTAAAATAATTATAAAAATTAAAATTAATTGTGAAATTAAATATAAATTATTCACAATTCCCAAAGGCTCAACAACTGATCTTGTTTCTGGTGAATTACAACCAAACACTCTCCAAAAACCCACCACAGACCCCAACCATTTCCATGAAAAATACCAAACATACAATGAAAAATAAATTATAAATTTATTTAAATTTTTGATTACAGATTTTAAAAATTATCACAATGTCATATATCAATGAAAAATCCTATGGAAACATTTCATGGTCATCCATTGATTCCCACTAAACAATTACATTGAAATAACATTACAACTCAACTGATCCCACAATGATATCATAAAATATATGAAAGATTGATAAAAAATAATATGGGTGTAAATGGAATAATTAATAGAGCCCAAAAAAGCTTTGGAAATAATAATATTTTATAGGAACGAAATCATGATATCCCAAACATTTATGTTATAGTGAATGGGGAATGGGGGAACCCCTTAGCCACACCTCAATGATAGAGGGGAAAAGGGTGAGGGGAATAGAAATAAACGTGTCTGTTCAATTATTTTCCCAAAAAATTATAGGATTCCATCTTTCACAGAATATTTTTCTAGACAATGAGGCAACCATACAAATGGTATTTCCTAAAGTCTTCCTCCTCACACATCATAGTCACATGGTTTACCAAATCGAGTTCAAATCAATATTGGTTTCCCAAAACCTGACTACGCCATCCAAATATTTTTGAAAATACATACTCTAAATATAAATTTATTCCATGCACAAATGAAATTGAACCCATAATCTCCATATTTACACTGTGTTGCACTATATCCTATACAATTTTCTCCCCAAAAAGAAAAATCCTTCAAACTGTCATGTTTTATAATGATTCACCTAAGGAAAATTCGAATACCTGAAAAATACATTGAGAATCCTACAACATGTTAAAAACCATAGGATATTAAAAATCTCAAAATTCCATTATGAATCACTAATCATAAATTTTCTCATAATTTATTTTATTATTAAAATTCATCTATAATTTCAAATATCCATCCAGACACATGGCCTTAAAAACTCCCTGAAATAACACATTCCATCTCGGAGAAGTCTTAGTGGACACACATGAGAACATCATGAGAAACATTTACCATCAATGTTCCATCAACAAGAAACATTAAATAATGAATTATCAATTCTCATATATGGAATACCATCTATCATAATATATTTAATCATCTAAAGACAATGAACACTTGAAACCATCACTAATATTTCACTTTTCTTATCTCATATATCCTAATAAAATATCCCATCATCACCCTAATAATTTTCATTCATAATGTCCTATTCATCATAGGACTAAACCCAAAATTTTGATTTATATTTCATGGTGTATCCACTATTATAATATACAATCAAAACATGCCTTTAGGATCCCAAATAGTATCCATAAATTCATCCCAACCACAAAATTCTTTCATTAATGAGATAACTACTCTCCATTCTCATTTTTTTTGTAATCAAGTTGATTTCAATCTACAATTATCAAATACCATTCATGATTAATTACCCATAAAATTGAATGATGAATTTCTAAAAAACACTATCCAAACCACACAGGACATACTTGATAGGGTTTGTGGATCACCACTTCTTATCACAAAAAACCCACAAGTTGTATGTCATCTAAAAAAACCTTACAAAAATGGATTTTCCCTAAATTATAATGTGAATTCAACAACAATTTCTAGTTTACCTTCTCCATGAGTTACCCATTGATCATTAAAACCTGAAAAACATCGCATATGTCTAAAATACAATGTTGCACCACATTTCTATCCTCACACCACAAAAATTATCATCATGTCCCGCAACATGTTAAGATGCACCTATGATCTGTCACCAACTCATATTTCATTATTAAATCATTGATCCAGGGGTAAACACACCAACTACATCTGATAGATCACAAAGATTCATCCATGTAATTAATTGGGTAATGAAGATAAATCAAAAATGAGTTTCTTATTGGAATCAAAAATTCAAAAACATCACCAAAAGGATGATTCCACACCCATGTGATCATCCACACATGAGGATCAAACACAAGTAAATTATATCATAATACCCAATAAAGGTGAATCCTTATTACTACACCACTCATTAAATCTCCCAATTACAAAAGAAGATGACCCACCAATCACTGAATATAATGACTTTTCTATCCAAATCATCTCACAATTTAGCACCACCCACAAAAATAACCCATCATATGATCCCATATTTTGAATCACCACCCATAGGTGCATCCTGAATAGGTTCAATCATAGCCAAATTAGTTTCTACATATAATAAACACTCATAATTCATGTTATCCTTTTATAAAATTGTGTAATGGGCCCAAAGAAAATAATAGTATTTATTGAATCATGTTCCCTTGAGTCACAAATCCCCAAGTCTAATCTATAACACCTAAATTTTTTTTGGGTATTACCCCATAGTGTCTCAGTCTCACCCACACTAGATGCCTAAAAGTCGATCCACTCATATAAAAAAATCCCTTAATGATTTTAACATGCCATTAAAAGAGTTTCAAAAATAGAAAAGTATAGAAAATAGAAACTTCCTAACAAAACATCTTACCTTAATACCGGAAGTACAAAACCCTTGGTATCATCTAATTTTTTTTAAAGGAATCCCGTGAATATGAAACATGTATTGGGACACCCACTATCCACTAATCTCATCCCCAAAGATGTTATTTTAGATTCATCACTTGTGATCCAATAACATAGTCTAAAAAATCATTTGTGTGCCCCACATAAAAAGTAACCATGGACTCAATCATGTTGATTATATGGGTCTCCATGTCTTCCACCTAACCCGGTCAATAGATATAATGCCTCCTGATTGGTCATAACCATACAATTACTTCTTCCTACATGATTTTTTTAACAAACTCTAATAATATTTCTAGTTAGGAAAACGTTCTACCCAATATATGCAGTAAAACCCCATATAGAATTTTAGTAACCCGTAACTAATCAGACCAACAAGTCGATTTCAACCAGAATCACACAATAGTGATATCTATCCACCAAACCATGATCACAAAGATAAGTTCTGTATAGTTTAGTTCAATGAACAATAATAATAACATATATTTTAAACCTATTATTTTATGTAACTAAACCTAAATAACATCAACCCACATAGTGTAAAAATATAATGTATAACATTCCAACTAATCACTTACAATATAGTAGATGCTCATAATGTATCCATATATGGGTACACCTTACTAGAATTTTTTATCCCAAATTGGGTTTTAATGGGTGTCCACATAATGGTTTCATTGCCTAAAAGATAATTTTCTACATTCTCATCAGATAAATAATTGAATATTTCTCCAATAATATGCACCTTATATCCATGACCACATGGTTTGATTATTTAAAATATCAATCAAAATGACATAGGAAATTACATATATGTTTTTAGTAGAATACAAAATAGTCATTCTCCTTTCCCTTTTTAGAATAAATATTAATAAAAATATCACCCCCTTCGAGTTCATCACTAAGGCATGTAATTCGTGGGATAACTCAATTGGGTCATTTTACATCATTCAAACTTAGGGATTACCTAGTAATTTTCATCATCAAAATAAATACAGATCAACATGACATTACATATGAAAGAATGGGAATACATGCCAGCCTATATAAGAATAACAACTCCTAATACTTATTTAGGAATAAAACGTAGGAGTTGTTGCTGACACATTGAAAATTTTATCCTTATACATAAATAAAATTATACACTAGAAGACCTATATAATATGTGATTCCATCATTCAAAATATGATTCATAAGATAAATCTGGCCTCTATAGTTCATGATTCAAAATAAAAGAACTATCCACTTTCAAAAGGGTTTAATTCCTTGAAATCTATAATAAATAATAAAATAAAAACTAAATGTGTGTCACGTGATGTCAAAATCTTGTTAAAAAATAAATATTTAAACAAAGAAACAATCTCATCAAATGAAACATATACTTACTATATGATTTATTAATCATGATGCACCATTAATAATATCTATTACTATCCCAAACACATTCATACTTCGATGTATACTAGGTCACAATACCGTATGAAAAATAGTTAATCAATACATTGATAAAGCATTATATTTCCACTTCATGGATCACTATATTATGACAAAAATTGATGATTCTAAATAGGAACTAGGGTGTTCCAACACACAATATAATGGTAGTGGACAATAATTTGTTTCGAATAAGGTACCTTTGGAAGGTTATATCCCCCTTGTATCATTATAATCAATTGAATATGAAATAACTTAATATTAATAATCATAATAAATTTATTGTTGAAGAAATAAACATAACATAGATAGTTATTAAAGGTAAAAAATAGTATAGGCCATCACATGAATTTTATAGATATAACATCATATATCCATTAATTTTATCCTAAAAATACCATGATAAAAGGATTAAAAAAGGGAATTAATCCATTTTAAAGGATCACCTAATCAAACAATCAAAACTCATCCAAGCTATGTAGTTGAATGAGTACATTTGTTGACACTACCTTATATATTCTTATAATATGTATGAGGTATACTAAGAGACACAAGTTCCGTACCTACATGGGTAGGTTGTGAGCAAAAAATAGTAGGGAAACACAATCATGGTCTCATTCATATCTTGTATATATATTATATTTGTCTAAGATCTTATCTACTATAAAGAAATAAAATTCTTATTATAATTAAACAATATAATCTTGAATACATATGTTGATTCAATGTTAAAATTTCTATGAGCATGTAACAAAATAATTTTAAATAAATAACCGAACTTCCCCTAGGGGAAATACATTTACCAAGGACATCCACATCAAAACATTTGATCCATATGTGCATGATCCCAATAAACATCACCTGCCATGTCTAATGATGTGTTTTCTTTTAGCTCGGGAATCTCTATTAGGAATCTTATATCCATTCCATGGGAATATGACTCACAAGCCTCTATCATGATGATTAGAAGACAATACAGTGTCACCAAGAATCCCTCAACCTCAAGATCATAGTATAAACCCCAATATAGTAAATTGGAATTCAGGATGTTTAGATGATTAAATATTATTATTAGATGGAGGCCAAATAAAATAATATATTTCTATGAATGAATTATTATTAGGATTCAAATAATATTACAGAAATAAACTCACTACGTCCCATGATCATTTTCTTTGGTATCCAATAACTCATGGATCCAATGCCAAACAAGAACAGTTGTTTCCAAGAGATCAACTATGTTATCATATAAATTTATTGAGAGGATTCAAAATTCACCCATGGGATATCAATCGTACATTAATAGGGATATAAAACCATCTTTTTACCACATATAACCATTCAAATAAAAATAATCATGGCAATAAAAGCTAGTATACTAGTATTATCATTAAAATTTCGTCTCTTTGGTATAATTAATGATATCGTAAGTCATATGAACCCCTACCATAACTGAAATTCTAGTAAATTAACAAACACTGTGATCTAATATTGGATTCATTATACTTACCATAGGCATAAAATCATGCTTCAACCATAGTATTGGTTGAAACACATTATTGGAATCATCCAATGATATACCACGCAACTGAATCTGAAAACCATTTGGAATTTGAAGAAGTATTCCTATTCAATAGATAATTCTTAACATCATAGGAAATAAAATAATTCTAGGCCAAATGGATGATCCCCATGAATCCTAGGATGCCACATACCATGTTAATGCAATATAAATTGTAATGTAGTAGGGGATATCCAAACATCTTGAACTTTCTTCATTATCCTCACCCACATTGGCCGAAATCATTATTAGGGTCTCTAAAAAGAAACATGATACTACAAAAACCTATTAAAAAATCCACCTTATATATATGTTTATAATTCATAAAACAACATAACAGTTTCCCCTTAGTTATAATTCAGCTCTCATAGTCCACCTATAAATTTCAACTGGAGGAGATAGACCCAACCTCATTCCTATTACCAGCATCCCAGGTGGGTCTAAACACCCAAAAACTATGAATATATTCACATAGTATAACCATCAAGGTAGTTATATAATAGTGGGGGAGGAATTACCAGAAAATGGACATATAAATGTTTAGATTGGTCCTAGGATTCTCATTTTTGATGACCCCATCCCACCAAAGATGCCCCTCCTGAGCTGGAAATGGTGAAAGGGAGATAATGACCCCTGAGTCCCGCCTCCAGTAGGCCCCGGGGTGGCGAATAGCACCAAGGGTATGAGTTTTCACAAATATGGGAGGCATTACCATTTTATTATTATTATTTATGATTGGGAAATATGACAGGTCAACCACCAAAAGGAAAAGAAAAAGTGTATAGAAATAAACCCAAACCAATCCCACATGCCTGTTTAAATAGTTCTAAAACAAGGTACAAGTAAAAGAAAGCTCAAAAGTACAATACCAAAGGAAACAAGTGTACAATAACTACAACAAATCCAACAGTCCCGACTAGTAGGGTCCCACACGGCCCTGGTAGTCCTCCTGGAAACCTGAATGTAAATGTAGGGTGAGCATACAAGTATACTCAGTAGGGAAACCAAAAATCTCTCGTGCACAGGTTTGGAGACATCCTAATGTCCCTTGAGAACAACAGAAGAAACTGAGCTGGGAAATCTATCCACCCAACCTCACCAGCCACACTCACCAAAAACTTAATCACAACAGGAAGTAGTCATATATATGAAGAAGAGTATTGGGTACCCCACACCATTTACCATTAGTTAGCTGCTCTTCCAAATGTCGAACGTCCTAACGCTGTCACACTCTTCCCACCCGCACATACCTGGGCCTCACAACCACACATCCTGCCCGCACACACCTGGGCCTCATCCTGAAGATTCTTGGAAAAGAGTAAAACCTGCCCAATGAGTCTTGGGCTAAAACCACCCCAATCGAAAACTACATGAAGGGTATTAGGTGTAAGGTCGCCTCAAGCCATCCCATCCAAGGGAAGAAGAAGCAGGAAGGAGCTAGTAACTAAGGGGAAAACACCCTCTCCCCGGAAATGGGAGTGTTCGGCACTAAGTTCTCAACATGGGTGGGGTGCGATAAAACACAAAAGATACAAATACATATATGTATACCAAACACACAACCCAAACTATGGCTTCTAAACAGAGAAACTGAGCACGTGCCTCTGCACTGCTACTACGAAGCATGCATACAAAAAACAACCCCAACCCCATTTAGGTTTTCACGTTTCAGCAGAATTTGTTTATTTAGTTCCTTAACAACTGGGAAACTAACCACAACCAACCATATCAATCGTTCGTGAAACATATCACTGCCATCCACAAATCATGTTAGGAAAACACAAGAAGCACACAAAATCCCTTCTTATTAACCAACCAACACATTGATTATTATTCCCATTCCATTACCATGACCCACCATTCATCAACTCTTCCACTTTTTATTTATTATTCACAATCCATAGTTCGTTCACATTCAAGCCCATCCCTGCAGCAACACTGCCAACTACCATAACCACAATCACACCAAAACTCGTACATCAGTATCCATTTATTACCATTTATCGCAGCCCCGCTATAACATTCACACCAACCCACAACCAAGCCAACACCCACATGTTCATTATTCCATTTGTTCAACCAGGGTGATCACACAAGGGTTCCAGATTTTAAATCAGCCAAACTTATGTGATTAACCAAATTTCCACATTCAACGAAGTTTCCATCAACAAAAACAGTCTAGAAAGACATGGAAACATTTAATTGTGCAACCAAAGGCCACCAATAACCATGATTTTAAGTAGGTAGAATCTGATTCAAATCAAAAAATAATATCACAGGATATAAATAATGTAACTCCATTCACAAACATCCCATCCCCGTTATATAAGGCAGTTATTATTTTTATTAAACCGGTTCAAAATTGATTCATGTAACAAGAGGAAAACCACTCCTCATGATTCACAATCTAGAGAGACGAAGGTAAGATCCCGACCTCAATAGGTTCTGATCACAATGATCCCTCAAATCGACTTTAGAAGATGTTCATCGGCGTTAGTCACTTCTGTCGAGTCCTGGAAAAACCTCCTCGGGTGGAAGTTGGAAGGAAAGTCTGAAGGAAAGACAACATATCCATGATTAGAAGTTCTGCCTCGTCGTTACGATCTTGTGGACACTGACGGACCGTAAATCGGAGCTCGGACGAAGAAGTTATGGAAGAAAAGGAGCCTTTGAGTCTCTTGGGAGAGCTCTGCTCAGAGGAATGGGGAGGAGAGGGGTGAGTTGAAAAGGAGAATGGGACCTCTCCAATTATAGGCGATAAAAACAAAATTAGACGGTGTGTACTTTATGTTACATGGTGTGTACTCGGCCATTTCACATGGTCACCACGCAGCTTCCAACAGGGACTTCAACGTGGCATGCATCCGTTGACTGGTCAACACACGGTTTGAGGGTAATGCGTACGCAGGGAGGGACTACATGGCATATAGTACGGGGTACACGGCGTATACCCATTTATTTCACAGGGAAAGGACATGGCTCCAACACGGCACATGACCGTTGAATGGTCAACACAGGGTCTGAGGGTAATGCGTATGTGGGGAGGGACTACACGGTGTGTAGTATGGGGTACACGGCATGTACCCATTTATTTCACCCGGCAAAGACACGGCCTTGAACATGGGGTATACCCAGCGAATGGGTACATGGCGTGTACTCATACTACACGGCATGTAGTTTCAAAATTCTGGAAAGTGTGGGAAAAGTCAATTTTACCATCCAGAAAACTTCGTGACCTTCTTTTTGAAAAAGGAATGGGCCGGAGTGGTCTGGGCCATTACATCAGATACATCTTAAAACAATCTCATCCTAAATAATTCAAAAACCAACCTAGAGGAAACCCAAAAAGATACCTCTTAGGGTTCTCATAATAACCAGAACCCAAACAACAACCCTAATCATAGGTGTTAGGAATTCACTCTCCTATGTCAAGATATTATCAGCTTTAGGTGGCACTGACTTGCCTACACGGGTTTAATCGCATCCTCATTAATGCATCTTTATTAAGGATTGGGCCTTCCCACTTCCAAATATATTAGGATTTTCCAACTTGCACTACCCCCAACACCACATAACCAACACACTGCCTGAACATGTGGTTTGGGGAAAATTCCTTCTCCTATGTCGAGATATTATCCGCTTTAGGTGGCACTGACTTGCCCACATGGGTTCAATCGCATCCTCATTAATGTGTCTCGATTAAGAGTCAGGTTTTTTCCCTTTCCCCACACATTCGGACATGGTAAACACTTCCAAAGAACAAGAAAACATAAGGTCTCATAACTGACAATCCATGAATTTCATATATCAAAGGTACAGAGTATAACATCAACACAATGCTCTGAAGAACAAGAAAAAATACAAGACAAAACAACTCCGGGTACTGAGCATGCATCTGGGCCTCCTGCTCCCAAGTGCTCTCCTCGAGGCCACCATGCCTCCACAACACACGAAACAAGGGAATGGTTCGTCCATGAAGAACCTTCTATTTACGATCCTCGATTCTGACTGGTCATTCCTCGAAGTTCGCGTTGTCTCCCATATCTAACTATCCCTAGTCAATAACGTGAGATTCGTCGTGTAAGTATAGACGTAGCTGAGAGACGTGGAAGACGTCATGAACTTTATCCAACTGAGGTGGCAGGGCTAGATGATATGCCACCTCTCCAACTTGCCTCAGAACCTCAAAAGGTCTGATGAATCTAGGTGAGAGCTTGATCCCTTTCCCAAACCTCCACTGCCCCCGTCGAGGAAAAACCTTCAAGAACACATGATCCCCCACCTTAAACTCCTAGGGCCTCCTCCGACGATCAACATAAGACTTTTGTCGGTCCTGAGCCACTTTCATCCTCTCACGTACAAGCTGGACTTTCTCTATGGTGCTCTGCACTACCTCTGGCCCAAGAGCACCTGTCTCACCAACCTCTACCCATCTAACGGGTGAATGACATGGTCTACCATACAAAGCCTCAAATGGTGCCAATGCCAATAGTAGAGTGGAAGATGTTTTTGTAGGAAAACTCTACTAAAGGAAAGTGTCGTACCCATGATCCTCTGAAATCCAGAATGCATGCCCACAGCATGTCCTCCAATGTCTGGATAGTTCGCTCTGTCTACCCATAGGTCTGGGGGTGGAAAGCAGTGCTAAGTCTTAGCTGGGTTCCAAAAGCATGTTGTAACCCCCTATAGACTCATGAGGTAAACTGAGTATCCCGATCTGAGATGATAGTCTACAGAACTCCATGCAAATGCACCAAGTCGTCTATGTAACTCTGTGCTAAGGTACTCACTGGGCCCGAATCCTTAATTTCTAAGAAGTGAGCTGATTTTGTCAGTCGATCCACCACTACCCTGATAACATCATTACCTCCCTGATCTCTGGGTAGTCCTGTGACGATTTCCATTGAGATGTCATCCCACTTCCACTCGAGGAAATCTAAAGGATGCAACAAACCACTGGGAACATGGTGTTCAGCCTTCACTTGCTAACACACCATGCATTTAGCCACAAACTCCGCCACTGCCCATTTCACCCCGGGCCACCAAAACTGTTCCCTCAGTCCTCAGTATAATTTTGGAACTCCTGGATGTACTGCCAAGGCTGAGCTATGGAACTCATGGAGAACTCCCTCACGCATCACCTACGGAACAAACAACCTTCCATGGAAAAGCATCTAATGCCGACTGTCCTCTAACCATCCTTCTAGAGCGTTTCTCTAATCGACACGATCCAACATTACTTCCCCCTCAGAGTCCCCCCACTAAGACTCTTCCACCTGCTGCAACAAGGAGGACTGCACCGTCATCTGAAACAAACAACCTCTAACACCTTATACCCTTGCATCCAAGTGCAAGGCGGCCAACACTCCCATCGCTTTCCAAGAATATGTGGATTCCCGAAGCAATTCCTTATGTGACTTCCTTCTCAGGGCGTCAGCCACAACATTTCCCTTACCTTCAATTTAAGAGATCTCGAAGTCATAGTCTTGGAATAACTCCACCCATCTCCACTGTCGTAAGTTCAGGTCACGCTGAGAGAAGATATAACACAGACTCTTGTGATCTGAGAAGACCACAATGTTCTCCCCAAAAAGTTAATGTCTCCACAACTTTAGTGCGAACACTACTACTGAAAGCTCTAGATTATGGGTGTCATAGTTATGTTCGTGAGGGCGTAACTGCCTAGACCCATAACATATCACTCCCTTATTCTGCATCAGCACGCACCCCATACCATGGCCATAAGCATCAAAAAACACCTCATACAGCAACCCTTCCTCAGGCAACCTTAGTACGGGAGAACTGACCAACTTCTCCTTGAGGTATTCGAATGCTTTCTGGAACTGCTCGCTCCATAGGAAGACCTGGTTCTTCCTAGTCAAAGCTTCCAATGGAGCAGTAACTTGAGAGAAGTCTGAAACGAACCTCCGATAGTAACCTTCTAACCCCAAGGAAACTACAAAATTCTGCAATGCTCTTGGGTGCTGCCCAAGAAACAGCTGCCTCCACCTTCGACAGGTCCACTGGCACTCTATGCTGAGAAACTATGTGCCCAAGGAAGTGTACTTCATGTGTCAACAACATACACTTCAACAATTTTCCATAAAGCTGGTCGTGTCGAAGGACTTCTATGAGTGCCCTGAGATGCTCAACGTGCTCCTCCTCTGATCTTGATTAGATCAGGATGTCATAGATAAACACAATGATGAACCGGTCCAGAAACTCTCGGATGACAAAGTTCATAAGTTCAATGAACACAACCGGTGCATTCGTAACTCCAAATGGCATCACTACAAACTCGAAGTGCCCATAACTGCACCGGAAAGCCGTCCTCAAGATGTCATTGTCCATTACCCCGAGCTGATGATATTCCGATCGTAGATCAATCATAGAAAACCAAACTGCTCCCCTGAGTTGGTCGAAGAGATCATATATCCTTCAAAGGGGGTAACAGTTCTTGACCGTTACCTTGTTCAACCTTTGGTAGTCTATGCATATCGTGAGACCACCATCTGCCTTCTTCATGAACAATACGGGACCACCCCATGGCGATACATTGGGTCGAACAAAACCCTTCTCTATTAGATCATCAATCTGAATCCGCAACTCCCGCAACTCCGATGGTGACATACGATAAGGGGCCATAGAAATCGGATGGGCACCAGGCTGTAAGACTATCCCGAACTCAACGTCACGTCGAGGGGGTAGAGTCACAACCTCCTCGGGAAAAACATTGAGGAATTACCCAATAACCTCCGGGACATCCATCATCTCTTTATCAGCTTGAACCACTGATAGCCCACCTGAAAAAGAAAGGAGAGGCTCTACACACCGGCTTCCCACCTGATAGCTCCTCTCACGAACAAAATCTACATGTTTCCCATACATGTTGGAGAATAAGACTCTTCATCAGAAGCATTCGATAATGGCACTAATGGTAAACAACCAATAGATGAATATGATGATATCGTATGGATGCATCTGTAACAAAAAAAGGTCCCCACTAGATCGATGTGGTCCCAACGTCTACCCAAATCCCCGGCAAACACAAGATACGCTGGTCTAGACTCTAACTGGTGTACTTAGCACCAGTGGTACGGAATGTCGCTCAATGTCTAGTCCCAAATAATGGGCTAGACCAGGTGCAACAAAGGGGTGCGATGCTCCCGAATCGAACAAGGGAGAAACGAGAGTGCTGAACAAACAAATCGTACCACGCACCACCTATGGTCCTGTCGGAGCTGCCCACTCTATTGCATGAAACTGACAATGCCCAGCTCATCTGCCTCTCTGATATCGTCCACCTCTCCGACCATGCCCTGGTCGAGGTCCCTAAGAAGCACCCTGAGGACGGCCTCCTCCCGCATTGTCTTCCCTCATAGGAGCATGGTCCTGCTGCTGCTGGATGGGCCTCACTAGCAACTGGTGCTGCTAAGGTGGGCGCTAAACCTGCCCACCTCCACCGTACTGATCTCGGGTCGGGCACCAACTCTGAATGTGGCCAAAACCTCCACAAGAAAAACACTTCAGTCCTGGGCTCGTGAAAAAGGGACGACGACCTGAATATCTGAACTGGAACTGCTGGGGGCTACTCCCCACTGGCCTAAACCTGGAAGATCCTATCACAGGGGACCTACTTCTAACTGCATTCCCCTTCAATGAACCTAGATGGATCCCCTCATGTGGTGCACCTCCCTACGAGTGCATCCTCTCTAAAACCTCTGGCTTCTTCTATACTGCCAAGTACGTCGGAAGGGTGAAGGGGGTGACATCATACTGGAGCGAAGGACGAAGCGCCTCCTCCAAATGTCTCGCCTGAGACTCCTCATCCAGAAAGAGATCCAGAGTAAAGCACAAGATATCCTTGAACTTGATCCCCAACTCTCATACTAACATACTACCCTGCTTAAGGGAGAGTAACTCCTACTGGTTCTCCGTCTTGATCCTGGAAGAAAAGAATTCCTCTCAGAATTCCTTCTCAATGTCAGCCCACGAAACCTCTGCCTCTATCCTTTTTCCAAGGTAGAGCGTCCTCCACTGTCATGCCAAACCTCTTAGCTGAATGACTTCTAGGGGAACCCAGTACTCCCTCTGAGAACGAATCAAGGTAAAAGTGATCCCTAGCTCCTCAAGCCACCCCTCCATATCTGTATCTGATGTACTACCCCCGTACTTCTTGAGGGTTTACCGCTGGAAAGAATAGAGAGTCTTATACCACTGGATATCTTCCTCCTCTTGTTCAATCCTCAACTGATCTACAACCTGAATCTACTGGGCCTCAGCCGTCTGAGCCACCCAGGGACGATGTCCAGGTTCCATAGTTGTACGGTAAACAAAGATCGCCTAATCCCAAGTAGTAAGGAAATTTATCAAGGTTTTATTTTATCATTTTTATTTAAATTTCTTTCCCAGAACACCCAAATCATGTAAAACACAATCATGATGATGCATGTACCTTCCCTAGGGACTCTACCATGCAATCAATGTAGTCTCACTTGGTCGTTCGGTAGGCTCAGAGTCCTTGCATCAGATCATGGGGGCCCCTAAAATCTTGTGTCCTAGCTGGTCCTCAATGGCCTATGTCACGCACTAAGATTAACCAAAACTGATGCCCTACCATCTCATGCAATCCTCGTTGTTCCTAACTCCAGAACCCTTCCTATCTCTCATCCATCACATCTGATACCATTCTATCATGACCCCCTCCCACCAAAGATGCCCCTCCTGAGCTAGCAATGGTGAAAGGGAGATAATGACCCCCGAGTCCCGCCTCCAGTAGGCCTTGGGGTGGCGACTAGCACCAAGGGTATGAGTTTTCACAAATATGGGAGGCATTACCTTTTTATTATTATTTAATATTGGGAAATAAGGCAATTGAACCACCAAAAGGAAAAGAAAATGTGTATATAAATAAACCCAAACCAATCCCACATGCATGTTTAAATAGTTCTTAAACAAGGTAAAAGTAAATTAAAGGTCAAAAGTACAATAAAAAATGAAGCAAGTGTAAAACAACTACAACAACTCCAACTATCCCAAATAGTAGGGTCCCGCACGGCCCTGGTAGTACGCCTCAAAACCTGAATGTAAACGTAGGGTGAACATACAAGTATACTCTGTAGGGAAACCTAAAGTTATCGTTCATAGGTGGGGAGACATCCTAATGTCCCATGAGAAAAACATAAGAAAACTAGCAGGGAAATATATCCACCCAACTTCACCAGCCACACTCACCAAAAACACAATAACAACAGGTAGTAGTAGTATATATGAACAAGAGTGTTGGGTACCCCGCACCATTTCCCATTAGTTAGATTCTCTTCCTAACGGCGAACGTCCTAACACTGCCACACTCTTCCCGCCCGCACACACCTGGGCCTCACAACCATGCATCCCATCCGCACACACCTGGGCCTCACAACCACGCATCCCGCCTGTACACACCTCGGCCTCACAACCACGCATCCTGCCCGCACAGACCTGGGCCTCATCCCGAAGATTCTTGGGAAACAGTAAAACCTGCCTGAAGAGTCTTAGGCTAAAACCACCCCAATCGAAACCTACCTGAAGGGTATTAGGTGTAAGGTCACCTCAATACATCACAGCCTAGGTAAGAAGGAGCAGGAAGAAGCTAGTAACTAAGGGGAAAACACCCTCTCCGAAGAAATGGGAGTGTTCGACACTAAGTTATCAAAATTGGTGGGGTGCGATAAAACACAAAAGATACAGATACATATATGTATACCAAACACACAACACAATCTATGGCTTCTAAACAGAGAAACTGATCACTTGCCTCGAAACTGTTACTACTAAGCATGCATAAAACAAACAACCCCAACCCCATTTAGTTTTCAAGTTTCAGCTGAATTAGTTTATTTAGCTCCTTAACTACTGGGCAACTAACCGTAACCAACCATATCAATCGTTCGTGAAACATATCCATGTCATCCACAAATAAAGGTAGGAAAACTCAAGTAGCACAACAAATCCCTTCATATTAACCAACCAACCCAATGATTATTATTCCCGTTCTATTACCATGACCCACCATTCATCAACTCTTCCACATTTTAGTTTTTATTCACAACCCATAGTTCGTTCACATTCAAGCCCATCCCTATAGCCCCGCTGCTAACCACCATAACCACAATCACACTGAAAACCGTACATCATTATCCCTTTAATACCATTTATTGCAGCCCCACTATAACATTCACACCAACCCACAACCAAGACAGCACCCACATGTTCATTATTCCATTTTTCTAATCGGGGTGATTAAACAAGGGTTCCAGATTTTAAATCATCCAACTTTACGTGATTAACCAAATTTACAAATTCAATGATGTTTCCATCCACAAAAACGGTCTAGAAAGATAGGGAAACATTTAATTGCGCAAGTAAAGGTCCCCAACGACCATGATTTTCAGTAGGCAGAATCTAATTCAAATAACAACATAATATAATAGGATAGAACTAATGTAACTGCATTCACAAAATTCCCACCCCCATTATATAATCCAGTTAATATTTTTATTAAACCGGTTCAAAAGAGTTTCACGTAAATAAGAGGACACCCACCCCTCATGATGAAAAATCTAGAGAGACGAATCTAAGATCCCTACCGCAACAGGTTCTAATCACAACACTCCCCCGGATCGACTTTAGATGACGTTCGTTGGCATTCATCACTTCTGTTGAGTCCTAGAAAAACCTCCTCGGGTGGAAGTTGGGATGTAAAGGCCGAAGGAAAGACAACAGATCCAATCTCAGAAGTTCCGCCTCATCGTTACGATCCTGTGGCCACTGACGGATCGTAAATCGGAGCTCGGAAAAAGATGATATGGAAGAAAAGGAGCCTTCGAGTCTCTTGGGAGAGCTGTGCTCAGAGGAATGGGGAGGAGAGGGGTGATTTGAAAAAGAGGAAGGGACCCCCTCCTTTTATAGGCGAGAAAAACAAAAGTACCCGGTGTGTACTTTATCGTACACGGTGTGTACTCAGCCATTTCACACGGTCACCACGCGACATCCAACACGGCCTTCAACGTGACACGCGACCGTTGAATGGTCAACACACGGTTTGAGGGTAACGCGTATGCGAGGAGGGACTACACAGCGTGTAGTTTGGGGTATACGGCGTGTACCCATATATTTTACATGACAAGGGCACAGCTCGAACATGGCACATGGTCGTTGACTGGTCAACACACGGTCTGAGGGTAATGAGTACGCGGGGAGGGACTACAAGGCGTGTAGTATGGGGCACACGGCGTGTACCCATTTATTTCAAATGACAAGGACACGACCTTGAACATGGGGTATACCCGGTGAGGGGGTACACGACGTGTACTCATACTACACGGCCTGTAGTTTCAAAATTCTGGAAAGTGTGGGAAAAGTCCATTTTACCCTCCAGAACACTTCGTGACCTTCTTTTTTAAAAAGGAATGGGCCGTAGAGGTCCGGGCCATTACATCATTGAACACCCCTTGTCCATGGATTTAATTTCACAATGGTCAACATATATCCCTAACCATTGGTGGCTGACATGTCTAGCTGGTATGCAATGGTCTATCAGGGCCTTGATTTCCTTATGAAATTTATTTATATTCCTCATTTAATATTACAAAAATAAATTATTTTAAAATGGTAAAAAACCTAAACTGATAGGTCCATAAATATGACATACATAATAGAGTTTGATAATAACAAAATGGAAAATGGATGAGGGCCCCAAACATACACCCAAGTGAATACCCATGTAAATCATATCAAAATATATTATTGAAACCTAACTAAGTCTCAATTAACCTCTTAATAATAATAAACAAATAAAAACTACTAATAATTAATTATAAATCAATATAAATTTATTACGTAATTAATTTATTAATCAATAATTACATAATTTAATCAAAATAAACATAATTACAGGAGTCTAACATTGAAAAACCCAGTCATTGATACCTGAAAAAATAGGTGTGGTCCATGTCTGGCTAAACCCCTAGAAAATCCAAGACTTCTCGAAAATAAAATTAATACATCAAAAATTAATTTAACAAAACATTTTCAAATAGGAATAATTTCTACATTCACACCGGATGATGAATCCACATCAGAACTATATTCAAATCCTCTCTATCAACACAATGTGCACTAATGACCTCATTGATAGTGAAATCCCTAAAATACGATGAAATAAAAATTTATTTATGTAATATTTTCTATGATATTATTATTTTGAAATTTACATTTTGAACTACTAATCCCTAATGATGTGTCAGGATATGTGGGACATCATCTCGGGGTACCCTCAATGCATGGTGACTGAAATTCCATTGATTATAAGATGATTTGACATATGTATATAATAAATAAGGTCAAATCACTGACATTTTGAGAAAAAATACTATTAATAAAAAGGAATAATGAATGGAGGAAACATATGGATGTAATTTACAAGATTAAAAAAAAACAACTTATGTTCTCCCCAAATATAAGGAGGATGAAGAAAGATGAGTCATAAGAGACTAATATGACAAGATTGAGTGAGATAAATAATGGTTACAAACAGGATAAACATATTTTGGTTTATTTTATACATTATAATGTTTTTATGATACATAATTCCCCCAATTTCAAGATTTCATTCTATGATTTTTTAAAGTATGTTTTTGGACAAGAAACCTCATGTAGTCTCTTCTAGATCCACACATGGGTTTCCTACAATCATTATAAAACCACAAACATAAATAGTTATCAGGTGAAATTGAACTAATAATTCCGAGTAGTTCCATGTTTAACACGGTTTCATCTGAACAAACCTACAAAAAAGGTGCTCCACATTCTAGTATTTTAAAACTTCCAAAATATTACTCAAATCCCCCAAGTTTAAAAATAAATATAATTCTCCCTATATGCTCTTGGAAAAGAAAAAAACACATTTAATATAAATGAAATACTTAAATTATATTCTGAATCACTAATTAAAAATTATTACATCCCTTAATTAAGAATTAATATTCTCCATGACTTTAAAATTATGGTATGTATTGCAGTCCTTACACCCTGCATTTGGATGTGTCCTAAGAGCTCATTCCAGATAAATTAAATCATGAATCCTATATGTGGATTTTTTCAATTATTACCTCTAGGAGAAATTTGTTATGATTTTTTATCTTATTAAATATTCAATTGTAATGTATGCCAAAAAGTTTCTATTAGATACTGCACATAGTTGCGATGATTGGCTATATCCCAATGATCATGAATATCGAGTGACACATAATTAATTTCCAAGACTCCTAGTTGTTTAGGTGGTGATTCCTCAAAATTTTGTGAAGCCATATCCATCCATTAATTAACCACATCATTCATAGGTTTTAAAACTATATATATAATAAAAATTAGATCATAAATATTAATATAATTATTTAAATTAATTTTATGATGAATGAGACATAACATGTTGACTATATTTGTTGGTAAAGAATATTTGTAACTATTATTCCAATATATAAAATATATGAGTATTTTTATTCTTAAAAATCCATGAAAACTAGTATGAATTCATCATATAATTTTTTTTCTTTAACGAATTCAACTTTATTAACTTATGCTAGACATTCCATATTTCTGTTCAACAAAATACAATATCAGGAGAATAAAGAACCAATCTCCCATGATGGAAATATTTATAGTGCATTAGTGTCTAAGTAATACATTGGTGGCTGGCTATTTTTTGTAGAAAAAATCATGATCCCAATAGTTTAACCCCCACTAATGATGGGTGAGAATGAAATTATGAGTATTCCAAACAGATTATAGTTTTTTCTATTGTAATCTATATATTAGTGCCCATATCATCTGCTCTATTTTTTCCACATGTATTAATTTACCCCTTAATTCAAATCTAACACATGTTTAGACATAACTGATGATAAATGAGTGATGCAGTGTTTGGAATGAATGATCATACGACCATTATCAACTTCACATAAAGTGGAAATATAATTAGGAGAGTGTTAAATATTTTACACAAGTTGGTGGTCTTGGGGGATTTAGGAAAAATTATTATGTCAACCATTTATTTAAAAAATTATTAGTATTTTAGAAATACATATTGTAGTAAATTTGATTCCAATATTCATTCATAACATATCTATCTCTATTCATCACATATTTATAGGAGTCTCAGGTGGAGATCACTTTGTATGATGGGGAAGAGAACCAGAAATAGGTCCTTTATCTACGGATAATATAGGTGAGAAAAACCTAGTTATATAACTATTGGCATCAGACTTTAATTTATATAAATAAAAATATAATTTTGTTCATTTTAATTCTAATAATGACTAATATAAAATTTGGTTTTCCATGGTTCACCCATAAGAAGATGAATCAATGGATTAGTTTTATAGGCTCTATAAGGCATTCATATCCCGCATTACATGGTTTTTAAGATCAATGTAGTGATGTCTTGAGTACATCCCTGGGCCAATATTGTATTTTAAGGAGATTTTCTAATCTATTTTCAATACTACCTTACCATATTCGAGAAAAAAATAGTATATTTCAGATGAATATTTTACATTAGTTGAATAAATATATTTTAATGAGAAAATCAAATAAGAAAATATACTCAAACTGGTGATTATATATGTGAGAAAAATGGATAACTGATGAACATTTGTATTATATTAGAGTTCATGTTATGGGTGAAAATATATGGGTCAGAATTTCTTATCGACCATTATAATATAACCAATGATAATATGATAAACTATGTTAGTTTGAATCCAAAAGATTAATTACCATTATAAATGTAGATAAGGAAATTGTTTCAACACACCAATGGCTTTGGATGTCTATTTGATAGAATGAAATATTAAGGAATGCATATTGTGGATCTAAGGAAGGGTACCGTCCTTCGAGACTGATGTATGATTAAAGGCTCACAGATCAAGGTGTTGATGGTGGGGTTTTTAATTTTGAAGTGTCATTTTTAATGTGTAATGTGGTAATTGTGATGATTTAGAACTGTGCGGTTTCCCACTTACCTAAAGTGGATTTTATAAAATTCCAAAAAAAAAAAAAATTTCGCACGCATATTATGGATCTAAGTGTTTTAGTTAAAGGGAAAATATAATATATTTTAGTGCCTTGTCATAGGGACAATATAGTTTAGTTTAATATCATATGAAAAAAACATTAGAACTATATGTTAACATCATTTATTGAGAAATATGGTTATTTCATTTAATTCCATGTAGAGATTACATTCATCACATAATATTAAATCATATTCCCAGGATAATATTCTATGGGGAATAATTTAATGGATAAAGAAAAATATTATACATTGTTTGATGAAATATAGTTAAGATAGGTTGGTGGAATTGGAATTTAAAATCATATATTTAGGACTGAATATATATTTTAGATTATTAATTTTCTTATAGTATAATGAATAATTCCCTAATCATATTTTTCATCCATCACAATCAATCTATCTATAATTTCAAAAAAAACCTGAAACCCCTTGTGATTCATTCTTGAGGTTAATAACATTGAATAATGGAATATTAATAACATTACACAGGAGATTCCAATAATTAATTATCATTAAAGGTCATAATCTCACATTGATGACGATAGAAAACATATAATAATGGTTTATGAGAAGCCTAGTCTATAAATATATGGAAAAATAATATAATATTTATTAAAATGGGTCTGATTATATAAAAACAATTTCATCAAAAAAAACTAATAATGGAACATGAGTGGGTAACACCCAGTCATAAAACAACAATTGAAAAATTGGGTGTGGAGTAAGGGGAACATTTTAGCCCTTGGTGTCTAGATAGAGTGATGACATGTGAGATTTTAAAAGTATTGTGATTGGGAGACTCTAAAAAAGGATATATCATTAATTTTATATTATCATGATCACGAGGGAAGAAAAAATGTAACTGATTACTGACCTCCTTCATTGAATTTTAGACATTACACTAATATCAAGATGCTTCATCTCAAAAGTGTCCCCTAAATAGGTGTTCGGAAAATAGTGGGGTGTTTTACCTGCATCGTATACCTAGGTGAGTAATTTTAGAAATGTAATATAGAATTTCAATAAAATTATGTATACATTGAGTATGTTTTTGAATAAATGGAAGATAAATGAGGGAAGATCTAGTAATATAGGGATATTACATATTTATATCACCCTATAATTGAGGTAATTTACGTATTTCTCACATTATTGGATTACATATATTTTTCGGTTATCTTCTAGAACCTTTGGGAATAGTTTAGTGAGTTTCCATGTGTTTTAAATATTTCATTATATTATCATTGTTATAGGGTGATCATGGAATTTATCTTTGAATATTTTAATTCGATTATTAGAGTTCCTATCTCAGGGAATTATTTTCAAATGGTTTAGAAATATGATTGGATAAAACTATGAAATTTTGAATTTATTCGGATAGTGTTATTTATGAAGGAAAGAGAATGGTTTGGAAACACCTTAGGCATAACTATGTAGAAACCTTGGCATTTTACAGTATAACATAGAAGAATGGAATATAGTTTTTATGATACATGTCCTAACAATGTTATGATCATTAATAATGTTGATAATTTTATTTTTAATTTTTTTTCTGCAAAAAAACTCATTTTTCTCCCATTGTGCAATGATCTTGAAATAAATAATTAGACATGGAAGTATGTGAATATACATTCCCACTAATATAATTCAAATAGATCCAATGGTGTTGGATGTATTACATTGAATATAACACTAATTTTCACTCTTCATTTCTCTCTCTTTTTCAAGATCAAGTCACTTTCCTTGGAAAACAATGTTATATAGGATATTATTTGGATTAATATATGATCAATAATTTTTATTGAAGCAGTAATTATTATATATATCGAAGGATTTTAATTTCAAAACAGAATATAGAGGATTCATTGTTCTTTAATATGGTTTCACCACTCGATAATTGGTAGATGTATTCAATCTATTCCCCTCAGGTTTAAAAACATTATGTCCTGGATATTAAAATTAAATTCTTTAAATATTAATGGAAATAGATGCATATTTTTTGAGTCTATTTTGTTTATTATTTACAATACATTGAAATTAAATGGTTTTTGTATGATTTTTTATTGTTTTATATTGTGGTTTTGTTTTAATAGAAGAATGATATTTGATGAAATTTTGAAACAAAATAATTTAATTAAATGATATTAATTAGCTTGATAAAATATAAAATATGGTTGTTTTGTCATCATTAAATTGGATGTGTCCTTTTTAATATGGACTTCCCCATAGTAAAAAAATGGTTGGACGTGGAGAATGGTAACGGTATAATTTTTTTTGAATTGATTTGTAACTACTAATTATTTATGGAATGTAAACCTGAAAGATTTTGTCTATAAGTATGATTATTTTTTAGTTATTAAATTTTGTATTATTATCATTTATTTTTCAATTAATTTAAATTTATTTAAATTGGTAAGGTATATTATTATTTCTCTCTTTTGATTGGAAATATTTGTTGAACTATAAGAATGATTCTACAAGTCCTTCTGAAATTTGTAATAATATTTTTGATGATCTCGTTCAATGAATGATTACTCAAACCTAGTTTGTTGAAATTATAAAATATATATAAATTTATTTCCATAATAAATAAATGATGAATATTTTTTAGTTCTTTAGTGGTGGTTATTGTTGTTTTTTTGTAGTTTATGAACTTTTGGAGTTGGTCAAGTCCCAAGAGTCATTACCCACTTTACCATGATGTTGTGCCATTCATTATTTTATAATGTTATTATTTGATTTAATTTTTACTATTATTTGTTTAATAAAATTTCCTTCATTATTTTTAATTATATATATATATATATTGTTATACGAAAATCCTCATATTGTTGTTTGGTTGGTTTTATATTTTCTTCACCAGTTTAGGTTTATTAAAAGGGTGTCCCCAAATTTATTAAAATTTATGTTCAATACTATTGCATCTCTATCATTTGATTATTGGATTATTTTTTATCAAATAGAAATTTCTATCAAGATGATTATACACATGATGAGTATACAGACCCCACTTATGCAACAAGAGTGTTGTGGAATAAAATTTTGGTCTTTTTTAAAAATAAATTATATATTCTAATTTTTATTGAGACATCCCTATTCTAAACATGGATATATTATAATTAATCATGTGAATATATTATATTGTTTCTATCAAAATTCATATATATTTTTATTGATTATGAGAACAATGAAAGTATACCAGTGTATGGAATTTTTTCAATTATAAGTGGACAAATTTGGGACTATTGATACAATTTGGAAAAAAATAATAATACCATTTTGGATCAATATTATATTGTATTTCCAAAAATCTCATTTGTTTTCCCTGAAATGTAAGTGTAATTTTTTATTTATTCTCTTCTAGAGAAATATAATATTTTATTTCCACTAAATATAACTGTACCAACAGAAATAATTGTTTGAAAGTTAGACTGGAGGAATGGGAATTTAATGGTTACATAAGACCCATTAAATCTACATGGACTAGTCCATATAATTTTTATAGAGTATATATGGTTTATTATGACTCATTGTTTTTGGAAATAATATCATGGTTTTGATAAAGAAAAAATATCCTCTAACAGGAATTTATGATTTTTTCATCAATTGATAGGAACCCAATGGTTATTAAAATTTATTTATTGTACTGGTAAAACTAAAAATTGATTAAAAATTTATATATTATAAAAAAATAATTTTGGAGTGGAAATATTATTTATGAATATCAAGAAATTATCTTTGGTGTCTCAAATGAAACCATTTTTTTCATTTCCTTGATGAACTGTTTCTTTTAGTTTAACAATGACTCATTAATTATGGTATTTTTTTCTCAAAATAACTTATATTCTTAAAATCAAAATTAAATTAATGAACATTCTGATATTTTGTAGATAAAAATGTAAGAGGGGGATTTATATTAAAAATTATGTACAAATGATATCTAGTTTTGAGAAGTTTAATTCCATGGCCATGTCAATTTTGGGAATATCTAGTTACTATCATCACATTATTTGGTACTTTTGAAGTCTCTCTTATCAAATCATAAAGATAACATTAAATGGGAATCAATTTGACTTTTTTGATGATTTTCAGAAAAAAAATTAATACCGTTATTACATGAGAGGAAAATCAAGTCTTTTTATAACTAATAAATGGTTTTCTAGTTTATTATGATGTAGTGGGATATAAGATAAGATGTTTTATCAATAATGTATATTATCTTATGGATTAGGGAATATGATATTCTATAATTCAGGAAAATGATTTTTAAACTATTTTGTTGAGTTGTATGTGTTCGTTTATTCTTTGAAAACATGTTTTCATAATCTATTCTAATAGAGGTTCAATATATTTTTTAACTAGAAAATAAAAAAAAACAAAAAAAAATTGAAATTTATATTTTACCTGATATAATGATGTTGAAATGAATATCAGATTTTTTTGGTATTAACTTGGTTTAATTAAATAGAAAAAGATATTTCATGGATGATTCATTAAGTTGAAAGTATAATAATTAACTAACTAGGGAAGATAATGATCATATGAAATTGATGTATGAGATTATTATAGTGAATTTGGATTTCACTAAGAAGAATGAAGTTACAATGTTTTTATAGTAACATTCATCCAAATTTTTTCTGAATAATTTTTGGATTCCAAAATATTTGATACTAATTTACATACCATTAAATCAAAATTAATTTCAATGATTCAAGTTAGAGATGGAATATTTACAGGATATCTATATCAATTCTTTGTGCATGAATTTTTTTCCACCTTATTTTACCCAAAAACAACTTTATAATTATTAACATTGAATATCAGTGATTCATACCATAGTACAAAGGATGTAACATTAGTTAAAGACCCATTAGTTTCATGACTCAAATGATATATGGTTGATTTTGTTGAAAAATTATTAACCAACATCTATGAAAATTATTTTCCTTAATGACCATCATGAATATTGATATATTTTACGACAACATTATGAAAATCAGAAATGATTGCAATTTAATTTTCCATTGGTTTACCATGAAATATAATGAAACATGATCAAATATGAGTTATTGAACAATTGATCAAAATTTATCCTACATCATTATCATTCATCAATCTAATATGGTAGATTAATTATTGAAGACCCACCTTTAGAAAGTGGTAAAATTTCCTTGAGGAGGCATCTTTTCCTATTCAATAGAGATCCTATTTTTACCACTTATATTTGAAGATATATTCAATAATAGTTTGATATCAAAATGATAATTACCACATCAGATGATCCTTGAATAGATGGGAGGCCACAATGAATTATTAAAATGCTATAAGTCTCGATTTGTGTTTTTTTGTTTCAGAATGAGTTGTGGGTGGATCATTTTCCCATAATGTATTTTTTAATACAAAAATAGTTATCAATCCAAAATATTTATGGATGTAATAGAATATTTATACATCCATACTTATATACCTCTTAATTCATTGGAAAAAATCCAATAAAAATTACTTCTAGGACCGTCCCTCATTCATGATATGACAGAGAATATTAAAATGATACGAAAAATTATCATTTCATCCCAGGAATGTCAAAAATATTATTTAGATATCCATCATTGAACATTGTTAATATTTATAACAAATAATTTATTTTGAATTTCTCATTAAGGATTAGACATCATTTATTTGATAAACAAGGATGGTTGTACAGTTGGTATGTTTAGCCTTTAGAGATACATGAAAAAAATTGGACTTGCATATAAATTTATTTTAAAACCATAGTTTAGTATTCTGTATATTATATTAAATGTTGATTAAAAGAGAAAATACAATAGTGATACAATCCATTTAATTATTTGAGATCTTGATGGCCTTGAACCAGATGTTACATTATTTCATGTGTCGATTCATAGATTGGATGGAATAGATAAATTCTTCATTGTAAAAGGTATTCCATTTGTTTTAGTATTGCAGATGAATGGTTAGATTAATCAGGTTTCATGGGAACACATAAAAAATATTATAGGACAATAGATATAACTCTTCAAAGGAACCTTCAATCTACAGATTTCAATGGATAGAAATACTATTATCGTGGAGAATGTGTCACCTCTAGTTTATGTTAAATAACAAATTTATTTGTTATTTCAAAGTTATAAATTTTATGTGTATAGTTTTGACATTTTTTTGAAGGGTTTGGTTTGTTTTTATGGAATTTAATGACACCATGTTTGGACAGTGGTTCGTGGGAAATTATGAATTTTCTTTAGAAGATAATTTAAGAGATTATGGGAGTTATCGAGTAATCACCTGATTTATGAATTTTTATCAAATCCTTGAGAAAACCATTGAATATATTGTTTTTTGGGATATAATAATATCTCACTATCAGTGAATGGTTTTAAAAACCATGTTTAATAATCATGCATAAAAAATGGTATTATTTTGTGGAACTTGAATGGTTGGTGCATGATTCATTAAATCGTTTTAAATTTTTTTATATGAATTTAAACGTACAAAAATAAATTTAAATTCCATTTCTCACAAGAAACCACTCATTTATATCTTGTTTTTACGCTCTGAAATCTGAGGATTCAAATCTCAGGAAGCACCTATATTTCCTGCTAAAACATTACATCTATTTATATAAATATTAAATACATTACATTATGATATATACTATAACCAGAATTATTTATTTACATTGAATAAAGTAAAAAAATTATTATTTAGAAACACTTTTCATTATCTCACATAATTTTATTCCAAATATGTAACTTATTAAAAATATCATACTTAATGAATTTGTTAATAACCAATTAAAATGTTACATTGAAAAGGGTTATCTAGGTTACATAGAAAGGGTATGCATGATAGATATGTTTTGATGATCATATGACATTATATGATACATATAAGGGTTTAGATCATGACAGTAACATGTAATGCTCTTAGAAAAATATCAAATATCATTAACATGTTTTCTAGAATACAATATTATCATTTCAAATGACATGAATCATAATTATGTATGAAAATTATAAATCAATATTTAACCATATGGTTATATGATGATATTATAAAAAAGGTGTTGCTATAATAGTAGTATAGAATCATTTTAATATATCAAGGATAACTACCATGATAATCAAATAGTATTGAATTAAGAATCAATACATGATCCCCATGTCACAACATATCCATAATCATCTCTTATTTCTTCTATTTGATAATATATAATTACCTATATCCCATAGTTGACCACGAAAATTAACATATATTCCACTATTATATCATTAGATATAATAAATTTCTCTAAAAACTATAGGGATATAAAATTCAGGCCCAAACATAAATTAATGAAAAATATACATATGTGGTCTACAAGATCATAATATATTCATCATATAATCATAATAGAACCCATGAATTGAAATATGTAATAGAAAAATCGCATCAATTTATCATAGAATAACCCATGAAAAATAAAAAGGATTCATAAAAATAACATCATATTAATCCTACATCATCTAGATAATATATTGTATGATATTGTTGTATTATATCACTAATAAATAATAATCAACATCTATGTATGTTATCATTTATTTTAATTCCATTAAAAGAGAACTTGAATAATCATTGAGAAAATGCAATAGTTTATTTTCCAAATAATTATTTTAAATATTAAAAATTAAAAAATATTATATAAAATATTTTCACTAAATAATATGATCAAAACATTAAAATTATTCTTCGATTATATTTCCCCTCATGATAGTGGTAAATTCCATTCCTCGAGTGTGTGATAAAATAAAGAATCTATTCAAATTATTATTTTGAAGCAAAAAAGTACTTTTTTGGAAAAAGAAAATAAAATTATATAGATAAATATTAAAATAAATAATAAATTTAAAAAATTTATTTCTAAAAATCATTGGATAATAATCATATTCATTCCTCAATTAATTTAAAAAATCATCGACATTGAAGAGAAAGTCTCACAACCGAATAATAAAACGTAGTTGGTTTTCCAAAAAAATTATTTCATTATATTGAGTTCATTAGTTTAGTAAAATTAATGGAAAAAATTTATTCACAAAAAAAACCATTGGATAAGAAACATTAATATAATTTATTAGATGTGGATCATACAATTTACTGAAGTGAAATTCAATAGTAAACCATCTTGAATAAAAGAGATTCATTCACGAATCCTTCACCAAAGATACTTCCTTCATTGTACGCATTTGAACATAAATTATATTAACTATATATTAAATATAAATGTATTATATAATAATACATATAAATATAATACAATGTATTACTTACTTATAACATATTATCACCCTTTTATTGATTTTTTATTAATATCAATATTCTATTTGATAACGGTTTTCTTTATCATGAATGTATTGGTATGGAAATCTATGTTAATTTATATTGTCCGTGGTCGCATAATATCCATGATGTTATTCATGATATATATATATATATCATATATTTTCAATATATATATATATCTATCTATGTATACATTTAAAAAAATTAGATATAGATAAATGATTTAAACCATTCATCGAGAAAATATGGAACACGTATGCATTAATGCTGTTTTTAGATTTACATGGATTGAATGAGAGAAATACAAATATAAATTATATTTTTAGAAACAATATCATATACATCATATATATTCATTATTTTACTCTTTGTTATAAAACATTTCAGAAAGAAATGAAAAAAATCACACCGCTATGTGGAGGTTACGGTCCACCCATATAGAAGAGTAGTGTTATAACATTCCAACAAATAAAAAATATGTGGATAATGGACATTCCAACATCATAATAAAAATTAAATATTTTTCAGATAGTTAATTCATTATTTAATAATTTAAGAAATATATTTTTTAGAGATACATCAAGAAATAAAATGGAAGAGGCTGGGTTATTTCTTATAACCCATTGTGGAGATACCTCAGTTTTCTTACACCTTATTTGTTAAATGGATTTTCATTTGAAAATTATAAAAAATATAATGTTTTCTAAAATATATATAACGATATTATGTTTTGTATTTTACAATTAAATTGAAAAAAGGTGTTCAAATAATGCTCTAGAGGAGGTTCCATTTTATATGTGAGGGGAGGGGCACTCTTGGAATTAGTTAATGCATTAAATTAATATAACATAAATATCATGTAAAAATAGATCCTAATTGATATAATTCATATATATTTCTATGACCACTCAATATACTCTCATGAATAAAATTTTAAAGGATTGGTTTGGGTTTTATCCTTTATCTCATAGTTTTATCCACCACTTATTATTTTCACAATTATCAAAATAAAAAAGTTTTCAACTTGTTAATGGTAATGAGTGATTCCATAAAGGAAAAGTGAAAAATAAATGTATTTTGGTTGATATTATAACACATATACAATTACTATCTCCAAAGATATTATATTTATTAAATTCAAATAATTTAATAACATATTTTTTATACACAATATCATTAATGTTATTTTTTGAACTATTAATTAAATTTGACATTCAAAACAGCATGATATATAATATACAATAACAATAACCTGTAAAATGATCTAATATTTTATAAGCATCTAATAAATTTAGGTAGAAATTAAATCACTCAAACAAAATTACTTTTTGAAAATTTAAAAACATTTACATTATTTTTTCTATGGTTTCATAACACTATGTCTGTTTTGTTTAAGAATTTTTTAAAATAATTAATTCAATGAAAAAGTAAAAATAAATTACCATGTCAGGTAAAATTAATTCATAACTAAAAAAATTATAAAAAAACAATCTATTCATATCAAAAACAATATTGACACGAAAATTATGAAATTGAATTTATTTACTTTATATTTTACAAAAATATTATAATGTTAAATATTGATGTTAAATGGAACAAAAAAAATAAAAATTTTACATTTTTGGATTTATATGGATGAAATATACTCAATGAATTAAATTGAGTAATGTTTTTAATCAATTTTAAAGCCTAATCACATTAGTTTTAATTTTAATTTACCCATATCACCTTTACTGTGGAATGAAAATTTTATAATGGTTTTTATTCATATTTTTAAAGATTATAAGAAACATATTTTCAAAATATGGACCTATTAAAACCAAATATAGAATAAATTATTGAATATTAAATTTATATTACAGTTAAAAAGTATAATTTTGTATAAAAAACTTGAATGAAATGGAACAATGTTCTAGAAAAAATTTTCCATTTCATTATAAAATTGTTTTAATACAAAAAAATGACATAAAATTGATTATATTGATCTTAATTAAAGTATTATAAAATTAGGTAAACTAATTTAACATTTAATTCATTTTATTAAGAAATTTATCTTATCAGATTCATGAATCAAAATCAATGTTTTCAACGAAAATTATTTTTCAATATTAACAATAAAATTAATCATTCAAAAAATTTCATGTAATTCACTGTAAGGGAATATTTATATGTTTTTATAAAAATGATATAAATATATAAAATAAAATATCTTAATGTTTATGAAAATAATTAAAATATTTTCTATCAAAAAAAATCTTGAAAATATATTCTTGATGATTGTAATTATATTGATAAAAAGTGTGTACTTATTTTAGAAAAATTAATTAATAATACATTATTTATATTGAAATTTTATATATTTTAAAATGTGGGTTATACTATTTATATATTTCAATTCGAGGAATAGTTTATAAATTTAACAATAAATAATAATAATTCAATATTATAATGTTGTTTTTCCAAAAATAGTGTCATGTGTAAAGTATGGGATCAATTAAATAAAATTTATTTATAAATAATTATGTATCAAAATATTTTTTTGTTAAATTATTCAAAGATTAAAAGGATTTTTTCAATCAAAATTTAATCACTCTCATACAAATTTTTTTTGATATCTTTCCTTCTTGTCATTCACAATCTACCAAGTAGTTTTATATAGTTTATAGTTTCACTAAAAAATGACATGATGAGTGGTCTTGTTTTATATAAAAATCAATAAGTGATACAAATTTTCAACCAATTATTCCTCCTATGATAGATCTTTTGTATAGTAGAAAACCCAAGGATTATAGTACATGTTAAGGAATAGGTTTAGACTTCCTAAAGAGAGATACATATTACACAGAATGATTTTAAGGGTTATAAATTTAATTTTACAAGTGATAAGATAATAACCCAATGAAATCAAAATAAAAAATGGTATAATATATTAAGGTATAATCATGCCCATATAACCAAATATCATAACTAGAATTATTTTATATCTTCATAATAATAGATTTTCAGCAACATTGAACTCATTATATCACTGATGATTTTCAATATAAATTCTTTTTTGACTCTGATATTACCGTATATGATATTGAATGTCTCTATCATTTTGGTCTATATATTTAGGTAATTTATTTCGTAATTTTATACAATCCTTAAATTTTTCCTAGTACATTGGAGTTATGTGCATCCTAAAATATAAGGATTCATTAAGATCCACCTAAATGATTAAGAAAAAATTGTCATTTTCAGAAATAATTACTAGAGAATTATTTTGATATCAGCAACATTTTAATGATATAGAATATGATCTCAACAAATATTCCAATATGTTAATGTTTTTCTTAGACATACCACATAATATAGGATGATAAATATTAAAAAACCAAAAAATCTAAATCCAAATCATATTGAAGACTTCATCGAAACATCATGGTAAACCTAAAATTTTATTCAGATATAATATAATGTTTTACTCTAGGAAATACCAGTACTTCTTTAATTCATAATTTTCAAATATGACAATAGATAAATAAAATATTATGTATAAAATGTGTGCTGAATTATAATTCCATCAAGTATAACCCAAACATCATTTTTCCCATAAGATGTCTTAGAGATTCTAATGTTGAAATCAATAGTAATGTTTTCCAATATTCATTTAGTTATACATAATTTTTTTATTAATCCATTTAGATTTTTCCCTCCATAACTTGTTAGCACACAATTGATCCTAATACTGACACATTATTTGTCATGAACCATCCCTAAGGGGACCATTTTGCAACACCCCGAGCCCACTTCCAATAGGAATGGGGATAAAGACTATCATTGATAAGGCATACCCCAGACATGGGAGGCCTTATCCTATGATTATGTACACATGAGAACATCAAAAATCCTCTGAAATTATAAATATTAAAAAAGTGAACAAAAATGAATTCATATATCTAATGTCATAACTAGAGTATGACTGGAAGTAAAAAAAGTAAAAAGGAAAAAATATAAGTGTAACACCCCAGGTAAATAAATAATATTACATTTTTATTTTTATCCCTTTTTTGTGAATAAAATGTTAATATTAATTTAAAGGTAATGTTGTGCTCGATGGCTTACGCAATACGCAACAATGAGTTCCTTTGAAATCTGACGTTGCACTCTAATAATAAAATAATTTTATTTTAAATGGTAGTTAACGCCTAGCCGTTGTAATGGCAGGAATGAACAGAACTAACTACAAAATGATTATATATGTTTGTAAACTATTTTTACTTTCTACAATAAATGTTAGAGGATTAAAAATGCGAATGAATCCAATTTTAAGGGTAAACATTCTAATATTCATTAAAAGGTCTATTAACCGCCTTTTGATGGAGAACCTCTTTTAAATCCACTTTTTGACAATTTTATGTGTTACATTTGACAAAATTAAATTCCTCTTTATAATCGGGACACCAAAATTTACTTTGTGTAAATTTTTGGTATTTTTCCGATAAAGTTCATTTTTAACGAATAGTGAAAAATGTTGCATTTTAATTTAAAAACTCTTTTTAATATAATTTATTTATATGATTATATTATCTTTTGAATTGGTTTTAAAGTGAAATTGTAATATATTTTTACCATTTATTCCAATATTGGTCATTTGAAATAATTTCACTTTGAAATTGGACTTAAACTAGTGTCAATCTTTCAATAGATATTGTTTCTTAAAAACACGCTATTTGTTTTGACTAAGGGAATTAATTATTAAATTAATTAATGAAAATTATATGTTTTGAATTTTTTAAAACATAAATCATTTTTGATTTCGGAATATCAAAAATAGCTTAGGGTGAATTTTTGGTATATTTCTGAAAAACATCAATTTTTTGTGAATAGTGAAACCACTATGTGGTAGTTTAAAAACTGGTTTTTTCGATTAAATAAAACTTTACCACTTCTGTGATTTTAATTTCAAAAGATCCAACATACATTGTTGTCATTAGGATGTAAAATTTGGTTCAATGGGTTTAAAATATTTTTTTTGGTGAATAGTAACTTTTATGTTTTAATCACGATTAGAGGTAATTAGTGTAGTTTAAGGTAAAAATAATGTTTTAATAATATGAAATGAACATGACACATCTACTACCCTCATTAAATGAGTATTGGACTACCAAGACAATAAATGGGTCAACTTGGGGACCCATGGAGCCACTTTGGTAGGAAAATGACATTAATACCTTTTTATTTAAAGTTAAAATAAAAATGTCACAAACATGGGTTGTTTCACTAAAACAATTTTTACATGGGGTTATAAAAGTAATATTTTTGACTATAATTATTCATTAGAAAGAAAATAATATTTTCTACATCATGATATATTTTTTTAAATTTTTAGACACTAAATAAATTAAATTATTTATGACACCATGATGATGCAATGATTACATCATTATTTAACGATTTAAATAAAATGAAAAGATAATGTAAAATCTAATACCTACACTTGTAAAAAACCTATTGGATGGGTGGATTTAGAAAAATTATCACCTTATCCTATAAATATATCCTTTTGGGACCTTTAAAATCCGAAAAGCATTATAAAATAAAGTAATATTTTATAACTTTCCAAGAGTGCCCCTCCTCTCCTCTTATAAAAGGCCCCCACCCCTACCACCTTACACACACTTCTCAAGCCTTTGTCTCGTCCAAAACCTGCCCATTTCATCTCTAAACATCTATATATTCATCATTGAAGCCTCACATTTGGCATAATCCTTTCCAAGGAAGCCTTTGAGCTCAAATCAAAGAGAGTAACCCGATTTAAAGGTAATGTCTTCCCTTGTGTTTTTTTGTTTTATTTTTCTTCTCCAAACCCCTAAACTCTTTTTGTTACATTTTGTTGTAACAAAAACAGTATCCTAAATATACTAGGATGTTTTTATATGAAGTATTCGAGATACACTTTCACACACCTCCGTTTAATGGTTACAGAATATACTGTTTCTATGGATGGAGAATTACTGCCTCACGAAACGATGATTGTTCAATATTCTTTTAACACCTTCAAAGGTGGCCATTAAGATGTAAATATATTTATATATGATATATTTTATGTTTATGTTTTCCTTAAGATTCTGTATTTTTCATTTATGGCATACCTTTATGGTTTCCATTATGGGTAAACACGATATCTTTATTTTAGGAAGTGCGGACTACCGCCCCCTCAAAGGGATTGGATTCGTTAATGACATATGTGGGACATATAAAGGATTTAATTAATGGTATTACATATTATATAATACTGTAATTAGAATATGCCTTTATATCATTATTATTTCATTCCATTTAATATAAAAAAAATGAAATGAACGTAGCGTTC
Organism: Viscum album; assembly: GCA_963277665.1. Classification (NCBI taxonomy): domain Eukaryota; kingdom Viridiplantae; phylum Streptophyta; class Magnoliopsida; order Santalales; family Viscaceae; genus Viscum; species Viscum album. The sequence continues at coordinate 1,834,240,297 of OY728161.1, read as the reverse complement.
ATGCGTACGTACGGCTTACCGTCTCCATGAACGGTACATTTCATTTCTTATCTCCAAATGTTATGTACTATTATAACTACATATATATAATGGATATATATATAATATATTAAATATATATTATGGATATCATTCTGGAATTATAATATATATATCTTTCATTTTGATTGAATTCCATTAATATGACAAAAAATGAAAGTAGCGTTCATGTGTACGTACGGCCTACCATCTCCATAGACGGTGTATTTAATTTTTTATCTCAAAATGCTATGGAATAGTATAAAATGAATATATACTGGATATATATGATATTTAAAACATCAATACTATTCTAGATATGATGTACCTATAACTACATGGAAAATTCTTTTCCAACAAGTTCAATTTTTACTCATGTACCGAACATCGACAAAAACGTCTGATATGAACTCACTTTATTAACCAATTATTATAACATTATAATTTGTGATATGAACTGAATAATAATCTTTAAATGAGGTCCTTAAGAAATTATAGACTGACCAAATTTTATTATTCAGGATTTTAAAGAACGATCGAGTCATGTCGGACACGAGGTAAGTGATCCCACCTCTCTCTTTCTTTTTAAGTACTCTCTTTTATGTCGTTTCTTTTAATCTACTCTTTCTTAGTTGGGGGATGTTCTCTTATATTACTATTACTGAAATTTCTATGTTCATATGATGATATACCCTATTTTATTTCATCAATCCATTTTTTGGACGTTTTATGTGGTGTCGTTAGGCTACTGAGTTTTCGTAAGGGGTTTTTCATCTCACTTTTATTCCCGTGAGATTTATGATACATTTTCCACCATTTCATTTAAGTGGTATATTTACTTCCCATTATTTTACTTTTTTTGTAATATACATTCGTTTATGAGTATTTACATCAATTTTGTATTGTCCTTCTTTCATGGGGTGTATGTTTCGAAAGATACCCAAGTCGGTAAGGGAACCTTTCACCCTCCTCTTTTTAAAAGACTTATTTGTTGGGTCTTTTAATTTACATATTGTAATGTTGGTATATGTTCTTCTATATCCTTATTGATGTAAATTTTATGTCCAAGTGATGATTTACCCTTTTTATCTCTCATCAACTCATTTTCTGAATTTTGAAGTGACGCCGTTAGGCTGTCGAATTTTTGCAAGGGAACTTCTTAACCCAATTTTGATTCTTTGGGATAAACTTGAACTCCTTGAATATCTCATTATATGAATATGTGTGAATAACCTCTGATTGTTTTACACTTGATATCCACTTATATTTGTTGTATTAGTTTGTCACACATAATTATGTAATTGATTAATCCTTAATCCAAGGATATCGTCTTTGTATGGGACTTCATCTCTATCTCCTTTCATTGAGGCATATTTTGTGTTATACCCAACCTTATTTTATATGGTGAATAAAACCCTTTGAATTTTACATTTATCCAAAAGGAATATTTTTATACGAAGCATTTTACTAAATGATAAAAGGGAATGTTTTTGTCATACGTATGCGGCGACAACGACTTCACCACCGCCGTGAACATTATTTGAGTTTCAGCTTCCTCTACAAGCCATACCTTTTTTAAATGAAAAATAAATACCATGTTTTACTTTTATTTTATTTTGGTATTGAAAATGGTTTTCATAATGTTTTTCTATCAATGTGTTGTATTGATATCTTGTGATTGAAAAGTTGAAATGTTATGTTTCCTTTATGCATGTTTTATGTGATACGATTATGTTATGGTTCATGGGAATTTTTATGAAGATGGGTGGTTCCGTGATAAACTAAGGGTTGGTGATCCTGATATAGCTCTCCAAGGCATTGGGTAACTTGAATGAGTTAAACGTTATGGTTTATCCGAAGAGATTTAGGGAATATACTATGATGGGTATTCCAAACGTAACCAAGAGGGTTACTCCCTACGTAAGAATGTTATGAATTCCTCAAGTTGCCTTTATGCCTTAAGATTTCTATGTTTTATTCATGATTTGATGAGGTATATTAAAGTGATTATGTTTTATGAGTAAAGTATGACTTCATTGATTCTTATGTACACATGTACTCATGTTTCCTTTCTATATTTTTATATCCCTTAATGAGATTTTTATGTTCATCCCAAGTTTTTGAAATGTTTTACATAGGACTTAAAGATGAATAGGGTCAAGGATGGGATCAAGAAAAGACATTATATCTAAAACATAGAACTAGACATGTTTCTTTTAAGAGTTTGTTTTATTTATGGAAACTTAGTATAAGTTTATACATTGTAATATTTTGAGATGCAATAGTTATGTCCTAATTATCTAAAACTATAAACATGAAAATATCCTCAATGTAAATTATTCAATTAATTAAATATTAAGTAATGCTTAAGGTCAGGGCCTTATAGTTGGTATCAATGGTCGGTTTAGATAACTTTAGAGGTTAGGATATTTTCTAAGCAGAAGTGACATTACCATAATGGTTAGGATTTCAGAAAGAGTCATAGTTTTTAGATAAAGTGAATGAGTAAGTATATCTTAGCGTTTATCTTCCTCATTATTACATGGTAATTTTGTTGATATACTCACACTGACATTTTTGGTTTTAGTAAATGGATGGATCTAGCTGGCACCAAAGTGACAATGGGTTTGAAGGAAACTGTGGTGGTTCTCTGATTAAGAGACCGAATGAAATGGGGGATTCAATAAGGAAACTCGTGGTTGTTCTAAACCATCTATCAAGGAGTCATGATCAACCACATGAACCTTGGTAAGTTCTGTAATGCATCATGTACGATATGACCAATTGATGTCGAAGTTCAGGTAATAATTATAAAGGTAACCATTAGGGTTTATATGAACCTTAATTTTGAAGTAATTATGGGTTACTATATGTTATGATGGAATATGAACGACTTGAGAAAAACTTGAGGTTAAAACATGTTAGGGTTATTTTTTGAGTTTTATAAAAAGGACAATATGTAGACCGTGTGACAACCCGTCGCGTCGGACAAAGTTGTGGGAATCGAACCCACATCCAAAGTGCAACTGGTATTTATCGCCTACCACTAGACTACGTGAAGTCCCTGGTTAGTATGACTTATTCTTTTTAGTTATATGATTTTATGAATGAAGAGTATGTTGATTTTGGGTTATCTATGGAAATTATTAACCTATCATGGAAGATACGTGATTAGGTTAATTACATTTCAATATAAGACTTTAAGAGTAACTGATGTTATTTGGAGATAAATGTTAAGGTTTATCTTGGAAGACTATGTGATTAAATCCTTCAAATATTTGGGTTTCAATATTAGTTTGGTTTACTTTGATGAATTTAATGGACAAATTGTTTATCAAATGGTCTTCGTTGAACATTGGGTTTTGTTGGACAAATTTTGGAGATTAAGAATAGATTTTCTTTTTATAAAGGGTTATCCTTTTCTGGATTATCTGATCTTGTTCTAACAATTTTGGTTTTGGTAAGGGTATAAAGACATGAGAAATATATATTTCTATTTTGGTGATTAGGTGGTTCTTTAGAAGTGGATTATAGTACTCTTAATGTGAACAACTCTTCCTAAATACTCATCATTTGGGGAAAGTATGATTTTGTGTAAGAAATATAGTAAAATTTGAAAGTCAACATGACAAGTAATTATGTTTCCTTAAGATCAAAAATAAATTCCTCAAAGAAAAGTAACTTAAAACAAAAATGTTGTCTATTAACTTTTCTGACTGGGGAATCGAATACCATTTATTCCACCACAAGTTTGTGATTTTCTTGTGGTTAACTTTCTCCTAAACATATTTTCTATCACTCTCCCTCAGAACATGACCCTTTGCTTTTTCGTCAATATCCATGTTTTCTTATATGGAATCCTAGTATGGGTTAACTCGAGTGACCTTTGTACTTCTCTTTATTTATTTTAAAGTGATAGTTTTACTGACTCTTGTTCCAATGTGGGATTTCAATGATGTTTTCAAGCCCAATTTTAAAATTGCGAGGATGCAATTCCCAAAAGGGGGGAAGGATGTAACAACCCAAGTAAATAAATAATATGACATTTTTATATTTATCATTTTTTTGTGAATAAAATGTTAATATTAATTTAATGGGAATGCTATGCTCGATGGCTTACCCAATACGCAACAACGAGTTCCATTGAAATCTGACGTTGCACTCTAATAATAAAATATTTTTTTTAAATGGTAGTTAACGCCTAGTCGTTGTAATGGCGGGAATGAACAGAACTAACTACAAAATGATTATATATGTTTGTAAAATATTTTTTCTTTCTACAATAAATGTTATAGGATTAAAAATGTGAATGAATCCAATTTTAAGCGTAAACATTCTAATATTCTTTAAAACGTCGATTAACCGCCTTTTGATGGAGAACCTCTTTTAAATCCACTTTAGAAAATTTTATGTCTTATATTTGTCAAAATTAAATTCTTCATTATAATCAGGACATCAAAATTTACTTTTTGTAAATTTTTGGTATTTTTCCAATAAAGTTCATTTTTTAATGAATAGTGAAAAATTTTGTATTTTAATTCAAAACAACTTTTTTATCTAATTTATTTAAATGATTAGATTATCTTTTGAATTATTTTTAAATTGAAATTATAATATATTTTTACCATTTAATCCAATAGTGGTCATTGGATTTAATTTTACTTTGAAATTGGACTTAAACTAGTGTCAATATTTATATAGATATTGTTTCTTAAAAACACGCTATTTGTTTTGACAGCGGGAATTAATTATTAAATTAATTAATGGAACTTATATGTTTTGAATTTTTTAAAACATAAATCATTTTTGAATTCGGAATATCAAAAATAGCTTAGGGTGAATTTTTGGTATTTTTCTGAAAAACTTCAATTTTTGGTGAATAGTGAAACCACTAAGTGGTAGTTTAACAACTGATTTTTTAGTTTAAATGAAACTTTACCACTTCTATGATTTGAATTTCAAAAATTCCAACATACGTGGTTGTCATTAGGATGTAAAATGTGGTTCAATGCGTTTAAAATAATTTTTTTTGGTGAATAGTAACTTTTATGTTTTAATCGTGATTAGAGGTAATTAGTGTAGTTTAAGGTAAAAATAATGTTTTAATAATATTAAATGACCATTACACATGTCCTACCCTTATTGTATGAGTCATGGACTACCAAGAAAATCCATGGGTCAACTTGGGGAACCATGGATCAACTTTGGTAGGAAAATGACATTAATACCTTTTTATTTAAAGTTAAAATTAAAATGTCACAAACATGTGTTGTTTTACTAAAACAATTTTTACATGGGGTTACAAAAATCATATTTTTGACTAAAATTATTCATTAGAAATAAAAAAAGATTTCCTGCATCATGATATATTTTTTATAATTTTTAGACACTAAATAAATTAAATTATTTATGACACCATGATGATGCACTGATTACCTCATTATTTAACGATTTAAATAAAATGAAAACTTGTCACAAACCTATTGGATGGGTGGATTTAGAAACCTTATCACCTTATCCTTGATATATATCCTTTTTGGGACCTTTAAAATCCAAATAGCATTATAAAATAAAGTAATATTTTATAACTTTCCAAGAGTGCCCCTCCTCTCCTCGTATAAAAGGCCCCCAACTCTACCACCATACACACACCTCTCAAGCCTTTGGCTCGGCCAACCCCTGCCCATTTAATCTCTCCAAATCCCTCTGTTCATCATTGAAGCCTCAATTTGGGCAAAATCCTTTCCACGGAAGCCTTTGAGCTCAAATCAAATAGAGTTACCTGATTTAAAGGTAATGTCTTCCCTTGTATTCTTTTGTTTTATTTTGCTTCTCCAAACCCCTAAACTCTTTTTATTAATTTGTTTTTGTAACAACACCAGTATATTAAATATACAAGTTTTTTTTATAATAAGGATATGAGCTACACTTTCACACACCTCCGTCTAATGGTTAAAGAACATACTGTTTCTGTGGATGGCGAATTACTGCCTCACGAAACGATGATTGTTCAAGATTCTTTTAACACCTTAAACGGTGGCCATTAAGATGTCACCATATTTATATATGATATATTATATGTTTATTTTTTCCTTAAGTTTATGTATTTTTCATTTATGGCATACCTTTATGGTTTCCATTATGGGTAAACGTGATATCTTCATTTTAGGAATTGCGGACTACCGCCCCCTCAAAGTGATTTGATTCGTTAATGCCATATGTGGGATGTATAAAGGATGGAATTAATGGTATTACATATGATATACTACTGTAATTATAATATTCCTTTATATAATTATTATTTCATTCCATTTAATTCAAGAAAAGAAATGAAAGTAGCGTTCATGCGTACGTACAGCTTACCGTCTCCATGAACGGTACATTTCATTTCTTATCTCCAAATGTTATGTACATTTATAAGTACATATATATAATGGATATATATGTAATATATTACATATAAATGATTGATATAATTCTGTAATTATAATATACATATCTCTCATTTTGTTTTAATTCCATTAATATGACAAAAAATGAAAGTAGTGTTCATGCGTACGTACGACCTACCGTCTCCATGAACGGTGCTTTTATTTTTTTTATCTCCAAATGCTATTGAATAGTATAAAATGAATATATAATTGATATATATGATATTTAAAACATCAATACCATTCTGCATATGATGTAACTATATCTACATGGAAAATTCTTTTCCAACAAGTTCAATTTTTACTCATGTACCGAACATCGACAAAAACGTCTGATATGAACTCACTTTATTAACCAATTATTATAACATTATAATTTGTGATATGAACTGAATAATAATATTTAAATGAGGTACTTAAGAAATTATAAATTAAACAAATTTTATTATTCAGAATATTAATGAACGATCGAGTCATGTCGGACACGAGGTTAGGGATCCTACCTCTCTCTTCCTTTTTAAGTACTCTCATTTATGTCGTTTCTTTTAAGATTCTCTTTCTTAGTTGGGGGATGTTATCTTATATTACTATTACTATACTTTATATGTTCATATGATGATATACCATATTTTATTTCCTCAATCCATTTTTTTGGAAGTACTAAGTGGTGCCGTCAGGCTGCTGAGTTTTCGTAAGGCGTTTTTCATCTCACTTTTATTCCTGTGAGATTTATGCTACATTTTCCACCATTTCCTTTGAGTGGTATATTTACTGCCCATTATTTTATGTTTTGTGTAATATAATTTTGTTTATGAGTATTTATATCAATTTTTTATTGTCCTTCATTCATGGGGTGTATGTTTCGAAAGATACCCAAGTCGGTAAGGGATCCTTTCACCCTCCTCTTTTTAAAAGACTTCTTTGTTGGGTCTTTTAATTTACATATTGTAATGTTGGGAAATGTTCTTCTATATCCTTATTGATATAAATTTTATGTCCAAGATATGAGTTACCGTTTTTATCTCTCATCAACTCATTTTCTGAATTTTGAAGTGACGCCGTTAGGCTGCCGAATTTTGGCAAGGGAACTTCTTAACCCATTTTTCATTCTTTGGGATAAACTTGCAATCCTTGAATATGTTGTTCTATGAATATGTGTGAATAAACTATGATTGTTTTACACTTAATCTCCACTTATATTTGGTGTATTCGTTTTTCACACAAAATTATGTAATTGATTTATCCTTAATCCATGGATACCGTCTTTGTATGGGACTTCGTCTGAATCTCCTTTCATTGAGGCATATTTTGTTTTATACAAAACCTTATTTTATATGGTGTATAAAACCTTTTTACTTTTACGTTTATCCAAAAGTAATATTTTTATATGAATCGTTTTACTAAAGGACAAAAGGGAATGTTTTTGTCGTACGTATGCGGTGACAACGACTTCTCCGCCGCTGGGACCATTATTTGAGTTTCATCTTCCTCTACAAGCCATACCTTTTTTAAATGAAAAATAAATACCATGTATTAATTTTCTTTTATTTTGGTATTGAATTTTTTTTCCGTAATGTTTTTATATCAATGTGTTGTATTGATATCTTGTGATTGAAATGTACAAATGTTATGTTTCCTTTATGCATGTTTTATGTGATACGATTATGTTATGCTTCATGGGAATTATTATGAAGACGGGTGGTTCCATGATAAAATAAGGGAAGGTGAGCCCGATATAGCTCTCCAATGTATTGGGTAATGCGAATGAGTTAAATATTAAGGTTTCTCCGAAGAGATTTAGGGAATATACTGTGATGGGTATTTCAAACGTAACCAAGAGGGTTACTCCCTACATAAGAATGTTATGAATGCCTCAAGTTACCTTTTTTGCCTTATGATTTCTATGTTTTATTCATGATTTGATGAGGTATATTAAAGTGATTATGTTTTATGAGTAATGTATGATTTCATTGATTCTTATTTATACATGTACTCAGGTTTCCTTTCCATATTTTTATATCCCTTACTGATATTTTTATACTCATCCCAAGTTTTTGAAATATTTTATACCGGACTTAACGATGAATATGGTCAAGGATGGGATCAAGGAAAGACATGCTATCTAAAACATGGAACTAGACATGTTTCTTCTAAGAGTTTTTTATTTATGGAAACTTAGTAGAAGTGTCTACTTTTTAATTTTTTGAGATGTAATAGTTATGCCATAATTCTCTAAAACTCTAAACCTCAAAAGATCCTCAATGTGAATTATTCATTTAATTCAATATTAAGTAATGCTTAGGGCTGGGGCCTTATAATAATAATACCACATATAGTCTAAAACACATGTCCAAACTGAAATTACATATTGAAACTACAGTAAAAATAGTCACAAGAACACACCTCGGACTATCCTTTATTACTAAACATAGTATGGTCCTAGTATTCCAAAAAATGATTTCAAATGTTCAATTGTCTACAAAATACAAGACAGATGTAGTTAATTCACATGCAGTGGTGATTGTAACAATACTCAGCCAGACACCGAAAAACCACAAAGCATATGACAATTTAAGTAAATCCATCTCTACCTTGGTATATCTATAAATCACATATATCATGAATATCTAGATATAGTAAATAAAGAAACACATTCTAGAGATAAGTCCTAACAATAGTATGTCATCATAGGATTCTAGGACAATTATTACGCAAAGAAGTAATCTAGAAGAACACTCTCTTGAGTCAAATTACCTTGACGATGTCTGTCCAAGAGGTACTACTCATCGGTTCTCTTATTATGAAGAACAAATTGATCATTTGAAGAGAGTATGTTACAAATATGATCATCACTACCATGTCCATGATTTGATACCAACAATTGAAGAAGGATTAACCCACTAAGTACATGATTGATGCACGCATAGTTTGTGTATTGATGATAAAAATAACTCCACATAGGGAATGAAGATGAATAGAGTATTTCACTCTAGAAATCTCAAATGGATTCCAAAAAATCTATATGAGAAGTCAAGATGAAATGATCGTAGTCCTAAGAGTTTGAGAAGATTTCATACGACCCTTTAGGATAAGGATTAGTGGAACATAACCTAATTACTCTTGTCCAAGATGTAGAGGAAAAGAGAACCAGGGAATGTATAAAATTGTACCTGGTGTGTAGTATAGACCACACGTCGTGCCCCATTACCCTGAGTCTTGACTATTTAAATGGCTGATGTGATCAAGCCATGTCTATGTAGTAGGACCTGGCTTTTGGGAATCATGTTTAATATACCCATGTGTTAGTACACACATCAATTCCTTATAGATCTTTATTTATACAAGTACATGCCTTAGCCCGTGCACCTAGTCCAAGGGAGTTTCCATGTGGCGAGTACATGGTGTGCTCGGACCCATGTATTTCTCCCTATATCTGTGTACTTCCCAAATTACATGACAAGTCATCTAGATAAGGCCCCACACATTGTCTCATGGGTCATATGGAGTTTCATAGTTAATATTATATCAAAAACAAAGTTACTTGTAGAGGTCCCCACACGCCTTTTAGACCCAACATACACACCATGTAGTGTAGGATTTTATAGAATCCAAAATATGCTTTCTATTCATTCTAGTGGGTTTGAGCTCTAATCTGCCTGTCATTTCCCTATAATATAGAAGATCCAAACATTTTTTATTGCATCAATCGAGAAAAACTGGTTCCACCAACAGAACTTCTAATAAAATGGATAAAATCATTGTTCTATGTTGTGCATTGAAGAAAAATGTATAATGAAAATCCATTTATCTTCCACTATCTGAATCACTCTATCTCCACTATCTCACCTCCGTAGTTCTATTCAAATCCTAGATCTATGATATTGGATTTTTTTTCAACGTAATGGGTAGGTAAAGATTTATCGGTTGAGATAAGTCTTTCTTTTTAAAAATTAAATAATTATAACGATAAACAATGCACGAGAAGATTAAATATCAAGAACAATTTTGGAAAATGAACCTCGATCTATGTTCATATTTATATCAAAAAGTTTTAGTTAGAATGAAAATCTATTATAATCAAATATCAGAAATATTCTCCCATTTAAAACAAGATATTTATCACATCCTGCATAACTCTCAAACCACAAATCAATCTATTATTTGATTGCTTCGTGTTTGTTTGAGAAATAAAGAACGAGGAGGACTAAAATAAAAACACATTCCATTCCTCTATTTTGATTAATAGATGTTGAGGAACAGGGTTTCACCATTTTCCTTGGATAGATCCATTGAATTGAAGGTGAATTAAATGTTTCTCCACGATCATATCCTCATTCTCTTGAGTGAATTCTTTAAATCTTTCTCTAATGGACCTCCAATATTTCTAGGGTATATGGATAGTACACTAGATTTCCTAAATAACAACATATTTAATGATTGATAATTGATTCTTCAACAAAAATGGAATAAAATAACATTATTATTTTATTTTATTCATTTATGTTCCTGCTATGAATTTTCGGCAAATGAACCACACCTACAATTATGAAGTAAAACCTATGGTAAACCCCGAATTATGAACTCAATAGTTCTATCATATTTATTAAAAATTTTCCCATTTATATGTTATTCCACTTTTTCATGAAAACTGTTTGTTCATTCATGTTAATATAATTAATATATTTCAATCATTTACTTCAGGTAGACCAAGACGTAGAATCACATGTCATATTAACATGTAGTCTTTATAATAATTTATATAATAAAAAAAATAATATATATAAAATCCTAGACAATACATTATCTCAACCATGGGGCTTTGTGTCCCTAAAATCAAGAACAAGGGATACTAAAAAATATGTGGGTACTTAGAATGAATCTTAGTATCATTGCCCCATACGCTTCTTAGAGATTCATATGAAACAACATGAAAATCAATAAGGGATATAAACTACCACAAATGATAACCTATTTATAATCCTAAATCTCTATAGAGTACCCAATAATGGTCACTCCATAATCGAAGTCCACATCTCCTAGTTGATAATTTGAAATGTTTTATGCATATAAATACTCAACGGTAACATATAGAAGACTTCATGTACCTGGTCTAACTATGGAGGTATAACTAAGTGATATGAGACCTCGCCAACACTATGCGGTATCTAGAAGGTTCCATTGTACCATTGAGATTTCTCTTCACCCAAAAAAAACCCATTATAATCCACATTATAGTGATGCCAGTATGATCATATGGATTCCTTCCTCAAATTTTAAAGGACCCAGTCATATGTCAGCATAAGACTGCTAATGGCTATGTGAAGTATTTATCCACTCTTTTATGATCTTCACCTTATCTATTGTTTCTCTAACCAATATTTTTCCATGAGTGTAGACTCTCTAATGTCAGTAGAGAAAAGTGGTGACATATAGGTTCTCCCATTCAAATCCTCAAACGGTACTATACCGATGGTGGAATAATAAATGTTGTTGTATTGAAAATCCACTAGTGGTATGTAATCCTCCCAACAATGGAAAATGTATATCATTCAAGATCAAAACATATAATCCATGACCTGATTTATCCACTATATCATCCCACCATTTTATCACATAAACATTCATTAAATTATACAAAACCGAGGATCTTTAAGGTTTAGTGTATTAGAAACCCAGAACTTAATATAAGAAAACATAAAACATTATTCTTAAACACTTGAATGGATTATACTTATGTTCATCCTATGTTCATTACTGAATCTCATAACCTAGGGACATACATCAAAAGAAAGGGTGAGCAGAAGGGCTAGTAAGGGAAACAAAGGAAACATTTAACATGTGAACTTGAGATACATCAATAAAGTCATGAAAAAGAACTTCAAGGCATGTGAAAGAAATAATGAGGCATATCATATTAAAAATAACATATTTCATAACCTGAATATGTTGCTACAACCATTAACTTAGTCAATCATTTCCGTTTCACCAAGGTCAATCCCAAAGGTGTCATTAAAAATTACCAAGTTTATTCACCAAGATATCGTTCAAAATGGTCATCTCTAGAGATTAAGTCTTTACCCAATGCATTGGAGTGCTATAAAGGAGAACCCTTAAATTTTCCTTTGTTATCATGTGAACCACATATATCATAATCAATAATTTCATAAATAACCCATATAGCATAAAATAAATGGGTTTCATTTCATAATCATAACGTTTTAAAAACTGCTTCAAAGACATGATCATTATGTCACTTTAAACCCACGAAAAAGGAAATCGAGTTTCGTGTATGTAAATACCAGAATTAAAATAAATTTTATTGATATATATGTGAATACCCATATATAATAATGATCTTTGATTATTCACTTAAAAAAATAAAAGAATTTGAGAAGAATAGAGAGACATTTTGAGACGGAAATTCTACAGCATAACGACTATGCTATAGGGTTCTAGAAAATATTGAAAAGAGAGGGGAAATGGGTCACCCACTCATAAATAATCCATAAAATAGTATAGGGACATAAAATAAAGGGTATATGAACATGTTAATTAAATTTTAAGGACATACCTTTTGAAATGAAAACATGGAAGGAAGACAAAAATAAGATTTCTCTTATAAAAATTCGGCAGCCTAACGACGTCACTTAAAACTTCAAAAAATGAATTTAAGAGATAAAATATGGTCTCTAATAATATAAACATAAAATATAATTATGATAGATACAGATATCATACCCCAACATAATAAAAATGAACATGAAATACTTGACATGAAAATAGATCGTGAACACGAGAAGGGTGAAAGAATCCATTAAAAATTCGGCAGCCTGACGACCCCACTTAAACATTAATAAAATGAAATGTTGAGAGAAAGAGGGGGTCTCTCATCATATGAACATGAAATGGAAAGTAAGATGAATAGAAAAGAACATCCCCAACATATGAACATGGAGCATTAAATAAATGACATAAAAGAGAGTACTTGGAAAGAAAGAGAGAGGTGGGATCCCTTATCTTAATATGTAACTCTTAAAACTCGAAGGTTGGGACCTTTAGGTCTTGGGGGCTTCTTGGGAGGACTCCTTAGGAAGTAATGATACCAGATCTTAGTTGGGGGAGATTGAAAGTTAAAACTAATGGACTAAATGGTGGGTATTTATAGGGAAAGTGAGGGGACAAGACATTAATGGCCATGGGACACCTCATTGGTGGTATTGAAAAAACCATGGGGTTGCCCATGGTATTTTTCCATGGTATTTTCCCATGGTATTGGACAAATGGGACACATCATAAATTATCTTAATATTCATAAGTCTACCTTATTTATTACATACTTAATACATATAAGGCCCCAACCTCAAACCTTACTTAATCTTGAGTTATTACAAGATTACACATTGAGGATATTTTCGGGTTTAGAGTTTTAGAGAATTAGATCATAAAACTTGTATTACATTCCACATATAAACAAAGTGGTTACATAAAGATAGTATTCTTCTTTCCCATCAATGGAAACATATTTAAAATAAAACATGGATTCTTTCATGACACATCCTTGACACTATCATTATATCATGTACCTTTCCCTTGACCTGTGAAAAACATTTCAAAAAAACTTGGGATGAGCATAAAAAGCTCAGTAAGGGATATAAAAATATGGAAAGGAAACATGGGTACATATATACATAATAGAGAAATCATACTTTACCCATAAAACATAATAACTTTAACATACCTCATCAAATCATGAATAAATCATAGAAATCATAAGACATAAAGTTAACTTGAGGCATTTATAACATTCTTACATAGGGAGTAACCCTCTTGGTTATGTTTGGAATACCCATCACAGTATATTAACTAAATATCTTCGGAGAAACCTTAACGTTTCACTCCTTCGCGTTACCCAATGCATTGGAGAGCTATATCGGGCTCCCCCGCCCTTAGTTTATCACGGAACCACCCGTCTTCATAATAATGCCCAAGAACCTCAACATAATCGTATCACATAAAACATGCATAAAGGAAACATAACATTTCCACATTTCAATCACAAGATATCAATACAACACATTGATATAAAAACATTATGATAACCATTTTGAATACCAAAATAAAAGAAAAGTAAAACATGGTATTTATTTTTCTTTTAAAAAAAGTATGTCTTGTAGAGGAACTCGAAACTCAAATAATGGTCACAGCGGCGGAGAAGTCGTTGTCGCCGCATACGTACGGAAAAAACATTCCCATTTGTCGTTTAGTAAACGCTTTGTATAAAAAAAGATTCCTTTTGGATAAACGTAAAATTCAAAGGGGTTTATACAACGTATAAAAGAAGGTTGTGTATAAAACAAAATATGCCTCAATGAAAGGAGATTGAGACGAAGTCCCATACCTCGGGCCCGACTTGACTCGATCGTTCTTTAATGTCCTGAATAATAAACTTGAGTTAATTTCTACTTTCTTAAGAACCTTTTTCAAGTTCATTATTCCTTTTATATCACTTATTACCATGTCATGAACACTATGTAATTATTTAAGTTAATAACGGTCATTTTAACGATCATTGGTACTTGAGTCAAAAATAAACCCTTTATAATTACAAGTTTTTCATGTATCCATTATATCCAGAATGGTATTCATGATGTAGATATCATATATGTCATATATATCTAGTACATGAATGCATTTATAATATTACATAATCATTTAGAGGTAAGAAATGAAATGCACCGTTCATGGAGACGGTAAGCCGTATGTACGCATGAACGCTACTTTCATTTCTATTTCATATTTTATAGAATGGAATCATAATGATATAAAGGTATATTATAATTCTAGTATAATATCATATATAATATCATAGTTACATATTTTATACGTCCCACATATGGTATTTAACGAATCAAATCACTTTGAGGGGGCGGTAGTCCACACTTCCTTAAATGAAGATATCACGTTCACCCATAATGGAAACCATAAAGGTATGACCAAAAAGGAAAATAAATAATCTTAAGGAAAACATAAACATATTATATATCATATATAAATATAGTGTCATCTTAATGGCCACCTTTGAAGGTGTTAAAATAATGTTGAACAATCATCGTTTCGGGAGGCATAAATTCACCATCCACGGAAACAGAATGTTCATTAACCATTAGATGTAGGTGTGTGTAAGTGTAGCTCGAATCCTTATTATAAAAACATCCTAGTATATTGAGGATACTGGAGTTGTTACAAAATAAAAGAATTAAAATAGTCTAGGGGGTTGGAGAAGCAAAATAATACAAAAGGACTCAAAAGAAGAGATTACCTTAAAATCGGGTAACTCCCTTTGGTTTGAGCTCAAAGGCTTACTTGGGAAGACTTCTACCCAAAGTGAGGCTTCAAGGAGTAATAGAGGGAAGTGTAGAGACAAAATGGGCAGGGGTTGGACGAGCCAAAGGCTTTGTAAGTGTGGGTAAGGAGGTAGAGGTGGGGGCCTTTTATAAGAGGAGAGGAGGGGCACTCTTGGAAAGTAAAGATAAGTTACTTTATTTTAAAATTAGTTTCGGATTCAAGAGGTCCCACATTGATATAATTCGAGGATATGGTGATAAGTGTTCGAAATACACTCATCCAATTGGTTTTGTCAATGTGTAGTTCTTAGATTTTACATTATCTTTCCATTTTATTTAAATCGTTAAATAATGAGGTCATCAATGCATCATCATTATGTCATAAATAATTTAATTTATTTAATGTCTAAAAATTATAAAAAAAATACTATGATTTAGAAAATCTTTTTAGATTCCCAATGAATATTTATAGTCAAAAATCTGACTTTTATTACCCCATATAAAAATTGTATTAGTAACATAACTCATGTTTGTGTCATTTTTAGATTAACATTAAATAAAAAGTTATTTATGTCATTTCCCAACCAAAGTGCCTCCATGGGGTCCCCAAGTTGACCCATGGCTTGTCTTGGTCGGCCATGACACATCCAATGGGGGTAGGACATGTTTCAAGCTCATCTCATACTATTAAAACATTATTTTTACCTTAAACTACACTAATTACCACTAATCGCGATTAAGATCTTAATAAGTTACTATTCACCAAAAATTTATTTTAATCCCATTGAACCACATTTTACTTCTTAATGACAACCATGTATGTCGGATTTTTGAAATTCAAAACACAATGATGGAAAAATTTCATTTAAACGGAAAAATCAGTTTTTATAAGTACCACTTAGTGGTTTCACTATTCATCAAAAATTCACCCTAAGCTATATTTGATATTCCGAATTCAAAAATGAAGTCTATTTTACAAAATTCAAAACATATAAGTCACATTAATTAATTTAATAACCAATTCCCGTTGTCATGACAAATAGCGGGTTTCATTGAAACAATATCTATGAAAAGTTTGGCATTAGTTTATGACCAATTCCAAAGTTAAATTAATCCTAATGACCACCATTGGATTAAATGGTAAAATTATATTCAGATTACACTTTAAGACCAATTGAAAATATAATCTAACCATATAATTAAATAAAATGAAAAGGCAGTTTTGATGTAAAATGCAGTATTTTTCACTATTTATTAAAAAATGAACATTGTCAGAAAAATACCAAAAATTTATCCAATGTAAAATTCAATGTCCCAATCATAATGAATATATTTATTTTGATAGATATAGATTATAAAATTGTCAAAATATTGATTTAAAAAGGGTTTTCCATCAAAAGGCAGTAAAACAATCATTTAAGAATATTAGTGTATTCCATTCTTAAGATTGGATTTATTTTCATTTTAAGCCTCTAAAACACTATCTAATTCATTAATAGACATAGATAAAAATATATATTATTCATTACTTACTTGGGATGTTACATCCTTCCCCCCTTTAGAAAATTGTGTCCCCGCAATTTAATTACTTATCAAATAAATGGGGGGTACTTATCCCTCATTGCATTTTCAGATTCCCATGTTGCCTCTTCCATCATGTGGTTTTTCCACAAAACCATTACCTTATTAATCACCTTATTCCGTAACACTTGCTCCCTGTGGTCAAGAATCTGGACCGATTGTTCCTCATAAGATAGGTTCTCTTCCAGCTGAACTACCTCTGGACTCAAAATATGAGATGGATCTGGCATATACTTTCTTAACATCGAAACGTGAAAAACATTGTGTACATGAGATAAACTCGGAGGTAATGCCACTCGGTATGCAACTGATCCAACTCTCTCCAAAGTTTCATATTGTCCAATGAACCTTGGACTAAACTTTCCTTTCTTACCAAATCTCATCACACTTTTCCATGGTGATACTTTGAGAAAAATATGATCACCTACCTCAAAAGAGAGATCCTTCCTCCTGTTGTCTGCATAACTCTTCTGCCTACTCTGAGCTGTTCTCTTGTGCTTCTGAATCAGCTAAACTTTTTCTGCCATCTCTTCTACCAATTCCGGTTCCATCAACTTCCTTTCTCCCACTTCATCCCAGAAAGTTGGAGTTCGACACCGCTTCCCATATAATGCCTGAAATGGTGCCATCTATATACTAGAATGAAAACTGTTATTATATTAAAATTCAACCAAAGAAAGATGTTGGTCCCAACTTCCCTGATAATCCATAGATCAAGAACGTAGCATATCCTCCAATGTCTGAATTGTTCGTTCTGACTGCCCATCTGATTGATGATGAAATGCTGTACTAAAATTTAATTTAGTACCCAATGATTTCTGAAGGCCTTTCCAAAAGATAGAAGTGAACCTGGGATCACAATCAGATACAATGGAGAGAGGAACTCCATGTAACCTGACTATCTCTTTAAGATACAAACGGGAAAGTTGATCTATGGAAAAAGTATCTCGTATAGCAAGGAAATGAGCAGATTTAGTCAAGCGATCAATAATAACCCAGATTTCATTATTACCTCGAGATGTCTTCGGTAATCCCACAACAAAGTCCATGGATATATTCTCCCATTTCCACTCTGGCACTGGTAAAGGCTGAAGCATCCCTTTTGGTAACTGCCACTCTGCTTTAACCTGCTGACAAGTCGAACACTTCACAGTAAAATCAGCAATATCTCTTTTCATTCCATCCCGCCATTAATACTCCCGCAGATCTCTGTACATCTTAGTACTGCCAGGATGAACTGAAAACGGAGAACTATGAGCTTCACATAACAACTCTCTCTTCAAATGTGAATCACAAGGCACACACAATCTCTTACCAAATCTAAAAACACAATCATTATCAATGTTGAATTCAGGCAAATTACCTTTCTGAACTAGCTCTACCTTTTTCTGCAACTCACTGTCTTGCTTCTGTGCTTGCTTGATTCTATCTGATAGAGATGATCTCACTGATACCTGAAACAAAACAAAAGAACTTCCTGCACCAACAACTTATATGCCAAAGTTTATCAAATCCTTAACCAAAGTATCACGTTCCAAACGCAACATTGCTAATGAAGCATTACTTTTTCGACTCAATGAATCGACCACTTTATTTGCTTTTCCCGGACGGTAATGAATTTTACAATCATAATCCTTGATTAATTCTTTCCATCTCCTTTGTCTTATGTTCAGTTCTTTTTGAGTGAATATATAAATTTTAAACTTTTGTTATCGGTATATATTTTACACTTTACTCCATACAAATAATTCCTCCAAATTTTTAAAGCAAAAACAACAGCAGCTAATTCCAAATCATGGGTAGGGTAATTTACCTCATGAGTTTTCAACTATCGTGAAGCATAAGCAATTACCTGATCATTCTGCATTAGGACGCAACCAAGTCCTTTCAATGAAGCATCACTGTAGATAACAAACTCACCATTCATGGAAGGTAGTGCCAAAACTGGAGCATTCACCAATCTTCTTTTCAATTCCTGAAAACAATCATCACATTCTTTTGTCTAGATAAACTTAACACCCTTCCGAGTTAGCTTTGTCATTGGACTAGATAACCGTGAAAAATTTCTAACAAACCTTCGGTAATAGCCTGCCAAACCAAGGAAGCTACAAATCTCAGTTACATTTTGGGTCTTGTCCAGTCTTCCACAACTTTTGTTTTTGTAGGATCAACAGTTATCCCATCTTTAGAAACAATGTGACCAAGGAAATAAATTTGTTCCAACCAAAACTCACATTTTCTGAATTTTCCATACAATTAATTTTCTTTTAAGGTTTGAAAAATGACCCTTAAATGTATTTCATGTTCTTATTTACTTTTAGAAAACACCAAAATATCATCAATGAAAACCACCACAAACTTATCCAAGAACTCATGGAAAATTCTATTCATTAAGTCCATGAATACAGCAGGTGAATTGGTTATCCCAAAAGGTGTTACTAAAAATTCATAATGGCCATGTCTTGTATGAAACGCAGTCTTCGGAACATCTGCTTCCTTTACCTTCAGCTGATGGTACCCCGATCTCAAGTCAAACTTTGAAAAATACTGAGCTCCCTAGAGCTGATCAAACAAATCATCGATATGAGGCAAAGGATATTTTTTCTTAACAGTGATGTTATTCAGGGCTCTATAATCAATTCAAAGTCTCATAGAACCATCTATCTTTTTAAAAAATAAAACAGGATCACCCTATGGTGATGTGCTAGGTCGAATGAAACCTTTCTCTAATTAATCTTGCAATTTCTCCCTCAACTCTAAAAGTTCAATTTGAGCCATTCGATAAGGGGGTTTTGAAATTGGATTAGCATCAGGAAATAAGTCAACCGTAAACTCAACTTCCCGATTTGGTATTATTCCAGGAAACTCATCAGGGAAAACATCAGGATACTCATTTACCACTGGCACATCATTAATATGAAGAGTTCCTTTATTTTCAACGATGTGTGTAAGGTAACATTCATTTCCATCTTTTACAAGTTTCTTGGCCTCTTGATAAGTTATCAACAAGAAGGGTTCATTCTTGTACACAAACTGAAAGTCTTTCTGAAAAGAAACTTCTTTAGCTCTACAGTCAATCTTATCATGGTAAATAGAGAGCCAATCCATACCCAGGATAACATCAAACTCTACTAGAGGTAGAACAATAAGGTTTGCAAGTAGGTTCTTTCCACATATAAGGATAGGAAGATTCTTATAAATTCTTTTTGCCTCAACATTTTCCCCAGGTGTTTTTACCAAAAGTTCAGAAGTCATTTCTTGAGATGGTATTCCCATTTTACTAGAAAATGTTTCAGAAATGAAAGAATGTGTAGACCCCGAATCAAACAACACACTGGCATAATCTGAAAAAACAAACAATGTACCTGATACAACTTCATTTGATGGCCCGACATCTACTGAAGTAGTTGCAAAGGATTTCACCACCCCTTTCTGCTTGTAGTCTAACTGCTTCCCATCACTCAATCTCTTTGTCGGACACTCGTTTGCATAGTGACCCATCTCATTGCACATATAACATTTCACTAACTGTAAATCAAATTTGGTCTTACCTTCACCTTGATCCTTTTCAGTGCAATCACTAGCCTTATGTCCCATCTTACCACATCGATAGCACTTTCCAGAATTCAGAAGACATTCCCCAGCAAGCCTTTTTCCACATTTATCACAAACTGGAAACTTAGTTTTCTTAGCATCAGAATTTTTTGAAGAATTCTTACCTTTCTCCTGCCACCTCGGTCTCTTCTTCTGTTGGGTTTTATAGAACACTTGATCATCGAAAAACTCCATTTCCACCTTCTCAGCACATCGAACAAGCTTTTCATAACTTTTAAACACACGAGAAGCTAATGCCCTTCGATATTTTGGAATTAATCCTGAGTAAAAACGATTGAGTTTACTATCAAGGTCTCGGATAAAATTTGGTGCATACCTTGCCAATCGAGTGAACCTTTCTTCATAGGTCGCCACTGAGTCTTCATCTTGCCTCAATTCCAAGAATTTATTTTCCATCCTAAGTCGAACAACCTTAGGAAAATACTTCTCAAGAAACATACCTTTGAATTCATCCCAGTCGAGAGCATCAATCTCATCAGCGTCCCTGATATTTGTAACCATCGACCACCACTGATCTGCTTCACCCTCTAAACGGTAAATAGAAAGACTAACCTTTTAATTGTCTGAACAACCCATGACATCAAAAATCTTCTCCAGTGCTTTAATCTACCCTTCAGCTAGCACAGGGTCAGATGATCCTCTGAATGATGGGGGATGATTCCTCATGAAATGTTCCACCACTGACATGTTCCTCTGCAGTTGATCTGGCTGATCTCGTGTATGGATACCACCACCATTTATCGCTTGAGTCAACTGCTCCATTACTACAACAAACTGTTCAGTTCCAATTCCGACCATCTCAAGATGCTGATTCGGAATGTTATTTCCTTCTGCATGCCCTCCTAGCACTGCTTCCCTGTTTCCTCTATGGAAAACCATTCTGAACAAACATGTCTTAGATAAAGCAACATGGTAATCTTCAAATAATATATCACTTCAATTTGACCATAAAAAAATATTTTTGGATAATCATTTAATAGAATTCTAACTCCTAAAGATATCTAAACCGACCTTTGATACCAACTATAAGGCCCCAGCCTTAAACCTTACTTAATCTTGAGTTATTACAAGATTACACATTGAGGATCTTTTCGGGTTTAGAGTTTTAGAGAATTAGATCATAAAACTTGCATTACATTCCACATATAAACAAAGTGGTTACATAAAGATAGTATTCTTCTTTCCCATCTATGGAAACATATTTAAAATTAAACATGGATTCTTTCTTGACACTTCCTTGAAACTATCATCATATCATGTACCTTTCCCTTGACCTGTGAAAAACATTTCAAAAAATCTTGGGATGAGCATAAAAATCTCAGTAAAGGATATAAAAATATGGAAAGGAAACATGGGTACATATATACATAATAATGAAATCATACTTTACCCATAAAACATAAGCACTTTAACATACCTCATCAAATGATGAATAAATCATAGAAATCGAAAGAAATAAAGGTAACTTGAGGCATTCATAACATTCTTACGTAGGGAGTAACCCTCTTGGTTACGTTAGGAATACCCATCAATTTATATTCCCTAAATCTCTTCGGAGAAACCTTAATGTTTCACTCCTTCATGTTACCCAATGCATTAGAGAGCTATATCGGGCTCACCCTCCCTTAGTTTATCACGGAACCACCCGTCTTCATAATAATGCCCAAGAACCTCAACATAATCGTATCACATAAAACATGCATAAAGGAAACATAACATTTCCACCTTTCAATCACAAGATATCAATACAACACATTGATATAAAAACATTAAGAAAACCATTTTCAATACCAAAATAAATGAGAAGTAAAACATGGTATTTATTTTTCTTTTTAAAAAATGTATGGCCTGTAGAGGAAGCCGAAACTCAAATAATGGTCACGGCGGCGGAGAAGTCGTTGTCGCCGCATACGTACGGCAAAAACATTCCCTTTTGTCGGTTAGTAAACGCTTCGTATAAAACAAGATTCCTTTTGGATAAACGTAAAAGTAAAAGGGTTTTATACACCGTATAAAAGAAGGCTGTGTATAAAACAAAATATGCCTCAATGAAAGGAGATTGAGACGAAGTCCCATACCTCGGGTCCGACTTGACTCGATCATTATTTAATGTCCTGAATAATAATCTTGAGTTAATTTCTACTTTCTTAAGAACCTTTTTTAAGATCATTATTCCTTTTATATCACTTATTACCATGTCATGAACACTATGTAATTATTTAAGTTAATAACGGTCATTTTAACGATCATTGGTACTTGAGTCAAAAATAAACCCTTTATAATTACAAGTTTTTCATGTATCCATTATATCCAAAATGATATTCATGATTTAGATATCATATATGTCATATATATCCAGTACATTCATGCATTTATAATATTACATAATCATTTAGAGGTAAGAACTGAAATGCACTGTTCATGGAGACGGTAAGCCGTACGTACGCATGAACGCTACTTTCATTTCTATTTCATATTTTATAGAATGGAATCATAATGATATAAAGGTATATTATAATTCCAGTATTATATCATATATAATATCATAGTTCCATCCTTTATACGTCCCAAATATGGAATTTAACGAATCAAATCACTTTGAGGGGGCCGTAGTCCGCACTTCCTTAAATGAAGATATCGCGTTCACCCATAATGGAAACCATAAATGTATGACCAATAAGGAAAATACAGAAGCTTAAGGAAAACATAAACATATTATATATCATATATAAATATAGTGACATCTTAATGTCCACCTTTGAAGGTGTTAAATGAATGTTGAACAATCATCATTTCAGGAGGCATAAATTCACCATCCACGGAAACAATATGATTGTTAATAATTAGATGTAGGTGTGTGAAAGTGTAGCTAGAATACTTATTATAACAACATCCTAGTATATTTAGGATACTGGAGTTGTTAAAAAAGAAAATAATTAAAAGAGTTTATGGGGTTGGAGAAGCAAAATAAAACAAAAGGACTCAAAAGAAGACATTACCTTAAAATCGGGTAACTCCCTTTGGTTTGATCTCAAAGGCTTCCTTGGGAAGACTTCTGCCCAAATTGTGGCTTCAAGGAGTAAGAGAGGGAAGTGTACAGACAAAATGGTCCGGGGTTGGCCGAGCCAAATGCTTTGTATGTGTGGGTAAGGAGGTAGAGGTCGGAGCCTTTTATAAGAGGAGAGGAGGGGCACTTTTGGAAAGTAAAGATAAGTTACTTTATTTTAAAATGAGTTTCAGATTAAAAAGGTCCCACATTGATATAATTCGAGTATATAGTGATAAGGGTTCGAAATACACTCATCCAATTGGTTTTGTCCATGTGTAGGTCTTATATTTTTCATTTTCTTTCCATTTTATTTCAATCGTTAAATAATGAGGTCATCGATGCATCATCATGATGTCATAAATAATTTAATTTATTTAATGTCTAAAAATTATTAAACAAATACTATGATGTATAAAATCTTTTTAGCTTTCCAATGAATATTTATATTCAAAAATCGGACTTGTATAACCCCATATAAAAATTGTTTTAGTAACATAACTCATGTTTGTGTCATTTTTACTTTAACATTAAATAAAAAAGTTATTTATGTCATTTCCCAACCAAAGTGGCTCCATGGGGTCCCCAAGATGACCCATGGCTTGTATTGGTCGGCCATGACACATCTAATGAGGGTAGGACATGTGTCAAGCTCATCTCATACTATTAAAACATTATTTTTACCTTAAACTACACTAATTACCACTAATCGCGATTAAGAACTTAATAAGTTACTATTCACCAAAAAATTATTTTAATCCAATTGAACCACATTTTACTTATTAATGACAACCATGTATGTCGGATTTTTGAAATTCAAAACACAATGATGGAAAAATTTCATTTAAACGGAAAAATCAGTGTTTATAAGTACCACTTAGTGGTTTCACTATTAATCAAAAATTGAAGTTTTTCAGAAAATTACCAAAAATTCACCCTAAGATATATTTGATATTCCGAATTCAAAAATGAAGTCTATTTTACAAAATTCAAAACATATAAGTCACATTAATTAATTTAATAATCAATTCCCGCTGTCATGACAAATAGCGGGTTTTTTTTGAAACAATATCTATGAAAAGTTTGGCATTAGTTTATGACCAATTCCAATGTGAAATTAATAATAATGACCACCATTGGATTAAATGGTAAAATTATATTCAGATTACACTTTAATACCAATTAAAAATATAATCTAACCATATAATTAAATAAAATGAAAAAGCAGTTTTGATGTAAAATGCAGTACTTTTCACTATTCATTAAAAAATGATCATTGTCAGAAACATACCAAAAAATTATCCAATGTAAAATTCAATGTCCCAATCATAATGAATATATTTATTTTGACAAATATAGATTATAAAATTGTCAAAATATTGATTTAAAAAGGGGTTTCCATCAAAAGGCAGTAAAACAATCTTTTAAGAATATTAGTGTATTCCATGCTTAAGATTGGATTTATTTTCATTTTAAGCCTCTAAAACACTATCTAATTCATTAATAGACATAGATAAAAATATCTATTATTCATTACTTACTTGGGATGTTACAATACATCATTTAATGATGTCATTAAACACCAGTAACTTAAAAACTGTATTTTCATTATTCATCGAAAATTCAACTTCCTCATAAAAATCCCAAAATTTCACCTTAACTAAATATCGATGATCTGTTTCCAAAAATGAACTCCATTTTATAAAAATACTCTTATAAATATTTTTAATTGAATTTTTAATTAATTACACTATTCACCGAAATTTCATTTTATTTAGAAAAATCCCCAAAAATTACCTTAACATAATATCGATGCTCTGAGTTCAAAAATGAAATCCATTTTATAAAAATAATCTTTTAAATAATTTTAATTTAATTTTTAATTAAAAATACTATTCACCCGAACTTGACTAATAATTAATGAAACAGTTGTTTACCTATTTTATTGAATCACACTACTTAATCGAGGTGCATAAATTATATTAATAATTTCTTTAAGTGAGATTACCAATCCATTTGGTCACATTACTAATCCTAAGTATAAAATCACTATTCATAATTTACTATTCATCAAAAATCACGTTGATCTTATTAGACTCTAAATTTTTTACTGAACACATTTGTAGAAGACCATTTTCGAAAAATCATTACACATCATTAATTCTTTAAGGTTTACAGAAATATTTTAAAATATCTTTTTTCTAGAATTCATCAAAAATATACGTACTATATTTATCTGGACATTTGAAAACTCACAAACTTCACCATAAGAAGAAAATACAATTTTATTTATCTCAAATGATTACACAAAGTAGTTACGGTCTTCTTACATATCCCCTAATAACCCCAGCATCGGACCTAAGTGTAAGGTGTTCAAAGGTGAGAGAATCTGAGGGCAGCTCAGCCAACATTGCACGAGTAGTAATCTCTATTATTTTGAACTTCTCACGAAGGCAATTCTGTTGTAGCATTAAACGATGAAGTTCGTCTTGGGTATGGTCCAGAGCAAAGCCTAGTGGTGCTACCACCGTCCCATGTTCTGTTAGTTGGGATTCGATTGGCCCGAGACTACTGGATGAGGCCATCAAATCTTCTTTCTATATTAATTAACCAAGATCACTTTTATTTAGAGAAAATAAATGCGACATTTAGTTTCCAAAGTTCATACTGACTAACTGTCATATAAAAGTCAAAACCCAACAGTCTAATTTAAATTATACTCACTTTATTAAATAGAAATGTTTTGTTGAGTATGAAATAAAATAACACAAAAAATTAGTAAATAAGATTTATTCAAAATTTCTAGTCGTTACAATCTTCCCCCCTTAAGAAATTACATCCTCGCAATTTTTTTTAAAATATTTTAGCTTGGAAATTTCATTGAAAGTCCCACATAGGAAAATGTACATGGAAGGGAAAACAAAGGGTCACGTTCTGAGGGAGAGTGATAGAAAACCTAATTAGGAGAAAGTTAACAACAAGAAAATCACAAACGTATGATGGGTTAAATGGTATTTGATTTCCCAGTAGGAAACGTTAACAGACAATGTTATTTTTAAGTTCCTTTTCATAGTTTTGAGAAATTCATTTACTACATAAAATAAAAACACAAGTAAATATATTTACCTTCAAGTAGAGTTTCATCCCTTAATAAGTTTACACCAAAATTAATCTTTTCTCCAAACGATGAGCATTCAAAAACACTTGGTCTCATCAAAATCACAAGAATAATCTTCTATAGAATCATATAATCCACAAAAGAAAAAATATCTATCTTCAAACATATATCCCAAAAACATAAAGGGTATGATAAAATAGCTCTTCAAAAAGAATGAACCCCAGAGGAAGGGAAACAACTTTAAATCTTCAAAGTTCCACGGTACATCCCAAAGTTCATCATAGACCATTCAATAAATAACTTTCCTTAAAATTCCTCAAAATAAACCAAACTAAGATTAAAACCAAAATACAGGAAGGATTCGACAACATAGTCTTCCAAAATAAACTTCGTCGTTCATCTCCAAACAACATCAACCACTCCTAACATTTTATAACAAAAGTAGCTAACCTAAACATATTTCCCCCAAGATAGGTTAATCATTTCCATATGTAACCTATATTACCATAAGTTCACCTTAAATTCGTCGATTCTTCAAAATACAAGTCAACCTTTATTCCTCAAGGAAAATACCGTAGTAATCTATTTACCTTGATCATATAGGGTTCCCAAAACAGTGAACGTCTTCCAAAATAATAATCATATTTTAATCCCCTATTCATTTTTTTCAATAAGAATAGCTTCACAACATCAACATGTGATACATAATAATAAATGTTTTCCTTAATGATATAAAACCATCATAGGTAGTGAATCGATGTTCTTAGAAAACCTTAATGATATACTCATAGAGCGTGAACTAAAATACAACATGACATAGACAATTATTGCGAAGAAGTTACATGTACATCAGTCACCATGATCCATCTCAGCATAGGACTTGCATTGTTTCATTGTCCTTGAAGATTGTTGATGCTCATCATGCTTCTCATTCTATGCAAGAGAGAATTTCCTTGGATAATGTCTAGCTTCTCCACATTTATGACATTGAAAATTATAAGGTATATTAGATCGAAACTTATCTCTATTCATCACATTATCCATTTTTTTAAAGCAATTGGCTACTTTATTCCCTATCACCCCACACATAATACTTCTCCTGGATACTTTGTGACATTCTCCTTGGTTCCCCTTTCCACACTTTTTGCACAAAGGAAATTGGGTCTTCTTTCCCTTATCCACATTATCAGACGAACATCCTTGAGACTTCGTCTTCTTCTTCCTTGATGAATTTGAGCATTCAACTAGGCACCAATTATTAATTGTTATTTATGATAGATGGTTTGACATAATCACAATATGTTCGACTTGATCTCTCGTCATCTATGTCACATTAACAGAGAAATATTCACATTTCCTATCACATTGATTGTTGAGACATGTTATTATATTTTCCTCCATTAACTAAGAAAAGAAAGTATAATTAGGGGCTTAAATACTTAGCCAATAATCATTAAAAGGAAACTTTAAGCATAGAAGGATAAAATTGTAGAAGGAATGTATACCCTATCTTGTGATCCCCTAGGTTCCAATCTTGGCTATCCATGATCGTATATTCTTATGTGAATCTTTATTTTAGTTTATATTTCATCCTTTAATAATGGTTCATAATAAGATTATGAATTTACCAAAGCATATACCCCGAGAGTGTCGTAACAAAGAGTGCAGCAAGGACCGTTGTTGTGTACCAGTTCCCGTTCGAGTCTAGCTCAAAGCGGTGTTTCCCAGGTTTACCCCTATGTACTTCTATGCCAGAACCACCTCTAATTGCTCATATCCAGACATGGATGTATTTTCTTGGCAACCCCTTACTCAATACTCACCAAAATACCAGGAAGATTTCCTATATTTAAACTTGTCTATAGGGTTCTTGATAATGTTTTCATATCCTAATTTCCACAAATAACTAAACCATCCTTTGATACCAACTATAGAATCCTGCCTTTTTATCACATAAACATTCATTACATTACACAAAACCAAGGATCTTTAAGGTATTGTGTCTTTGAAACAAGGAACTTGATACATGAAAACAAAAAAAATTCTTCTTAAACACTTGAAAGGCTTCTCCTTCTGTTCATCCTAGGTTCATTACTACATCTCATAACCTGGGGACATACATTAAAAGAAAGGGTGACCAGAAGGCCCGGTAAGGGAAACAAGGGAAACATTTAACTTGTGAACTTGAGATACATCAATGATGTCATGAAAAAGAACTTCAAGGCATGCGAATGAAATCATGAGGCATATAATAAAAAAAATAACATATTTCATAACCTGATGATGTGGCTACAACATTTAACTAATACAATCATTTCCATTTCATCAAGGTCCATCCCCAAGGTGTCATTAAAAATTACCAAGGTTATTCACCAAGATATAGTTAGAAATGATCATCTCTAGAGATTATGTCTTTAAATGCTTTAGAGAGCTATCAGGGTGTACCATTAAATTTTCCATTTCTATCATGTGATCCATATATATCATCATCAAAAATTTCATAAATAACCCATATAGCTTAAAATAAATGGGTTTAATTTCATAATCATAACGTTTTAAAAACTTCTTTAAATACATGATCTTTATGTCACTTTAAACCCAAGAAAAAGGAATGCGGGTTTCATGTATATAAATACAAGAATTAAAATAGGAAATTTTGATATATATGTGAATACCCATATATAATAAATAGATTTGAGTACTCACTTAATAAAATAAAATAATTTGAGAAAAAGGGAGAGACATTATGAGACATAAATTCTACAGCATAACGGCTATGTCATAGGGTTTTAGAAAATATTGAAAAGAGAGGGGACATGGGTCAACCACTCATAAATGATCCATAAAATAGTATTGGGACAGAATATAAAGGGTATATGAACATTGTAATAAAATTTTAAGGACATACCACTTGAAATTAAAAACGTGGAAGGAATACAAAAATAAGATTTCTCTTATGAAAATTCAGCAGCCTAACGACGTCACTTAAAACATCAAAAAATGAATTGACAAGATCAAATAGGGTATCTAATAATATGAACATAAAATATCAGTATGATATATATAGATATAATTCTGCAACATAATAAAAAGGAACATGAAATACTTGACATGAAAATAGATCATGAACACGGGAAGGGTGAAAGAATCCCTTAAAAATTCGGCAGCCTAACGACGCCACTTAAACATTCATAAAATTAAATGATGAGTGAATGAGGGGGTCTCCCATCATATGATAATGAAAAGGACAATACGATGAATATAAAATAAAATCCCCAAGATATGAACATGGAGCATAAAATAAATGACATAAAAGAGTGTACTTGGAAAGAAAGAGAGGGGTGGGATCCCTTACCTTAAAACGTAACTCTTAAAACTCGACGGTTGGGACCTTGATGGCATGGGGGCACCTTGGGAGGACTCCTTGGGAGGTAATGAGACCATATATTTGTTGGGGGAGTGTTTAGAGTGAAAAATAAAGGAGGAAAGGGTGGGTATTTATAGGGAATGTGAGGGGCCAAGCCATTAATGGCCAAGGGACACCTCATTGGTGGTATTGGAAAAACCATGGGCTTGAACATGTTATTTTCCCATGGAATTGGCCACATGGAACACATCATACCTTATATTACTATTCATAAGTCAACCATATTGATTACATACTTAATATATCATATAATG
This sequence comes from Viscum album, assembly GCA_963277665.1. Lineage (NCBI taxonomy): Eukaryota > Viridiplantae > Streptophyta > Magnoliopsida > Santalales > Viscaceae > Viscum > Viscum album. Next base: position 1,834,209,463 of record OY728161.1, on the reverse strand, counting down.
ATGTCATTAAACACTCATAACTTAAAAACCGTATTTTTACTATTCAGCGAAAATTCAACTTTCTCAGAAAAATCCCAAAATTTCACCTTTACCAAATATCGATGCTCTGTTTTCAAAAATCAAATCCATTTTATAAAAATAATTTTGTAAATATTTTTAATTTAATTTTTAAATAAATACACTATTCACCTAAAATTATTTTTTTTTAAGAAAATTCCCCAAAAATTACCTAAACATAATATTGATGCTCTGAGTTCAAAAATGGAATCAATTTTATAAAAATAATTTTCTAAATATTTCTAATTTAATTTTTATTTAAAAAACACTATTCACCCAAAAATACTAATACTTGACTAATAATTAAGGAAACAATTATTTATGTATTTGATTGAATCACACTACTTAATCAAGGTGCCTAAATAATATTAATACATTCTTTAAGTGAGATTACGAATCCATTTTGTCACATTACTAATAATAAGCATAAAATCACTATTCATAATTTTCTATTAATCAAAAACCAATTTGATCTTATTAGACTCCAAATTTATTATTGAACACATTTGTAGAAGACCATTTTTTGAAAATCATTACACATCATGAATTATTTAAGGTTTAAAAAAATATTTAAAAATATCCCTTTTCAAGAATTCATAAAAAATATGCATACTATATTTATTTGGACATTTGAAAACTCACAAACTTCACCATAAGAAGAAAAAACAATTTTATTTATCTCAATGGATTACATAAAGTAGTTACAGTCTTCTTACATAGCTCCTTATAACCCCAGCATAGGACCTAAGTGTAAGGTGTGCTATGGTGAGAGAATATGAGGGCGGCTCGGCCAACATTGCACGAATAGTAATCTCTATTAGTTTTAACTTCTCGCGAAGGTGATTCCGTTATAGCTTCACATGATGATGTTTGGCTTGGTTTTGGTCTAGAGCAATGCCCAGTGGTGCTACCTCTTTCCCCAGTTCTGTTAGATGGGCTTCGATTGGCCCGAGACTACTGGATGAGGCCATCATATCTTCTTTCTATATTAATTAACCAAGATCACTTGTATTTAGAGACAATAAACGTGACATTTAGTTTCCAAAGGTCATACTAAATAACAATCATATAATTGTCAAAACCCAACAGTCTCATTTAAATTATACTCATTTTATTATATGAAAATGTTTTCTTGAGTATGAAATAAAATAACACACAAAATTAGGAAACAAGATTTATTAAAAATTTTGGGTTGTTACATCCACTCATTATTGCTATTAGTTTGTGGGTGAAATGATGTTATGAATTTTAAATGATTCCCAAATGACTCATATAATATCTTCCAACACTAGGATTTAAAATTTTAAATGTTTCAAAATTTCCTCCCACAACATCATTTGTACAATATTGTGTTCAATAAAATTAATGGCATGCTCCAAAGCTTTAGAATATCTAATAGGATCATGTCTAATAGATATAAGAGTTTGTAAGGTCTTAGAGGCAGTAAAACATTTTTTTCATCCCTTACTCACTAATAGAGTGGACGGTTAACTACCATCCACTAGAGGTATGATTTTCCATCTCCATCAACAAAGGATAACTAAAATGGGTCAAATTCTCCAACAAAAATTTCATAAACTATGAACAGGATCTAATGCTAAATTAATCTACTACCATGTTCCCCCTCCTAGATGTATGAACTATTTTGAAATAATAATCCTAGAGAAAATCAATTCATCACCGCTATCTCAAGCTGTGATCCCTAAGAGACAATATATACTTCATACTCGTATGATCTGTGTAGATGACTAGTCGGTTGCCCGTTAGGTATTGTCACTGTGTCTTCAATGAAAAAATTACTGCTGTTATCTCAATATAAAGGGTCCCATAGTTCCACTTTTGTGGTATTGACAAGAATTAACCATAGGGAATCACTAATTTCCACTATATTAGAATAAAACCAATCCCAATTCTGATGCATCAAAACTCACTATCTACTCAACACCATCATCCGAAAATAAAAATTTGAGATCACATGTCAAACATTTCCTCAACTACTAAAAATACTACTCAGATTCCTCTATCCATATGAAATACTTCCCCTTCCAGGTTATGGGTTTTGTGGGTTATTCTATTGGTTAGATCTCAAGTACGAATATTTGTTTATATCCTACTGTCCAAAGGAATCTCTACACCTAAGTCACTCTATTAGGTGGATACCGGGATAACACTTTATTGAACTAGGTTGGGTCCACTGCCACTCCTTCTACTAATATAAAATGTCCCAAAAAGTGTAAAACTTAAATCTAAAGCTATAACATTAAGAGACTTCTATAAATATATTTATCTCAGATTACATGCTGATCTATCCTCATTTGTCTTGCATGCCTTTTCTCAGATGGTGAGTATATAATGATATTATCAATGAAGACTACAATGAACCAGTCTATGTAAGGTTGAATAATCTGGTTCATGAGTCTTGTAAACAGTGATGGGTCATACAAAAATCTAAATACAATCATTAAGTACTAATATTGAACATAGTGACCTCTGAGTGTTGGGTTCGGTTTATTCGTGTCCATTAAACAGAAATGGTGATAGATTTTCCTGATGTTAAACATTGAGAACCATTGTCCACCCACCCTCAAATGATCAATGAGCTCTTTGATCAGTTGAAGTGGAAAATATTTCTTTACCCTCACATGGTTTAGGTTCCGGTATTCCAAACAGAATCTCATGCTCTTATATGCCTTCACGGTAAAAAAACTAAGGACTCCTTGGATGAAACATTAGATCAAAAAATATATTCCTATTCAATTCATATTACTAGAACCTCATATCTCAAATATATAAGGGATCTATCTAGTATTTTTCTGTACATATCAATGTTGTCTCATGGTGTAGATAAACGATGAATTGTATTTCTCATCGGGGATGTTAACCTGGAACATCCACATGGAAGACGTACTCGTAATCCACCACCACTATAGAAAAAAAGGGAACTCATAAATTTTTTTTCACCAAGCGTGGGTATATCAAAATAATGAGTAATCAGAAACACCCTCCTATGTATTAGTCCATATCGTGCTTCCTAGGATACCTTTTTAATGAAAAAGGGGAGCCTTGTTCCATCAATACAGACACACCACACCCTTTGAATAAAATGGTATATCTTGTAATTAACTATAGACAACCAATCCAATCCATGAATAATGTCATAAAACCTACATGATAATACCAATTTATTATAATATAAATTGTTTCCTCCAAGATTTTAGTCAAACTATTAACAGAAGTGTGTGATCACTAATTCTTCTCATGTATGAGTCTCCAAGTGTAATGTCCAAGAAAAAGGAATAAATAGAATCTCTAATCCCTATAAAAGGCATGTGGAATGAAGGTATTGATTTTAATTGGTGTATATTTATATTATTGATACAGTAGAAAATAATTATATCATTCCTTGATTCATTCTCATGGTTTTTGGGTCATATGCTTTTACCAGATACAATTATCCCTACCTCAGTCCTCCGGCTCACTATGCAAGGCATGTAACTCATGGTGTGGTGGTGGAATAATGTTTTTTTTCAATTCCTCATACTCTCCAAACTCACTTTACCCATCCTTTATCCAACATATCTACCTACTCCTTGAACTTTCTCTACCTCAATTGTCCATCCAATGTATTAATATTAATTGAGTGGCCGGTTGGGAAATATTTGTTGAGATGTCCTATTCCATCACATGAGCACCATCACCTCTCTATAGGCTGACTGTACCCACCATGTGATTATTTAATTAAATATCATCAATCCTATGACATCGTTGAAAAATGTGTCCCATGTCTAGGTCCCTAGGACAGATGTTGACACCCTCCTACTAAGGTCTCTAATCATACAATCCCACTAATAGCAACCATAGGATGTATCTACTCCGCTATGAAAATATCAACCAAAAAAGTGTTCTCTAGCATCCCAATATAGGTATGAAGTTACATAGGGATAAAACTAGATCATATGTCCCTACACATACTGTGAAATAATGTTCATAACATATTATGAAGTAAATCAACCATGTACCTAGAATGGTTTTTAAATATCAATGAATACTCACACACTATCATAGTATCCTATTCATGATGAATAAGATCATTTATAAATAAAACCCTAATCTTATCTAGTGATAACTCCTCTATGATAAGGCTTTACAACTCATTACAAAAAAATAGTCACCAATTTGTAAAACATGATAATTAATCCCCACTACCATCCTACTGATCAATAAATGAGTCCCATTGATAAGATCACTGTTTGATCTGCTAGAGTCCTAACTAAATAGAAAATTTAGGTCACCATAATGAGTTAGTACCTAGAATCCTATAGTCCAAGATCAACTCAGAACCAGTGGGCTCTCTATCTTTAAAACTCATGATGCATGTTGAGACTTCACACCTTATCCGATGGAACAATAGTTACCAAGTGATACTCTATAGGTGGTGGTATGGATGGGTCAGCACCTAGAGCTGAAATATTGTGAAATGGTCCCTCTATTGATGCCGCATCACTAAGGGGATCATCCTCGTTATCCTGATACCGAATTGAAGATATAATACAATGTCAAACCATCTTGAATCAATAAATATGTAACATAATCAATTATTATATTGGCATAGATGAATCAAAATGTACATGGAAACCAAAATCCAATAATATATGAGGTAGGTACCATTTTTTACCTGAGACTAGTGTTATCTTGTACCGAGTCTATAATAATGTGGTTAGAGTCCCGATGTATGGATATATAAGACACCATAAAAAAACTGGAGTCCCAGTCCTAGAATCTAAACGTGAATCAATTAAAATTGTTTCCCCAATCTAATCTCACATACTATATGTCCTAATGTATAATAGAAATCTCTGATAACACTCCAACATGAACTAAACCAAATGATCCCTTTATAAATCACCACATGCCCACCTCCAATTGGAAAAGGGTTGGAGACCGGTACAGAGAAGGCATTTCACTAACATTGGGGGCCTTATCCATTGTTCTTGTACACACTGGCACATTTACCCTCCTATAATATGATTAAATATGAAAAAACTAAAAAAACAAGTATGAATAAGTATTATACTATAATTATAGTATTATGGGGTGTAAAATATTATCAACAGGTCTAAAAACAATACCACCATACAGAGTTTGTTACAGAAGTAAATCTTGAATCTATGCACTGGGATTGATGTCATAAATCCATATGAAGACTTCTTGCTATTTCTTGATTGACTAAGAGCCATAGAATCTTCGTCCACATAGGACTCTATCAAATAATTGATCATCTTAAAATGACTATACACATGTTAGAAAAGCTAGTGTAGGGGACTGTATAAAATTAATCAGTATGACATAATGAAAAAATTAATTATACAAGAATTAAAATATAGTCATCTCAACATTGTTATTTTTATATAGTAAATATGACAAGAATATAAATATATATTGAAGAAAGTCCCATAGTCTAGAGGTAAGTCCCATCTATAGTATATCAACCTATTATAAACCGTCATTTATTCCACAAAGCACTCATCTAGTAGAGCACACTTCTGTATATAATAGCGCTACTGATGTCTATTAAAGAGGTACTTATAATTTTTTATCATCATGAGAAGGACACATTGAACATCCTAAGATAATATTATTCAAAAATGAGGATAACATCGATTTCCATGGGGTAAAAAACACAATCTACATTAACCATATTTGAAGAGGATTTATTCTCATGTAGTGTTAGACATTAAGATACAAAAAACTATACATAGGGAATGATGATTAATAGAGGATCTTACTATGAACCTCTTAGAGGTATTTAAACTATTATTTCCCAGAAATCCTATGGATGGGATCGTAGTTATAGGAGTATAAGATGATTTCATAGTAACCTTCAAGAAATTCTTATGGGGTATGTACTATAACAAATATTTTCCATTAAACAAAGTATAAGAAATACATGCATCGTACGAATGAGTATATGGGGTGTAGTAGGGGTCACATGGTATGTCCCTTTACCTAAATTCCTACCCTTGTAAATGACAGTGTCATCAACCCATGCCTATGTTGTAGTATACACAGTGTATGACTCCTATGTACTCTACAAGTGTGTCTGTATATGGCCTCATATTGTTTATTTCATCAAGTGTACCATTACATTACTTATCCCATGTACCTAGTCATGGCTATTTCAATGTGGGGAGTACAAATCATGCTCCAACCCATGTACTACACACCAAATCCATCTACAAATTAATGTACATAATGAGTCACCTGAGAGAGACAACACACTATGTGAATGGGGTCAAAAGTGATGTGATGCCTAACATTCATCCAAAACCCTAGTCGATGAAAGGATACACTACAAGACGTGTAGATACAACTTACACACTATATATTACAAGATTGTTTAGAATCCTAGATCTACTTATCATCCATTATAGTGCCTCAGAAAACCATTTTGGAAATCATTTCCCCCTAATATTGAAGATCCAAATGCATCTGAATATCTCTTTCAATATGAAAAAGGATCCACTATCATTATTTTCAGAAAATGGATCAAATCAAAATTCGTCATATTGAACCGAAGAATGCCATAGAACATGAAATTTGGTATCCACTGGTGTTTTAATTTCTTTTTATCTATCAGCATTCCTAAATATTGTAATCTCAATCCTAGATATATAATATCAGTTTATTTGGTAAGAACCATGTGCACAATGATCAATTGATCAGGATATGTTGAGTTATGGGAAAAATAAAGAACACCCACAATGAATGATCAATAGGAGGATAATGGATCAAGAACATATTGGATGAATAAACCGAAATCGATTTTTGTGTCGATCTCGATCCATTTTAAATAAAAAATCCAAAACAATCAAATCTTAATGATATTCTCCTATCAAACCCCAGAAATTAAACTCATCCAACAAAATGATCATACTATGGCTAAATATATTCATTGATTTATTCATATTCATCATATAAATCAATAATGGTGAATAAAAAATAAAAAAACACCCTCTAGCTTGATTTGGATAGATTGATATCAATCAACTAGGTTGTGGTATTGTCATTGTTGAGATCCATCAAATCTGAGGTGTGTTTATCATCAATCAATGATCTTATCAATGTTTTACCAAGAATTATCAAAATAATTCTTAGGTGGTCCTCCAATTGTTCCAGATATAATGATGATTACCATGGATTTCCAATAAAATAATGTATTTATGTTATCCTAATATCTATGTCAATACAAATAAAATAAAACAATTTTATTAATTTTATTTTTCATTTCTACTCTCCTTATGACTTTTCCACAAATTATCCATGCTAACTGACGTTATATCATGCCTAGGGTAAAACCCACAATAAAAACTGATTTTTTCCCTCATATCTCTAATTTGGAAACTCCTTTATAATTTATCCCACTTTTCCAAAAAAAATCTACATGTGTGTTATATTTAATATATTTTATATAGTATAAACATTGATTCATAGGACACATTTTTTCAAAATGACAATTCTTATAAATTCTTAGACTCAAAAATTATCCGTATAATATCCGAAAAAATACACTAAAAATATGAGAATTTACACAATTTTATATTTAAATGTTGTCTTAAAAAATTATTCTTTCAAGTAACATTACATCAATTTAATTCTAGGATAAATAGTTAATGATGAACTTTGTGCTTCATATATGAGTTAATTCTTCAACTATTGTATTTATGGTACACATAATCAATTACTGAACCTTATCTTTCCATCTATATCAATTTTTTAATCATGATAACCTCATACATATATTAGATTTATATATCATTACAACAGATCTCTATAATAATTTCAATTATGTGTGGTTGATCATTAATCTAAAAAATAGAGGATCTCTCCCCTTTCCAATTGATATCATGTTCCATATTATTCAAATCCATAAGCATATGATCTCTTTCAAAAATCTTCTTGGCTAATCAATCATGATCCTTCTGACACAATGATTTAAACACATTGTTTTCCTTTATATTGTTAAAAAGAATTGATAATTTATAATCATTAATAAATTATTTCCATATACGCTAGTTTTTGTTGATCTTTCTCTATATTAATATATAAATAAAATAGTTATGATATGTATATATGTAACACCATTTTATATATGTGTAATGCATCAATAATTTATATCAAGAAAGAACTCTTACCAATTCTATATCATGTGTTGAGAAATGATTCTATTATATCATCTATTTTCATGAGGCATATGAAATTAACAAATCATTATACCTAAATAAACATCTTAATCTGTTATATGATGAATCACTATTCATAAAAAAAATCTATCTACTGTAGGGTGGTGTGAGAAATTGCTCGACATCCAACCATCACATTTTTTCTATAAAATTCAATTCACAATTATATATATATATATAATAACCTGGCCATCTTATATGTAACCATGATGAGAGGACTATACAGTAATGAATAATATATCACAATGCTTCAATAATACACATCGACTATGAGAAAACTATAGAGCTTTGTAACTTGTTTCGGACATTTCTAAATAAATAAATTCATTGTACAAACAACCAAAATACCCTAACATAATATTATATGAAAAAATAATAAATCAGTCTACCTCATCAAAATTGAAATAGATTTTTCAGTTATATCTTACTCTCTCAAAGGTAGGTATGGTCCCACTTGTCTATTAGATTTTTTATTAAAGGATTCAAGGAATATATTGGTTGTGGAAAATGAAGGCATACATGGTGGGGTAGTAATTTTATTTTATATTCCCTATTATCAATAGGGAATCAAAGCAACCTTACCATTAATTATTCTAATTTGATTTCCTTTTCCACTGATTGTGATGAATTTTATTTCCGGGATGATGTTGTGGGCTTCTAGTACTTTATACATCCATGGCATTGGCATCTGTTTTCTCCTCCCTATTTATCTACAATAATGTACCCCACTTTCAGGAATTATATTCATGCTCTTCCATTCTATTTTAATACATATTAATATCATCTATAAAGACTATAAAAAATTTCATTATAATCTATAAAGAATATATTTATTAAATCCATTGAAATAAGAGGGTAATTTGTATGCAGAAATCGAATGACAATAAATTATCATTTACAATACATTTTAAATAAGTTTATGTTGGGTATGTCATTATAGATAACCCACAATAGATGATATCGATAATAGATGTTAATCACTCAAATTTTTGAGATCCTAAATATTCATAAAAAATATCAACAATATAGAGTATATGATACATGTTCATGGTATTGATATTTTTATGTTACTTGTAATAACAAAAAATAATTATTGACACAAAATTACACAAAAAAACATGTATACCCCATCATTAGAAACACGGAAAAATTAATTCCTAATCACGATTCTCATAGTGGTTCTTCTTTTAATCATTAAAACCAATTTTTGAAATTGTATATGTTGTATATTAATTAATTTTACTAGTACATATTTGTTAAATTGAAACCACATAATTAATAATTAATAGGATATTGATAAATTATTCTAGAAGGATATCCAAAACTCATGTGTAATATTGATGTCCTTAATTTTGTCACCCTAATTATTAAATGTAAATATCATTTGTGGATATGAATTGATACCCAAATGATAGAATAAATGTACATGACATGTTAACGGTATCACCCCACCCCCCAGTTTCGCATAAGTAACCCTTTTATTATGCCTTTATGTATATAATGTATACAATTGATGTTTGTGAGAGTTTGGAGAACTTTTGAACATTTTTTAGAGATTTTACAAAATTTAATGATTGGTTCATGGTTTTGGGAAAACATGAAACACCTATAAGAAACCATGCATAATGAGAAATGGAAAAAATAGAAGGCTTAGGATAGGAACATGGTTTTTCTAAACTATGTGGATGCCAAGTAGAAAATGTACTCTTTAAAAATTGGCCTTGGTGTTTTTGGGGTAGTAGATTTTTTCAGGTTGGCAAATGGATTATAGAAAATGTGAGGAAACTGTTCAATGTTCATCCACAAGGTAGTAGTTGGTGGATGTTTAGTACACAGTTTGCCTAACCATGCAACTAAATCATCTGAGAAAAAGAAACATGCTACTAAAATGTGGATCTAGGCAATCCTTATATTTTGAAACCTCATTTTTTAACCAAATCAATACTAACTCTGGAATTGGAAATATCAAGGTTCATTGAAGTTTATACCATTGATCTAGATAAAATTCGATGGATTACATTGGTGATTATAAGTTTATTCCTCGTGGTAGGTGAATGTTCTTGGTCGTTCATGGCGTCTTCTTATATATACATTACCCTCTCTCTTGGTTTCATAGATCTATACTGGCTAGGGTTAGATCTAAGGTTGTGGATTCAAAATGTGATTAGTTTTTCCCTTTTTTATGACAGTGGGAGATCTAAGACTGGTTCATGAATATTTAACAAAGTTTTGTGATGTTTTTAATAGTGTTTATTATTTTCACCAAAACTAGTTTTGAAGTTAGGATAACCCTTGACTAATTAATCTATAACATTTTTTTAGTTTCAAATTTGGGTAATTAATTAATTTTTATTATAAAATTGTTGTGGAAGTAATGATATAAATCTTATTTATTTATGATTTATGGTTTTTGGTGAAATTAGGGAATTTTTGTAATTTTCTGTGCAATGTTCATTGGTTTCATGATTTTAGAATATTTATTTTATAATATGGATACCCTATATTATGTAATGGATTTTTGGAAAATGGTTTTTAATAAAATGGTTTTTAATAAAATGGTTTTGATATTTATTTTTTTTATGATAGTTTTAAAATAGTTTCTTGTTATACATGGTGTGTGTTATCATATAATTTTAAAGGGTTTGGATGAAATATGACCTTGTGCCCGGTGCCAAAGGTGCAATGACAAGTGAGATTTATTTACATTATGATGATTTTGTATATTGATGAAAAAAACTCATGATTATAGATTATTAATAATAAATAATGAATGGATGGATATGTGGAATGGAATAATTATGAAAAATGGAACCTTTAGAATGGGTTTAAATCATTGTTCTGATTCTTTCATTAAAAACTGGATTTTTTGGGAAAAATTGTTGATACGATTCTTTTCTATATTCAGTTATAAAAAATTTTAGAAATTATTTTATATATATTAGCTTATATAATTGTTTTAAATTTTTATATCCAAGGGGAGTTAGTTGGGAATTAATTTTGGAAAATGTATAGAGTTATAGTACACAACCCTGATCTAGAAGATTGGTTGTTTTTTAGATGTTATTTACCTAGAAAAGGGAAGAGGTAAGGTATCAGTAATGACCCGAACATTTATGAATGAAATTACTTTTCTTTTAATGTCTTATAGATATATAAAATTCATGCACTCATTTTTATTTATTATATCCAATTTTATTTAAATGATTGTTTTATATCCTTACAGATGATAATATAACTGTTGAACAATGATCACATGACTAGTATAATTATTGGATTTTAACATATACTTTTGAAAAAAAAACAACGGAGGTGATTTCCTCAACCAGAAGAATTTAACCCTATGAATCCCATTTATTGGAGATTCTAAGGTAGATATCAGTTTTTATATTTTCCCCCAACCATTTCCAAGATGATATCCCACAACTTAATAATGGGAGAAAGCATTTAATGGAGAAGTTCAATCTCCTCGAGATCATGTCCCGAACAATGTTCACCAAACGACCCCATGAAAGATACACTACCACTCACCTTACTCTAAGGGAGTATTTTGGTTCGATAAATAGATATGTGACAAGAATAACTAATATGGCTATGTAAATTATTTTTTATAAAAAAAGAAGTACATTTTTTCTTTAATTGTTACTTTGTAAATTAATTTTAATGTACAAATTATATTTTTGGTTTATAATAAAATTCAATTAAGAAATAAATTTTGATTAATTAATTAATTTTTAATTAAATATTATTATAAGAAAATTTTATTATTATAATACTATTATTAAATATAAATGATAATATAATTCGTATGAAGTCAATTGTAATTTTTATTATGGTTTAAAATATGTTTTTGTTAAAACCTATCAATTTTCAATAAATTCCAGTTTCTATTTGAAAAGTAAAAATTGACATATTTATAATACTATTTAGATAAAAAGAATATTATTTTTTGATCCAGGATTTCAAAATTATTCAATGTTTCATTTTTCATAATTTACTGAGACAATCAAATTTTTGGGTAAAAATTAAATACATTATTTATATATAACGTATTTTATGACATCATGATAAACTAATTGTTATGTAATAAAATAATATAAATGGTATCACCATCAAAATATATTTTTACCTTTAAAATAATGTAATTTTAGGTTTATTTGATTTATTTTAAATATACTTAGTGAATCCTCCAAGACATATAAAATATTTAATTATTTTAAAGTCATTTCTATGAATCTATAACTCGACTCCACATATGAAATGGTTATAATTTAATAACACAGTACCATAGCCCAATAAAATAATGTATACATCTCCCCTTTTATAGAACCCTTGGAAAAACAATGGTATTTTTTGTGGATTTGAATATTTTAATTTGTAGAGTACAAATCTCTAATAATAATAAAAAATTCCCCATATTTCAAATATAACCCCACCATAAAACCCTTTTCTATTCACTCAATATATTATATGTTTGTCCACCCTCTTCCCCTACAACCTATAGTACTCTTATTTAACCAAAATATCATAAGAAGGCACTCCCAATCCTTTGGGATCACACATTCAAATAAGGGATCTCCCTCTATCCTTTTTCTTCAAGAACCACTTACATGTCATTCCTTTTAATATCTATTTTCATGATTTGGGATATACTATTCCATACAAAATTACTTTAATTTTATGTATAAATGATGGGATATTCCATTCAATCCCTTTGATCCCCCATATGATCCCCTAACCCACCTCGTTACTATGCAAAAATTTCATTTGGGTTCCTTCCATTCTCATTTTCATTCAAGTTTCCATATATTGTTACACCCTTTTATTTAAAATTAAAAATGATTGTATATGTTATCAAACCAAACCCATACATCACTTATTATTTTTAATGATGTGATACCCCTTTCTAACTCATTAATCCCTCTCGTGTACACCCCTTACCAGGTCAAAATTCTATAAGAGATTTCTAACATCTCATTTCCAATCAAGAATTAATTTTATATTACTCATATATATTCAATTTAATATATTGGGATAAGTTATTAAATAAAACATACAATTCCTATTTCATTCCTATATGATGATATAACTCGTTCTCCGTCATCATCACTCTGTATGAATTTCTATATGAGGTTTTTAAGCTTCTAAAATTATACTATGTATTTTCATGAAAAAATCATTATGTAATGAATAATGTTCCCATTTTTCTATCAATGGTATTCACCAGTATGTACATATACTTATTTATTAGGTACTTAGATGTTTGTATTCCACATTCCTTGATCATGGACTGACTTATGATGTTGAATGAATCCATGTTATATGATTTATGTGCCACAAATAAACGTGAGATTGAAAACATTATGAAGGGTACTCCCTAAAGAGCTCACACCTGCATTGGGTAATGTTTTGTTTCATGATACGCCATCTAAGATGAGGATTAACTATTTTTAATTCTTTTTCAATGAGGTTTTACTCATTATAATCCAGGTGCAATGATCCTTGGCTCGTGCTAATATCCTTTGGTCAGTTGTTTCCACATTTAAATGTTATGAATATCATTATATATCACAATTTTATGTTCATGATTCTTTTTCTCTCCATTGATATGCCTATTAACTAACATGTATCTTCGTCCTCATGTTATTCCATGTTTATTCCCTTGTTGGAATTTATAGCTTAGTATTTTTTTATATGTGTCCTATGGTTATCCCATTTATTTCTAAGTACAATGGAATTTTGTTGTCATATCAAAGTAGTTTTCAATAAATATTAATTCTTCATGTTTTATGTTGTAATGTAATGTTTTTAATCCAAAAAGTTACTAGACCTCTCAATCATCAGATTTTTATTAATTGCACGGTTACCTAATAAATGACGTTTATATGTGAAATAAAGACCAAGGTTGTTATAGTTGGTATTAGAAGATGTGTTTACTTATTTTTGGGATTAGGATTAGGATAATCTAGTGAAATAATTAGGTATTAGGATACACATACTAAAACTGTCCCTAAATTTTTGGGAGTATTGAGTAAGAGGATTATAATGAATATAAATCCTTATCTGAATACAAACAAGTTGAGGTGGCTCTTGCACAAATGTATCTTTGGGAAAAACCTGAAAACACCACATTGTCCAAGACTTGAATGGGAACTAGTGCACAACAACCAGCCTTGCTGCACTATTGGTTATACACACATGGGGAATCTGCTTTGGTAAATTAATAATCTTAGTATGAACCACTAATAAGGGAAAAAATCACAGAAGAATATATGTTAGGATATAAATCATGGATAACATAAACCGAATCCTTTAAATTTATTAGTTAAAGGGATAAATTAAATTTATAATAGATCACATTTTGTAATTATATTTCCCATTATGTTTTTTATAGTCTATAATACCCATACCTAAATCTATATTGGATAAAGTATAATAAGAATTAACAACTGAAAGGTTGGTTTATCATCTACTAATCTACAATTTCTTTTATATCGTGAATGTTTTGTAGAAGGATCCAAACAAGTCCACACATCATGGAAGTAGGGATGTCGGTGAAAAAAACAATTGGGATATTTATATCATCCCATGAATATGTCTCCTCCACTACCATAATTTATGTATATGATAGCAAAATACCTCATCATACTATTTCTTGTAGAATTTGATCCAATTTTGGCATGGATTTGATTTCACACTATTGATCCAACATAAATTTCCATGGGAGGGAAATCACTGTCTATATGGTAAATCAACCACTGATTCTATATAAATTCAAGGAGGAGGATAAATATTCTTTAGAACCATTATCTGAATCATGGATATTACTAACCTATGAGCATGAGTTTCTTTCTCAGATGATTGAGTCTATGTAAAGAACCATCCTTGAATACATGTATATTGTGAGGGAATTCACTAATTTGTTTCCTAAAGAATTTCCTAGTCTTCCTCCTAGTAGAGATGTTGAATTCTCAATTGATATTATACCTGGGGAGTTTCCAATATACAATACTCCATATAGAATGGATATTTTGGATCTTGAGGATATAATGAAACAACTACAAGAGAATTTAGATAAAGGGTTTACATTCCCATGTTCTATATCATGGGGATCACTAGTCATATTCATCAAGAAGAAGGAGGGGTAAATTCACCTTTTAATTGGTTATCATGAGGTCAAAAAAAAACACTATAAAAAGTATCCTTTTCCATGATTTTGTGACTTGTTTGATCAACTACATGGAGCATAATACTTCTCCAAGGTGGATCAACAGTCGGGATATGACCATGTTAGGGTTAAGAATGAGGTTATTTCAACGACTTTTTTTCGTATGATGTATGGGAATTATGAGTTCATATAGATTCCATTCGGACACACTAATGCTCTGACAATATTCATACACATTATGAATATAGAATATAGAGATTAACTCAAAAAAAATATTAGTAGTCATTATAGATGATATTATAATATAATCCAAAATCAAGGAGGAGCATGTAGAGCATCTGAGCATTGTGCTAGAGTCCTTACGAAAGGAGTAGATCTCTGAAAATTACAACAACTGTGAATTATTGTTGAAGGAAGTCTCATTGATGGTTTATATCATCATAAGTAATGGGATATATGTGGATCCTTCCAACAGAAATGATATTGAGTGATGGATGAGGATGACATGTGTGACTGTTATCCATAGCTTCAAGGGGTATGATAGATATTATAATGAATTTGTGAGAAATTTCATAGGGTTTTTAAATCCTTTTAACAAAATAACATTGAATGGAGTCTAGTTTTCTTAGAACAATTAATGTGAATAATGATTCATAGAGTTTAATAATAGGATTTATAGTGTCATTGTGATCACAATACCCACAAGTGGGGAGATTTTCAAAATCATTAGTGAGGAATAGAATAGGGCATTGGTTGTGTGTTGATGCATAATGAAAAATCCGTTGAATATGTCCTAATGAAGTTGAAAATTAATGAGCAAAACTATCTCACACTTGATATGGATTTGGTAGCTATGATATTTGGATTGAAAATATGGTGGCATTATTCACTTTGGGGAGAAGTATGAAATATATTCTGATCACAAAAGTATGAAATATATATTCAAATAGAAAGAGATGAATATGTGATAGTGAAGATGGGTAGATCTCATCATGTATTATGACTGCTCAATCCATTACCACCCCCAGGAATGAAAACAAGGCAGATGATGCTTATGTATAAAGTCCCAAAAATTCTATCAATGATGAAAACTGAAAAGGATCCAATCATCATAGATTCGATAAATATGGACATAAGAACATTAAAAAAGGGAACATCATCAATCCATTCAATAATTATTTCTCAACCAAAACATTTTAAAATTTTAAAGGATTATTTAAATAATGATATCAGAATTCAGAAGAAAGAGGAAACTATCTGAAAAGGGAAATCCTTAAAGATCAATGTTAATGGAAAAGTAATTATTAGATTTTGGTCAAGAATATGTGTTCCAAAAAATTTGATCGAAAATAAATAACCTTTTTATGATGCACACTATTCCAATTTCACAATTCACCCAGGAACAATGAAGATATATTGAGATATTCGGGAGAACTATTGGTGGTATAACATGGAGAAAAAGATCGCTAAATATAAATCAAAGTGTTTGGTATGTAAGCAAGTGAATGATGAGAGGTATAATTCTAAGGGGATGATGCAACCATTTCCTATACTCACATGGAAATGGGAAAACATTACAATGGACTTTGTCACCTGACTTCCAAAGACATCCAAAGGAAAAAATATTATCAGTGTTGTTTTTTATTATCTTTCAAAGACTATACACTTCATTAGAAATTAAAAGGATTTATCATTGGATCAACTAAAATGGATATATATCAGAGAAGTGGTAAGGTAGCATGGAGTACCACTATTAATTGTGTTTGATTGAGATCCAATATTGACCTCTATGTACTAGAAGAGTATCCAAAATCCACTGAACACTGAGTTGATCATTAGAACTTCCTATCACCAAAAAATTGATGGTTTATCTGAGCAGACTATCTACACACTTTAGGACATGTTAAGAGATTCCTCAATAGACATAAAAAATGGATGGGACCAACATATTCCATTGGAGGAGTTCTCATAAAATAATATTATCACTCAAGCATCCATATGGCTTCTTATGAATCCCTTTAAGGGAAGAGGTTCATAACACAAATAAGTTGGGATATTTTTTGGGAATAAAAACTTTTAGGTCTAGAAATTGTTGATGAAATTGTGGAAAAGGTTATGATCATCCAATAACACATCAATGCAACCAAGAGTCGACCAAAGATCAATGTTGATAATCATCTATGAGACTTATATTTGATGTTGGAGAAATGGTATTCCTTTATATATTTCAATGGAAGATGGTTTTGAGATTTTGGAATAAGGGAAATCTTTTTCCAAGGCACTTCATCCCTTTTTCAATCCTTGATCACATCGGGGATGTGACCTATCGACTAGAACTCCCACTGAACTGATCTCAAGTACATGATGTATTCCATGTATATATCTTGAGGAAGTACATACCAAAAGAATCACATGTACTCAATCCTGAGGTGGTACTATTGGTGAAGGACCTTTATGTTGTGTCCTGGGCCCAGGATTGTTGGGCCCCCGCCAGGATTGTTGGCGCCTGTGTCCCGGTAACTAATCCCACATCGGTTGTGGAGGGAGATTGGTTGGTGCTTGAAATTCCCGTGCCTACCTTCCCCTCAGCAACGCGTTTTAAAGCCGTGAGGCCTGGGATAACAACTGGGCCAGAGCGGACAATATTGCTGGGCCGAGGGATCCGATCCATCAATTGGTATCAAAGGGTGGTTGGTCTCGGGACCGGTGTGGGCTTGGGGGGGGGATGTTGTGTCCTGGGCCCAGGATTGTTGGACCCCCGCCAGGATTGTTGGCGCCTGTGCCCCGGTAACCAATCCCACATCGGTTGTGGAGGGAGATTGGTGGGTGCTTGAAATTCCCGTGCCTACCTTCCCCTCAGCAACGTGTTTTAAAGCCGTGAGGCCTGGGATAACAACTGGGCCAGAGCGGACAATATTGTTGAACATTTGGCGAACCTCCGGCGCTCCACCTTCAAGGATCCTCAAGTGCTCCAACCAATTTCCAATCCAAGGAGCACCTCAAGAAGCTTGGGAGAGCACGCTACATCAACTCTATCATACCTTGGCGCCCAAGTCTTCCTCACATACGAGTTTTATTGTTTTTATTTATTTTGAGCTTCAAATTTGTGTTTGTGCCTACAAACCCCAAACTCTTTCTTCATCCCCCTTTATTTTGGGTTTCACATCACCACTAAGGTGTGAAGAGGTTTCTTCAAGCCTTTCCTTTTAAAAGGCTTGTGTCATAGGTGAGCTATCCTTCACCTGTAAGAAGGATAGTGGGTTCTTGCTAAACCATTAAAAGCAAGTGGGTTCTTGCTTAACCACCAAAAGCAAGCTGTAATAGGTCCTAGTGCTACCTCAAAGCCTAGTGGGTTTCTTGCTAAAACCATTGAAAAGCAAGCGGTAGGAATCTCTCAACGGTTGAGTTGGGAGCGGAGACGTAGGCCGGGTTTTGGCCGAACTCCGTTATCAATTTCTTGTGTCTTGCCTCTTTATTTCCGCTGCATTCTTTACTTTGATTTTAAATTGTTAATCATTTTTTAAAAGGCAATTCACCCCCCCTCTTGCCATCATTCCTTCTTTTTCTCCGCCTATCAATTGGTATCAGAGGGTGGTTGGTCTCGGGACCGGTGTGGGCTTGGGGGGGGGGGGAAGGCCCAACAATCCTGGGCCCAGGACACAACATCCCCCCCCACCCAAGCCCACACCGGTCCCTAGACCAACCACCATCTGATACCAATTGTTAGTCGGAGAAAACCAAGGGAATGAAGGCAAGAGGGGGGGGGGGGGGTGAATTGCCTTTTAAAAAATGATTAACAATTTAAAATCAAAGTAAAGAATGCAGCGGAAATAAAGAGGCAAGACACAAGAAATTGATAACGGAGTTCGGCCAAAACTCGGCCTACTTCTCCGCTCCCAACTCAACCGTTGAGAGATTCCTACTGCTTGCTTTTCAATGGTTTTAGCAAGAAACCCACTAGGCTTTGAGGTAGCACTAGGACCTATTACAGCTTGCTTTTGGTGGTTAAGCAAGAACCCACTCGCTTTTAATGGTTTAGCAAGAACCCACTATCCTTCTTACAGGTGAAGGATAGCTCACCTATGACACAAGCCTTTTAAAAGGAAAGGCTTGAAGAAACCTCTTCACACCTTAGTGGTGATGTGAAACCCAAAAGAAAGGGGGATGAAGAAAGAGTTTGGGGTTTGTAGGCACAAACCCAAATTTAAAGCTCAAAATAAATAAAAACAATAAAACCCGTATGTGAGGAAGACTTGGGCGCCAAGGTATGATGGAGTTGATGTAGCGTGCTCTCCCAAGCTTCTTGAGGTGATCCTTGGATTGGAAATTGGTTGGAGCACTTGAGGATCCTTGAAGGTGGAGCGCCGGAGGTTCGCCAAATGTTCAAAAATATGTCCGAGCGCTTGGTATATGATCCGGTTAGTGTCCGGGGCTTCCTTGGCCTTTATTTATAGGCATGGAACCCATTGGGGGCCTTCGGAGCCGTTGGAGAAGTCCTCGGAGCCGTTGGAGGCCAAAAGAGGGTTGACTGGTCAAACCCAACGGCTAGTTTGACTGGGCTACCGGCTGGCCGGTACAGCTCCACCGGCTGGCCGGTGCCTTGGAAGAGGAGAAGAATTCTGGTCCAGGCAGCACCGGCTGACCGGTGCCAGAGCCACCGGCTGGCCGGTGCCAGAGCCACCGGCTGGCCGGTGGCAAGATAGTAGCTTGCCATTCTGTGCAGGTGCCACCGGCTGACCGGTGCTGCGGCCACCGGTTGGCCGGTGGTGAGGCAGTGGCTCTGCCTTCTGCCCAGGGTCCATCGGTCGACCGGTGGTGAAGCCACCGGTTGGCCGGTGGACTGAATTTCAGTCCAGTTTTGCTTCTTGCTTTCTTGGCCTAATTCCTTGGCCACCTGAAATGATTCCTATCATCCAAAAACACTTGAAAAAGGATTAGATAAATATGAGGGTGATTGTGATCATGAAAATAAAACCTTGAGGGGTTCGAGAGGTACAACAATCTCCCCCTATTTTGATGATCACAATCACCAAAACAAACAATGAAAAATACTGAAATTAAAGACATTCTTAAAGGAAAATCTGAAAATAAATCAAAGCATGATAGAAAAGATTCTCCCCCAATCAATCAAGAAATTTCTCCCCCTTTGTGATTATCAAAATAGCGTGGGGCATGAAACTTGATTGAGGGAAAGGGTTTGAAAAACTAGAGATTTTAAACCAATTGAAATTTTTGAAATGAAAAAAAATGAATAACAGTTTGAATTGAAAGTTTTGAATCAAAAATTGAATAGAAAATTTGATACCAAGAGTTGAAATTAAAAGTTTGAATCGAAAATTCTGAAATTGAAATCAAAAGGGATTAAACGATCCTAACTCCCCCTAAATAAAAACAATAAATCACCGGGGAGAGGGATTTGGAACCGAAACTATTTTTGGCCCGGAGAGACTCGCCAAAAGGGATTTTTCAATCCAAATTTGTTTCATGGTGGGTCTTCTCCTATAAAATTCATCATTGAAGAAAAAATATTTGGGCCTACCATACCGGGCATTTTTGCAATCGCACTCATAAATCAAGTGCCCGGGTTTTTTACAATAATTGCAAAATTTATAACTAGAGCTCCCCCTTACAAAAATAGTAGGTGCATGGGAGGAGGAAGCTTGGTTGGTGTAGCCAATTCCATGAGTGGTCCTAGAAACTCGTTGAGAACCTAAGAGTTTGGACAAATTTTGTTCACCTTGGGTGAACTTGGCTAAGGATTCTCTAAGGTCCTTGATGGTTGATTCCAAAGAATCAACATTGGGAAAATTCTTGATTTTGAGGGACATCTCCTCCTTCTCTTTGAGAAGGTGTTCTTTTTCGGAGGAGATTTTTTTGAAAGACTGTTTTAAAGCAACAAATTTTGACGATAAAGCATGAAAACCTTTTTCTAGTTGGTCTCTAGCGTGTGAGAGTTCTTCATAAGATAGATTATTTAAAGAATTGGAAGAACTAGAGGAGGAAGAGGAGGAAGATACCTCATGTTTTTCCATTAGGCATTTTTTACCTTGGTCACTCGAGGAGAAGGAGGAGAAGGAAGAGGTGGAGCTATCACTCCATGTTGCCTTTGAAGCCTTCTTATTCTCCTTTTTCTTGGCCCTTTTCTTGTGAAGTGGGCAAGCGGGTTTGAATTTTTCGTCGAGTTCTTGCTCTTGAGCGGGTTCTTGCTTTGGAGCCTTGCTAGTACCTTCATGGGTTAGCTCTAAAAATTTCCAAATATCATAAGAGGTAGAGCAAGTAGAAATGCAATTAAAAACATTACGGTCAAGACCACAATGAAGAGCGTTCATGGATTTGCCATCAAGCTCGAAATTTGCAATGTCGGCGGGGGTCCATTTAGACTCATCGATAGAAGTGAGGGTAAAACCATGCATGACAATTTTAAAAATAGGATAACCAATGCTTTTAAGAAATGTGGTCATGCGGGTTTTCCAAAAACTATAATCGGTTCCATCAAAGGGTGGTTGGTCTCGGGACCGGTGTGGGCTTGGGGGGGGATGTTGTGTCCTGGGCCCAGGATTGTTGGGCCCCCGCCAGGATTGTTGGCGCCTGTGCCCCGGTAACCAATCCCACATCGGTTGTGGAGGGAGATTGGTGGGTGATTGAAATTCCCGTGCCTACCATCCCCTCAGCAACGTGTTTTAAAGCCGTGAGGCCTGGGATAACAACTGGGCCAGAGCGGACAATATTGCTGGGCCGAGGGATCCGATCCATCAATTGGTATCAGAGGGTGGTTGGTCTCGGGACCAGTGTGGGCTTGGGGGGGGGGATGTTGTGTCCTGGGCCTAGGATTGTTGGGCCCCCGCCAGGATTGTTGGCGCCTGTGCCCCGGTAACCAATCCCACATCGGTTGTGGAGGGAGATTGGTGGGTGCTTGAAATTCCCGTGCCTACCTTCCCCTCAGCAACGCGTTTTAAAGCCGTGAGGCCTGGGATAACAACTGGGCCAGAGCAGACAATATTGCTGGGCCGAGGGATCCGATCCATCACTTTATTATAAGGAGGATCATATGAAGATCTTATATTGTAGAGAAAATGTTCAATGAAATAAGATAATGGCCATAGTCAATGTGTTCTGTATAAACCACAATTTTGAATAAGAGATGTGAGGACTGAAGGTAGTGGTGAGGTAGAGTTATCCTCATCTATTTTTGTTTTGGAAAAGTAAATTTTTAGGGGGAAATTTCTTAAGGGGGAAGGTTACAACTACTCGAACTTTTATGAAAAAAATTAATATTATATTAATTTCTTATTTATATTGAAAACACATTAAATATATTTTTTAATTATATCCCATTGGATTTAAATGACCATTGAGTATCCTTATTATTGATATTATAAAAATTGAACAATGATCTCACTACTAGTACAAATATAGGGTTTTAAAAAACCCTTTTGACATAGGAAAACAAATTTTTGACCACAACCAATTGGATTGTATGCAATGAATCCCATTTATCAGAGCATCAGAGGAGATATCATTTATGGTATTTCCCATAAACCAATACCAAGATGATATCAAACAACTTATGCATGAGAGAAACCATTTAAAGGAGAAGTTAAAGATCATCGAGATCACGACCTAAACCATAGTCACTGAATGGCCCGAGGAAGGCCCCAAAGTCGTGAACCATACTCATAGGGAATATATAGGTGTGATGAGGGGATATATAACAATAACCTAGTATTATGAATATTTAAATTGTAATTTTATTGAATAATGAATATAATTTTTATATTAGTATTACAATATAAATTATTTTAATGTACAAATAATATTTTTGTTTAATATAAAAACTCAATAAGAAATATATTTTGATGAATTAATGGAATTTTGAATTAAATAATTTTTTAATGAGATATTATTTTTAAATCAATTTTATTAAATAAAAATTATAATATAATTTATATGAAGTTAAATGTAATTTTTACTATGGTTTGAAAATGTTTTTTGTCAATACTGAACAATTTTCAATAAAAGTCAGTTTTTATTTTCATTGTGAAAATTACTATATTTTAAAAATTACTTAGATAAAAATAATATTATTTTGTTACATTTTGATGTTGAAATTATCCCATGATGAAATTTACATTATTTTATAAGATAGTCAAATATTTGGGTAAAAATTAAATATCTTATAAATATATAATGTATTTTATGATATCATAATGACCCAATAGTGATGTAATAAAACAATATTAAAGTAATCATCATCCAAATATATTTTTCCATTAGAATAATGTATTTTATGGTTTATTTTATTTCTTATATAAACTTGATTTGAATCTTCCAACACATCATTTCCTTGTAGGTTTCACTCACCTCCTTGTAATCAAGAGAAATATTATAATATATCTATACCTTAGCGTTATAAAATAATGTATAAAAATATATTTTCAAGAAACGATGGGAATAACGATTGGATGGTTTTTGGTATTGAATATTTTTTTGTGTTGTTTCTAAAACCAAAATAACAATCAATTTTTTAACCATTCAAATACATACCCACCTAAGAACCCATTTTTCTTCAATAAAGAACATTATAGTTCTAGTCCTTACTCCCACTACTTCCTAAATTAATCTAAAGTAACCCCCAAGATCCCAAGAAACATCTCCCATGAATTTGGGATCACACATCGATGTAATGGATTTCCCTCTCTCCTTTTTTATCCTGCACGTATTTTATGTCATGCCTTTTAATTTCCATTTTCATGATTTGGGTTATCTTCTTACATTCCTAATTACTTTTCAGTTTATGTATAAATGATGGAATCATAAATTCACTCTCATTAATCTACCCTATTATAATATAATATTATATTTTACTATACAAAATTTCTGTAAGGGTTCCTTCCTTTCTCATTTTTATCCAAGATTCTTTATATTGTAATACCCTTTTATTTACAATTAAAAATGATGATGTATGTTATATAATATCCCCCAATCTAAACTTATTATTTTTAATTTTAATATACCCCATTCTCTTTCATTCATCTCTCCCGTGTACACCTGTTACCATTCTATAATTCTATAAGGGATTTCTCTCTTAACATTTCCAATAAATAATTTCTATTATATTATGCATCTAAATTCAATTTAATATATTGGTATATTTTTTAAATGTCACATATACTTACCATTTCATTCCTAGATAAGGATAAACCTATTTCTCTCTCATTATCCATTTTTATGAATTTACATATCAGGTCAATGTGCTACCAATATTACACAGTTTTTTCATGTTAAAATCACCATGTAGTGAATACAATACCCAGTTATTTATCAAGGATATTATCCATTATTCTTATATACATATTTATTGGGGACATACATTTATGTATTCCACATTATTTGATCATTAAATATCTTATGATGTTTGATGAATCTATATTTTATTATTTTTACTGTACACATAAATAAGAGATTGAAATCATTATGTAGGTTTCTCCCTGATATCAGTCAAATACATTTTGTAATGTTTAGTATAATGATATACTAAGTGGAATGATTTATTTTTGTTATAATTCATGGGAAATGAGGGTTTACTCATGATAAATCATGTGAAATGAGGGTTTACTCATTAAAATCCATGTGCAATGAGACTTGAGAAATGCTAATATCATGTTGTATGTTATTTACAAATTTCCATGTTATGAATATCATGTTATTCCCTGAATTTATATTTCTATTTCCTTTTCACATTATTGATATGCCTATTGACTAACATGTATTGTATTACTAATGTTATTACATGTTAATTACCTTACTGGGATTTATATCACTCCCTTTTCTTATGTATATCCTCGGGTTATCCTATTCATTTATATGTAAGAAGTAATGATGTGGACATGTAAAAGAATTTATCAATAATGATGTGTACTTAATTGTTTATGTTATTATGTAAAGTTTCTTAATATCCAAAGAGTCTAGACATATCTATCGTCTGAGTTGTATTAATTGTAATTTTATGTAAAAATTGTGTATAAATATGAAATAATTAGTAGGTTCGATATTGTATCACACACCATTAGCACTAAATCTTGATACCTGGGATGTTTTGTGAAGTTGGAGCATGGAGATTGTGGGGGATGGATTCATGTCATTGTCTTGGTTTTTTAATTTTTTCCCTTCTATTTTTTACTTTGATATTATATTCTTCAAAAAATGACACATTAATTTAGTAAAATTTTGATAAATGAAAAGTTGAGTTTTATTTAATTGTTTTCATGCATCATATAGTGGATTTATTTTTTATGGATTCTTTGGTTAGTTGTTTTTTCATAAAGGTAGAGTGGTCTCTGAAATTTACAGAATCCATTTTGAAATTATTTTCATCCTTAGGAGTCCATGGGATATCACTTAAGTTCTAGTAATGTCTCACCTCCCTCTCCATAAAATGATAAGGGGAGTAACATTAAAAATGATATAAATTTTATTCAACCAAATAGTCCACTTGATACAAATGGTATTAGTTATTTTGGTCCAAACATCTATTTGAGACAATTGGTATCATCATGGTCCTTCCATTGTGGAACAAGCAGTGTAATTCATGGTTATTTTTTGACTTGGTGTTGGTTTTCAATAATAGAGCTTAATTCAGTATAGTTTATTATTGGATTTGTGATCATATAAATGTGTAAAATTGTTAAGACATGATATTTATATTAAAAAAACACATAGATAACAATTTTATACTAAACATCATGTTGGAAAGTATTTGTTTACATAAGTGTTTTGGAGTCATTTATCAAACATGGAATCTAATTTTCATGGGTTTAGCCAAAGATATTAGCATATATTTCATTAAATGAATGGCATCCCCTATGAGTGAAAAAATAATTTTTTATAATTACTTATGATTTCACATATTAGTAAATATTTTCGAATATTTTTAAAATGGATTAAAATATATGATTTTGAAAAAATGCACGGTTTCTGTATTTTGAAAATAAGGTTCTTTTGAAAAGAAATATGATTTTCTAAATGTTTAAATATGGAATAGGATGATTTAAAAAAGCAATGTTTTGGTAGGTGATGTTATAGAATTTGACATTCAAAGATTTAATATTATATTGATTAATACTTTAGGATTTTTTTTGGTTTATAAACTGGAACTTTGTAGGTGTCATAGAGACCAATAAAAATAAGCTACAAAGAAATTGGATTAACTTAAGCTATAAGTGAACCAAAAATTGGTTCAGACTATCATCCAATCATTTTAGGCTATAGAAATAGGGAAGTGGAGGGATGGTCCCAGACAGGTGGATCATTCCATCTAGTTCAAGAAGAAGAATCCTCCCATTATCAGAGGTATTATAAACTAGAATTTCATGATGAATGGTTTAATAGGTTGAGTCATAAATTAGATTTCAATACAACACGTATAGAATTGAAGGTCAAGATGCTGATGGCTTATATCAAAGATCACTGATACCATTGGTGGGAACTAGTGGTGAAGGAAAAAGTGAATCAAGGTCCTTATTGGGATGATTTTGAGGAAATGATAAAAAAATTCAATCATCACATGTTCAAGAACTAAACAATGATAGAATTTTTCATCCTAAATTAGGGAAAATATTTCTTTCTTATAGTATGTGGAGAAATTCATGAATTTATAGAAAATTTCACATAGATTTGATGTAAGTGCATCCTTGAATGAATGAATCATTAAATTAGGGATAATTCATGATATTATGTCAATGCATGATGGGATCTGTATTACAAACTATTCAGATATTTTCCATTTAGAGACAATGGCTAAAATGGACATCTCAATAGCTGTGGGAGGATGAAGTATATTAATACCCATCGGATCCCGTATGATCTCTAATGTTGGGTGAATTTAGAATATGGATAAATAAATTCAAATTGAAAAAGTGAATCAATATCAAATGTATTGATCAGTGAAAATTCCTCCATGACCCTCGAAAAAATTGGGATGTTTCCAATTATTTCCTTCGACTACAATAAGAGATACTATACAAAACAACCAAGAGAAATTCATTTTTTCAATAATATGGTACATCTTCAAAGTTATTTTCACCATTATATAATGTCAGGTGCTCGATATAGTTATAACATTTCACAAGCATTGTATTCTTCGATAGGGCGAGGGATGTAGAATCTGTGTCATCGATAGAGTAATGCTATAAAAGGTGATTCTTGGGATACCAAGACACATAAGAAAAAGAAATATGAGTAGGCCAATAATGAAGAATGTGAAGTGGTGAATAAATTATTTAGATATGAGTAGGTGAGTGTGGATGATTTGGTTGGACCATCAATTGTTAGAGGTATGATAATTTTTAAATCTACCCATAGATAGATTTTTTTGATTCTCGTGGATAAAATTTATATAATTATTCTTATGATATTTATTTTCTATGCTTAAATATTAAGATGATTCTATGAGGAGAAAACATAAAACTCCTCTTAGTCATAGGCAATATCGAGCCTCTCTGTGTTGAGAATGTATTATAATTACTCATGGATCTAAGATGAAATGTGATTTTTCAGTGATGAAGAAGGACAATAATGTATTAATCCTACGTATGGATTGTTTGTCAATGTTAACGGCTCACATAAACTTCTATATATGAACAATTAGATTCATGGCTGAGGATAATGTTGAGCATCTTTTTAGGGGAGATTAGCGTGTAAAGATATGTGAAACACATGATTTGGCACCAAAAGTGTGAAATATTTATTAAAAGTTGTCAGAATTGAATTTTTATTGATAGAAGAGATCAATAAATGTTTTTATAGTAGTTATACACAAGTTTCTTAATCTGAATCCTAAAAAAATATATGGGTTACCATTACTTAGTGATGTTTATTTAATTATTTATCTCCTCTTAAGGACTATCCATATCTCACTTACATCATATCGAATAACACCAATAGAATTAAGGTCATTGAAATTTCAATTAGAATGGTTGGAAAGAAAGGGTTTCATTTGTCATAGCATGTTTATGTGGGTAGAAATAGCCCTGTTTGTGAAGAAATAAAGTGGAAACCTATGGTTGTGTGTGAATTATTGTAAGATTAATCATGTTATGATAATGAATATATATCTACATATATATGCTGATGATCTATTTGATCAATTGAGGGGAGATTAGTGGTTCTATAAAATTTACATGCGATTTGGATATCCCCAATTATGATTTCAGAAAGAGGAAATTATGAAGACATCCTTTAAAAGAATATACTACCATTATTAATTTGTGTTATTTCTTATCAGTCTCGCGAATTCACCATTAGTCATTATGGAATTGATGAATCAGTTATTTTAGTGATATTTGGATTCTTTCTTGGTAGTGTTTGTGGATGACATATTATTGTATTGAAGGAACAGTTCTGAGGATGAGAAACACTTGCTGATTGTGTCGAGAATATTCAGAAACGATAATTTGAATGCAAAATTATCAAATTGTGATTTTTGAATACAAGAGGTACACTTTCTTATCCATTTAATTTATAAATGAATCATTTTAGTGGATATGAAGAAGATAGAAGATGTTATCTTTTGGAAACAATGAATGAATTACATTGAGATATATATTTTTCTTGGTCAATCTAGTTTTTAATAATGCTTTCATTATGACTCATGATCACTAGAATCTTCTATGAAATCTTTGAAAAAGAATAATATTCTTTTATAATGGACTGAAGAGTACAAAAAATCTTTTAATAAGTTTAATTTTTGCATTACATCTTCACCAATCATGAAAATATTAAAAACATGACAATGGTGCCAGGTTTATTATAATGCTTCAAAATTAGGGATGAGATGTGTTATGATGCATGTAAATCTGGTTGTTTCTTATTGATCATGGTATTTATGAGTGAATGGGAATAATTTCCCAACATAGGATACAGAGTTATAATTTTTAGTCTAATCATTGAAGATGTGGAATCAATATATCTTTGGTGAATGGGTTAATTCATTCATGAATTTTAAGATCATGAAACAAACATTCCCACAATAGTATAGTAATCCGTGAAAAATATTATGGATAGAGTATCTCAATATTTTTTACATTGAATAGATGTATACATTGGTTAATTTCAATTCAATGGAACCTTCATTTAGAATAAATTGAAATGCTCAGTTAGAGAAAGAGGCTTCAAATGAGTGGAGACTGATGTCGGACCTCATTAAGACACATGTGGACAATAAATACAATGATGATGTGGTGGTTTCCTCTAGTGATTTTCTTCCAGATTTGGTAAATATGGTTATAGAGGCCCAAAAATATGATTCTTAATTTCATGAATAGTGATCAGAACTCAATGGTTAGGAGGAAATTGGGGGATGGAATTTTGATGATATTTTAGTGATATCATTCAATAATCGTATTGTTCTACATGTGAATTGTGAGGGATAATTATTTCATCCATACCACTATTCAAGATGGGATTTAATTTAAGAATACAAAATATGTATAAATAGTAAAAAGTTCACCTTTTTTGGGATAACATGAAAAGGAATGTGGTTTAAATTGTTTCGAGATACCAAACAGTTCATCAGGTTAGGGAAGATCATTTGTGAACATCAAGTATGTTTTAGTATTTACCTATTCATTTTTGCATATGGGATCAAATAGATATGGATTTTTTAATAGGACAACTATGAAAATTTCAAAAGTAGGATGCCATATATGTGATAGATGATTATTATACCAATTTTTCCCATTTAAAACCTATTCATGAAACTCAAATTATGGAGGATCTATCCAAAATCTATATTTGAGTAGTGGTAAAGTGGAGTGGAATACCAACTTCTCTCAAATTAGACAAATATATGCGGTTTACAACTTATTTATATAAATACTTACAGAAATCCCTTGGTACATTGATGTTTATTATTAATATATATCATTCTTAGATAGACAACCAATCTGAATGGATGATACAAAAGTTGGAAGACATCTTGAAGGATTGTGAAATTAATTTTGGTAGATCATGGGAAGATCATGTTTTTTTGGAGTTATTATATAAATATAGTTATCAATACTTGATATAAATTTATTTTTTTAAATAATTTTATGGGCATTCTTGTAGTTATAATTTTTTTTAGTGTAAAAATGTTAGACTTTACTTGTTGGGACGAGCCTTGTCCACAAACAAATGGATATGATTATATTGACAAGAAACTCATGTAGATAGTAAGAGTCATCAGAAATAGTATACAGATCATCATCAACAATCATATTCTGTTGATGTCAATGATCATGTTTTGTTGAGTATTTCCCAATTTTTTGGAAACAAATTTTTTGTGTAACATTGAATTTTTTCTCTAGATATATTTTCACTTTTGAAATACTAGAAGGGGTTGGCGAGGAAGAATATCATCTATAATTTCCAACACAGATCAGTTTGGTTCATAATGGGTTCATGTTTCTCAATTAAAAAAGTATTACCCTGATCATAAGCATGTTATCAGATGGGATGACATTGACCTAGAGTTGGATTCTTCATTGATACGTTCCCTGATGAAAATTGAGGATAAGAATGATATAATATTGCATAGAAAAAAGAATCAGTCTAGTGTGGGTTATATAGAAACATATACATATTAAGGAAGAGACATGGGAACACAAGAAGGAAATGAGAGAAAAATGGATATAACTATTTCCGATAAAAGATGATTTTATATGTTTTAGAAATGGAAAAATAAATATTGGGAGCAATTTATCACCCATGTTTCATGTTAGTAACCTTTAAATTATTCTATGATGTAAATTGGTGATGTTTGAAAGAGTTTAATGAACATTTTCATTGTTTTTTTGGTCTTTTAAATAGGTTCATGGTAACTTCATGCTTTTTAAAAACCATGAAACCACTATTGAAAAACGTTCATAGCGTGGCAAGGGAAAATGAGAAGGTTCATGGGTAGAACAAGGGTTATCTAAACCATGCGGTTTCCTAGTAGAAACCCTGGCCATTAAAAAGTGGATTTGGACTTTTTGAGATAGTTGATTCGACATGTTTGGTTCACTGTATGGAGACCTTGTGAACCAACTATGCATGTTTCATCATTTTGAATGTGTATGGCTCATGGTTAGTGCATGTTTTTATTAAATGTCCTACTAAACAATGTGTGATAATTAAAATAACTCTTAAAAAAGTGGTATCAGGTCAACATAATGTTTTAATGACTCATTTCCCATAAACCTAACCTAAATAGGGATTTTACTCTCTAAAAGGTCATTGAATGATCTCCCATTACTCTAGAGGTGATCTTTAGGCTTCCCATGGTGACTTGAAGCTGATTCCTTGTGGTAAGTGATCATTCTTGGTCATTATTTGTATTTTTCATAGATCTACATCACTCTATCTCGCAAGTTTCATAGATCTAGGCATGTTGTGGGTGTATCAATGGTTGTGGATGACATATATGATTAGTTTTTGACATTTTGTTGATAGGGGTAGAGATCTATCATAGTATCAGGGATATTTAACATAGTTTTATGACGTTTTTTATTTCATTTATCATTTTCTCCAAAACTCTTGAAGTAGTTGGATTCAATCTTGACTATACTTACTAGAAATAATTATCTTAGTTTCAATTTTGTTTAATTTCTTGATTTTTATTGTGAAATTTTGGTGAAAGGAACAATATAAGTCCTCTTAGGGAAAATTTACTATTTTTTTTGTTAAAATGTGGAATAATAGATATTTTTTTGTGAAAAGTGATTCGGTTTCATGATTTTATATTTTTTTAATATGGATCAGTTACATTTTATAATTAGTTTGTTGGAAATATTCTTTTAATAAAAAAATTAATTATATAAATGGTTTTCTCTTTATTTTATTTCCATACCATAGTAATTGAATATACATGCCACTATGCTAACTTCGTTGTTCAATTTTTAGTCCCTTCTTAAACCCAATGTAGTTAGTATAACCCTAATAAATATTTAATGATACTTATTAGGAACTTATATTATGTCTAAATAATTCCAAAATATTTTCAATATATGTCACCTTAGGTTTAACCTATGACATTTATAGTCATTTTTCAATCATCAATGTGGGTTTTCAAAATGTTTGAAAATTTATAAAACTTGTCCCACTAGAGTGTCAATCCAATTGTGTATAAATTCCCATTACTATACAACAAGTTATTATCAAATGGAAGGCCAATATGACCTCTTAAAAGGTATTACCCAAAGGTACAATTGTTCAAGATCCACATCTACATGTATTGTCTTGATAAATTCGTAATTACATAGAACCCAAATCATCAACCATTTAAAAATAATTCTAGGAAATGTTCTAATATATAGCATTATCTATAGAATTTTTCTTTTACAAATCCTTAGACCTGTCCCTAGTTATATAATTAATGTTTTCTCTTTTTTTCCAATGGATGAATACACATTACTCAAAAACGAACAATAAAAACTCAAACATATCTTAAGTATATTTTACACGTTAAAAAGGATTTT
Organism: Viscum album; assembly: GCA_963277665.1. Classification (NCBI taxonomy): domain Eukaryota; kingdom Viridiplantae; phylum Streptophyta; class Magnoliopsida; order Santalales; family Viscaceae; genus Viscum; species Viscum album. The sequence goes on along the minus strand of OY728161.1, from coordinate 1,834,176,506 downwards.
TTATTACATAAAATGATTATTCACACAAGAATCATTTACATCTAGTGAATTTAGATACAAGGATACATGAATTTGTTGTTAATAAGTAAACGAAATAATTTAATGAAAATTACTTCATAACTTGAACCCTTGTTTGATATTTCATAATAAATAGCATATTTATAACCTGGTGATTATAAACTGATGAAATGGTGACACCATATATATATTAAGGTTGAACAAGGAATATATGAATAAAACATGATCAAAAGGGTATGAGAAAATGCGAATAACATTTTAAAACAAAACTTTTAATATAGTATATCAAAAAATGATGCGTTGGATATACATGTAACTACATAATTCCTGAATAAAAAATTAATCATAGAACATTAGACAAGAGAGAATAATAATAGATTTTAATATAATTTGTTTGAAATATATATAAGAATATTTTAAGGATACCCACAATGAAATTCATACCTTGTTAGTCTAGATATAATAATCCTAGGTACCTACTTTGGTTGTATGGTATTCACTTTTGTACCCTATTTTGGGAATGTTATATCCTCCCATGTACTCTCTTTTTTGGGTTATGGAAAACCTCATGGTTTTTTATTTTTTATGCATAGAAGAACCTCCAATGTATCGTTTGAGCTCATAGAGCATTAATAATTACCCAATTTTTTAATGTTAGATGTATTCCACAAATATCACATAATCCATACATTTTTATGTGTAGAGAACATAAAACATTCACCATATCATAACTCTTGAAAAGAAACTAGGTTTTATAAAAATTTCCACATTGTATTACCCAGGGAGAAGAAACATATTTTATAAATATCTCTTCATTATAATTGTGAAGATAAACCATCTAGAGAAAGATAAGGATGATAAAAGTGGAACATATACATATTAAAATATAACAAACACCATGGGTAGTTTTAATAAACTAATATAAATTCTGTAATATGATTAATATAACATTATTGAAGGAAATATCCATTCTTTTTTTCAATCACTTATTTAAAATATAATAAATCCCCAAAAATGAATGGAAACATATTATTCCAATAGATCCCTGAAAACATGTAATCTATGAATCTAATAATTCATCATGACAGAAGTGGGACAACTCAATTCATTGTATACAGGTTAAAATAATGATTTCATTCAAATTTTTGGTAAAAAATCAAAACAAACTCATTTAAAAAAAATGAATATTTATATTAACACATTTTTAAAAACATAAATCATGAGAAATACTTTCATTAAAAACATTTCAGAATATAATAAACTTTCTTAAAATCATTTTTAGAATATATAAAATGGATGAAAATTTAATTCTGACCAAAAGGGGAAATAATGACGATTTTACTTCCACACATTTAGTTAGTATATTTAATAAATTATTAATGGAAAATGGAAGGTAAAAATTTATTATCTATAAATTAGAATATTATAATAATATAAAATAGTTTCTTGAGAGGTGGATTATTTGGTTTCATCTTTGGAATTGTAATCAAAAAAAATTATTAAATAATGAAATTGTAACATAATGCATTTACCACTTCTATATCTTATGAATCATATGTAACATCAAATGTAGACACTTATATGGTTATACCAATCATATAATATTATTGAGAATAATAATAAAATAAATTAATTGGTAGTATATATATAAATATAATGAATGAAATAAATATATTTCATATAATTCATGGATCCTGTAGAAATAAAAGTTAGATGAACATCCTATACCCCCAACCTCTGCATTCATTGTACATGTTTGAACCACCATTATAATTATTTTATTTCTTTAAATGAACTATTTCAAAACTAAAAAAATATATTTAATTCCATATAGTATTTAGTTCTGACTATTTATTACCCATTTATTAATAATACCTCATTAAAATCACATTTTAGGTATCAAATTCTTCATTTTTCATCTATGTTCTGGTTTCATATTTTCATTACATTGAAAAATATAATTGTTAATTAATATGAATAATGTAATAAATTATATATATCATATATATTCATTATATATTTATTTATATTAATATATTTATTTTAGAGTTAGATAATGTATAATATAGTTCATAGAGATAATAGTCTTTAGAAATTTATGAACGATGATTCTATTTTCTCAATAGAAAGAATAAAAGAGAGATAAATGATAGACCACCTTTCTCAAATAATTTTAATTTTATAAATTACATATAAATTAATTTACTCTTTCTTTATTACAAACCATGTAAATATAAAATGAAAACTACTTCACATTCCGTCGTAGAGGAGGTATTCTACATATACGCATGGAGGACATTATTATTTTCCAATAGAATAAAAGGAAACAAGGTTTGTAATGTACCAAAATTTCATTAATGTAGATTTAACATTTTATAACTTTTTAATGTATTATGATGAAAATATATCACATATGTAACCCAAAAAAATAATCCCTTAAAGTAACAATGATACATTTGTGAGAGAAAAAAAACTGAATATTAAAACAAGATGAAAAAGGAGAAAATATGGATCTTCTATAATGGACACACTCACGAAACATTCTGTATAAATAACGAATAATGTTAATAATATAATTTTCATCTAAAATATGAAATTATAAATAGAAATTTAGGTATTATATAAATTAAATAATGATATATTTTTATCATATATTGAGTAAATAAATATTTTAAATATGAAAAATTTAGTGTTCATATTTTTGGAAAACGAATAGTTTGTTTATGGTTTATAATTTATTTAATGATTTAAAAGGTAATATATTATCAATAAAGAAATTAAAAATTAATAATATTTTTATTGTGAATATAATATAATTTAATGTGACTTTATGTAATTTTAAAAGTGTCATAAAATCACTTATAATATTAAAATTTTTATTTTTCAAATAAATGACTACTTCAACTAAAAATAAATCTTTTCATATATAAATAATTAATTTCGTAAAGTTGATTCAACCTTTATTTAAAATTTTTGAAATTTTATTAGGTATAATTTCAGTGATTTTTCTAAAAAAAGTAATTTTTCTTGAATAGTTAAGTGTAGTATTTTACCGAATTGAACATTTTGGTCAAAATAAATGAATTTTTTAGTAATGAATGGTTAAATAAAACATTATTTCTAAGTGACCTTATATTTTCAATGAACTTTGTAAAATGAATCAATAATATTTATAATTTTGAAAAAAATAAACAGATGACTTAAATTATAAAAAACTCATGTCATATCTCCTTATAAATTCCACCCATATCATCCTCTTATCGTCCTTCCATAGAAAATTTTCAGCTTACTTAATATTTTTCAAAATTAATCTCCCAAACATATTCTCAAAATCCTATTCTAGATAGTCTCATCAAAATACGAAACACAAGTTCCCTATGGAGGTTCTCAAGGATATGACATTTACGAGGTAAAATCCCATTTCTTTCTCTTTTAATATTGTTTAATTTCATATCTTCCCAGAAAATCCCCTATGAAAAATATAATTATAAACTAAATATCATATATATATATTCTAACATAATCATTTTAATTTAATATCCATCTTTGTGTCGTTTCTCTTATTTATTTATTCTATAAATGAAAACATTGCCTTTGACATGTCAACTCACCGCCTTCATGGATGATGAGTTTTGTCTTCTATTATGACTATTATGGATACTAATTTTCCAATTATAGTGGTTAACACATTTTTTAAAATATATATTATTTTATTAATATTTTGGAAATGATATATATTCTAAATATTAAATAATGAAGTAAAACTGCATCATGGTGATCAAATCCCGTGAAAATAAAATAACTGTTTATCATTTACATTTTATAAAATTAAAAATAATTGTATCATAAAACAAAAGTTTATATTGTAACATTTAAAATCATGATGTTTCAAAAAATTCATTTAATTCTAAATCAGGTTTCATGCTTCCAATTAAAAATAAGTCCCATAATTAAAAAAAGTGGAACCGATCAATAAATTATAAAAAAAATCCTCACGGAATGAAACAATTAATCCTTATAATACACATTTATCAAAATTAATTTACATGATGAAATTATAAAAAATAAAAAATGAATTGAATACTTTAGGAATTAATTAATTAATGGATCTACATTTATTATCATGGATGTTAACTTCAAGTTAAGAACACATTCATTCATTAGGTAAGGGAACTCTCTAAACCTATAAATTCTCATTAGGTTACACATTATCTTTCTTTAAAAAAATTATTTATTTATTATTATTATTTTTATATTCTAAATTTAGTATATCTATTCCAATCCAATGTATTCAAATCAATCCATCATTCTTCGATAGATAAATTGACATTTTAAAAGATTCCCCTTTTAATTTCTCATGACAAGCAATCTTGATTAATGTGAGATTCCATATTTATTACCCTCTTCTACTACCCTCCTTAATATATTTTAATCCACCATAATTATTAAAATTAACTCATTTAATCATGAAAATTTATCTTAGCACATTTATTGACTTATACAAAAAAATTTGTATTCCCCTCTTTAACGCCTCTTAATATTTTCCCATAAAACAAACTAAATTAGATCATTAATAATGATTTATAAACACAATTTTAAATGTTGCCACAATATACTGACATAATTTATCATGATATTTTCCTATTTACCCATATTATATTCATTTTATAATTTAGTTTATTTATTTATGGGTCACCATTATGATACAGCCACAAGTTATACCTTATGACATGATAACGATACCTATTTCATTCCATAGAAAACCCCTATATTTATTTATAATGTTTTATTATTCATTTAAAACACATATAAATCAACAAATGATCATGGATGTGCCTATATAACACTCTAATTCATTGGGTAATATATATTTTAATGAGACATCATGTATGGATTATGGAGAAAACCAAATCCCATATGGGACCTTATCCTGCATGTTTTATAGTCATAGAAGTTAACCTTGAATCATGTTCATATCATGTTTTATATTCCTTAAATATTATTATGATTCCCTTATTACATGATCTAGTGATCTATATGTTTATAATCCATATGTTAATAAATGATCCATATATTTTTATGTATTAATTTTATTCATTATCACCCATATGCTAGGATATTTTTCTTATGTTTATTTCATTATTATCCCTTTTCGATCATCTATTTTGTTTTTATATTTCCATGGTTATCCAATATAGAGGTATAATATGAATGATATTTAGGATCTTATTATGGGAGAATAATATACATTTTTCTTCTTTTAGTTCCATGTTTTCATTTTTATGTTCCAAATAATTCAAATCCACAAAACATTACGATCTATTACTTTTTATTTTTGGATAATTATTATTATAATTATGTAATAATATCTATAAAATGATAGAGTCAATATAGTTGGTATCAGAGATTGGTTGATGTATTTTTTTATACTATTTCAAGAAAACATTATTGTAAACCATATGGATAATTTTATAACCATATATAATCTATATTAACAGTTTGGGAATCACAAGATATAGTATAAATATAATTTATAAGTTTATTGTTCGATGTTCAATGTTGCCTTATAATATTCATATTATCTATATACTAAATCACATTGATTTTACATTCATTTTAATAGATAATGGATTGAAATATGTGAACACATTCCAAAAAATAATGTGATAGAAAATATAGTGAATTAACTAATGAGAATCCAAATATTATTAGAGGGGGTTATCAAAAAAACATGATAAATAAAGGGAAACTGGCTATGGTTATGAATAATAACATGAATTGTTTTCGAATTAACTTTTATTATATCAAATATCATGTTGTTGTAGAATAATTTACACACCAAAGAGATCCTATAATTAGTGTATCATCTGACCCCCTCATCATTATATACTTGATTAACTCTATTTAGATGATATTCAGTGTCCTCTAGTTCTCAAAAGAATGCGAAGTCAAGTATGCGGTCTATCATTTTTGTGGGGAAATGATTAGTGCTCGAAATTGATGAAAATCACAAACTCTAAGGAGTAAATTGATTACATAGATTTGGGAGAATTCAATAATTTTTTTTTAATAAATATATTCCCAAAACTCCATATCATGATATAGAAAGGGAGTTTATTAGATGTAAGATTAAAGATGTTGATTCCATTGGGTTTAATGTGGAAAACACTACAACACTTGCACGATATGCCCCTAAAATTTTCTTGATCACTAATTTTATTTTTAATCCATTCTTAAGTAGATTAATGAAAATTCAAGGAAAATAATTGTTGATACAAGTCATTGAAATCTATAATGGTATTTTCATATCTTCCCTATGGCTGTGATGGATAATAGAGACTCTCAGTGGTCTCAAGTGTTGGAAGATAAAATTTAGAATGTGGAATTTTTCAGGGGGGATCAACAAATAAATTCCACGATGGAATGAAATCCTATAATATCACATTTAAAATTGATTGGAAGAAAAATACTAGGAAATATCTAAAGAGAACCAGAATATTCTTTAAATGTGGATTATTGGGCCATTGAGATAATTATATTCGAAGTGATATGATGAATATAAAAATATGAAAAAGAATAATGGAAGGTTCAGATCAAAACATATCACATTAATCATTGTTTCAACTGTATGCAACATGTAAATTATGGGATCTAATTCACTAAGAAATGGGGTTTCAAGAGGAAATCAAGAAAAACAACCTCCAAGGAAATGATGAATTGTGTCTTTTATCACTAATACTAACGTGGATATCAAATGTGATGATTTGACTGGTACAATGTTTATTCATTCAAAAATAGAAAACATACAATTTGATTATGGGTCTACTCAGTATTACATAGCTTTCTAGTTTAGTAGAACTATACAAACAACACCTCAAAATATAAAGGGTGAGTAATCTTTGAGAAATGCATAATTTTGAAATTATTGCATAAAATTTTTATGACTCCTCTCATGTTAATGATTGTGGGATGAACCACCCTATTAAAATTTTATTACATTATTTATTAGATTTTGATGTTATATTTGGATTGTACTAGACATGATTATACATATCGAACATCAACTATCAAAAATTGAGGACCAATCATCCCATCCCGAGGCATCCTACCATTCTATAAAAGTGTAAGGATATGGATGAATATCATTCTGATTCAACATCTCAATTGAGGATATTATTTCCTTATGATAAAGCATATCAGACACAAATGATTTGGGAAAAGGATAGGATAATTCTTGAATATGTGGTCATTTTCATAGACTAAACTGATGTGTTCATTGATGAATTGTTTGGTCTTATTCATAATTTAGAGGCGGGGTTCTCATCCAAACTTACTCCAATATATATTCCTATATCAAAGACTAGTGTGTAATATACAACAATGAGTTATAAAAATTAAAGATGTATTAACATGAAAAAATTGACATGGTTTTCATGTGCATGAGTTCCTCACAATGGGGTGTAATAGTCCACTTCATCAAAAATAAGGATCAATAAATGTGCCACTACATTGATTATAGTGAGATCCATAAAATCATGAAAATGAACAGGTATCACCTACCTAGGATAGATGACTTATTCCATGAACTTTTCAGGTATAAATATTTCTCTATGGTGGAAATTTCTTCATGATATCACCAATTAAAGTTGAAGAAGGAATTTATTACCATGAAAAACTTTCTATTGAGGTATGTACACTATGAGTTTATAGTGTTTCTATTTTGAATCAATAATTATCCTGTAAAATTAATTGAATTAATAAATACTGTCTTTTGGGATTAACTCGAAAAATGTGAGGTAGTCATTATAGATGATATTATTTAAATAATCCTAGAGTAAGGAGGAACATGGGGGTTATTTGGGTACTATTATAGTAACTTTTAGATGGGAGAAAAATTATGGAAAGTATAGTAAATGTGAGTTCTAAATGGATAATTTTCATTCACTATGAATGTTGTCACCAGAAAGGAAATATCTGGGGACACTTACAATAAAATAAAATCTAAGAGCGTCCATGTATGATATATATAACAGATATCTATAGTTTATTTGGTATATCTGGGTATAAATTATGATTTTTTATAAAGCATTCATGATCTTAAAACCAACTATCCAAGATGGCTCTAAAGAGTGTATTGTTTTTCTAAACCATTGAATGTGTAGTCAACTTTAAAGAGTTGAAAAAGATCCTTATCACTACCCATATACTTACACTAATATCAATTGGGGAAATCATTGTGGTATTCAATGACACTTCAAAATGGGCATAGGTTGTGTAATAATTAAAAATTATAAATTGATAGACTATTCCAAAAGGAACTCAAATAATAATGGGAATAACTATCCCCCACATGATATGGAGTTGGCAGTTGGGTCATTCACATTGAATATATTGTGGAATTATCTCTATAGAATGAATTGTGAGATGTAAGTTGATCATAATATCCTATTATATAAATTCCAAAAATAAGAAGCTTTATTTGTACCAACAATGATGGTTAGAGATCATCAAGGATTTGAATACTCAAACCACAACCACCATCATAATGAAATTATAGTGTATTATGGTCTATGTATGATGGATCCTAAAACGTTATCAATTATTACAATTTAAATTTATCTAATCTTCATTGACTTGTAATAGATGCAGATTATAATCCTAATATATTGTATATAATAATTCTTTTTTCATATAATTTATGGATAATACCTTATGGAAAAAATAAATCATTCTCAATGAAATTATGTGGAAATTCAGTAGAAGGTGGAAGCTATAATAAAATAGATATCGTCTGAGTTTAAATTTAATGTGTAAGGAGTCTTAATATATGGTTCATGATTATCTTTATAATCTAATACTGACATCATGAATGTGGTTTTCAATGACTAACATATCTCCTCCATATCTATTCACAAAGGCACCACAAAGATGTATCAATATCATTAAGAGAACTGATGGTCAGATAATATGAAGAATGATGTATATAAATATACAATAATTTAACTATTATATTATAAATTCAAGGAGGAAAATGTAATGTATGATTGGATGATGAAACCATTTATCATTCAATCATGGAAATAGAAAAACATAACCATGGATTTTGTTAGTGTACATCTAACGAAATCCAATTAAAATAATTCCATATGGGACATCATGGATCATATTAAAAAAACATATCACATTATCACAATTTGAGAGTACATATCACTTTATCAGGATTCATGGATATACATTATAGATGTTGTGAGGAACCATTGTGAACCATTATCGATTAAATTTGATCAATATAATATATTTTCCTACATGTTATAAAAATTTCTCCAACTTGATCTAAACAATGAGTTAAACATTAGTACATCTTATTATATAAAAATTGATATCCAATATGAGTAGACTATTTAGAAACTAGTATTCATGTTGAGAGAATTTTTTATTGACTTTAAGGTTGTATGAGAGTGGCTTCTTCCTTTGGTTGATTTCTGTTACAATAATCGTTTCAACTCAAGAGTAAAAATGTCTTCATATGAATTAATTTATGGAATGAGATTCATAACACCTTAATGATTGGTTGATTTCAGTGAATGTAAGGTGATGAGACCCGAAATGTTCAAAAAATGTAAGAAAAATTGATAACCATTTAGCATCACATCAAGGAAGCCCAAAGCCGACAGATAACCAATGCCAAAAATCATCGACGAGACCTATATTTTCTTTTGGAGAAATGATATTATACACCATATTTTTATGGAATAGTGTCACAATATTTGGATGAAATGAAATATATCTCCCAGGTAAGTGATCCCATTTACGATTCTTGATTGCATTAGAGTTATGGATTATCAACTAATACTTATACCAACCATTTCAAAAGTGAGCAATGTATTACTTGTATCCTTTTTTGAAATTGTACATACAAAATACCTCAAATGTATTAAATTTATTGGTGGTATAGATGGAAACTAGACTCTTTTATGAAGAGAAGATAGTGATGATCTTTGACCAATGAGATAATTTTCATCAATATATAACAACTCACCTGTAAATGTATTATGGGGGAACCATACATATGAATATGTGCATCTGAACCAGAGGAAGCGATGAATGATAAGAACCCACACATGTTTCCCCATAGAATGTAAACATAAATTTCAATGGTGATATTTCATCAGAGGTAAAAATGTAATGATCCATAATTTCTTTTATGAACATTTTCCATTCTAATAACTATGTCATGTACTATTATGCCCATAAATGAAATATGGAACCTAATAAAAACATCTTTTATATTAGTGAATAATTATTAAATATTTAGAAAATAAACAAATAATAATTTAAAATATTATAGTGTGATGGAAAATAGGAAATAAGGTAATTTCAATATTCAATAATTTCATTACTCATGAACAAAGATTAATTAATAAAGCATACGGTTAATGGTAAAATATAAAATTAAAAGAGGAATATAAAAAAAAATATAAATTTAGGAATCTTATAAATAAAAATATGGTATATTTATATCATATAATATGTATATAAAAGTTTTAAAAAAATATTAATTAAGTATTTTTATTATGGGAAATGTAATTTTTTTACCAATTTATAATTAGTAGTATTATATAAAACAAATTTATTTTCAGAAAACAGATTCATAAATTAATATATTTTTTTATTATGATTATAATTTAAATTTATGTGAAAATATTTAATTTTCAAATGAGTTTTAAAATCTATTATAATATTAAAAACATTTTTTAGAATAAATGATGATTTTAATAAAATATTATGTTTATAATATTTATAAAATTCTTTTCAAAATTTAGAGGAAATTTTTTATATCTAGTCATTAATAAATATAAATGGATAGATTTTTTATTTTAAAAACATATTTATTTTTTAGTGAATAAAAAAATATAAGAAGTTACAGTATTTTACATTTTCTAAAAATACAGGAATATTTCATTCATGAATGATGTAAGAAACCATCAGTGCAAATTCACATGCACTAGTTTCTATAAAAAGGCATAAGAATCAACAATATGGATATTATTAACACACAATAATTAACAAATGAATGAAATAATGAAAGTAATCCCTCTACTCCCTTTATTAATACCACCCACCATCACCTCTTATACTCACACATTATATTCCTTGGAGATTTCTTATATTCTGCCAAATTCTTCTACAATACCTCTTCAACACATCCTAGTATTTCATGTCTGATCAAAATATAATACTCTTGTGTCTTAAAGTGGTTCAAAAGGACATTCCAATCATATGTCAAAATCCTCATTATTTGTCGTTTAATTTCATTTCATTTTTTATTCTCCCCTTTCACCCCCTTTGTGAAATGGAATGGGAACTATATTATTATATATATAATGGAATTTTTTTATTTTAATGAAATATTGATAATCATTTCTCTTATATTCTATTTTTATTTATAAAAATGAGAGAATCAACCATGATTTTTTGATTCACCTCCTTAGGGGACAATGTGTTTTAATTTATTATTATCAACTTCATATAAGGAAATGAAACCATTATAATTGATAAAAAGAATAAAAAATTTATATTATGAATTTTTTTTGTTTGATAACTAATATTCATTGATAATAATTAATAAAAAAAATATAGTTCTTTGTGATCCAAAATAGACAAAATAAACTAAACATTTTTCATTAATAATTTATAATATGAATCATCCTTATACAATAAAAAATGATATATGTTACCATTTAAAATTATTGAGGTGCTAAAATACAATAAAATTCAAGTTATTGAGTTTTTATTATATTTGAAAAAAAATCCAATAATTAAACTCAATGGAACCAGTCATAAAGTCATGAAATGAACGGTCCATAAATGAAAAAATTAAAAATTATAACTCATAAAAATAACAAAAAATGGAATTAATCCAATAATAAAAAATGAATATATGCCTAATTTGTTATTTATTAATTAACTAATGGTTCAAATTTAATTATCTTGGATATTATGTTCTTGTGAAGAAAAAAATCATACACATGGTAAGGGATATCTCCAAACCTCTAAATTAATGTAGGATAATGATTTCTCTTTCATTACCAAATTTATTTTTTAATTAGAATTTTTAAAATTGTTATAAAATATATTTTAATGATCTAAATTTATTTATTCAGTTCAATTAATCCTTATTTTATGTGAAAATATATATTTTATAATGTCCCCTTTTTTAATTCCTCCCGATATGCAAGCCCAATTAAAGAGAATCTCAATATTTCATACCACTTTTCTAGTACATTCAATTCTCTATTTTAATTAAAAATTATTTATAAAATAAATAGTACAATCAGGAAAAATTTCATAGTTAATTTATAAATTTTTAGAAAATATTTATGAATATTTCCACTTAAAAGTCTCTTTAATAATTTTAAATTAACCTTACTAAAGTGGCTCATTTATAATATTTTTTAAACCCTATGTTTTCATTTTCTCGCTCAAAATGAAGATAATATATCATGTTCTATATTTAATTTCATTTATATCTGGTTTTATTTTCCTTCCACATTCATATGTTACATTGATTAAATGATCCCATGTTCTACATTTTATGCTTGAATATTTTAATTCATGTTCTGGGAATTTTTATATCATTATTTTATTTGATCTAACCAATGTGATATCCTTTATTTCAATGTTTATTCTCTTAATTGATTTTTTATCTCACCCACTACATCTTTGTATTCAAAATATTATACTATAATGATATAGGAGATCGAAAGAATTTTGATTCTAATTATGGATAACTAATATAAATTTATTTTATTCTAGTACCAATTATTTAATTTTTTTATATACTTTTCCAGTGATACCAGACATTATGATCCATGGTTTTTCTTTTTTGGATAATTATTCTTATAATGAAGTAATAATATATGTAAAAGTGTAACACCCCAGGTAAATAAAGAATATTACATTTTCATATTTATCCATATTTGTGAATAAAATATTAATATCACTTTAAAGGGGACGCTATGCTCGATGGCGTACCCAACACGCAACAACGAGTTTCTTGAGAATCTTACATTGCACTCTAATAATAAAATAATTTTATTTTAAATGGTAGTTAACATGTAGCCGTTTTATTGGCGGGAATGGATATAAATAACTAAAATATGATTATATATGTTTTAAAATGTTTTTACATTTATCCAATAAAAGATAAAGGCTTAAAATACGGAAAGAATTCAATTTGAGGAGTATATGCCCTAGTTTTCACTAAAGGTTCACTTATCGCCTTTTGATGGAGAACCATCATTAAATATAGTTTTGTTCACTCTTACACATCCTTTTGGAGAAAATAAAACACTTCTTAGGAATTTGGACATCAAAATTTACTTTGTGTAAATTTTTGGTATCTTTCTGATAAAGTTCTTTTTTTAATGAATACTGTAAAATGTTGTATTTTAATTCAAAACCTATTTTTAATCTAATTTATTTATATGATTAGATTATTTTTTGAATTGGTTTTAAAGGGAAATTAGAATATACTTTTACCATTAAATCCAATAGTGGTCGTTGGAATTAATTTCACTTTGAAATCAGACTTAAACTGGTGTCAATCTTTTGATACTTATTGTTTCATAAAAACACGCTATTTGCTCTGACAGGGGGAATTAATTATTAAATTAATTAATGTGACTAATATGTTTTGAATTTTTTAAAATAGACTTAATTTTTTTATTCGGAATATCAAATATCGCTTAGGGTGATTTTTTGAGATTTTTCTGAAAAACTTCAATTTTTGATGAATAGTGAAACCACTAAGTGGTACTTATAAAAACTGATTTTTCCGTTTAAATGAAAATTTTCCATATTTGTGTTTTGAATTTCAAAAATCCAACATTCATGGTTGTCATTAAGAAGTAAAATTTGGTTCAATGGGATAAAAATAATTTTTTGGTGAATAGAAACTTATTAAGTTTTTAATCGCGATTAGAGGTAATTAGTGTAGGTTAAGGTAAAAATAATGTTTTAATAATATTAAATGAACTTGAAACATGTCCTAAAATCATTGGATGTGTCATGGCCGACCAAGAAAACCCATAGGTCAACTTGGGGACCCCATGGAGCCACTTTGGTTGGGAAATGACATAAATAACTTTTTATTTAATGTTAAAGCAAAAATGACACACACATGAGATGTTTTACTAAAACAATTTTTACATGTGGTTATACAAGTCTGATTTTATACTATAAATAGTAATTGTAAAGATAAAATGATATCATAAATCATAGTATTTTTATTTATAATTTTTAGACATTAAATAAATTAAATTATTTATGACATCATAATGATGCAGCGATAACCTCATTATTTAACGATTTAAATAAAATGGAAAGATAATGTAATATCTAAGACCTAAACATGTAAAAAACCTATTGTATGAGTGGATTTATAACCCTTATCACCTTAGGCTCTAAATAAATCAATGTGGGACCTTTAAAATCCGAAACTCTTTTGAAAATAAAGTAACATTTTGTAACATTACAAGAGTGCCCCTCCTCTCCTCTTATAAAAGGCCCCCACCTCTACCTCCTTACCCACACTCCCAAAGGCTTTGGCTCGGCCAAACTCTTCCCATTTTGGCTCTCCACATACCTCTATTACTCCTTTAAGCCTCACTTTGGGAATAAGTCTTCCCATGGAAGCCTTTGAGCTCAAACCAAAGGGAGTTACCCGATTTTAAGGTAATGTCTTCACTTGAGTCCTTTTGTTTTATTTTGCCTTTCCAACCCCCTAAACTCTTTTTATATATTTATTTTTTAACAACTCCAGTATCTTAAATATACTAGTATGTTTTTATAAGAATTATTAGAGCTAAACTTACACACACCTACATCTAATGGTTAAAGAACATACTGTTTCAGTGGATGGTGAATTTCTGCCTCACGAAACGATGATTGTTCAACACTCATATAACACCTTAAAAGGAGTCCATTAAGATGTCACTATATTTATATATGATATGTTTATGTTTTACTTAAGCTTATGTATTTTTCATTTGTGGAATACCTTTATGGTTTCCATTATGGGTAAACGCGATATCTTCATTTATGGAAGTGCGGACTCCCGCCCCCTCAAAGTGATGTGATTCGTTAATGCCATATGTGGGACGTATAAAGGATGGATTTAAAGTTATTATATATGATGATATACTGGAATTATAATATACCTCTATATCATTATTATTTATTTCCATTAATGTATGAGATAGAAATGAAAGTAGCATTCATGCGTACATACGACTTACCGTCTCCAAGAACGGTGCATTTCATTTCTTATCCCCAAATGTAATGTACTATTAAAAGTACATTTATATAATGGATATATATAATGAATGATATATATAAATGATGAATATAATTCTAGAATTAAAATATACATACCTCTCATTTAGTTTTAATTCCATTAATATGACAAAGAAATGAAAGTAGCGTTCATGCGTACGTACGGCTTACCGTCTCCATGAACGGTGAATTTCATTTCTTACATCTAAATGATTATGTAATATTGTAAATACATGTATATGATGGATATATATTATATATATGATATGAAAATCAGGAATTTCATTCTGGATATAAAGAACCTTTGACCACACGAACAACATGTAATTATAAGAAGTCCACTTTCGACTTAAGAACCAAATATCGACAAAACAAACATTATTAACTTAAATGGTTACATAATGTTTATAACATGGAAATAAGTGATATAAAAGGAATAATTATCTTTAAAAAGGTTCTTAATCAAGTAAAAATTAACTCAAGTTTATTATTCAGGACGTTAAAGAACGATTGAGTCAAGTCGGGCCCGAGGTAAGGGACTTCGTCTCAATCTCCTTTCATTGAGGCATATTTCCTTTTATACACAACTATCTTTTATACGGTGTATAAACCCCTTATACTTTTAATTTTATAAAAAATGAATCTTTTTCTATGAAGCGTTTTACTAAACGACAAAAAGGAATGTTTTTTTTAACGTACGCGGTGACAACGACCTTTTCCGCCGCTGCGAGTATTATTTGGTCTTTAGCTTCCTCAACAAGCGTAATGTTTTTAAAATAAAATAAATAACATATACTCTTTTATGTATTTTGGTTTTGAAAATGGTTTTGATAAAGGATTCTATTATTTCAATATATTTAAATGATATGTTGTGATTGAAATGTGGAAATGTTATCATTCCTTTATATTGGTTTTATGTTTTATGATTTTATATTGGTACATGGACATTTGACGGGTGACTACGTGATAAACCATATGACGGGTGGTGCCGTGAATACTAGGACGGGTGGTTACGTTATAACCTCCAATGCATTGGGTATGGAAGTCGGCCGTATGGCTATTCCATTAAGTACGTATGGAAATTGGCCATATGGATATTCCATTAAGTGATATGTGTGGAAGTTGACCGTATGGTTATTACACTTAAGTATGTTTATGTCCCAAGTAACCTTTATATAAGTTATTTGTTCTTTATATGGGTTTTATGTTAATACTTTGGTTACAAAAAGGTAAGTAATGATACTTTATTCAGTGATGAGTTTTTACTACTTCATGAAGGTGAATGTATTACTTTGATAGAGTATACATGGTTTACTTGATGTTTGAAAAACTAACAGTTTTCATTATTTGTGTATCCCTTACTGAGCTTTTTATGCTCACCCCAAGTTTTTTTGAAAAGTTTTTCACAGGACTTAATGTGGAATAATGTCAAGGATGGGATCAAGGGAATCTCATGCTATATAAAACATGGAACTAGACATGTTTCTTTTTAAGAGTTTTTTTATTATGGAAACTTAGTAAAAGTGTCTACTTTGTAATCTTTTGAGATGTAATAGTTATTTTCTAATTTTCTAAAACTCTAAACCTGAAAATATCCTCAATGTAAATTATTCATTTAATTCAATATTAAGTAAGGTTTAAGGCCGGGGCCTTATAGTTGGTATCAGAGGTCGGTTTAGATAACTTTAGAGGATAGGGTATTCTTTAAGAATAAGTGGCATTACCATAATGGTTAAGATTTCAGAAAGAGTCCTAGTTTTAGATAAAGTGAATGAGTAAGTATATCTTAGTGTTTATTTTCCTCATTAGTACACGATGGTTATGTTGATATACACACACTGACCTTTTTGGTTTTAGTAAATGGTAGGATCTAGCAGGCACCAAAGTGACAATGGGTTTGATGGAAACTGTGGTGGTTCACTGATTAAGAGACTAGATGAAATGGGGGATTCAATGAGGAATCTCATGGTTGTTCTAAACCAACTATCATGGAGTCCTAATAAACCACTTCAATCTTGGTGAGTTCACTAATGCATCATTTACGAGATGACCAATCGATGTGGAAGTTCAGGTAATAATTATTAAGGTAACCATTAGGGTCTATATGATCCTTACTTTTGAGGTAATTATGGGTTATTATATGATATGAGGGAAAATGAAAGGCATGAGATAAACTTGAGGTTAAAATATGTTATGTTTATTTTTGACGATTTTATCTCGTTTTGGGAAATGTTTCGAGAATTATATAGTTTTGGAAAACAGACAACATGCAGACCGTGTGACAACCCGTCGCGTCGGACAAATCTACGGGAATTGAACCCACAACCAAAGTGCAACTGGTATTTATCCCCTACCACTCGACTACGTGAAGTCCCTGGTTAGTTTGACTGATTATTTTTAGTTATATGATTTTATTAATTAAGAATAAGTTGATTTTGGGTTATTTATGAAAATGATTAACCTATCATGGAGGATATGTGATTAGGTTAATTACTTTTCAATACGAGACTTTAGGAGCAACTGATGTTGTTTGGAGATAAATGTTACGACTTAACTTGGAAGACTATGTGACTAAATCCTTCAAATATTTGGCATTCAATCTTAGTTTGGTTAACTTTTAATAATTTTATGGACAAATTGTTTATCGGATGGTCCTCGTTGAACTTTGGGTTTTGTTGGACAAATTTTGAAGATTAAGCATAGACTTTATTTTTAATGGGTTATCCTTTTCTGGATTATCTGACCTTGTACTAACCTTTTTGGTTTTGGTTTTGGTTAAAGCCTAAAGACATGGGATTTATATAGTTCTCTTTGGTGGATTAGGTGATTCTCTAGAAGTTGATTATAGTACTCTTAATGCGAACAAGTCTCCCTAAATACTCATCTTTTGGAAAAAAATATGAGTTTGATTAAGGAATCTAGTAAAAGTTGAAAGTCAACATGATAAGTGATTATGTTTCCTTATGAATAAATTCCTCAATAAAAATTAACATAAAACAAAAATGTTGTCTATTAACTTTTCCTACTTGGGAATCGAATACCGTTTAACCCATCACAAGTTTGTGATTTTCTTGTGGTTAACTTTATCCTAAACATGTTTTCTATCAATCTCCATCAGTACATGAACCTTTGTTTTTTTCTTATATGTCCATATTTTCATACTTGGAATCCTAGTATGGGTTAACTCGGGTGACTTTTGTACTTATCTTTCTTTATTTTAAAGTGATTGTTTTACCGAATCTTGTTCCGATGTGGGACTTTCAAGGATGTTTCCAAGCCCAATTTTAAAATTGCGAGGACGTAGTTCCAAAAAGGGGGGAATGATGTAACACCCCAGGTAAATAAAGAATATTAAATTTTCATATTTATCTATATTTGTGAATAAAATATTAATATGACTTTAAAGGGGATGCTATGCTCGATGGCGTACCCAACACGCAATAACGAGTTTCTTGGGAATCTTACGTTGCACTCTAAAAATAAAATAATTTTATTTTAAATGGTAGTTAACATGTTGCCGTTGTATTGGCGGGAATGGATAGAAATAACTAAAATATGATTATATATGTTTTTAAATGTTTTTACATTTATCCAATAAAAGATAAAGGCTTAAAATACGGAAAGAATTCAATTTGAGACGTATATGCCCAAGTTTTCACTAAAGGTTCACTTATCGCCTTTTGATGGAGAACCGTCATTAAATATAGTTTTGTTCACTCTTATACATCCTTTTGGACCAAATAAAACTCTTCTTAAGAATTGGGACATCAAAATTTACTTTGTGTAAATTTTTGGTATCTTTCAGATAAAGTTCATTTTTTAATGAATAGTGTAAAATGTTGTATTTTAATTCAAAACCTCTTTTTAATATAATTTATTTATATGATTAGATTATATTTTGAATTGGTTTTAAAGTGAAATTATAATATATTTTTACCATTAAATCCAATAGTGGTCGTTGGAATTAATTTCACTTTGAAATCAGACTTAAACTGGTGTCAATCTTTTGATACTTATTGTTTCATAAAAACACGCTATTTGATCTGACAGCGGGAATTAATTATTAAATTAATTAATGTGACTTATATGTTTTTAATTTTGTAAAATAGGCTTTATTTTTGAATTCGTAATATCAAATATAGCTTAGGGTGAATTTTTGCGGTTTTTCTGAAAAAATTTAGTTTTTGATGAATAGTGAAACCACTAAGTGGTACTTATAAAAACTGAATTTTCCGTTCAAATGAAATTTTTACATCTTTGTGTTTTGAATTTCAAAAATCCGACATTCATGTTTGTTATTAAGAAGTAAAATGTGGTTCAATGGGATAAAAATAATTTTTTTGGTGAATAGTAACTTATTAAGTTTTTAATCGAGATTAGATGTAATTAGTGTTGGTTAAGGTAAAAATAATGTTTTAATAATATTAAATGAACCTGACACATGTCCTAACCTCATTGGATGTGTCATGGCCGACCAAGACAACCCATGGGTCAACTTGGGGACCCCATGGAGCCACTTTGGTTGGGAAATGACATAAATAACTTTTTATTTAATGTTAAAGTAAAAATGACACACACATGAGATGATTTAGTAAAACAATTTTTACATGGGGTTATACAAGTCCGATATTTGACTATAAATAGTCATTGGAAATATAAAAAGATATCCTACTTCATAGTAGTTTTTTATAATTTTTAGACATTAAATAAATTAAATTATTTATGACATCATAATGATGCAGCGATGACCTCATTATTTAACAATTTAAATAAAATGGAAAGATAATGTAATATCTAAGACCTACACATGTTAAAAACCTATTGGATTAGTGGATTTCGAACCCTTATCACCTTATCCTCAAAATAAATCAATCTGGGACCTTTAAAATTCGAAACTCTTTTGAACATAAAGTAACATTTTGTAACATTACAAGAGTGCCCCTCCTCTCCTCTTATAAAAGGCCCCCACCTCTACCTCCTTACCCACACACCCAAAGCATTTGGCTCGGAAAAACTCTGCCCATTTTGGCTCTCCACATCCCTCTATTACCCCTTGAAGCCTCACTTTGGGCAGAAGTCTTCCCAAGGTAGCCTTTGAGCTCAAACCAAAGGGAGTTACCCGATTTTAAGGTAATGTCTTCACTTGAGTCCATTTGTTTTATTTTGCCTCTCCAACCCCATAAACTCTTTTTATTAATTTATTTTGTAACAACTCCAGTATATTCAATATACTTGGATTTTGTTATAATAAGGATTCAAGCTACACATACACACACCTACATCTAATGGTTAAAGAACATACTGTTTCCGTGGATGGCGAATTTCTGCCTCACGAAACGATGATTGTTCAACACACATATAACACCTTAAAAGGAGGCCATTAAGATGTCACTATATTTATATATAATATGTTTATGTTTTACTTAATCTTATGTATTTTTAATTTATGGAATACCTTTATGGTTTCCATTATGGTTAAACGCGATATCTTCATTTAAGGAAGTGCGGACTGCCGCCCCCTCAAAGTGATGTGATTCATTAATGCCATATGTGGGACGTATAATGGATGGATTTAAAGTTATTATATATGATTTTATACATGAATTATAATATACCTCTATATCATTATTATTTCTTTCCATTAATGAATGAGATAGAAATGAAAGTAGCGTTCATGCGTACGTACGGCTTACCATCTCCATGAACGGTGCATTTCATTTCTTATCCCCAAATGTAATGTACTATTAAAAGTAAATTTATATAATGGATATATATATTGAATGATATATCTAAATGATGAATATAATTCAGGAATTAAAATATACATACCTCTCATTTAGTTTTAATTCCATTAATATGACAAAGAATTGAAAGTAGCGTTCATGCGTACGTACGGCTTACCGTCTCCATGAATGGTGCATTTCATTTCTTACCTCTAAATGATTATGTAATATTATAAATACATGTATATGCTAGATATATATGATATATATGATATCCAAATCAGGAATGTCATTCTGTATATAAAGAACCTTTGACCACACGAACAACATGTAATTGTAAGAAGTCCACTTTCGACTTAAGAACCAAATATCAACAAAACAAACATTATTAACTTAAATGGTTATATAATGTTTATAACATGGAAATAAGTGATATAAAAGGAATAATGAACTTTAAAAAGGTTCTTAATCAAGTAGAAATTAACTCAAGTTTATTATTCAGGACATTAAAGAATGATCGAGTCAAGTCGGACCCGAGGTAAGGGACTTCGTCTCAATCTTCTTTCATTGAGGCATATTTAGTTTTATACACAACTATCTTTTATAGAGTGTATAAACCCCTTTGAATTTTACTTTTATACAAAATGAATCTTTTTCTACGAATAGTTTTACTAAACTACAAAAATGAATGTTTTTTTAACGTACGCGGTGACAACGACCTTTTCCGCCACCGCGAGTATTATTTGGTCTTTGGCTTCCTCAACAAGCCGTAATGTTTTTAAAATAAAATAAATACCATATACTATTTTATGTATTTTGGTATTGAAAATGGTTTTGATAAAGGATTATATTATGTCAATATATTTAAATCATATATTGTGATTGAAATGTGGAAATTTTATCATTCCTTTATATTGGTTTTATGGTTTATGATATTATATTGGTACTTGGACATTTGACGGTTGGTTACGTGATAAACCATATGACGGGTGGTGCCGTGAATACCAGGACGGGTGGTTGCGTTATAACCTCCAATGCATTGGGTATGGAAGTCGGCCGTATGGATATTCCATTAAGTATGTATGGAAATTGGCCGTATGGCTATTCCATTAAGTGATATGTGTGGAAGTCGACCGTATGGTTATTCCACTTAAGTATGTTTATGTCCCAAGTTACCTTTATATAGGTTATGTGTTCTTTATATGGGTTTTATGGTAATCCTTTGGTTACAAAAAGGTAAGTAATGATACTTTATTCAGTGAAGTGTTTTTACTACTTCATGAAGGTGAAGGCATTTCTTTGATAGAGTATACATGGTTTACTTGATGTTTGAAAAACTAACAGTTTTCATTCTTTGTGTATCCCTTACTGATCTTTTTATTCTCACCCCAAGTTTTTTTGAAATGTTTTTCACCGGAATTAATGTGGAATAAGGTCATGGATGGGATCAAGGGAATGTCATGCTATATAAAACATGGTACTAGACATGTTTCTTTTTAAGAGTTTTTTTTATTATGGAAACTTAGTAGAAGTGTCTACTTTGTAATATTTTGAGATGTAATAGTTATGTTCTAATTCTCTAAAACTCTAAACCTGAAAAGATCCTCAATGTGAATTATTCATTTAATTCAATATTAAGTAAGGTTTAAAGCCGGGGCCTTATAAAAAGTCTAGGCTTGATATAAATTTTATATTATATTATAATTTTTTGAGTATAAATCTGTCTTACATATCATATATAAACATAAAATCCCTCATTTTATCCATTGGTGTGAGGTGGTTATGGAATACAAATTACAATGGCTCCCATGGTTGTAGTCCACCATACACATGATCGGCAGTTTTATTTCCCATTTCATTAAGGAAATGGATATTATTTTATTCTAATAACATTAAAAATATTACTATGTTTTATATAATTTTCTCAATATATAAGAATATGTTAATTGTATTTAATGGACTTAAAATAATAAATAAAATGAAAATGAATATTTATGGATGATTAAACTTCATTGGGAATTTATTTAGGTAATGACCTAAATCATCCATAGGAGTGTTTCATAGTCACATAAAAGACTCTATGTGATGGATAGAGAAGTAAGGAATTGGTTTTTAGTGTACATTTCTAAAAAAATGTATTTTTTAGTGTAAAGATAATCGGAGTTCGGTTTCCTTTATTTAGGTGGGGTAAATGACAAATTTGGAAATTTTTTAAAGACCATGTTATTATACTGTTTTAAATATTAATAAATGATCTAGAATATCTGATTATATAAATTATATGATATTAGTTCTAGATATGGGAAGAAATTTATTTTGAATAATTTTTATGTCATTTTTACCCTTATATTTTTGTTTAGCCCTAGGTAGTCCTCTTTTATCCTTAACTGGTGCAATTATTTTTTTATTTTTTATTATATACTATGAGGGAAAATTATCTTCTAATTATTATATTATATTAATTATACTAACTAAAATTATTTAATCTATGTTTACATATTCAATTCATATAAATCACACATCTTAATTGCAAATTAATACCATAATCATGACAATAAAGTGGCTTTCCAAAGGGAAAATTTAGAAAAGTATAAAATGTTTTAAATTCAATATTCTATATTAAATTTATTATATATACTTATATATGATTAATTATAAAATTATATAACTAATTTTACTTTTATAGTATATTGATATTATATATAAAATTTTGAATGTTTTAAAAAATTGTAGTTTTCGTTAAAAAAAATTATATTTTACTACAAATTAAAAATATTAAATTTCCAGAAAAATAAAAAATAAATTGAACCTGACATAAATTTTAATTTTTTATTAGAAAAATTTACATTTTCAAAATATGTTTTATTAAATTAAAAAAATCATTATTTGGTTACATAAATATGTAATTAGTTTCGTGAGAAAAATATATTTTTAATTCATACACACAGTTAACAAAAAATAAATACATATTTATAAATTTATATTGTTTTAATAAAACCATTTTAATGAAATTTAATAATTTAGTTTTTCATATTCATATTTAATTTATTTTATGTTAGGTTAAAAAATTCATAATTAAATATAAATTGTAAAAGTACATTGTGGCCCCCTAAAACTCAGTGTTGTGTGTAACGTATGATATAGAAAATTTATATTTACATGAATTTTTTTTTTCATAAAACATAATTGTGATAAAATAATTACACCATTATCAATAATATACTAATAATTTGTTATTTTACTATAATATCCTATATTCAGCTCAACGTACATCAAATGGGAAAGGAACTTATTGATCATATGTATGGAAGACTAACCCCTCACGGACTGATGTAATTATATTTCATTCACTTCACTCACTAATGGATATAAATATGTTTTAAAAATATTTATATGATAATTTTTAATCACTTAAAAATATTTATATATAATATCATATCTAGCTTCATAGATATATTATTTTTCGAAAAAAACATAACATTGCTTGGGTGTACGTGTGGACTATCGCCTCCACAAAGGAGTGTGATATGATATTCATTTTATATTGAAATTCATGGTAATAATGAAATATTTAACAAATATAAATTATATGAATTAAAAGTAAAATATTAATTAATAGTTTCTTAATATTTAATTATCTTAAATTCCATCAGATGAAAAAATAGAAACAATATTCAGTCATATATACAGCCTACAGTTTCTATGAATGATGTATTTGAACTTATATATATAATATTTCATTATGACCCAAACTAAATGAATAATTGATATGTATTAAATTTATATCATGAAAAAAATTCTGGATATAATTGAAATTTAATAAATTTACCAAGAAAAATTTTAACTGATCCAAGACATACGAAACAAGTTAAGCATCTTTAACTAAGAAAACTAATTTTGGAATATAATTGATAATAAATCTGTGATGAAAGGAAATAAATAAAGCGTGTATGATATTATAAAAATCATTATGTTTATATAATATATATTTATAATAAATATATATCAATAAAATCAATGCTTGGAATATATATGAAGGAATTAAATACATGAGGTATGCGATTTCTATCTCACTTTTATTTCTATATTGAACAAGCCATATTCAAAAAATATTTTATTTATGTGATGAATATAAAGATAAATAATGAAATTTATGTTGGTTATTATAATATAATTATGGATTAAATATATATATATAATGTTATTTATTTGATGTGGATTAATATTCCATGTTTACCAAATATATAGGGGGTTCATGTTAAAATCTCATTCTTTATTGAGATTGTTTATGATTACTGTTTATTTGTTGAAATATTATGATATATATCTAGATAAATAATTTAATTTTATTCCCCTCTTATTATTTAAATAAATTTAATTTTTTACAATCACTTTACTCAATCTACATCTCCAAGACAACAGAAGAATATATTTAAAAAGAAATTTCTATATATTTTGTAAAAAAAATTATTCCATATATATGTTTCCTAAAAAAGTTCCCATGTATGTTCTTTAAATTATCATACTATTAATTAATTTCATATTAATACATATTAAAAATTTCAAAAAATAAATTCAATTGAATCTACTAATAATTTTCTAAATAATTAACATTGTAATGTAAATGAAATCAGTAATTAAACATATGTGACAAGATCATTATTTTCAACCATCATTACTACACAATTATTTTTTTTTGTTTACTAGTTTGTAATAGTAGTTTCACTAAAAAAATTATTTAATTTTTTTTAAAATATTAATATTTCAAATATTTTAT
This sequence comes from Viscum album, assembly GCA_963277665.1. Taxonomy (NCBI): domain Eukaryota; kingdom Viridiplantae; phylum Streptophyta; class Magnoliopsida; order Santalales; family Viscaceae; genus Viscum; species Viscum album. The sequence goes on along the minus strand of OY728161.1, from coordinate 1,834,150,652 downwards.
TTGAAAATGTAATGAATATTATCCACATGAATGTCATAATAATATTTTTATTGAATTTCTTTAAAAACATCCATGAATCTAATTTTTTACTTTTGATATGATCCAATAGAAACATCATTGTTATTTCTATAGATTTTTTATGTTTATGGTGATGACATATTTATAAAATCTATTTAGTTATAGTATATTATTATATGATATATTAACAAGATGTGTAAAAAACATTTTTACTTTTTATGAGTTATGGTATGATGAATATTTTCTGATCTTATACCTCCACAAATTTATGGATTATGTGAATGGTCAGACCAATATATTATTCTAATGTATTGGATAGATATATATACCTCATGAGTTATTTATGTTTTTCATTAACATTATATAATTTTCAAAATTATTTTTATGGACATTTTTTTCATGTCCATTTGTATTGTGTGTACAACGATTTCAGGTTTATAATATTAATGTTACACATAGTTTTCACTTATAATGGTTTATGAAAGGACCTAGACATTACTTTTATAAAATAATTCATGGACTAAGTTTTTATATCCATAAGTTTATATATGTCCTTAAAATCTTGTATGAAAATCAAATCATAATCATGATTATATTTAAACATGTTCTATATGTAATAAACATATGATATTCAAAAAATCTAATAGTTATACTAATGATATACTCTCATTAATCATGTCTTTTTATTCTTTTATTAATCATGTCTTATAAGCTATAAATCTCATTTACTAGACTCATGAATACAATATTCTACATATAGGGTATGTGTTTCAAATTCTATACCCATGTTCTCATACCCTTATGTTTAATTTATTCTTATGTGATCACTAATACCACCCATTTTACCCTTACTAGCCAGTTATGAACATGAATTTTTATATTTCTTTTTCCCATGTATTGCATAATTGTATTACATATAATATTTCAAAAAGAATTATAATTATTATGATCTTATTAGGAGGCGATTTCATTCAATTATGAACCAATAGTTTATGTGACCATATTTTCAAAGATACAAGACAATATGATTCGTTAGTGTATTTCTATGACATATAATGAGTATTCATCTAATTAGATATAATTTATTTGTATGAAAATATTTTTTATGAATAAAAATGAAAAAATAAACTAAATATAAAAATTTGTACCTCACAGGTAAGAACTATGATGTAATTTACTTTAACTTATTTTTGATTTTGATGATAAGGAACAAAATATAAACACTTACCTTAAAGGTTTATCCATTGTTTGGGAAGTATAACCCAATGTTTTGGTGGGATTATTTATCTATTTTACTATATTATAGTACCTATATGTAGTAATATATTAATAAATATAGATTTATTAAGGATAAAATATTAATTAATGGATTCAATGATGATTTCACACACCAATTCACATAGAAAAAACTTTTTAAATAGAAATCAAAGATTCCCATAACCCATTTCATATAATAATGTTTTATATATATATAATTAGTATTAACTATTTTTATCTTTGTGTATATATAACTCACAAGTGTTTCATCATATGCATCAATCAATCACTAATATAAAATGAGTTTTTTGATATTCCAATGTGAAGCTCTAAATATGTCATTTCCATTTAAAATATCATAAAACACTATATAAATCACATTTTGGATTATATATATATGGTGAGATACCATATATTTCAATTTAGGAAATGGATATTATAAATCATATTATACACCTTATTTAGTATTCATATTATACCATATTTAGTAGTCTTAATAAATAACTTTAATGTATCCTTTTCAGAATATCACATTCAATTGGACCACCAGTCATATAACCAGAGAAAATTAAAATTATCTACATTTTTTAATGAACATAACATTATATAAATATTATATTCATATTTTTTTTAGACAAGATTTCATGTATAAAAACACATGGCTTAGCTCAGACACCACTACTGTGAATCCTATATATTTTTAATACATAATCAATTCAAGGGATTAGTTTAAACTCACAACCCTCGATAAACCATTCTATAATTCTAAAACCATTTTTATATAAAATGCAGAACATATAACTTTACCCAAAGGAAATAGTTGATGTTTCCATGTATATATTTTTGGGGATGATCGGGAGAAAAAAATAAAATAAACTCTTTCAAAAAAGATATATCCATAATCAAAATGAGATCACCTAAATTTTTTAGATCAGATCCTCCTTCATGAAATTATTTTCAAATTTTTCTATTTTATACAAAAATAAAAATTATAACAAGAATAAATAGGGGGATTATCTGGTTTAAGAATGAATAAGGAATTCCCACTATAATTGTCACCATAAATCCACCATCAAATAAACATTGGGGTTTCTCCCTGAACCCAATGAATTTACTCATATGATTCATAAATGTATGTATTAATTTCATTTCATAAAAATCATGTAATTATTTATCCATTTTAATATTACACTATCTATCATATAAATTATATATTGAGTATATATTATTATAAGAAAATTTTAATTTAACCTTACGTTAAATGAATCACAGTATATGATCAAAAAATGAAATCTATTGTTTCATTGCTATATAATACTTTATAATACGAATTTAAGGTTGTTAAAATCTATCCTTACTTGTTCCCATATGATATTCCAAACCAATAGAATACAATATAGATTTATTTCATGAATTCCCATCCAAACATAAAATATTGTAGATACATTGTCAATGCATAAAACACATATGAGCAGTAAAATATGTAACCAAGAATCATTATATAAAATATGTTTACACATTGAATTTTATATTTTATAAAATAAATCTGAACATATTAAATATTCTATGATAATACATTTAATAAAATATATTCATTAACCTCTATAGAATAAAATAATAAATTTATTTCATTGTTATTTTAAGAAATAATGGTCCACCTTATGATTAAACATTGGGGAAGGTATTTTGTTTTAGGAATGATAAGATAATTTTCATTATTTTGTAAAATGTGTTACATTTTCTGATAAAAATTAACAAAAAAAATACTAAATATTTTATTATTCAATATTATTTTATATAATTGGTGAAAATTTATTCAATAAATTTTTTTATTGATTTCTATGCCCATGATTAGCCTTTTATTTTATGTATGTCTTATAGAAAGTTTTATATTTGTCAACTAAAATCATCAATAATTATTTTTTATGATATTTAGTAGTATGATGTATATTTCGAAATTCAATTTTTAGTGATTCGCGTCTATATTATCTCAAATTTATAGTGTTAAAAATAGTTTAAAGGAACTTCATACCATGATTTTTTAATTTCTCTAATAATATAAATTATAATGACAAATCTATGATGAACCAAATCACTATACTTTTCATGATCACCCATTACTAATAAATAAATGTCAAATGTTCTATAATTAATTGTAAACAATTGATGGACCTCATGACAGAAATGACAATATGTTGATTCATTTACATTAGGATGATTCGTTTGTGTTGATAAAAGAATTCATCAATATCTTGGTTGGTTTTGATTTAATTTTATCTCTTAGGATATTTCTTCTCTATGAACATTCTAGAATATATATAAAAGTGTGGATATAATGGGGGTTGATCTAACTTTTTCATAAATAATCCATGGGTATAATGATGAAATTAAAATTAGGAATTTGAATTAATTTCATTTTTAATATATGAATGTAAAATAAATGTACACATTAATAAAATGATTTAGATTAAATAATTATGCTCATCATTATGTTGGTGATTCTTTAACCATTTTGATTATAATTATTCTCGAAGAAATTTAAAATAGGAGAGTTGATATTTTGATTTCATTTATATGATGTAATATTTTATTATATTTGTTAATAAAAAATATGTGATTAGAAATTACATTTTTACTTTTGAATTATTTTCTTTTACAGATGCAATTGTATTGATATCTATACTTGTTGATAATTATCTCATTACATATGATTTGAATTCATGGTTTACATAAAATTAAACTTGAAGGAAATTATTCTCTTACATAAGGAAAAGTAACGATTTAAGTTTGGGGTAATTATTTGTGGCTCCATACATGATAAAAACATCAAATTGAAACAACAATTTAATAAAATATTCACTATTATTGAATTAAATGTTATTAAATTCAATAATAGAATGATAATATTAGAAATGGGAGGTGAATCATTTTTTTAGTTTAATGTTGAATTTTATGTTCTCTAAATGATATATATTTAGTTCTTAAAAAATAAATAAATTTTTAAAATTTACTTTTGTAATTATTAAATCCTCTTAAAATGAAAATAGTTTTTCTTTATTTGTTTTAATTTCCTTTTGTTTCTTCAAAATAAATTTTTATCTTCTTAAAATAAAAATATATTTTAACAAATCATAAATAGGAATCTTGTCCTTAATTAATTACATGTGCGGTTTTTTAATGGTCATAGTCTTGTGAATAATTTTTTTATAGCCTATAGAAATGATTATATTAACATAGGTTATTTTTAATTTATATAAATATATATATACTTTTTCATAATTGATATTTATATGTTAATATGAATATTCTGCATCAGTACTAGTTCATCTATAGTAATTAATCCAAATTATAATGGCATATGGATGATTCCTAACTAACCACATAGTTGAAAATTCCTTATCCCAAGAATAGTTTAAATATCAATCATAAACATTCCCTGATTATGAGTAAATATTTCAACAAAAAAAATCATGAGTTATGTAAAATAGTATTTTCTTACGAAATAATTAAAAAAATATCTTCCCAGGTTAAAGTATGAATGGGATAGTCAAATTAAAATCAGAGATATAAACATATATGGTGATTAACAGGTCTCAATCCTGAATACTAGGCATGTAGACCCACATATACCAAGTGAGATGGACTACGAAAAATTGTCAACATTATATAATATATATAGATAAATGAAACCATATCTGGTTACTTCCAAATCAGTACCGTGAGGACATCAACCACAAGACCTGATGCACATTCTTAATTAGTATAATTAGTCAACTACTGTAATGGTATAAAAACATACACTTTGTGGTATCTTTTTCAACATGTAATCATAAGACATATGAAATGTAATCCACAAAGATTACAATATTTTTTATTAACTTAGTAGACCTCCAATTATATCAATAAAATAATAAAAATAAAATAGAAATGAAAATGATCTGTAACCAATGATAAATAATCAAAAAAATTATATAAAATAAAATATTAAATAAATATATAAATATTCCACAACATAAAGGGTAAACATCCATAAATATGACATCATCACCAAAATCAATATATTGGGAGGGAAATATACCTATTTGGATTAGATAAGACACATATTCTGTCAAAATGAATAAAACAAGTTGAGATATTTATAAAAATACTCCATGATATCTATAATAACTCACCACATCCGAACATAGTAATCAACAACAAAATGAATATTAACTAATTTTATATTATATCATGGGAAAAAATATAATAAATAAATACATCCAATATAAAAAAATGTGTTTGTATTGATGATCTTTTCTAAAAGAGGCACTGTAGTATTTTAAAAATGAGTCTAGCTATTTATATCTATAATTTTTTTTATAAATTATAGTTTGATTACTATTTTTAAAATATATTTTATGAATTTAACGCATAATAAATTGTAAGTATCATATATTTTTATTGGTATGATGAGATCCTACCAGAAAAGAGGACCCCATTATTATAAAAAAAATCACGTAAAACCTACCAAAAAGAATGGAAATCATATTTATGACTAAAAAATTTGGAATTAAATACAAAAGAATATGATTAGAATAAGTGAGGTTCCTCTAATAATCACCATTTTGGAATGAATATAAACCCAAAAATTTCCCTCTTTAAAACATGAATGACGATGTAGTCAACGGATGAGATAAACTCGCAACAATATATCCATCTATTAAAATGTCTCCAATGAATAAGAAGATATGCAGTTCTAATATAATGGAAACCATTGGAAGAATCACATTAAATACATAAATAGTTCCAACCACTCTGGAACATCCACCATTGAGAAACTATCATCTTCATATATTTTGATTGTAGAATATTTGATGGTATTCAATTTATCAAGATCCTGAGAGCCTAATAAAGCTTTGGAAAAGAAAATAACAACTTCTATTTGGGGATACAACATTAGTTTTCATTGATTGGTAATCGAGAGTCTATTTTGAAGAAAAATATCCATTATGGGTTAAACAAACTCATTATCAATAAGAGATCTTGGTTTGCAGATCACCGCCATGGTTAAATAGAAATTCACAGATTTTCACTCCTAGTTCACCCATCATTCACTCAGGTATCATATAAAATTCTTCTTATAGAACCATAATGACCCCCATTTTAGAAAAAAACACAATCTAGATTTAAAACCCATGTTTTAAACCCCCAAAATCATGTTCATTTTAAGAATATAGTTCTTTAAAAATGAACCTATTTAACATATAATGTGTGGAATCCATAATTTAATAATGAAAAAAATAATAAAATTATGAAGAGATAGTATTTTTAATATACATACTCATAACCATAATATATTCCTTCATTCAAAATAAATCATCAAAATCTATTTTCAAAATATTTATGAAAATTAAAAAATTTAATAATGAATTAAGAAAAACAACTAGATAGATGAAACATATCTTGTGAAAAAATACAGAAAATAACAATAGAATAAATGGTTCCCTCTAAATCAGTTCCTAATACAACACTATGAAATTATCAACATTGAATATATATGGTATATATAGTCCCCTATATATTATAAATGAAAATTAATGACATATCTAACTATTATATCAGAAAATAAAATACAAATTTTAAGATAAAATTCCACAACAACATTAAAATTTGAAGTTTCATCAGTTTCAATATATTTTGGTTATCACTCAATTCTATATTACCACTCCAAATCCTAACAAGGATTATGATCACTATATAAGATAGATTGCTGACACCTACATGATTACAAGAACAAATATAAGGTTTTATATCATCCACTATATCAAAATTTAAATTACATTCAATAATTAGAAAATGTGTACCTAAACAATGATGAAAATTACCCTAAGGACCATCCCATGAGATAGAAATCAATATTCCATCAAGAAAATTCTATGATAAATACATTAAATGAAATTAATCCAAAATTAAAAAATTTAAATCATTCTATATAAGACCAATTAATTACAATATATCTCAAGTATCAAAGATAAAAAAATGTTTACAAGGGGTTACTAATTTCCATAAATACCACCCATTAAAGCCACCTCATTTTATAGTATCTAAAAACTAGTTATAAAAATGAAATTATCAGATTTAATACATTCATATTCATAATTAAAACCAAATAAAACCATTTAAAAATATCTTAAGAGATAAAATTCTGACACAATAACTAGCTTATAATCACTGTTCAAATAAAATCCACAATGGTTTCATAAAAAACTAATAATAATACAAATTATTTTCCAATCACTTCCCAAATATCATAAGTATATCATAAACATATGAAAACCCCACAATAAAGAATAATTCTTTACAAATAAAATATTTTTTGTTATTTTGAAATCAAATTCAAGCATGAAATTTACATTTATATAAATGGGAAAAATATGTTTCAAAACTAAAAAACATGTTCCATTTATTTTAATCCAACAATGGATTTTAAATTAAAATTTAAATAACATTGAAAATAACTATCCTTCAAAAAAAAAATTATTAAAAAATCAACACCTAATTGAACTCCCTTTAATCTATTATTGAAAAGATGGAATCAAAATATAATCCATTTAGAAATGAAAATGATTTTAAATAAAACCCACCGGTGTGGGTAAGAACTAGATATGTTTCGGCACCTTGGTTTAACTGAAAATTTTCTCACTCTGTGATATACTTTTAGAAATCTACCAATAATATATGTTCATGCTCAGCATGGATTAGTAGACCATCTGAACTAACAATGAAACACTAGATCCTTTAATTGTCACCAATAAAATAAAATGATCCCACCAATTTATATATTATAATTGAAATATAATAAAAATATGTTCAAAATAGTAATCATAAGAATTAAAATATATTAGTAAATCTGATCTACCTGTGGAATCACATGTTTCATCATGAAAGGTGGTTAATCCAGAACATAATCCTAACCTAAATCATTATTTCAGATTTTTAAAACTCCATACTACTAAGAAACACGCAAAGACATGACTGTACTATTATATATTTTTTAAATGAACCTATATAATCTACCTCAAAATCTTTACCACATCCAATCCACCACAAATCCTAAAGCACACTATAGATCCACAATGGACGGATGCTAGTGTTGGGATATTGAAAAATAAAATTGTATTAAATAGTTTCAACATAAAAAACTAATAAAAATGAATGAAAAAATAGATAATTTGGGATTTTCTATTCATACAATAAAAATTTCATGTATAAAAATAAAAAAATAAAAACATATAGGAAATATAAATGTGTCGACACCAACGATAATAACAAAACGAATTTATAAATATTTATCACATCAATTGAATAAAATACATTACTTTAAATAAAGTGGAATAAAACCTCGATACCTCATGATCAAAAAATAAGAAAACTCGAATATAAATTCACTTAGGAAAATTTCTAAGTCAATTAACTATTCAAAACTAAATAATATGACACAAATTATTACATGAATATAACCAAATGTTCCAACATCGCTAAAAATTTTCCTATGTGTACATAAATAGTCTAACAAAATTACTAATTTGATATCAATAGGATTGAAATATTATAAAACATAATGATTTCATAGTTATACACATCTTTGTGTATACATGGTAAAAAGTAAATAAGTGAAGTTGGATTTCCCTATATATTCTATGAAATTTAATTTGTAATTTTTTTTATAAATTATAGTTTCAAAATCTCATAGAAAATAATTTTTTATAAATTTAAATCATAATAGAATATAATTATCATATATTATGATTTTCAAAATGATTATAGAATTGATTTTGGAAAATAAAATACCTTCTATATTGAAATAAAATATTTCATTCCCATAAATTTATAAAAAAAAATTCTGAACAAATCCATTTCATTCATAAAAAAATCTTCTAATCATCCTAGTGGTGGAATCCAGATTTTATTTTGATAGAACACTTCAAAACAATTTAAAGGCCAGTCATTAAATTTTACATAATCAAAAAAAAAATTTACCTTCTTTTAAAATCATTGATTAATATCTTGTTTTATCGTGTTTAATATCTAAATATCAACATAAATAATGTAGAGAAATAAATGTAAGACACCATCTTATTAAAAGGAAAAAGATAACTATCCATATTAATGTACAATTTTCATTTAATATAGTAAAACAAAGGTGATTGAAATAAATTATGTAACATGAATCCCTATGTTAATACCAATATTAAATCAATAGGTTTCATAGGGAAATCCCTATGTCATAAAGTTATATGGTCATGTATATAATCATAAAGTATTATCTATTGTTAATATTACAATGTAAAATGATTTAATCCATCAGATTATACCCCATTGTATAATTTAGATTTCATCCCTATCTTGGTCATAACATACACTAGGGTTCAATAGAAAATGATGAAACAAAATTTTGTTACCCCAGGTCCCAATGACATAATAAAAGTATCAATAAGAAATAAATTGAAAATATAAATAGCATATACATCATGATGCATAAAAATAAACCTCAAATAATATCCAAATCTTACTCATGATACAACCCATTTAATATCCATCTAAAATAATAAAAATAATAATCGAATTTGTAAACCATAAAGAGGGAGTATATATATAATATATACAACCTGGGGGACCAAAAAATGTTTTATAGTAATAAAAAAATAATTCTATCATAGGAAAAATGTCCCATTATAATGGGTTGAGATGGTAATGATATAAAAACTGTTTTCTCAAATGAAAACACCATCCATTCCGTTTTAATTAAGATTTAAATGGTCCTTTGTGTCCATAATATAAAACAATTATATAAGAAGTTATTTTAATTTAAAATGATCCCACGAAATATAGGTAAAATTATTTAATAAAAAAATGTTTGGAAACGTTTCATTTTTCCTTAGAAGTAATTAAAAATATCCTCATATGAATTTTCCCAGACACCTGCTATATAATAAATTTTGTTAAAAACTAATTACTAAATTTTAATTGAAAAAACAACTAAGAAAGATATTGATAACTAGTAAAGAATTTTATAAACCCCAAAATATTATCTTAAATAGATATACCTTGATAATAAATGAATATTTAATGACAAATAATATAATGATATGTTAATTAATATATATTTTAAAATTTTTACCTTAAAAAAAGAAATAAAATTATATCCATTACGGAATGAAAATCATTTTAAAAAGTTTACTATATAAAAAATAATAAAAAAGAACATTATATTGAAAATATTACAAAAAAAAATTCACCCCATGTGAATTTTGGATTTTTATAAAAAGGAAATTTAGTGGAATGGAATAAAGGAATATATGAGACGATGAAAGGAGTGATTACCTTAATGAAATTCTTGAAATCGAAGGATGATGTGATAAAATTTAATGATAAAAGTTAGAATATCTCCCTTGATTTATTCTATGAACTAGTTTAATGGGTTTTGGATAAGTGAAATCCATACACACCACTCTCCCATATTAAAATTTAACAGGGTTATAAATTGAAAATCAAAAAAATTAAAATATGGGAAATGTACATCATGGTATGGACCTGCATTGTTATACATGATGTTCCTCTATAAGAACCAATATAGTGTGGAATACATTATTTACAATTTGTATAACATCCCCAAGTGGAAAACATGGATCTTAATACTATTCAAACACATAGAATTATTTAGAATCACATCATAACGCTCCCCCTCTGTATGAAAAAAGTGTGAGGATGATGCCATTATAGTGTGCCCATATTATTATGTGTGGAAAATTAATTACATAACTATAACCCACAACACAACCTCACCAACGTTCCAACATAATTACAAAAAAGACAGCATATATTGTTCAACTACTCTATGGGGAACATAAAAATTGAATTAATGTACACTATACTATAAAATAGAATCTTGTCACACTGTAATGCCACCAGCCACAAGACAATCATATAAAAATCCAAAAAATATAGTTCTGAGAATATAAAAACACTATAAAATTTCAATTCTACAAAAATTTATATAATCTAAAGTACCATAGTGACATGGGGTTTGTAAATTTGTGAACTAGGATAAAACGAAGGTTTGATTAATCTTGGATGATTATTGGCCTATAATTATTTTTAACTTTTTTATTTCAATATTACTTCTATTTATTGTATAATTATTTTTAATAAAACATATATATATATATTAAATAAATACATACATAAATTTAAATTTATTTTATAAATATTATATTTATTATAAATAATATTTCATTATTTTAAAATTTTTATTTTATATAAATTATTTTCATGTTAATTTAAAAATGTTGGTCGTCTCATTGGCCAGTCAACAAAAAAATTAAGAAAAATTATACCATATCTAGTTTAATTCTATGTGTGTGTGGCCATGTATACCATTTTCAAGTCAATTAATCACCCAAGACAACATGACAAGAAATCCTTAATATGGATGTAAATTAACTGAATATTTTTTTAATCTATTTAAAATTGAATTATAACATTATTATAAGTCTTATGAATACTCCTTTATTTGAATTTTAATCTACATTGGTGCATTTAGTATTCTGAATTTTTATTTATTTATTATAGGAATTTTTATTATGTACATAAAATAATTATAATAATAGTATTAGTATATTTTATTTTCTCGATGTTTTTATGTAACATAATAAATATAGATAACAATATGTATTAAAAAATAATTTTTATATAAATATATATATTGAAAAATAATACAATCAAATAAATAAATACATATTTATTGATTATTAGTAATTTATATTAATAAGTATATTATTTCAATTTTTATATAAATATAGTAAGGAAATTTGACATTAAATTTATATTGATATATAAATATATTTAAAAATGTAAATTAACAATTAAATCACATTAATTAAAATAATAAAGTTTTTTTTCACTTTAAATATTTAATGGAAAATGGATCCTTCTATATATATGTATAAATTTCTATCGTTAATATAAATAAAAAAATATAATGAAATTTAAAATAACACATCTTTATATTTATCTATGTGAACAAATATAAACATTTATTATATAAATTAATTAATTTAATATATATATTTATTAAATACAAAATTTTCACAATAATGTTTCATGAAAAATTAATATTTTAATTTTTTGATGGATTCTAAATCTGTGAAATAATTTCATTTGTGAATAGAAATTCTCAGTATATGTTTTTAATGTATATTTTAATAAATAAATTTTAAATTTACATTTCCACTAGTAACATGAAATATTCATATAGTTTGTAGGATGTATTTGAAAAATATTTTCAATTGATATTTTCAATGTAAATTATCATTGTAAAAATTTACTTTTTTTTTCTTAGAAAATATTTGTATTATTATATAATGTTTCAATTGAAAATTAGGTTTAAATAAATATTATATACTGGTAAGAGATTTTTAAGCAGTATGTTGTAAAAATTAATTGAAATCCACTCTTTGATTTTTTTTTATGTTTTCATTGAAATATAATATTTGAAATTAAATTTTCACATATTTATAAATAATTAATCATAAATAATTTAATATTATAGTTTAAATTTCAATTAAATAAATACATAAGATATGCATATTCATTGATATATACATTTTAGGAATGAAAATATATTCTCAAACAATCCCATTTATTTTTTTAAAGAATATTCAATTAAAAATTCATAGTTTAAATTTCGATTATAAAATAACATTATATTATTATATTGTTATGTATGAATTTATATATGTTATAAAAATTTAAATATTAAATATTCAAACGAAATTTACAATTTAATATAATAGTGGATATATATTACTTTTTTTGGGAGTCTGTGAGTGATTTCCTGTGAAAAATTCCTTATTTTGTGTGTTGTAATAAATAGAAAATAGAAAAGAAATATGTAAAAATTTCTGTGTTTCTAAAAAAAATTAATTTTCAAAATTAATTAATTATTTAAATTAATAATTCTTAAAAATAAAATTATTATTTAAACATTATATAATATTTTAAACATCCTCACCCCATCCCATTTCGTTTGAATGAGTATGATGTGTCTCCCAACATATGTGGCGTCCCCATGAAACAAAAAAAAGAAATCAAATATCATGGGACTTAATAATTATTGGTGGAAGATTTCCCACTTAATAATAAATATTAATGTAGAACATAATATAAAGACACAATATGATGCTTGAGACAAAATGAAATAAACTCCAAGCCATTTAAGGAGAATGAACAACAATTATTTCAGAAACAAATATACCAAAATAATTTGTATGAAAAGGGAAAAAAGGAAACAAAAATTTTACATATGTGAATATACACCCACATGACTCTATACAACCTTCATATAGCTCTTATAACCACCATTACACATTATAATTATACTCAACCCACATAGGTTAAAATGGAAGGCCTCTTGAACCATCTCGTCAGAATGTGCTGCGGTGCACCATGATAACAAAAAAATCAATCGTAAATAAAAAACAAGACATAAAACCGGAGTACAATGTTAAATAAAAAAGTTAAATCCAAGATCCTTAAAATCTAGTTCAAATTGGATAAACATGAATGTATGAAAATACGATATCAATATTTATCCATGTAACTATGTTTCACCTCTAAACCATTCCACTATGAAGGTATCAAGGAAATGTGAATCCAACATGTTACCTAATTATCTTTCATTTAACCATGTCTTATAAAACAACATCTATAACCTATGAATAGAAAAATTTGGGTGTTAGATTTAATCACTGTAAGATTCTATTATAACATCAATACATGATATAATATAAAGAACAATGGATTTCTAGAATTAAAAAATTATGTTATAAAATAAATTTTAATAAATTAAATCCTTTTATAAATTACAATATGGATTTAATAAAAGAATTTAAAAAATATAGGATAATTAATATGACATGTAAATATTAAAATTCTGAACTTATAGTCAATATAATCCATGGGAACAATAAAATTTAATAATTTTTGTAATATCACCATGAATGAATCCATTATGGTTAAGCATGTTGGAAAAAACATGACATAATACATATTTATATAATCTATAAAAATTACAATAACAATCATTTGGGTTATATCCTAAGGGTATATATACTAGATATAAAAATAAATACCGAATCCAATCCTATAGTGACCTAACTGGTGAAACCTATGTTGGTGTTATGAACACTATAGAGAAATAAAATCTCATGTGTCATTACATAGAATATGAGTGTCATGTTTATTGTCGACACACCCATGGTTACCCAATGTTCTATGTTTGTCCAAAAATATTTAAAAATACATTATCAAAATTTATAAAACATTTTCAAGGAAAATAAAATCTCATTTAGTTATTTAGAACACATTTTTAAACGAAAACCACCTTTCAATAATTTTATCAAACACCTAGTTTGCACAAAGATTTTTATAAAAAACCCCACTAAAACATTATATCATTCCAAAAAATACATTTTAATCATAAATAAATGAAATTAAATGAAATTTTGAAACTAATTAATAGTAATGTGAAATTATATGAATTAACCCTTTCTATAAATTCATTAACACATAAATTACGGAAAGAAAGATACTTTCAACAATGGAGACTAGGGTAATCTAGATTAGGTATTCATGATACTAGGTTTGAACGAAATACATAAAAACTCCATAAAACACCTTATAACTAAAATTCATAGTCCACACAAGTTTTAATGAGATCGGGGGAGGATATATATAGTAAGGATATATGAATGGAAGGAGATTCTGCAACAAAACCTGAACAAACCCTGAATGTTTTGTTAAGAGTGAAAGAAAATAACTATGAATCACACTTGAGAAGTATTTATACAACTGTGAAAGGCTTGGTCATGTGTAAATAAGAGTATGGGTTATTATTAATAATAAATTCCAAGGGAAATGGGTAAAAAACGTTTTTAATGGTTTTCAGTTCTAATAATGGTTATGAAACATAGTTAGACAAACCATGAACTAGTCATACATGAATAATCACTCATATGAAGAAAATTATGCATGATATCTTTTGAAAAGATTCATGGTTTGGTAAAACTTTGAAAACCCTTATTTATGCACTGAAACCCAAAAGATTTTCCCAGGTGAGCCTCATAGTTTAGTTAACTGTGAATACCCATTAAGAAATACAATATTAAAACATAGGTCCATAATGCATGCTTTCAGAATGGTTAGAACTATCAATGTGGAAACCATAAAAATGGTGTGTCTACTTTAAAAAAGTCCATTTTTACCCTAGCTACCTTAAAACCTTTGCATTAAATTTAATTAAAATCAATGATTACTTAAAAGTATTTATGAGATCTGGTGGGTGTTATATTCATACTCACCTTAAAATCATTTTACCAACATAAATTCAATTGGATATTAGATCCATAAAAATATAATTCCTCTACTCTCTCAAAATATATTCCCCTGCCCATGTCTTGTGTCCATCCAATGCGTACTAAAAAAGTACAAGGACCATAGAAGTAATTTTACTATGTATTATTTTATTATAAAAATCAATAATCAATACATGTTTTTGATAAAAATTTATAATATAATTGAGATAAAAAATCCCGCATTAAATCCCATGGGTGGGATCTAGTAATTTCACCCTTATGTTGGAAATAGGAAACACATCATAAATCAATGTCATGCATGATAAAAATTTAGTTCAATACATAACCATTCCATTTTTCCACCAGATATACAAGGGTCCAAAAAACATCTTTGTTATCATACCTTGATTTCTTAAAAAAAATTCTCCAATAAATTATAAACTCTATGAAAAACTATTTCACAAACCTCAAACTCTAGTGGATAATTATGATGGTCTATATAATCTTTTTAGTGTCTCTATTTTGTGATCAACCACTTATTTTTCAACCATACCTCTTTCTTTATCTACTAAATGAGACATGGTCTAAACAAGGGTTTATCTCCCAACATTGGTCAACATCATTAAGAGCCATATGTACCCAAATACAATAGGACAAAGGGTCTTTATTAATTGATGCCTGATAATTTTTGTTACATAAAAATTCAACTATAGGAAAATTATTATCCTATGATCCAAAAAAATCAACCATGCTGTCTCAGAGGATATACTCTCTCTAACTTAATAATTTTTTTTGAATAATAATACATTAATAATTTAAACTGAAACTAATTTTATCTAGGAAGGAATTTTAAATCCTCGTCTTCAACACCAGGTCCCATTTAAAAACAATTACATAGGGATCCCCATGAAGTCTAACAACCTCTGATATGTGAATTTAATTAAGCTACCCTATGTTCGTTTTCTACTTTATTTCTATGAAGGGATTTGATTTTGAAATTTGATAAATGATCACCCAAATAGAATATACCACACTCAGGGTTTCTAGAAAACAAATGATGATGTTAATTGAATTATCATCTCACATCCAAATAGAAATGATTAATGGTTGAAAAAAACTATTATTTCTCGGATGTTAACCCATAATTTTTTAACAAGTGAGACATTATAACAGTAAATATGTGATGAACACCTCATCCCCAATCACCAACACCAATATCTAATGTCATGATACATATAGGTGTCCAAATATTGTTAAAACCTACATGGCCAGTGTCCACCTTACATAAACTAATACCAAAATGAATTCAGAACAACTAACCTACTAAAAAATACAATAATCCACAAGGAAACTGATACCACTCTTTTTAGGTTTCCCCACCACTAATTCATTAACTATAGCATTATCTCTCGGTTTCTATCACCTTCCCAAAGATAAATCGTTGATATATATTTGATACAACTTTCATTGATAAAAATATCAAATTTTCATTAACATATTCCATTAGAAATATTATCTCATAAAACAAACTCATCAGAGGTCACTCCTCAAACTATTCCTTCTTAGATTATGTCAGTTATTTTCTGATATACACATCTGTAACTGGATTTTCATTCCCAAGATTGTATGCAATATCAAAATAAAAAATCTGATTATACTCTACTCAATATTAATTTATGATGTTCAGATCATTGAGAGTAAAAATAATTATCAATCTATTATGATGAAAATATAATGTGAACATATCCCCAATGATATTGTGATTCTATATTTGGATTGCATGCATAACTATTTCCAGACCAATAGCATAGGTAGTGTAGTTAATATATTTATTTCATAACTTGTGGGACTATGGACATACATATTTCTCCTCTATATTATGAAACATCCAATACCCATCCCTGAAACATCATATATAATTTCATAACCTCAACCTAGTTTCATAATATTGAACAATTAAGCTATATTTATACATATAGTTAAGTCATAAAAATATTTCTGACATTTTTCATTTAATTCAATCCATACTCCCTTTCATGTTATGATTTTATCTAAGCTGAAAGCACCTTGAAATATTTATCAAGTCATTTATAGTAAGAGGATAAACCCAATATGATCCAAATAAGAAACACATTTCTGGACTATGTAAAAAATGTAACTTCCAATATTTTCTTATGATCTACTTATATCCCCCTCTCATATATGACATTACAAACAAATTTCACATCCCTTGTCAAAAACACTTATTTGGAAATCCTAACATATATATAATTCCTTTTCAACGTTTGAATAATGATATACAAATGGTACATGAAATCCTCTATTAACATGGAGTAAACCAAAAATATAATCCATGTACACAACAAAAAATTAATTTTTTTGATAATATGAATAATTCAGTCCCAATAATCTATAAATACTATTGGAGAATTAGGGAGATTTAATGAAAAAAACCAGAAACTCATATTTCACATATCATATCAAAAAAAATTATTATATATATCCTCTTCTTAAACTAAAAATTCACGGTACTTTGAATAAAAGTCAATATTAAAGAACCAATATTCCCCTATAAGTTGGTCAAATATATGATCAAGCCTTGGAAAATGAATTGTTTTATTAAGAGTCACACGATTCAACTATTTATAATCAATGTAATGTCTAAGACACTCATCTATATTATAATAAAAAAGGATATAAGAATTCCATGATTACATGTTGGGAATAAAAAAATACCGCATTATCTAGGTTCTAAAGCTAGGAATTATATACCAGATAATCAAAAGGTTCCATTTGAAATAAATGAATTGAAATGTGTATCATTATACGGAGCATGTCAATTGTAACCTCAACCTCAATCTATGGTGCTAAACTCGATAAATAATTCCAAAATACATCATTTCATACAAACAAAAATTTAATAATTATATTGCAAAAAACTTTCACAACAACAATATGAAAAATATCTAACATTTGTCATGATTTTACCACAATATAATGAGAAACATGACCCATGATTCTCAATCTAGGGTGTCATTCATCCCAGAAAACATGAGTGATCCCATCAAAATAATAAAAAATTAATTGATAATGAAAATATTATATCTATTCCATGATAAAAATTATCCAATGCATGCTATATACCATGGAAAATATATCAATATCATGAATTAAAATGTATTAAAACACTATGTAATTTTCTATAATCACCCGACTTGTCGGAAAATTGAAATCTTGTTTAGAACCTTTTCCCTAAGGTGTTGAAATATCCAACAACAGAACAATAAATTTATAACATAATCCTAACACGAAATTTTTTTTTGATGATATATTATAATGAGAAAAAACTATTTCAATCCAATCTATTGACATATAAGAATAAATTTACACCATACCTCTAATAGTATATGTACCATAATAAGATTTATATAGAACACAATTGGTTGCATAAATCCATATTTTATTAGCCACATGTACACCCCCTTGGAATGATTATTAAACCCCCCATCATTCGATGAATTGGCATAAACTTTGAACCCTTGGTGAGACTGTATTTATCACAACTGTCAAAGGATATCCTTTCATAAAATTTCCTCATATAGACCAATAGTCTGAAATGATGATAGGTATTAGGATTCTAAACAAATATTTTCTTGTTATGACCACACCATCCCAATTAGTAATATAAAAACTAGTATTTTCAAAGAAAAAAGCCAAAAAAATTTAGCACATAGCTTACCACCCTATTTATTAGTTTCCTATAAAAAATAAACTCCTCATCTTAAACCGAACTAATTAAAAACCTCCAACAAGTCTTTCCATCTATTATAGCCTTATCCAAAGATCATTTTCCTAAAAAATAATTTAATGATTGAAGTAACCTGATAATCAACATCAATATAATATATATCCCCATTCTAAATTCAATCACCTTATTCTCATTGGTTAAAATATCCGGATAGAATTCCACCAACATAGAAAAATGGGTGGAATACACCATAATAGTATTTTCCACTAGCTCTAAGGTTAGAAACTATCAAGACTTATCCAAAAATATATTCAAATTGTAAAACATAATATTTATGATTTTCTTAAATTAATTATAGGTAATATCTTTGGCATTCATAATAGAGTCCCTCCATCTCCTTCCCTAACGTTTGAGCATATACAAGGAAAAATCCATTGAAAAGTCCTCTAGGGTCTTCTAAGAGATATTGATCCTCTCAATCTAATATGAATATTCCTCATATTTCTAGGGTCCAGTATCACAATATGTGATTCATGATTATATATAGTTAACTCATAGCCATGACCCATGAGATGTCTCCGGATCCTGACACCAAAATAACACCGATAGTGTATAGTGTCGATTATGGCTTCTACAAAAAAGGGTCCACTAAAATATTTTCTTGTAAACCATATCTTACATCTCCCAAACCCAAATTAAAAAGTCATGTTCATGGAGAAATCTTCTAAGAAATTAAAATAATGTTTAATATTTTTGAATAAATTATAAAATCATCACACCAACATCAATAATTCTTATAAATTCATTAATACAATAAGGATATAATGATATTTGAATTATATTGACGAAACATTGAAATAGAAAGGAATATGACCATTTTAATAAAACCCCCATAAAGATTATTCAAATGACATAAAATTACATTTCTCAAACATCCTAATATTTTTTTGACCTTTCATGGTCACTCCTGTTCAAAAAAAGATGTGAGTTTTAAAAGGACATTCCCTCACATACTACCTGAATTTTGATGGTCCTAAATTAATGTTACCAAAGACACAAAACAAAACCTATGCACTGTTATCACACATCAAGATAGGTATTTCCCTATAATACCATTCTCTAATGAACTATCTCTGGTAAAATATAAAACTCACCTAAACCAATTCATCACAATATGGAGAGTTATAACAAGATATAGAAAACAAGTCTCATATAGTATAAACAATTTAATAAATCTATAGTATAAAGATGAAGAAAATTTTAGAACATATATCCATATAATCCTAGGAAAACCAGATAAACCAAAATCTATGAATTTAAAATACAATAAATCCCTTATTTGGTAGACCATCACCTACAACCAATCCCACTATGATGGACACGAAAAAAAATATAAATCTACATGATACATAATGTATTTTACAATTTCTAGTTACAAAAGAACATTGACGAATAACAAAAATAAGAAATTATGGTTCTATCATGAGGCCTAGTAGGATTCCGAATCAAAATCAAGGAATAATCTAATACCAAATATGTAGTATTTCTAACATTAAAAAAATACAGTTTTACATTTAATTTTCCTAAGTCAAAAAATGTTTTTAATCATTTTCTATTTATCATAAATAGTGTTTGTATTCATAGGAAAATGTATATAAAAAATAAATGTGATAATAATGGAATAATAACTAATAAAATACTTTAGAACACCATATTCTATGAATGTTAGTATTAAAACAATGACATACTTTTTCTTGTGA
The DNA here is from genome assembly GCA_963277665.1 of Viscum album. Classification (NCBI taxonomy): domain Eukaryota; kingdom Viridiplantae; phylum Streptophyta; class Magnoliopsida; order Santalales; family Viscaceae; genus Viscum; species Viscum album. Next base: position 1,834,129,476 of record OY728161.1, on the reverse strand, counting down.
ATGTATGTCAAAAACATAAAGACGTGATCTATATAGTGATAATATAGTCATAAATTAAAAAACAATCCATTCATCATCTAAGATATAGTTATACATAATATACATAAAATTATTCCCCCAATCCAGGCCTATGGTCGATCCAATCGGTACAACCTCAAAAGTCATTAGAGAAATAAAATTGATTTAAAACCTCATATGGAATTTTTTTCATTGTAAATTAATATTTATTTCTAATAAAAACGTGGGTAATAAATGTAATTTTTTTAGACAATACCATTAAAAATCTATGTGAAGTAATTTGTGAAAACGTTGAAAGAATATTTAAAATAATGGTGTGGTTGAAAAAAAATTTGTAAACCAAAACCATCATTTAACCATTTTATTAAACATATCGTTTGAACAAACCATAATAAATAAAACAATATTTAAAAATTTTCATTATTTCCCATAATATAAATTTTTAAATGACATATAAATGGAATAAAATTTTAAATACTGATGAATGTACCCGAAATTTAAGAAAAAATTAAAATTACCCCTTTGTTTGGAGACACCTACCATTGATATAGGGGTATAACTAAACTCACTTGAAAATATAGACTAGTTAATAATAGATCAGGTCCTTCATATCCCAGATCCATAAGGGACCCATTAGAACTCCATAAAAACTATTAGATCTAAAAACCACATCCCAAATGGGTTCCAACCTGACATGGGGTATAATCAAATAACAATTAATTATGAAGGGAATAGAAAATCACATCAAAACTGGAAAATACCTTGATGAATACATCATGAATGATAGGAAACAAACATGAATCCCAAGGGAAAATCCTCTAGAATGTTGGGGAAGGATAAGGTCAATATTAAATGAATTTAAGTGTAATTAGGTAGAAAAGGACCGAGGAAAATTTGTAAAACGTAATATTTTTAAAGGTTCAAAGTGTCCCACATTGTTATGAAGAATAGTAAAAAAAATAATGTGCCAAAAATGTTAAGCTATTATCTCTTTAAAAATATAGGCCACATTGTTTTATCAAACATTGAAAGGTCCATATAAAAACACCCAAAACCCATATGGTTTTTACAGATGAGATACATAGATTTTATAACAATGATTAAAACATAAAAAACCTAACTGTTAAAACACTTATGTATAACTTATGGTTTTCACTTTGTTGGAATTTATGTTTTACCAACTGTGTTACTCATATTAGTCTTAATAGATTTAAACTTTTTACCATATTTCCCCCAAACCTTCTAGAATGACGTGATTATCATAACTAGATTAAATTAAACTATACATACGATTTGATGGGTTTTATAATTACATCCCCATTCTGTATTAGAAAAAGTGAGATATTTACCTTTATAGGATGCATATCAAATATGGACTCTATATTCACCATAGTGAATATGGATAGGTGGGTATACAACCAAATTAGATTTTTCATTAGAATCCTTCCACACATGACATTTGATCAAGAATAATTTTTCTCACATTTTATATAAAATATGAGAGAATCATAAAATAGTTAAAACCCTAGAGAATTCAATATAAATAATAAACAAAAAAATTGATTTTTCCCTATGAATCCATTATCCCTAAAATACTTCCCCCACAGACATGATACAAAAATAGACACTGATGAAATGTACCTATATATGTAATTTAGACACTCTTGCAAGAATCTGTTGTTAAATTAGTCATACTAAACATACCATCTCTTGAGTGTATCCAAGACCCACTAGACTAAATCCATAACCATTTTGTATAATAATTTTTTACAAGCTCTATATTCATCAATTCTTGGAAATTATAAACGTATTAAGTTATCATAAAAATCATTATGAATGCACAATAACAAATAATATAGAAATTTATCACACCTAATAATTATTTATAAACAATTTTCAATCAACACATTTTATTTAACATTTTACGAATGATACCCACAACCCAAAGAGTAAACAATTTTAAATCAACAATATTCATTAGATTTTTTCATCATGTAATATAGGTAGATTATAATTAAATACAAAGAATTCATTTTCTAGGATATGTATAGTATATATAGAGAAACGTACCATGAGAAATGTAAGTAGCATTAAATCACATTTCATAAATATATATCTCAGATCAAGAAACCCTCCAATAATGATCCATCACAATAATATTAACATAACGATAAATTAACAAAATGATTTGAAAATGGAGGCCCAATAATATGTATTCACCCAAGAGAAAATAAGGTGATTATGAACCAGGAAATTAATAAGGCTATTTCCATTAGTTTCCTTGATCAAACACTCTCTAATTCACTTTAATTGACCTTTAGAAGAATTGGAATTGAGAAAAAGTGACCCATATGAAGCTCGAGGACCAAGAGCCTAAATTGAAAGAGGAATAATGAGGGTTTCGATGAAATTTTTTGGTTTAATTATATTTTTAAACCTAATTAAATATTTCATATTATTAATAAACATTATTTAGGTGTTCGTGTTCCAACAATATGAATCATTAACTTACCTAAAAATTCAAATGTACATGGTCCAAATATAGTTTGTCAAAACCATTCTCTTTTTTGAAAATACATTTCTACCTTACAAGGATACATTTTAAATTAACAAAAAATCACCTAACCATTCTCATATCATACATCCTATAAATCAAATCCAGACCCTCCCAATATTAACCATACTCCTCCGAAGGATTAATTAACAATTTTATTTAAATAAATAATAATTTATTTGGAAAATTTATCCCCAAAACTAGATGTGTTACACTCTCCTCATTATAGATAATTCCATAATCTAGTTTTTAGTAGTAATCTATGCCCAAACATAAACATAATCCATATTTCATGAATTCCTAGGAGATTTATCATGTATATAATGATATAAATAAAGAAAATAACAATTAACCTATAACAATATTATCATACATATCCCAATGTATGAATATAGTACAAAAAAACTACCCAATTTGGGGAGACATGAGAAAAATAAAAAAATAGAATATATCATATACCCAAATAACGAATTAATAAGGAAACAACATGTTGTGGACTAAAATACTAATGCATTGCAACTAGAAAAAACTTCTCCCCAGAAGTATAATTGTATCCCATCTGTAGAAGAAAACACATGAAATACATGAATATGAAACTAAAAAAAATATTCTTCCCTATGTATTTTGATTTCAACAGATAACCATTTCAGAATAAAATGTGACACCTCCCATAGTATTATTCTATAAATAGAGACATATCTGGAGTTAATAGATAACCATAAACTTATAATAGTAGTGGGAATGAGAAGGTATTCTTCCATCAAAATCCATATATCATCTCACAATAATTGATACATAAAATATCACCTATGCTACCACTTTCATATAAGGTAGTAACAAGTACTCATTAATGACACCGACTAAAAATGTAAATTTATAAGAACTAGACAACAATGGAAACAAGTTTTTATTATGTGTGAGTAGAAATATTACATGATATTGGGCCAACAGTTCCCAAACATACCACACTACAAATTAATCAAAGATATCATTCCATAAATTGGAAATAAAATATCAAACTAAAATGATTCTTTCCACATGAACCCAGATAATATCTTTCTTTTAAAACACATTCAATGAAAAAAATACTAAATCCCTGGAAAAATATATACCTCTATATTAAATGTATAGGTAAAAATCACTTCAAATTCACTTGTCAATAATAAAAAATTGTTACATTTCCTAACATCCACATAATAAAAATTGGATATCCTCTTATAATTTCCATGAAAAAAGAACATAGAACAAAATGATCAATGTATATAAAAGATGATTTTCATCATCATTAAAAAACAATGGTAGCTTCCGATAAATATTTATTAAGAAATAGTAGTGGATGGAAATATTACAACTAAACATCCTATTTTTTTGTTTACCCATGTTTAGAAAAAGAGAACCCTAATAAAAATTCATGACATCATTTTATTCTATAAACCATAGGTTTATGTAATTAATTTACATCATACATTGTTGATGATCTGTAATACCCTTATCTTAATTCCCAATGACTTTCAAGATGAGACAACTTGTACCCAATCAATAATATACTGTAAAATGTAGTTGTAAGAGTTCCATTTAGACTATACAGTAGAAAACATGAATTATCAACCACAATTAACCATGATTAGGAATAAGAGAAATAGTCATGGAGGATTCTATGAAAATATCTCTAACATTTCAAAATCCAGATACAATACCATGTTCTTACTAATACACAAGAAATATTAGATTATGTGAGTATTTTATTAAAATTATATAAATAAATATAATATTGAAATATATGGATTACTATATTCCTTACATTAAATAAATGGGATGAATATCCCTACAAATTATATCAAAACTGGTCTATGTAAAAGGTTATAGAACATGGTTGATAATCATGGTCCTAAAATATACCACTACCCATGTGATTGTTTAATGCACATATAAAGAGAAATTAGAACCCGATAAAGCAACTATTTCCCTTTCACACATAATTTCCATATCATATAAACAAATTTTTCCGACACAAAAAGGACAATATGGCATAATGAAAACCAATATAACAAGAAGAGAAGAATCTACAACTACATGAAATCCTCACCAACCTAAAAAGTATAAGATAATAGATAAAATACTACCACATCATGAACAACTATTTCACAAGAAAATAACTATACAGATCCATCTCATTAATGGTAACTCATTCCCATTCAATATTGCAATTCATAAATGTTTACATCCCCTATTTATTTACATAATAACATTCCCATGAAATGATAAAAAAATATCTCATGTTCGTAAAACAATGACAATATTTTCCTTAAAGATTAATTTCAAAATCCCATTTTATGAAACATATTAATATCTTTTTAAAATTCAAGAAATTGACAAATAATTCCATAATTTCTTTAAGAAATTTATTTTAAAACCAAAAATACATAAAGGTGTTATTATGAATTAAAATTTTACAAAATCCATATACATGTATATTGTAAAAGAAAATTGGTTTCTTTTTTGTAAAATCATTCACTCAATATATATATTGAGATGAGTCTTTAAATAATGATAATTAAATCCTTTTTAAAAATCTAAATTCAATTTCAAAAACACTATTTATATCTAAATAATATTCCAAAAACCTATATATGTTATAAATTTCAATAAATTAAAAAATATTTGGATCATAAAGGTATTGTTCATCAAATCATATTACATAAAAACCATCAAAAAAATTATGTTGATACATAAAATAATACATGTGAAATGATAAATTTTCATTTCTTATTGAAGAAAAGTTTACCACATTTATTATTATATTGATATCAAGTAACGATTTTAATGTTACCACTAATAATATTTGGATCCTAAATTTTAAAAATATGAAATTATTCCAAAACTACAAAGTGAAAAAACTATTATGAATCCATATTTAATGAAATTATGTCCCATGGATAATCGGAATATTGTAACACTCATTAAAAATGCAGGCATTCTTAATTAATAAAGATATAAAACAAGATGAAATTAGTCCACCATAAAATGGATGTGATCTCATAACAATGTTTTATATATTGATTAGTTTAAAAATCTATTAAAATATTCTACCAGTTAAAAAATATGAATATACTGAAAAATTTACTATTATGATATATTTTCTAACAAACATTATTTGGTAATTACATACATCACATTTATTAGCAACAACAACTATCAATTTAAAATAAATATTATATTTATTGAATGATTTTGTTACCCATAATTTAATATTAATAATGTTCCTAAACAAAGACATGACAATGAGTAATTAAATAAAAAATAAACTAATTTTTAATCACATACTATTTATTATTATACAATTACTTATATAGTTATGAACATTTCAATAAATTACAACGATTTTTCACTTGTTGGAATTGTAATAAAATTTAACATTGAAATTATATCATATAATTAGAGTATGTTTCGTTCAAATTTATATGTATTATTCCCTATTATTAAAAGCATTGAACCTAAATAAATACATCATTTTTAATGATGATATTATAATTTTCGGCTAGCATGAACACTAAATCATGAGTAAGGGGTAAAAACTGTGTAAACATGGAATCAATCATTAAGGAAGAGAGTAAGTGAACATGGTATTGTGGTATTAGGTTCTAATTGTATAATTTTTTATATTAATATAAATAATTATTGTTTCTAATAACAATTATTTGAATAAATATAATAAGCGTAATTTTATATTTATGTTCAAATTGTATGTAAATGTCATGGCCTTTTAAAAAACACAACATAATGAAGGCTTACAACACTAATTAGATCTAGCAGGGGTCATCACACAACATAAATTTAAAACATTTTTATAATTTTATCTTATTCATTTATAAACACATAGTTTCATTGATTAAAATAATAACCCATTTTATATATCAAGTATATTTTGTTTCTACCTACCATTGTTGGACTAATTTTTTTTTTCAATAATGATCCAGTCATAGTGGGATATCAATTTACTATTCTATGAAACACAACTATTGTCTACTAAACCAGTAACGATGGTATTTAGAAATAAGTAGAATTTATTTTAAAAAAATTAATAGGAACCACCATAGTAATTTTATGTTCATTGTAAATAGGATAACTCTGATTTTTTTATTTTTTATAGTTGAATTTTTGAATCTTCTCTTCTACACTCATACCATCTCACCTAATTGATCAATTAAAACTGATATTATTCGAAATATATCAACTAATCCCACAATATTTGGATGCTTTTGTAGTGTTATTAATCATAGGTGAGGTCAATAAGGTACATAAGGCTTTTAGTAAACTTCATGGGGATTAAAATATTATAGGTAAGATTTTACCCTAAACAATCAACCTATAAGATTACCATAATATAGAGGTAAAATATGATAAACCATAAAATTATTATAAACTAAAACATATAATACATGAATGAACATTTATTATAGTATAAAAAAGATATTTTATACCAAAATAGATAGAAATACAATAGATAGGAATACAATTTATATCTAAATAGTATAGAAATACACCCATTATATATCATTCAGCTACAGTGTAGATCCTATCTCTATCAATATGAACCATAGAATCACCATTATCTTGTTGAAATGTGATAGAACTCCATTAGTGTACCCACTAAATCAATGAACACAACCATTCATACATATTCTCTCGAAACATTCATATAAAACATACCTACTCATGAGAAGATCCATGTCCCTACACATCATGTCATCACATTTCGAAATAATTATTCCATTGCTCCTCTATATTATTCATTGAAATCCATATACAACCATATAAATGAACTAAAATATTCATTTTTAATGGACACCAACCCATTACAATGCATGTTCTCGCATCCACATATTTCATAAAACATTATTATTCATTAAGACACTTCATTGAACATATTGAAGGTGATTCCCACAACATGTAGTTTAAAGATAATAAATTAAGTAGAGACAACACATGTTTTCATAATGGAATATAAAAATTTGATTTTGAATTCCCAATCCTTGATTTTATAGGCTCTGTATATATATTTTGTGAATCTGTCTACATAAAAACCAAGTCTCTACAATGAAATCACATTGTTTCTTCTAAATTTATGTCTCTAGAAACCATCCATTAATGATGAATCAATAAAAACCTATCAAAAATAAAATAACCACTATATTGATGAAAGTTATCAATAAACCATGGATTTTAATGAGAGGAATAAATAGATATAGAGTTGAACAAATGAAGTATTACCTTTAATATCCAAGATCCAATGATATATGATTTTCTAAAATCAACCTATAGAGGAATTGGATCACCAATATCAGATAGAGGAAGCCTAGGGTTGTAAAATATTGGCCATAGGAGATGATTAATGTTTTTGGAAATAAATTTTGATTAAAATTATGTTATATATATATAAACTATTTTGTCAAATTGTTTTAGAAACCGCACACAAACTATAAAAATCACCACAACCTGAAAACCTACAAAGTCACATAGTCAAAACATCGATATTAAAAACTATTGATCTAACATATAATTCACAATTAATCCCATTTTCCCATTAAAAAGACTACATTGTGTATTTTCACTTTTAACCAAATTGTTCTTGACAACAAATCCATAAAATCACCTCTAAATCTCCCAAAAAAATAACCAGAACAATCCCGAGGACTAAGAAAATCCTTCAAAAAATAAAAATATGTTGTAAGACTAGAAAAATAAAAAAAATATGGGGTGAAAAAATAGTAATTTATTTATGTAAATATATTCAATTGAAATTTTATATTTCATGTGTTGATTTAGATTAAGTATCTTTATTAATATTTTGAATGTTTTCATTGGAAATTAAATTTCATGTAACAATTTTCAATTCTAAATTACATTATTTTCAAAAATAAAAAAATGAATGTATTGATGTTTTCATTGAAAATTAAATTTCTTGTAAGAGTATAAATTTGGAATTATATGTTTTTATAGTGATTATAATGAAAATTTGGAAAACAAATGATTATTTTTCATTTAAAAATTAAATTAAAAGTGTAATTTTTTATGAAAATTGAACATTTTCAATGAAAATATAATGAAAATATACTAATTCATGTACATATATATATGAATTGCAATATTATAGTATAAATATTACATATTTTTTTATATTTACACATATGAATATATGTATTATTTGTAATATTCATTCAAATATACAATAGATGTTTTTACATAAATTATCAAGAATAAATGATCATTCAAAATTACAAATGGAGATTTATATTTTTGAACATTACTATTATTTTTGTGTGTTTATTTTTATAAAAAATCTAATTAACATTTTCATATTTGTTAAAAATTATAGTGTATAATGTTATTTAATGGTGTGTCTGTTTTTGATTCACATAAAATATTTAATTTTTTATATCATGTAATACATATAAAAATGAAAATCAAACAGAAAATCACATGAGAATATTTTTAGTGTAAATATTCATTATAAATTTATAATATAAATTAATTTTTTTATGTTATTCAAAAATAATGACGCTTGATATATATAGAGATTTATAAATTTTTGATGACCACAATGAAAATTTTGACATTATTTTCCAACTAAAAAATATAATTATATAATTATATATGTATATATTATGAAATTATTGCGATGTGGAAAAAAAACATTGAAATATTTTACCCAATAGGTGAATTCATCGAGGATTGGGTGTAAAATCAGGATAATCACGTGTAAGACAATTCACTATTTTGATCATGTTTATTTGTTAATAAATATTAAATTCACATAGTTTTCATAAAAAAATACATAAATGTATATTAATGTCATGACCCATCATAGAGGGGCACATGCTGTGACTCACAAAGCCCGCCTCCAATAAGCCAAGGGCTGGTGATTAACACTGAGTTGGCATAATTCTATGATTGGAGGAATTGACTGAGTACTTGTACACACACACACAAATATCCAAGCCCACCAATGTTGAAATGTAAAAAAACCACTGAGGAACAAAATTCATGCATACATCTAAACCCAACAAAACAAAGTATGATAGCGAGTAAAGTACTAAAAGTCAACTAGGCCGGAATACAATCCCACATAAAAAGCTAGAGTTTGAAAACTAAATATTCTAACCTTTAAAAACAAAAATAGGTATTGGGAATGCTTCTTGTTACCATAGAAACACATAGGCCTATAGGGAACTCATAAATCTTAGTTATATCCTAGTCGAACATGGACACTTTCAAAAGGATGATCGTCTGCACAAAACATGACACATGTGGGCAAAGCCCATGCAAGGGTGAGTATAAAAATACTCAGTAGAGGTCCCCAAAAACCAAAAATCAATATAAAAAGAAAAGGTACAGTAAGATCTAAACAATATATGTCCACTGAACATATAATTGGTGAAACCAATCTTGATATTCTCAAAACCCAGACCCGTAGTCTATATACAAGTCACAAAATGGAATTCCCTCATTAGGGATTTTATATAAAGATTCCATGAAGCACTCTTTCTGGATAACTCATTGCATGAGTCTAATATCTCTGATGACCTCTGTCCGAGGAGTAATATCTGTTGGTAAATGTCATTAGAGATAGATACACTCATTCCGGGAGAACACACTCTCTGAGTGGAGAAGATCATGATACACAGATGAGGATCACTTCCAGGGCCTTGGTGGATTCCACAGCTAATCTAGATTCACCTACTGTATAGAGGATCGATGCCCTATAGAGATATTCATGTAGATACATGACTCTACATAGGGTCAAGAATGGATATTGGATCTCGCTCCAGCATGTAGAAGTGTCACACACCATGTCTTCTGACCCTGGGTACAACCTGTGTACAACAGCTCGCGTCGTACAGCTGGTCAGGTATAATAAGGTTTACCCGATTTGTAAGAGAGTGACACACCATGTTCCTCTATCCGAGAGGACTCCGTGTACGCAGGCCATGTGCACGTACACAACTTCAACCCTTGTGTCACAACCTGTGTGACAAGTGCATGGGGTAACCCAAGCAGTCAACCTGATCAGGCTGTGTGCGGGAGTACACGACTGTGTTCTCCAACCCATGTCTTTTTATACCTTGGATATAGGCTGAGTCCCGTGTGAGGTCCCACACACCGTTTTCTTTGGAGAACATGTCGTGTCATCGCTTCATGAACCACAGAACCCTTGTTGTCACTTATCCAGACCTACACACTATTTTCTACAGGATACACACCATGTGTTCTAGAAATTTATAGAATCATGATCTTCAGTCACTACGCATTGGTTAGAGCTCTGATCTTTGATCTGGTTGACCGTTTTCCATGAAACTAGATGATTAAGGTCGCCCATATGTCCTGAAGTTGTCTCTGTTGTATTCAAGCCTCCAATTGGACCTAGAAACACATATCGATCCACCAACGTGAAGAATTATTGAACAATAGCCTCTCTTAATTGGAGTTGATTCGTCATCCTCCATTGTTGTCTCACCTCCTCTGGGTCATCAGGATGTCGAATCTCTAAATTAGCATCGTTTCATTGCAGAACAGATGCACAATGATCTGTTGTTCGTCGCCTCACGATGAATGTGAAGAAAACTGAATAAAAATAGGGGGAATAAATCCAAATCACAAACTAAATGAGGAATGAACCTCTACCATCATTCTTCATAACGTTTACCTTCTCCCATTAGGAGGATTAAATAGAGCAAATCGAAACATGGATTTTAACATCATGGATTAATCCCCAAAAACAACCCAATAAAATTCCTCCTGTAAGAACGCATGATCCATGGGTCAACCTATTTTTGGTTTTATATACGTTCATCATTTTATTTCAAAAATTGGGAAATAAATAATCTAAATAAAAAACACCTACCTTGATCGTCGATGAAGATGGAGTTCAGTCGTCGGTCGATATTCAATCTCAATGCACGATGATCCAAACTTCCTTTTTCGTCGACGTCCATAAAAAATCCTCAATGGCTCCAAGATGCTATCTCTCTCTCACACAATTTGTAGGGTTATGAAGCTAACCTTGTGAACTTTCTACAAGAAGGTATTTAATATGGATCAATTAAGTTGCAATGCAAAAAAGGAAACAATTAAATAAATTATTACATTATTTTATTTCCATTAAAGCCTCCAAAAATTAACTCTCATAGCTGAACCACGTTAGTTGATGCTAGGCCCCTCCAAAGGTAATGTCGAAACTCTGAATGAAACGATGCCCTCATATTTCATGTCTGAGCACCAGTTTAAATGATCTTCTAGTTTTTCTAGAAAACCGCTCGCACACAAAGTATAGTGATTAAATTAATTCAATCATTTATTCTGGGTACTCCGGGCATCGGAATAGCAAGCCGTTGAATGGTCTAGTGGTAAAATAATTCCATATAATATTTGAAAATAATACCAAGAAATTCTGAGACATTAAATTCTCCCCACCTTGGGGATTTTCATCCCCAAAAATCCAAAACAAGGCAACTCAAAAATATTAGGGTACTAGAAATGGATCTGAGCCACCCGCTCCCAAGTTCTCTCTTGAAGATTACCATGCTACCACTGAATGCGCACCAGGGGAATTGATCACCCATGAAGTATCCTCTCCTACCAATCTGTGAACTCCATCGGGTACTCAGCAAAGGTTTCTCCATCCTCAATGTCGATCTCTCCCCAGTTGATGACATGTGATGGGTCATGTGTGTTCCTACTCAGCTGAGGCACGTGGAAGACATCATGTACCCGATGTAGCTATGGTGGTAGGGCTTGGTGGTATACCACCTCGCCATCTTTGTATAGTATCTAGAATGGTCTGATTAATCTAGGAGATAACTTGCCACCCTGGACAAATAACAACAACCCTCATCAGGGTGAGACCCTAAGGAAGACATGGTCTCCATCCTTGAACTCCATAGGTTTCTGTCTTCTATTAGCATAATACTTTTACCGGCATTGTGTAGTCTTCATCCACTCAAGTATGAACTGCACCTTCTCGGTGGTAGCTCTCACTAACATTGGACCCATGAGTACTGACTCTCCGGGGTCGGTCTAGCAAAGCGGCGACCGACTGGGTCTCCCATATAAGTCCTAGAACAGTGTCATACCAATGGTGTATTGATAGATGTTATTGTAGGAATACTCCCCCAGTGGTAGTTTTCCCTCCCAAATATGACCAATGTCCAATATACATGAATGAAACATATCCTATAGAACCAGAATGGTACTCTCTATCTGACCATCCTTATGGGGATGGAACATTGTGCTCAAGCATAGCTGAGTTCCAAAACCCTATACAATCCATTCAACAATCGAGATGTTAAGAAGGCATCTCAATCCAATAATATTGTCAAAGGGATGTCATTAAGATGAACTATCTCTTGCACGTAGAGGCATCCCAAGCTCTCTACGAAATTTTCTCTCCGATAGCTAGGATGTGGGCTGACTTCGTGTGTCCGACAATGATAAAAAACATGGAATCATGCCCCTTGGATGTTAGTGGTAAGCCTATAACAAATTCCATTGATATTTCATCCCATTTCCACTCTGGAACATCCAAGGGGTGAGCTAATACTACTTGAACATGGTGCTCAGCCTTCACCTGTTAGCACATAAGGCATCGAGAAATGAACTCTGCTACTACCTTCTTCATGCCTGAACACCAGAACTATCATCGAAGATCCTGGTACATCATCTTCACTCCAGGATATAACTCCAAGGGGGATGTATGGAACTCTCTCAAGACCTCCTCCCGTGATGCCACTGGTACAATAGTACATTCTTCTAGAATAAATATGTTCTCGCCATCTTGTGAATATCCATCAGAATCATGTCATGCAGATAAATAAGAATGTAAAATCTATTAGTCTACATCCCCGAGTTATGCTTCTCAAACATGCTCTAAGAGTGGAGGGGTGACAACCATTGACTAGAGGTAAACTGGATCCTCTCTTTCAACTAAGGATAACTGTAATGTTGATAAATTCTCTATCGCGTCGCTCAACAGCTGTGACCATGACCTTCTACTAAGATAATCCACCACCATGTTCCCCTTCCCAAGAGTATAGATGATCTCTAAATTATAGTCCTATAGTCACTCTATCCAATCCCTCATCTCAGATTCATATCCTTCTATGATAAGATGTACTTGAGGATCATGTGGTCTAGTTGATGATGAACTGCTCACCCATAAGGTAGTGTCCCCACATATTTAATGTGAAGACTTCCACTGCCATCTCATAATCATGGATCGTATTGTTTTTGTTGTGTGTCCTATGTTGGCCCAAACAATATGCAATCATTTTATATCCCTTTATTACGACTCATCCAAGCTCAGTCTATGATGCGTTGAAAAAATCTAGGTACTCGACAACCTCCTCCTGCAATCTCAATATCGGGGTTCTCGTCAAACTCTACCTCAACTACTAAAAACTATAATGGCACTTCTCCGTCCACCAGAAGGATTTCCCTTACCATGTGAAGGCTTTCATCCATGCTGTTATTTGGGTGAAATCTGGAATAAATCTATGGTAATATCATGCCAACCAAAGGAAGCTCTACACCTCCATCATGCTCTAAGGTGGCTCCCATGCTAACACTACCTCCACCTTGGATGGGTCCCCAACTACTCCATATAAGGAAATGACATGTCCCAGGAAGTGGACCTTCTGAATAAAGAACTAACACTTCGATATCTTCCCATATAGTTAGTGCTCTCGGAGTATTTCTAGAACTGTCCCCAGGTGCATCATGTGCTCCTCATATGACACTGAGTATACAAGGATGATGTTGAGGAAGGATACTACGAACCAGTCCATGTATGGCTAGAAGATCTATTTCAGAAGTCCCATGAACAATGTAGGGGTGTTCATCATGCCAAAAGGCATTACCAAGTACTCATTGTGACCATAGCATCATCTGAAAGTCGTCTGCAGTAAATATTCGTCTCGTACTCATAACTGTTGTTAACCTAACCGAAGGTCAAACTTCGAAAACCATGGTTCCCCTCTTAACCGGTTGAAGAGGTCATTGATCCTTGGTAGAGGATACATGTTCACCACCATTACATGGTTTAAGCACCGATAATCCACACACTAACTCAAACTACCATATTCCTTCTTGGAAAACAATACTGGGGCCAGTTAGGGTGAAATGCTAGGCCCCACTAAACCCTTTCTTTGAAAATCCTTTAATTGCACCCTCATATCACGATGCTCTACAGGTGCCATACGATATGTTGATGAGGAAATAATTATTGTCTCAAGGTGTATGTCGATGAAAAAGTATATTTCGCTATTGGGATATAGTCCTGGAACATCATTGGGAAAGACGACCTGATACTCCTCCACTACTTCTAGGAATTGGAAGTTCACAACATATACTATTCTGATGGTAAGTCTTGCCATCCCATTAGTGATCGGTTGTACCCTCCTACACATGAGACCATTTTGTGATGCATGAGTCTCCCTTTCAACGGAAATGGAAAACCTCATCCCTTCACTGCGAACAGACCACACTCTTCACCTAAAGTAGTCAGTCTTGTCATGGATTGAGGATAACGAATCCATTCCGATAATGACGTCGTAAGTCCTCGACGCTTCAAACAAGAGGTTCCAACTGAAACTCTCACCTAAAATGGTAATATCACACTGTCTACCAAAGTTCGTGATGATCAAGTCTCCTCCCACACTTGTCTCCAAGAGTATGGATTGATTAAACGACTCTACCTAAATCTCAAGGTTTCACACAATACATGTGTAAAGGAAGGAATGACAAGAACCTGTGTCTATAAGTAAAACAGTTATGGTAGAGAATACATTGATTATATCTTGGATCATCTCTGGAGTACCTGGGTCATACGTCTCGACTACATGTAGCTGTCCCCACCCCTATCCTTCAACTCCCTAAGCTTGGTGTGGACCATTTAGGGGTGGTGGTGGAAGTAGATCAAAGCCTCTTCCACCACCTTCATCTCTCCCTGCTCCTCTACGATGTCTGCCGCCTCACGGGTCTATCTTCTCCACTCTATTTCTCTACCTTAGTGATCTATCCACCACCTCCCTATCAGCAGCTCGACGAGTCAAACAAATTTCTAGTAGGATGTCCCCTATTGTCACATCTCTCTAGGCTGACTAAATCTATCCTGAGAGCCTTGGACTGCCAAACCATAGTTCTAGTTTCTCATATGACATCTCCCACATCCTGATCCATGTGCCTGATGTCGGTTCCCTGATGTGGAGGTCTCTGCACATGTCTAACTGCTGGAGATTTCCATCAGTTGTCTCTACTCCGCCAAGAATCTCTCGCTCACTAAAGCACACCTCATTACATCGGCATAAGTTGGAATTCAAAGTGGCATGATACTAGCTCATATGTCTCGTTGTATACCTCACTAAATGGTTAGAGCACTAAAGTATTTATCCCAGACTATATCCATCAAGTATTGGGTGAGGTTGTTGAACCTCAATGACTAGTCAGCCACTGTCAAGATTCCCAGCTAGAGCAAAATAATCTCCAAGATACGCACTGCTCTCAGCGTAACTGGTGTGAAGTCCTCCTTAATGACTCACTCAAAATCCATCCATGAAATAGTTTCCTCTTTGTGAGTCTGTGTGGCCAGACTCCACCATCCTCCCATCGAACCCTGAAGAATGCTCACTCTTAGGATCACCATATGGTCCACTGGTGTCCTCACAAGACAGAAAACACTGGTCACCACCTCAAGACAATCCTTAGACTCCTGAGGGTCGGGATTTCCTCGGAACCTAAGGGATCTCTATCCTTGGAACTCATGGAGTGCTCACCCTTCGGCCCTCATTTGTCAGTATTGCAGGTGCGACGGGTTTCTCCACTATTGGAGGTATACCAGGTACACCACCTAGAGGTAACACATGGGGAACTGGTCCTTGTATCGAAGCCGCGTCACTGAGGGAGTCTTATTCATGATTTCGCTACTGAATCCTAGCATTTATGCATCATGGAGAAATCATTTATAGAAAAAGATGCACCATGGTCAATGAGTCTATCTAGATAGCTGACACAAAAGACATGGAAAACACAACTCATTCCTATATGATGCATGTTACAATCTCTTATTTCCCCGCAAATACTATTTTCATGTACTAAGTTGAAAAGAAGGCCATCAGAGTCCTTGTCTAGGGATACATTGGCCGCCCGCACCAGCAATGGAGTCTCTGTCCTAAAATCTGTGCTTGAAACACTTAATATTGTTTCCCCAAACCAAACCCACAGACTCTTGGTTCTAATGTAGAACCGACCACCTCAAAAATCACTCTGTCACGACCAGTCCTAGTGGGGCCTACACCAAGACTCCCCAAACCCCCCTCTAATTGGCCATGGGCTGGTGACTAGCACTGAGTATGCATGATAATAATATGCGGTAAATTTCTTAAGTACTTGTACACATGCAAACACATCTCCATTCCCACAAATGCTGAAATGTAAAAAAACCACTAAGGAAAAAAAGCATGCATAAATTTAAACCCCACCAAAAGAGTATCATAGGAAGTAATGTACTGAATGTAAAATCGGCTAGAATACAGACCCACAAAAAAATAGGAGTTGAAAAAATAAAAATACAAACATGTAAACAAAAAGTTATACTGGGACTTCTCCTCATAGCCCTAGGAACTCCTCATCCTATAGGGAACACCGAATGCTTGGTCCTATAATTGTCCTCCCTAGACTCTATCAAAAGGATGCTCTTCCGTACAAGACATGAAACGTGTGGGAATATCTTATTCAGCTGTGAGTATAACAATACTCTATAGAGGACCCTGAAAACCACAAAGAAATACAAAAATTAAAGGTATAGTTTGCTCTACATGGTATATGTCTACATAGCATATAGTATGTGAACCCAATCCAGATATACTAATAATCTAGAATCGTAGTCTAGGTACAAGTCACACAACCACATTCCTCCGTTAGGGATTCAGTTTGAATATTCCACGAATCCCTCATCTAGGAGAGCTCACTACACATGTATGATAGCTCTGATGATGTCTGTATGAAATGCACTATCCATCAATAACGATCACGGGATATAGATACAAACATTTTCAAATAACCCACTCTTGAGTGGAGAAGATCATGACACACAGATTAAGATCACTATTTGGGACTTGGGGGATAAAATGACAAATCCAGATTCCCCTACTATGTAGAGGACAAGCACCTTGTGGGGATTGTCATGTAGATACCTGACTCAAGTTAGGGGCGAGAATGGTTTGTGTATCTAGCTCTAGGCCTCTAGGAGGGATACCTAACTCTATCCCAGAATGTCCTGCTGAAGGGATCATTCTCCTAAAAAACAAAATGATACCCTACCTTCTGGGGAATGGAAAAAAGGAAAAATAAACCAAATGAAAAATTCCCATGATATGGTGGACAAGAAGATCATCAAATGTACTGAAAAGTACACAGCCTATAGAAGTGTCACATGCCATGTATTCTGACCATGTGTCCTTTTTGTGTACAATAGCTCATGTCTTAAGGATGGTCGTGTAGAATAAGGTATACACGATATGTAATAGAGTGAAACACCATGTTCATCTATCAGGGAGGACTCCATGTACGCTGGCCATGTGGCCATACATGTCTTCAACCCATGTGTTACTAACTGTGTGACCAGTACATGAGGTAACCCATGATGTCGGCCCGATCTGGCTTTGTGATAGAGTACACAGTCTTGTACTCCACCTCGTGTCCGTTAATGATATAGATACTCGTCGAGTCTCCTATAAGGACCCACACTTCGTTTTGTTTTGAGAAAATGCCATTTCATAGCTTCAGGCACCACAGAACCCTAGCAACCACATATCCAGACCTACACGACATGTTCTTTGGGATACATGTCGTGTGTTCTGGAAATTTCCAGAATCACGAACATCCACTGTCGCACATATGGTGAAGATCCGATCTACGATATGACTGTATTTCTTCCACAAAACTCGAATATTAAGGTCCCACTAATGTCCAGATGTTGTCTTCGCTGTATTAGGGCCTCTGATCAGCCCTGCAAATGTGTATCGATCCACGCACCTGAAGAAATCTCTAACAATGGTCTCTCTCAATCCAAGCCGATTCAACATCAGTCATTGTCATCGCATCTCCGCTTGGTCATCATGATGTCAGATCTCCATATTGGAGTCATTGTGTTTTAGAACATATGTGAAAAAATCCATTATTTGTCACCCCACGAAGAAAGGGAAGAACGCGGGGTAAAAAGAGGAGGAAGAAATCCAAATCACAACAGAAAAGTGGAATGACCCATCTCTATTGTTCAACACAGCATTGATCCGCTAATATTAGAAGGATCAAATAGAGTGAATCAAAAAATGGATTTCATCATCATTGATTAATCCTTGAAAACAACCCAATAACAACTCTTGGTAAGAACACAAGATCCACAGGTCAACATTTTTTTGGGTTGATTCACGTTCATCATTTAATTTCAAAAATGGGGAAAAGAAGAATCAAAATAACAATCCCCCACATCTGTCTTTGATGAAGAGGGAGATCAGTTGTAGGTCGGGATTCAATATTGTTGCGCAATGATCCACGCATCTTCATTCGTCGGTGTCTGTCAAAAATCCATCATTGCTCAAAGAGGCTCTCTCTCTCTCTCTCTCTTAATTCGTAGGGTTATGAGGCTAACTATACAAACATCCCATAAGTAGGTATTTAATGGGAGGAATTAGGTTGCTGTAAAAAAGGAAAAATTTTAAATAAAATAAAATTTTACATAATTTTATTTCCATTAAAACATCAAAAAAAAACTAACAATCGCAGTAGGCATGTGCTGGTTGATGTTAGGCCCTGCCTAGAGTAAATTCACTACTCTAAATGCAATGATTCCCTTAGATCTCTGATATGAGTAGCTATTCAAAAGATATTCTACATTTTCATAGAAACTTCTCGTTCATGCTTTAAAATATTAAATTAATTCATACATTTATTTCGAGCACTCTGTGCCTCGGAATTGCATGCCGTCGAAAGGTTTGGTCTCCAAATAATTCCATATAATATTTGAAAATAATACATGGAAAACCCGAGACATTATAATTAAAGAATTCTAGAGACATGAATGTAATTAATTTTTAACCCTAACGAGTAAAATCCATGGATCATACAAATGAAATGTTATAATCTAAAACATCCACGAAATCCTAGAAGGGTTATATTGTTTGGAGTAGACTCATAGGCCCGTCTTTTTTTTTACCAAAACTCACTTTTTAACATTTCACTACTCCTTCTCTTGGATGAAGTGTACCCATTGTTCTTTTAGTTGATATCATTTTTTAATTTGAATTACTATTGATTTCAACCAAAAAATTATGTCATAAAGTTATCTATTAATCGATATGTTGAACACATTTTAAATATAGAAATTATAGTAAAATATTTTTTTACAGAAGATTTATATTTGAGAAACCTTATCTTGACATTCATTAAAATTGAAAAATTATATCCCACTCCATGCTTATCGAGAACTATAAACATTTTTAAAAACCCTAAACCTTCAATAAACACACTTTTTTAATAATAAATAATATTTTGTATTTATGTAATCTATGTTCACCTAGAATATTTCATTGAATTATTATATATTTTGGATACTTTCAGAAAAACCATTGAGATCTTCTATATTTTTTCCCTCCTAATGTGACATAGCTTCTAATTATTTATCTTTGATTAAGATTTATTATATTATTCACCCACAAACAACCCCTCGTACATCTTTTAAATAACATAAAACATGAATAATTTAATTATTATTTTTTAGTGTATCTAAAAATCATCATGAATCTTCAATTATTGCACACACCATCTTCACATAACTGAACATTCCCCAAATATCCCAAAAAATCATGAATCCACTTATTTCTTCAAATGTTTGAATCATAACAAGAAGAAAAATAATCATATAACTTTTAACAGGAAAAAACAACTCAAAGACATCATCCTAAAGGTGTTCAAAAAATAATCACAACACTTTGATCTATTTGTAATATTCATTCCTCCTTATAAATATATTGATGAAGCTTTCTTAAATATTATATGTGTCACCATTTAAATTTTTTAGAACTAATATAGCCAACTCTATAATTAAATAAATGAATTACATTGCACGTACTACAAGTAATCATGAGTCACTACAATTATTAGAAAATATAGTATAATGAATATTTCATCAATGATTCATTTCAATATCGATATCTCATGTTGAACCATTCTTGATACAAAATGTTGAATTGTTTTTATCCCCTAGGACCACTAAAAAAACTGAACATGGTAACTAAATGAATCATTAAAAAAACCCAAGTTCATTCACTTAGCCTATTAATTATTTTTATTCAGTGAAATAACTACGTCATCATCATAATTATTAGAAACATATCCCATTGTAAATTTTATCCTTCTAATTCGATAAAGTAGAGAGATAAACTCATCCCCCTCTTCATGGTTGAAAAATGTTTCGAACATTTTTTACAATATTTATCCTCATTTTCCAATGAACACATTGGTCACATTTTTTAGTTTACACTACATATAAAATTATAAAAAACACATAGAAGTACACAAAATATCTTTGGGAGTGGGGGTATCACATAAACATTTTTTTATGTTCTTAGGATTATCAATATATTAATAAAAATAACCCCCTCCCTTAAATGCCTCCATTGTTAAAGACGTTTTCATAATATCTATAACATGGAGTTTAGTAAGAAAATAAAACAATTTAATATACCAATGTTTATATTTATCAATCTTCAATTGATAAATGATCTCATTTTTTTCACTGTACGGGTAGATGTGACCTTTTTTAGAATTATTATATTATTAATTAGCATAATTCATTTTTGATTAGATGCATTACACCAACTCTAATATCAAGAATAAACTACTCCATCCACAATAGATCCATTAAAGAGATGGAAGTTAAAATATACTTTTCTCATATAGTGAATAATGAAATATTGTATTTTTAGTAGGCATAAAATACATAATCCATGTAACTCCTTGATATTTTAGAGAAGATAACTATGTTGGATTTTATATTCAACATGAAACACAATTCCTAAAAAACATGTGAGGTATATAAATATTTTAACCTAACTAAAATATTAGAGAGTATGATTTGTATTAACTAATTGTAGATTTATATATATATCTTTCTCAATTTAAATTATTGTTAATATTTCATTTAATAAAATCAATCTATTTGATTTTAATCTTATTTTATTACTCAAATATATGATTTCTCAAAAAATATATTTATATATTTTCATGAATAAAACAATTATATTTATATTTATGGATATATTATAAAATTAACATCATTTTTTAAATTTTATTTCAAAAATTTATTTTTAAATTTTTCTCATTTTGAGGAAAATATTGATTTTTTAGTGAATTACTAAAAATAAAATTTTTTATAAAACAAATATTCTATTTTAAATAAATTAAAAAAAATCAATGACCCATTATGTTTTTAGTATGATTTAATGTAATTTATGAAATATTAATTTATATTAAATCACTATAATTTCTTTTGAACCATATTCATTCATTATTTTAATATGTGATTGTCTTTGTGTTTAAAAAATAAATTTTTTCTTGAAAAGTGTTTAAAAGTCAATAATGTTTCTCCTTTTAAACTAATTAAAAATCCAATCATTAGGAATTTTTTAAATAAAATTGAAATATATTATATCCAAAAAATTAATTTATATTAATATAATGATTATTAATAGATATAAAGCTATTATAAAATCATCATTTTCTAGAAAAAACATCTTGCATAGTCTTTTTTCGTTGAGTTTGTGGTTTTAATTTTTAAATTGATAATATTAACTTATTTTCATTGAATATAGAAAATTTATTTCATATTTTTAACTATAATAATATATTTTATTAAATAAGATCAACTTTCTTTTTATCATAATTATTACTGAAAATAATAAAAATTTATTACTCTAATTAAGTTGAAAACCGGTTTACAGGGGGGTTTAACTAAAATAATAATGCTAAAAATGATATAAAAAAATGCCTAAAATCTTTATATCAGACATATTTATATATTATAATGTATATATATATAATAAAATATTTTTGAGCAATCTGGTATGTGAAAAATGTTGTTACACCTTTTTCATTCTATAATTTACAAATATTCCCGTAACCTCACCTCTAAATGGTCAACCCAACTACTCTCTTATTCATACCAAGAAAACATTTTTATCATAAAAGACCTTATACATTATTCCAAATATCCAAAAAATTCCTATAAATAATTTGTTTGATTAGAGAAAGTTTTTAAGAATACATTAGTTATATTCCTAATGAGGTGGTATGAAATGAGGTAAAATTCCTAACTATGTTTTTTTATTTCTCCTTCCACCTCCATAAATTATGTATTAAATAATATCATATTATATAAATTTTGTCTCATGTATACTAGAATTTTATTATATTAATTTTATATCTTAAATCCATCTCATTATCCATCAAATGGTAAATGTAATGATTATTTATGTGTACATCAGAATCCCACCTCATGAAACTATTTCATTTGTCATTAAAAATCACATATCAATTAACTTAGTAAGGATATATTTAGATTAAATATTGAATATTTGACATAAATTTTCACTTATTCAGTTCTGATATTTCACATATCTTCTTACCTTTCTATATATGGGAGATATGATAATGTCACTCGTGTGTACAACAAACTACAACCTCACGAAGCGATGTGATACACTTTTCACTATATCTTTTACGAGAATGTATAAAAGATATTTTTATTGAATATATGATATATAAATGAAATAATAATTAAAATAATTACATATTATTATATCAAAATATTTAATGGAATATTTTATTTATTACGCTGAAAAATGATAACATCATTTGTGTACAGGTGAAATTCCACCACATCAAAGCAATATAATTATTTTCCGCCACCACAACCCATTAATTACATTTAGAAGTATTTTTAAGAAATTTTTTGTTAATAATTACATCATTATTAATATTAAATTATACCATAATATATAAATTTTTTTAGTATGATAATTAAAAACGGAAACATTACTCATCTTTATGTATGACCTAAGATCTATGTGAAGCTATCATTGTTCAATTTTTAGAACAAATTTTCATTCTTTTATTTAAAAATATAATTGGTAAATAAATATGAAATTTATTTCATTACTAAAATTCATGATATTTTGAAATTATTACCACTTTTACAAAATTTGAAACATCAAATCCATGTATAAATGATGAATTAAATATTCT
This sequence comes from Viscum album, assembly GCA_963277665.1. NCBI lineage: Eukaryota > Viridiplantae > Streptophyta > Magnoliopsida > Santalales > Viscaceae > Viscum > Viscum album. Next base: position 1,834,105,550 of record OY728161.1, on the reverse strand, counting down.
AAAAACCCCTAATGTGGACTTAACTAATTAAGAATTCAAATATGTCATTAAAAATAAAAATAAAATTATTTATGTACCATGAGATAATCTTACAAAATATTACATATAAATAATATAATTGATATAATAATAATATGTTGGAGGAAAAGGCAGTTCATTGCATGTTTGGACTCAAGGTAAGTGTTTTTTTGCATTTCTTTAACATCTGTGAGTCATATTCCATATTCAATAATTTTTTTTTATTTTTTGTGAAATATTCCCATGTAATTATAATAATATTATGTTTGTAAAAATTATTTGGATGTAAAAGTCCATAAGTGGTTCTCTCATTTCATTGTGTTTTTATCTTGAGATTACATAACATGTAAGGGACTCCATATCAATTTCCCTTCATTGAGGCATATCATGCTGTTACACACCAAAATTATTTTATTAGGTATATCTAATATTTATTTTAATATGTAATATTAAACTACATAGGATAATGATACATAATGTTTCAATTGATTATATTATTTGATGGGGCATATTACTAGAGAGATAATAATGTGGTAAAGGAATTATATTAAAGTATCCTTTCTTTCAAGATTATTTATGTTCAAGGTTACTTTGTTGGAATTTATATTCCCTTATTTTCTTGAAAATAGTATCTTTATTATCTATTGTTTTTGAATGTCCTTAACATGGTTTGTTTCCATTTACGCCATTATTTACTGAACAGATATCAATAAATTTATATGTATTTGTTTTTGATCATTTAGTTTCTTTTATATCTAGTATCATAAATTTATATAACCATTAATTCTTAGAAAAATATTAAAAAAATGTTTTCAAAAAATATATTATAATTGTAATCCACTTCACAAGAACTATTGCATTATTTTATGGGATTTATTTGGAAATTTCATAATGTTTTAAAAATAGGTCACTATGAAATATCATGTTATAAATATTTTTATCATAATTTTTTTTCTCATTTATTAAATTAATGGATTACCACATGATGATGGACATTATTTTCTTTGATTTTTCGCTTACTTTTTTCCAGGGTTATTTTACATTGAAATTTATTTTTATATATTGTGGTTATTTATTTTTAAAATGTGATTGTTATGATGAAATGTATTTCTTCCTCAAAAATGTTTTTTGTAACAATTTAATGGTATTTTCATTCATCAAAATCAAAAATCTTTGTTGTTTATCTTTCTGTAATGTGGTTATTTTGTAATGATACCATGTATATTAATTGTCAAGATGAATTATGTTTTATCGAAATTATTTTTAGGGGAACCATTTCATTTTAATGTTTTCATCATGTTATGAAAGTAATAATGATATATTTTTACGAGTTTTAATTTTAATCACCTTTTTTATGTACTTTATTTATAGTTCTTGGATATTTTTAAAAAATGGGTTTTCCCAGATAGTGCGTTTTGAGCATAAAAATGTTTATATGTTGTGTGTTCTCAAATAGTGCACCAAATAATTAGGTTGTAATTATTTTCATAGAAAAATAAAATTGGATTAAATTCGTATGGTTATTATAATTTTATGGGTTGTATAATTTTTCTGTGATGATGATGATCAAGGATACCCATATATTTTATATAAGCTTGCTATGGGTTTATATTGTTTTATCGGATCAAAATTGATATCACATGAATTATGATTATAGAATCTACTGTATATTAGTTATATTAAATCCTTTTTTGATGAATACATGTTTTAATTTTTTAGTATTTATTTTATAATTATTATTATGTTATGTTTATTTATGTTTATTATTTTATCATACCATTTTTCTATTCTTATACTCACTGATTACATTTAATTTGAAATTCTTATATTTACCCTTGCTGAACATTTTACCACATGATTTATATTTTTCTTTTCCCATAGGTTATCAAGTATGATGATTAATGAATTTAGTCTAAAATGATTTCATATGGATGATTTTTATGACCAAATATAAAATATGAAAATATGAGTTGGGTGGGAAAAATACTTGGTTGAATTCATGGGTATTTTTTATGTAGTGTATTGTTATAATTCAATAAAAATATAATTTTGATTTTTTTTGAGACTCAATGTTTGACAATATTTATTTTTTTTATTTTGTTATGTATTTAAAATATGGTTTCACCTTCATAGTAGAAAATTCCTAAAACAAAATGTTTATGATATTTAGTATTGATTTTGTGAGTTTGGGTTATGTGTTGTTATAGTTGGAATCAATGGAAATGTTTAGATATCATTGGAAAACTTTTATTTTTATGTGATGTTATATGAAGTGTCATGGATATAATAATAGGTCCATAATAAAAATAATTATCATAATTCCAAAGTTTCTGACACCTCATTTTTGGTTCTAAGAAAGGATATTGAAAATTCATTAAACATTGTGAGTCATTTAATTATGTAGATAGATATATAATTATTTTATTTAAAAGTAAGTCTTACCTTAAATATTGAATACATAATATTTATGGTATTTTAAAAAAATAATGGTTTACATGATATTTTATATTATTGTAATTATGGGAATATGTGTTTTATCAGATATATATAAACTTATGATTGAAAAGTCATTTGGTGACTTAGTGGTTAATGTTTTTTTAAATGGACATCTCCATATTTTTTTATTTTAAGATATATGGAATGAATATAACATTTATTTTAAAATAGTATTTAATTTTTATTTTATTGAGGTAATATGGGATTGAGAGTTATGGACTGATTTAATTTCAACTTGGTTTAATACTGTTTATTTTTTAAGATTAAAGTGTCATATGAAGGTTTATTAGTTTTAATAATTATCATACCATATTATAGACATTGTTTTTATTAATTTATAATTACATTAAGATTATAATTTTATCCATCTTGTTGTTATGTTTTCATTAAAATTGGATTTTACGGCCTCTTTAATGAAGAAAACATCTTTAATACACATCGTTAGGATAAAAAACTGATATTTTGGATGAAATTAACCACATGATAAAATTATACTCATTATGTATACATTTTTTGATCATAGTACTGTTTTAAAAGGAACTAAACTCTAGGAAAAAGATCTGCAAAAAAAATAATTATCCTATTATAATTATTTTGAATGAAATCAATGTCCTTTTTCACAACTATTTTTTATGGTGCTATGGTAGGTAAAATTACATTAATCATTCACATTCGCATGGTTAATGTCCACAGTAACTCAATATCAACATTTACTCATTATAATTTTCTTCCATGAAAAAATATTTACTTTCCACCAATTCCTGTTTATAGAGAAACCTATTATATGTTATTTCAGATGACCTTTATATGACATTTTCTCCCTTATCAAGTGTATGTTTTTTTAACAATTTGTATGATGTATGTTTCAAAAAAAAGTTTTTTTATAATGTAAAACATTTGACTATTGATATAATGTTCATGTTTTTAGGACAATATATACTAAATGGTGGAGGATGTAACTCCCTATGAATTTTAAAAATAAATCTATAATCAATAGAATATTTAACACATAATATCGAGCATAACAGACCGATGATATATATAACTATTTTCACCAAACAATTAAATTAACATTTAATAATATTATTATTATATATATATATTTATAAATGAAACTAAATATAAATTGTTGATAAAAATTTATTAAACAAATCAACCAATTATTATGGTAAGAAATTTTATTTATAGAAAATATTTTTTCATCAAAAATGATTTTAATTACCTTTCTGAAAAAAATTATCTATATTTTTGGATTTATTGGGAAAATAATAAGATAAAATATTATATGTTTTTTTTAATTTTAGTATCACAAATTTCATTTATGTAATTTTTGGGTACTTCTCAAAAATATTGATATTTAAAGAAAATTGAAAAAAAAAGATTTTTGTAAATAGTTAATTTATTTAAAATAAATGAAAAAATAATTAAATTCCAATTTTTTATTATAATATGGTTTAAAATCAAAAATAAAATATTTCTTTATATTTAATCAACGTAATTTTTTTGAATCTACTACATATTAGATTTTTTTATACTGTTTTATTTGATATTAAAAACGATAATTTTTTGAAACCCTTTTTATTATTCATAATTTATATCATTTTTTTATTAAATATAAACAAAAATAATGAATAATTATGAAAATTAAACATATAGATTATTTATCTAAAAATTTTAATTTAATAATTTTCCAAAAAATACGCATCTTGAAAACTCATTTATTTTTCGCGTTTGCAGATTTATGTTTTTAATAAAAATTTACCCCATACATGAATTAAACAAGGTAAAATTATTTTTTTAATTTTAATTATAAAAATTTAAAATATCTATTAATTTCAACTCAATTTTTCCATAATTAATAGTGAAAGTAGTAAAAATAATGTACTGTGATTAAGGTGATATCGAGTTTATGAAGTAATGGGGGTAAACTTCGATATTTGTGAAAAAATTATAAAGATTTAAAAAAAACACTTTATTTAATGATTTTGTAGTAATATGGAATAAGGATTATAATACCCTATTTTTATGCTTTTTAAAATGTGAAAATAAGGATTATACAATTAAATTTTTTAAATTTACATGTGTGCAACTCCACTAACACATAAAATGCCACCCACTCTCTATTATTAATCACCTTTCCAAAACATTACAATAAATAACTACCCCAACATCATCAAAAAATACATCCCACAATCCTCTATTATTTTTCATCATACTATTCTGGGAATACATTAGTTATAATCCGAAAAAAGTGTTCTCATAAGAGCTAAAATGCATAAATATGAATTTTTTATTTATTTCATCACCCGCCGCCTTAAAATATTCTAGAAACAGTGATGATATAAAAAAATAAATATATAATAATATGTTATTATTTTAATGGTATAAATTTAATCTATCTCCTCTTACGTCAAACTAGATACGATAACATCATTTGTCTATATAGTGGACTATCGCCTCGCGAATGGATGTCATTATTTTCCATCATCTCTACTCATGGATTGTGGTGATGATGTATCTAAAGTTTATATATATATATATAATTATAATAATTGTGTTGATATTAAATGACACATATAATCTTTCATTCAATTATGTGTCAGATACAATAATGTTTCTTATGAGTATGAAAGAATTCATCCTCGCAATGTAATGTGATTTTTTATCACTAATGATTTATATTAAAGGTAAAAATTAAAGTGTTAATAAATATATGTGATGTAAAGAGATTAATAGTGATATTAGTGATTTATAAATAATAATCGATAGATAACATACCGTTTAACTTCTTACCCTAAAATATCATAACATCATTCGTTTAAAGACAGAATATCTCCTCCAGAAATCGTTGTTATCATATGTCATCACTACAAAAGTCAATATATATATGTGTGTAAAATTAAAAAAATAATATGATATTTATGATATTATTATCATTATAATAAGATAAAATATTTCATAACTGACTTTCATTGTGACCATTGAAAAATGGAAAGGTTACTCATGCATACGTACGGACTATCGTATCCATTAACATAACACAATTCATTTTTCACTACCATTTTTCATAATTTTTATATAAGAATTAATGATTTATTAATATTTAAATTGATTCATGATTAAAATACTTTTTTATAAAATAGTAACCCATTTTACCACTATCAACACATAGGAGCAATTTTGATGTAATGAACTGAATGTCTTCATGATAGTTGACATGGACTAAACTAATTATGTATTCAAATATATAATTATAAAGAAATAAAATAAATTAATTTTTTATAAGTTTTTAAACTTTTAAATATTCTTTGTTAAATTAAATAATTGATCTAATATTATTATACAATAGTTAAAGGACAATAATTGATACTATGGACTAGAGGTATGAGTTTTCGTGTTTGGATTTTAATAATGTGAGACATATTCACTATTAAATAATTATTTTTATTATGTGGTGTAAATAATTACAATGAGTTAATTTTATTATTATTTAAATGAAATTCATTTTCAATTATAAATCCATGTGTTGTTCCAAACTCTAAAGAGTTTATTAACTATAGATTAGGAATTTCAAAATGGATTTTTTCTAAATTTCACTTTACTAAAGTATATTTCAATGTTACAGACACATATACTTTATTAACGTATATATAATGCCCATTTTATCATTTCATATAATGAAACCCATTATTTTCACGATATTTAATTTTTTATATGAAGATATTCTTCAATGATCATTACAACTGATGAGTTTATTTTATGTCAAATGATTAAGGTTATAATCAATTTAATTCAGAATTGATTATGTTCAATATTCTTTTGCATCAAATAAAATGATATTATTTTATGAACCCATTTTATTTCTTATATAATGTTTATGAATACAGTTTACATGTTTTATTTCCATTCTCTCATTTTTTTGTTTCTAAATATCCATAAATTTATTTCAATGTGATACATATCCTCTAGTTTCTTTTAGATCACATATCTTTCACTTCCATATTCTTGTTTTATAAAAGATAAAAATTGTTCTTTTCTAAATATAAAATATTTTAAAAATAAATTTTACATAATCTCATTGCTTTTTTGAAAAGTTTTTAAATAATTAATCCCTTTTTTATATTGAATTTAAATGAGTAGCTATTTTAGAATTTAATACTTTAAATAATTTTCCAATCCTCATTTACATTGTTTTTGTTAAATTTTACATTACATTCTCCGTTGTTTTATTTCAATGAAAATGAGTTTTACAATATGTTTTTTTATATTTTTAAATGTTATTTTCAAAATTAAATTTTAATTTTCACAAAAAAATAGTGAAGTTTTTAATTTACTTTCATTCATTAATGTAATCAATAATTTTTTATACATATGCTCGAATGGGGAAATTTTGTAATGATAAAATCCATATTCTTAATCTAAATGAATTCTATTTTTCTCATAGTTATTTTCATGGAACCCATTTCATTTACATGTTTTGATCGTTTTATGAAATGAATAATGTTATTTTTATGTGTTTTATAATGAAATGTATGCTATATGTATGTTATTCCTGGATCTTGGACATTTTTATTTAATGGATATGACCATATATTATTTTTAGAGACTAATATTTATAATATGAGTTGTTCACTAATATAACACTCCAATCCCCTGAGTAATGATAATTTTATACAAATAATTATATTATATATCTTACGTATGGTTATTAAAAATATAAATATTCTTTTAGTTATCTATTTTTATGATGTCATAGGATACCAATGTGTTTTATCTATACATTATATGAGTTTATAATGTTTATTATGTGAGGATTGATATCACACAACCCATGATTATTGATTCTAATTTCCCTTCACATTATTAAAGCACTAATAATTGTTTTTATTTTTTATGATCCATGTATTGATGGGTATGGATATTATTATGTTATGATAATGTACTTTTATTTTGTTGTTATACACTTATACTTTTCTTATACTCAATAGAGAAATTAAATTTTAGATTCTTATATTTTCCCATATTTATCATTTTATATCATTGATCTTGTATTTCATTTTCCCATAGGATAACTAGTATTATGTCTAAAAAATTATTCCATAAATGGATTCATAGATATGATGTTAACAATGTGATAAGGAATTTTAACAGCTAATTATTGTGGAAAATACACTCTCTTAGATCCTATAAAATTTTTCATGTTGGAAATTGTACTAATTATATAAGGATATAAACCTTTGATATCATTGAGAATGTAATTGATCCAATATTTCCATTTTATTTTTTATGTATTCTATGGATATAAATAGGGTCACCTTCATCATGTTTCAATGATGTAAAAGTAATTTCTATGATTTTATCACAAGTTCTAGGAGTGTAGATTCATGGATTTTAAAATCCACTATGATCTGTTTTATTTCATGACATATAATTTATATCATCAATTGAAGTATCCCAATAAATGTATTTATATCAAATTGATCACTATTCTGATGTTCACTTATAAAGTAAACAAGAATCTATAGTTCCTTTGATTAAATTAAGTATTATTTTCACTATTAGAAAGTTTATTTATTTACGATTATATTTTCAATGTGTTTATAGACTATTGGAATACTTGATAACATGGTTTTCAATAATCATTACAATATTATTCCAATGATCTACATATATTTTGGGACCTTAAGTATTTTTCTATCATTATCCATTAAGAACATCATATAGGTCATAATTGATCATGTAATTACTATTTAATTCTCTATTTAAATTCATCAAAGAATCTATATAGTTTATTTACATAGATTGATTAATATATCATTCTCCCAACTGAAACATATAATATAATAAAACACATATTGTCACCAATCCTTGAAATTTATAACTCACACATAATTATCTTTACAAATTTTTCACATAATACATCACTTTATCAATAAAATATTATGTCATCAACATATACTAGGACCACCATTGTTTGATTAATATCATTAATATAATAAATACATAAAATAAAATCAACCATAGTGGAATTTTATTTTATTCAATTATTTATCAATTCCTTAATACCAAAATCTTTGTTCTTACATTATACAATAAAATTTATTATTTAGTAAGAACACATTTTTATCATCATTATGGAAAATAGAACCATATTGCTTTTTTATATACACATATTCTTCAAAAACAACGTTTATAATCGATGACAAGATGACTATTTGGAATCTAGAGAATTTGCTCTGCAATTTTATGAATAAAAATAGTTTAATTTTATCCAATCATATCATGATTTACATATTTCAGGATAAGTGATACAATATATCATTGGGTATCCCTTGAAAAAAACATTATATATCATTTAAACAACCTTGTCATTGTTTTTTTTATTGAAAACTAGTTTAGTCTTTATGATGTTTTTATTAGAACACATTTAAACAATCGTTTATGTCTAATTCATTATTATTTGATCAAGATCTTTATTATTCAAATGAACCCAATTATAATCCGAAGAATCATCTCTAAAAAAATATATCTATATTAGAAAATAAAGATATTTGTTTTACATACATCATTCTCTCAATCTAAACTTTCATTGTTTGATCAACCATGTTATCCGATAAATAAATTTAATTTCTTATCTTTATCCTCTATATAGATACTGGTCTTGATTAAACTTAAAAATCATCAGTGAATTTAGTCTAAATATTCATTTGGCCCTTATTCTACCCATGAGATACTCCACTCTTTGTAATTATCCTCCAAAATCTACTCACTATTTATCAATAGATTCTACTCATTTTATACTATATTTATATCATTAATTCCATTTATATTTCTGATCTAAATATTGAATAATTTCTTTATAATACACTTTCTTCAATAACTTAAGAAAATTCCATCATCAAATTGATACTAAATCACATTCTTTATCGTTATTTAGAATAATATTATTAAATTTAATGTACTAAAGATTCATTTGTAACATATTATTTCAATAACACTATCGATAGTTATTTTTTTATTCTTCCAAACACAAAAAATCTATTTTTGAAATTTAGATGTGTATCATGAATACTTCATACAAATAAATCTCTGGTATGTCTTTCTAAAGAAGAATAAATCTCTATTTTTTTTATTTTGATGTTCCTCCTCTCAATTACTAAATTTTTATAGAATTTATCTCTATTAATGGTTAGTTTATTATGAAATTATTTTTAAAATATCACCATACTTTTCTATTTGTTAACACTATTGAATGATCTATAAAGAATTTCAAAATCCTCTACCCATGATTATTTTTTGCCTCCCTCTAAGAATATGTAATGTATCTGAAAATTGGAAAAATGTGACTAGAAATATTTTTATATGACATAATATTGTAATTATCAATGTAAATAATATAATATATACACTCATCAATAATACTTTATGATATTGGTCAACACACATCAAAATGATTAAAATCAGGAAATCTTGATTAAATTCTATTTTTCTATAGACTTCCCTTCATACACTTCAATTGAAAAAATTTAAATGATATTTTCCGTTTACATTACATTATAGTTACATTTATTGTGTAACCTATGTCTTGGAGTTTTCCCACACATTTCATGTCATTTTTGAATCACCAAAAAAATTCACATGTTAATGTAATATCATTTCAACACAAAGTTTCTTTCCATTAGACAATAATAATTATTACTTCATTGTTTCCAGATATAATGAATCAGTCCCAATCATACATAATTCTTGATAAAATATCATCATTTATTTCTACGATCGATGTAAATTTACTATCAAATACACATAAACCATTACAACCTGATTCATTAATAGATATTATATTAACCTCTACCATCTGAACACTTTTATTTTGGATCCATGTAGATGAAATAAAACCTCAATTTTATTATTATGCCTAATATCATCTAGAAGATGATGGACCAGTCAAATCTAATAAATCCACAAATAATTATTTTCTCGTTTGAACTTCTCTGTAGCTATTTTATCTAATGGAATTGGATAATCATATTAATATTTCTCTAAATTGATGATGTGAAATACTTATGCATCTGTCCAAATATTCTAAACAAGATATAGTAACAATCAATTAAATTATTAGAATACTTAACTATCCCTAATTTCTTCTGTTTCTATTATAAACTCAAGGGAATAATTTCTATAAAATGAAATTTTTTTGGAATGTAAAATATTTAAACAATAAATACTCTTAATATGAGATGAATTCAAACATGTATCTATAATAGAACTAGTTATCCAATATATTCAATAAGTATTTTAATTTTGAGTCATACCAAAATCAATTTTCACTATTATATTGGGCGTGGGAGGCATTTAACCTTCGATCAATGCTTTTTACATGATATGTATTATTCTTTTCTGAAAAAAAACATTTCTAGTTTTTAGGATTTTCATGATCTATATCCACATTTTCAATTTCATGTATGATAAATTTTTTCAATGTTATATTTTGAGTAATTAGTTTCTCCTAAACTTCGTCACTTCATAATTTCCCATGAAGATACTCTTAAAGCTCTCTGAAACATTTCACTCTATCTTTCACTAGATTAGTAAAACAATCAATAACTATATGATGTTCTGCATCATGAATATTTTATTCAGAAACCTACTCTAGGATATATTCGTATTAAGATTTAATCATTCAATCTAGAATTTTATTTCATGATTTTCATCATCTTTATATGAAATATATATTTTCCATTATAAATCACTATATAATCATTTATCATTCTTTTTTTTCTAAACTATAATTTAATCTATCGTGCCCAATTACTCATATTTGGAATAAAACAATCACTAAAATTCACCTTAATCATCAGCACAACCATCCCATGTCTAGGAACTACCTATAAAAATCCCTAGACTGTGTGTTTTCACATATTTAGAGTATTTAATTTCACCTTACACAATTTAGTCTAAGCAATTATTCTCTTGAGAATGGATGTTCTTTAACATAATGTAATTTTTTCAATAAATTTTTTTCTTTTCATATTTTATGCTGATTTAATTATGGGAACTTGAAAGTCCCCATCATCTTTATGAAAATCCATGCGAAACATATCAACAAAATTTTAATTTGACATCAAAATCACAAAAGATAATTTTTCTCATTAAATTTTTTCAGCTATGTGTATTTGTGTAAATGAATGAAAGGCCTTCATAAAATCCTCTTCCTTCTCGATAATTCTTCATTATTAGATTCTTGTAAGATATGAATGTGACCTCAATTAATATACCATTTTCTATAACCTCATTATCAGTATATGTCTGCTCATATATGGAAATATTTTTATATAAAATAACCAACAACAATAATGTTTTATATTTATACATAAGTATATAAAATTGTGCATTGAATCAAGATGAATGTATTTTCAAGATGCATTTGAATATCTTCAGATCATATAGGTTTTCTCTAATACATTATATATAATCCAAAAATTTCATTAACCTGACTGTATATTGCATTGATATATCTATTTGGTGTATCCCAATGTCTTCATACATATTCTACAAAACAAAAAAATTTCCACATCAACATTAGAATCATTATTGATGATAATAATTTTATTTTCCAACATTGTAGGTTATTTTTTACATGACATCAAAAAAATACACTTAGATGATTGATTCAATTATCATCATCATCTTGTTATTTATTGTACCATTATGATCACAACCTTATATCTGTATTGATCAAAATTAAATTTATAGATTTTCTATATGAATTATTTCCTAAAAATCAAAAGCAGTGATGTATATAATTCATCCATAATTGAACTTTTTTCAATAGAATATCAAAATAACTTTGGGATAAACTACATTTCTGTATTATAATGAGGGATATTCATTGACATTAACATTTTCTCCCAACTATAGATCTGTATGAAACATCAACCACACCTCCATGCATGCCATCAGAAACCAACTAGAAACCTATGTCTATGGTGGTATAGTGTTGAGACTATATCAGAATGTCATAATGAAATAATTTTTGAAGTAATGTTAATGAATTGACTAAATAGACATATTTTGTAAAAAAAATTGCATAATGTGAAAAATAATAGTCAAAAATTAATCTATAAACAAATTAACTCTATAAATTTAAATGAAAATTACTCAAAAAAAGTCCATATCCAAAAAATATCAAATGAATATTTAAATAAACTTCACTAAATGTTTTGTCCAAATGGTCTGGAGTCCCATTAAGGCCTTTATCTTCCACACTCTATACTAGAATTCCAAATCATGCATCATCTATATGTCATTTACCATATCATGTCCTTAAACCATGATTTCGACTTAAGAACCAATGGTAAAGTAACCATGGTGTAATTACAACTCCACCTGCTAGAATAAAACCCAAATGTCATTTTCATTCATATTTTATTTTAATTTATATTTTATTTAGCCTTCATGGGCATCTATGGTTTTTATTTTTTGAATTTGGAGTTTTGGAGGATTACTGGGTGCTTCCTGGTTTCCCAAAAAGCATGGGATAATTATGCAGTTCCCTTATAGATGGTTATTTCATAGATAGAAAACCATTTTTATAGGAATCTATGATGTTTTTATACTATTTGAAGATCCCCATAAAAAATGTAAGTGGCATTGGATTAGAATATGGACAACACATGGTTGATGACCTATTTTTGAAATAATATATTCATAACATAGATCCTTCCCAATTGATATAATTTTTGTATTTTCTAAAACTTCCCTATTTAAATTATATGTTCTTTCACCCATTTATTCCCCATATTCTTTGATCAAACATTTGGACACCAAGGAGGATCACCATTTTCTTTCACCCTTTAATCAAGGTCCTTATTTAGTGTTCTCTAAGTGATTAAAAGGTGATATTTCCCTCATTTATCCTCTATAACGTTTTAATCCCTTTATTCCAATTTTCTCATTTCTCTTGGATTCCAAGTTATCTATGTAATTTGTGGATTGGATTTTCAGTAGTTATAACCAAGCTCTTGGAATATTTTTGGTTATGTAATTGTATTTATTCATTATGTTACAGGTATACATAAAAATCATGTTTCATCATGGTCTTTGATTTTTTTATGTTTGTGTTTATTCTAAATTTTTACATTTTTCAATTCAATGTCTGTTAGTGATTTTTATTTATATATTTACTAAATTGATGAGTATTTGTGATACATATGTGATTTTCTAAATAATTTCTATGAATTATTTTCTTAGGGTAAGGGGTTTTTATTTTGAATGTTAGATTCACCTTATTTAATAGTATAGTTTTTATTTTCTGAATATATGATCTTACTGTGGGAATTATGGAAATGGTTTTAGTGGTTTCTATTTGATTATGTTCTTTTTAATGTGTCTAATTTTTTAAAAATAAATATAATAATTATATTATATTTTTTATGTGCTGTTTACCACAAATTGAAATAAAAATGGGTACTTGGTTGTTTTCGAATTGTTAGTCTGAAATGACAATGTGGTTTTTCGCTAATGAAAATGTCTTAATGGATGTTTAATTTTTTTTGATAGAAATGGATGTGTTTTTTTCTATTCTTGAGATTTCAATAATAAATACACATATTTTGAATGGGTTTGTTGAAAATTTTAAAGGATTTTTCATAATTTGAATAGATCCTTTAGGATTCCCAACATAGAAAACCATAGTTTTCAAACATAGATATTGCATCATAATAGATTAATATTCGTTAAATAACATTTTGATATAGGCCATACCTATTTCGTTCAAGATACTTTAGAAACTTATAAATATAAAATTCATGTTCATAAAATTTCTACATCAAATCCCACTTATTACCTCATTATAAGAACCCCCCTCTTCCTATAGTAATATAGTACATAATAACTTTATTAATAAGATTGGTGAATGACCTGTATGAAAATAGTGAGAAACAAAGATCATAAAGGGTAAACAAGATAGATACGAATGATTATATAAGTATTACACGATCATAATGGTATACGAAATGATATTAACATTTTAAATCCAAAGCAGAAATGGAGCAAAACATGGGTTAAAACCTATAGACTCGAAAATATTATTAATAAAATGAATATTCACAAATAAAGAAATATGTGGTTAAAAACAATTGTCCCAAAAAAGACACAATTTATATAAAATAATATTACCTTTTACTACATCTTCCACACCTCCTGTGAGATCAGAACTGATTTCTCAGGTGCTTACATATCTTCCAATTCATGGGAGACATCCATGATTCTTCATTTTCATCCATGATTTATTTAATATGTGAATCATCCATCCCATCAAAATTTGAGGGATTATCTTTTATATAAAATGGTCTTCCTTCTGGAAAAGTCAAAGTATATGAGGATTGACCTCCAATACATCTCTAAACATCACCAAATTCCACAAAAAAGCATCTATTATACATTATCCATTACAAATATCATAAAATTTCATGTTATAACAACACTCAACATCCGATTGCAAATTCCCCAAGACTACCTCTAACACTACTTCACCACCCACACTCCACCCATGGGGATTAATCTACAATACAGTTGCATACCCAAGAGTATTATCTCTAGCTAATTATATCCTAGAATAAACAATATCAGTCTATCCCATATTGGTTAGGGAGATATATTGATTATATCTATTTTATGAATCAATTTGAAAACTATCAATGTCAAAAATAAACTTCATGCCTCATTGCATTGGCCATGTATTTTTAAAATTTACAATAATGGAATATTTTAAAGAGGCTCTTCCATCCTTGGCTTCATGATTTAATTAATCCTTCCATAGAAGATTGATTACATAATAAATAGTAGATTCCATCATGTTATCATCTTTCCTATATATAATTACCTAATTTTTTTATTGATTTTAATAGTTTCTAGGTTGGTATTTTTTTGACAATCTCATTCCCCATTTTCTCACCATCATTCCTAGATGATGCATCAGTAAATGTGCGCCCAATTTTACTTACATATGAGGTGTGGAGAAGTTTCATACTAGAAGGGTGCTAAGAAGTAACTTCATGGTTGATTTGAATATTTTTAAAATTCTTTCAATTAGATACCTCATATCCCACTATCATTCATTTAATATAGTATAATGGTATGTATTCATATTCAAATTTAACATCAATTTTAACACTAATTCCCCAATGATTTGTAGAGTAATGAAATTTATTGATAATTTCATCATTCCGAAGGACTCTAATAATGTACCCAAATTTCCCTTAAATGGTGTTCGAATCCTTATTAATGGGTAAAAAATCTAAGGAGATAATATCATTAAGAATTATAGGATGAAAAATAACCAAGATTGAGAAATTTAGTCTGGTCCATATCAATGAAAATGTGTGGTTCCTTGTATAAAGATTGAAGGGTAAATACAAAAAAAAGAATCTAGGATTCATAGCATAAAACTACATCGTCAAGAACAAGCGTGATCATCCTCATTAGAGAATAGTATATGAAAATACAACATGATAATAAGGATAAATCGTCACTTGGTCATACCCCAAATTTTATAGAGACACTACTTAACATACCTGGTATGTATCATCTTGTAATCCTTTTCATGAATAAAATTCCAAATCAAAGAATACTAATATAAGGCCCCAGCCTTACAACTTACTTAATCTTGAGTTTTTACAAGATTACACATTGAGGATCTTTTCAGGTTTAGAGTTTTAGAGAATTAGATTATAAAACTTGCATTACTTTCCACATTTAAACATAGTGTTTACATAAAATATAGTATTCATTTTTCCTATCAATGAAAACATATTTAAAATAAAACATGGATTCTTTCTTGAAACTTCCTTGACACTATCATCATATCATGTAACCTTCCCATGACCTGTGAAAAACATTTCAAAAACTTGGGATGAGAATAAAAAGCTCAGTAAGGGATATAAAAATATGGAAAGGAAACATGAGTACATGTATAAATAAGAATGAAATCATACTTTACCCATAAAACACAAGCACTTTAACATACCTCATAAAATCATGAATAAATCATAGAAATAATAAGACATAAAAGGTAACTTGAGGCATTCATAACATTCTTACATAGGGAGTAACCCTCTAGGTTACGTTTGGAATACCCATCACAGTATATTCCCTAAATCTCTTCGGAGAAACCTTAGTGTTTAACCCCTTCGCGTTACCCAATGAATTGGAGAGCTATATCGGGCTCACCTGCCCTTGGTTTATCACGGAACCACCCATCTTCATAATAATTCCCAAGAATCATAACATAATCGTATCACATAAAACATACATAATGGAAACGTAACATTTCCACATTTCAATCACAAGATATCAATAAAACACGTTGATATAATAAAAACATTATGAAAAACATTTTCAATACCAAAATAAAAGAAAAGTAAAACAGGGTATTTATTTTTCTTTTGAAAAACGGTATGGCTTGTAGAGGAAGCCGAAACTAAAATAATGGTCACGGCGGCGGAGAATTCGTTGTCGCCGCATACATGCGACAAAAACATTCCCTTTTGTCATTTAGTAAATGATTCGTATAAAAACGATTCCTTTTGAATAAACATAAAATTCAAAGGGGTTTATACACCGTATAAAAGATGGTTTTGTATAAAACAAAATATGCCTCAATGAAAGGAGATTGAGACGAAGTCCCATTCAAAGACGGTATCCTTGGATTAAGGATAAATCAATTACATAATTATGTGTGACAAACTAATACAACAAATATAAGTGGATATTAAGTTTAAAACAATCAGAGGTTATTCACACATATTCATAGAATGACATATTCAAAGAGTACAAGCTTATCCCAAAGAATCAAAATTGGGTTAAGAAGATCCCTTGTGAAAATTTGACAGCCTAACAGCGTCACTAAAAAATTCAAAAAATTGACTTGATGAGAGATAAAAAGGGTATCTCATCACTTGGACATAAAATTTAAATCACTGAGGATATAGAAGAACATATCCCAACATAATTTTATGTGAATTAAAATACATAACAAAAGACTTATTTTAAAAAGAGGAGGGTGAAAGTTTCCCTTACCAACATGGGTATCATTCGAAACATACACCCCGTGAAAGAAGGACAATACAAAATTGAGGTAAATACTAATAAATGAAAGTATATTACACAATGAGTAAAATAATGGTCAGTACATACACCACTCAAAGGAAATTGTGGAAAATGTAGCATAAATCTCACGGGAATAAAAGGGATATGAAAAATCCCTTACGAAAACTCGGCAGCCTAACGACGCCACTTAAAACTTCCAAAAATGGATTGAGGAGATCAAATAGGGTCTCTCATCATATTAAAATAAAATGTATAGAAATAGGAATATAAAAGAACATCCCCCATCATAACAAAGAGGATCTTAAAAGAAGTGACATAATGGAGAATACTAAAAAAGAAAGAGAGAGGTTAGATCTCTTACGAAAATTACACAGCCTAACGGCACCACTCAAAACTTCCAAAATGGATTGATGAGAGAAAATAAAGTCTCTAATCATATGAACATAAAAAGTAAAGTAGGAGTAATATAAAATAACATCCCAATCATAAGAAACATGAGATTATAAAGAATGACATAAAAGAGTGTACTTAAAAAGAAAGAGAGGAGTAGGATCCCTTACCTCGGGTCTAACTTGACTCTATAATTCTTTAATGTCATGAATAATAAACTTGAGTTAATTTCTACTTGATTAAGAAGCTTTTTCAAGTTCATTATTCCTTTTATATCACATATTTCCATGTTATAAACATTATGTAATCATTTAAGTTAATAATGTTTGTTTTGTCGATATTTGGTTTTTAATTCGGAAGTGGACTTCTTACAATTACATGTTGTTCGTGAGGTCAAAGGTTCGTTATATCCATTATGATATTCATGATTTGGATATCATATATATCATACATATCCAGAATATACATGTATTTATAACATTAAATAATCATTTAGAGGTAAGAAATGAAATGCACCGTTCATTGAGATGGTAAGCCGTACGTACGTATGAACGCTACTTTCATTTCTATGTCATATTAATGGAATTAAAACTAAATGAGAGGTTTGTATATTTTAATTACAGAATTATATTCATCATTTATATGTAACATAAATCATATATAATATCTTTAAATACATCCTTTATACATCCCACATATGGCATTAACGAATCAAATCACTTTGAGGGGGCGGTAGTCCGCACTTCCTAAAATGAAATTATCGTGTTTACCCACAATGGAAACCATAAAGGTATGCAAAAAAAGAAAAATTCAGAAGCTTAAGTAAAACATAAAAATATTATATATCATATATATATATATATAGTGACATCTTAATGGCCACCTTTTAAGGTGTTATATGAGTGTTGAACAATCATTGTTTCGTGAGGCAAGAATTCGTCATCCACAGAAACAGTATGTTCTTTAACCATTTGATGTAGGTGTGTGTAAGTGTAGATCGAATGATTATTATAACAACATCCTAGTATATTTTAGATACTGGAGTTGTTACAAATGAAATGAATAAAAAGAGTTTAGGGGGTTGGAGAAGCAAAATAAAACAAAACAACACAAGTGAAGACATTACCTTAAAATCGAGTAACTCTATTTGATTTGAGCTCAAAGGCTTCCTTGGGAAGACTTATTAAAAAAGTAAGGATTGTAGGAGTAATATAGGGATGTGGAGAGGAAAAATGAGCAGGGTTTGGCTGAGCCAAAGGCTTGAGAGGTGTGTTTAAGGTGGTAGAGGTGGGGGCCTTTTATAAGAGGAGAGGAGGGGCACTCTTGGAAAGTAAAAACGTTTACTTTATTTTAGAATGAGTTTCGGATTTTAGTGGTCCCACATTGATTTTTTTAGAGGATAAGGTGATAAGGGTTCTAAATCCACCCATCCAATAGGTTTTGGACATGTTTAGGTCTTAGAATTAACATTATCTTTCCATTTTATTTATATCGTTAAATAATGTGGTCATCGCTGCAACATCGTGATGTCATAAATAATTTAATTTATTTAATGTCTAAAAATTATAAAAAAATACTATGATGTAGGAAATAGTTTTATCGTTCCAATTACTATTTATAGTCAAAATTATGACTTTTATATCCCCATTTAAATTTTTTTTTCGTAAAGTAACTCATGTTTGTGTCATTTTTACTTTTACATTAAAGAAAAAGATATTAATGTCATTTTCCTTCCAAAGTGGCTGCATGGGGTCCCCAAGTTGACCCATGGATTGTCCTGGTAGGCCATGACTCATCCAATGAGGGTAGGACATGTATCTAGGTCATTTCATATTATTAAAACATTATTTTTACGTTAAACTACACTAATTACCTCTAATCACGATTAAAAACTTAATAAGTTACTATTCACCAAAAACATTATTTTAATCCAATTGAACCACATTTTACTTGTTAATGAAAACCATGTATGTCGGATTTTTTAAATTCAAAACACAATGGTGGCAAAATTTCATTTAAATGGAAAATCAGTTTTTATAAGTACCACTTAGTGGTTTCACTATTCATCAAAAATTGATGTTTTTCAGAAAATTACCAAAAATTCACCCTAGGATATATTTGATATTACGAATTCAAAAATTATGTCTATTTTACAAAATTAAAAACATATAATTTACACTGATTAATTTAATAATTAATTTCCGCTGTCAAAACAAATTGCGTGTTTTTAAGAAACAATATCTATTATAAGATTGACACTAGTTTAAGTTCAATTTCAATGTGAAATTAATTCCAATGACCACCATTGGATTTAATGGTAAAAATATATTCTAATTTCACTTTAAAACCAATTTAAAAGATAATCTAATCATATAAATAAATTAGATTAAAAAGACGTTTTGAATTAAAATACAACATTTTTCACTATTCATTAAAAAATGTACTTTATCGGAAAAATACCAAAAATTTACACAAAGTAAATTCTGATGTCCTAATTCAAAAGAAGAATTTTATTTTGTCAAATATAACACATAAAATTATGAAAAAGTGGATTTAAAAGAGGTTCGCCATCGAAAGGCGGTTAATCGACCTTTTAAAGAATATTAGAATGTTTACGCTTAAAATTGGATTCATTCAAATTTTTATTCCTCTAACATTTATTTTAAAAAGTAAAAATATTTGAAACACATATATGATCATTTTGTAGTTAGTTCTATTCATTCTCACCATCACAACAGCTAGGCGTTAACTACCTTTTAAAATAATATTATTTTATTATTAGAGTGCAACGTAAGATTCCCAATAAACTCGTTGTTGCGTGTTGGGTACGCCATCGAGCATAGCGTCCCCTTTAAAGTTATATTAATATTTTATTCACAAATATGGATAAATGTGAAAATGTCATACTCTTTATTTACCTGGGGTGTTACAACTAACATGATTTAAAACACTATATTAGAGGGTCATGGTTCTCAACAACTGTGATGGGTCCATTTCATGATATAGAAATGTGAATCGTGAGAGCATCTGGTGACAGATCATCAGTTATCACAATTTGCATTTGATTTAGGGAATTAAAAAAAGATATACCCTTTCATAGGGGTTTCACATGATTTGATGGTCATAAAATTACAATTAAAATCAGACCTACTGGAGCCCTATGCCATCATATCGATCTTCTCTAGAACCCCATCCTAGATCCAGGAAGCTCTATCAGACCAAAAACCATCTTCGATATCCATCTCAATGTCATGCATCCTTGGTGATAGAACACCCCATATATGTAATTAATTATTGAATGGTTTCACTCTCCAAATAATTTTAGTCATCACGGTTCACTCTGAATATTATTACAGTGAACAATGTCCCTTAATGAACTCATTCTACTCCCTATTCCTAGTATTTTTATATCTCATTATATATCAATCTTCCCCCAATACATTTGAGGGATATATATAACCCAAAAATTACATGAATAAAATGACACACCTTTGTACCTAGAGATCCTAAAACATTTATCTTATATGAACCCATTAATATAAAAAATATTCAAAATTATTTTATTTAATGCATATCCTAGAGAATAGATGTTTATTTAAAAAATATAGTAACATCCTAAACATAAAGAATTCTGAAAAGAATAAGGACCGTATGATTTTATCAAATCACTTTTACATTATATGTAATATTAATGATTTTTTGCTTTGGATAATAAAAAAATATTAAATTATCATTAATACATTCCTAATAAAAATATCCACATCATATTGAAATCCCATATTTAAAAATATATAATCTAATAAAAGAAAAAATTTTCCAAGAAAATTCACTTTTAAAAATGAAATAAAATATTTGAATCATAAATTATTCATTTTATGGGGAAAATTGTATCATTCATTATAAGTTAAAATAACATTTCCTTAATAATTTCACTGTAAAATCACAGTATAATTCATTTGGTAAAAATAAAAAATACCATTCAAAACAATTCATAAAAATTGAATTGGGTGAAAAATTAAATTAAAATATCAACAAATATTAGTAAAATCCTTATATATATTTAGAAATAATGGATATTGATGAAAAATGTATTTTTACCAAATAGAGAAATGAAGTAGATTCTCCAAAAAAAGATATTTTTTTTTCAATCGCATTCAATTTGTGAGAAAAAAAGTTAAACCATGTATTTAAAAATAATTACCTTAGTTTAATAAAATTCATTAGTATCATGAGATGGTTATAATAATATTCCATAATCAAAACTAAATCACATTAAATTCCAATAAATAATGAGATAGTAACATAAACCCTTTAACCTTGATTTCATCATATATCAAAATAACTATAACTTCTTGTATAATAATTATATATATATATTAATTAAATAAATAATATTATCATTTTAATAATTATTCTTTCATATATGATACCATAAAAAATTTCATCAACCCATTTTAATAATAATTGTTTTTCCTAAAATCATCATTTTCTGGTATGAACTATTTCATTTATCATCAGTATCCCATTTAATTATTTCTAGTACAACTAAATTAATGTTGGTTATATCATCAAAACCATATTAATAATGAAATAAACATAATATATATTCATTATATACTTATTGAGAATCATCTATAAGTATTATTGATATAAAATAGAATTACACCTTTCTTGGAGATGGTCTGTCGAACAAACATAGTAAATTTGTTTTCATTTTCTGATAGATGGAACAAAGGAATGTAAAATATTAAATCATATGTATAGGAAACAAATTTTATCAAATATATCATATATATTCATAAAATTATTCAAAATTACATTCTATTAAAAATGTAAATGAAAAATAATCATGTCACATTATTGAGGTAAAAGTCCTCATATACGCATGAATGATTTTATCATTTCTAGAAGTATTGGGTAGTATGTGGTTAATGTGATTTTATAGCTATAGAAGTGTAATTGTTTCATAACTATAATATATAAAAATTAAATCCATCATAATACCAATCATAAAAATATTGTGAATAAATATTATTTATATCACTAAGTGGAGATGGTAATCCATACTTTCACATGAGGGATATATACATTTCATTTTAATGGGAAAGAGTGTTTATAATGGTTCTAACACAATAGAAATAGAATATAATAATTTTCATTAAGTTATGGTATTATGTTTTAGAAATCTACATATATTTTGAAATGTTATTGAATTGTGGAAAAGAATGTGATCGGTTATGGTTATTATACCATCTTCAAAAAATCTCTTTCAGATCACCCCTAAAAGTATATATGTTTTACATTTTGGGAATCCCATAACCATTTCAATTTGGATAAGGATATTAACAAGAGAAATTGGAAAACTATTTACAAACTATAGAGCTCAATGTAGTTTATATAAGTGCAGGAGCAGGTTACCTTTTATGATTGAAGTGAGTCTTTATTTTTGAATTTCTCAAAAGATTAAATTATTATAAAATAATTATCATTGAAAATTCCACGAATTGACTAGGGATTTCAGATATAAGATATTATATGGTTTTAATAACCTAAAAAATATAATTTAGACATTATTCCCGTTAATTCTTAAAAGTATATTTTTTATTGAACCTCTATTAAACAATTTTATTTTTAACTACAACAAAAAAAGTTAATAATTATGACTATAGTTTTTTACGAATAAGATGAAAATTTTAAGACTCGTGGGAGATTAATTAAATTTCAAACTATATCATGTCGACCTTTTCTTATTTAACTATTTTTTAAATTTAATCAATTAAATATTATATTATTTTGAAAAAAAATAATTATTATGAAATTTTGACTCTATTCATTTGATTTCTCATAAAAGACTTATTTTTTGGAATTATAATATAAAATTTTAACAGAATAATAATATGTCATATTATCCTATTTTTTTATGCACAATAAAATATTCATATTATATAACATTTATTGTATCCAATAACCTTTATTTTATATTTAAATTAATTGAATAAATATTTTTTGGACATCGTGTTAGAATTTATCTTAATTATATAATACCTAAAAATTTCAATAAAAATACATTTGAAAAAATAACATCATTATTCGAAAAATATTATTAATATTCCTTCATTACTAGTTTTTTCCCAACATGAATACATAAATGATACTAAAAACTAATGTAGTGATATTTTGTATCATTCTTTTATTTAAATAATATATTATTAATTTTTTTGTTAATGTTTAAAATGAAATATTCAATTTTGATCCAAATGTGATCAGTGCCTAATTTCATTCATCCAATAATAATTAGGATGAAAAATTATTGTATTATCACTTAATTTGAATCTAGATTTTTATTATTCACAAGAAAAGAATCTATCCCTGGTGAGTAGAGTCATGGAGGATCTATCGTTCCATCTTGATTGTTTGCTCGGTCGAAGGATGAGAAAAGAAGTCCTCATCCCATCTCTATGGAATCTTTTATCGATGGAGACAATATGGTGATCTATTTTTTGTATAAGACACTATTGATAGTTTGAAAGGGGATGTCCTCCAAGATCCTACCTCAACCACTTCCTCCATCACTAGGGCCTTCAAAACATATTTCGGGAATGTGTACGAGATCACTATAAAAGATAAATCTATCACATGAGTGAATCACATTCCATCACTCAGAGTTCAAGTTTCCACATGCCAATTTTGGGCCTTACCTTCCCCAATGGTACCCATCCTCCTATGGAACACCCATGGTTTGGGAGTGCGGGTTAAAAAAGACAACGTGGAATTCGAATCCAACAAGAACAAGGTAAAATTGGTTTCTATTCTCTAACACATACTACAACCAGAGAATATAAGCGAGTTCTCTTGTAGGATCAAAATGCACAATTACATGCCTGATGAACCTTATAATGATCACATTTGGTTATTATGGATGAAAGGCATATCAACATACATGGTTCCGGGTAGGGATCAATATACCACAATTAAAATAACTAATGTCCCAAGTGTTCTCCTCCTTTTATATTTCTATGCCAGCTATGATACTCAAAGGAGGGAGGTATAGTGACAAAGAAATTTAATTTTTTGACCTAGGGGGACTCAACTAGATAATAGTGGAAGTCATCAATGAATTTATGGATCCAGATGAGAGGAAAGGGTGGGGATCATTTCCCATGAATGATAGTGTAAACTTCTCTTAGTTCATGGTGGGAAAATGATTAATGGATATGGGATACACGGGTGATAGATTAATCTAGTGCAAAAATCAACAGGGGAACAATCAATAATGAATCCTTATGGATCACTGTATCACAAATATTCACATCCTCTCCATGTTTCCCTAAGCGATGGTTAATCACCTGGTTCTCGGTGTCTCTGATCACTGTTTTGTAACATCCCAGGTAAATAAAGAATAAAGAATTTACATACTTATTAATATTTATGAATTAAATATTAATTTTAATTAAAAGGGGTTTCTACGTTCGATAGCGTACTCGATACGCAACGATGAGTTTCTTGGAAAACTTACGTTGCACACTAGTAATAAAATAATATTATTTTAAATGTTAGTTAACACGTAGCCGTTGTACTGGCGGGAATGGATAGAAATGACTAAAATATGATTATATATGTTTTTAAATGTTTTTACATTTATCCAATAAAATATAAAGGCTTAAAATACGGAAAGAATTCAATTTTAGGCATTTATACCCTAATTTTCACTAAGGGTTCACTTATCACCTTTTGACGGCGAACCGTCATTAAATATAGTTTTGATCAATCTTATAAATTCTATTGGACCAAATATAACTCTTCTATAGAATCAGGACATCAAAATTTACTTTGTGTAAATTTTTGGTCTCTTTCCGATAAAGTTCATTTTTAATGAATAGTGTAAAATGTTGTATTTTAATTCAAAACCTCTTTTTAATCTAATTTATTTTTATGATTAGATTATCATTTGAATTGGTTTTAAAGTGAAATTAGAAAATATTTTTACCATTAAATCCAATAGTGGTCGTTGGAATTAATTTCACTTCGAAATCAGACTTAAACTAGTGTCAATCTTTTGATACTTATTGTTTCATAAAAACACGCTATTTGCTCTGACAGCGGGAATTAATTATTAAATTAATTAATGAAACTTATATGTTGTGAATTTTGTAAAAGGGACTTCATATTTGAATTCAAAATATCAAATATATCTTAGGGTGAATTTTTGGTATTTTTCTGAAAAACATCAATTTTTGATGATTAGTGAAACCACTAAGTGGTACTTATAAAAACTGATTTTTCGTTTAAATGAAATTTTACCACTTCTGTGTTTTGAATTTCAAAAATCGGACATACATGGTTGTCATTAAGAAGTATAATGGGGTTCAATGAGATTAAAATAATTTTTTTTGGTGAATAGTAACTTATTAAGTTTTTAATCGCGATTAGAGGTAATTAGTGTAGTTTAAGGTAAAAATAATGTTTTAATAATATGAGATGAGCCTGACACATGTCCTAACCTCATTGGATGTGTCCTGGCCGACCAAGAAAACCCATGGGTCAACTTTGGGACCCCATTCAGCCACTTTGGTTGGGAAATGACATAAATAACTTTTTATTTAATGTTAAAGTAAAAATGACACACACATGAGATGTTTTACTAAAACCATTTTTACATTGGGTTATACAAGTCATATTTTTGACTATAAATAGTCATTGGAAATATAAAAATATTTCCTACATCATAGTATTTGTTTTATAATTTTTAGACATTAAATAAATTAAATTATTTATGACATCATAATGATGCAGCGATGACCTCATTATTTAACGATTTAAATAAAATGGAAAGATAATGTAATATCTAAGACCTACACATGTCCAAAACCTATTGGATGAGTGAATTTAGAACCCTTATCACCTTATCCTAGAAATACATCAATGTGGGACCTCTTAAATCCGAATACCATTTTAAAATAAAGTGACTTTTCTTTACTTTCCAAGAGTGCCCCTCCTCTCCTCTTATAAAAGGCCCCCAACTCTACCTCCTTATTCACACTCTCAAAGCCTTTTTCTCGTTCAAACCCTGCCCATTTTGGCTCTACACATCCCTATATTACTCCTTGAAGCCTCACTTTTGGCAGAAGTCTTCCCAAGGAAGCATTTGATCTCAAACCAAAGGGAGTTACCCGATTTTAAGGTAATGTCTTAACTTGAGTCCTTTTGTTTTATTTTGCCTCTCCAACCCCCAAAACTCTTTTTATTAATTTCTTTTGTAACAACTACAGTATCTTCAATATACTAGGATGTTTTTATAAGAAGGATTCTAGCTACACTTACACACACCTTCATCTAATGGTTAAAGAACATACTGTTTCCGTGGATGGCGAATTTCTGCCTCACGAAACGATGATTGTTCAACACTCATATAACACCTTAAAAGGAGGCCATTAAGATGTCACTATATTTATATATGATATTTTTATATTTTACTTAAGATTATTTATTTTTCATTTATGGCATACCTTTATGGTTTCCATTACGGGTATACGTGATATCTTCATTTAAGGAAGTGCGGACTACCGCCCCCTCAAAGTGATGTGATTCGTTAATGCCATATGTGGGACGTATAAAGGATGGATTTAAAGTTATTATACATGATTTTATACTGGAATTATAATATACCTCTATATCATTATTATTTATTTCCATTAATGTATGATATAGAAATGAAATTAGCGTTCATGCGTACGTACGGCTTACCGTCTCCATGAACGGTGCATTTCATTTCTTAATCCCCAAATGTAATGTACTATCAAACGTACATTTATATAATGGATATATATAATGAATGATATATCTAAATGATGAATATATTTCTGGAATTAAAATATACATACCTCTCATTCAGTTTTAATTCCATTAATATGACAATGAAATGAAAGTAGCGTTCATGCGTACGAACGGCTTACCGTCTCCATGAACGGTGCATTTCATTTATTACATCTAAATGATTATGTAATATTATAAATACATGTAAATTCTGGATATATATGATATATATGATATCCAAATCAGGAATGTCATTCTGGATATAAAGAACCTTTGACCACACGAACATCATGTAATTGTAAGAAGTCCACTTTCGACTTAAGAACCAAATATCGACAAAACAAACATTATTAACTTAAATGGTTACATAATGTTTATAACATGGAAATAAGTGATATAAAAGGAATAATGAACTTAAAAAAGGTTCTTAATCAAGTATAAATTAACTCAAGTTTATTATTCAGGACATTAAAGAACGATCGAGTCAAGTCGGACCCGAGGTAAGGGACTTCGTCTCAATCTCTTTTCATTGAGGCATATTTCATTTTATACACAACTATCTTTTATACGGTGTATAAAACCCTTTGAATTTTACTTTTATACAAAAAGAATCTTTTTCTACGAAGCGTTCTACTAAACGACAAAAAGGAATGTTTTTTTAAGGTACGCGGTGAAAACGACCTTTTCCGCCGCCGCAAGTATTATTTGGTCTTTGGCTTCCTCAACAAGCCGTAATGTTTTTAAAATAAAATAAATACCATATACTCTTTTACGTATTTTGGTATTGAAAATGGTTTTGATAAAGGATTATATTATGTCAATATATTTAAATGATATATTGTGATTGAAATGTGGAAATGTTATCATTCCTTTATATTGGTTTTATGTTTTGTGATTTTATATTGGTACTTGGACATTTGACGGGTTGTTACGTGATAAACCATATGATAGGTGGTGTCGTGAATACCAGGATGGGTGTTTACGTTATAACCTCCAATGCATTGGGTATGGAAGTCAGCCGTATGGATATTCCATTAAGTATGTATGGAAATTGGCCGTATGGCTATTCCATTAAGTGATATGTGTGGAAGTCGACCGTATGGTTATTCCACTTAAGTATGTTTATGTCTCAAGTTACCTTTATATATGTTATGTGTTCTTTATATGGGTTTTATGGTAATCCTTTGGTTATAAAAAGGTAAGTAATGATACTTTATTCAGTGAAGAGTTTTTACTACTTCATGAAGGTGAAGGTATTATTTTGATAGAGTATACATGGTTTACATGATGTTTGAAAAACTAACAGTTTTCATTCTTTGTGTATCCCTTACTGAGCTTTTTATGCTCACCCCAAGTTTTTTTGAAATGTTTTTTCACAGGACTTAATGTGGAATACGGTCAAGGATGGGACCAAGGGAATGTCATGCTATATAAAACATGGAACTAGACATGTTTCTTTTTAAGAGTTTTTTTTATTATGGAAACTTAGTAGAAGTGTCTACTTGTAATCTTTTGAGATGTAATAGTTATGTTCTAATTCTCTAAAACTCTAAACCAGAAAAGATCCTCAATGTGAATTATTCATTTAATTCAATATTAAGTAAGGTTTAAGGCCGGGGCCTTATAGTTGGTATCCGAGGTCGGTTTAGACAACTTTAGGAGTTAGAAAAGTGTTAAATTATAATATGATTGAAATGATATAGCATTTACAGATTACCATGCTGCTTCGCCTAAGATATTTCTGTGTTCAGAATGGTTTTCCGTAGAGGAAACAAAGCAGCTATGTTGGGACGACATCAGGAGGAAGACAACCTTCCAAATCAGCAACCTGAGATGGTCAGAATCAGAACAAAATAGTTTGTTGCAGTGATGGCTCAGTTGACTCAGGTGAAAAATGTTGGTTGTTTTTCTTGATGATATTTTTGTGTTTTCTAAAATTAAAGAGGATCATTAAAGTCATTTAAGGGTTATCTTGAAAATCTTAAAGGAAAAGAAACTATATGGAAAATTCAGCAAGTGTGAGTTTTGGTTATAACAAATTTCTTTCCTGGGTCACATTGTTTCAAAAGATGGCATGACTATTGATCCTGCTAAAACAACATTTTTTGAAGAATGGCCAAGACCCACAAATGTTACTGAGATCCATATTTTTCTTGGTTTGGCAGGTTTCTACTGATGTTTTGTTGAAAATTTTTCATGGTTATCTAGTCCATTGACTAAGCTAACTCGTAAGGGTGTTAAGTTCATCTAGAAAAAAGAATGTGATGATTGTTTTCAGGAGTTGAAAAGAAGATTGGTGAATGCTCCAGTTTTGGCACTTCCTTCCAGGAATGGTGAGTTTGTTATATACAGTGATGCTTCGTTGAAGGGACATGGTTGTGTCCTTATGTAGAATGATCAGGTAATTGATTATGCTTCACGTCAGTTGAAAACTCATGAGGTAAATTACCCTACACATGATTTGGAATTAGCTAATGTTGTTTTTGCTTTAAAAATTTGGAGGCATCATTTGTATGGAGTAAAGTGTGAAATATATACTGATCACAAAAGTTTAAAGTATATATTCACTAAGAAAGAATTGAACATGAGATAGAGGAGATAGCTGGAATTAATCATGGATTATTATTGTACAATTCACTACCATCCGGGAAAAGAAATTAAAGTGGCTGATGCTTTGAGTCGAAAAAGTAATGCTTCATTAACCATGCTATGTTTGGAATGAGATCCTTTGGTTAAGGATTTGATGAACTTTGGAATAGAAGCTGTTGGTGTAGGAAGTTCTTCTGTTTTGCTTCAGGTATCAGTGAGATCATCTCTATCAGATAGAATCAAGCAAGCACAGAAGCAAGATAGTGAGTTGCAGAAAAAGGTAGAGCTGGCTCAGAAAGGTAAGTTTCCTGAATTCAACATTGATAATGATTGTTTTTTTTGAGATTTGGGAAGAGATTGTGTGTGCCTTGTGATTCACAGTTGAAGAGAGAGTTGTTATGTGAAGCTCATAGTTCTCCGTTTTCAGTTCATCCTGGCAATACTATGATGTACAGAGATCTGCAGCAGTATTACTGGTGGGATGGAATTAAAAGAGATATTGCTGATTTTACTGTGAAGTGTTTGACATGTCAATAGGTTAAAGCAGAGCGGCAGTTACCTAAAGAGATTCTTCAGACTTTACCAGTGCCAGAGTGGAAATGGGAAAACATAACCATGGACTTTGTTGTGGGATTACCGAGGACATCTCGAGGTAATAATGCAATCTGGTTTATTATTGATCGCTTGACTAGATCTGCTCATTTTCGTGCTATACGAGATACGTTTTCCCTAGATCAACTTTCCTATTTGTATCTTAAAGAGATAGTCAGGTTACATGGAGTTCCTCTCCCCATTGTATCTAACTGTGATCCCAGGTTTACTTCTAACTTTTGGAAAGGCCTTCAGAAGTCGTTGGGTACTGAATTAAATTTTAGTACAGCTTTTCATCCTCAATCAGATGGGTAGCCAGAACGAACAATTCAGACCTTAGAGAATATGCTACGAGCTAGTTCGAGGGATTATCAGGGAAGTTGGGACCAACATCTTTCTTTGGTTGAGTTTTCTTATAATAACAGTTTTCATTCCAGTATACAGATGGCACCATTTGAGGCATTATATGGGAAGCGGTGTCGAACTCCAGCATTTTGGGATGAAGTGGGTGAAAGGAAGCTGATGGGACCAGAATTGGTTGTAGAGATGGCAGAAAAAGTTCAGTTGATTCAGAAACACATGAGAAAAGCTTAGAGCAGGCAGAAGAGTTATCCGGATAACCAGAGGAAGGATCTATCTTTCGTGTTAGGTGATCATGTTTTTCTCAAGGTTTCTCCATGGAAAAGTGTGATGAGATTTGGTAAGAAAGGAAAGATGAGTCCAAGGTTCATTGGACCATATGAAATTCGGGAGAGAGTTGGATCAGTTTCTTACCGAGTGGCTTTACCTCCAAGTTTATCTCAGGTACAGAATGTTTTTCATGTTTTGATGCTGAGAAAGTATATGCCAGATCCATCTCATGTTTTGAGTCCAGAGGTAGTTCAGATGGAAGAGAACCTATCTTATGAGGAACAACTGGTCCAGATTCTTGACCACAGGGAGCAGGTGTTATGGAATAAGGTGATTCATGAGGTAAAGGTTTTGTGGAAAAACCATGTGATTGAAGAGGCAACGTGGGAATCTGAAAATCCTATAAGGGATAAATACCCCCACTTATTTTGATAAGTGAATAAAATTGCGAGGACGCAATTCCCAAAAGGGGGGAAGGATGTAACATCCCAGGTAAATGAAGAATAAATAATTTTCATATTTATTAATATTTACGAATTAAATATTAATTTTAATTAAAAGGGGTTTCTACATTCGATAGCGTACTCGATACACAACGATGAGTTTCTTTGAAAACATACGTTGCACACTAGTAATAAAATAATATTATTTTAAATGTTAGTTAACACATAGCTGTTGTACTGGCGGGAATGGATAGAAATGACTAAAATATGATTATATATGTTTTTAAGTGTTTTTAAATTTATCTAATAAAAGATAAAGGCTTAAAATATGGAAAGAATTCAATTTTATGCATTTATACCCTAATTTTGACTAAGGGTTCACTTATCACCTTTTGATGGCGAACCGTTATTAAATATAGTTTTGATCAATCTTATAAATTCTATTGGACCAAATATAACTCTTCTTTAGAATCGGGACATCAAAATTTACTTTGTGTAAATTTTTGGTGTCTTTCCAATAAAGTTCATTTTTTAATGAATAGTGTAAAATGTTGTATTTTAATTCAAAACCTCTTTTTAATCTAATTTATTTATTTGATTAGATTATCATTTGAATTGGTTTTAATGTAAAATTAGAAAATATTTTTACCATTAAATCCAATAGTTGTCGTTGGAATGAATTTCACTTTGAAATCGGACTTAAACTAGTGTCAATCTTTTGATACTTATTGTTTCATAAAAACACGCTATTTGCTCTGACAGCGGGAATTAATTGTTAAATTAATTAATGAAACTTATATGTTGTGAATTTTGTAAAATGGACTTCATTTTGGAATTTGTAATATCAAATATAGCTTAGGGTGAATTTTTGGTATTTTTCTGAAAAACATCAATTTTTGATGAATAGTGAAACCACTAAGTGGTACTTATAAAAACTGATTTTTCATTTAAATGAAAATTTACCACTTTTGTGTTTTGAATTTTAAAAATCCGACATACATGGTTGTCACTAAGAAGTAAAATGGGGTTCAATGAGATTAAAATAATTTTTTTGGTGAATAGTAACTTATTAAGTTTTTAATCGCAATTAGAGGTAATTAGTGTAGTTTAAGGTAAAAATAATGTTTTAATAATATGAGATGAGCATGACACATGTCCTAACATCATTGTATGTGTCATGGCCGGCCAAGAAAACCCATGGCTCAACTTGGTGACCCCATGGAGCCACTTTGGTTGGGAAATGACATAAATAACTTTTTATTTAATGTTAAAGTAAAAATGACACACACATGAGATGTTTTACTAAAACAATTTTTACATGGGATTATACAAGTCAGATTTTTGACTATAAATAGTCATTAGAAATCTAAACATATTTCCTACATCATAGTATTTTTTTTATAATTTTTAGATATTAAATAAATTAAATTATTTATGACTTCATAATGATGCAGCGATGACTTCATTATTTAAGGATTTAAATAAAAAGGAAAGATAATGTAATATCTAATACCTAAAAATGTCCAAAACCTATTGGATGAGTGGATTTCGAACCCTTATCACCTTACCCTCTAAATACATAAATGTGTGATCTCTTAAATCCGAATACCATTTTAAACTAAAGTGACTTTTCTTTACTTTCCAAGAGTGCCCCTCCTCTCCTCTTATAAAAGGCCTCGACCTCTACCTCCTTACCCACACTCCGAAAGCCTTTGGATCTACCAAAACCTGCCCATTTTGGCTCTCCACATCCCTCTATTACTCCTTGAATCCTCAATTTGGGCAGAAGTCTTTCCAAGGAAGCCTTTGATCTCAAACCAAAGGGAGTTACCCGATTTTAAGTTAATGTCTTCACTTGAGTCCTTTTGTTTTATTTTGCCTCTCCAACCCCCTAAACACTTTTTATTAATTTATTTTGTAACAACTAAAGTATCATAAATATACTAGGATGTTTTTTTAAGAAGGATTCGAGCTACACTTACACACACCTACATCTAATGGTTAAAGAACATACTGTTTCCGTGGATGGCGAATTTCTACCTCACGAAACGATGATTGTTTAACACTCATATAACTCCTTAAAAGGAGGCCTTTAAGATGTAACTATATATATATATTATATGTTTATCTTTTACTTAAGCTTATGTATTTTTCATTTATGGCATACCTTTATGGTTTCCATTATGGGTAAACGCGATATCTTCATTTAAGGAAGTGCGGACTACCGCCCCCTCAAAGTGATGTGATTCGTTAATGCCATATGTGGGACATATAAAGGATGGATTTAAAGTTATTATATATGATGTTATACTGGAATTATAATATACCTCTATATCATTATTATTTCATTCCATTAAAGTATGAGATTGAAATGAAGGTAGCGTTCATGCGTACGTACGACTTACCGTCTCCATGAATGGTGCATTTCATTTCTTATCCCCAAATGTAATGTACAATTAAAATTACATTTATATAATGGATATATATAATGAATGATATATCTAAATTATGAATATATTTCTGGAATTAAAATAAACATACCTCTCATTTAGTTTTAATTCCATTAATATGACAAAGAAATGAAAGTAGCGTTCATGCGTACGTACGACTTACCGTCTCCATGAATGGTGCATTTCATTTCTTACCTCTAAATGATTATGTAATATTATAAATACATGTATATTCTGGATATATATGATATATATGATATCCAAATCAGGAATGTCATTCTGGATATAAAGAACTTTTGACCACACGAACAACATGTAATTGTAAGAAGTCCACTTTCGACTTAAGGACCAAATATCGACAAAACAAACATTATAAACTTAAATGGTTACATAATGTTTATAACATGGAAATAAGTGATATAAAAGGAATAATTAACTTTAAAAAGGTTCTTAATCAAGTATAAATTAACTCAAGTTTATTATTCAGGACGTTAAAGAACGATCGAGTCAATTCGGACCCGAGGTAAGGGACTTCGTCTCAATCTCCTTTCATTGAGGCATATTTCGTTTTATACACAACTATCTTTTATATGGTGTATAAAAACCTTTGAATTTTACTTTTATACAAAAGGAATCTTTTTCTACAAACCGTTTTACTAAACGACAAAAAGGAATGTTCTTTTAACGTACGCGGTGACAACGACCTTTTCTGCCACCGTGAGTATTAGTTGGTCTTTGGCTTCCTCAACAAGCCATAATGTTTTTAAAATAAAATAAATACCATATACTCTTTTATGTATTTTGGTATTGAAAATGGTTTTGATAAATTATTCTATTATGTCAATATATTTAAATGATATATTGTGATTGAAATGTGGAAAAGTTATCATTCCTTTATATTGGTTTTAGGTTTTATGATTTTATATTAGTACTTGGACATTTGATAGGTGGTTACGTGATAAACCATATGACGGGTGGTGCCGTGTATACCAGGACGGGTGGTTACGTTATAACCTCCAATGCATTGGGTATGGAAGTCGGCCGTATGACTATTCCATTAAGTATGTATGTAAATTGGCCGTATGGATATTCCATTATGTGATATGTGTGGAAGTCGACCGTATGGTTATTCCACTTAAGTATGTTTATGTCCCAAGTTACCTTTATATATGTTATGTGTTCTTTATATGGATTTTATGGTAATATTTTGGTTACAAGAAGGTATGTAATGATACTTTATTCAGTGAAGAGTTTTTACTACTTTATGAAGGTGAAGGTATTACTTTGATAGAGTATACATGGTTTACTTGATTTTTGAAAAACTAACAGTTTTCATTCTTTGTGTATCCCTTTCTGAGATTTTTATGCTCACCCCAAGTTTTTTTGAAATGTTTTTCACAGGACTTAATGTGGAATAAGGTCAAGGATGGGATCAAGGGAATGTCATGCTATATAAAACATGGTACTTGACATGTTTCTTTTTAAGAGTTTTTTTATTATGGAAACTTAGTAGAAGTGTCTACTTTGTAATCTTTTGAGATGTAATAGTTATGATCTAATTCTCTAAAACTCTAAACCTGAAAAGATCCTCAATATGAATTATTCATTTAATTCAATATTAAGTAAGGTTTAAGGCCGGGGCCTTATATATTTTTCGCTGATTTCTCTATCTCCAATATAGTGCAACCATGATTGCAACATGTTTTGCAGTCAGTGGGGAGAGAACACAGGATAAAAGGAACTGGATAGAGAGTCGTGGGAGGAACTAGTATGAGGTCATATGTGGGTGTCCCAACATAACATGTTGAGTTTACTTTAACGTTGGCTTCTATGATATGCTAGGAACATTACTCTAACTGAACTATTCATGGAGGACATGAAGTGGTTATTAGAGTGTCTAGAAACATGTTTGGAGGAGACATTGGATGTGACTGTTCATGTTGAGAACCTAGATAAGTAGAATTAATTGGCTAATCTGTTCATTTATCAGGAGAAAAAGTATTGGGAGAGATTGAATTTTTTGTTATTTAGATAGGGTGACCAAAACACTTCCTATTTTCTTGCAATCATAAGACATAAGTGATGGATAATTAAAACAAATATAGAGTTGGAGGATGGATCCTATACAAGGGAAAATGATGGGGTAGGATGGATGGAGCTTACCCTTTTTAATGACCTTCTAGTTGGGCCTAACACTTCAATTTCCGAAGGCTACCTGACATGGGGTTTGGATTATTTGCGGGAGCTATCAAATATTGTAACTGTTTAGATCAATGAATCCATAGAACGTATACCAGGGGATAATGAAATTTATGATGCCATGATTTAGCTCAATCCTGAGAGATCATTGGGTCCTGAAAAACATTCTATGATCTTTATACTAGGGAACATGGTAAACTATAATAGGTGATAACATAGGTGCTATTCTAGACAACTTTTCAGGAGGATGCCTCCTTCAGGTGGCATGTGATACATCCATGGTACTACTTCCTAATAGTAAATATTCATCCTCCAAATCATATTATAGACCCGTATGCTTATGTATCTTTCCACACAAGATCTTGGATTGTATCTTCAACCAAAGGTTGTCTGATTTTCACCTGCAATGCATCTCCCTCGAGTAGCATGATTTCATTAATGGCTAATCAATCCAAGGTGTGCATTCTCTAAGTCAAGATAATATCATTTATATCTCCACTAGGTCTCATTGGTCAAATATTATCATCATGTTGGACATGAGAATGTAATAATATAGGATGGAATGAGGTTTTAGAAATAAAGTTCTGATTCACATGGGGTTCTCTACTTGGGAATGTGATGTTCTTTTTATATGATTCATATCCCCCTAGAATTTAGTTTCATTCACAAGACAATCATATGGTTTATTGAAGGATACAAGGGGCTGTACCAGGGAGATCCAATTTCACCATGTTTATTTGTCTTAGTGCAGGATACTATAAGTCGAATGATTAATAGAGGAATATTTAATTGAGACATCCTCCCATATTATATTAAACATGGCCTCTTTCCGATTTCAGTTCTTCTGTTTTCAGACAATTCCATCACTTTCAAGCATGAAGGTAGAATATTGATTATGGGAATCATCTGAATTACCGTTGAATACCACAACTGGAGTGGCCAATCCATTAATAAAGGAATAAAGTAATTTTTAAATCTCAAAATAATTCGAGGAAAATAGATATGTGAATCTAAGTAAAATATTGGGCATACAATGAGACCAGTTCCATCTGGAATACCTGGGTACTCCCATCTGACTATGAATAATGGGAATCAGGGACTTCAATCACATGGTGAGAAAGATCATGAACCATGTCCTCAACAAGAAGAATTACCCTCTTTCTTTCGGGGGACCACATCACTCTAGTTGATAGAGTACTATCAGCTCTTCCAGTGAATTCAATGGAATATACCAATGTTATAATATGGGTTCTCAAATAAATTGATAAAATAATGGTAGTTTTTATATGGTATTTTTATTTGGAGTGAAAAATATGCTGGGTATTGTGAGGAAGAATGGAAAATCCCATCCACGAGGGAGGTCTCAACATGAAGAGCTTAGCTTCCACCATATAATGCATGAATGAAAAATTACTGTGGGAAAAAATTGAAGGCCACACCTTGTAGGGTAAGATAATGTCACGTAAATTGGGAGGTACTATGAGCAACCCGAATGTGAATGGATATCCTCTTTGGTCGTCAATCTACTCTATAATATTGACCCTTCAACAGCATTCACAATTGATGGGAGTTGAGGGGAACATCCAGTTATGGTTTTATAATTGGGATAGTGAAATGATTGGGTATCTGTGTTGCCCTACCCCTTTCATATCCTTTATGGAAGAAATCCATCACCCAAACATCATATCAATGTCCATGTATAAGAAAAAGAAAGAGGCATTCAATATTATTATCACCAACTCAGATCCTGATAGATGCGTTTTTCTTTTTCCTCCATGGGAAATTTTAGTTCTATGAACTATAGAAGGACCTCTACTCCACATACTCAAAGATATAGATAGAGAAAAGTGGTGGGGTGAAACAAGATCCCTTCCAAACATTGATTTCTAATCTGGCTGATCAAAAACCACTCTATTCCCTCTTGAGACAGTATCAAAAATCTTGGTATCAACATTTTTCCTTATTTCCATTGTTGCAGAAATAAAAGAGAGGCAGACCGAAATAATATTCTCATTGATGGGGAATGAGACCAAGAAGTATAAGTTTCTTTGGAAAGTTTACCTCATACTCATAATAGGATCTTTGATATGAACCATTCCAGGAAAGACTTTTTTTGGGGATGGACCATGTGGTCAATGAAATAATGGATCCTTCAATTATTCTCAATGAAGGTTGCTGGTGATTATGGAAAGATAAGAACCAAGTGAGATATGGGGTTCTTCCATCTAAAGGTCATTCCAACATCATAAGGAATCAGAGCTTCTAAGAGGATCGGGTGACCTTCATTAAAAAATTGAATGAAGCACCCTCTCTATGGTCACTCTGTGTTTCATCCATAGTGGGCTATTCTACTTGCACCATGTTACTAGGATAGTGGGTTCGGTGGCTCCTCCCAAGTAATGGATTATAGTTTAATAAAAATTGTTCATGCAAAGTGTAAGATCCCATGTTTTCAATTGGGTTAAAATTACGAATGTTTCTGAAATTATTTTTCGATTTATAAACAGGTCCTTCTTTTTAAACAGAGCTACGAAATTTTAATCCGATTGTGGGAAAACAAAAAAAGATATAATTTTTAGAACTCTAATATAAGCTTTGAGGTAAAGGGGAAGTCACACAGGCTGCGTACGGTATTTCTAATCATGCGGCCAAATTGTGCGTGGTTGTTGTTTTGAGGCAGTAGCTTCCACACGGTTGATGCAAAGTTAAGAGAGACATTGTGATGAGGTCGTGCGAGAGGGGTGTCTGAGGGAGTAGCCAACACACAGTTTGTCAAACTGTAAAAACTAACCATGCAGGCACTTAAATGAGATCCTTAAATTATGGATCTCGTTCGTTTAAGCCTCTAGATGGATCATGTTTTACATCTATGTGGCCATAAATTGAGATTACCCTCTCTTGAAGGTATGAGAACCTCTCCCAAGAGTTTTGGAGGCGATCAGAATGTTTATCTTAGCGAATTGAAGCTGAATTCTTGAGGTAGGTAGATGTTCTTACTCGTTCTTGTTCAGTTTCTTAGATCTACTTAGATCTACATCTCCTCTTCTCATGGTTTTGTAGATCTACGCCCATTATGGGTAAATCTAATTGTGTGGATGAAATGTATGATGGGTTTTGGTCTTGGAATTTCTAGGAGAAGTGATCTAAGGTAGGTTCTTGAAGAATCAACCTATTTGTCTTGAGGGTTCTTCATTCGTTGTGGTTTTCATCAAAACCCCAAGATAGGGTCCTAAATCATTAACACTTTCTTCAAGAATTATAGATTCATTAAATAAATTGATAATTTTAGTTTCCATGATTATGATTTGTCAATGCAAGAAAATTTTATTGTTATTAAGTAATGCCACTCACATTAGATAAATGAGGACTTGAACATGTGTTGATTTTAAGAATGGGTGGCTATTTTTAGTTAAAGTGAAATGACTATACAATTGAATTATTTGAATGGGAGAATTAGTAATATGATAATTAATTGTAGAATTATTTATCAAGCCATGAGTTAGTATAAGATTAGGGCTTTTACATATTATTGGAAATATCAAATATTTGACATGTTCTGAAGATAATTGGAAACTGGTAATAATTAATGTAGGGATTAATTATTTCATGTTAAATGGTAAATGGTTAACTAATTGATGATTTGATAACGAGATAAGGTTTTATTAATTAATTCTTGAATTAATTAATTTGCGTTCATTAAATTAAGCTTGTGATTTTATTGTTTGTTACGATTGTTAGCCATGAGTACTTTTGATGCATATTAGTTTTCCATGAATTATGTTGTCTTGGATAGAGTTGTTTGAAATTATGTTATGTTGTCTAATATGGTTTCTAAATACCTTGGCTTTATTCATCATGTTTTGTGATGATTATGGGGTTCTTGTAGATTGTTAAAGTTCAGGATGAATCACTATATGAGTGGACAGGATCAGACTTGTTATGGAATTTGGTTAATTAAGTGTTGACTTATCTGAATAGTTATTTGTGTTGTTAATTAGCTATTGAATTAATTAATGGATTGGTTTTGTGGTGTTAGACATGGAATTCTACACCAATGGTAAATATATATGAATGATTGATGAATGGGTTGTGAGACAAGGACTGAGGCTCCAAATACAAATAGCATGTTAGACATGATGTTAGACA
Source organism: Viscum album (assembly GCA_963277665.1). Taxonomy (NCBI): domain Eukaryota; kingdom Viridiplantae; phylum Streptophyta; class Magnoliopsida; order Santalales; family Viscaceae; genus Viscum; species Viscum album. The sequence continues at coordinate 1,834,064,677 of OY728161.1, read as the reverse complement.
CCATTGATAGATGTATATGTATGATTGATAAATGGGTTGTGAGACATAGACTAATGCTCCAAATACTCACGAGGTGCTAGACAAGGCGTTCTACACCCATCTGGCAAGAAAATATTCTTTTATGGGACATGGACTGATGCTCCAAATACCCAAGGGTTGTGAGACATGGACTGATTCTCCGAATACTCACGATGGCGCTAGACATGATGTTCTACACCAATTAATTAACATTAGACTATGGGTCCAAGTGTTCATGCATGAAATGCATCAATGGTTAATGAAGGCTCCTGTGACATAATGATTTTTGTATTGATTATGAGAAAAGGTTCAGACTTATTAATGAATTGAGTGTATCACTGTTAATGGATGGACCCAGGAACGAATCTCTATTTTAGTGGACATTCTTAGACATAATATATTAAAGATTAAATCGAATAACTTATGACGTGTTATCCAAGACAAAGCACAAGCTTGGATTCAGTCTTTACGTTGATTACATAGATGGTATTTAGAGACATCTGTAGTGAGTGACTTATACGGGGGATGTCGAGCATAGGATGAATTTCAATACTTTCATAATAATATTTGAGTAATTGATAAATAAAAAATGATTATGTAATGATTGTTAAGTATACATGATATATGAATAGTGCATATTTAGACACCAGCCGAGGGCTCAAGTAGGCACTTGAGTATATAGTTACTTTGTATTTCTTACATTATTTTATGAATGCCTTCATGTGTTTGAAATTATTTATCATATTTCTGGATTTGGGGTAGAACTGGTGGTCCCAACCTATTGAGATTTAAATCACACTCCCTACTTGGGTCGCCGTTGCACTGGGTACCTGAGTAGATTTTATTTGGTTGCATGACTATGCTGTTTTCATTTACTCGGGAGATAAGAGTAGTGGACCGAGCGGATGCTCGGGATGCTCGAGGAGGTCTCCCTTGGGTCTCTGAGTCATTATTTATTTATTTCTACAATGGAATGTAAAACATGATGTTTTGTTGATTTTTTTTTCTACTTTGGTATCATTAGCATGTCATACATGCATTTGTTGTATAAATTTCCATTGGCCATTTGATTTGTACAAGATTTATAAAATCTATTTTCTGCTGCTTTATCATTATTAGACCGTTTAAAATAGTTATTTCATTCGTCTATTTTTCAAAACTAAAATGAGGGTATAGTCCCCCAACTAACTATCTTTAGTCTCTCGCTGTTAGTCGGCAGCCTCTGGCGTACAAGAAGACGCACTTGAGGTCATGTGGCGACCGGTCCGGCCACCGGTTTAGTGGTGATTCGGGTCGGGATGTTACAAAGTCCTATCAAAGATTTAGGTTTCCTTTCCTTTCCTTTGTCTTAATATTTTGGGGGTTGGTATACAAGAGACTAGGAATGTGTCAACGCTTTGGTTAATAGTCATGCTTGTGACTGATCACCTCATGTACGTGAATAGGCCAAGTGGCGAGGGATGCGAATTTATGTTTGTACTATTGGAGGTTATAGTTTAAATGATTTAACCTTTAGTGACTGGAGTATTTTCCGTGGTTTATTGATTTTGAGAATTTTGAAAAGTATAATTTTCATGGCCTGATATGGCAAGGAAGTTTCATACATGCATCATCTTAGGCACTTAGATATTCACATGTCATGCATATAACATGCCATGTAGTTTCATTAGTAAGATGCCTGATAATTTGGATTGTGTTCCTTGGGTGCAATGCCATGTAGTTGCATTAGTAAGATGCCTTCTAATTTGGATTGTGTACCTTGGGTGGAATTCCAAGTTTGATCTGCTTTAGCATGCCTCTCTAGATAGCCTATTTTTTTGATAGATTTAACATCCTTGAATGATTACATGCCATACTACCTCAGTTATTAGCATGTTTTGTTGTTGTTCCAGGATTATGTGTTGTATCATGATGTTGTGTTAATACCTTTTCTAACATTATAGAGAAGTTTTGATTTGTGAAAGGATTGATAAAGATAAAATTTTAAATAAATGTTGATTGTGTTAAATGGAAACCAAAATCATGTTTCAAGGTGTATGGGTGCCTTATCGATTGGTAGGTGGCCATCCATATAACTTGGACCATTAGGTTAACCATGTTAATTTATGAATTGACATTGGTATCATTTAATGAGAGACAATTTTAAATCCATGGAGTGTGTGGGTGCTAAATGAATCCAGAAATGACGACTCATATTAAATGTGATGACTTGATGCCATGTAAAATGCTTAAATGTGATTGATGTTTAATGTTAATCTTAAATCAATTGGCTAGCTTCCAAAATGCAACTGGACCCAAGTAAGTCAGTTGGGGACTGTTTTTATGGGATGAACCATTTGAGTTTTTGGAATTTTAATACATGTGTGTTTTTATTGGGATGCTTTATAGAGAACCCAGGTTGGTTAAAATGGGATCCTCGTAGGCTGCCTTATCTTCATAAAAGCAATCTATTTTTATAGGTTTCCTGAAAATGACAGGATTTCAACTAACATAAATGTTTTAAAAATGTATTTTAATGAAACTTGCTTGTTTTTCCTTATGTATTTTTGAAAATGGTACTTTGATGTTTTGATTAAATCTTTTGATGATTAAATATTAAATGTTATTAAATATAAGAGGTTGGAAATGGAACCTATTCTACGTCTACTGTTTAAAACACACATGTAAAGGGTAGTTTGGAAATATCTTGGGTTTCCTTGGAATGGAAGCGTGAGTAATTTATGTAGGAATTATTTTCCTTAGCAACGGCCTTATGTTTGGATTTTGAGTCTAGTTACTTGTTTGACGTGACCGGTTTTGGATTTTTTGGGCGCCGTTGTCCCATATAGGACTTCCAGTTTCCCGTGAAACCCTTGTTAGAATGGGTGGTGATGTGTTTATTGACCTTGTTGTGGGCTTGATCATCGATTAATGCTCTTTTTCAGTTGGTTAGACATGCCATTGGCCTGGCTGACTACTTTGTTGGTCGTTCGACCCATTCTTCTTAGTAATGGATGACTAGTTATGGTGTCATCCGGGAAATGGTCGTATGAGGAAATATGACTCTGTAATAAGTCATTTTATACTATTGAGTACGGTCTTAGTTCAACTCCAGGTAGAGTGACTTGAGAGTTAAAGAATAAGTTTATTTTCAATACATGGAATAGTTATCGAAAGACAAGGGTGTTTTAACATGCCGATCGTGTTGTTAATCTTGCGCGCTGGTGAGTGGTTGATCCTTTCTAGAGACGTCATGGGAAATCAAAAGGTGGGTATTGCAAATTTTTTCACAATGAATGTGTTGGAAGGTGATGCTGAGATTTTTTAACAGAGTTGTCCGGTAATGGTTTGACTGATATTCTTCATGACCTCAGTTATCTCTTAGTGTGCACTTCTGGACACGATGAGCATGTCCCCTATCTTGACCTCATCATAGAGACACTAGGATAGAGTCGGTCTTGTTCCAATCTAGAGTTTAAATGTTTTTGGGATTGGCGAGTAGATGTTATCTGTGTAGTACGCGAGATGCATTGATTCTTTGGGTACTTCCTTTTTCATGTTTGGGCACAGTTGTTTTTCAAATAGCCTTGCGATGGCTTGACTCGTAAAATTCACCAGATGTTGGGTAAGGACTTTGTTATACTGGAAGATGGTTTTGGAATAGTTTTAAAGGCACATCGTCAGATAAAGGAGAATGCGTCTTTTGGGTCCGTGATGTATTTCGAGTTAATCATGTGAAACATGTTCTGTTGATTGATAGAGGTTCAACATTTTACGTTTACTAAGTCGTTCTAATTCCCTAATATATAAGATCTATTTCAATGTTTGAGCTTTAGAGTAATATTTTGATCTAGTTAAAAATGGGTGTCTATCATGTTTTAGAAGGGTTAAAGATTTTTTTGGCATTGGGAATGCAACATGCCACTTCAACTGAGATTAAATGACCTTGGTAGGTCGGTTGTTTTAGTAGTGTATTCTGATGGATTCTCGGGGATGAGAATCTTTTAAGGTGGATATAATGTAAGATCTTGTGTATTGAACCAGGATAAAATTATGAATGTTTCTGAAATTCTCTTTCGATTTATCAACGGGTCAATTTTTTTAAACAGAGCTCTGGAATTTTATTTTGAGTGTTGGAACACCTAAAGATGTCATTTTTCGAACTTTGATACAGGTTTTGAGGTAAACGAGATGTCGCACAGGCGGCACACGATTTGTCTTACCGTGCGTCCAAACCCTGCGTGGTTGATGTTTTGAGGCAGTAGTTTCTGCACAGTTCATGCACAGTTAGGAGAGACCGTACGATGAGGCTGTGTGAGAGGGGTGGCCGAGGCAGTAGCTAACGCAAGGTTTTTCAAACAGTGCGAACTAACCATGCGGGGACTTAAATGGGATCCTTAAATTGTGGATCTCACTAGTTTAAGCCTCTAGATGGCTCGTTTTTTCTTCCAAGCGGTTATAACTTTGTATTTTCCTCTTTTGAAGGAATGAGAACCTCTCCCAATCATTTTGGAGCTGATCTGTATGATTATCTTGGCGAATCGAAGCCGAATTCTTGAGGTAGGTAGATGTTCTTCTTTGTTCTTGTTCAGTTTCTTAGATATACATAGATATATATATCTCCTCTTCTCACGGTTTCTTAGATCTAGACCTGTTATGGGTAAATCAATGTGTGTGGATGATAATTATGATGAGTTTTGGTCTTGGTATTTCTAGGAGATGTGATCTAAGGCGGGTTCATGAAATATCAACACATTTCTCTTAAGGGTTCTTCGTTCCTTGTGGTTCTCGTCATAACCGCGAGGTAGGGTCCCAAATCATTAACACTTTTTCAATAATTATATATTCTTTAAATAAATTGAGAATGTGAGTTTACTTGATTATGATTTGTCGATGCATGACTCTTTTAATGATTTTACGTAATGCCCCTCACATGAGATAAATGAGGACTTGAACATGTGTTGATTTTTATCATGGGTTGCTATTTTTAGTTAAAGTGATATGATTAAACAATTTAATGATTTGAATGGGAGAATGAGTAATAGGCTAATTAATTGTAGAATTAATTATCAAGTAATTAGTTGGGATAAGATTGTGGCTTTTACAGATTATTAGGAATATCGAATATTTGATATGTTTAGAAGATAAATGGAAACTGGAAATAATTAATGGAGGGATTAATTAATTCATGTTAAATGGTAAATGGTTATCTAATTAATGATTGGTAACGAGATAAGATTTGATTAGTTAACTTTTGAATTAACTAATTTTCATGCATTAAATTAAGATTTTGATTAATTTTTTGGTTACGATTGTTAGCCTGAAGTACTTTTGATGCGTATTAGCTTTTCACGACTGAAGTTGTGTTGGATGGAGTTTCTTGAAAATATGATATGTCGTGTGAGATGGTTGATAAATACCATGGATTTGTTCAGAATGCTTTGTGATAATTATGGGGTGCACGTAGATTGTTAATGTTCTGGATGAATCACTGTTTGAGTGGACTAGTTTAGAATTGATAAAGAATTTAGTTAATTAAGTGTTGATTTATCTGAATAGTGATTTGTGTTGTTAATTAGTTTTTGAATTAATTAACGGATTATTTTTGTGGTGTTAGACCTGGTATTCTACACCATTGGTAAAAATATATGTATGATTGATGAATGGGTTGTGAGACAAGGACTATGGATCCAAATAATCATAGGGTGTTAGAAATGATGTTCAGAACCATTGATATATGTATATGTATGAATTATTAATGGGTTGTGAGACATGTATTGATGCTCCAAATACACACGGGGTGCTAGACATGGCGTTCTACACCCAACTTGCAAGAAAATATTCTTTTATGGGATAATGATTGATGCTCCAAATTCCCTAGGGTTGCGAGACATGAACTGATGCTTCAAATACTCACGAGGGTGGTAGACATGCTGTTCTACACCCATTAATTAACATTGGACTGTGGGTCCAATTGTTCGTGCATGAAATGAGTCAATGGTTAATGATGGATTTTGTGACATAATGATTTTTGTTTTGAATATGTGAAAAGGTTCAAGCTTATTAATGAATTGGGTGAATCACTGTTAGTGGACGGACCCAGGAAAAAATCTCTATTTTAGTGGATGGTCTTATACATAATATATGAAGTATGAAATTGAATAACTTATGACGGGTCATCCAAGCCAAAGCACAATCTTGGTTTCAGTGTTTACATTGATTACATAGATGGTCTTTAGAGATATCTGTGGTGAGTGACTTATATGGGGGATGTCGGGTGTAGGCTAAATATCAAGACTTTAATAATAAGATTTGAGTAATTGATAAATGAAAATGATTATTTAATGACTGTTGAGTATGCATGAAAAATGAATAGTGCAGGTTGAGACACCGACTAAGGGATGAAGCATGTACTTGAGTATATAAATACTTTATACTGGTTACTTTATTTTATGCATGCCTTCACGTGTTTTAAATTATTTATTAAATGTCTAGATTTGGGGTAGACACCGGTGGTCCTGGCCTACTGTGATTTATATCTCACACTCTACTCAGGATGCCATTGCACTGGGTACCCGATTAGATTTTATTTGGTTGCAGGACTGTGCTATTTGCATTTACTTGGGAGTTAAGAGTAGAGGACCGAGCGGATGCCCAGGATGCACGAGGAGATTGACCATAGGGATTTGAGTCATTATTTATTTAATTTTGCATTGGAATGTAAAGAATTATGTTTCATTAACTTTTTTCTACTTTTGTATCATTAGCATGTCATGTATGCATCTGTTGGATATTTTGGCATTGGCCATTTGTTTTGTAATAGATTTATAAAATCTGTTTTCTGTTGCTTTATTATTATTAGATAATTTTTTCTAGTCATTTAACTCATCTATTTTTAACATTAAAATGATGGTATAGTCTCTCCACCAACTATCCTTAGACACTCGCTGCTAGTCAGTAACCTCTGGCGTACGAGGAGACACGTTGGAGGTCATGTGGTGACCGGTCCGTCTACGAGTTGAGTGGTGAGTCGGGTCGGGACTTTACAAAAAAAGGTATTGCTTATAGAGAAGGGGTTATTTGGTATTAGAGGGGGAGTTTTTTTTCTAGCCATTAAGGTCCAAAATGGTAATTAAATTGTCATCCATGTGGAGGATTATGCATTTTTTATGGGATCTACTAGAGAATTCAAAAGAATATTCTATTATCCCAATTAGAGATAGACTCAATGATCATCCACATCTTTTAAAAGGTAAAGGACATAACAAGTTGTTGATCTATTATATTACCAAGAAATATAGAGCTCTTCTCAATAATGGAATTAAGGGAACACACACACATAGTAATAATTAAATAATGTTGCAGATCATCTCTCCTCCCAAGATGAACATGTCATTGAAGACATCTGTTCTCCTATAATTTCTTAAATTAAATCTGAGTGTGTTTCATTAATCTAAGTGGAATACATCGACCTGCACTACTTCAGGCCTCCTTAGGCCTTGGTTTTCTTTTTTTTTTGTTCCTTTCGTCCTTCAATAAAAATGGATCTCATGATGTATGTGTGAAAACTGTGACAAAACAAATTTTTATAAAAAAACAAGATTACATGTAAATTTCGATCTATTCATATCATATACTTATAAAAATATTTCTTCAATACATAAAACCTGTTATCGTTTAAATAATATATATTTAATTAAAATAATTAAAAAATAGTGATTATTTTTGTTTATTATTATTAAAATATATTGCGTTTATAAAAAAAATTATTCAGAAAAAACATTTCTTTATTTTAGTGTATTTTTTATATTGTTAATTATAATAATTTTATAACTATTGGATTAATTTTATGAATTTTTAGACTATATATTTTTTATTATTGTTTTACTATTCATAACATCAAATTAAATTTCTAGGTGATAACAAAGTAATAATATTTTAATATTGTCATCATTTAAATATATAGTTGCAGTTGTATGTAACACAATATATAAAATAAATAAAATTATTCAAAGAGATAAATTTTATAAAAATATAGAAGTGTTACATTAGACCCCCCTTAAAATTAATTACCACTATTAAAATTCTCACTATGCTACCAATATATGAGTATACATTTACCTCATCAAATCCTCATTTTCAAATATGGCTTCTTCAAATTAGGGGTTTCTCCAAAAAAAATTAATAGGTGGGTGGACCTATTTATAGAAAATTATCTATAATACACATAATATATACTATTTTTCCTTTATATGAATAATAATTTTCTATTATTTTGTTTTTTATGTTATTTTTGTGATTGACATATATTTACATTCTTAGGAGGGATACATGGAACATACCCTACACATGAGAGATATTATGTGGGACCATCAATATATTAGCTTCCATCCTATATATGATCAATAATTTCAAAAGGAATGAAATCAAAATATATTTTATTTCCCTTATTTCCAAATCTAATAACCCTTTTCTTGGACGATATTCATCAGAATTAATAGTCAACAATATCAATCTATAAATATTTATGATAATTTTCAGCATAATGTTTTTGTCATCTATAATATTATTCTATTTGATGTTGAATGGATAAACCATATATACCATTATTCATATAAGTATTTTATAAATATATATTTATCTTTTAAATCATTCTAATATTTTATTGTTTTTCAATTTATACCCTAGAAGACATTATAAGGATGAATCTGAATATTGGACTGAATGATAATCTTCTTAGAAAATTCCACAAAATTTAAGTATTTATCCCAATGAAATTTAAAATTCTTAAACCATAAACTAAAAGTTTAATGTAGATTTTAATTGTCTTCTAAGACTCTATACCTTTCTATGGATAAAAATTAGTGAGGAGACATAAATATATATATCGATCTTTCTAATAACTTCTCTAACACATCAAAGAAATCAATAGATCTTGATCAAAGATAGTTGTTAGTGGTACATCATGAAATCAAAATACATTATTTATGTATAATAGAATATGTTGATTAAGATAGATATATTATCTATTGGAAATGAATTTTACCAAATTTATAAGGTGATTAATTACAACCCAAATTTCATTATTTCCATTAAATGTGTCATGGTGTTTTAAGAGAAAATCAGTGGCGACATTTTACCATTTCTATTCTATTTTTGGTAATGATTGTAACATTCCCTTGTACATATTTCTATTTGAAATAAGATGATGATAAATCATTCAATAAGAATTGTTCTTTGAAATAACACTCTTTATTCCATCCCTCTATATATAACCTTTCATACATTATTATATATTCATACTTCCTTGAAGAATATTGAATGAGGAATTATAATATTTATCGATTAGTTCCTTATTCAATAAATATGGAATGTAAATATTGATGGTACTGGGACCCCATAATTAAATAACTATAATGGTTGAAACTAGAAACATTTATTTAAAAAAAATTTGTATCTCTACATCATCCATCTATTCACTAAAAATAATTACATGTATATATTGTTGATCAGTTATTAATGAAATATATGATTTCCACCATCCATAAATATTTCATGATCCAACTTTTTTAAATCCATAAATATTGTATATTTTATTATCTACATAAATGATAAGAATGAATAATCCTTTTGACTTAGCGTATCATTCACCATTTTCTCTTTACCATGGTGGAAATTTATTGATAATTCATTATCTTTAATATACTCTTACCATATACATTGGCACATGTGAAGATATTCTTATTCAAATTATAATTTATTTTCTTTAATCAATCTATATTTCAAAACTTTATCCATTTAAAAAATTTATTCAAATCGTTAATGATTAAATTACCACATCTGACTCCAAATTATGGGTTTTTAGTTTTCTTGACGGACCGTCAATTTTCATGACACAAAATCTATAACCTTGAAATTCATCAAGTGAAAAATTATCATTACATTCATTAACACATAACTATATATTAGAAACCCCTCCCCAATACAAGGATAGTTATAAAAATGTGTTCTACCTAGCCTTCAATTTAGTTTTTTAAATCATTCCTTCCATTCATCCATCTAGAGGAACATAACTTTCTTCTAACCTAAAAATTTCGGTTGATATAAAATGCATGAAAAATTCTAAAAAAAATTATAATATCAAGACAAACCATGAATACTGGTGATCTTATTCCTAGTTTATTTTCTAGCCCAATGATCAGTAAATTTTTTCATTAACGGGACTAATAATAAACCCACCAACGATAATGTATGAACAAAATTTGAAACCTTATAAATCCAAAATTTACACTTGGTAAATATTTTATTATAGTACTAATTCTTATGGGTCTCCAATGTAATTCTCAAACAAACTTCATTACATTCCTTTATATTTGAATAAATAATGATATCATCAATATATACTACAATAAAATTACCATGTTAATATACGAAGAATCAATTCATTAAATCAATGTAGAAAAAGTGGGCATTAGTAAGACTAAATGAAATCACTATAAATTCTTTCTAACCATACCCTGTATCATATATTTTAATATTTATATCCTCAGTAATAAAATTTAATTGATGATAACAAAAATTAATATCAATATCAAAATTGTATTGATCTCCTCATAGATATTCAAAATAATCATTAATATAAGGAAAATTATACATGTTCTCGACAGTGATATTGTTAATTTCATGGTAATCAATGTAGTGACATGTTGATCAATATTTTTTCTTATAAAATAGATTAATTTCATCCCTAGTTGATTAAAATTGATTAACGAATCACTTTTCAATATTCTTTAGGAGGTTCTTCATTAATTATGGCATCTCAAATATAATCATTCATTATATTGTATAAATTTTTTTTTTCACCATGTATGAGTTGTATAGAAAAAAAACATCCCAATTAAGTGGAGGACCAAAAAAATCATCCATAATGTTGTCAATAATATCCATAAAATTTTTAATTTCTCTAATTTTGTAATATGTCAATATTTTTAATATAAAATCCTCATTTGAATATTAATAGTATCTCATAAGATGGATGTAAATGGAATGAGATGCTCATTTTTCATCATTATACTAATAGAAGAATATATGTTCATTCTAAAAATAAAATGTAACTTCCCATTCATGTAAATTTATAGGGGATTTATGTAAATGATTCCAATATATTCCAAAAGATTAAATAGAATTCAATTTGAGGATGAATAATAATACTTTCCTAAAAAGCATACAGATAAACATCAATTAGATACTAATTTTATACTTCAGATGTGAAAATTAAACCATTAAAAGATTTTAATGATTACTGAACATATAATTTTTAAGGTGGTGTTTTTATTACCTTATAAATATATTTAGATAAAAAATAATAGTGGATAATTCAAGAAAAACGATGAAATTAGAAATTTTAGAGTGGATGGTATGTGTATCTTCCACCACAAAATTATTGAATCTAAAATATAAAATAGTTATTTCCTGATATTTATCTTGGAATATGGGATTAATATGTATTTTTTTAGATAATTTACATTTACGATTATATTTTGGAACTTGTTCATATAATAAACACAATCCTTTTATTTACATTCCTAGAGTGTGGGTGATTTATTCTGGGGATATTTCTCTCTATTCACATCATAAAATGAAGTCTTACCATAACATCATAATTATATTTATTGGTGATATTCTTTTCCATAAATGAAAAATATTCCATTTACCTTATACAAATTTCCCAAATGTGTCTTTTCACACATAAAGAGTGAATATAGCCTCATTTTCTTCTCATTATGGTTTATAGAATATTCATTGAATTTCCTTCCTATTTTTTTCTAAAACACTTGAAATTTTTGTTTAACTCAAATACCCATCACCACTACATGTGACCATTGAAAATATTATTCATTGTTCATGAAATCCCTTATCCAAAATTGCATATAAATAATGGATTTTTAGCCGTGGAAAAATTGTTTAATAATAAATTTAGGATATATCATAATAACAGTATTATACGTCACATGTATTGTAAAATTTCCCACATTGGTTCCAAATGTTTTATCATCCATTAACATTAACATCAGTAACTTATTGTCCGTTGTCATACAAATGATAGGACTAATTTACTTATTAGAAATGAAGCTTTTAAATTCATCTGAATCAATATATTCATCTTTTTTTCATTATCTTTATTCTTTACAGGATTTTATCACCCATCTACCTCCCAGTCAAAATGATATATAGAATTAATAAATTTATCATGTTTCAAATAATGAATAATGGAAAATATATTTTCAAGGGTATTGATCTATATTTCAATGTATTCTAGATCAATAAAATCACTAAAATGATATGGATGTTTCCTCATTATGTACTCAATAAAACATGGTTCCTCCATTTCTCATTTGGAAGCTCATTTTGATTCATATCTTAATAATTTTGTGTGAGTAATGAGATATTACTTTTTATTAAAAATACCATAACTTTTTGTTTATAAAGAGTAAAATCATTTCATTTTCCATTTTATTCATCATCAATAAGATACATTATGGTTCAAACCATTGTCTAAAATACAAATTCATACCGTAATCTAGATTATTCATTATGGGAAACCACATTACCATTAAATATCATTACATATATTTTGAAATCATAAAATATATTCTAGGACACATTTGGATTAACCAATGTCATTCATGAACATTACAAAATCATTGATAATTTATCCTATAAATTTAGTTATTATAGCTACCTAGGATTAACATAAATGAATATTACATTATTTAGATAAACAGTGATCATATTACAAAACTAAATTCCCAAGGACCTTATTAATTATGTGTATTCAGAAAAATGAAACACATTCATCAACTTTGGTGAAGGAACAAAAAAATGTTCCATAATGATCATCCCCTATAGTAATCCTATGAAACTAATTATTCATTATATTGGGATATCAACCATCAGAATAGAGAGATCTTGAAACCTCAGTAGGAGTAAATAAATTTAATGTGCATTAATACAATGAATATAAGGGTATGACAACATGAGCATAGCATTTAAAGATTATATCCTTCATAAATAGATCATAATTATGAGACATGGAATAACTATTGGAAATTCATTATAAATGAATCATAAGATAATAATTAATGTGAACTATGCGACCATATCAATGGCATATGAAATAGAATTTTTGTTAGACACATTAATGATTAACATCGTTCCATCTAAGTCCAGGATTGTTAAAAAAAATTCAGTGTACTTCATGGGGACTACACCTTTTGGGAGGAAAATACCACCATCCCAAATCATAGTCCTTTCCTTCTAAGGGATTAGGTATCTCAGCCTTTACATAATGGATCCAGATTCCCCATCTTGCCATTGTGGATGGGGTTTTCCCTTCTTCCCATATTGGATCATGTTTCACTATCACCCCATATTGAATAAAGAAACATATATTTTATATTTTGGATCAAGCCCCTTGAATTGTTTCTTATCAATATACCAAGAGATATAAATCAATACACAATGAATTGGAGGGATATTTAGGTCCCACCCATCATGTATGGAAATTATACATATATATGAAAATACATAACAAAACATAAATAATATAATGAATAATAAAATAGATGGGTTTCATGAAGATCATAACATAACCAATGAAATGAAAAAGGTATCATAAAAATTTAATCATATTAATACAAATGGAAAATATATTTGAATAATAATCACTTCATTGAAGGATAACCAGTGATATGAGGTTGATAAAAAAATCACATAGTAGTTGGATGAAAGATAAGCATCGTAAATATCCTTCCTTGAAAACACAAAAAATTCATGAAATAATTTGAATGGTATTCTTGGATAATATCTACAGAGAATCATAAAATATACCAATGTATTTGATCATATAAGGAGAAGTATTTTTAAAGATCAAACGGATTGATTCTTAACATTAATAGCATTTCATTGAAAATAATTTTCAAAAAACCATCTTCAAAACCATTTTATATAATGACATCTTTACTATTACATATACCAAAATTTCTTGTGGAAAGAATATTTTCTTTGAAATTATTTATAATATAAAGCCTCTTTCAATTGAAAATAAAAAAGAAAAATTACAAAGTATTATTGAAAATATTTTTAAAACATTTTCCATGAAAAAATATAATGGAATCCTGAAAACCTTTTGAGAAATTTTTCTTTTAGAATAATATAAAACAATCCTGAAAATTTTTTGAAAACATTTTTCTCTAAAAAACAATAAAGTCATAAAAAGTTGTCTCAAAATTAATTTGGAAACACTATTCTTGAAATTCAATATGTAAAATTAAAAGTATATATTTATATCATTTAAAGCCCTTTTTCTTAAAATAACCTTTTGAAAATATATAAACAAGGAATTATAAATCATTTAAATAAATTAAATTTTTTTTGAAAACCTTTTTAAATGAAAACTGCTTTAAATTTTAAAAAAAATTATAGAATATTAGGAAAAAAATTTCTTTTAAATAAACATATGTAGTAAGATTCATTGATATTATGGTCATGATTGCAGGTATGTATCTACATGTTAAACATTTATTTGACATTGTAAAATTTTAGAAATTTGACATTGTCTAAAAAAAAGAATATTTCTTGTAAAAATATTTCATAAAATGGTGAAATAATTAAAAACTTTTTTTAAACATCATATAATAAAATTTTAAAAAATAAAGACATTTTTAGGAAAAAATGTTTTTGGAATGAACACTAATTTATTGCAGAAATGAGAAATAATGTAAGATTATTATTAAAACATTTTCTAAATTATATTATATACCCAAGGGTAGAAACATGTTACTATTAAATGAATAAATTGTGAATATATATAAGATACAAAGTCATTAGTGTTATTTATATATTGGTCATAACATATCATCAATGGAAGCATAATCATAAACAATATCGCTAAATGATGAGATTGTAGATATATATTGTTAACACTTTGGTAACTCAACATAACAGTCCCCAAGATATAATAAAATTAAATTAATCAAAAAATATACTAAAAATAAAAATATAAATGATATAACATTTTTAATGGATGTATATGCAACCTAATAAAAATATATAAGCATAACTTGGAATGTATATCATGAAAATCAAATTGGGACAAAATTACATTACCGATTGAGTAACTTGATAACCATAAAACCCACAAAATAGTGATCATAAAATGAATATGTAAATACCCATATATTTTAGTATATGAATCATGTAAGAAATCAATGGGAATTAAATTCATCGTATATAAGAAACAGGGGATGATCATGGCTTTTTCCGAATGGAAAATAATAGTGAGATGAAAAAATCCTCACCTAAAGTCATGAATCACTTCGTAATCTTTAAAAACACATATATAATAAAAATATGATTATTATAAATACATCATATATTAATATGATCCAATATAGTACCATATATTATTTTATTATGACTTTATATTTCCTTTTTATTAACAACTTAATGATAATTTTCTGTTTCAGGTAATAATAACTTTGTTTTTATCTTGTGTTTTGATTCATTATATTTTTGTAATCCATATAGAATAAGATGATATCAAAAATGTAAAACATTAAATAAATATAATATATATTTAGTGTATAAGTGTTTATATTAATATATAAAATATATAATTGTTAAACAAAATGCACCATTCCAGGAGGGGTTAGCCATATGTACACATAAGGATTGTTTTAATTTTAATGAATTGATGGAAGAAAGAAAGAAATTTTTTTTACATAAGTAATATCATTATAGTATAATTATTATTTCATATATATCATAGATTAGTACTAATTCAATTCTAAATACAATCCATGTTAAATGTGAACAAATCACTTCTCTTTGAGAAGGTTGTAGTCCACACTTACATAAATGAAGTAATCGTATTTATAAAAATTGGACAGAATGAATGTATTATTTATATAATATATATAAGAGGATAAATAAATAATATATATATCATAATATCATATAAAAATAGATTCTCCATCGTAATTCCAACTCATGAGAGGTGGTGAATGAAAAAATAATCAACATTGTTTCTAGAGGAGGTAGTTCCACAAACACATGAACGGTATGTTCAATACACATTATATATAAGTGTGTTTCATTAAAGTTTGAAACATAAGAATAAAAACATATATATATATATATATTTATTGTAATATTGTGTTTTAATTATCAGGGAATAAAGATAATTTAATTAATGGATAATGAAATAAAACTAAAGTGATCTTTGTAGAAGGTTACCACTTTCTCAAGACACTCATATTGGTGTTCACTAAATGACTTCCTTAGACCCTTTTATTACCAAATTCAGTCTTCTAGGATTATATTATTGATTTTGGGAGCTTATTTGATAATATTTTAGAATATTAAAATGGCCTGATATGTTAATATGTTGGAGGTCTTAGTGCCTTTTAATAGAAGAGGTGGTGTGTAATTCCAATAAATTTTTAATGAGAATTACACCCATGTTATTACTATAAAATGTGGCTCCAATAATGAAAAAAATATATTAATGGGATTATAGGTTATTAGTATTTATTTCTAATTAAATGTTCATAGGTTATTGGGTAATTGTTTCGCAGTTGTGTAAGTTTTTTTCCCTTGTTAAGCTATTTTTTTCTCATAATCGCTGTAATTATATTTAATCACATTTAATATTTTTTTATCAAAAACTATGTTTAACATATTATAAATCATAGATAATAATTTTTAAAAATATGGCATAAATTTTACCAAATTAAAAAACTATATGTGGTATAAATTAAACTAATTTTTTCTCATAGATGGGACAACACAACCATTTTTTAAAATACAAATGGTAAAATATTTTTTTATATCTAATATCAATGTAAAATTGATTTCAACAACTTAAATATTACTTATTGATGTATAATTTATGTAAATGAACTTTAAAACCAATTAATATAAAAATTTAACATTAAAAATAAAATATATGAAAAATCATTTTTGAGTTAAAATTATGTATTATTCACTATACATCCATAATTGAAACTTCACAGAAAAAACAAAAAATTAGTCTTCATTGAGTTTTTATTCTATTATTTAAAAATAATTATTATTTTATTGAATAAAAATTCTAATTGTTTATAAATATAGATTTAATAAGGCTTCTCCTTCAAAACGAAGAAAATTTACCTTTTAGAGAAATAATATGATTATTGATAAAATTGAATTTATTCTAATCAAATACATATCGAATGAATTGGATTAGTATAAAAATATTTATTGAATATATAATATATTAATGTTATTGTTAATAATATTCTAAATATTTTTTTTAAAAAAAAATTTTGAGATAAAATTGTCTTTGTACATAGAAAAATAAATTTTCTAGAAAAATAATTTCATTATTTTATAATAGATACCACATTAACTTCTACTAATTGATTATAAAATTATTCATTTTATTTACATGTGTAAATAATATTTTCAAAGTTTAGTTAATATTATTCATAATTTACATTACAATGGGTAGGTAGTAGATATAATAAAATTTTAAAAATAATATTAATAGTATCATATAGTCTGGTAAAACATTACCTCTAGTGAAATAATGTATACAATTCGAATCATTATTTTGGGTAATATAGTCAAAAACAGGATTTTCTTATACAAAAATTTAATCTAAGTGTTTCTTGTAGAGTTTGATTAAATTGGTGTTTCATATAACGCAATCTACACATAGCGATTTAATAAAACAAACTCAATATTTATTCTTTACAGTAATAAAAATATTTAAAATATTAAATTAAATAAAAATATAATAAATCTCAAATTCATAGCATGTTATAGTCAACCCCCGTGAAATGAATTTCACCATAAAATTTTTTACGGGTTATTAATGTTTTTAATAATTTAATGCTTTATTTATAGAAACCAACAAGGTAGAAATTAATATGAAAACTTCCGTTAAATGGTATGTTAGAAACAATAAGGTTACCCAATGAAACTCATAAATAATTTTCCACACATGATAACAAGGAATGAAATTGAAAATATCTTCTTAGCGGAAAGGGTTTAATATTTATTGGGATTGATTTAGTTTATCAATGACAAACAAGTGAATGATCAATTTACATTTGAAGTTATCAATATCATAAAACCATAATGATATAAAAGCACATTGTTTCAAAAAAAAGTATGGTATTCATAAATATTCTTACTTATAGGTCATTTTTATAAAGATGACAAATTTTCATGAAAATATATAACTTCATGATTTCTGGACAACCTCACACTTTTCTATACTTGATAAATTTCCACTTCACCACTTTCACACACAAAGAAACGGGAAATTTTCATTCCTAAATCTCTAACATATCATGAGATCCATGATATGTTATCACATCTATCAATAGTGTTAATCAACAAAAAGTTGTTATAATTGGTTATCCAATACGAATAAATCATACTATGTTGATATAATAAATTATTCACAAAAACATCATCCTAATATTAACTTAAAATTTCTATAATTGGTAGAATTTATAACCCTTATAAAAGATAAATAACATAAATAAAAGAAAGGAGGTCACTATATCAGCATAACATTCATCCCACATATATTATTCAATACCTCATTGTTGTTACATACAAAACATGTGAATTTCCACATTGTATATTATATTGAGACATCTTGATAACATAAATTACCAAAATTAATTTTCTATAACATCAATGAATCTTTATTCTAATTATTACTAGATATATTCCATCTGTAAAAGAAGTGGTAAACATCATCCATGATAACATAGACAACTTTTTTAAAAAAATTATCGGTTATGATGTCATAAATACTATCGAAGTTACTATATTCATATCATCACCACTATATCCATGTAAAATATAATTTTATAGTCCTTATAAAAAATTTTAGGGTTACCTTTCTATAATGTACCAATTCCATTAAATCAGTTTTTAAGTCATCAGTATAATTTATAAATTTTACAAAAATATAATAACTTTTCAACCAATCCTTATATACTTCAGTATTTTTATAACCTAATCACTTAATCATAAAAAGTATAATATTTAATCATATATCATTATTCCTAATCCATTACACATTATTCATTAACTTATTCCTCAATACAACTTTCCTAGAATATGAAATATGAATAATGTCTTAAGGTTTCTAAAAATTAAACTAATCATGCTTCATTAATTTATTATTAAAAATACTGACATAGCCTTGCATACCTTTCACATGAATTTTGTGATCTCCTTGTCTTCATAGGTATATCCAATAATCATAACACCTTCTTGATTATTTTAATTGGTCTTACACATAAGAAATTGATTATTATAATTACCAAAAATTCTACATATGAGAAATTCAATGTTATCTTAAACCCTTCTAGTTTCTACTATTGACTGTTACCATAAATCATAGGTTGAAAACAGTAATCATAAAAGAATCCAACATAATCATGAAAAATTACTTATTTTATGTCCAAATAATGTCATATAATACTTTAACCCTTGAAACCTTAAGTTTATCCTAGGATATTAATTGTAATATTATATTAAAATCATACATGATGATTTGAAATGAGTTTATTAATTCCCAATGCATGCCCCTTGGGAGTTTCATACAAAGTCCACTTGAAGGATCATTGTGATGTAAGATGTTATGCATGAGTCCAGATACATTAACCTTGTGGGGTTTAGTATAGTTATTTACATTTTTAATATATCCATTTCCCCTTATATTGGATAGATATGGATGTATTTCTATGAAACCACTCACTCGATCCTTCACCAAAATTTCTATAATGTTTGTTGAACATTAACTACTCTAATCACTTGCCTTTAGAAACACCCCTCCAAATATCCATATATTTATCTCTATGGATCTCACTAATTTATTCTCATCCTTTTTTCTAATGGTTGACTAAACCATTCTTTTGTTATCAACTAATTCAACCCTATATTAACATGCATGGATTATACATCATTTTAATATAATATAAATCGCATTACAAAAGCACATGTTTTGTAGAATAATAGTTTTTAGTCATTAGAAACATTAAACATGATATTCTAGTATGGTGATAGCTCTTCAAAATATTTTGTTATGATCTTACTCTTTGGTAATCCTACATAAAATGATTCTTCATTACCTAGGGAAAGGAATCATAAGAAATGATTTATCTATAATTATCCTATAGGATAAAAAAAGGAATAATGTAAAAATGAAATGAGCACAAGAGTATCAGAACATGAGAAAAATATTTTCAGATTCTACCCAACATGAAATTATCATAATCATGAGACATGGAATTAACGTAAGGGCCCAAATCCATGTGGATCAACTCTTAGTGTGTTTTCAAAGATTGGGGTGCTCTGAGAAGGCTCAAAAGTAATATGGAGGAGTTTGGATACATAATGCTGGAAGCAGTGGGGGTACATGATGTGACCATGGGATACGTGATGTGACTAGTTCGCATTCTAGAAAAATAAAACAAATCTCCAAGGTGACATGTTTTTTCAAAAAAACCTGACCTTGAGGCAGTACACGATTTGAATGGGATGTACACGTTCTATACTGAACTACCTCTATATGTTTTAAAGACATACCAACTACTAAGATCTTTCCAACCTAATGGTCAAGGCTCTCTAATTTCTCATCCGAAGAGACCCAGTAGACACCCTCATGGTGTTTTGGAGATGTCGCTAGGTAGGATCAATTTCAGGCTTCCTTCATCGATCTATCTTTAATTCGAGTTATGATCTACCTCTGTTCTATGGTTTTCTTAGATCCATATTATTCCATTTATACATTCCATGTTATGAAATTTGGTCTCAATGGTTGTAAGGATTTTTCATTTGGTTCTTGTTGATGCGATTATGCCGCGACATCCTCTGATTGATGTAGTTGTTGAGAAGAAGGAAATTGTGATCCACTACATTGATCCATTCGCAGGTGAAGAACATCATAAACCATTTAAGGTAGAGGATTCGTTACTTCTCTATTGTTCCATGTTTAATCTTATAGTTATCATGATTTATCCCCTTGTATCACAATGGAATTGACCTAAATAAATAATTGAACCAGGTTGAAATAATTGGTTTGACCGCATGTTGTTTCTTGGCGCCATGATAATGGTTTGCCTCTGAATTTTCTAGATTGTGTGTTATCTATGGTTTTTTATTAGCATATTGCTCCTGATGAAATTGGTAAACAATGTAAAGCCAAAATTAATTGATATTTAATGGGTAAAGATATAGATTCATGTTAATGAATTTGGTTATTGTTGTTGTAATCTGATGTTAATCAAATTAATGTCGTTGTGGATGCCTATTCTAATTGGTTTTCAATCATGATGCATCTTGGTTCTTTTTGTTTGATGTACTTTTAAATTATTTTCTAAATTAATTTGTGTTAGCTATAATTCCATTTAGTTGGGTTTCCCATAGTTGGAACCTAATAACAATGAATTAGTTAATTTAGGTTGGATTAAAGAAATTCCTGTTGATAAAAGAAAATTTATGATAGGTTTTTTAGATACCCAATTTCTTGTAAACGCCAAAGATCCTTATGCTTGGAATTGTGATATATCATTGCTTGTGAAGGATGCATTCCTTGCTTAGGGCCAAGAGCCCAGTTGCCTTGTTGTATGTTTCCTATTTCTTGTGTTGTTGTTTGAGCTCGAGATGGATGATCTTGGAGGGTTTCATTGGTATGTGGGGAAGGGTTTCCTATTGTTTGTGGTAGTATTAGACTCCTATAGTGGATAGATGCATCTTTTTATTCATGTGGGTGTCAGCGGGGGTCACTATTGATGATTAAATGGGTTGGACGTGAATTTTGGATGCTTGCTGAATCTTGTTGGTTATTATCTGCGGTACATTCCCCACTACTCAAGGAAACTTGTTTTTCATACCCTCCTTCCAAAAGTGGGGAAGACGAGTGGGGTATGCCATGAGTTTTCAGTGTTTAACTTCTTGTGGATGGTGGGTATATTCTCATTTGATATGTGGCAGTGACTCGAAGGGTAGTTCATCTACTCATAATGTTGATCCCCTTGTGTTTCGTAGATTATTTTTTTCTTTTGTAGAAATATTTGAATTACGAGAAGTAATAATGCTGTTAATAAATGATTGAATATATGATGTTGAACCCATGGGTTTGGAGCTTTCTCGGACGCAATGTTGAGGCTATAATTAAAAGGAACTATGGATCTTGGTTAGGATGCAAATGAGATGTCATGTGGAATTGTTAATGGTTAATTAATGTTTAATGAATTATTTAATGTAATGTGATACTGATAAAAATAGATAATGTAATCTAATGTATCTATTTAAATGGTTATGTTCTTATAGGATACCAAGTCTTAGCAGTGGAAGTGTGGAGTTCGAGAGATGTTAGATTAAGTTGAGTCTGAGACTAGGTTTTTTCCACAGTGTGGTTGTGAGCTATATCATATCATGTAATTTTTGGGTATCTATATGATACCCCACCATGTAGCTTCGGACGACTGAATCATTGGAGATTCTGAGCCCTACAGAGTGTTTTCTCCAATATTCTAGTGGGAGGTAGGATGGTTGAATATCCTCTTCGGCCTCACTCTTTTCACAAGGATGTTACCAGGTAGGGAAAATGGTAAGTTTCCCCATATATGTGTGTATATGGATATAATGTCTTGTGTTATTAACACACACACATAGTTGATATCGTTTCATGTGGACTACTATATGCGTAATGTTTATATCTTGTGATGGCTTGAGGATCCTTACTCGACGTATGGGTTGTAATGGATTGGGGCCTAATACCTGACATATGATACACATTATAAGGGATTTGGTGGCTCCATGAAACTACCAGGTTACTTTTGGTTGTGGGGATGGTGTGGTGGTTTACCAAGGTGTCTGTGTGGAAGTTTTGTGTTTTCGGAGTTTCATGTGGTAGTGCTCGCCCAAATGCTTTGAGTGGACCATTTTGGAGAGAGATGTCTTATGATGTGCGACGCTGAAGAAAAACAGAAAACTAGTGGCGAAGTGGTAGTGATGTACCCTTTATATGATTTATTATATAATATACTCTTATCTATTATAGTTGGTGAAAATATCCATGGTGAGGCTTCGAAAAAAGTATACTATCTTAGGTGACGAGTGTGTTTCACTTGTTGTTCATTGTGATTTAGCATTATTTATTTAATTTTTCACGAGAGGCTCTAGGGAGGATCCAACTGAGTAAACAATTATACTCACCGTACGTGTATATAAACTGTTTTACAGGTCACATGGAGCAGGTTAGAGATCAGGTAGGTTACAACTACCTTGGAGTTGCAGGAGTTGTTCGGGCTTTATGGTTGTTGTTGTATTTACTTTCTTTTGGCACTTGCAGTTTTCCATTTCATTCATAGTAGTTCTTTAATGAAAATACATATGTGTACTTGGGATTTTTTTTATATTGAATTATGAGTTGGATTTGGTTGGGGTTTATTTTATCTCTCTCTTTCACATATGTTCTCTTAGAGGGTAATGCCTCTCATTTATATGTTTATTATACCCATGGTTATAGTTTCCAACATGGGGCCTATTGAAGGCGTGACTCGGGGGGTCACTATCTACCTTCTCACATTACCGGTATATAAATGGTACTCCTTATGGGGAGGGGGTCGTGACAGAGTGGTAACTGGGGTATGGTTGAGGGATGGGATGTATATTGGTCTCAAGAAAAAGTGAGGTTGCATGGGCTGGTAGTAAAAATTGTTAGATAAGTTTAGAAAGTGATGTCAACACTAGAGACCGGATGATACCTATGCGTTTAGGCCCCCATATGATCTCATGCATGGAACACTATGTTTGTAGTGGAAACTAATTGAGGTGATACAAGTGGTAGGGCACAGACATAGGAAAGGACCATGAATCGTTCTTCATAGTGCATCTGTTCGAATGATAATACATTGAGATATGATAACCTAAAATGAATGAATGAAAACAATTAATTAATTAATTTTGAGTCTTCTATATTTTATTTTTAGGAGCTCTAACTATTTGTTAATTTTCAAGTATGGATCTAGGTAGACGTCCTCACTAGGTTTGTGAAGAAGATGTCTAGTAGACAGTGTCAGCAGATCCCTGTAGAGTAGAGGTTTATGACAAAGACACTTGGAGGAGGACACGTTGAGTGTTTCGATTCCAGAGTCTACCTAAGTTCAAGGGATCCATTTTAGATATAGTCACAGAATTATGGTTGGAGGAAGTTGACATAAACATCAGTTAGATCTGTGCTCAGAATAATAATTGGGTATCTTTGGTTGTGACGATGCTATATGGAGCAGAGAGGAAGTGGTTCTTCTTGTTCCTCGAGGATCACGATGAGTTTTTGATCTCATGGGATGATTCTCGAGACAAGTTAAAAGTCGAGTTGTTTTCATCGAACTCAAATTCATCCAATCAACGAGATCTTCTTACCCTTCAACAAGGGAGCTCCAGTTTGTGAGATTTTTTAATCCATTTCAAGAATCCTTTTACGATATGCTTAAAACTTGTTCCCAGATGCGGAGGCTAGGCTGAGGCATTTAAGGGAGGATTTGTGTCTAGGGATCCAGTGCCTGCTCACACCATTAATGCAGAAGTCATATCTTGAGGGGGTGGTGAGGAAAAAGGTAATAAAGAAGGGATTGGCCCGAACTGGATCGTCATGAGAGGGGAGTCTTCATGATTCCACACAAAGTAATGTTGTGTTCTAGGGTTCCTTGTTCTCAAGGTTAAAGGGATCCTATTTGGCCAGGGGTAGGCCCCAGCCGTCAACAACTCATTACTCCGAGTGTGGAAGCCCACATACATATGTCAAGGGATAATTCACATGTTGTTCTTGTGGAGGAATTTTTCATCAGTAGTGAGAGTGCCTGACCTTTCAGATCAGTCATTGTGCACCAGGTGTTCCACTCTAGTTTCCACCATTGAGGAACTTCCACCCAAGGAAGCAGTAACATGTTGCACCGACATTGGATTAGAAGGGATCATATGGGGCATGAATAAGAAATCCCTGTGATGATACCCATCCTCATATAGTAGATTTTGGTTTTGGTGGTGGTCATCATCAGGGTCATTAAGGTCGTGGAGGATGTTGTGGTCAGGTTCATGCTTTAGCATTTCTAGTACTAGGTGAGCCAGACATCGTTCGACATACTGTTTTATTGTTTTTTACATGGTTTAATGTCTTGTTTGATTCAATAGAGATGCAATCCATCACATCAACTAAAATTTTCCATGAATTGGGATTCGAGGTAGAGAGGCTTCTAGTTCCCTTAGCATTGACTAAGCCAGACCGAGGTCGAGTAGACTAGTTTGATGTATGTAAAGACTATGAGCTAGTGCTGGGGCTGTAATGCTCTTGATGAGATTTCATATGTTTACAGATAAAACAATATGATGTCATACTTAGCATGGATTGGATGTATTCGGTTTAGGCTATCATGGATTTATTATTGAGGTAGGAGGTGTTCTTCGATTCTGATGGAGAGCCAGTAGTGGTTTTTGGCGAGCAAGACCCTCAGATGGGTAAGAGGTGTATTTCATCTTTATCATCATTTATGGGTGAGTTGATGTTGAGTTCTTTAGAGGTTTATCTGTCGGTGTTTCCTATGGTCGTAGAGGAGTACCCTAATGTCTTTTCTGAAGATAATTTAGCATTACCCCTTCAACAAGAGATCGATTTTGGGAACGAGCTACAAATGGGAACATCTACTATCACTATGTCTATGTATAGGATACCTCATATAGAGTTACGTGATCTATGTACATAGCTTTATGGTCTCTTACAATGTGGTTTTGTTTGGCTTAGTGTGTCACTATGGGGTGCACAAGTTTTGTTTGTGAAGAAGGATGATGCCAGTTTGGGGTTGTGTATCAAATATAATCGCTTAAATATAAGTGATGATGAAGAATCACTATCCTCTTCTGTGGATTGATGATTTACTCAATCAACTGATGGGTTCAAGATGGTTCTAGAAGAAAAAATAATGGTTAATATATCATTATATGCATGTGATAGACGAGGATATCCCAAAGACTACTTTCTGTTGTCACCATGGGAATTATGAGTTCATTATAATTATGTTTGGTGGGACGAAGGATCTAGTTGTGTTCTTGGGATTGATGAACATTGTCTTCTGTGAGTTCTTGGAATATTATGTGGTGGTTTTCATCGACAACAACCTTGTGTACTCAACGTTTGAGGAGGATTATGCAGAGCATCTGAACGCCATTTTGGGAGTTCTTCATCAATATTAGCTGTTTGGGAAGTTGTCAAAGTTTGAGTTTTTGGCCCAAGAAAATCATTTCATGGATAAAGTTATGTCCTAGTAGAGAGTAGGTATGGATCCAAAAATGATATAAGTAGTTGTGTCTTGGGAATCCCCATGATAGTGATTGAGGTGCAATGTTTCCTATCTCTTGTAGGATAATACAAGAGGTTCGTATCTGATTTCTCTTGGGTTGTGACACCTCTGACATCTTTGACCAAGATGGAACATCTGTTCATTTAGGCTGATTGGTTTGTGGAATATTTTGATTATCTAAAGGTGAAATTGGTAACTTCTCTTGTTCATTTTCTTCCATCAAAGGGAGTTAAATTTTATGTTTTCTCCAATGCTTCACATCTAGGGTTAGGTAGTGTTCTGATGCAGCAAAGATCAATTTTTTCTTATGGGTCTCGATAGTTGCGTCCCCATGAACGAAACTAAGTAACACATGATCTTGAGTTGTAGTTTTGGGGTTTTCTCTGAATTTTTGGAGACATTACCTCATTGAAGAGTGATTTATGCTTCTAACCGATCATAAGTGCCTAAGGTATGTTTTCTCTCAATGTGACTTGAACTTGCGAAAGCATTGATGGATGGATTTATTACAGTAATATGACTTCAAAATCCAGTATACACAAGGAAAGGAGAATGTTATGGATGAGGCGCTGAATAGAATGTCACGTAGTGATGCAGTGCCTGAATATGGTGACTCATGGTAAGTGATGGAAGAATATTCAGCATTATGGCTCGATATGGGAGAAGTTGGAGTAAGAGGATGTCTTTTCTAGAAGACGGTGCAATCATCTCTCATGCAGCAGGTCGAAGAGTCCTTGTTGGGGGATCTAGAGGTGGAGGTCTAGATAGACAGTGTTGTTTGTGGAAAGGCCTATGATGGTTGGTATGAGGATGAACAACACCAAGTTTTGTTTTAGGGAATGGTTTTTATTCCTTTGGAAATGTGGGAGACGGTTCATAGAGTGTTCCATAGTTCTCTTTTAGTGGTGTACCCTGGTGTGTCAAAAAATGTAGCAGTCCTTGAGAAGTTAGTTTTGGTGGCTTGGGATAAATCATGTTGTTGTAGAGTTTGTGTCGCGATTCTTGGTCTAATGGATGGTGAAGGTCGAGTACTGTGTCCCAAGTGGTTTGATCCAACCATTAGATATTCCATATTGGAAGTTCAAGGAAATCACAATGGACATTATTAATAGTTTTCCTCGAGATGAGGGAGGCCATTACGCTATTTGTGTGATAGATGATCATTTAAACAAATCACCCAAATTCATAGTGATCAGGGACCAGGATTAGTGGATGTTTTGTCGAGGCATTATCTAGTGGAGTTGGTGAGACTCCAAAGAGTCATGAGGACGTTCATATCTAATCTAGATCCACGTTTTACCTCTAGGGTATAGAGAGGTCTCCAGTATGATTTCAGTTCTCATCTAAGACTTGACACTGCCCATCATCCATAGATGGACGGTTAGATAGAGCGGACCATCTAGACTCCTGACAAAATGTTGCGCTCTAGTGTCTTGGATTTTAGAGTTTCTTGGATGAGGCACTTACCCTTGGTGAAGATCAATTACAAAAATATTTTTCACTACACCATCTGTACTGTGCCATTTCAAGCATTGTATAGATGCTATTTATGTTCACCATTATGCTAGAATGGGGTTGAAGAGTCCACAATTCTTATACTAGAACTAGTTTAGAATACAATAATGATGGTTCAGGTGATTCGTGAGAGGATGAAGATAGTGCAAGATATTTCGGAATCATATGCTGACCAATGGTTGAGACATTTGAAGTATGATGTTGGGGATCACGTGTTTCTGATGGTGACTCCCCATTATGGGATGTGAAGGTTTGGTCAGGGTAGTACATTATCTCCCTGATTGGTTGGGAATATTGAGGTGTTGCCTTCTGTTGGTGTCATGGCATATCTGGTATCACTTCTCCCCCACAGATTAGCTGGATACATGATGTTTTTCATGTGTCACAGCTTTGTCGTTATCATCATGATGACTCTCACATAATCGATGGGGGAAATATCAACTTTGATGATGACGCGAAGTTCAAGGAGTGGCTTTTGGAGGTACAATACCATTAATAGAAGGTGTTTTTCAGCCAATCTATCCCCTTGTTTCATGTCTAGTGGTGAAAACGGTGGTGTGGAGGAGAGTACCTGCGAACGTGAGTCAAAAATATGTGCCAAGTACCCAGAGTGGTTTGATGTTTATTTCTTTCCTTGTAACAATGTTTGGTTTGTGGTTGTAGACCATTCCCATCTATGAGATGTCTTTATTTTTTGTTTTTAGCATCTTTCTCTCTTTGAGAGGTATCTACCATAGAAGAGGTTTTAGGAGAACATTTTTGTTGTCTTGAGGAATTTCATTGTCCATTTTATGTGGTAGAGCTCATGTGGTGGTGAAGGGATTAAGTGGTATCTCACGGAGTGGTTGTTCGGACAACCACTTTCTATATCCTCTGTAGGTAAGTTTTCTATTCTCAAGGATGAGAATATTTTGAGTGGTATATGATGTAATGGTTCGGTTCAACATGGATCTAACCGTTGCTTATATTAGAAGAATGTGGCTCTTGGTGAAGTCTGCTAAAAAATTATGGAGGATTTAGGTCATAGAAAAAATGGAAGCAGTGGGGGTACATGACATGAGAATGGGGTACATGACATCATTGTTTTTATTTCTGAAAAAATAGATTAAATAATTGCGGAAACATATTTTTTTGATGGAACCCAATCTAGAGGCAGTACACGACATGAATTGGATGTAAACCTCATGTACTAACCCGCCCCTATATGTTTTAAGGATATACCCACCAATCAGGTCTTTCTATCATTACGACCAAGTCCCACCTCTTTCTCATCCCAGGCGACCAAGCAGTTCTCTCTATCGTGTTTTAGAGATCTCTTTGGCTATGATCGATCTCATGCTTCTTTCATTGATACATCTTCAAAATGAGGTAAGATCTACCTTTGTTCTTTGATTTTCATTGATCCCTCTTCTCCTATTTCTCATTTCCATGTTATAGAATTTAATCTACATGGTTCTCAGGGAGTTTCTTTTGGTTTTAATTGATACGGTTGTACCATTACATCCTCATGTGGATTCAGTAGTTTTGAAGAATGTGATTGTGATCCGCTGAATTTATCTCTTCTCGAGTGAAATCATTGAAAACATTTTGAGTTAGGGGATTCATTGCATCTAAATTATATTATGTGAAATCATAGAGTTATCACGATTCAACCCTTTGTATCAAAATGGATGTGACCTAATTAAATACATGAACCATATTGAAAGAATTGGTTTGATCGCATGCGGTTTCTTTGAACCATGATAACCGGTTTCCTATTGATTAGAAAAATTTTGTGATATCTATTATTCATTTTCTATGATGTTTCTATTGATGAAATTGGTAAAGAATGTACAACCATACCTAATTAATAATTAAATTTTTTATGATAAAGATGCATGTAAATGCATCTAGTTATTGTTGTTATAATTGAATGTTGATCAAATTGATGCAGATGAGCATGCCTATTCCACTTGGTTGTTAAACAGGAAGCATGTTAGTTTGTACTGTTTAATGGAATGTCAAATTAATTGTCTAATTAATTATTTGTAGATATGATTGCATATAGTTAGGTTTCTCATAGTTAGAACCTACTAATAATGAACCGGTTAATTCAAGATGGATTAAAGAAATTGTTGTTGATAAAAGATAATGCATTGTAGGGTTTTGAGAAATCATTTTTCATATAAAGGCCAAAGAGCCTTATGCATGGAGCTGTGAGAGCTCAATTCTTGTGAAGGAATAATTCCTTACATGGGGACAAGTGACAAGTTGCTTTGTCATTTTTTACTACTTATAGTATTGTGGTGTCAGCTTATGATGGATGAGCTTCGAGGGTTGTTTCAGGATGTGATGTAGAGAGTCCCATTGGTTGTGGTAGTAGTTGATGCCAAGAGTGGCATGATGGATCATTTTATTCATGTGGGTGTTGGGGAGGACACCAAAGATAATGAAACGGGTTGGATATGAATGTTGGATTCTTGCTGGATCTTTTTGGTTGTTATCTTCTGTACTTTCCCCACTCATCAAGGTTTCTAGTATTACATTCCATCCTTCCAAAAGAGGAGAAGACATGTGGGGAATTCCACATTTTTTCCATGTTTAACTACTTGTGGATGGCCAGTCTATGCTTTAGATATAGGTGGGAAAGACTAGATGGGTTGTTCATCTACTCATCTACTTGATCCCCCTGCATTTTGTAGCATAGTTATTCTTTTCTGAAATACATGGAATTATGGGAAGTAATAATGCTATTAATATATTATTGAATAAGTTATGTGGATCCCATGGGATGGCACTGTTTGGGATCTGATGTTGTGGTTACAATTCAGAGGAACTCTGGATCATGGTTGGAATCCTAATGAATGTAATGAGAAATTTTTGAGTGATAATTAATGTTTAGAAATTAAATAATGTAAATTCAAATTGATAAAATGGGATAAGGTAATCTAATGTTGATCTGTAAATGGTTGTGTGCTCATAGGATACGTAGTCTTAGTAGAGGATGCTGGGAGTTCGAGATACTTTTGCTATAGTTGATTTTGAGACTTTGTTTTTTACAAACTGTGGTTGTGAGCTATATTATCTCATTTACTTTTTGTGTTTCTATACACTACCCCACCCTGTCAGTTAGGGCGACTGGAACCTTAGGGATTCTGAGCCCTGGCGACATTTTCCCCAACATTCTAGTGGTAGGATGTGTGTATGACTATCCCCTTTGACACACTCTCCTCTCTTGTTAGTTTATAGTTATGTTCGGTACAAATGTTAGTTTTTCCCATTTATGTGTGCCAAGGGTTGTAATGGCTCGGGGTTATTCACACATATATATTCCAGATATAGTATTCTATGGACTACTATAGGTGTAATGTCTATAGGTTGTGATGTCTTGAGGGTCCTTACTCAACATATGGGTTGTAATGGCTTGAGGCATACTAATCGATGTATGATACATGTTATGAAGGATGTGGTGGATCCCAGAAACTAACTTGTTAAGTTTGGTTGTGTGAATGGTGTGGTTATTCACCTAAGTGTTTGCAGTTACGTTTTATATTGCATGAGGTTAATGTGGCAGTGCTCACCCAGGTGTCTTTAGTCCACCCTTTTAGAGAGATATGGGTTAGGATGTGCGACGATGGGAGAAGAAGCAACAAGTTGGGGAAGTGGTAGTGGGGTACCCATTATATACATTATTATATTATATACTCTTGCAGGAGATATTTGGTGAGTGTATCCACTGTGAGGGTGGGCACATAGTATGACTATTTTGGTGATGAGTTAGTTTCACTTATTGTTCTCTATGCTTTAGCATAATTTCGTTATTTTTGGGTGAGAGGATCTTGGGGGATCTTATAGAGTATATTTTCATACTAACCTAACTTATATATAAACTATATTTTAGGTCACTTAGATAAGGATGGAGTCCAGGAAGGTAACTACTATATTGGGGTTGCAAGAGCTGTTCAGGCTATGTGGTTGCTATTGTTTTTTAAATTCTTTTGGCAGTTGTTGTTTTCCTTATCAGTTATAGTAGTTCTTGGATGACAATACATATGTGTACTCGGGATTTCTTTTATGTTACAATATGAGTTGGAGTTGTTGGTTTATGTATTCTATCTCTTTTTCATGTGTCCTCTTAGAGGGTAATGCCTCCCATTTCTGTGTTTACTATACCCTCGGTGCTTGTCGAAAACCAGGGGCCTAAAGGAGGTGGGACTCGGGGGTCACTGTCTTCTCGCTCACATTTATGACATAGAAGGGGTACACCTTGTGGGGAGGGGTTCATGAAATTTAATATTGGAAGCTCATAATACATAAATCATAAAATAAAAAAGAAGATGAACCATGGGATCATATCAAAGGTAAATGAGATATAATTTTTGGTCGATACATAAACATGTAAAATCATTCCCTATAAGTCATGGATTGTTGCTAGAAACATATCATGGAACTTAATGGTGACTACACGTAGTGGGTGGGATAAAATATCATCCATAGTTAATGTAATTTTCTTTGTAAGAGATATGGTTTCCCCATATTTTCATATTTCAGGTGGTTTCCCCATCACCCCATAGCAGATATGGTTTCCCCATATACCCGTAGTTAGTCAGGTTTCCACATTTCCCATTGTGGATCAGGACACATCTGTTTCCAATTTTGGATCTATATAGTTGAATTGATTCCCATTATTATCTCATGAGATATAAATCATTACCCAGTTTTTTAGTGGGATATATATGTCCCACCCTCAAATAATTAAATCATACATAATGTTTTCACAAAATTATAAAACTAGAATCATATCACGACCCATAAAATATTCAAGATTCATAAACATCATATCATAACCCATTAAAGTGAATGGGTATCATAAATATTTCATCATATAATAACCTTTAAAAAATATATAGATCTCATATTCATTCCATCAATGAATAACTGATGAGAAATGTGGGACTCAAAAGCATATAACCCATGCATGAAAACGTGTAACATAAATATCATTCCATAAAATCATAAACCCTTCATGATGTAATATAAATTATATTTTGGGATTATATCCCCAGTAAATAATATACTATTACATAGTATTTCACACTATATATATAAATACTATGCAAGATCACATGGATAATTTTTTTTCATAAATATACTTTATTTGAAAATCCTTCTCTTAAAACCATTTAGAAAATAATTTAATTATATTTAATGCTTTAAAATTTCATTTAAACCATTTCGTGGGGAAAATATACATTCTACATTAACAAAATACTTTTATAGCATAAATAATTTTGACAGAACTTTTATTCTAAAAAAAACATGAATGATTTTAAAAAGTCAAGAATACCATTCGAAAACAATTTCTGTTAAGAAAATATAAAATATTCATCAAAATAATTTGAAATAAATTTTCAAGGAAAATTTTTTAATGAATATTTAAAACATTTTGAAAACACTTTATGTTGAAAATAAAATGAAAACATAAATAGAACACTAAAATTTATTTTGAAAACCATTTTATAAAAAAATTTTCTTCAAAACTATAATGAAATATTGAAATAATTTAAATATTTTTCATTGAAAATAATATTTTGAGAACTTAAATTGGGTGTTTTTAAAATCATTTAAAACAGATTTTAAAAAATATTATTTTTGATAAAATACTTCAATAAAAACCACATTAGAATAAAAAAATTTATATTATTAGGGAACAATTTTCCTTAAATTAAACTTATATTATAAGCTACAAAGAAATGAATTTCATGATAGAAGGTAAGTATAAATTTGTTGAAAATTCGTTTTCACCACAAACCATTTGAATAGTACCTTTAATGGAAAATATAATGAATATTACTTTTAAATAATTTTTTTAAAAAATTTAAATGGATAAAATTTTCCATTAATGTTCATAAGATAATAGAAAAATAGTTTTGAAAACAACTATTTAAAACACAGTTTTGAAAAGATAGATATTTCTGACTGAAAGGGGAAATACAGTCCTATTTTCATGAAAAAAATTCATAAATTTATTATGTACCATATATGTGTGAAAATGGTAATAATACATAAATAAATCACCAATATATAATATAGAATAATATTCATGAATTACCTTGAGATGTTGATCATAATATTTCATCAAAAGAAACATAATCATAAACAATCATGAAAAATGAAGAGATTGTAGCAATAAATTGTTTCCAGTTTGGTCAAATTGAATCAATTTACCCATAAATAGATAATATTAAATGAAGAAAAATATAACAATAAATGAATGTTTTTGACAGGGAAAATTAATTTGCAAATTTTTAATCAAATATTGAAGATTTTATAATTTTTTTAAATGTTTAAAACCACATATTTAATTTTTTTATTAAAATAATGGGTAATTTGAATTTTAAAATTAAAATTGTCTAATTTATTGAATGTTTCTAATTATGGATTTGTAACAGATGTTTACATCTCAGGTAATTTGGTCATTTCATAAAAAATATATTTCCAAATTTAGTAATTATTATTTTTCTATAATTTTTATTATATTTCCTCCAACATTATATTCTAGACCAGTGTTGGAGTCTTCCATCTATTTCCCATAAAAAATCATGGATGTTGATGATTTTTTTGGAAAGATATCGTGGTCCCCACTACCGTAACAGAACCATATCTCTTCCTACACAACATTAATTAATGTTATTATACATAGGATATAATTAAGAAACATTATAGAATCATTAAAAATAATTTTAGAATGTTTTAAATTCATTAATGAATCCATTGGATATTACATTTTTGGGGGAGTCTTCTTATTACCTTCATCCAGAAAACAGAACCTCCAATTAAAAACTCATAAAGCATACATCTGAAAGCCAAAAGTTCTGAACTTTGGAGGTTGAACGTCCAAGACATTTATTCAAAACTTTCATGAAGGGTTCAATGCGTGAAGATGAAAATTAATAGGTCAAAAATGTGATAACTTTTGGAGAACATAATATTACTATAAAAGGAGAGGACCTCCTACCTCTCACATCATTCCTTTATATCCCATTCCATCTTGTGGAAAGAATCCAAAATGAGTATAAATTTCACTAACATTTTCTTAATTCATAATTCCTTCCACCATGTTTATTTTGTATTTGAATTCGATGACCCCACCTTGCTTAGAGGGGTATAATTCTTTTGTGATTGGGTGAAGGGAAGGGGGACCCCATTTTTTGATGTTTGGGTTTCTGAAGTTTTATTTAAAGGAATTATTCTTTAAAATGTATTATTTTAAATTTAATTTATTATTTAATTTAAATTAAACACTAATTTTATTTTATTTATTCTTAAATTTTAAATTTCTATGATTTAAATATTATTCTACCCTTGCACAATATATTCATTTTTAATCTTATTGGTTAATCTATGAACAAAATCAACTAAGGGGGTGATTTGGTGATTGTGAAATCATCTGGAGAAACTAAGATAGATTAATTTAACTATTTAGGGAAATCAATACAGGATTTGGTATTTCTTGAGTAATTATTATTAGTCCATTAAGATTTACAAACTTTGATAAATAACTAAATCAACGGTTAAACAAAGAAACAATTCTTATTCAACTAAATAAATTATTTTTTCTAAATCTAATGGATTCATATTTTCTTAAAAACTATGATTACATCACAAATTGGAATAACCAAAGAAATCCAATCACATCTATATTATATTAAATTTACATCCCTTCATATGAAAACATATTTTTTCTTATATCATTCAAACATTTTATTTTTAATGGAATCCAAGATTAAAACACTACTCATAGGAGAAAGACATTCTGGTTACCATTCATACTACACCCTTTGAGGGATATAATTGTTTTTTCCACACCTTCTAACAATCATGTTCCAAAAATCACACCGCTGCCAGTGAGAAAGTGTATTTTTGCATGACCCAGACATTAGATGAGGAACTACTTGATTTCAACGATGAGATAGAAAGATCATTGTTTTATAGGATATGGAATCTCAATCATGAAATAAATTTTGAATAAATAAGTTTATAAGACTCATGTGTCCAATTAGAACCACCAATAATGGAACTAAACCCAAGACAACCATTGAGGGACCTATGTGCCCCACAATTCAGTAACCAGCAGAATCGGTTAACCATTCCAGAACAACCAAATGATTTTGAGTTATGAGTAAACATGATTCCCGTTCTACCAAAATATCATGGTCATGCAGGTGGGGATCCCAATCGGCACATTCATGAATTCATCTTTTTGGGTTCATGCTTCAAACCAAGGGGAGTAGTGGAGGATCAAGTGAAGTGGAAATAATTCCTTTTTTCACATGAGGGAGTAGCAAAAAAGTGGTTGAATATCTTACATCCCTAAGAAATCCAATATTGGGATGATCTCTAACAAAGTTTCATGAAAAGGTTCTTCACATCCTCCCGGAGCACAGAAATCAGAAATGATGTATACTCCATTTGGAAAGCTACCGGTGAGAGTCCTTACGGTTATTGGGAATGATTTAAGAATCATAGTGTAATATTCCCACACCAAGAAATAGACGATCTCCACTTCCTTGTCTTTTTCTACCATGTACTATTGGGATGAGATAAGAACCTTTTGGATGAATCCTCCAGAGGAGAATTGATTGAAGAATTAACCACAGAAGCCCATATCCTGATTGAGTTGATCAACTAGAATTCACTACAATTTGGGACAAGAAGCATTGTTACAAGAGGGATAGATGTGGTAAGATCTTATGACTCATCAACTCATCTTACAAGGAAAATTCAAGAATTATCAAGCCTGGTGAGTCCAATGTCCATTAAGTAGGTGAATTAGAAACCATCTCAACCTATGGGATGTGGGTTATGTTTATCACCAAATAATTACATAGATCAATGTGTTGATATATAGGATAATGGATTTTGGGAAGAAACATTCCATAAAATGGAAATTCCCACACAATCAGTAATGGAGAGAAGTTCGAACCCAACAAGGATACGAAGGACAACATAACAATGCGAGGACATCATTTCAATAGAAATTTCAGAATCAGACACCATATTAGAATCCCTTATAGACACAACAATCATTTCAACCAACACCATTCCAACAAAGGAATTTTGAAAAGGATCTAGAAAGATCAGATAAGTAACCCCCAGAAATAGAGATTGAAGAGGTGAATAAGGCTCTGAGAAATTTGGACAACATGTTTGACAACCTCATGGATCTTCTGACCAAGAATCAAGGTAATATCTCGGACCAAGATGACTCAAATATAAAGGATAATGCTAATGTAATCACGACATAAAGTTGCAATTAGATTCCCCCACTGGAGCCAAGTATGTTAGATGATTAAAAACAAAAACTAAAGAGAAAATCATCCACTCTATGAAGCATCAATAAAAAAAAATTTAAAATAAACAAAGAGATAAAAGAAAGAACAAGGTATCATTACCTTCTGCACTAACTCGGTTATCAAATACAGAAGAAGAACAATATCCAAGGGAGATCCATGAATCCTTCCAAAAGATGGAAATCCACATTTCCTTACTGGATGAAATCTGCCAAATACCCAAATATGAAAATTTTCTGAGGGAAATATGCACTAAGAAAAAGAAGCATGACGATGATGAAAAACTAAGTTTTGGAAAGTGTGACTCATTTGTTTCTGACCCCACCTTTACCCTAAAAAATATCAAGATTCAGGGACATTATCTATTACATGCACAATGGGTCCTTTATATTTTTACGATTTTTAGGGAGAGTGGTGCATCCATAAATGTAATGTATAATTTTTTTTCTCTTATTTGAAAATAGTTGATTTGAAGCCTATAAGAGGGATTATCCAACTGGAAAATGGATCCACTATTTATGCAGCTGGAGTTGTCGAAGACATGCTAGTAAGACTAAGTGAACACATTTTTTCATCATACTTTTACATACTCAACATAGAGGAGGACAATGTACCAATACATTCACCCATAATTTTGGGAAGACCCTTCCTGAAATCTGAAAAAAATAATCATCAATTGACATATTAGAACACTGACTATGGTGTAGGGAGGTAGAAAGGCCTAATTTAGTGTCCTTGACTGAAATTGAAATCTTTTAAACAACCACCCTTTCTTTGCAATCTCCCTTGAACAAGGAAATGTTACCATTGAAGGCCTATGAATTCTTTGTGATTTTTTTGACATTAAGAGATAAAAATAAGGATTTGGAGAGAGTTTGTAAAGAGTGAAAACTGAAGTTACCAGAGTTAGAAGAAATTGGAAGGGAACCTTTTGAAAATCCAAGGATTTGTAAATAATAACCCTAGTGTAATATTACAGGCTGATCTAACAAACTACCTTTCAGGTAGGAGACCAAATTCTACTATACAAAACCATATTGAAGTTAATGCCAGGAAAGCTTTGTTCAAGGTGGGAGGTTCCTTTGATTGTTTCTAATGTATATCATTTTGGTTTCATTATGGTAATCAAAATTGGAGGAAAATCATTCAATATTAATGGGAAAAGGGTAAAGAAGTTATTCATAAGTTTACCACAAGAACTAGTGGAGGAGGTTAATCATCTCCAACCCATATACCGATTTCTTTTCATGATATATGTAACACCCTGAGATTTTATGAGAAATATTTTGTTTTTATGTATTATGTTATAGGCAACACCAAAGCAATATTTCACTACCCACAACACTATCTTGTCTTGCATTACACGCAAGATAAACCTTCCTTGATAGCTTGCATTGTACGCAATACCGAGTTTCACTAAACAAATACATCCTATTAAAATATTATATAACCTAGCCGTTATGAATAGTAATTCCCACTTTTTGAAATTTTATATATTTTATCATTAAAAATGGAATTCATTTTTGGATTTGGAATATGAAAATTAACTTAGTGTGAATTTTTGGTATTTTTCTAAAAAATTCAATTTTTGATGAATAGTGAAAAACACTAAGTTAAAGTTTAAAACCAAATTTTATTTAAATAATTATTTATTTTAGGTCAAAATAGATACCTAATACCTATATAGGTTAAATTTAATTTATTGGAGTCATTTTATAATAATTTTAGATATATAAAATTTTTATTGAACTTTTTACCGTGTTTAACCCACCTCCTTGGAGAATTTGCAAATTTTCAAAAAAAACATAATTTTACCCTTTATGTGATTTGAATTTCTAAAATCTAATTTACATTGTTAATATCAAGGAGTAAAATGTGGTTAGATAAGATAAAAATAATTTTTGGTGAATAGTAACTTTTTTACTTTTATTTACCACAGTTAAAAGTAAATAGGGTAATTAAGGGTAAAAATGATATTATAATTACACTAACACATGTCCTAAGTATATTGGATTAGTTTAATTATACCAAAAACAACCTTAGAAATAAAATATTACCATTTAGGTCCACTTGGATTAGATTATGACATTTATTATTATTTAATACAGTGAAGAGTTAAAAGAATTAAAATCAATGTTTAATAAGTAAAACTTTTTAATATAGGGTTATACATAAGATAAATTCGCCTATAAATATTCTTTAGAAACATATATATATTTACTACATAATGGTATTTTATTTATAATTTTTAGACATTAAATAATTTAATTTATTTATGACACAATGATGATTCGGTAATTACCTTATTAATGAAATATTAACATAATTGATATTATAAATACCCCAAAAAAATTAATTTGAGTCTTTTTATTAATTTTTATATATTTATAGATTAATATAACATATTAGAGTTCGTTAAATGAATTGTTTTTGAAGTAATAATGCTGTTATGAATTTATAAAAAACCAAATACCAAATAGTGTCAAAATTGACATAAAAGAGTTTTTAAAACAAATATTAAATTATTAATTGATATTAAATTCCTAAAAATATAAGGATTGATAAAAATAGTTATATAATAATATATATGACATTAAAGAACCAATTGGGTTTCTATTGATAGTTTATAGTAAGTCTATTAAACATATTGGGTAGAAATACAAGAAGACACGGTAAAAGTTAAATTATTTAATTTAGAGTTAAATCAAAATTATAAGGTTAAAATGGAAACCTAAACTTCTCAGAAACCTATTGATTGAGATTATTTCTACCCATAACCACCCTATATTCGAAATAAGTCACTTTGGAGCCATTATATACCGAATATTAATTTATTGTATAATAATAGTTTAAGTTTTTCCTAAGGTGCCTCTCACCCCTCTTATAAAAGGGTACTCCACCATCTCTCTAATTCACAACCCCAAAGACATTTGGCTTGGCCAAACCCTACCCAAATAACCTCTAAACTATACTCCATTAATCCTAGTGGCCTTACATTAGTCAGAAAGCCAACCTAAAGAGACCTTTAGATCAAATCAAAAGGAAGAACCCGAAGAAGAGGTAAATATCTCACCACCTATTTCAAGATACATTCTTCTTCCACTCCCTCCATCATTGTTGTTTCCATACTAAAATAATAATTCCAGTATATTATATATAATGTTATTTTATTATAAATGTTACAACCATATTAGTTATATTTTCCATCCTATGAATGAAAATGTCACCACACGTGCATATGTATGGCTTACCGTCTCCACGTCTTGGTGTAGTTTGTTATTCAAACATTTCATCATTTGGATGGGTATGATAATGACTATAAATTACATAAATGATAAATGTAACATTATTATGATTATTTATATATGATATACCATCAAATTACATACTATTTTAATATCAAAAGAATGATACCATCGCTCGTGCGTACGTACGACCTACTGTCTCCATGATGTGATGCGACTCTTTCTACATGATCATAATTGAATAATGATTATATAAATGAATTGAATGAATAAATCAGATATATATTACATTAATAAAACTATTTAAATGATTTATCTATAACCTAAAATTGGAATAATAATTTATTCGACAAAACATGCATAAGAACATAAAGCAATGAACACCCGAATAACAAGTAGCAATGAAATATTATTAATAAAAAGATAAGAATATGTCAAAATATGATATCATAACAATTAATATTATTCTTTAATAAGTCAATGGCATTTTTTAAATCATTATACAAGAGGTTCAGATATATACAAATCATATCAGATCTATGGTAAGGGAAAATCTTACAATCTCCTTTTATCAAATATTTTTTATACTTCAGAATTTACTAGGTCATATTTATCATCCAAATCCCTGTTTCCTCAATATGTAAAATTATTTCTAACCACCAGAAATTTTATAAATCCAATTTTACCTACTGGTGAATTTTTAGTAAAATATATTAAAGGAATCTTTTGTTGTTTTCAGTTAGAGATAATTTTTGACTTTTCCTGCAAAAGTAGGAGAAGAATGTTTTTTAACTTTTACCACTTGAATGGATTTTATGATTTCATAGAACATTATGTCCATTAATATTCCTTTACATATTTTCAATTTTATTTTTAATTAACTACTTTTATTTTGAAATTGTATGACATGTTATGAAAGAAAAAATGTTTTTCAAGTAGAATGATATTTTCCTCAAAAATAGAGTTCAAGTTTTTTATCAAAAATATTTCCCATCTAAGATAATATAGGGTTCTATTTATATACCTATTTTTACAATGATTTGATTATGTTATGATGTAATTATTTTTATGATGTCCTTTTTTCTTATATAGTTTATTTTATGATGGCATGATGATTATGAATCGCATTTTTATTACATGGGTTATTCTATGATATATGTTTTATGATTTTGTGGCACATATAAGAATGGTTTAATTATGAGATGGGTGGGAAATATATCTATCTCCAATGCATTGGGTAAAGATTTATATCTCATGATATAGACATGGCTGGAATGACAAGTTAATCCAGTTCAGTGATACATGATTGGAACGAGGAGTGAACATGGTTCAGAAATGGGCTTTGTCCACTATAAGAGTCTTGGAAATGATTCTTGACTAATAAGAAATGATTTTCAATGATTATATTTGTATGCCACAAAGTTTCATGATTTATGTTATGATTATTGGGATTAAATTTCACTACTATGATTTATCCCATGTTATGATATTATTATCTCTTTTGCTGGACCTGATTTTGAAAATGAAATGTTCTTATGAATATGATATGATTGATATTTTCTTTGTTTACCATTATTGAGAATTTTAGCTCACCCTTTTGTATGTTTTTTCCCTAGGTCAGGAAGAAGGGTATTAAGTAGGATATTCCAAAAGGGACTCTAGATATGATGAAATAAATGGGAGAAAATTTAGATCCTTTATGAACCAGTTGTTTATGATTCCCAGTTCTTAATGACACTATACCTATACAA
Organism: Viscum album; assembly: GCA_963277665.1. Lineage (NCBI taxonomy): Eukaryota > Viridiplantae > Streptophyta > Magnoliopsida > Santalales > Viscaceae > Viscum > Viscum album. Next base: position 1,834,022,408 of record OY728161.1, on the reverse strand, counting down.
TCTTATCATGGTTCTGTTATATGTTGTAATAACTATGCTTCAATTATGAAGTAATAATAATGTATGTAAAGTTTGAGTCATTATAGTTGGTATTAGAGGAATGGTATAGTCATCCTTTGGATGCTAGGATGTGAAAGCCTTATTAAGAACCCTAAGGTTATGTCAAAGTATAGAACACAATATTAGTGTTTTAGAAATGGCCATGAATAACCTATGATAAGACCTAAAATGTGAAATTTTATTATTGATTATGTGGTTTTCCTATTATGATTAGTGTTTCTCACACTATTCTTATTGGTTTTAGTCAATGGTTGGAACCCGAAGGAACCATGTTATTGCTGAATGTGACGGGCACTGCAATGATTGTCCACTTGAGAAACAAAACATTATTAGAGCTGGAATGCAAAATCTTGTAGCCAAGCTCACACAACTTTCTCAAGCTATGAATCATACATGACTTCCAAACGAGAAAAGGAAGGAGCAACAATATGTTGAATCCTTCATGATGCATCTTCCACCCTCAGTCAGTGGGTCTACTGATCCAATAGTGGATGAACAATGGATTAGTACCACTGAAAAGTTATTTTCAGTTCTTCAATGTTTTGAACATGATAAATTCATCTTAGCAGTATATCATTTGGAAGGTGATACAGATCAATGGTGGAATCTTATCAAGAATATGAGTCAATGAGACGAAATTGAATCCATGGAATGGGATGAGTTCAAGAACATATTTCTCAATAAGTACTTCTCTCGTATTCTTTGAACAAATATGGAGAAGAAGTTTCTTGAAATAAAGAAAAAGGATCATGAATCTATTGATACCTAAAAAGAAAATTTTACATGACTTTCAAGGTATACTTTCATAAATATTATCCAACCTGAGAGTAAGATTGATTGATTCTTTAGTGGCTTAAAACCATGTCTTCAAAGTTCATTAGCCATAAGTGACTTTAATAGCTAATAAGAAGTTATTTGATGTTCTCTCAAGGATGAGATGGAGATTGGAGTAACCCATCAGTCATATGGGTTTGATAAGAAGAGGAAAATGGAATTCAAAGGGAAATCAAAAGACCACACTGAAAAGAAGATGAGTTTTCTCTTATGATAAGAGTGTGGAAACAAACATGGAGGGAATTTCCTTAAAGGGACAAGTCAATGTTTCAAATGTTGAAAATAAGGTCATCATGCATTTGAATGCCGCAGTGATGGGAAAACTATGTATAGTGATGCGAACAAAGAATAGGCTACACAGAATGCACATCCTACACTTCAATGTTACAAGTGTGAGGAAATGGGTCATTATGATAATCAATTCCCTAATCTAAGGGTTGTTAATGATGATCAATGCCAAAAAACTTTGAAGGCTAATGAAAAAAGAAAGTCACATGCAATTTCTATTGGTGATGTGGAGTATGATAACGAAGTGGTGAATGGTACACTTACTATCCACTCTAAAGTAGAAAATGTTTTATTTGGTTCTGGATCCACCCACCCTTTTATTTCTGAAGAATTTTACAAGGGTATCGCCACACTACCTCAACAATTAGTTGTTGAGATAGATTTGACAACTCCTAATGGCACAACAGTTGCATAAAATGTTTATAAATCTTCTCTAATTGACATTTGTTGGAATGTGTTTCTTGGAATATTTTGTGGTCCTTCCAATAGTGGAATTTTATGTGATTATTGTCATGGATTAACATTCCTTATATAGAGCTCATATCAATTTCCATAGAAGGGAAGTCACATTTCATATTCCCAATCAATATATGATCATCTATCGATGTAAGGATGAATATAACCTTCTAGTGTAAATTTATTCCATCTTATGGGTCTTTATTGCAATAAGTGAAGGTCATTTATCTCAAATGGTTAGAGAGAAACTCATGATTAAGAATATTCCCATTATATGAGATTTTGATGATATCTTTCCAGAGGAATTTCCAGGTCTTCTACCAAATCATGAAGCTGAGTTTTCAATAGATCTCATACCTGGTGCTATGCCCATTTCAAATATAACTTATAGAATGGCCCCAATTGAGTTGAAGGAATTGAAGAAGCAACTCCAAGAGAATCTTCATAAGGGATTCATACGCCCTAGTGCATCACCTTGGGGAGAACCTGTTCTGTTTGTTAAGAAGAAAGATGGATCAATGAGACTCTGCATTGATCATTGAGAACTTAACAAGATCACTATCAAGAAAAAATATCCTCTCCCATGTATTGATGAATTATCTGACCAACTACGTGGAGGTCAATACTTTTCCAAGATTTATCTTCATTCTGGTTATCGTCAATTAAGGGTCAAAAGGGTGGACATACCCAAGATGGCTTTTTGTACAAGGTATGGACACTATGAATTTATTGTGATGCCATTTGGTCTTACTAATGCCCCTGCTATCTTCATAGATATAAGGAATAGAGTATTTAGAGACTATATTGATCATTTTGTGGTAGTCTTAATAGATGATATTCTTGTCTACTCAAAGAGAAAGGAAGAACATGAATATCACTTGAGTATTGTATTAAACACCCTAAGAAAGGATAATATTGATGAAAAATTTACCAAGTGTGAATTTTGGCTTCAAAAAGTTTAATTTTTGTGTCACATAATCTGAAAATAGGGGATATCTCTGGATCCAGCAAAAATAGAGGTTATCGAAAGATGGTCGAGGCCAACAACAGTAATAGAGATCCGATGTTTTTCTTGGTTTGGCTTGATATTATCGGCGTTTTGTGAATGATTTTTCATCATTATCTAATCCACTCACCAGGTTGACTCGAAAATGAGTTAAGTTTGTTTGGACGAAGGAGTGGGAAGATAATTTCGAGGAGTTAAAAAGAAAGTCATCCTGTGGAGCTGTTCTCACACTGCCTTGTAGTGGATAAAGGTTTGTGATCTACAGTGATGCATCGAAGAAGCGATAGTGGTGTGTTATCATGAAAAACTATATAGTGATAGATTATGCCTCATGACAGTTGAAAATACATGATATAAATTACCCAACTCATGATTTGGAATTAGCTGTGGTAATCTTTTCATTAATGATTTGAAGGCATTATCTTCATGGTGAATGGTGTGATATTTATAATGATTATAAAAGATTAAAGTATATTTTCAAACAAAAGGAGATTAATATGCGCCGAAGAAGATTATTGGAGCTGATTAAGGATTACGACTGCTCAGTTCATTACCACCCTGGGAAAGAACACAAGGTGGCAGATGCATTAGTCGACAAGACCATGCTAGCTTATCCATGATGGGGATCAAAAAAGGTCCAATATTAATGGATTTAAAAAAGATATATCTTGGAATTATAATGGAAGGGAGGAAATATTATCTTTCACAAATGAATGTTCAACCATCTATACATGTGAAGATTAAAGAGGCATTGAAAGTAGATGTAGAGTTACAAAAAAAGGTGAAAAATGTTCTTGAATTCCACATTGATTGTGATGAAATAATAATGTTCGGGAATCGGGTTTGTGTTCCTCCCATACCATAATTAATGAAGGAAATATTGGATGAAGATAATCGTTATTCATTCTCTATTCACCCTGGAAGCACAAAAATGTATAGGGACCTGAAGGAGTACTTCTGGTGGGATGGAATGAAAAGAGATGTTGCTGAATATATCTATCGATGCTTGGTTTGTTAGCAAGTTAATGCTAAGAGACAAAAGTCGAAGGGGATGTTACAACCATTACCCATTCCAGAATGGAAATGGGAAGACATCACTATGGACTTTGTCACTAGATATCCTAAAACATCCAAAGGCAATAATGCTATATGGGTTATAGTTGATCGTCTTACGAAGTCTGCACACATCATTTCTATTAGAGATGATTTCTTTATTGATCATATTGCTATGATATATGTGAAGGAAGCAGTAAGATTTCATGGAGTAACACTTTACATTATATCTGATCCAGATCTGAGGTTTACCTCGATGATTTGGAGAATTCATCGGCATACTCAAGATACAGAGTTGAGTTTCAACAATGCCTATTATCCTCAGACCAACAGTCAGTCTGATAGGAAAATTCAAACTCTAGAAGACATGTTGAGAGATTTCTCTATGGATATCAATGGTGGTTGGTAACAACACCTACATTTGGTGGAATTTTCATATAATAGTAGCTTTCACTCTAGTATTTAGATGGCTCCTTATGAAGCTCTCTATGAAAAGAAATGTAGAACTCGAACATACTAGGATGAAGTTAGGGAAAGAAAGCTATTAGGACCTGATCTTGTTGATGATATGACATAAAAGGTAAGATCTATTCAACAACACTTAAGAGTAGATCAGAGTCGACAAAAAAGTTATGTTGATAACCGAAGAAAATACCTAGAGTTTGATGTGGGTGATAAATTGTTCTTACAAATATCTCCTTGGAAGAGAGTAATGAGATTTGGAAATAGGGGAAAGGTGATCCCTATGTATATTGGTCCTTTTGAGATACCAGATCATGTTGGGAAGGTAGCTTACCGATTGGAACTTCCACCGAATCTCTCTCAAGTTCATGATGTGTTCCATGTATCACTCCTGAGAAAGTACATACCTGATCCTTCACATTTACTAAGCTCAGAAGTTGTACCTTTGGAGCAAGATCTTTCTTGTGTAGAACTACCAATAGAGCTTTTGGATCGTAGTGAAAATGTTCTACGAAACAAGACCACTCTCTTGGTTAATGTTTTATGGAGGAACCAAAAATTAGAAGAATCTACATGGGATCTTGAGGATATGATGAGGTAGAGGTATTCTCATCTATTTTTAACGAAGTGACAAATTTCGAGGGAAAAATTCTTTTTAAGGGGTGTAGAATATAACCCCCTGAGATTTTTTGAGAAATATTTTTTATGTATTATGTTATTCGCAACATGAAATAAATCTTTCACCACACACAAAATTGTCTTGGCATGCATTACACGGAAGAGAAACCTTCCTCGATAGCTTGCATTGTACATAATACTGAGTTTCCCTAAACAACGATATTCTATTAAAATATTATATAAACTAGCCATTATGAATATTAATACCCACTTTTTTGAAATTTTATAAATTTTATCATTCAAAATGGACATCATTTTTTGGATTTGGAATATCGAAATTAGCTTACGGTGAATTTTTGGTATTTTTCTGAAAACATTCAAATTTTTTATGAATAGTCAAAAACACTCAGTTATAGTTTAAAAAAAATTTATTTAAATAAATATTTATTTTATGTCCAACTAGATACATAATACTTATAAATGTTCAATTTCATTAATTTGTGTCATTTTATAATAATTTTAGATATTTAGAAATTTTATTGAACTTTTTACCGTCTTTTACCCACCTCCTAGGAAAATTTTAAAATTTACATAAAACATGATTTTACAGCTTCTGTGAGTTGAATTTCAAAAATTTGAGAGACATGGTTAATATCAAGGAGTAAAATGTTGTTCAATAAGATAAAATTAATTTTTGGTGAATAGTAACTGTTTACTTTTATTTACCATGGTTAAAAGTAAATAGGGTAATTAAGGGTAAAAATGATATTATTATAACCTAAAGCATGGAATAATTCTATTGGATAAGTTTAATTCAATAAAAAACAACCTTAGATATAAAATATGACCATTTAGGTCCACTTGGATTAGAATAGGACATTAATTATTATTTAATTCAATGAAGAGTTAAAAGAATTAAAATCAATGTTTTATAAGTAATAAATTTTTAATATTGGGGTATACATAAGATAAATTCGACTAAAAATATTCATTAGAAATATAAAATGATTTACTACAGAATGGTATTTTATTTATAATTTTTAGACATCGAATAATTTTATTTATTTATGACACAATGATGAAGGAGTAACTACCTTATTAATGAAATATTAACATAATTGATATTATAAATACCCAAATAAATGTAATTTGAGACTTTATATGAATTAAATTAATTTTTAGGTTAATATAACATATTAGGGTTGGTTAGATGAATTTTTTTTGAAGTGATAATGCTGTTATAAATTTATAAAAAACAAAATACCAAATTGTGTCGAAATTGACATAAAAGCGTTTTAAAAACAAATTTTAAATTATTAATTGGTATTATGTTCATGAAAATCAGTGGTTCATCCAAAATACTTATATAATAATTTATATGACATCAATGAAGATATTGGGGTTCTATTGGTTGTTTATAGTATGTTTATTTACCATATAGTGTAAGAATACAAGAAGACGCGATAAAAGTTAAATTATTTAACATAGAGTTAAATCTAAATGATAAGGTCAAAATGGTAACCTAAACTTGTCTAAAACCTATTGGTTGAGAGTATTTCAACCCATACCCACACTTGTCTCTAAATAAGTAACTTTGGAGAAATTAGCAATGAATATTAATTTATAATAAAATAATATGATATGTTTTTCCAAAGGTGCCCCTCACCCCTCTTATAAAAGAGAACTCCCCCATCTCTCTAATTCATAACTCCAATGCCATTTGGCTCGGCCAAAACCGTCCCAAATACCCTATCAAAAGTCCTTAATTCATACTAGAGGCCTTATTTTAGTTCTAAATCCAACCTATTGATACCTTTGGATCAAATCAAAAGGAAGAACCCGAAGAAGAGGTAAATATATGACCACCTATTTCAAGATCCTTTCTTCTTCCACTTCCTCCTTCTTTGATGTTTCCATCCTAAAATAATATCTCCAATATCATCTATATATTTTGATGTTATTATAAATGTTACAACCATATTATTTATTTTTTCCATCCTATGAATGAAAAAGTCACCACACGTGCGTATGTACGGCTTACCGTCTCTACGTCGTGGTGTAGTTTTTTATTCAAACATTTCATCATTTGGATGGGTATGATAATGAGTATAAATGATATAAATAATAAATATAACATTATTATGATTATGTATATATTAAATACCATCAAATTATATACTATTTTAATATCAAAAGAATGATAACATCGCTCGTGTGTACGTACGGTCTAACGTCTCCACGATGTGATGCGACTCGTTTTACATGATATTCATTGAATAATGATTATATAAAAAATTTTAATTAATAAATATGATATATATTACACTAATACCATTCTGTAAATGAGGTATATATAACATAAAAATAATAATACAAATTTATTCGATAAAACATTCATAAGTACATAATGTAATGAACACCCGAATAACAAGTAGCACTAAAATATTACTAATAAGAAGATAATAATATGACCATATATGATATCATTAAAATTTATATGATTTTGTATTATGTAAATGAAATTTTTTAAATCTGTATACCGGAGGTTCGGATACATATAAATCATATCAGACCTAAGGTAAGGGAAAATGTTAGAATCTCATTTTTATCGGAGATTGTTTATACTTCAGAATTTAATGGGGGAATATTTATCATCCACATCCATGTTTCCTCAATATGTAATACTATTTCTATCCTACTACAATTTTTTAATCCACTTTTACCTAATGGTTAATGTTTAGTAAAAGATATGAAATTAATCTTTTGTCGTTTTCATTACGAGATACTTTTTTGACTTTTCCTGCCAAAGTATGGGAATAATATTTTTTTAACATATATGACATGAATGGATTTTTATGATATCAAATAACATTATTTCCATGAAACTACCTTTATAAATTGTTCATGTTTATTTTTAATTAACTTCAGTTAGTTTAAAATTGTATGACATTTTAATAAAGGAAAAAAATTTTGAATTAGAAAGGATATTTTCCTCCAGAATGGAGTTCAAGTGTTTTATCAAAATTATTTCCCATCTAAGATAATATAGGGTTGTGTATCTATCCCAATTTTTAAATTTATTTGATTTTGTTATGATGGAATTTTTTTATGAAGTCATTTTATCTTATATGGTTTATGTTATGATGACATGATGTTTATGAATCCCATTTTTATTACATAGGTTATGCTATGATATATGATTTATGATTTTGTGGAACAAATAAGAATGGTTTCATTATGAGATTGGTGGAACCTATATCTCACTCTAATTCATTAGGTAAAGATTTATATTTCATGAGATAGACATGGCTGGAATGACAAGTTAATCCGATTTAGTGATATAGGACTGGAATGAGGAGTGAACTCGGTTCAGAAATGGACTTTGTCCACTATAATAGTCTTGGAAATGAGTTTTGACTAATAATAAATGATTTTCTATGATTATGTGTGTAATCCACAATGTTTAATGTTTTATATTATGATTATTTGGATTACATTTCACTACTATGATTTATCCCGTGTTATGATTTTATGATCTCTTTTGGAGGTTATGATTTTCAAAATGATATGTTCTTATGAATATGATATGATTGATATTTCCTTTGTTTACGGTTACTGAGCATTTGAGATCACCCTTTTGTATGTTTTATTTTCCCCAGGTCGGAATTTAGCGTATTAAGTTGGATATTCCAAAAGGGAGACTAGATGTGCTGAAATAAAGGGGAGACAATGTAGATACTTTATGAACCAGTTGTTTATGTTTCCCAGTTTCTAAAGACACTACACCTATACGGTCCTATCATGATTTCGTTATATGTTTTAATAAATATGCTTCAATTCTGAAGTAATAACAATGTATGTAATGCATGGGTCATTATAATATAGGGTTGAGCAAACTAAATTAACCAAAAGCACATCCAGGAGCTAACTCGAGTTTCACTATTTTCATAGGATTTAGGACTCATTTTCCTATAACATCACCCATTGGAGCTATAATGGAATAGGTTTTACACTGGTATCAGTGGTTTTATTTTTTCAAGAACCATTCGGGAAGAAAATCACATGGCAGACCAAAGAAGAAGATAAAGAAGAACAAATTATTTATGTCAAAAGGGATTTCAATTTTTATGATTATCGTTTAAAATCCTTTAATTTTTTCATCAAAATCATATTTTGATCTTTAAAGATGATATTGCGTGCCCTAACTTGATTTCACTTATTAATCGAATTATCTAGGAGGAATTATTTTCTTAGGAATCATGTGATGCTATGTTTTATATTTTAATGTAGATATGATTAAATAATTTTAATGGAAAATTTAATGTTTTAAGTGTATCATGAATATTGAAATGATGACTCATGATTTAATGGAACAAATTTATTCATTTAAATGATATTTCCCAACCATTTTTCGTGCATTGAATTTCTAAAATTTATTATTATTGATGATGCCTTGAGTGGTTTTCCAAAATAATATATCTCATTTCGGAGAGTATTTATATTAAATGTACTTCCTATTTATATTGAGCATATATCTTCAGTGGTATTGGGAAATGTAACCGACCAAAAAATGTATTGAAACATGTCTAGGATATGACTGTGAAAAAACACAATTAAAATGAATGAGGAATCCTTTGAAAATATACTTTTACATAAATGACCACCTTTACATCAATCCCTTTTTATCCCACAAAGACCATAAATGAAATTTATAGGGATGAGCCATGTTTCAATCCATTTTTATCAATTCATACCCTACATTTGGAACATGCATGATATTTTAATTTTTAGGTGTGGGGGTAAAGGGAATCATTGTGGAAGAGATGATATACATTATATGTAGGAAGTGTGGGTGATATTTTGGAAATTGTAAAAAGGTTGTGGAATCATTCATTGTAATCTATTTTTTCCACATGAATGAAAAAAATGAAAAAATGACCAAATAAACCCCAAAAAAGAAAAAAATGGGTTGGGATATGAGAAAATGAAAAATCACTATTTCCCAGCCCGATGATCTTTTGATTTTATGTGGTTAAGTGACGGATGTAAGGTTTGAAATAATCATAACATTATAAAAAATAAGAAAAAGTTACACAAAAATATTCAAGAAGGTGCATAAATCATTCATTATATATAATTGGATCATAACCATTACTTTAAGATTTTGGAATTGGGCATTGCTAATTTGAAGGGGATAATTTTGATAATATTTTTGATACCATGCATTTAACTGAAGAGATTAGCCTCCTCCTTGAGCCTTAATTTTTAAAGCATAAAATCCTACCATATTTAACCATCTAAGTAATTTAAACCTTTATTTCATGTTCTCATGATTTTATGTGACTTTTTTATTTACTAATTGGAGAAAGTAGTTATTTTACAAGAATATGGATAAACATCATGTTCTCATGATGTGATCATAACTCTACCTGAATTGTATCATGACTAATGAGAGAAAATAGTAAAAAGTGATGTAAATTATTTCTTGTACTGATTAATAATAATTAATCAAGGATCTTGGATGAATGAAAGGAGAAGATACATAAATTTTCCATGGGGTAAAGAAAGACATGTGAATTATTTATTTCTTTGAAAAATAGTAAATTAAATTTTTATTTTATTCATATTTTTTTATGTTTTATTACACATTAAAATTTTTATAATTTTATTGAATATTAATTTAAATATTGGTAACATTATTGTCCTCTCATTCCTATGTTATGATTTTATACTTGTGGACAATCATGGCTTAAGTGTGGGGGTATTTGACAGAGAAAATGTATGTGCAAATTATAAATCAAATAATGAGAAATTGTAGTGTTTTTCATTGATATACCCATGTATTCAATTTTATTATAAAAAATGGGTAATTTGAATTTTATAATGAAAATGTTATATTTAGTTGAAAGTTTTTAATTCTTAATTTTTAATAGATTTTTACAAGAAAGTAATTTGGTCATTTAATAAAACATATAATTCTAAATTGGGTTATTCTATTTTAGTTATAATCATTATTGTATGATCTCTAACATTATCCTCTGGACTAGGGTTCGATTTTTCCATCTAGAGGCCTTAAAAATCAATGAAGTTGATGATTGATTTAGGCGGACAGTGTGGAGACCACCACTGTAAAGGAATCACATCTCAGCCTACAAAACATCAATGAAGGTGATTGTACATGAGACAGAACAACAACACATTAGTGAACCTATTTAAAGAATTTGAGGGAGTTTTGAAGTCATTAAGGCTTCCCTTGGATGTTACACTTTCAGAGAAATCTTTTTATAACCATAATCCAGAAAAAAAATCCTCCATTGAAAAAAGCATAACACATATATCCGATTTCAAAATGAGATGAAATTTGGAAGGCGATCAGAAATTGAATTTATTCACAACGTTCATGAAGGGATCGACATGGTAAGAGGCTAATTACTGGGTCACAAGGCAAGAACATGGGGAGTACATAATCTTACTATAAAATGAGTAGAGCTCCTACCTCTTAAATGATTCCTACACATCCCATTCCAATAGGGGGGCAGCCAAGCAGAGGAGAACATCCTCATCTTTGTTCTTCATTCAAAATTCCTCCCTTCACGTTTATTTTTTATTTTAATTTAATGACCCCACATTTATGGATGGGTATAATCCATTGTGATTTTGAGAAGGGAAGGGGGAACCCATTTAGTTATGTTTGAGTTTCTAAGGTCTTATTTAAAAGAATTATTTTCATTTTAATTAATAATTATAAATTTAATTTATTATTTAAATCAAATTAAATATGATTATATTTTGATTTATTCATGGATATTAAATTTATTTGGTTAAAATTTAATGATACCATTGTTTGATCTATTCATTTTTATATTGATTTGTTGATCTATGAAGAAAATCAACTAAAGGAGTTATTTGGTGAATGCTATATCACATGGAGAAAATAAGATAGATTAATTTAATTATTTAGGGAAATAAATAATAGATTTTTTATTTCCCGAGTAATTAATATTATTATATTATGATTTTTAAAATTTGATAAAAAATTAAATCAAAGGTGAATTGAAGAAACTATTGTTATTCAATTTATTTAATTATTTTTACTAAAACCAAAGGAATCATATTTACTCAAAAACTATGATGACCTCACAAATGGGAAAACCCAACCTAAATACAATGACTACTCTTTAATATTAAATTCACAACCCATAATATTAAAACCTATTTATTTCATAAATAATTCAATATTTTTAGTTTTAAAGTGACACCATGATTAAACCACTGCTCCTTGGAGAACAACATTCTGGTTACAATTTATACTACAACCTTGGGGGGGGGGGGTTAATTGTTTTTTCCACAGGTCACGATAAGAATGTTTCATGTATTTATGATATAAAATGTAAAATTTTATTATATAAATCACATAGAAAAATATATGTGCATAACATGAAATTTATCCCAAAGGCGGTCAATTGAGAAAAAATTACATTACCAACTTGGTTAATTTTTAACCATAAAACCCGTGAGAAAATGATAATAAAATAGATATTTAATAATCTATAATATTAATTATAATTTTTATATAATTTATCCATTGTAAGTAACGATTACATATATGAAATAGTTGTTAAACATGGCTTCTGTCTCATGGAATATAAATGTGAGAAGAGAAAACCCTTTACTTATTTCCTCAATATCTTTATAATCATTAAGGAATCCATTATAAAAAATATATGTTTATTGTAAATATTTCATAGAACCATATTATTATATAAAATACCATTCATTATATATTTATTACATTATATTAACTATCTTTTAACAAATCAATGTTAATGTTATGTTTGAAATAATAATCGATTTGTTTTTCTTTTGTATTTTGTTTTGATAAATTTTTTTCATCATCTATATATATATATCATGATATAAATATGATAATAAAATATATAAATTCCATTTGTATTTAGTATATATGTTTTTATATTAATTTATAAAATATAAAATATTAAATGTATGAAACTCTTCATGGAGATGGTAGGTCGTACATATGCATGAATACTCTTTCCATTTTAATTTTGTATACAAAAAGGTAAATAAATGAAATAAATGAATATATATATTATAATTACATTATAAAAATTATTTCATTAATATCATAAAAGTTTTCTAAACCCATCCTTAATACATTCAAGGTAATGTGTAAACACATCACATTGTTTTCATAAGGTCATAATCCACACATCCACAAACAAAATTATCGTATTTACAGACAATGGAAAGCATGATGGTAGATTTTATATAATTATTACAAACTAATAAATTCATCATAAATATAAATTATTTCATATTAAAATATATTTTCAATCAGAAATACCTTTCATGAAATGTGGTAAAATAAAAAAGGAACAACATAAATTCGTGCGGCGGTTGTTTGATGTACAAAATAATAAAATGTTTGTTACCCATTAAATGGATGTGTGTGTAAGTAAAGGTATAACTCTTAGAATAAAATCATATCAGTATATTTTTAATAATTTTTTAATATACTATCATTGTATAAATATATTTTAAATGTCTAGAATGTAATAAAACTAAAGTAATCATTGATAAAGGTTACATATTTTTTTGTTATATCGTTCTAGTTTTCACCGAAGGACATAATTGAATACATTTTTAACAAATAGCTGAATTCTATAATGAGGATATGTATATCGGGAGGATATTTTATAATATTTTTTGTGTGGAAAGGGATTCATAGTTTTTAATATGTTGGAGGGGTGAGTTTCTTTTTATAGAGGATGAGGACTGGGATTATTGTAAATTATGGAGAAGGGAATTCCACCCATGTTATCCCAATGACATGTGGCTCCCATAATGAACCAAATTTTGTAAAAGGGAGGATTGGGTAGAAATATTGACTTATAATATATTTGGAAAGGTTTCTTGGTCATTTTGATTCCTTAAGTGTAACATTTCTCCCTTATTAAGCTAATTTTCCTTTTAATAGTTTTAGTTAATTTTAATCACTTTCACTAATTTTTTGACATAAAAAATATAGATATTATTAGAAAATATAAATTATTAGGATCCCAAATATATAATTATTTTTTTCAAATTACAATAATACAAGTGTGAGAAATTATTTTAAATTTAATACCACCGACAAAATGACATGTTGTTTTTTAGTGTAATTTTTTTCAAATTATTAGTATGTTTTTATATTGAATTTAAATGTGAAATTTAATCCAATGATATAAATTTAATTAATTTATTTATAATTGATCTATTTCAACTTCAAAAAACGACCAAAAATATTTTTATCTTTAATTAAATTACAAGAGAAATCTGTTTTGATTTAAAATTTATTATTATTCACTACTCATCTAATTAATGAATCTTTACAAAAAAACAAAAATATAACCATAATATAATTTTTATTTTCTACTTTGAAAATTGAATGTATTTTATAAATAAATATTAAAACTTTCAAAAATAATATTTAAAATTGTTTATCAATTAGTATGTGGTAAACTATCCTTTTAGAGAAATACTTCATTTTATACATAAAATTTGACTTATAATTTAACTATAAAATATATTGGATGAGTATCCAAAATACTTAGTGAACATATAATAAATATATATATATATTAGAAAACATTAACAAAATGTTTTTTGGTTAAATTATTGCGATAGAATATTGTTTTTAAAAAGAAAAAACGGTTTCTTAAAAAATTTATTTTGTTGATTATTAAATAATAATTTCATTCACTTATACTAATTCATTTCATAAGGATTCATTTTATACACACGTTTAAATCACATTTTTACAATGTATTTAATCATATTCACATATTCTATTAAAACTGTAACACCCCATACCGTTTCAATATCTTTGTTTTTGAATAAAATTAAATTTGTACCAAGATTTCTTTATAAAAAACACCGTGTTATGCTTATGCTACACACAAAAATGAGTTTTCTTGTGTTACATGAATTTTGATGTTTTACAAAACATGAATATATAACTGAAATATAAATATTTCATGTAATATAGCCATGTCATTATGTTTTTAGTGATGAATAGTATTAACCTCTTTAAAAAATATATAGTTGAATTTATTAGTAACAAGTTAATAAGAAATGAATATAGGAATCAACTACATGTATTGGAAGAGTTTTCATAATTAACTATTTTTATGCTCACAAAATTATTTTATCCTAATAAATTAAATTAAATAATAATCGATGAATGATATAAAAAAATATTATATCAAATATTTCTTACATCCATAAAATATATTTGCTAATAATAAGATAGGATCAATACCAATATTACATGTACATAATTATATATTTGTAAAGATTGTTTTATATCATTTTAATGGATATCATATTTTAATTCCATGTTTTTATAATTTATATATTTTATTTTATAAAATAACTTTATTATTTTAAATAATAATTTCAATTTTACTTTGGTAGAATTTTCGATATTTTTATGATAAGTTTAGTATTTAGATAAATTGTGATAAAATATTTTATTATGATTCAATATAGAAATTTCATCTAAATTTTTAAGTGTGTTAAATTTTATTTTTACTTATTTTTACTGAAAAATAAAAAAAAATTATCAGTTCATATAATTTAGGCCACTATAATAAATTTCACCTTTATTTTTTGTATAAAACTGTTTCATTCTTTTAAATGGTTTCACATTAAGAAAATGGTTTCTTATTTATTCAATTAAATTAATTATAATTTAATTACCAAAAATTATGTGTTTTGAAACATAAAATATTTGTTAAATAATTTGAATTGGTTTTCCCAAAATAGGTAAATTGGATTCTTTTGTTTTTGTGTGTATGAACATTGAATTTAGTAACATTTTAATTACCATAGTTAAGGGTAAATCTGGTAATTATTGTTCAAAATAATATTATAAAATTAATCTTAAAAATGTCCTAATATAATTAAATGAACGATTTATGACCAAAATAATTTTTGTGGCGGTTTTATACCACATGGATCTGTTTGGATGACTTTATTCCCTTTATAGTATTTCACTCTAAGGGAAGTCCAATATGTCACACTATTCTTTTTAATAATTATTACAATTATATTTATGGTAATTTATAGGATATATTCATCTATAAATAGTTATTTGTAAGATATAATTCTTCTATTCATTATGATAATTTATCTTTTATTCTTAAATATGAAATAATTAAAATAAAGGATTTTATAATGATGATGCAATAATTTATTAATAAAGAGAAATACAAAATAAATGTTATTAAAAATATTTAATTAAATATTATTTGATATAATTATTATAATATAATAAATTTACTGATTACCTAGACATATTTGAGATGTATTAATGGTTTTGGTTCTAATTTATCATAGGGTTTTATATTTTTAAAAAACACACGAATTGACTACTATTTTAATTGACATAATTGATATTTTAAAATAATTAATATTTTAATATATGATATAAAATTCATAAAAATATATAATATCAAAAAATTATTGATATAATGTTTTCAATTTCATCCAGGGCTCAATTATTTTTTTTTTCATTTCAGATTAACTATATTAACCATTAAAGTGTAAAAAGTAATGTTGTATCACTAAGAGTAAAAATGGTTAACTAAGGGTTGATGAAAAAAATAATAGTATGAATGTGAAATCAACATTTCTAAAAAATATTTAATGATTAGTATTAAACCATTGTCAAAGTACTTTATATTAGAAATTTTTATGAGACATTTATTTTGTGGAAATAACTTAAATATTATTTAAATGAAAGATAATTAAAAAATGTAACTCTCTTGGTATTTAATATATTTCATGTATACATGTAATGAAACAAACAATGATATGAACAAACCATATTTTCAATTTATACCCTAATGAAATTATTCACATATTATAAAATTATTTTTATTTTTTAGAGATTATGTAATCACATGAAAATCTTCTTTCAATACTATAACAATATTTATTAAATTAACAGATAAATAATAGAAATGATTTTAATAATATTATATATCGTATATTTTAGATTAATTATTTTTTATAATGAATTATATATATCTATAATATATATTTGAGAATTTTTTATAAATTATATTCCAAATTCCACATTAATCAGAAGACTCAGGAGCAGGCACGCCTACTCCCAGAAAATCTTTATATATAAAATGATTAAATACAACAAAAGAGGAGAAACATGGTGTCAACAAAGAAGCTTGTAAACATCACCACACACATCATCATCAATCAAACCACAACAGAGTGTTGGTGTAATAAAGGAAAAAAAGAGCATACCCCTCAATCACACGTTTGGAAGGATCATCAGCAACCTGATTCGCCTCTCTATAAACAAGAGTGTCAACCAAACAAATCAGCTCCACAAGCTTGAGACAATCATCCCATGAATGAATCAGCTTCCAAGGGACATTTCGTGATCGCTTCCTAAGAATATCAACTACAAGAGTTGAGTCAGACTCCATCCATAAGATCATCCAACCATGAAAAGAAGCATACCAGACAACCTTGATCATAGCCCATAACTCCGCCTCGATAGCCAATCCATTTCCTAAAAATTGATAAAAACATCCTTTGACAAAGCCCCTATAAGTGCAGAAAACACCACCACATCCCGAAGGCCCCGGAACACCTGAATCCACTCCATCCACATTAAATTTCAGACACCAAGATATTGGAGTAATCCATTGGATATGCTTCATCATAATTGGCTTCTTATATCTACCAGAAACACCCCATGTACATAAGATAACCATATCAGAAACCTCATTTCACATGAATCCATTTAGATCACATGCAGAAGCGAGAACACAAGTATGAATCTCCCGAAGACCAGTAGAAATTGAAAAAATTTTGTTGTCAAATATAGGAGAAATCTAGGAAAACCAGATAAATGAAACAACCGCTGAGGAAGTAATGATTTGTAGTGGTTTCACCTAAGAACTAAAATCATCTTGATAAATGGAATCCATAAGCAGTCCAAAACCCTCCATGTTTAGATGGCATGCAAAAATACCAAGAAAGTAATCCCATAAGCTAGATGAAGAGTAGAAAGATATAAATAAATGATCATGAGTCTCTTCACCAATAAGATAGAGAAAGAAAACAGGTGCAAGAGAAAATCCAGCACACTACATCATCTATTGTAGAGGTAATCTATACATCCAAATCCTTCACATAAGCAAATATTAATCCGGTGGGTTATAGGCAGCATTAAACATAAGAAGCTAGGAGGGAACCATCGAAGGTTCAGTGCACATGAATCTATAATCATCCTAATGGGATAATATGTTGTCTAAACTAAATTAAATATTAATTTATATTCCATTTGGATGTATTTGTCTCTAGAATAGCTTTATTATATTGTAATATTTTTGTAATGGCCTCGACCCTAGTTTTCTATTTCGTTGTCAACATTCAGTGCTGGGGGTGGCCTGGATTCCATAGGTGAGTGAGGAGGGAATAGGTACCGGTGGAAGGGTGCCACTGTGGTGTAACTTATCGGTGAAAAAAATATATGTGTCAACCATCGGTGTGTCACCGATCAGTGGGTCACTGATCGGTGCCACGTGGTGGGAGGGGGGGTGTCGGGGTTTCTTTCCCCTGTTTTCTCCACAAAAACTCCTTTATTTTTTAATACCTCTTTAAAGGGGTTTAAGACTACCCTAAAGGAAGTAAAAGTTTTTTTAAACCCCCATTAATTGGGATACCGTTGGGTTTACCAAAACACGTGGCCTCTTTCCTCGGTGTTGCACTATGTTGTGGATTTATAGTTTCACCCCTGTTCCTTATTTTTGGGAAACCCTTAAACTCACAACCATTATCGCCACCTCTTGGATGAGAATTATTAAATAAAAATGAATTCCATCATATGTAACTGCCCAACAACATGGTGAAACCACAAAATGCCTTTAAAGACGTTCAAGATTCCATAACTTGTAACTCAAGGATCTCTCAATTTTTTGGATAGAATTTATTTCTCCATCTTGCCTAGTCTCTTTTCCTTTACATTGTGAGTTTGGGTCCCTCTTCCAATGACTTGTTCAACACTAATGCTAGAGCCTTTCCTAATCACTCTTGGAGTCCCTATAGTTCTTCCCCCACAAGTCATGCATTTCTAGTTCTTGGTGCGTGGATGAAAACATCGATCATTGATCCTCCAAGTAGAGATTCTTCTGTTGTCTCTCTTTACTATGCATCATGAAGGGTGGGTATGATGGTGTTCCCCTAAGACATAGATGAAATAGAACCATAATGAATTTAATAAATAATTTTTAAAGAATAAAAAGGTGTATTTTATGAAGATGATGATGTTGTATTATTTTATCTTCCTTTATATGATGTGAATCGTATGGTCTTGTATCCAGAGAAAACTGTAGTTGTTTATGGCCCATCCTTTCATACTAATGGACCTCTTTTTCTTGGATAATACTATGATTGAATGATTTTGACATGTAAAGTAGTTAATCACATATACTCAGTTGATTAAATGGATTCCCAGTGAACAAGAATCCTTATGTGATCACCCCAATTAACAAAACCGAAATATGAAACATAAGGAATGTTGTGATTAAATCTATGAACTCCCTTTCTGGTGTTGTGTATGGTTGTTCTATTTGTCGCCTTTTGGGGTGATGTGGATGGGGATCGGATCCCCTATTTTTATGTTGGTCATTGTGTACATGAGGTTGTGTTGGAACATATGATGGGGTTTGATTTGGTTCTAGTACATTGAGGGATCGCACAAATCCATTTTTTGTTGTGACTTTATAAAAGAACCATGTGTGAATGCTTAAATTACTACTCGACTATTTTTTCCTTCCATGGTTGGGGGCTATACCTGTATGTTTTTTTGGTAGTGACTATTTATATAAATGGAATCACTTGAATATGATAACATGAATTGGCTCAATGGGGAATTATTTTCTAGGAATGAGTTGTGTTGGGATGTGGTTGTTGTTCTTTTGTATGAATGAATAGTAACATGGGTGTTTGTGTATGGGATGGTTTCAGAACCCTTATTTTGGGATGAGTTCTATCCTACCTATATGTATAAATTTAGTTTTTTTGTTTCTTATTCGCACCCCACCCATGTTGAGAACTTCATGTCGAAAAAATCCATTTCATGGGGGAGGGTGTTTTTTCCAACATCCTAATGGTTGGATGGTTATTAGCTCCCATATCCTCCCTCTATTGAGTATACCAAGAATCTTCGATCAGGTTGTGATGGACTAAGGTCCATTATATCCAAATAATTATCAGGCAGGTTATGTTGTGGTGGTTGGCCAAGGTGTGTGCGAGTAGAGTTTGTTACCTAAGAATCTTTTGGATGAGGCCAAGGTGTCTTCTGGTGTGGCAACAGTTTTTCTAGTCCATGTTTATTTGGGCGTGGTTGAGATTATTGTTTCCCAGGTGTCTGCAAGGAGAGGCATCTGGTTGTTGTAGCCCAGGTTTGTGTGGGTAGGGTATGGCAGTGGGACTGTCGTGAGAATGGTGGGATAAGTCTGACACATAGGATATATTCTCTAACTAGTGGGAAAGTGGTGTAGGGTAACCAAACATTGATATGTTGTTACTATTATTTTAATTGAATTGCGTTTTTAGGAGTGTTCCATGGTGAGGTTGGGTGGATAATCTTCTTTATGGTTGCTTTAGTTATATACAATTCTCAATGGGTATTAGAATGTATCCCCACTTTTTCCCGAGGGATTTTTTCCCTATAGAGTATACTTGTATACTCACCATATAAATATTAAACATCTTTTAGGTTTGTAGGAGGACTTCAGGGACTGTAAGGGGCTGTACTAGCTCGGATGTTGGGAAAATTTTCGTTACTATTTTTATTCTCTTGGTACTTTCACTTTTGGGTTTTTCTTGTACTTGAATTGAATTTACATTGAAACATGCATATGGGAATGGGTTTTGGCTTTACATCTACCTTCAACATTAGAGTTTTTTAGGGTTATTACCATCATATCTCCCAATCCTACTAAAAAGGGGGCAATGCATTCTATAGTATGTTTGATTCTATAGCAATGGTTCTGTTCTACACTCATGTGTCTATTAAATACGGGACTCGAGGGATCATTATAGATCCTCCAACATGATGATGGGTGGGTCTAGAGGTTTTTTTCACTTCCCTCATCTTGGTGAAGGCGGGTGGTGATAGAATGGTATCAAGTTGATGACTGAGATATAGGATGGTGCTCGTAGTTAGGAATAATGAGGATTTCATGGGATGGTAGGGAAATAGTGTTAGTCAATCATGGTGTGTAAATAGGCTATGGAAGACTATCTGGGACACATGATTTTAGGGCCCCCCATGACCAATGCAAGGACTCTGGGCCTACCTAATGACCAAGTGATGTTTTATTGATTTCTAGGGTAGAGACCCTATTAAAGGTACATGTATCATAATAACTTTTGTTCTTTATTTTATTGGGTTTTTTCAGAATATAAAATAAATAAAAATTTTAAGAAAATTTTAAAAGGAATATTATTCACCATTGGGCTAAGATGTTCTCTGTTTACCTTACAACTATGGAACCTGGACAAGAACCCCGAGTAGTGCGGGAGATCGAGGCCTAGGATGTTGATCTGACTGATCAGCAGAGCACTGATCGAGATGATGAGGATGAATAGTGATAGAAGACGCTGGAGACTTTCTATGGAAGACCCTCACGAAGTACGAGGGAAGCATATTAGACATGGAGACCGAAAGTTGGCTCGAGGGGTCGGTGATAGCATTTAACTTGATCCAAGATTCAGCAGAGTACTAGGTTCCATTAGTAGTTAGTTAGATGAGTGGAGTAGCGCGTTAGTGGTGGAAGCTCCACCTCGAAGAGAGGATAAAGAGTATGATTTTGTAGGATGTCTTTGTGATGGAGTTTCAGGTATAATTTCATTCTTCCATGATGAAGTATGAGAATAGGCAGGGGAAACACTCCCTTCAACATGGGAGACTGCAGAAATAGAGGTGGGGATCACGGTCAAGGATCTCTTTCTTTTTGATATGGACATTTTTCTAGATGAGGAGTCTCAGTCGAGAGGTTTAGAGGAGGAAATCTGACCTTCTCTTTAGTATGATGTTACTCCATTCACTCTAATGACATACATGGAGGTTTAGATGAAGGATTAAGTGTGGGAGAGGATGCACGCACTGATGGGTGTAATGTGAGAGGGAGTCCCGTTACACTCATAAAAGGGTAATGTCATTAGCAGTAAATCTCATGTGTAACAACCTTCCAGGTTTCAATCAGTTTAGAGTAGGCCCCAGAAGTTACAATTTGGACCTCTCGATCATCGACCAATCTCTGTGGGCCCTAGACCATTATGCTTCATCCATGGCATCCGTGGGATTCTTCAGAATTAGTTCCCCAACAAAGTGTAGTATAGTGGGGGTGGTCAGGTTCAACACCAACCTCAATAGAAACTATTTCCAGTTAAGACATTTTAGCAGCCGTAATAGGGAAAGAGAGCTCCCGCTCCATAGAGAGTGGACATTGAAGGAAGAGGCTGACCCCATGGAGCTCCTCATGGACCTCGACTAGGGCGTTTTCGTGGAGGTGGCCGAAATATGAGGGGAAGAGATGCTGGGCATGGAAGTTGCATGCCCTAGAGGCAGCCATTTTAGCACTGAAAGAAGTCATTCGAGGTAAGATTAGCTTTTTTCACTCTAACATGTTCCTTGTTTGATTAATGAGATTCACACTCATTTTTTTCACCTTCTCTAGCCCATGCTTTGGGCTTATATGTAGAGATACTCTCCATGCCATTGGTTCTATGTACACCAGTTAGAGGTCATACCATCCTATTTGATGTTTTTCAATGTTACAGACTGATGTTGGGGCCAAAATAGTCTAGTGGGGATCGCTTTCTGCTGTAAATACAGCAATACAATATCATCCTATGCATCAAATGGCTATTTTCTATGTACGATGTTATTTACTGTTTCTAGAGAAGAGTCGTATGCTCTGATTAGGATGGATAGCGTGTGGATTTTGTTGGCGAATGAAGTTTTATGGCATGGAGACAGTTTTTCGTTCTTATTCTCTCTATGTTATCTTATCATTCAATAGAATCCATTGATTTAGAGATGATGGATGTTCTAGGAGTTTTCATAGAGTTCCTAGAAATTTTTCTTGAGGAAGTTATGACTATACCCACTCAACATGATGTTGAGTTTGTTATAGACTTACACCCCTATGCATGTCTTGTTTCGATGACTCCTTATCGGATGACACGTTCCGAGTTACAGGAGTTGTGGATTCAGATTAAAGATCTGATGAAGATGGTTTTTGTTCGACCCACTATGTCTCGATGGGGTGCTCCAGTGTTGTTAGTAAAGAATTAATATGGTGGTCCCATGCCTTGAAAATATGACCAGTGACAGAATCAGGTAACGATCAATAACCTTTACCCTCTCCCAGTGATAGATGATCTCTTTGACCAGCTGAGGGGAGTAGGATGGTTCTCTAATATTGATTTCCAGTCAGGGTATCACCTATTAAAATTCAAAGATGGTCATATACTGATGATTGATTTCCGGTGAAAATATGATCCCTTTGAGTTCTTTGTCATGTCGTTTGGCATTACGAAAGCACCGACTATGTTCATGAGGAGCATGACCTTTGTTTTCTTTTAGTATCTGGACGGGTTCATAGTCATGTTTATCAAATACATCATGATCTACTAACGATCATATAATGATCCCACAAAGCATCCGAGGATGGTTTTAATGGTTCTCTGATAGCACAATCACTATGTAATGTTTTCCAAGTGCATGATCTGGACACGATAGGTTCACTTCCTAGTACACGTGGTGTCCCAGCAAGGGATAATTGTTGACATTTCTAATGTCTAGGTGGTTATTTCTTTAGCAGCTCCCAAAAATGTAGTAGAGGTTCGTAGATTACTAGGTCTATCTGGTAACGACCAGAGGATCATTCCCAACTTCTCTTAAGTGGTAGTACCATTGAAAGCCTTAAACAAGAAAGACCAGGCTTTTGTATAGAGTGAGAAGTGCCAGGTAGCCTTTAGCTGTTTTGATGGGAAGTTGGACAATGCCCCAATGTAGAGTTTTCTAGATTAAGGGGTATCATTTGAATTATTTTGTGATGCTTCTGGCCTATGATTTGGGTGTATGATGGTGCCGCATCCAGGAGTGATCCCATATTAGTATAGGAAGTTACTTCCACATGAACGTAACTATGCCACCCATGACCTATAGCTTGCAACAGTAGTTTTCTTGTTGATGTTTTGGTTGCATTACCTCATCGGGGAGTGATTCATGGTCTTCAGGGTTCACAATACCTTGAGATATATCTTCTTCCTATGTGACATGAACTTGAGACAGAAATGGTGGAAGGAGTTTTTCAGGACAATGACTTTGAGATATCTTACACTGAATGTAAGGGAATTGGTTTGGACGATTCTTTGAGTAGGAATTCATGGATGGAAGCTACTCATGAATCTATGGATGCTTGGAAGGAGTTGGAGGAGTAAGTTTACTTACATGTGGATGCAAGGGTGGATGATGGTAGAGGATGTCTGTTCGAGGTGACAGTATAGTCCTCTTTGTTGTGGCAGGTGGAGGATCTTAGTGGGATGACATAGACAGTGAAGTGTTGAGTGATTGTTTCTGCCGAAATGCACGAGAGATTTATCCGTGAGTTACATTACTCAATCTTAGTAGTAAAACAAGAAGTTTCCAAGATGAATAGATGCATGTGGGAACTGTTTTGGCAGACCAGGGTGAAATGGGTAATGGAGGAGTTTGTGGAATGGTGACTCGTGTGTCATCAGGTGAAGGTGGAACACCTCATCCCAAGAGGTTTGTTTCCGACATAAGATTTCCCCTAGTAAATGTAGGATGCCATCTCAATGGATTTCATCACAAGACTTACCTTGTTTCAAGGATGTTTCAATTCTATCTGAGTAGTGGTATACCATCTTACAAAATTAGTTAACTTCCTAGATAGGGATGCACGATTTACCTCATGATTCATGATGGTATTGCAGCAAACTTTTAGAACCCAGCTATTCCATTGCACTGCATTCTAACCCCAGGAATATTGGAAGACAAAGAGGACCATCTAGACATTGTAGGATTTGATACGAGAATGCGTTGATTTGGAGGATTAAGGGATTTCCATTTTACCTTAGTAGTGTTTGCCAACAAAAACAGATATCACTCTCTTATGGGCTTTGCACCATTTCAAGAATTTTACGAGAGACTGTGTCGCTCACTTGTGTGTTGGACCAAGGTTGGGGTGGTAGGTGTTCTTAGACCAAAAGTAGGGAAGATCACAACATAGATGGTTTTTCTTGTGTGTGCGAGGATGAAGGCAGCCCGGGACCGAAAGAAGCCGTATTCTGATCATAGGATGAGGCCATTGTATTTCAAGGATGGAGACCATGTGTTCTTGATGGATTCCCCTTGAAATGGACAGTGAAGGTTCAAAAATTGGAGAAAGCTCTCTCCTATTTTAATTGGGACTTTCGAAGTGCGGGGTCGAGTCGGTGAGGTGGTATATCTGCTGGCGTTGCCACCTTAGTAGGAATGGATCCGTCGATATCTACATGATTATTCACACAACCTGGAATAGGGAAATATGGATATAAATGATGATGTGACATTCGTAGAGTGAACATCATGGATCAAGGATCATGAGGATAAGGTGTTTCGTGGATGAACCATTCCCTTAGTTAATGTGTTATGGAGGCCTGGTGGCCTGAACAAGAGTACCTAAGAACCTGAGGTACATATGCACACCTAGTACCCAGAGCTGTTTTGTGTTTCTTTTTGTGTTGTCTTATTCTTGATGGTGATGAAATTATTGATTTAGTAACTATGTGATGGGTTGATTACCTTGTTCTTTGAATGTTTGTGAATAGTCCTAACTAGGGAGAGGGGAGAAACTGATCCCTAATCGAGATGCATTTAGGTGAATGTGATTATACCCGTGCGGGTGAGACAGTGCCGCCCAAAGCAGAATGTATCTTGACATGGATGAAGGGACTCCCTAATACATGACGGTATGACTTTTTGAAGTGTGTGTGGATTCTTAAGGGAGGATACCAGTAGTGACTCTAAAATTGATCAGTACGAGGGAATGGAATTTCAATATGTCATGTAGGTTTACTACTGATAGGTATCTTGTGAGGTGGTTGTTCAGGCCACTCTCTTTTCTGCATATCTAGTTTAGATTCATGAGGCTGACAATAATATGATAGGTATCTCATGTAATGGACCAGACCACCGTGGTCCATTACATTTTCAAAATCTGGTTCTTATGATGGCCTAGATTCCATGGGTGAGTGATGAGGGCCTCAGTGTCGGAGGCCAAGTGTCACCATGGTGAAACCTATCAGTGGGTTACCGATCGGTGTGTTACCAATCAGTGTGTCCGATCAGTGGGTCCTGGTCCATGTGTCCCTAATCGGTGTGTCACTAATAAGTGCATCTCAATAGGCGAGTCACCGACCGGTGCCACAGGGGGGGGGGTGAGGTAGTTGATGGAGTTTCCCCGTATTTTTTCCCATACAAAAATACCACATTAAAGAGGTTTATTACTATTTTTAAGGCAGTAAAAGATGTTTTAAACCCCCATTTATTGGGTGAATCTTGGGGTTAACAAAACATGTGGTTTCTTTCCTCTATGTCGCATTGTGTTGTGAGTTTATAGTTTCTCCCCCTGTTATACATTTCCAGGGAAACCCTTTAATCTATAGCCCTTATCACCTCCTGTCAGATATGAATTATTACAAAATAATTAATTCCATCATGTGTAACATCCCAAACACATGGAGAGACCCCAATCAACCTTTAAAGTCACTCAATATTTCATAAACCGTAGCTCCAGGATCTCAGCTTTTATGGAATGAAGTTTTATTCTCATTATTCGATGGTATCTTTTCGTTTCCTTGGTGTGTTTGGAGTCCCTCTTCCCGAGGCTAGCAGTGTGCCCATGTTGGATCCTTTCCTACTCACTCTGGGAGTCCCTGATGTTATCCTCCTACAAGTCATTCATCCCAAGTTATTGGCACAAGGAAGAAAACCTTGATCATTGATCATCCATGTATAGATTCTACTTTTTTTTCTCTTTACTCTACATCATGCGGGTTGTGTATGATGATGTTCCCTCATGACGCAGATTAATCAAATCCATAATAAATATAAGATATGGGTTATAAATAATGATGGTGTGTCTTTGATTATGATGATTTTGAATTCTTTTATATTTCTTTATATGATTTGAAATGTATGGGATTGTGTCCACTGAAAATCATTGCCATTGGTGGGGCTTCCTTGTGCACTAATGAAACACTGTTTTCTAGATAATACTGTGATTGAATGGTTGTAACATGGAAAATATTTAATCATGTAAACATGGTTGATTCAATGGATTCCTAATAAAAATGAATCCTTATGCTATATCCCCGATTAACCAAATTGAATAATGAACCATAATGAATGGTGTGATTAAATCTGAGAAATCCCCTGCCATATTATGGTGTAGTGTAGGGTTGTTCTGTTTGATGCCTTGTGGTGGGACGGGGATGGGGATGGGATCCAATATTTTTGAGTTGTATATTGTCGACCTGAGGCTATGTGGTACCATACAATGGGGATTGTGATGGTTCCAATACTTCGAGGGATCTCACATATTCCATTTGATGTTATGACATTACAAGAGAACCAGGTGTGAATGCTTAGATTACTTCTTGGCTATATGTTTCTTTCCTTGGATTGTGGCTATGCCTGTTAGTTTTCCTATAGTGAATATTTATTTAAATGGAATCAGTTGAATATGATAACAATAATGGGTTCAATGGGTAATTGTTTTCTAGGAATGAGTTGTTCTTGGTTGTGGTAGTTGTTATTTTGTATGAATGAATAATAAAGAGAGTGTTATTGTATGGGATAATTTTGGGACCCTTAGATTGGGATTAGTTCTTGCCTACCTATGTCTATTAATTTAGTTTTGCTATTTCTTATTCACACCCCACCCATGTTGACCACATTATAACGAAAACCCCTATTTCATGGGGAGAATATTTTTCCCAACATCCTATTGGATGGATGGTTATTAGCTCATTTTTTCACCCTCTCCCGAGTAGCCCAAGAATGTCCATGAAGGATGTGATGGCCTGAGGTCCATTATAGCCCAATATTTTTCAAAAATGGTACATTATGGTTGTTAGAACAAGTGTGTTTGTGCATAGTTTTTTCCTAAGTATCATCAGGATGATACCCAAGTGTCTTTGAGAATGGTAGTAGTGTTTCTATCATGGTGTATTTCAGTGTGGTAGTTATTGTTGTGGCCTAAGAGTCTGTGGTAATGGGTGTGTGGTTGTTTTAGACCAGGTGTGTATAGGCGGGGTTTGGCCGTGGGATTTCAGTGAGAATGCTAGAGATTTATGACGCATAGAATGTATTCAATAACCAATGAGAAAGTGGTCCAGGGTATCCAAAAATCGATTTTCTATTATTATTATATTACATGACTTGAATTTACTAGGGAGTGTGCCTTGGTGAGGTTGGGTAGATAGTTTCTATGCTAGGTGCTTTGGTTATCTCCTTTTCTCATGTGGAAGTAGAATGCGGCCGCAATTGTTCCTGAGAGCTTTTGGTTTTCCCTAGTGAGTATACCAATATACTCACCCATCCTATATAAAACTACTTTGGGGTTTCTAGGAATTCAGTGACCATGAGGCACCGTACTAGCTCAGACATCTGGACAGTTTCTATAGTTTTTCTATTACTTTTGGTAATTTACCTTTAGAGGTTTCTAGTACTTATACAGATTTATCTTTGAATCATGTTAATGGAAATGGGTTTTTTATTTACTTCAACCTTCATCATTGGATTTTTTTTTGTTTTTTACCATCATATCTACCAATCCATATAAAAAAGTGGTAATGCCTTCCATATTATGTGTGAGTCTATACCCTTGGTGCTAGTCACCAATTCAGGGCCTATTGAAAGTGGGACTCGATGGTCATTATATCTCCTTCAACTTGAGAAAGGAATGTTTTGGAAGTTTTTTGGTCCCTTCCCTCATCATGGTGAATGCGGGTCATGATAATTTTAAGAGCATCCAAATGTTCTCCTCACCTAAATAATAAAAGGGCACCTCCTCCCTCATTTCATCACACCACTTTCAGCCATCTAGATCGAATCAATCCTGAAATATTTTCCTATAAGATTTTTATATTTTTCTTATAAACCTAAATTTGGTAATAATTAAATCCAAAGAAGCACTTTGGTGGTAACCAAAAAGAGTCAACCAAATAATATGTAACAACTCAACCTCAATAGTTTTATTTCCAATTTCAACCACTCAACTATCATTATTCCATGATTATATAAAAAACTTGTATCCTAAATATACTACTATGTTTTTATCCTATTTTTTCTACATACACATACACACAATTCCATCTAATGGGTAACAAACTTATTATTTATGAGTTTGATGAACTATTGCCTCACGAAACAATGATTGTTCATTTTTTCTATACCACCTTACATGGTATGGAAATATGATAAAAACAATGTATATATATGTTATATATTATATTTATTATGTCATTAATATATTGTTTTTATTTTAAAACAGATTCTCTTATGCTTCCAATTTTTATAAAAACAATTACATCGATTATGGAAATGGGGACTACCACCTGGTCCAAGTGATGTGATTTATTCTTGCAATAAATATAATCTACAAATTATTGTTTTAATAATCATTTTATATATATATTCCAGAAATAAAATAATGAAATTATTTCATAGATATATATAATTTAATTTTTAATATTTTAGTATGATAAAAATATGAAAGTAGCAATCATTTTTTACACACAGCCTACCGTCTCCATGAACTGTTCATTTTATTCAATATCTCAATATTTTATGGATTACTATAAATATATATATAATGAATATATATAATAATTAAATCATGTATTAAATTCTATTTAAGAGGAAACCATGATTTAAGTAATAAGAACTACAAATGATAAGTCAAAACATACTTGAAAAATGAGGCAATTAACACATGAAACAGATAAAATAATGAAGGAATGTTAACAAACGGATATTAAGATATTATATGACGATCATATATGATTTCAAAAATATTAATATGACCTTTTAATAAATTAATAATAGTATTAAAACCATTATATATTAGTTTAAATGAAGATCACCCAAAAGAAAATGCATGGTTAGGTATTTTCATCTCTCTTTTATTTCTGTGAGATATGGATTACTCACCACTTAGTTATTTTGAGTGGTGTACTTTTGGTTTGATATATCCTATCAAGAGTCTCTTTATATTAATAGTATTTACTATGTTATTTTATAATTATTTACTTTTATGTGGATTATAATTAAAATATTTCAGTGTTGTATTGGAAACTCTAATTTTTATATATTTATTTAAATCGATTGTTTGATATATGAGGATTGATTTGGACTAATATGACATGGGTTGTGGACTATTTAATGAAATACCTATTTTTTGGACAGTTTAATGAAATCTAATTAACACATTAATAGTCTCTTGAGATTAAATCATTTTCTGATAAACCCTTTGAGTTTTTTTTTCTAATTAGAATAGATGGTGTTTTACCCATATTGTTAAACCATCTCGTGAATGGTCCTTATGGTAGTGGTTCTTTTTCATTACATATGAAGTCCAATAAAAAATCATTTCCACCATTTAATTTATTATTTATACTTGGTATTTTTTATCTTCATATCAATAGAAGCATTTTATTCTTAGTTCATTTATTAAATGGCATGTGTTTATGTTATTTTCAATTCTATATATATTATTACTTATCTAGTTATTTTAATGGAATGTGTTATCAATTAGTTATCATGCCATGATGATTATTCTTTTCATTTATTTATTTCTTACCCTCTAATTATTCATACATAAAATTTAAAGTCTCCCATATTATGATTTAATTCCCTAGGATATGAAGAATCGTCATTTGAATGAGTTTGAAGGGTAATAATTATTTCATTTTATTATGTTCCATGTGTTTATTCTCTTTTACCAATGTATTATAGGTAACATGTATGTAATATGGATTTCTAAAACTTGTATTTTTATTGTTCCCTTGGTATTTAAATATAGTTTTTATGAATATTTTAAAAAAATAATGCATATGATCTGATATTTTGGAGTGAGGGTTTAAGGTTGGTATTAGGGATATTTTAACAGCAACCATATAAACTTGTTCTAGAAAAAATATATTATGGAACATAAAACTAAAATAAAAACTGGGGATATGTATATGAATAATATATGAGAATTTTTAAATGTAAGAGATTACGTGGTTTTTCCGAGAAAATTTTCCAGGTCTAGATACAACAGGTGGACATGGTTCGGGAAAAGATGTACATTGAAGTATCAAATCGGACAAGCTGTGTCGGGCCAGACTCAATAAAACCTAGTATATGACAATGGGCCTCACTATGCATGCAGTTTGACAATCTTAGTGGACACTCATAGAAGAATTCTTATTTTCATTATAAACCATTATGAATTATTTTGAAGTAATGGTATCATAAAAGAACCCACACATATGATTATGAGATTAATTGGTCATAAAATTTTCAATTTATTTTATGAATTTCACTATTTGTGGGATCATTTAGCATGTTTCACAATTATATGATATAATCTAGTTTATTATTATTTTTGAAATGGATCCTTGCAGAACTAGTGGTATCAATAATCATAAAAATGTAGATATTTCCCTACTGAGGAAACCCATAAAACTAGTTTTGGAATAGAGAAAATTATGACCATATGAGGGAAGCATTGTAATGTTATGGAAAATTACAATCCCTGAATGGATGAAAGTTTCCCACAATGATATTAACCTTTGATGGTTCAAATTATTCAAAAGCGGCTCCCATCATTTAGTGGGACTACAGACATAATGGTGGCTAAGTTGTTGACTATGTCTTTGGTTTATATATTTTAGGCCTTGGGATTTGGAGAAAACGAAATGAATTCACTCATAGTGAATTTGCCCAATGGAGTTGAAGATCAAAGGTGGTTCTTGATTCAGAATACATGGGAGGAAGAAGAAATTTAACTCAAGTAATGGTGTACCTTTATGGGGATATTATTCAATAAATAATTCCCTTGTGATAAAAAATTGGGATTAAGTCAAAATTATTTAGTTTGATGAACAATGAGGAATAAAGTGTTGTGGTGTGTGAAGATGAATTTATCTCGTTATCATGGAATGATACAGATATAATACCCAACACAGAATATAAGATTGATAATTTCATTATAGGACTTAATCCATTTTTCTGAAGGGAACTACTATCTCAAGCAATTTTTTATATGATGAAATAGTTTTATGTGCTATTGAGAAAGATAATGAATTCAACATGTGTTTTGGATTCAAATAGAAAAATAGATAATGATGATGAAGGAAGAGAAAATTAAAAATAAAGGGAATATGTGAATGAAGGATTTGCCCCCATGGGATAACCGTGGAAACAATCACCAAGGAAAATGCTTGAAACGATTGGGGGTATGTTATATTTGTGTTGAGATAAATGCCCTCAGGAAAAAAATTTCCTGGGAAAGAAGGAAAACATTGTTATTTATTGTTATAGCTACAAATTGGTTGGTCACTATGTGAACAAATTACCCAAATATCAAGGAAATATACATCAGAAAAATATTTGGGATTAAGCTCAAGCATATGTTATTGACACAATTAAACTGGAATGATTAATGAGAATTTGTATTTTGATCTATTAAATATATTTTAATAGTATTTTATTGATGATGGCATCGTTATAAAAATTATGAAATATATGTGGATTTTTCTACAGTACATTATCATTAAGTATATAAATTCTTGTGTTTATCGATATCAATAACCAAAAAATGTGATTCAGTGACATGTTGGACTTTTTGAAAAAAAAACATGTTTGATGGAAGGGTAAAAGTTAACGTGTTCTTTATGATGACATAATGACATTAGATAAGAAATTATTAATATGAATATTGTAAATTGGTTACCATGAACTAAATTGCAACTAATTCTATTTTTTGGAAGATAATACCTCGAATGATCATAAGGATATCCATTTGTAGAAATGTTTAAATAGAACATTGGATGAGGGTTTAGATAATATTGAATTACATCACCCTGTGAGGAATACTATTTTATTAGAATAGGAAGAAATAATTCATGATATAAGGATTATATTTTTCTTATAGAAATGTCTCAACTATGTATATTCACGTATATCCTCAGAGAGTGATAAATTTTCTCAACTCCAGAAAAATGGTCTAAAACCAAATGATTCTCTTATTATCTTCATTTTTTGATATCAATCACGTTTATTGACACCTCTAGTTTATGGTATTATATTCAATGACTTTTCATGAATATGTTCTCTATCACACTCCATCAGGAAACCTTATAGTTAGTTTCTCTTTCATAACCATGTTTTCATTAATGTTCTCCTATTTTAAATCCTAGATTTGTAGAGACCTTCACAATATGTTTTACCTATTATTATGAATATTTTTTAATAACCATATTTATGATGTGGATTTATTTTAACAATTATTTATTTTATAATATCAAAACCCAGATCACATAGATCAAGTTTAAATTATTTGGATATAATTTAATTTTTACTGGATGAATGTAACACCCCATGAATTTAAGATAATTTAATTTATGAAAAAAAATACCTAGATTTTTTATATGCAACCCCATATTAATTCTACACTACACACATCATTGAGTTTGATTTAATTACACAAATGATCATGTTTTACCAAAATATAATGGATTAATAAAGTATAATTATTTAATTAAATTTTAACAAGCCATTAGTTTGTGGTTATTTAATATATTAATGACCTTTTTCAAATATATATTAAAATTTATTGCTTATAAATTAATTATAAATTATTATTGTAACAAATTGAATATGTAGTAAATTATTTTACAATGAACTATTTTTGTGATCACATATTCATTATATTCAAATGTACAAAATTAATTAAAATTTGTGAATGATATTAATGAACTATATATTATATATGTTCAATAATATATTTTTTCCATTTATGGAATATATTTTATTGTCATATTATAGGATGAAATCCAATAATACACATACATTCCTATATATTTATATAGGCGGATTTTAAACTTTTTATCCGAGAACCTACATTGATTTCAATGTATGAAACATCAATATATTTTATTTTTGGAAAATAAACTTACTTTTTAATGAATAATATACAAAATTCATTGGACGAGTTTATGGTATTTTTTATATAAGATTATTGTATTGATGAATTGTGAAAAAATACTGTATTTTAATTGAAAGCATCATTTTCATCAAATTAATTTATAGTTTTATATTATATTAATAATTGGTTTTAAAGTGTAATTAGACCAATTTTATTATTTAATATAATTTAGAGCATTGTATTTAATTTCACAAGGAATGTTGATATATAAAAATTTCAATATTTGGAGGTCATTCAGTCAATAGAATTGAATATGAATTAATTAATACGTATTTTATATTTGTAATTTTTAAAAATGTCTTTCATATTTGGAATAGGTGGGTCCAAATTATGTAAAAATGTTTCCATTACTTTTGGACAATGAATAATAAATTTAGTTAAATTTCAATAACCACTATTAAGGGAAAATTTTGAAACTCTAGGACCAAATAATAATATAAAAGGAACTTAAAACATTTTCTAATTTTATTAGATGATTTATTGTAAAATAAAATTATTTTGGGACCAATATTATAGAATATTGGATCCAATTAAATGGATTTATTTCTTTTATAGTATTTTATTGTAAGGGAATTATTTTATCTCACACTCTTCTTTTTAATAAGCATTACATTTATTGTATAAGTTTATTTAAGGGATAACATCGACAATAAATAGTAATTTAAAATATTAAATTTTTATATTAATCATGAATAATTTTTTTATTTTTGTTGAATAAGTAATCAAAATATTTCATTTTGTAAAGATGATGATGTAATTAATAAA
This sequence comes from Viscum album, assembly GCA_963277665.1. Classification (NCBI taxonomy): domain Eukaryota; kingdom Viridiplantae; phylum Streptophyta; class Magnoliopsida; order Santalales; family Viscaceae; genus Viscum; species Viscum album. The sequence continues at coordinate 1,833,987,494 of OY728161.1, read as the reverse complement.
TTTAAATAAATATATAATATATTATATTAAAATTATTAAAAAAATTTCTATTTGATGTAATTGATGTCATATAAGATTTTTTTAGATTATATAGACATGTTAGGGATGTATTAATGTTATTTTTATTGAATTCATATCATGTTATGATATTTTTTAAAAGTTCAGAAATGAATAATTTTAAAAATTGTTATTAATGATATTTTAAAATAAATAATAATTTATTGAATGATATAAAATTTATTGAAAAATAAACATAATACAACTGATGGGGATAATGTTGAAATTTTTTAACAGGACTCTTTTATGGTTATTTTGAAATTTCATTCCAACTATATAAAACATTTAAAATATAAAAATCCAAGTTATCACTGTAAGATTTAAAGGGTTCAACCAAGGGTAAAAGGAAAAATATAAGGGTATGAATGTGAAATAAACATGTCTAAAAAATATGTTATGTATATTATTTTACCCTTATAAACGTAATACATAATTTTATTTGTTTAATAGACACTTTCCATGAATAGAACTAATTTTTTAAAACAATAGATAGTTACATAATACCAATCTCTTTGTATTCAATATATTTTATGTGCCCACATAAGGAAAAAAGCAGGAGATTAATGAAAATAAATTTTTATTTAGATACTAATGAAATTATATTCATTATATATATAAGTATGTTTAATTTTTTAAATTATATTATTACATTAAAATATTATTCAATACGAAAAATTTATTTAGATCGTTAACAGAAAAATAAAATAATTGATTTTAATAATATTTTTATTAATATTTTATTCATGAGTTAATGTGTATAAAGAATTTTTTAGATATATAAGATATTTTAGAGATATTTTAATGAATTATATTCCAAATCCAACTTTTCTTGATACATTTTAAGTTAAATTAAATGAATAGTGACCATGATGACAATAATTATTCATTGTTGAATTAATATATTATAAAATTATGTAAAAATAAAAAAATGATAAATAACCATAACGAATATAATATATGGATGAACATGTATAATACTCTAAATTTATAGGCCAATTTGACGTCTTTTCACTAGAATAAATTTTTTATATATTCATGTTTTATGATTTTTCAAATGTTCCCCTCACCATAATTTTAAAACGGAGCCTCCTCCCTCCCATCCTCAGACCACATTGACCCATCAATATGCAAAAAAACCTACAAAAATAATTTTAAATCTCCCAAATTTTATTCATAGAAGCAATTTTTTGGATATAATGTTATCGAAGTAACCCCTTTGGAGAAAAAAAAGCATGAGTTACCCAATGAAGAGCTAACATCATTCCTCAAACTCTTTAGTTTTATTCCCATTATACACCCACTAAACTCTCATTATTACATGATTATTTTACAAAAATAGTATCAAAAAATATTTATATGTTTTTATTATAATGTTTAAACAAAAACATACACACAATTCCATCTAATGGGTAATAAACATGATATTTATGTGTACATAGAACTACCACCTCAAGAAATGTTGCATGTTCATTTTTCTATTAACACCATTCATGGAAGGGAATTATAATAGAAAATATATATTTATATATGTTATAAATAATATTTATTATGACTTTATACATTTATAATTTTTTTATCACACATACCCTTATTCTATCAAAATTTTATAAGTAATATAACATTGTTTTTTGGAAGCGTGGACACTTCCTCCTCAAAGCGATGTGATTCATTCAAGCATTACATGTAATGTATAAAAGATGTATTTAATTATAATATGTAATTTATATGACATTAATACTATAATTAATATATAACATAGATATATATCATATAATGATCATCCCTTTAATAATTATATGAAATGAATGTAGCGTTCATACTAACGTTTGACATACCGTCTCTATAAACGGTGCCGTTCATTTCTTATCTCCAAATTTTATGGATTATAATAAATTAATATATAATAAGTATATAAAATATTTATAACATGATTTACAGTCTTCATATGATTATACCATGATATAATTTATAGGAACAAAAAATAACATGTTGAAACTTACATAATAAACTTTGAAATTTACACCCAAAATAGAGAAAACAGCTACTGAATATTAACAAATGTGTAATAAGTTATTATAGGATGATTATATATGTTATTAAAATAATAATATTATTATTTAATAAGTTATGGACACTCATAAAACCATTATACATGTGGTTAAATGACGATCACCCTTAGAGAAACATAATATATTAAAATTTAGTCTAACATTTATGTCATTGAGATAAGCCTCATTCACAACTTATTAATTTTCATTAGTGTACTACCCCTTTGAAATATCAAATTATAAATATTTTTATCATAAATAAATTAAATGTTTCATTTTGTTATTATTTAACTTAATGAGCCATAGTTATCAAGTATTTTGATGTGGCATGTGACACATTAATAGAAAGATATTTTTACTAAATCAATTGTTTGATAGATGAGAAATTATTTAGACTAGTAAGAAACATGATGGGGATAGTTTAATGAAATTAATATAGTTTGGGGACATGTTAATGAAATCCATGTGATGCATCAGTAGTCTCTTTAGATGAAATCAGTTGGCAATAAACACTTCATGTTTGTTTCCATATTGAATAGATGGGTTTCTTCCCACATACATAAACCATCTTGTGAATTATTAGGATGAAATTTGTTCATGATTCAGATTCACGAAGTCAAATAATTAATAATTTACATCATTTATGTAATTACTTATCAATTAGATTTTTTATTTACATATCTATGTGTACTTTTCATTACCACATTGTTGATTAAAAGCCATTTGTTTCAGTAATTAGCCTTTCCATATTGATTGTGCCTTTTATAGTTATTTGAATGGAATATTTAATAAATTAGATACCTTTTTATGTTGATTTATTATCGATAATACATTACTTATTCATATTTAATTACCCATGCTGATAATTTTAACTAACCCTTATTATGTTTGATTTCCCTAGGATTTGAAGAATATTCTATTGAGTGACATTGAAGGATAATATTTATTTCAATTTATTATGTATCTTATTTTTATTCACACTTCCCAATGTATTATAGGAATCATGTATTTAATCCATTTTCCCAAAATTGATAAGCTACTCGGTCCCATGGGATTTTGAAATTTAATTTATGACAAGATAAAAATAATAATGAATGAGATATGAGCATTAGGAGTCGGGGAGTTACAGTAATGGATGATGGTAGCTATATAAATATTATAATAATAATATTAATAGTATCTTGTAGTCTGATAGAAATCTATTTTGAGTTTAAAAAAATTTATCAAAGGAATTTGGTATTGTGTTTAATAAAAGAAAAAAAATGATATTTCATGTACCACAAGCTAATATTAGTGTTGTATATAGTAAAAAACTAAGTTGTTGTTAAGTATAATGCAAGACACACATAGTGATTTCAGATAATAAAATCCAAATTTAGTTCTGTGTGAAATAGAAAACATAAAAAGATTAAATTATATAAAAAAGTCCACAAAATATGTTGGCATTATATTCTCCCAACCTAAAAATGAATTTCTCTCAAGAAAATCATCTGGTTTATTAAAGGTTTAACACTCAAAAGATCCTTCTATAAAAACTAACATTGTATAAATAAATACTAAAATGTAAATTAAAAAAGCATTTATGGAAATATGTCAGGTACCTAAAGTAACACATAACTATATTTCTAAACAAATGAAAATTTGGAGAATGTGATGATATAGACATACGAGAAAATAATAATTACATATAGGGAGTGGTTGAGATCATAAATCACAAAAAAGTTAATTTTTGATGGTGTCTTGATGGCCTCAAAGTCAAAAAAACATGAGGATCTAAAATGCCTCTCTTTCATAAAAAATAGATATTAGGACAAAATTTAAATTATATATAAATATAATAAAGGTAAAGAATCTCCACGAAAATATATCTTTAGACGATTTCAGGAAAAAATCCCAACTTTTCTATTCCAGGATCAATATAAACTACAACTATTTCCCCAAGAAAGGAAGGGGTATTTTTTATTAATAAATAATATACATATCAGGAGATCCATGATAAAAAATCATATCTATCTTTAGTTTTCATCAAAATAATATTATTAAAATTGTTTATCCAATATTAATACATCCTCAAATGGTGTTATAATACATTAATCTGACATACATTATCCAATGTTTATCTTACTCGTTCCATAAATAGTTAACCTTATAACTTTTCTGAATGATTAAAATAAAAAACATTAGAAATAATGTTACTATATCATCTTGACATTGATCCCATAGATATCCTTATGTATCTATTGTTTTTAACATTCAAAATATGTGAATAATCACATCATATATTGTCATGATAAATTTTAATGACCTTCATTACAATAAATTCTATTCAAAAAACATGAATTATACCTCATTCCAAATATTACATGATATTTCCCTTGAATCTAAGAAGTTGTAATCTTCATCCATTGAAACAAAGACCTTTATGCCAAAAAATACAATATAAGTTCTGATTCCATAAATAATAAACAATATAAATAATCCATATCAACACCTCTTTATCAGTATAAAATATCATTTTATTATCCTACTAAACATGTTATGTGATAAATTACATAAATTTAACCATAAAATTAAAAACAAATTCTAGGTCATCAGTGTAATTTATCATATTCTTGAAAATATAAAAACATCTAAAAATAATATATATATACTTCATGATTTATATAACACAATATTTGAATAGAAAAACATATACACTAAAATCAAACTTCCTTATTCTATTTCTGTTTCTCTTACATTGTCAACATATTCTGTAATATCTATTTTCTTGAATATGAAATATAAAATTTTTATTAAGGTTCATCAATGTTAATATAATCATTCTTTTTTTCTTTATTGTAAAATACACTAGTATAACATTCTATACATTTCACATGTTCTTTGGGGGCACCTTTTCAATAGATTTATATCCAATACTTATAAAACATTCATGATTCACATCATAGGATTTAAAAATAGGACATATATTCATATAATGTGATTAAATTCCATATATAAGACATCCAATAATAACCCAGTTACTTATAGTTACTTATATTGATTTTTTCTAGAAATAATATTGTGATAAACACTTATCATTTAAGAAATCCTCATAATCCTGACAAATTACTTATCTGATGTATATATAATGAAACCTACATCTTTAATCCCCGAAATCCTAAATTTGTCATTGATTATTCATAGTTGTATTATATTTACATCCTTCATGTTGTTATGAATGAATTTTTATAAGTTCTAATTCTTACCCCCATGAGTGTCATAAAAGATGTGGAGTAAGATATGTTTTTTAACATGTTATGCTTGATTCAGGCCTGATGATCATTATCATTGATTTTATTCCTAGGTATATTTTTTCTGTAACCACATCCACTTGTAGTATAATGACATTGATGTATTTATAGGATAACACACCTGATATTGTCTACCAAAATTCAATTACATTTTCATATATATTAACTCATTTGTAGACTTACCCTTATAGACACCCCTAGACATATCCTTAGAAATATACATATGGATCTTGCTAATGTTTTCTAATCCTAGTTTCAATAGGATAACTACACATTTCATTTTATACAAAATATCTCTACCTAAGCCTAACATACATGTATATTATATCTTTTTATATTAATATTAAGCATATTAAAAAATACATGTCTGAGGATTATAATAGTTTAGTGTATTTGGAATTATTTATCACAATCTTATAGTTTAGTGAAATATCATAATCATCATCTTAAAGGAACATACACTTTATTACACTTACATAAAACCATTCTGCGTAACTTGAGAAAATTAGACATAAGATTGGGGTAAGATCGAATCCTCAGTAAGAGTAAATCATGGAAACATGTAACCATAAAATGAAATTAAAAGCATGAGAACATGGTCATAACATTTTAATGTATTGCCTTATATAAAAATTTCATAATAAGAAGACATGGCATATAAATTGGATGTTCATAATTCATTAATCATAATATAATCAGGAATATGAACAATGTGACAATATGTAAGGAATATGATATACAATTTTTGGTATATACATTAATATGTTACATCATTATATATAATTCAAGGATCATTTCCAAAAATGTATGAGGAAACTTCATAGAAATTAAACTGATTGGGAGGGAAGAACCACCATACTTAGTCATAGACCTTTCCTTTTAGGGGACATGTTTACAACATCTTCACATATTGGATCAGGTTTTTCCATCTCCCAATAGTGGACTAGGTTTCCCCATCTTCCCATAGTGAATCAATACACACTTGTATCCCATTTTGGATCAATCATATAGACTTGTTTCCCATTGTTATATGAGGAGATATAAATCATTACCTATTTAATTGGAGGGAGAAATAGGTCCCACCTATCAGGTAATAAAATCATATAGAAATTATCCAATATATAATAAAACTTTCATCATATCATGTCACTTAATACATATGTGATTTTTAACCATCATATCATAACCCTTGAAATGAAATTGGTATCATAAACACTTAATCTTATCATTACCTATGGAAATTTTATAAGTCTCATAATAATTTCATTAAATCATAACCCATGATAATAACCATGTTTCAAATGCATATAACCCATTGAAGAGAAATAGTTTCCCAAAACATCAAGTAATCAAACAAATACAATTCTTGAAAAAATATGAGTTTTATTCTAAAATATCCAAAATCATTTCTCAAAATATTTCAGAAAACACTTATATATAATAAATATTTCAAAATTTATACCCCAATATTGATCTCATTGAAATTCTATTATTTGAAAAAATAATTATTAAATCATATAATAGAATATTCTGAAATAATTTAAAAAACCTTTTAAATGTAAAAAAAATTTAAAATATTTTTGTTCAAAACCCACTTTAATATAAAAAATATAAAGAATATTAGGAGAAATGTTTCTTTATTTTAAAAATAAAGGTTATGCTTCAAACAATTGATGGTTATGATGGTAGTTTAGTTTGTATTTGTCATGCATTACTTTTTCAACTAAAAAGTAACAAAAGTCCCTTCACCATAAAATGACCCGAAGAATCCTTTCAAAAAAATTTAGGAAAACCTCAACATGTATCAAAAAATATTTTGGAATACAAAGGATAAAATGAAATCCTTTTTAATTTTTTATAAAACACTGTTTTAAAAGAATACATACTCTTGACTGAAAGGAGATATATTGTATTATGTTTATAAAAACTTTTTCATAATTACATTAAGTAAAAAAATAGATGATAAATGGTACAAATACTTCAATTATTTATTACAATACATTGGATAATAAAATTCAAGAGTTATATTGAGAAATTTATCATAATATTTCATCAATAGAAGCATAATCATAAATAATATTGATAAATCATTTGATTGTAAGAAAAAAAAATATACCACTTTTATAAAATTGAAATAATGTTCTCTTGAAAGAATAAAATTATATCATGAAAAAAATATAATGAATGGTAATATATTAATTGTATAAAATTTAAAATTTATTCATATTCCCTGCATAGAATAATATTGATTTGTAACATGGACTGTATCTCAAGGAAAGAAAATTGTTACAAAATTACATTACTAATTTGGAAACATTTGAACCATAAACCCATGAAATATATATCATAAAATGGATATATAAATATCTATAAATTTATGTATATAAATTATGAAATACATACATTTTTCATAAACATTCTTCATGTAAAAAAAATTGTTGAATAAGGATTATGCCTCATGAAAAATCAAAGTTAGATGAGAGAATCATTGGCTCCAATCTTGACACTCTTCATACTCATTCAAAACACATGTAAAATAAACACAATTATGTTACACATATATAAAAAACATATTAATAAATATAATACCATATGTGATATTATTCTGAATTTATATTACCATTTTATTTGCAACTTAATGTTCGTTTTTTGTTTTGGGTAATAATCACATTATTTTCCCCTTATGTTGTAATTTGTAATATTTTTTGTCCTTTGAGTAATATCATGATAATGATAATGTAAATAATTATTTCAATATAAAAAATATTTATTATATATTTATTTATAGATGCCTATAAGAGATAAAAATATTAAGCAATATAAACCATTATGGGAGATAATACGTTATATGTACATATGAACGATGTCTCTGCTTTACAATCGTATTGAACGAAATCAAGTATATAGAATATTTGTGAATATATATATATATATATATATATATAATATAATATCAGTATTAATATTATGTAATATATATCATATATATTTACAAAACCCGTCTATAAAACATCAAATTTTTGTGTGAACCGGTCTTGTAATTTGGAGGAGGATGTAGTCCAGACTTCCACAAATGAAATTATAGTATTTAAACACAATGGAATCTATGATGTTTTGTTTTATATAATTTTTAAATAAGAATAAATACAAAATAAATATCAAATATATAACATAAAAATGAGATTCCCTACTAAATTCAAACCATGAGAGGTGTTAAACGAAAAAAACAACATCATTTTGTAAGGTAGTAGTTCGTCATTCGTGAGAACGATATGTTGGTTACCGATTAGTTAGATGTGTGTGTATGTATTTTTATAAACCAAAAAATACATATTATTTTATTTAGGATAATGGTTTTATTATATTATTTTTTGGTAGGGATAATTTAAAGAGGAGAGGAAGAGATAAAACAAAATACATCATTTAATAACACTACCTCTTTTTTGGTTATCTTCTTATAGTTTTCACCGAGTGGATTTATTGGAAACATTAATGCCAAAATATAGCATTATAATATTAGGGGAGGGATATTGGGTGGTTATTTTGACATATTATGGGTGATAAAAATGGATTTGTGGTGTGAATAAGTTGTAGGGTTGAGTGAATTTTTGTACTGGAGGGGTGAATTTCTTATAAATATTTTAAAATAGAATTCCACTGAAATTTCTCTAATAAAATGGGGCTCTAAAAAAGAACAAAGTTAATTAAAAGGAATTATATGATATAAAAATCACCATAAAATTTATTTTTTATTTGTTTCTATATAATTATTTTCCTTGTGTTTATGGTTTAGTCCATTGTTAGGAGATTTATTCTCTTAATAGCTATAATTAATTTTAATCACATTCACTGATATTTTTTATTAAATACAATGTTGACATTATTATATTTTACAAATTACTATGATTAAAAATATCAACTAACATTTTCTAATTTCAATCAAATAAGTGACCAAAAATAATATAAATTTAATCAAGTAGATGGGATAACCCATCTTGTTTCTAATATATGAATATTCAAAAATTTTATATGTGTTTATATCCAATTTCAAAGTAAAATTAATTAAATTAAATTATCATGGATTAATTTATGTTTAATCTATCAAATTTAACATTAAAATTAAAATAAAAAAGAATTTATGGTTATTCATAGAAAAAATTGAATTAAAATTCAGTATTATTCACTATTATTCAAAAAATGAAAAATCACAGAAAAATACCAATAATTAACAACATAAAATTTTAATATACTCTTTTTAAAAAACTTACATTTTAAAAAATTAAAATTATAAATTTTAAAAAAATCATATATAAAAATATTTTTCTATTAAAAGGGGGAAAATAACCTATTAAAAAATATGTATTCTTATTAAAAAAATGGATTTATTCTTATATTATATCTTCCAAATTTATTAAATGAGAATGAAAAATATTTATTTAATATATAATATATAAATATAATAGAAAATTTTAATGAATAATTTTTTAAAATAAATTATTGAGTTAAAATTATTATTTTTGTGTATAAAAATAATTTTCTACGAAAAGTAATTTAATTATTTTAAAATAGTTTTTACAGTCACTTATAGTAATTGATAACCAATGTATTGATATCATATATATGTATAAAATAATAATTTATTGATTTAGTTAATATTTTATATTACATCCATTTCTATGTCTATGTGGTAGTTATAATAATATATTGATAATATTATTAATTGTATCATGTAGTATAGTAAAACCCAACATTCCGTGTAAGAAAATATATTGAATGGATACAAAATTGTATGAAATATAATACTAATGTAGTGTTATGTATACCCAATACAACTCGATCTATTTGATATAGTGTAGGCTTGACTTAGTGTTGTGTATAACACAAGCCACACTTAGTGCTTTCATATTACAACAGATATATTCAGTCATGGATGGAATAAAAAATATAAAAAAATAAATTAATTTGACAAAATTATTCCCAAATTCTAAGGGTGTTACACTTATCCATAATTTTCATGCAAAGGTTATTTAATCTTATTTTAAAAATATTAACATAACATTAATATGATACCAACTATAAATAATGATACATTTCATATACAGATAGTACATATTTACTGAAAAATGAAATTTCTATATAATATTTAACAATTCCAAAATCATTTAGAAATATTAACTTTTGAAACATAGATGCATATATTGTTTTTTATAAAATATCCAAATCATTCCTAACTTATTTCATCTAAACTGGAGACCTTCTTAGACATATAATACTAGATAATATTTTTCATATTGTGGGGAAATGAATCAAAATAAAAGGGTGAGATCTGGTGATCAATAAGGCTTGAAAAGGGAGATTCCAATGATCTTATAAAAAGAACATCATCTTATGTGTATAAAAACATGATATTAACATTTTATATCCATTCCATAAATATCAATTATGACAATTTTTTTCTGATAATATATATGTGCTATTTATAAGACAAAAAACATAATGGAATTGAAAAATAGAATACCAGAGAAAATAACATTGACACATGACATGGAATTGTGGTAAAAACCTATGTACAGAAAAATAACTTCTTTATTAATCAATGAAAATTTCTTATAAAATAATAGTCCAATTTTTCTACTCTCCATACCACTGTTTCAATCAAGGTTCAATACATAAACTATCATAGTTGGAAATGTCCCCTACTAAACTATGTTCACTCCCAATTACAATCATGTTTATCTCTACAGATACCAATCATTAACCAATTCATTGGAGGGGGATTTATCCCTAACACATAACATTTTGAAACTAATATATATTTTTACAACAAGATATTGAAACATTCTTCAAATTATATCCCGTGAAATGAAATGTGTTTCATTAAAATTTCATTACATTATATCCCATAAAAATGATATAGATTTCATAAATATATTTTCATAAAAAACTATAAAAATCAAATAGTATTAATGATGGCCCTGGATCATATCACCAGCAAATAATATGCGATATCAATTTGTTTTCCTTTTACAGATCGGTATCCACTAAAAAATATCATTAAAACATAACTTTGGAAAATATCTAGTCCACTTTAAATTCAATTATTTAAATAAAACTATGAAATTATAAGGGAATAAATTTTATTTGAAAAAACATGTAAAATATAATATTAATTATAAAATAAATAATTTCTCTCTATGGAGGGTGAAGTAATTTGGGACATATAAACATAAAATCATTCCTCTTATTCGATTTTATAAATATTCACAAAGAAATTACCTGTAATATGAAAAAAGCATCATTCGTTCTATGTTTTTAATAAATAAATCATTTTTTAATATAAAAAAAATAATTATCGTATAATACTAAATAAATTTTTTTATAAAAATCATTTAAAACATGAATATGGAAGAAATCATGTTTTTTTAGAAGAGGGAAATAAAGTTTATTTTCTAATAAAACAATTTTTTAATACAAAAGAAGAAAAAATGAATAAAAAATATGTATTTTGAATAAATTAATAAATATTATATAATTAAATTAATTAATATATTTATAGTATGATCATAGTATATCAACATCAATACGTAATCATAAGCAATCCTGATAACTAATTAGGATGTCACGTTGAGTTCACCTTGATGTATAAGCACTCTAATGCCATATATAATACATTAAAATTTAAAATATTTATATACTAGAGTAATTTACATACACATGATATAATATATGATTTTATGATAACATTTAAACACCCCATTTTATCAATAATTCTTCATTAAAATAATTATTTCTTAATGTTTAATATTTCATTTATCATGAAAGTTTTAGTTTAGTAGTTCTATTCCATGTGCATTTATCTTGGTTTCATAATGTCAATAATATTTTTAAGTATTTTAATATTATATAAATTAATTATATACATGTTTTCTAAACACCAAAAAGTTATAGGTACAAAAATTAATTTCACCATTCATTGAGAAGGTATGTCGTACATATGTGTGAACATTGCTTTACTTTTTTGAATGATATTAAAAAAGAAAGTTAAATGTTAAATAATTTTTTTAAGATAATTATTATATCATATATATATATATAATATATTTGAAAAAATCTTCAATATTCACTAACATGTAAAATATATATGAAAATTAATCACATCACTTCATGGAGGTGGTAATCCTCATGAAGAAACGAACAATGTAGGTGCTTCCCAAATGATTTTATAGTAAGTATATTGAATAGATAATATTATTAAAAAAGTAAAATTATGTCACATATATCATATATAAACATTTATCCCATTATAATTATAAGGACCCGACCATAAAACATACATAATATTGAAAGAAATGAATAATTCACATTGAGGATCTTTTAAGGTTTATAGTTTTAGAGAATTAGGACAGAACTATTAAATATCAAATTATTACAAAGTAGACACTACGACTCATTATCTATTTTTTCATGAAATAAAAACTCTTAAAAATAAACATGACTAGTTACATGTTGTAGACAACATGAATTTTCCTTGATCCCATTCGTGACGTTATTCATCTTTAAGTCTAGTGGAAAACATTTTTGAAATACTTGGGATGAGCATAAAAAGCTCAGTAAGGGATACAGAAAGAAGGAAACTGTTTGTTTTTCAAAACAATATGTAAACCATGAATATCATGAGTAATACTTTTAACCTCTATGAAGTAGTAAATACTCTTCACTGAATAAAAAATCATTGCATACCATTTTGGAACCAAAAGATTACCATAAAACCCATATAAAGAACAAATAACATATAAAGGTAACTTGGGACATACCCATATTAAATGTAATAACCATATGGTCGACTTCCACACATATCACTAAATAGAATCGCCATACGGCCGACTTCCATACCCAATGCATTTGAGGTTATAACGTAACCACCTATCCTGGTATTCACGGCACCACCCGTCATATGGTTTATCACATAACCTCTCATAAAATGTCCATGTTCCATAATAACACATAAAATATTGTAAATATAACCATTTCTCTAATAACATTTCATTTGCAATCACAAGATTTAATTTCAAGATATTGAAATAATCAATAAATTTTCAAAACCCATTTAAAAAGATATTTTTGAATCAATGTCTCCCATACCACATTGAGTATTTTAATTGAATTATAAATTTAAAACATTAATGCCCATGTAAATAAATACTTAAAACCATTTTTAAAACATGGACATTAAAGTGAAATATTTATAATAATAAGGCTTTAAAAGATTTAAAATGGTATTTTTGTAAAAGAGTTTTTAACAAAATGAAAAACTCTTGAATAAAAATAATTGATGAATAATATTTAATAAGAACATTATAATACCATGAGAATCAATTGATTCATGATATAATGTGTCAAAGGATAGTATATACACCATTTATAAGGGAATTGGTTCATAAAAAAAATGAAGTCTCAAGGGAAATGTAAATTGTGATAAAATCCCTTATAAATATGGTATCCTTAAATTAAAGAAAAAATAAATCTCATAATTATGTGTGAAAAATATAAATACACCCAATATAAGTGGTTATTATTTTTAAAACAAGCATAGGTCATTCAAACATATAAATAGGATTACATATTCAATAAGTTCAAGTTGAACCCAAAGAATCGAAATTGGGTTAAAAAGTTCCTCTGTAAAATTTCGACAGTCTAATGGCGTCTCTTTAAAATTCAAAAAATGAGTTGATGAGATAAAAAGGGTACCTCTACACATTGAAATAATGTTTACATAAATAAAAATATTGAAGAACATATCCCAACATAATAAGATGTAAATTAAAAGACATAACAAAAGGAAGCCTTTTTAATAAAAGGAGGGTGAACAGTTCCCTTACCGATTTGGTAACTTAAAAAACATACGCCACATGAAAGAAGGATCATAAAATGACTATTTAAATACTAATAAATGAAAGAATACTATACAAAGAGAACAATCATTAGTAGTACATACACCACACAAAAGGAAATAGTGTCAAATATAGCATTAATCTCATGGGAATAAAAAGTGAGATGAAACCCTTTACCACGTTGTAATCAACATATTCGTATTAAAAAAGTTAATAACCACCAAATTATTCACATATTAACATGAATATAAAGAGAATCATGATAATATATATCAATTGGAAGTACCCAATCCACCACATTCAATAAATTAGTGGTGAACTATGGAAATCTCACAGAATTGAAGGTGCGATAAAAAAACCACTTACCTCTTGTCCTACATGAATCAATCGTTCTTTAATCTCCTGAATAATAAACTAAAGTTAATTTAAACTTGCTTAATAACCTTTTTCATGTTTATTATTTCTTTTTATATCACTTATTACCATGTTATAAACATTATGTAATCATTTACGTTAACAATGTTCGTTTTGTCGATATTATGTACTTGAGTCAAAAATGGACTTCTTATAATTACATGTTGTTCATGTGCTAAAAGGATAATTATATATAGAAATATATTCATGATTTGGATATGATATATATCATATATATCCAGCATATAGATGTATTTATAATAGTACATAACATTTAGAGGTAAGAAATAAAATGCACCGTTCATGGAGACTGTAAGCCGTACGTATGCATGAATGCTACATCGATTTCAATTTCATATTTAATTGAAATAAAACATAATTATACATAGTATTATTATAATTCCAGTATTTTATCACATATAATATCATTAAATATATCATTTATATGTAACACATATGTTATGAACGAGTCATATCACGTTGAGTGGGCGGTAGTCCGCACTTCCTCTAAGGAGATTATCGCGTTTACCCATAATGGATACTATAAAAGAATGATATAAATAAAAAATAAAGAAGAAAAAAGAAAAAAGAAAAATAATATATATCATATATAAATAATGTTTCATCATAATGGACACCACGAGAGGTGGTAGGAGATAATCGAACAATCATCATTTTGTGAGGAGTTAGTTTGCAATCTACATAAACATTATGTTATTCCTCCATTAGATGGAGGTGTGTGTAAGTGTAGTTATAATAATTCTTTTGAAAACGACCTAGTATATTTAGGATACTAGTGTTGTTACAGAATAAAGAAATAACTAAAATTTAGAGGTTGGAGAAGTAAAATAAAAGAAAACAATTTAAGAGAAACCGTTACATTTAATTTGGGTATCTTCCTTTGGTTTGAACCAATGGACTTTTTGAAATTCCTTATTCATAAGTTAAGGCTTATAGGAGGAGTAGAGGGATGTAGGGAGATTAATTTGTAAGTGTTTTGATGAGCCAAATGTCTTAAGAGGTGTGGGGGAATTCGTTAGAAATTGACTCATATTATAAGGGGGAGGAGGGGCTATTTAGGAATGTGGGAAAAAATTATTTTATTGTATAATGATATTCGGTTTCGAATTGTCCCAAAATAATTATAGTCAAATATAGGATGACTCATGGTCGAAATAAAATAATCCACTGGGAATTGGACTAGTTTTGGGTAATATTTTAATCATTATAATTCATTTTTTAAATGATTTATTAATGAGGTAAACACTGCATAATTATTGTGTCATTAATAATTTAACATATTTGATTTTTAAAAATTATAAATAAAATTCCATGATTTAGTAAATATTATTATATTTCCAATGAACATTTATAGTCGAAAATATAATTTATATAACACTACATAAAAAATAATTTACTAAAAGATATTTGATTTTGTCATTTTTGCCTTTAAGTTAATTAATCTAAATTGTCATTATCACTCCCAAGTGGCTAAATAGGGTCCCAAAATAGACCCAAAGATGCCCATGGTCATAAATGATTCAACCAATAAGGTTTCAAAAAGTGTTAAGGTAATTTTTAATTTTTATAATACTCTTTTTACCTTGAATTAACCTATTTTCCTTTAACCGCGGTAAATAAAAGTCAAAAGTTACTATTCAACAAAAATTATTTTCATCTTATTGAACCACATTTTACTTCTTGATAACAACCATGTATGTCGGATTTTCGAAATTAAATTCACAAAAGTGGTAACCTTTCATTTAAATAAAATGGTCAGTTTTTTTAACTACCACAATGTGGTTTCACTATTTATAAAAAATTAGTGTTTTTTCAGAAAAAAACAAAAAATTCAGCCAAATAATTATTTGATATAAAAGATTAAAAAATGATGCCTATTTTTATAAATTCAAAACATAGAAATGGAATTAATTAATTTCAACTGAATTCCCATTGTTAAAACAAATAGTGGGTTTTTAAGAAAAACAATAACTATAAAAAGATAGACACTTGTTTATGTCCACTCTCAAAGTGAAATTAAATACAATGACAAACATGGGATTAAATGGTAAAAATATATTCTAATTACACTTTAAAAAACATAAAAAGATAATCTAACAATATAAATAAATTAGATTAAAATGTATTTTTGAATTAAAATACAATATTTTCACTATTCATTAAAAAATGAACTTTATCGGAAAAATTCAAAGAATTAACACAAAGTAAAATTTGATGTCTCCATTCTAAATAAGGATTTAATTTGGTCAAATATAATGTATTAAAGTGACCAAAACTACATTTATTGAGGGTTCTATAGTAAAAGGTGGTAAATCAGCCTTTTAATGTAAATTATTCTTAAAATTTGATTCATTCATATTTTAAGCCTCTAACTATTTATTATATAAATGTAAATAAATTTATCAAACATATATAATCATATTGTAGTTATTTTTTTTCGTTCCATACAATATAATGGCTAGGAGTTAACTACCATTTAAAATGATAATATTATATTATAAGTGTGCAACATAAGATTTCAAAGAAACCTCTTGTTGCATATCATGTACACTATCGAACATAGAAACACTTTTATAGTAAAATTAATATTTAATTCAAAAATATTAATAAATTTTAAAATGTCTTATTCTTCATTTATTCGGGATCTTACATCCTTCCCCCCTTTTGGGAATTGTGTCCTCACAATTTTAAAACTAGGCTTGGAAACTTCATTAAAAGTCACACATCAGAAAAGAGTTATTAAAACTATCACTTTTATAGAAAGAAATAAATGTACAATGGTCACCCATGATAACCCGTACTAGTATTCCATGTAGTAAAACATGGATATGTAAGAGAGAAAAAATGGTCAGGTTCTGATGGAGAGTGATAGAAAACATGATTTGGAGAAAGTTAAGCACCAGAAAATCACAAACTTGTGATGGGTTAAATAGTCATTGATTCCCCAGTAGGAAAAGTTAAAAGACAACATTTTTGTTTTAATTTAATTATCATTAAGGAATTTATTTATGATCTTAACAAAAAACATATGGAAATATACATACTTGTCATGTATACATTAATATTTTACTAGATTTTTAACACAAACTCATATTTTCTCCAAACGATTAGTATTCAAGATGACTTTTTTTCAAATTAAGAGTTCTATAATCAACTTCGAGAGAATCAAATAATCCAAAAAATATTAACTATATATTTCCCATGTCTTTATACCTTAACTAAAACCAAAATGGTTTGTGTGACTTAAGATAATCCCCTAAAAAGGATAATCTTTTACAAAAAGAAAAACTACTCTTATTCTCCAAAATTTGTCTAACAAAACCCAAATATCATCAAATACCATTCAATAAACTATTATCCCTAAAAATTTTCAAAGTAAACCAAACTATGATTTAAACCCAAATCTCCGAAGGATTTAATCACATAGTCTTCCAAGATAAATCTGAACATTTATCTCCAAATAACATCAATTACTCTTAAAGTCTCATATTGAATAGTAATTAACCTAATCACATATCCTCCTAGATAGGTTAATCATTTTCATAAATAAACCAAATCATTATATCTACACAATAAAAAAATAGATTCTTCCAAACTAAAATTTCAACCATTATTCCACAATTGAAATCCATAGTATTCAATCTTCCTTAGCAATATAGTTTTTCCTGAAAAAAGAGAGAACATATTCTACAACAGTCATTATCACTTAATCACTAAATAATTTTTCTATACTAAGTATATCCAGTTGATAAAAAATATTTTCCCTAAATAAACTTATTCTTGTTCCATAAAAACATAATAACTCATACTAACCAGGGACATCGAGTAGGCTAGTGGTTGGCGATGCACCCTTGTCTCCCTTCGGTTGGGGGTTTGATTCCTAGAGCCTTGTAGGATGCGATGGGTTGTCACCCGTCCTATAGGTTGTCCTTTTTGTAAAACTCAAAAATAAACCTAACATGTTTTAACCTCAATAATTTCCTTATACCTCTAATTATCATCCAAAATCATTATGATATCGACATCTTAATTCTTGACGTTTTATTTCACCACCATATGATAAAATAAAATGATCCCCAAAATGAAGAACATCATTCCTTGATCATAGTGTCCATTTTGTTTCATCGTCATCTTGTTCACGTAGGTAGAAGGTCTATGCATCACAAAAATGATTTATAGATCCTTCAAAATAATTTTCTTCCTCCATCCAAATACACCTTGTACAACATGGGTCATATGGGTGTTCATAGAAAAATAGTTTTGGAAAATAATCATGTATGACATATAATTTCAAAACATCTGATAAAACATGATTTCTATAAAAAATTTGGACCGAATTTGAGTTGAAACATTCAATTAATGGTCCTTATAAAATACTATAGGTATGTGCTGAGAGACTATATTTTAAAAGAAAATATTAATAGGTTGTGCAAGGGTCTCCTTCTTCAGCACCTTTTTTTAAAATCATAATATGCTTCAAAATCCTGTGATAAGGTAAAATATATGAAAATGCATTTATAATATTTACCTTTATGGAAAATATGAGAATATTGTGAAAATATGATTTTTCTAAATACAACCCATGATCCACGATGATAAAGAGGTATAATGGAGGTGTTTGATATCTCAAAAAACTGCTTGCAAGTGCGTTGTATGCTAGAAAAAGATTCACAATCATCTGAACATGACTTTGCAATAATTATTGCAAGCATGTCATCAGGAAGAGATAGGAATGTCGTTTGAGATTACTCGTCCTTCCATTTGAAACTAACATTACTTGATATGAAAATGTTATAAAAAAGGTATTTAACTGAAATAAAAGATAGGGACTAACCATATGTCTATCGAAAACTCATAATACCTAAATTTGACTAAACCGACCTCTGATACCAACTATAAGGGCCTGGCTCTAAAAATAACATAATATTGAATTAAATGAATAATTCACATTGAGAAACTTTTCAGGTATAGAGTTTTAGAGAATTAGGACATAAGTATTACATCTCAAATGATTATAAAGTATACACTACTACTCATTATCTATTTTTTCATAAAATAAAAACTGTTAAAAAGAAACATCTCTGGTTCCATGTATTAGACATCCCAACTTTTCCTTGATCCCATCTATGACCCTATTCTTCTTTATGTCCCAGGGAAAACATTTCAAAAAAACTTGGGATGAGAATAAAAAGCTCAGTAAGGGATACACAAAGAAGGAAACTGTTTGTTTTTCAAAACAACAAGTAAACCATGAATATCACGAGTACTACTTTTAACCTTTATGAAGTGGTAAATACTCTTCAATTAATAAAAGATCATTGCTTACCATTTATTAACAAAAATATTACCATAACACCCATATAAATAACACATAAAATATAAAGGTAACTTGGGACATACCCATACATAAATAGAATAACCATACGTTCGACTTCCACACATATCACTAAATGGAATAGCGATACGGCCAACCATACCAAATGCATTGGAGGTTATAACGTAACCACCCATCCTGGTATTCACGACACCACCCATCATATGGTTTATCATGTAACCACCCACAAAATGTCCAAGTACCATAATAACACATTAGATATTGAAAATATAAACATTTCACTAAAAACATTTCATTTGCAATCACAAGAAGTAATTTCAAGATATTCAAATAATCAATCCATTTTCAAAAACCATTTAGAAAAATATTTTTGAATCAATGTGTCCCATTCCACTTTGAATATTTTAATAGAATTATAATTTTAAAACATTAATTTTCATATAAATAAATACTCAAAACCATTTTTAAAACATGGACATTAAAGATAAAGATTTATAATAAAAAATCATGAAAACATTTAAAATGATTTTTTTGTTAAAGAGTTTTTAACAAAATGAGAGACACTAGAATACAAATAATTGAGGAATAAAATTTAATAAGAAATTTATAATTTCATGAGAATAAATTTATTCATGATATAATATGTTAAAGGACAGTATATACACCATTTAAGATGGAATTGGGGAATAATAAAAATGAAGTCTCAATGGAAATGTAAATTGAGATGAAATCCATTATAAAGATGGTATCCTTAAATTATGGATAAATCAATCTCATAATTATGTGTGAAAAATATAAATACACCCAATATAAGTGGATATTAAGTGTAAAACAATCATATTTCATTCAAACATATTCATAATATGACATATTCAATAAGTACAAGTTGAACCCAATGAATCGAATTTGGGTTAAAAAGATCCCCTGTAAAAATTCGACAACCTAATGACGTCTCTTTAAAATTCAGAAAATTAGTTGATGAGATAAAAAATGGTACCTCAACACTTGATCATAATTTTTACATAAATGAGGATATTGAAGAACATATCCCAACATAATAATATTTAAATTAAAAGACATAACAGAATGAAGTCTTTCAAAAAAAGGAGGGTGAAAGGTTCCCTTACTGATTTGGTAACATATAAAACATACCCCACATGAAAGAAGGATCATACAATGAATATGAAAATAGTCATAAATTAAATTATATTACACAAATAGTAAAAACATTGGCAGTACATTCACCACACAAAAGGAAATAGTGACAAATATAACCTGAAACTCATGGGAATAAAAAGTGAGATGAAACCCTTTACCATGTTGTAATCAACTAAGTCGTATGAAAAAAAGTTAATAACCACCATATGAAAAAAGAATAAAATGAATATAAATATAATAATGTTAATATATATTAATTGGCAGTACACAATACACCACATTCAATAAATTAGTGGTGAACAATGGAAATCACACAGAATTGAAAGTGAGATAAGAAAATCCATTACCTCGTGTCCGAATTGACTCGATCGTTATTTAATATCTTGAATAATAAACTAAAGTTAAATTATACTTACTTAAGAACCTTTTTCATGTTTATTATCTCTTTTTATATCAATTATTACCATGTTAGAAACATTATGTAATCATTTAATTTAATAATGATTATTTTGTCCATATTTGGTACTTGAGTCAAAAATGGACTTCTTATAATTACATGTTGTTCATGTGGTAAAAGATTGATTATATCCAGAATGATAATAATGATTTGGATATCATATCTATCATATATATCCATCATATACATGTATTTATAATATTACTTTGCATTTAGAGGTAAGAAATGAAATTCACCGTTCATGGAGACGGTAAGCCGTACGTACGCATGAACGCTACTTCCATTTCTATTTCCAATTTAATGGAATTAAAACATAATGATAAATAGTAGTATTATAATTACCGTATTTTATAATATATTATATCATCAAATATATCCTTTATATGTACCACATATGGTATGAACGAGTCATATCACTTTGAGGGGGAGATAGTCCGCACTTCCTCTAATTAGATTATCATGTTTACCCATAATGGAAACCATAAAGGCATGATATAAATAGAAAATACAGAAGAATAAAGAAAACATAAAAATAATATATATCATATATAAATAAAGATCCATAATAATGGCCATAATGAGAGGCAGTCGGAGATAATCGAACAATCATCGTTTCGTGAGGCGTTAGTTTTCCATCCACAGAAACATTATTCCTCCATTAGATGGAATTGTGTGTAAGAGTTGTTCGAATATTTCTTATAAAAACATCCTATTATATTGAGGATACTGGTGATGTTGCAAAATAAAGGAATAAAAAGATTTTAGGGGTTGGAGAAGTTAAATAAAAGAAAACAATTTAAGAGAAACTTTTACGTTTCATTTGGGTAACTTCCTTTGGTTTGAACTGAAGGACTTCATGAAGTGTCTTATGCCTAAGGTAAGGCTTATATAAGTAGTAGAGGGATGTAGGGAGAATAATTGGGAAAATTTTGGATGATCCAAAAGGCTTGAGAGGTGTAAGGAATTGGTTAGAATTGGTCTCCTTTTATAAGGGGGAGGAGGGGCTCTTTTTGAAAGCGGGAAAATTATTTTATTATATAATGATATTCGGTTTTTGATGGTACGAAAATCATTATAGTCTAATATAAGATGACTAATGGTCGAAATAAAATCATCCAAAAGGAATTGGACATGTTTTGGATAATATTTTAGCCATTATAATCTTATTCATTAAAATGATTTATTAATGAGGTAAACACATCATCATTATTGTGTCATAAACAATTTAAATTATTTGATGACTAAAAATTATAAATAAAAACAATGAAATAGGAATTCATTTTAGATATATAATGAATATTTATAGTCTAAAATATAATTTATATAACACCATATAACAATTAATTTACTAAAAGATATTTGCTTTTTTCTTTTTTGCCTTTATTTTAAGTTTATTTATCTAAATTGTCATTATCACTACCAAGTGGCTCAATAGGCTCTCGAAATCGACCCGAAGATTCCCATGGTCGTAAATGATTCATCCAATATGGTTTGGACATGTGTTATGGTAATTTTGAATTATTATAACACTATTTTTACCTTGAATTACCTTATTTAACATTAACTGTGGTAAATAAAAGTCAAAAGTTACTATTCACCAAAAATTATTTTTTCATCTCATTGAAACACATTTTACTTCTTGATAACAACTATGTATGTCAAAATTTTGAAATTAAATTAAAAAAGTGGTAAAATTTCATTTAAATGAAAAATTCAGTTTTTTAAACTACCACTAAGTGGTTTCACTATTCATCAAAAATTCAAGTTTTTCATAAAAATACAAAAAATTCAGATTAAGATTTATTCAAAATAATGAATTAAAAATTATAAATATTTTTCTAAATTAAAATCATAGAAATTTCATTAATTATTTTAAAGTTAATTCCCATTGTAAAACAAATTTCGTGTTTTTAAGAAACAATAACTATCAAAAGATTGACACATGTTTATTTCCACTCTCACAGTGAAATTAATTCCAATGTCCAATATTGGATTAAATGGTAAAAATATATTATAATTACACTTAAAAAAAATTAAAAATATAATCTAACCATATTAATTAATTATATTAAAATGTATAATTGAATTAAAATACAATATTTTCATTATTCATTAAAAATGATCTTTATCGGAAAAATTCCAAAAATTTACACAAGGTAAATTTTGATGTCCCCATTCTAAAGAAAGATTTTATTTTTTCAAATAGAATTTATTAATGTGACCAAAAATATATTTAAAGAGAGTTCTCCATTAAAAGTTAGTAAATCGGCCTTTTAATGTAAAGTATGCATAAAATTAGATTCATTAATATTTTAAGCCTCTAACATTCTATTGGATAAATTTAAATATATTTAACACACATGTATAATCACATTGTAGTTAGTTGTTTTCATTACTACCAATACAACTGCTAGGAGCTAACATCCATTTAAAATAATAATATTATATTATTAGTGTGGAATTTAAGATTTCAAAGAAAGCAATTGTTGCGTATCGGGTACGCTATCAAACATAACAACCCTTTTAAAGTAAAATTAATATTTAATTTACAAATATTTCTAAATATGAAAATTTCATATTCCTCATTTATTTGGGATGTTACAATAATACCCATCCCTAAAATATGGTGATGGAAAAAATAATTTTATCACAATGTTATGATTGTAAGATGTACAGTTGCACGAGTAACACGTTTACATCATGTTTGGTGAAAAGAAGGGTGCATAATGGTATATTAATAATAAAAATAAAGTAATAGAATATTTAGGTTACTAAAGTTATTATTTAATGATATTTACTATATATTTATTGGAGGTAAGGATCAGTGGAAAATTAAGTGATCAATTAATTAAATTACATTTTCCCTACAATGTCTCTACATAGATATCCTCTAAAGGGCTATGGGGATGGTTTTTTTGGGAATACCAGAACAAGTAGAATGTTTCCAGAGATGTTATGAAGGAAAATTTGAATATTTTTTTCATTAATAAAGTTTAAAATTGTTGTAATGAAGTCAGGTATGTGGTTCTATTTAAAATTGTGTTGAGAAGCACTTTTGGATTTTATAAAAATATAAATTTCTAATAAATACATTCTCATTAAAAATTCCCCCAGGATTCATATTTTTAACAAAAGATAATATATGGTTTAAATCTCATCAACTAATATAATTCATTAATATTTTGGTGTCATTTTTAAACTTTTAATATTCTTTAACCTTTAGTTACAAATTTTATTTTTCACTGTGTTATCATTTGTTTAATATTAAATATTTTATGTTAAAATATATGAAGTTAAAATTGGACCATAAATGTCTAATTAATTAAATTTTCTCCCATTTAATATATGGTGAATATTATTTCATTATTTAATCGAAATCTAGTTAGTTTAGTATATATTATTCTGTTATACTATTATCATTTTCAATTT
Source organism: Viscum album (assembly GCA_963277665.1). Classification (NCBI taxonomy): domain Eukaryota; kingdom Viridiplantae; phylum Streptophyta; class Magnoliopsida; order Santalales; family Viscaceae; genus Viscum; species Viscum album. Next base: position 1,833,962,394 of record OY728161.1, on the reverse strand, counting down.
GAAAAAATTTCATTTGATTAAACAAAAAAATCATAATGTCAAGGAAGGAATTTGAATAAAAATTTCAAAAAAACACTAATATGTTATATTAATCATTAAAATTATTTTAACACAATATATTATTGAAATTATATAAATTTTAATATTATTAAAATAATTTATTTTATTGTTTTATTAATTGAATAAATATTTTTTTTGAAATTATGTATGCATTTACGTTAATTATATAATATATAAAAATGAATGTAATTATAATCCTGAGTATTTTATAAAATTAAAAAAAATATTAATTTTAATTAATTAATAGTTTTTATCGATATTTGAACAAATTAGGGTATTTAAAAATAAAAGAGGTCAATTTTGTAACATTTATTCATTTAAAGAATATATTAATCATTTTCACAAAAAAAAATTCAATTAAACTAATAAAAATAAAAAATAAATATATAAGAGTATAATTCCATTTGTCTATGATAATTATAAAGAAAAATTATATCCTTCTCACTTATTTTAAAACTAAATTATCCTCATTTAATTTTTTCAAAAGTGACATGTTTTACCCAGATTACTATTTATATTCCCAAAAATTAAAAGGTCTATATTTTACAAAATTAAAATTTAACACCCCAGGAAAATAAAGAATATGAAATTTTCATATTTATCCATATTTGTGAATAAATTATTAATATGACTTTAAAGGGGACACTATGCTCGATGGCGTACCCAACACGCAACAACATGTTTCTTGGGAATCTTACGTTGCACTCTAATAATAAAATAATATTATTTTAAATGGCAGTTAACATGTAGCTGTTGTATTGGCGGGAATGGATAGAAATAAATAAAATATGATTATATATGTTTTTAAATGTTTTTACTTTTATCCAATAAAATATAAAGGCTTAAAATACAGAAATAATTCAATTTTAGGTGTATATGCCCTAGTTTTCACTAAAGGTTCACTTATCGCCTTTTGATGGAGAACCGTCATTAAATATAGTTTTTTTCACTCTTATACATTCTATTGGAAAAAAATAAAACTCTTCTTAAGAATTGGGACATCAAAATTTACTTTGTGTAAATATTTGGTATCTTTCCGATAAAGTTCATTTTTTAATGAATAGTGTAAAATGTTGTATTTTAATTCAAAACCTCTTTTTAATCTAATTTATTTATAAGATTAGATTATCTTTTGAATAGGTTTTAAAGTGAAATTAGAAAATATTTTTACCATTAAATCAAAATAGTGTTCATTGAATTAATTTCACTTTGAAATCAGACTTAAACTAGTGTCAATCTTTTGATTCTTATTGTTTCATAAAAACACGTTATTTTCTCTGACAGTGGGAATTAATTATTAAAATAATTAATGAAAATAATATGTTGTGAATTTTGTAAAATGGACTTCATTTTTGAATTCTTAATATCAAATATAGCTTAGGGTGAATTTTTGGTATTTTTCTGAAAAACTTCAATTTTTTATGAATAGTGAAACCACTAAGTGGTACTTATAAAAAAAAGATTTCTAGTTTAAATGAATTTTTACCACTTCTGTGTTTTTACTTTCATAAATCCAACATATATGGTTTTAATTAAGAAGTAAAATGTGGTTCAATGTGATTAAAATAATTTTTTGGTGAATAGTAACTTATTAAGTTTTTAATCGCGATTAGAGATAATTAGTGTAGTTTAAGGTATAAATAATGTTTTAATAATATGAGATGAGCTTGAAACATGTCCTACCCTTATTGGAGTTGTCATGGCAGACTGAGACAAGCCATGGGTCAACTTGGGGACCCCATGGATCCACTTTGGTTGGGAAATGACATAAATAACCTTTTATTAAATGTTAAAGTAAAAAATGACACACACATGAGATGTTTTACTAAAACAATTTTTACATGGGGTTATACAGTCATATTTTTTACTATAAATAGTCATTTGAAATCTAAAAAGATTTACTACATCATAGTATTTTTTTATTAATTTTTAGACATTAAATAAATTAAATTATTTATGACATCATGATGATGCAGCGATGACTTCATTATTTAACGATTTAAATAAAATGGGAAGATAATGTAATATCTAAGACCTAAACATGTCCAAAACCTATTGTATGAGTGGATTTCGAACCCTTATCATCATATCCTAGAAAGACATCAATGTGGGACCTCTTAAATCCGAATACCATTTTAAAATAAAGTGACTTTTCTTTACTTTCCAAGAGTGCCCCTCCTCTCCTCATATAAAAGGCCTCCACCTCTATCTCCTTACCCACACTCCCAAAGACTTTGGCTCGGCCAAAACCTGCCCCTTTTGGATCTCCACATCCCTCTATTACTCCTTGAAGCCTCACATTGGGCATAAGTCTTCCCAAGGAAGTCTTCGAGCTCAAACTAAGGGGAGTTACCCGATTTTAAGGTAATGTCTTCTTTTGAGTCCTTTTGTTTTATTTTGCATCTCCAACCCCCTAAATTCTTTTTATTATTTTCTTTTGTAACAAATCCAGTATCATCAATACACTAGGATGTTTTTATAAGAAGTATTCGACCTGCACTTACACGCACCTACATCTAATGGATAAAGAACATACTGTTTCTGTGGATGGAGAATTTCTGCCTCCCGAAATGATGATTGTTCAACATTCTTTTAACAACATTAAAGGTGTCCATTAATATGACACTATATTTATATATGATATATAATACGTTTATTTTTTCCATAAGCTTCTGTATTTTTCATTTTGGGCATACCTTTATGGTTTCCATTATGGGTAAACACGATATCTTCATTTAAGGAAGTGCGGACTACCGCCCCCTCAAAGTGATGTGATTCGTTAATGACATATGTGGGACGTATAAAGGATGGTTTTAAAGTTATTATATATGATGTTATACTGTAATTTTAATATACCTCTATATAATTATTATTTCTTTCAATTAAGGTATGAGATAGAAATGAAAGTAGCGTTCATGCATACATACGGATTACAGTCTCCATGAACGGTGCATTTCATTTCTTATCCCCAAATGTAATGTACTATTATAAGTACATATTTATAATGGATATATATAATGTATGTTACATATAAATGATGAATATAATTCTGGAATTAAAATATACATAACTCTCATTTAGTTTTAATTCCATTAATATGACAAAGAAATGAAAGTAGCGTTCATGCGTACGTACGACTTACCGTCTCCATGAATGGTGCATTTCATTTCTTACCTCTGAATGATTATGTAATATATAAATACATGTATATGCTAGATATATATGATATATATGATATCCAAATCATGAATATCATTCTGGATATAATGAACCATTGACCACACAAACAACATGTAATTGTAAGAAGTCCAATTTTGACTTAAGAACCAAATATCGACAAAGCAAACATTATTTGATTACATAATGTTTATAACATCGAAATAAGTGATATAAAAAAATAATGAACTTGAAAAATTTTCTTAAGAAAATACAAATTATCTCCAGTTTATTATTCAGGACGTTAAAGAACGATCGAGTCAAGTCGGACCCGAGGTAAGGGATCCTACTCTTCTCTTTCTTTTTAAGTACACTCTTTTATGTCATTCCTTTTAAGCTAATCTTTCTTGTGATTGGGATGTTCTTTTATATTACTCTTAATTTAATTTTTATGTTCATATGATGAGAGACCCTATTTTCTCTCATCAATCCATTTTGGATGTTTTAAGTGGCGCCGTTAGGCTGTGGAGTTTTCGTATGGGATTTTTCATCTCACTTTTATTCCAGTGAGATTTATGCTGCATTTCCCACAATTTCCTTTGAGTGGTGAATGTACTTCCAATTATTATACTCATTGTGTAATATACTTTCGTTTATGATTATTTACATCAATGATGTATTGTCCTTATTTCATGGGGTGTATGTTTTGAAAGATACCCAAGTCGGTAAGGGATCCTTTCACCCTCCTATTTTTAAAAGACTTCTTTTGTTGGGTCTTTTAATTCCCATATTGTTATGTTGGGATATGTTCTCATATATCCTTATTGATTTAAATTTTATTTCCAAGTGATGAGATACCTTTTTTAATCCCTCATCAACTCTTTTTCTGAATTTTGTAGTGACGCCGTTAGGCCGTCAAATTTTTGCAAGGGAACTTCTTAAACCAATTTTGATTCATTGGGATAATCTTGTACTCCTTGAATATGTCGTTCTATGAATATGTGTGAATAACATATGATTGTTTTACACTTAATATCCTCTTATATTTGGTGTATTCATTTGTCACACATAATTATGTAATTGATTTATCCTTAATCCAAGGATACCGTCTTGGTAAGGGACTTCGTCTCAATCTCCTTTCATTGAGGCATATTTCATTTTATACACAACTTTCTTTTAGACGGTGTATAAACCCCTTTGAATTTTAATTTTATACAAAAGGAATCTTTTTCTACGAAGCATTTTACAAAACGACAAAAAAGAATGTTTCTTTTATCGTACGTGGTGACAACGACCTTTTCCGCCACGACGAGTATAATTTGGTCTTTGGCTTCCTGAACAAGACGTAATGTTTTTTTCTAAAATTAAATATATACCATATAATCTTTTATGTATTTTGGTATTGAAAATGGTTTTTATAATGAATTTGTTATGTCAATATATTTATGTGATATATTGTGATCAAAGTGTGGAAATGTTTTTTTTCCATTGTATTAGTTTTATGTCTTATGATTTTATAATGGTACTTGGACATTTGACGGGTGGTTACATGATGAACCACATGACAGGTGGTGCCGTGAATACCAGGATGGGTGGTTACATTATAACCTCCAATGCATTGGGTATGGAAGTCGGCCGTATGGCTATTCCATTGAGTATGTGTGGAAGTTGGCCGAATGGCTATTCCATTAAGTGATATGTATGGAAGTCGACCGTATGGTTATTCCACTTAAGTATGTTTATGTCCCAAGTTAACTTTATATGTTATGTGTTCTTTATATGGGTTTTATGGTAATATTTTGGTTACAAAAGGGTAAGTAATGAACTTTTAATCAGAGAAGAGTTTTTACTACTTCAAAGAGGTGAAAAGTATTACTTTGATAAAGTATACATGGTTTACTTGTTGTTTTGAAAAACTAACAGTTTTCATTCTTTGTGTATCCCTTACTGAGCTTTTTATGCTCATCCCAAGTTTTTGAAATGTTTTTCACATGACTTAACGTGGAATAGGGTCAAGGATGGGATCAAGGGAAAGTCATGCAACCTAAAACATGTAACTGGACATGTTTCTTTTTAGGAGTTTTTATTTTATGGAAACTTAGTAAAAGTTTCTACATTATGATCTTTTGAGATGTAATAGTTATGTCCTAATTCTATAAAACTCTAAACCTAAGAAGATCCTCAATATGAATTATTCATTTAATTCAATATTAAGTAAGGTTTAAGGCCGGGGCCTTATAGTTGGTATCAAAGGTCGGTTTAGATAACTTTAGAGGCAGGGTATTCTTTAAGAATATGTGACATTACCATAATGGATAGGATATCAGAAAGAGTCCTAGTTTTAGATAAAGTGAATGAGTAAGTATATCTTAGTGTTTACCTTCCTCATTAGTAAATGATGGTTTTTTTGATATACTCACACTGACATTTTTGTTTTTAGTGAATGAATGGATCTAGCAGGCACCAAAGAGACAATAGGTTTGAAGGAAACTGTGGTGGTTTTCTGATTAAGATACTAGATAAAATGGAGGATTCAATGAGGAAACTCGTGGTTGTTTTAAACCAACTATCAAGGATTCATGATCAACCACTTGAACCTTGGTATGTTCTGTAATGCATCATGTACGAGATGACCAATCGATGTGTAAGTTCAGGTAATAATTATAAAGGTAACCATTAGAGTTTATATGATCCTTACTTTTGAGGTAATTATGGGTTACTCTATGATATGATTGAAAATGAAAGGCATGAGATAAACTTGAGGTTAAATTATGTTATGATTTTTTTGAAGATTTTATCTCATTTTGGGGAATGTATTAAGAGTTATATAGTTTTGGAAAATGGACAACACATAGACCGTGTGACAACCCGTCGCGTCGGACGAAGCTGTGGGAATCGATCCCACAACCAAACTGCAACTCGTATTTATCGCCTACCACTGGACTACGTGATGTCCCTGGTTAGTTTGACCGATTCTTTTAAGTAGATGATTTTATGAATTAAGAGTAAGTTGATTTTGGGTTATTTATGAAAATGATTAACCTATCATGGATGATATGTGATTAGGTTAATTACTTTTCAATACAAGACTTAGGAGCAACTGATGTAGTTTGGAGATAAATGTTACGATTTAACTTGGAAGACTATGTGACTAAATCCTTCAAATATTTGGGTTTCAATCTTAGATTGGTTTACTTTGAAGAATTTTATGGACAAATTGGTTATCGAATGGTCCTAGTTGAACTTTGGGTTTTGTTGGACAAATTTTGAGATTAAGAATAGATTTTCTTTTTATAAAGGGTTATCCTTTTTTGGATTATCTGATCTTGTAGTAACCTTTTTGGTATTAGTTTTGGTTAAGGTTTGAAGACATGGGGAATGTATATTTCTTTTTTGTGGATTAGGTGCTCCTCTAGATGTTGTTTATAGTACTCTTGATGCGAACAAGTCTTCCTAAATACTCGTCTTTTGGAGAAAGTATGAGTCTGTGTAAGAAATATAGTAAAAGTTGAAAGTCAACCTGAAAAGTAAGTATGTTTCCTTATGTTTTAGTTATGCTCAAAAATAAATTCCTCAATAAAAAGTAACTTAAAACAAAAATGTTGTCTATTAACTTTTCCTACTGGGGAACCCAACACCGTTTAACCCATCACAAGTTTGTGATTTTATTATTGTTAACTTTCTCCTAAATATGTTTTCTATCACTCTCCATCAGAACATGACCCTATGTTTTCTCCTCCATGTTCATATTTTCATACTTGGAATCCTAGTTTGGGTTAACTCGGGTGACCTTGGTACTTATCTTTCTTTATTTTAAAGTGATTGTTTCACTGACTCTTGTTCCGATGTGGAATTTTCAATGAAGATTCCAAGCCCCAATTTTAAAATTGTGAGGACGCAATTCCCAAAAGGGGGGAAGGATGTAACACCCCAGGTAAATAAAGAATATGACATTTTCATATTTATCCATATTTGTAAATAAAATATTAATATGACTTTAAAGGGGACGCTATGCTCGATGGCGTACCCAACACGCAACAACGAGTTTTTTGGGAATCTTACATTGCACTCTAATAATAAAATAATATTATTTTAAATGGTAGTTAACATGTAGCCGTTGTATTGGCGATAATGGATAGAAATAACTAAAATATGATTATATATGTTTTTAAATGTTTTTACTTTTATCCAATAAAAGATAAAAGCTTAAAATACGGAAAGAATTCAATTTTAGGTGTATATGCCCAAGTTTTCACTAAAGGTTCACTTAACTCCTTTTGATGGAGAACCGTCATTAAATATAGTTTTTTTCACTCTTATAAATTCAATTGGAACAAATAAAACTCTTATTAAGAATTGGTACATAAAAATTTACTTTGTGTAAAGTTTTGGTATCTTTCCGATAAAGTTCATTTTTAATGAATAGTTTAAAATGTTGTATTTTAATTCAAAACCACTTTTTAATCTAATTTATTTATATGATTACAGTATCTTTTGAATTGGTTTTAATGTGAAATTAGAAAATATTTTTACCATTAAATCCAATAGTGGTTTTTGGAATTAATTTCACTTTGAAATCGGACTTAAACTAGTGTCAATCTTTTGATACTTATTGTTTCATAAAAACGCGTTATTTGCTCTGACAACGGGAATTAATTATTAAATTAATTAATTCAACTTATATGTTGTGAATTTTTTAAAATGGGCTTCATTTTTGAATTCGGAATATCAAATATAGCTTAGGGTGAATTTTTGGTATTTTTCTGAAAAACTTCAATTTTTGATGAATAGTGAAACCACTAAGTGGTACTTATAAAAAACTGATTTTTCGTTTAAATGAAATTTTACCACTTTTGTGTTTTGAATTTTAAAAATCTGACATACATGAATTTCATTTAGAAGTAAAATGTTGTTCAATGAGATTAAAATAATTTTTTCATGAATAGCAACTTATTATGTTTTTAATCGTTATTAGAGGTAATTAGTGTAGTTTAAGGTAAAAATAATGTTTTAATAACATGAGATGATCTTGAAACATGTCGTACCATTATTTAATGTGTCATGGCCGACCAAGACAAGCCATGGGTCAACTTGGAGACCCCATGGAGCCACTTTGGTTGGGAAATGACATAAATAACTTTTTATTTAATGTTAAAGTAAAAATGACACACACATGAGATGTTTTAGTAAAACAATTTTTACATGGGGTTATACAAGTCATATATTTGACTATAAATAGTCATTGGAAAGCGAAAAAGATTTACTATATCATAGTATTTTTTTATAATTTTTATACCTTAAATAAATTAAATTATTTATGACATCATGATGATGCAGCGATGACCTCATTATTTAACGATTTAAATAAAATCGAAAGATAATGTAATATCTAAGACCTAAACATGTCCAAAACCTATTGAATGAGTGTATTTCGAACCATTATCACCTTATCCTATAAATAAATCAATTTGGGACCTCTAAAATCCGAATGCCATTTTAAAATAAAGTGACTTTTCTTTACTTTCCAAGAGTGCCCCTCCTCTCCTCTTATAAATGGCCCCCACCTCTACCTCCTTACCCACACTCCCAAAGCCATTGGATCGGCCAAACCCTGCCCATTTTGGCTCTCCAAATCCCTATCTTACTCCTTGAAGCCTCACTGTGGGCAGAAGTCTTCCCAAGGAAGCGTTTGAGCTCAAACTAAGGGCAGTTACCCGATTCTAAGGTAATGTCTTCTTTTGAGTCCTTTTGTTTTATTTTGCTTCTCCAACCCCCTAAACTCTTTTTATTCTTCCCTTTTGTAACAACTCCAGTATCCTCAACAAACTAGGATGTTGTTATAAGAAGTATTCTAGCTACACTTACACTCACCTACATCTAATGGTTAAAGAACAAACTGTTTCCGTGGATGGCGAATTTCTGCCTCCCGAAACGATGATTGTTCAACATTCTTTTAACACCTACAAAGGTGGACATTAAGATGACACTATATTTATATATGATATATAATATTTTTATGTTTTCCTTAAGCTTCTGTATTTTTCATTTTGGGCATACCATTATGGTTTCCATTATGGGTAAACACGATATCTTCATTTAAGGAAGTGCGGACAACCGCCCCCTCAAAGTGATGTGATTCGTTAATGCCATATGTGGGACGTATAAAGGATGGATTTAAAGTTATTATATATATGATGTTATACTGTAATTATAATATACCTCTATATCATTATTATTTCTTTCCATTAATGTATGAGATAGAAATGAAATTAGCGTTCATGCGTACGTACGACTTACCGTCTCCATGAACGGTGCATTTCATTTCTTATCCCCAAATGTAATGTACTATTATAAGTACATATTTATAATGGATATATATAATGTATGTTACATATAAATGATTAATGTAATTCTGTAACTAAAATATACATACCTCTCATTCAGTTTTAATTCCATTAATATGACAAAGAAATGAAAGTAGGGTTCATGCGTACGTACGGCTTACCGTCTCCATGAACAGTGCATTTAATTTCTTACCTCTAAATGATTATGTAATATTATAAATACATGTATATTCTGGATATATATGATATATATGATATCAAAATTATGAATATCATTCTGGATATAACGAACCATTGACCACATGAAAAACATGTAATTGTAAGAAGTCCACTTTTGACTTAAGAACCAAATATCGACAAAACAAACATTATTTGATTACATAATGTTTATAACATGGAAATAAGTGATATAAAAGGAATAATGAACTTGAAAATTGTTCTTAAGAAAATAAAAATTAACTCAAGTTTATTATTCAGGATGTTAAAGAACGATCGAGTCAAGTCGGACCCGAGTTAAGGGATCCTACTCCTCTCTTTCTTTTTAAGTACACTCTTTTATGTCATTCCTTTTAAGCTCATCTTTCTTGTGATTGGGATGTTATTTTATATTATTCTCAATGTAATTTTTATGTTCATATGATGAGAGACCCTATTTTTTCTCATCAATCCATTTTGGAAGTTTTAAGTGGCGCCGTTAGGCTGCCGAGTTTTCGTAAGAGATTTTTCATCTCACTTTTATTCCCGTGAGATTTATGCTGCATTTCGCAAAATTTCCTTTGAGTGGTGTATGTACTTCCCATTTTTCTACTCTTTGTGTAATATACTTTCTTTTATGAGTATTTACATCAATGATGTATTGTCCTTATTTCATGGGGTGTATGTTTAGAAAGATATCCATGTCAGTAAGGGATCCTTTCACCCTCCTCTTTTTAAAAGACTTCTTTTGATGGGTCTTTTAATTCCCATATTGTTATGTTGGGATATGTTCTCATATATCCTTATTGATGTAAATTTTATTTCCAACTGATGAGATACCTTTTTTTTATATATCATCAACTCTTTTTCTGAATTTTGTAGTGACGCCGTTAGGCCATCAAATTTTTGCAAGGGAACTTCTTAACCCAATTTTGATTCTTTGGGATAAGCTTGTACTCCTTGAATGTGTCATTCTATGAATACATGTGAATAACATATGATTGTTTTACACTTAATATCCACTTATATTTGGTGTATTCATTTGTCACACATAATTATGTAATTGATTTATCCTTAATCCAAGGATACCGTCTTTGTGAGGGACTTCGTCTCAATCTCCTTTCATTGAGGAATATTTTGTTTTATACACAACTTTCTTTTATACGGTGTATAAAACCCTTTGAATTTTACTTTTATACAAAAGGAATCTTTTTCTATGAAGCGTTTTACAAAACGACAAAAAGAATGTTTCTTTTAATGTACGCGGTGACAACGACCTTTTCCGCCACCACGAGTATTATTTGGTCTCTGGCTTCCTGAACAAGCCGTAATGTTTTTTTTAAAATGAAATATATACCATATACTATTTAATGTATTTTGGTATTGAAAATGGTTTTTATAATGGATTTGTTATGTCAATATATTTATCTGATATATTGTGATCAAAGTGTGGAAATGTTTTCTTTCCATTGTATTTGTTTTATGTCTTATGATTTTATAATGGTACTTGGACATTTGACGGGTGGTTACGTGATGAACCATATGATGGGTGGTCCCGTGAATACCAGGACGGGTGGTTACGTTATAACCTCCAATGCATTGGGTATGGAAGTCGGCCATATGGCTATTCCATTGATTATGTATGGAAGTTGGCCGAATGGCTATTCCATTAAGTGATATGTGTGGAAGTCGACCGTATGGTTATTCCACTTAAGTTTGTTTATGTCCCAAGTTACCTTTATATGTTATGTGTTCTTTATATGGGTTTTATGGTAATATTTTGGTTACAAAATGGTAAGTAATGAAATTTTATTCAGCGAAGAGTTTTTACTACTTCGAAGAGGGGAAAAGTATTACTTTGATAAAGTATACATGGTTTACTTGTTGTTTTGAAAAACTAATAGTTTTCATTCTTTGTGTATCACTTTCAGAGATTTTTATGCTCATCCCAAATTTTTGAAATGTTTTTCACAGGAATTAACGTGGAATAGGGTCAAGGATGGGATCAAGGGAAAGTCGTGCAACCTAAAACATGGAACTTGACATGTTTCTTTTTTGGAGTTTTTATTTTATGGAAACTTATTAAAAGTTTCTACTTTATGATCTTTTGAGATGTAATAGTTATGTCATAATTCTCTAAAACTCTAAACCTGAAAAGATCCTCAATATGAATTATTCATTTAATTAAATATTAAGTAAGGTTTAAGGCCAGGGCCTTATATAAATCATATAATGTTATATATGTAATTAATGTTATCAAGTTAAATATATATAAATTGAATAAATTTTTTTATGTCTAAAGGCAGAATTCCTAAAAATAATCATTTTAGAAAATAATTGATTTTTAAGCCGAAAACCAGATTTATTATTGTCATATGCATTAAAAAATGTTTTTTTATGGTTAATAATTTAATAATGTAATTATTATACACATTTATTTTAAATAATTAACTAAGGGTGATTTTTTTAATTTTTAATTAAAAATAATTTGTGCAAATAAAAACATTTATTCACAAAAAATAGAAAATTTATTTCTATATATTTATTTTACCTTTATTCAAATAAATTTGTATCTAATGAGTTAATATTATAAATTTTTATACTATATAATTTTTAAAATTCAATTATGACTATTCAAATGTTTTAATCCAATAAAATTTCAATAATAGAGAAATAATATTTTAATAATGTTACATAGTTCATCTAAACTCATTATTTCTTGTATCACGATATATTAAAGAATTAAAATTATTAAAATAGTTCCATTTCATAAAATTATCATGGTGTTTCACCTAAAGTGATGTTTCATGAAATGTTAAAGTGATTGGTATTGTGATCAATTTTTAGCCACAATAGACCATTTAGATATTTAGTTTTAAATAGTTTGTTATAGAAGACACTATTGGCCTCTTCTTGATTTTTTCACCCATTATATGGGGTTTTTTATCATAATGTGAACCTTATTTCTAACATTATATTGGAGTATATATTTTTACAACATATTTATGGTGAATATTATGTTTTTTATAAGTGTGACATAGCTGAGGAAGTGTAATTTTTTATTCATTGTGTATTAATATTAACTTGCAGATTCACTCAACTAACAATTATTTAAGTCAAGTGAATTTGAGTACTATGTTAGGTGTCTATTATTATGATTCATTTTTTTCACACACTTCTATTATCACTCTAATTGATAGCATTACAATAGATATGAGGAGTGTGCCATTTTCAACATGGATTTTTTTAGATAGTTTTATGTATTGTGGTTTTTGAATATAGATATATCAATAGTTTTTCAATGAGAGAAACTGATCAATTCAATTGATCTTACATTATCTTTATTTAGTAGAGTCCACAGACTATTAATTCGATTTATTTGATGTTGACACTATGTTTATTAATACAATATATTCTTTTAACCTTCTCATTGCTTGTATTTTTAGGATTACTATATCATGCTTATATTCATTATCATACATAATATTTTTGGTTCAATTTTTACATGATAATACCTTGTATGGTTGAGTAATTTTCATTTAATTTTTATATGATATTCTATGGAATTCCATCTTGAAATAATGAAATTTACGGAATTTTAATGATAATTTTAAAATAATTGATATTTATAAAGAAATATTAATCCATGTGAAATGAGTATAATATGGTTGTGTTAATTTTAACAATGGTTATATTTGATATAGTGTTTGTGGAAATCAATATAAAGATCAACATTGTGTGTTAATGAAACCTACCATCTAGTTATATATTCAAAATAATATTTATTAATTAAATTATGAAATAAAGTTCATAATATCAGTTGGTGTAAACCTATAACAATTTTTTATCATGAAAATATTTTTTTGGTTCTAGGTTTTTAGTTTGTTTTAGGAATTATTATTGAGGGCCACTTTTTTTGAGTTGGGTGTATGTGGTAAACAATAGAAATTATATATGTTTCTTTTGGCTTGGTTCATGTTTTATTGAGTTGTCTAATTTATATTGGTATTGTATCAACCAAGAATGATAGCCCTATAACTATTATCATTTTTTTGTATATGATTTTATTTATTGTTTTTATTTTATAGTTAGAGTTTTTTGTTTATTTAATTGGGTAAGAGCAGTGTTTGTTAGGTAGTACCTTTTGAAATGTTTTTTTACATTGGTGTCTTATATGATTGATGTTGTTTAGACGTTTAATGATAAGAAGTTCCACGTCAAATTTTCATTAGTTCTCCCAAATTAATTTATCTTTGATACAGGGTGAAATTATTGCCCAATATATTTTGGTGTTCTTAGAAACTAGTTTCAATGTTGTTGGAGTTGGATTATCATTCAAGAATTCTGGAAAATCAGGTTGAATTGAATGAAAGTGCGTCAAATATTAGTTCATTATATCACAGAATAAAATAATTGGGTTATTTGGTTAGAGAAAAAGCTTCAGAAGTATACATTTTTTATTTTATAATTACCATATATAAAAGAGATTAAGGCTTTTAGAGAATGGTAGTTGTGTGAAGGGATAGTATAATAATCTATTTTTCATCAAGAGTGTACAACTACAAATGGAATTTCGGTTTTTATTTTTTAATTTGATATAAATTTTATTTCATTCTGATTGATTTTTTTGATAAATAAGGATTTTTATCCCTTATCTATTTTCTGGTCATTTTTTGGGTAATTCGTTGGGTTTATGTATAAAATTGAGGAAGAGATGAATAGTACCATTTTCTCAAATGGCTTGGGACACTATGGAGTTCTCGTATATTTTGGTTTTATCACCATAATAGAGCATTTTCCATGATTGGTGAAAGGTATCCCAAGTAAAGTGGAAAAATCATTCTCTACCATGTTTCTTCTCTAATGTGTTTTTGATGCCTAATGATTTTGAACTACTATTAATGTGACTCATACAGGTTGGGGTTTAAATAAGGTGTGTTTTGATGATATTTAGAATTTTTTATTGTGGACCTATTTTTATTGTTTGTTTGGGGATTTGTTTGAGATTTATAATGATGCATTATTTTAGAAAATTCCAATGTCCTGATTTTAATAAAGTAAAACATGGTATTCATATTTTTATTTAAATAGTAAATTCCCTTCCTTTTCATAAAATGTATTTGAAAACGGTTGTTTCTATTATTTAATTTGGAAACTATTTGAATAGGGGGAAAATTTATGTTTTGAAATATTTTTTTCTTGTTATTCTTGAATGTAAAAGATTTTAAAATAGATTTATGGAAATGTTTTACGGATAAATAATTTTTTTAGATATATGTTTTGATGGATTTTAAAAAAGGGATGTCGTTTTTATAATAATTCAGCAGATTCTGTTTTTAATGGAATTTTATTTAAAGGGAATTATTGATTTTTTTTCAACCAACGAGGATTTTTTTGAAATTATGGGATTTTACCTGTTTTCCATCAGATTACATTGTTGAGTTTATTTTTAAAAATTCTCTAATTAATATTTTTAATTTTAAAATTATGGTTTCATTTCAGTGGGTGAATGTTCTATGCCTTATTTAAGTTATCTATCTTTTTTAATTGATTCATAGAAATTGAATATAACATTTTTATTATTTTTTAATGATAGACATAATGTTTTATATGTCTCTTTATATTTACTATTTGACTTCCATAATGGTTTCATGAGTTTTTAGTGTTCAATAAGCTTCCAAAAGTCCCAGTAGTGTTATGGATATCGATATTTCTTTCATCTCAGACCCATTGAAGTGCATCTTTAGTCATCATCATCCTTAATCTATGGGGATCATTGGTGAATGGAAGATAAAAATTGGATGGGAATTACCAAGGTGATTGTTAATTCTCGTGAAAAAATGATTCATATGTAATTTTTTATATGAAAATTCTTATAGGTTTTAGCCATGTTTAGAGGGAGCATATGGTAACATATCTTCTACATAAAGATATTTATTGGAAAATAATCATGATGTTGTTTTTTTGGTGATTATATACATAAGTAAAGAAATTAGAGACAATTATTCATATTTTTAACCTTCATCAAGGTGTGTGCTTAGTGACAGAGAATTTTGTTCAATTCTAATTATTGGTTATCTTATCATTAGAACGGGTCATCAATGATTCTCAAAGGAAATCATTTTTCAAATGTAGTCTTCATAAAAATCATGGTCAACTTTTGATTGTTCTTATCCTAACATATTTTTAGAATGTTTTAAAGGATTTAATCAATGAGGAATTAAAAAAATCCAAGAAACTTGTGATGTGTTATTCCCTAGTTCAGTCTGATGGGAATCAAAATAGCCCGAAAAGTAGGGAGCCTATATGGGATGATCCGGTATTGTGGATGAAAGAATTTGAGGGTTAGTCATTATAGAACACTAGTTTTTCTCAATGGATGAACATATAGCCTATGTTATTCAAATTTGGTAATATATTAAACTATGTTTTACACAATAATATTTTAATATATATTTCTCATCAAAAAATATTTTTTATTCTGTATGACACACATAACCGAAAGTGTAAATAATATTAAAATATATTAAAACAGTATAAACGATCCATTAAATTTGATTCAATGAATGAATCCATCCAAAATATGAAAAAAATGTGTATAAAATAAATTTATTTGTTATTATTATAAATGAAAATAAAAATCATTTTAATATAATAAATTAATACATTTTAAAAATAAGTTTAAATGCGTACAATGTGTTTACATCAAAAAACATAAATTATTGACTATTGATGAATGATTTTAGATGATTTTGTTAATTATATATTAAAATAATTGGTTATAATTCCTCAAATATATTTAAAGCCTATGATATCACTGAATCCATTTTTCTATTTGAAAACTACAATTTTCCCAAAAAACTTTTCTTATAAAATATTATAATTTTTTTAAAATATTTTAATTCTTATATATATATTGAATATTAAAAAACAAATACCATATTTAACATTTTAAGGATTAATAATGGTTAATTGCCCCTTCTATATTTTGTTAATTTGAATGGAAATTGTGGTATACTTTATGACCTTAATAAAGGAAAATTAGTGTAACCTACAATATCAAAATAGGGTAATGGTAAAAAATTTTCATTAAAATTATAATGGGTTATGGGAATAATATAGTAAACACAATATTAATGAAATTTAATTTTTTAGGCGTAATAATTTCATTCAAATGACCTATATATTATTCTAAGCAATAAAAAAGTTAAATTGTTACTCTGTTACATATAAATACTTTTTACAAATTACCATAGGTGAAAAAGCTTGTTTTCAATGAATAAGGATTGTCATATCTATAATAATAAAATTATTTTCATGTTGGTAACTTTTTTATACATTTATTGTATTTTTTAATTTCATTCAATTCTTATAGAACTTTAATATATTTTTTATTCAAAAATAAAATAAACGGTTACAAAAATATTAAAATTATTATAATATGGGAGACATAATATGGTCTATAATGTTGTTATAAAAATATAGTATATTATTTATTTTTGAATGGATTATATTCAAATTATTACTATTTCTCAACGTTCTTGATATTGATTAAAAGGAATAGTGTCAAAAAAAGTGATAATAATATATTTTATTAAATTAATATTTTATTTAAGTTTGTAAATTTTATTATAATTATTAAAGAGGGAAAGTGGTAATATATAGTAAAATATGTCATCCTATAACCATATACGATTCAATTTTCACCATATAAATAAAATCATAACCCATAATTTTGAAAAAATTACCATACTTAATGATAAAATGGATAAAATAAAGAGGAAAAAACATAATACTCAAAATACATCATAAAGATACGAAAATATTTTTGATTTATGTGATTTCAACCATATTAAACATTATATTGAAATATATTTCCATTTGGAAGAATTTTTTTTATATATGACTATAATATTATAAACATTTATAAAATTCTGAGGGAGTCATGTATATCCAAAATAAAATGATACACTTACTTATACATAAATAATTTCGAGACATCTAGATTGAAAATCCACAGAAAAAATTTCTTAATAAATAATTAGAGATATTTTGTAGGTGATGGTATAAAAAAACACTCACCTTATGATCCATAAGAAGGGATATAAATGTTTTCATTCATAGTATTTGTAAAATCCTCTATCGATCATTTTTTTTCATCTTAATTACCACATATAAATATATTTTATTTTTCATAATATACTAAAGTCAATATATTCTATATAATTAAATGTTTTTAGGTCTATTAATCACTATTGACCACCCTTTTCCTCTCAAATGGGTTATTAATTTATCTCTCATGCATTATTTTGGTTTACTATCCGCACGTGGTAATAGAATTCTTCTTCTACCACCATATTTTATTAATGGTTATTTTGATTATTTTAATGGGTATATATGATAATTTTGAATAACATATACTTATGAAATTTTAATATAACAGAATCCTTCATAACATACAATTCTGTGGAAGATAACCACATCCCTAGTGGGTAGGTGTAGACTACCTCCTCAATAAAGCTATGTGTTATTCTTCTTATTTTTTATTTAATTAGAAATTAATAAAGAGATATTTTTAAAAAATATAGTATATATATAATATATAATAAGGATTCTTGAATGATTAATTATTATTTACTATTCTTTCCATTCATTAACGAATAAGTTATGAAAATATTCGTGTAAACGTACGGCCTACCATCCCATTGTATACTATAATTCATATTTCTATCTCTTTATTTTATTGATTACTATAAATATATTTATAATGGTTAAATATTATATTAATATAATTTTTATCATTATGGATATAATGTATCTATGATAAAATTAAAGGAGGTGAAACTACTAGTAAAAAACATGCAAGAAAAATGGAGAAGTTATTATCTAAAAAGTTATTTTAACATGTAATTTTAAATAAATTGGATATAATATATTATAAGTATATCACATAATGTTTTATATATATGTGCACTATTTTATTATATATATATATATATGTTAAATATGTATTTATTATATATGGGTTTTAGACACATATGAATGAATTACAACCTAAAGTAGGGGTTTATTTCACAATCTCCTCATTATTCAAGACCATATATGATTATGTATCTAAAAGTATATTTATATTAAATTTTTTTCATGAAATCATACTATTTTAATATCCATTGGGTGAAAATCATTCAAGGCTATCTCTCGGGACTTCTAAAATAGGGATCTATTTTTGCATAAAATATTTTTTAAAACAAAAATTATAGTTAAAAAACTGCATATGGATAATGCAGAACAATTAAGGAAATTATAAAAGTAGTAATTTATGCAGAGTATTGATATGAATATCATGATGATCACTATGAAGACCGCGATAGGGAAAATGGCTTATGGAAGGACCTCATTTTTTTGGAGGCTTCTTATTAATGCCATGATTCTATGTTTTGGAAAGGATGTAGTTATTTTAGGATAAATAAAAAGTTTTCAACCATGGAAGATATTTACCACTTTAAAGGGAGAAATGTTCTATGTGGACAGCATAACATAGACTTCATCAATTTCGATACTACGTCAATGATTTGGGTGATTCAGATTAGTGTAATTTTAAGATTTATTTTCCAATAATAAGACCGTTAATCATGTAATTATATAGAAATATATTCAAGAGAAAAACTCTTCAATTAGAGAATAAATCAGAGATTTTCATAGCAGTTCGTGTAGGATGATTTACTAAAGTAGAAGAGGATTTCAAGGGGTGGATTCAATGAGAGGAGAAGAGTTCTGATGAGACATTCCGTAGAAGAATTATTATGGGGCACTAATGCACAAACCAAAAAGTGTCCAAAAAGTTGAAGATGTATTTGAAGATTTACCATTCCATATAAGTTGAGGAGGTCCAAAAGGAGAGGTTGTCGATGGAAGAAGAGGTGGTCTGTAAAGCTCTCACACCACATGGGGCATGTCATTCCATTGAGTAAGTACAAAATATCAAAAAGAGGATAAAATAATTCGTGAACTTTTTTTCCACATATTAATAGTATTCATAAAAGTATATTTCATCTATAGTTGATAACAATACATCAAAAGGGACTCTACCTATAGATTAAGATGCGTGTATTTATGAAAATGAAGGTACCTACATGTCTATAAATTTTGAGTGGATCCTTTCAAAATAATTGACCATAAGAAGGGGAGACGATGATCATTTCCTCCAAATGTGAGCTAGGGAATGAGACATAGGGAGTAACCCATGGGAAAATAATGAGTAGACACTAAATCTTATAAAGGTAGTGAGCCTAGGTATTGATGTGATCTTGCCAAAACGATATAACATGGAATTAATCTTTTGTGTTTTTGGACATAGGAACAATTTTATTGTATGATCCTAGAATGTTTCCTAGTGTGGGTGATCCATTTAAAATTTATTCCTCTCATGAATGATTCAAATTATGTTCATACATTACTTTGGGAAAGATAGAAATGATTTTTTTGGTTTAACAACAGAACAAGATCTGAATGTGCAATTATTTTAATCTTTCATACACTGATTCAACCTCTCCCATGTCATTTAACCTATTTTGTCCAACAATATCCTCTACTTATTTAAATATGTTACTAGGTTTCCTTTCATTTTACTCTCATTAAGTAGTCATGTTACCTAAATTTTGTATTATGTAAAATCTACCTTTTTTCTACTCACTCGAGAATCTATATATTCTATGCCCATATATTTCATAAAATGTATCAATGGATGTTTTTAAAATTATAGAATGATTTATTAAGGAAATTTTTATCCCATATTTTACTTTTAAAAAAATGTATTCAATGTTACATTCCTTCAATTTTTTGAACGAAATATATTTTGACCTTTTTTACAAATGTGTGAAAAAATGTTTTTAATGTATAAAACATTTAAATAACTTTACACCATCATGACCACTAATCACATGGATCATTCCACTACTTTTTTATATTGTTATCTTCATTGAATTATTTTCCTCAATATTTTGGAGACATTTTTTATTATAAATATAGCTTACCAATGTGAAAAAGGGTATTTTAATCAAGAAATATTCTATTAATATTTTTAATGTATTTTATATTATAAAAACATCAATTATTTTATCTTATGACTCAATGAGGATACAATATTATTATTCAATACATCATGTATCTTTGTATAGTTTATGATTATCATTACATGGTAAACTACTGATGTTTCAAATGCAATTTCTTCTAAAAATAAAATTTATTGAGTTTTAAGGAATATTTATTATGTTATAATATTTACTAACATGCAGAATAAATTATATGTTTTATATAACATGAGGGGCTTTTAAATAAATAAAACGTAGTAGAATCCGTTGGAATCATCAGAAAAGAAAATATTAGTTATTTAGATGAGTCTTTACCCATTTATATAAATTTACTCGTATGAGTCATTAACAATATCATATGATATCATGATATAAGGCATTTATTATATTTTTTGGATGTTAAGAATTTTGAATTACATCATTATGAAAAAAAAATATTTCATTCAATAATTCCCATTTGTACATAATTCATTCAACCAAAGTCGCCTCTATATCAGGTTCATATAAACCACTCTATAAGCATATCAATGGATGATTTATGAGGAAAATATTCATTATCATTACATAAAAAAATGTTTTTTCTTGCTTGGCCTAAGGTTCGTTCAGCACCCACACCATTATTGCATCGACCCAAATCTGGTAGGGGAATGATATATGGGAGGGTCACCTCGGGTGAAAACAAAATCCTACAAAACTGAACATCATAGTTTTGAGAATTTACAATAGAGTCATCCAAACTGATGATAGTATTCATAGAATTGTTATCAAGATCACATCTCCCTACACGTGCTATAAACACCCAGGTAATGAGTCATCTTGGGGATTTTTTTTGAATGTGACATGGAAAAATTCCCATGGGACTCGGTAGTCATAATCAATAAATTATTCCCCCGTTGTATTTTACATTCCTCCTAGGGAGATAAAGACTCTTGATTAATAATGACTTGGACATTCTTCATACCTATAGGGAAGGTCACTTCATTGTTGATTACCCTAATATTAAAGGAAATCTCGTAGAAGGCATTAAAATATACCAAAGTATTGGGTATCTTCCCAACAACTATAACACTTTTATTATAGACGATTCCAATGTATTGTATCATTCAATACCCCCATTATTTTCTTCACCTCCTATTAAAAATTCTCTTCAATCAATATGTTTTAAAGTCATGTTGTTATTGATAATGAATTGTTTGATATTAATTTATTCCTACAATATTATCTATGCCTTACCTATCATCAGTATTACAAAATCCATTATCACTCAATATAGATCACCTCTTTGTTATGTTTCCTTTATCTTGGATGTCTTATAATGCATTATCATTAATTTTTAGAGATATTCTAGTTTGAATAAATATGATTAAAGATAAAAAATTTCTTTTTATTTTAGGTTTTCAAATGTAAGGTGAGGTTTAATTATTAATCTAGTATATCATGAATACTAAACTACTCAGTCCATTGGTATGTTATTTATTTTTTTAGAGATAATGTAATAAAGACACTTTCAATTCTAGATTACTATAATCAAGGTATTTTCACTTTGTTTTAGAAAACTTTTACATTGGTTATCCTAACCTCTCTCTCCCTCGCAAACTAGCTATGGTGATGACAACCACTTTGGTCCCTCCCCCATTGGGGGAGGGACCTCATCCATCTTCAAGCAGTCATAGTCCTTTCATACCCTTTTCTAATCCCAACTACATTCCTTATTTATCTTCCATCTCTCTCATCCATAATGTTCCCAACCAATTATAGAGTTGTTAATATCTTCTGATCTCGACATAGGATTTCACAGCTACTTCGTCTCACCATAGCATGACTAAGGTATCACGATTTAAGCGGCACAACCCTTTAGTGAACATATTTGACCAGTTTGTTTTTTGGATCATGGGGTATGAAAGATATTGCAACTATTGTCCTTATTGACAACATGCACCTTATTATTCTCTTCTCATCCGAGAGTGATATTATATATTCTTGGTCCTGCGCTCCTCGGTTATTTAACATATTTTTCTTGTTTCTACCCTGATATTCTTCTGAATTTATTATGAAGTGGGACTCTCCATTTATGGTTGTTTTGGTTAGTATCCCTAATATTCCTCCCCCTTTTCATAATTCCTCAATAATCTGAATGCTAGGAAATTTTGACTGTATATTTATGGGATTCGATGGAAGAGCATGGTCTGTTTTCCACCTAGTTTCTCCACAAATATTTGTTGAAGTTTATGTTTCAAATGGTCCAGTCAATTTTGTGTGGATTGTTGTAGTTGAAGAAATCTAGTTTAATCAACCTATTTTATTAGAGACATGTATTCATTGACGCTCTTAGTGTAAAAAACTAAGGAATCAGATGGTAGTATACAAGCGATGGTTTGGTAATGTATGAAATTGAAGGAGGCAGAGGGGCCGATATCTCTTGATTCGGCTACCATCCTTTCTTCTTAGTGTGACAAGATGCACACTAAGAACCAGTACTCAAGAGTAAATGTCATTTTTGAATGGTTTTATAAATATTTAAGCATACACAAGATGACAGAGGAGACCACAGGAGGTCCTTTATCCATGTTAGCTCCCTCATTTGTTGGGACTATTATGGGTGGAGGGGTGACTCTTGGCTAGGTAACTGAGAAACACCCAAATCATGGTGGTGGGGGTATTAAATCTAAATCGAGTGTTCTTGGGGTGATGCAGAAAATCTCTGTCAAGGTGTTAGTGCCTCTGCATCGTAGGGTTCTTGATCGTTTCAACAATTCTATGTCACTCTTGATACAAAACAGTTTCATAGCATTGAACCAGGCTGGGAAAGAGGAAGAGAACTATGGAGGATAGAAAACAATCATCCCAAGATGGAAGTACAAACATGCCAGTTTGAGACACCCAGAAGATTAGGAATGAAGTGATATAGAAAGAAATTCTGAACCAGAAATGGTCTATGAAGTGTCTCTTTTTGTAACTGGATCAAGGAAAGAGAAAAAAGGGCGCATCATGACTGGTAATTTTTATAGTTCCAAATGGAAATAAAAAATATATCCCATAGAAGGATTATTCAAACACCCCAAAGAAAATAGTAAAGAGATCGTTAGGGAAGACATCATGTAAGAGTAGAGAATTTAGACCGCATGGACCTCCATCCACAAAAGGTGTAGCACTGGCCTCCAACATGACAAATAAAAAAGAATAACTTTGAAGCTTGTATCACTAGTCAAGAGGTTCTGAAGGGAATATGTTCCTAGTGACGGATGAAGGCCTTGATAGAGAGTGATAAAAATTGGAGGCAGGGTTGTATGGAGACCTAGAACTAGATCAAACATCTAAGGAGGGAACACCGGGAGTGTTATGGAAGCATGATAAAATTAGGGGTGCTTCACAGGTGATTATTGCTAGTTCATAGTGAGAAAATGGTACATATGCCACAGATAATAATAGGGACCACCTTATACACTCTGATGAAGAGATGGTAGATATATTGAAAGAAATCCATGCTTCTAGAGAGAATATTGAAAAGATGAACAGATGTCCAATGCTAGTGGTCACAAACATTAAACAGAGTAGGTGGATTGAGAAACAATTTCTAATTATGACAAGAGGATTTAATGATAGGATGTTAAAAGTGGAAGAGTTCCTAAAAACTGGGTACATGTTGGCCCATCATTTTAAAGATATATTTAACGATGATCATTGAAAAGTTTAATAGATATTTCTTGGAAACAGTATAGAGAGTTCCTGTCTAATATGTTTAAGTTATTCTTTAAAGATTTTTTTATGTTCTACTATGTTTGATGTTCATAGTTTTTCTTGAAGGATTCACACTTTTTTCACAAAAGTGTTTTTAATAAATCAATAAATTATTAGTAGTAGATAAAATTTATTAGAATATTTGGGAAGTGTATTTGAGAATAAATTTATTAGGGAATGTGAAATTATGAAATTCATCCAGAATATTCTCTAGTAAACCAATATCTTGATTTCAATATTTTTTATAATTTTTTTTATATTATGGCATTTATTAGTTTTGATATATTATATTTTGATTCATAATATAATGATCTAATCAATAATGTTCCATGGTTTAGATATGGATCATATAAGAAATAATGAACAATATAAAAAATTACATAATCCATGTGGATATTTACCTACTATATAAGATAATGATGCTAGAGTAAGATATGAAACTAGAGTATAAAAAATAATAACTATATTTGAGAATATGACTAATGTTATGACCAATAACCTTTCCCATATAGAGTACCTATAAGTTAAAAAATGTGGGGTAAAAAAATTATTTTATTTTATGCATAATAAATATCCACCATTCAATGAGACTATAAATAAATTTAAAACATAGTATACTATAATTTTCATATAGATGATATATCTTTCTTTGTGATGAAATAAAGTAGAGTGGTTTATCGTGGAATTTTATCATCTCTTATGGGTTTTTGATCAATGGTTGTTATTTAATCAAACTTGAAAGGATGAGGATGAAATAGAGGAAAAATAATGAATATATTTTGAGCATCATTTTATGGAAAAAAAATTCATCCTAATTAATGAGATAATTCTTAGATTTGATTGTTGAGTATAAGAAAAATGGATGCGGAAAATGTATCTATCATTGAAAAAAACTTTAAAAGGTTAGTATAACATGATACATACCATGTAAATAATCTTGTGATAATGATTTCTAGTTTCTTTCATCTTTTAAAACCAATCAACCAAATGAAAATACTCTCCCATATAGTATAAAAAATTGTGTATAGAGTATGATATGATATCAAGAGAGATAATTTTGACGGCATGTCTAGTTTATTTAAAATAATGAAAGTGAAGTATATAAAATCATTAAAAAATTGATATGGAAAATATGATAAATAATAATTTTCCAAAATGTCATAACTATGGATGGAAACACCTTGGTAAATGACATTAAAGTGCATTATTTTTATTCAAGTGTGGACAAAAGACCATTGGGATCCTAAATTCATGAGTACGGAAGAATCTGTAAAATTAATGTGGTTTACCATTATGGAGATGCTTAACTATTGAAAAATATTCCTTAGAAAACAGGGGAACCTAACACAAAATAATATATGGGGGTAAGGTCAAGAATATTCAATTATGGTAGTAAATGTGGAATTAACTAAGAACATTAAGAAATATAAACATTTCATCATCTCAATAATTTAAAATTTATTATATTATTCTGATTCTACACACTATTTTTATCAAAAGAATATTAATGGGGTATCATATCAATTACATAATGATTATATATTGAGTTTTTAGTAAAGAATGTTTCTGGTAGGGTAACCACATACTATGTTTATAACTCCTCTACAATCAAATTTTGGGGATAATACCAGCTTTAAATCATGTGATTCTATTTATATTTATATTTTATATAATGTTTGGTGTGGATATGATCTCCAAGTATATATCCCATATAAACTTTTTAGAAAGGGAAGTACAATAAGATAATATGAATCATCCTTCTGTCGCATATCTGTTTGGGGATTAATCTAATCACCCAGTGGGAAATACATTCATTTTATGTGGTTTTATACCTTTTAATGAGTGTCATATATATCAAATGGATAGTGACTGTTTATAAATTTTTAGTAATACAAGGATGTGTTTCTTGGTAAAATGTTCAGTCTTCCTCAAAATCCTGATTTTTTTACTTTTCAATAGTAGTTAATCATTTTTATGATTCTTATTAAAATGGTTCATTTTGAATGGTCCTGATTAAGTTGTTAGAATTTAAGAAGATAATCTAGGGGAATTTTGATCAAGGATTAATTAATCCAATTGATTAACCATGTTACGAACATATTATTTTTTATAATATGAAATATGTTTCAGTGCATATTTTAATTTATTAATATGAGCATAAAAAAATAAATATATAAAATATATATACTATACATTGTACTTGGGACCTTTTAGATAAATTACAATCATATATATATATTTTCAATATCGATCTTTGATATGGGTGTCATCATATAAAGATCAATAAGGGTGACATTCCTAAGAAAACATTCCATATAAGGTATGGACGTAAATAAATTTTACTAATTCCATTTGGAATTACAAATTTTCATGGTATCATTATAGATTTATTGAATTCATTATTTGGATATTACTATGATCTATTTTTAGTCATAATTTTAGATGAAATTATTATATATTAGATGTGTACATAATAGCATGAAAAACTATTTTGAATTTTACTACAGACCCTGTGGAAATAATAGTTATATGGTATATTTACATATTCTGAATGTTGGATTCAAAAATATTCATTCTTAGGACATATAATCTCTAATTAGGTTATATTGGTGGATTATTTAAATATATAAGTTATTGAGAAATGGGGTAGAACAACTAAAATAACCATAATATTTAAATTTTATAGGTTATTTGTATATTATCTAGAAATGTGATAAATTTTCATGATTGTTAAGTCCACTCACCATGTTGACTGGGAATTGGGATAAAATTTTATTGACATATGAATGTGAGGAATGATGGAATGAAATGAAGTGAAGGTTTTTTCAATGTTCATGTGCTGACAATATATTATTGGGGAGAAGGTTTTTTGATCTATAGTGAGTCCTGAATGATAACATTGGGATGTATCTCCATGAATAAGGATATGGTGACTGCTAATGCATCATGCTATGAGGTGTTTTATGGGGAAAATTATGAGGTTTGTTATTTGGAAATGGCAGTGGCCATTTTTTACTTGTAAAAATGGAGTCATTATCTATATAGTGAATGTTGTGATATATACATATAGATCATTTTATTATTAAGTATATATTGACAAAAAATTAGTTGAATATTTTCTAGATATGATTGTTGGAGTTAATAATGGATTATGATTTCTCAATACGCTACCACCCAAGGAAGGAGAATGAGATGGACGATGCTCTATGTTATATAAACAATGAATGTTTTTCTATAACAATAATTTAAGGAGATAAAATATTTTTTAATTTTTACAAAAAATATCATGAAATATTTTGGAATGTTCATAGATATAAATATTCACAAATGAATGGTCATCAATCCATCTAGGAGGAGATTAAAATTGCAAAAAGGAAGATGTGGAATTATAGAAGTTGGTAAGGAATTTTCATGATTTTAAAAATTTACCCGATGTAATGATATGATTTTGGAAGCAATTATGAATACCAAAAATACTAGAAATGATGAAGGATATTCTATATGAGACACATAGTTCAGCATTCTATATTCATCCTCCATCAATGAAGATATATAGATATCTAGTAGAGTAATTATAGTGTAAGCGCATGCATAATGATATTTCTAATATAGTATTTTGGTTTGTCGTATCCTAGAAAGCAA
This sequence comes from Viscum album, assembly GCA_963277665.1. Taxonomy (NCBI): domain Eukaryota; kingdom Viridiplantae; phylum Streptophyta; class Magnoliopsida; order Santalales; family Viscaceae; genus Viscum; species Viscum album. The sequence continues at coordinate 1,833,934,169 of OY728161.1, read as the reverse complement.
TGTCTGGGATAAATAATTATAACGGGGATTTCCACAATTACCCATACTATAATAATAATGGGAAAACAATATTATTGTCTTTATATTTGATCTCCTCAAAACATCTAATGTCCATAATGAAATTTGGGTTGCTGTTTATCACCAAGAAAATATTAGACAAAAAATTTCTATTGTTGAATATTTTACACTAGATAATTAATTAAGTATATAAATTAAGTTAGTTTTAATGTTTCATGGAGGACCACATTATATTACATATGATAAGAATCTACATATAAAATCAAGGTTATATAAAAGTATTCAGTGTTCTCTAATTAATGTTTTTTGTTATTTTATTGAATATTATCCTTAAAAATATGGTTAGTATGAGAAAACTATTAAAACCCTCTATGATATGTTGAAATATTATTTTATGAATTTAAACGGCAGTTAGGATCCAGTTTCTATTTTTTCTTATAATAATATCTCTCACGTGAGCATTCAGGTGTCTCCTTAAAATGTATTCTATATAAATAAATGTTGAAATAATATATATTGGGATGAAGTTGTAGAATAATTTTTTGGTACCTCTTATATCATAGTAAATAGTATAGAAAATGTGAATCATTCATGAACATATGAAGTCATTTTAGAGTGTATAAAAAGGTCATACAGACTACTATCAGCCTGATTGGGTATTTGAATTTGGGGAAATAATTTTTCTCTGAATTAATCCTTGGAATAATTTCATGATATATTTAAATAATTCATAATTGAGGTTAGTCAAGTTTGACCATTCAATATTCAATATCCATTTTTGATGGTTGCTTATTTCTTGGGGATTCAACAGAATCTATCTCTAAATTAGGACATGCCCCTTGCATTAGTTTAGATTAAGTACATAACTAGTACTTCACATGGAAAAAATAGAGGAGGCACCATTGGATCATGATCATTACTATAATTAATACCTGAAAGAAATATTTGATTTTTCATGTAACGCTCAATAGAATAAGGTGGCTCACGTGGTTAATTTTATTTATAGGAATAATAAATTTAATGAAGCTTCTTGAGAACCATACAATGTGATGAAACTATGATATCATCAATTTTTGTATTATAGTGTTAATATTTTAATGTTAAAAATAATTTTAATTGGGAAGAATGTATCACCAAAATATTTAAATATATATTTACCTTAAAATAAAGTATATTGATATCTTCTGTTAGATGAAAGCTAGATTTTAAATTAATAATAATATAGTATAAGATTATAAAAGAACCAACAGATTGGATGGTATGTTTAAGAATAAATGAATTACAATGAAATTTGGTAGAAAATAAATATATTGTATATAAATTGATAATAAATGGAGAAAAAACTATTTGAAAGTTAAATAAAAATGTTTTTTTAGTTGTGTTTACGGATTTTGTGTGTTTTTATCGTACTAAATGAAATAAATCACTTTTTTATGAATGATGTTCCTGCAATATTGATTATACCATTCATTAAATATTTTTAATTCATACAATAAATATATTTTTGGAATGGAAAAAATAATAAATCCAGTTTTTTGATTTTTTTCATAAAATGGTTTTCATTGAATCTTTTCAATTATATTAAAGTTAACCATTACTGATTATTCAAATTAATTTATTATAGATTGATTACATATTTTAAATTAGTATGTTAAAATTCATTAAATCGGAACCTTTTATTTTAGATAAATATAGTTATTAATAATATTAACATATTTCATCTCTATAATTCTTAAATCATGATAACCACGGTTAAAACCGAGGGTTAATTAGGCAATTTAAAAAAATCGTATTTTAGGAATTACCTTTAGCCTTTATTTCCTTAGAAAATAATTTTATTTTTTTTGTGACATTAATCCATGAATATTATATATATAAAATTTAAATGAAGGAAAAAATATTAAATTTAACACTCTTACATTTAAATATCTCTTATGAGATCACCTTGGAAATAAATAAATTGGTGAACGATTCAATTTTTTTAGAATTTTAATATTATTTTTATTATGACATTTTTTAGTTATAGGTATTATATAATTACCTTGCATTTTTAGGGAACACTAAAATAGTATTTATTTAATTAATGAAAAAAATAAAATAATTTATTTTAAAAATATTAAAAATAACACAATTTTCTTGATTAAATATGTTCCATGATTTTTTTGGAAAATATAACATAGTATGTATATTTTAATGGGTTATACTAAAATTAAAAAATTTGTTGTTGTATTTGAATAAAAATTAAATGATTATTTTCAACAATTAATAAGTTATAATTTACTAAAAAATATTTTATTAAAGTATTTTAAAATTATTAAAATCATGAAATAATATAAGGGTTCTAATATATTATCTAAATTTTCATCCGATGTACATTTAACCAATTTTCTTAATTTATATATAAAATAATAACCCCTTTAGTGTGAAGAAGATGTTACAATTGTTAAAATTAAAATATGATAACTATTATCTTAAAACAAATGATAATGTTCAAAAAACTACATAAAACTGTCCATATTTTCAAGTATATTTTGATAATATACTAGATTTTCATAGAATATTATGATATTTTGAGGCATTGGACATCGTAAACAATTTATTATATTTATCATTTTTTATGAAAATCCAACCAAGTTATATCCATTCCTTTTAAAATTACAACCCTCCATCCACTTCATTAAAACACATTCATCCATATATGTTGCCCTCCCCATACCAAAATCTATGCTAAAAATATAGATTGACATTATATAGGTATTGGGGTTCTCAAATGTCAATCCCTATGATTTGTAAGAGAAATATCTAAAGAATGTCTTTAAAATAAGTGGTAATCACCTTAACTAATAACTGTCTTATTACATCCTCATTACCTCCATGAAGTCTATGGTATTTATCATCAAATAATATATCATAAATATATTGAAAATTTTTTATTATAATTTTCCATTACCCACCCTCTTTCCCATAAAATGTTAGGTTAATGTATTTCTCATGTGTATGGATCGTTTACACTCCCTATATAGTGATGAAACTCTTTTTTCCACCATTATATTTGATTGATCTTTTTGTGATGGTAATAATTTTAATAAATTATTCCTTTTAAATAATTACACATATTTATTTATAAAATCGATCATACTTCATTACCATACAATCTATTGGAAAACAATAATGTTGCATATGCATACATGTGGACTACCACCTCCAAAAATGATGTGAATAATTTTTCATTTTTGTTTTACATGGATAGTAATTTCTATAGATATAATTAATATAAATTATTTATTTTATATAATAAATATTTTTTAAAGGGGAATTACTATTTTCCATAATTTTTTTCATCCTTCATAAAGTAGAAAACTGTTTATATGTTCGTACGACCAACCGTCTCCATGAATGGTGTAATTTTATATTATATCTACCATATAAAGATTAATATAAAATATAAAAGATTAATAAATATGATATATATATATAAATATCATTGTTTTCATTTTTGAGATTATTTATATATTATAAAACTCATTGTAATGATACTACCAAACCAAGACATTAATGAAAAATAAATAAGTTCTTTATTGAATATTTGATTAAAAGAAAATTATTAAGGTTGATCTAATATTATATGTAAAAAATATATGGTATGTTGTATATGACAATTTTAATAAAATATATATTTTATTAATCTATATATATTATTCTTCAGGATAAAACACATTTTAAAGAAATTTAAACTAAATGTAGAAGATTATTTCAAAACATCATCATTATTTTGTGTTGTTTATGTTCAAGTATACTCTAGGAGAATTATTGGATAATTAAATAATAAATAAAATATAATATTTTATCCTTTAATAATTTCAATAAATGAAATTTTTTTAATTTTATTTTCCTCTTAATGTATACTTATGATACTGAAATAACATTTTTAAGGAAAATATCACATGTTTTTCTACCTAGTTGCAGATATTTCACTACCATGTCAAAAATTTTCATAAAATGTTGATAATAATTTTTAAAAAAATCAACAATTATTTATAAATGAAATTTTCCCCCATGATTGGATTTAAAAAAATAAATTTTAATGAATCATGTTTTCTGTTTTTAAATAAGATAATTTTTAAAAATTTTCAAAAAGAAGGAAGGGGGTTTTTTGACATATAACTCATGAAAGCAATTCCCAATTTCAGGAACACCCATCTCATTAATCATAAATTAAAATTATATAATGTTTTTTCAAAATAATATTATTTCAGAAATGTTTTTTTGATATTTTTATAAATTAGTAAACTTTTTTGAATTAGAAAAATATTATTTTTGTTAATAGATTTTCTAATGATCTACTGAAATTATTTTAAAAAATTTCAAAGTGACATTTTGAATATTATATTTATTAAGGTTATAATCTTATGATATTAACCACTATGTTCAGAAATATTTATTGATCATCTTAACTAGATAAATTATTGATATATCAATTTTTTTTCAATATTTCATTATTATACAATTTATTCATATAAATAATGAATTGGACTCCTTATGTAACATTTAAAGACATAAATTTCATATCCCCATCAATGTATCAATATTTCTCATGAGAGAATATACTTTCCGGTTTTTTTTCATTGAATTACCCATTTATGTATATTTATTTTCACGTGGCCTTGATAGAATCTTTAGAATTCTTGGAACAAGGCATTAACATTGATTTCATATATATGAAATTATGAATTATGGGATTCTAGAATAAATTATTTATGTCCATGGGTTAATTTGAATTGTTTTGTTTCTATGAAAATTTTTGAAACACGCTTTTTTTTTTAGATGGAATTATTTAATAATTATTTATTTATGAAATATTGTTCATTCCATAGTAATGTTTTTGTTGTATTCATTCCATTACTAATCATATAAGTTCATCCCTTTCTTACATTTCAATTCCCTAGGATTAAAGTAGCTATTTTATGAATGATTTTCAAGGATATTCTAAAAGGAATTAAGAATATAAAAAAGAATATACTTTTTTGAATTTTATATATTCAAATGTAATGTTGGATTTACATATATGTTTAGTTTAACAATAATACGAAATTATTGAGTCCTTTATGATGCAATTTATTGTAATTTGTAACAATAAAATAATGTACTCAAGAGTGATGGGATACATGGTTCAGGGTCATTACATTCTTTTCATTTATTTTTTAAATCTCCAAATTTTTACCTATATTATGGTCATTTTGGTAATCTCCATATATTTTTTTGAGATGAGATTTCAGAAGAGATATCAAGTTTGATACTATTTTGGATTGGTTTTTTTTGGACCTTGCATTTTTTGATTTTATATTGTTAAACATTTAGGAATATTTTTTTAGTGATTTATGAATCTAGTGTATGTTTCCTTGAATAATAATCATTTATTCCTTAGATGGTGACATTTTAGTTTTACATTTCATTTATTTTTTGTATTTTATTGTATTTTTGTTGTGAATGGTTATATGAGATAACATTTCTTGATAGTGGGGGTTTTAATTCATTTTTTATTGATTATTTCAAGTGATAATATATGGATATTATTTTCATTATGTGTAAGCACTGGTATCAAAAGTTGGTGATCACTAGTTGAGTTGGAATTATAAAAGGTGTTTGACTTGGGTTTTTTTGAACTCACCAGGAGAGGGTGTTCAAATTTATGAAACTATCATATCATTCTATGGTTTGGAAACATTTGAGAGCTCATGTTCTTAATTTTTAGGATTTATTGAGTTGTTATTCATTATTTTTCCGTAGTTCTTCTTTTAATTAGATGATGAAATTATATTATGGTTTCTTCATTATTTTTAGTATATTTCTAATGAAATTATTTATTATTCCCAAAATTATAGTAGAATTATAAATAATGTGGAACAAAAATTGTTCTTCGCTATTTCATAGGATACTTGGATGCATATTAATGTTTTGGTTGTTCATGGATATATATGAAAAAATATTAGATTCTCTATTAAATAATTTTGGAGGATTATTGATTACTATATTCATGTAAGGATCATGTTGAGTTGATTTATTTTCGTAGACACTATTTGAAACTTCCATTCTATATCACCATGGTTTTTCAATCAGTAACATTCTAGGGAACGATAGATATATGGTGGATAGAATATTTACATCCATATTTCACAATAGTGAAATTTATGTTTTATTATATGTTATATTAGGTATTAAAAATTCTTGATTGGTTTTCCATGGTAAATTTTGAGTTTGGGATGTTTTCCTTGTATTGAATATTTTAATTGCATCATTATGGGTAATCATGACATACTTATGAAGACTGTATTATCATAGAGATAGAGTCTTATTTCATGTATTTGACATTTATTTTTAAACCATGTTGGGTAGCCCGAAAAAATCTATAAGTATTTGATGTGGTAATGACCTACACACGGTACAATCATATTCTAGAAAATCAGGATTCTCAATCAGGTGCACCAAAATTATGGGTTTTTTCATATTTATATATCTCAATTAAAATGGGCTTTATCATTTATTCCCACATATGTGTTACCCAAAACATATGATCCCAATGTGGGCGTCCACCCTCCCCCAAATCAAACTAGTTTCTTATTTTTTTAACAGTTATTTGAAGGTAAATCTTTCCCCAATTCTCCTCTATTTTTATTCTATCAATTTTCTAGGTTTCCCCTTTCTCTCAGAAATGGGTATTTTTTTTATTATATAGTGATTTAAATTTTCTTGGTTTCAACCTATAGTTTTTGTCTATTTTGGCTTTTAAATACAGTTTACTTTCTAGTTACAGTGGTCCCCAATAATAGTGTCACATTTTGTACTGGTATCAAATTATTTACGTAGGTTTTTCTACGAAATTGTTTTCTTTTGGGATTTTATTCTTAATTTTCATTAAGAAATATATTTACATTTATATAATGACTATATTTGATTCCTATAAGATGGTTCTAATTTTTATCTATGATGTTTGTTTTTATAATTAATGGTTTTTGGTTTTTTATTCAATATTTTCAAGTGTATAATGTTATATATTATATACTGGCCATTGCAGAAATTTCATTGTGTATTTTTGAAAAGCGATTGAGGGTGTGTGTTTTATTTTGAAAGACTTCTATTTTCCAAGGATTATAAATAATTACTTAATAATTTTTTTTATAATGATGTGTTTTCCTAAAAGTGAAATAAAAACTAGTCCCTTGATAAATTTACCTTGGTAGGTTTCATTGAGTTAAAGGTTTTCCCCAACTGAAAATTCTATAATGGATCCATAAAAATATTTTAGAGTAATAGATGGATTTTTATCAATTTGGGATTTAAAATATGAAACCCATATATAAATGGTCAGATTTGAGATGATTAAATCATGTATGTGATGTTAATTGACTATTAAGAATAACTAATGTGGTGGTTTGGTAAATTTATTGTGGTTTTCTATTCCCTACCAGACATATCATTAAAATATTGAATGTAACATTAGGTTTAAATGGTTGGTTTTGAGACACCCTCTTCATTTCCACCTATGTATTCCACCCTTTCTATGGGTTTTTAGTAATGTGTGATTCGTTTTTCGGCATTTGTGGGGAAATATACTTAAATTTTAAATGAATTTATGGGATATAGGGTGATATTGCTACTTAATGCAGTGAATATAAGGGTGATTTATTTCTAAAACATAATTTTTTGTTCATTGTTTGAATATTCACAAACCAAAATTTTATATTGGTCCTAGGAACCAATGGACTATATCAGAGGTATATTTTAATTTTTCACTTATTGGTTCAAACACTGCTAGTATCCCCATTATATTTTTAGAAACTAGGTCTTATAAGTGTGTTCTATTTTCAATGTGTATTTTGTGGGTTGGTTATATGGATTGAAAATTGTACCCTCTATATTCTTATAGTTGTGTAGGAAGAGAAATTTTTATTTTGAAACATGGATCACACTATCATCCAAGGGTAGATCCCATATTACATTTATTTTCATTATATATGGTTTATATTGGGAATTGTGATTGAGTTATTGGTTTTTAATTATTCATACATGTGTTATTTTTTATTCAATATCATTTTAATATTTATATATTCCCTGTAAAATTTGGTGCCTATTTCATTATTCTTAAACTATGTCTTTCTCACTCATATTCATTGAATATGGTTTATCAATAATGTTTTGGAACACCATTTCACATTAAAGACTCATGTGTCAGATTTTCAAGGTGGATGTTCAAATTGTTCTTTTGGTTTAAAAATGGATTCATCAAGTGAAATTCTCATAATGATAATATTTTAATTTATACAAAATAGAATTTATATTTAATAAGTGTATAAAAAGATGATCTATTTTATTAATTTATTATATTTTTAAATACTACTAATTTATTTATAATTCTACTTATTTGGAATCCCCCAATATAGTGAATTACATAGTCTTTGTTTTTTGATCTACTGGGAATCTAAGATCATGCCTATATTTTATATGTTGTAGGTTTGTAGATAGTTTTGGGTTTTATTGTTTATATCAATGTCCTAATATTTTTTATTGGAAATGAAAACTGTTGTATCAAGGTGGTGGATTTGGTCTACACTCTAGTTTTCTTGAGTTGTTTCAATTTTGGTTAGTGTTGTGTTGACCAATAAGGATATCCATGTTGTTGTTTTCAATTTTATTTTTTCAATTTTATCTATTATATTATTTGGTTTATTGATGGTGTTCTGAATTTTTTTTCAAATTGTTGAATTATTTTTTTTGGAACAAACAAAATACATGTTCGTTCTCTTTGATATTTGATATTTGTAATATTTTATACACATATATTATTATGTAATTCCATGTTTAACTCTTAAGAGATGTTATCATACCTTTTATATTTTTTATATAGTGAAATTATTCCTACTTGTAATATAATGATTACCAAGAACTAGTTTCCACCATTGGTAATCATGATTCCCCTTCGGTATTTTGGACTAATTATGCCGAGTGATGAGTCATGTCATCCCAGTTTTCTTCATAATTGCCACCACCAATAACATCAAGTAAAATAAGTAGTCAAAGAACGTGAATGTTGAGTTAAAATATTTATATATACATATAATACTCTTTTACAATGTTAATTGACAGGAAAATATTATACATGGGTTTTGGGGTAACACCCAAGAACAACTATATCTACCATGTCTAGTGTCAGAGGCCTCTAAATATTAGGAATATTTCTGGGGAAATATACATAACCCTATGATCAGAATACCTCCCAGAAAATTAATCATTTCCCAAAAATTAAAGAATAATACATGTGGAAAAATACATATTTGAGAATAATATTCACACATGGTATGTATAGCTATACCAAAAATATTTTCACACTTGGGGAAATATACCTATCAAGGGATAGTAGATCAAACCATTGGGAGAAGCAATCCTCAGAAGTATAAAAAAATAACCAAGGAAAATACTAGACTTAACACAAGGACTTCTGATTAAAATCATTTAATCATTAATAGTCTCTCCATACTCATATTATTTCACAAAAAAAAAAAACACTTTCCCATTATATATATATCCAACTGTAACACAAATACAATTTCAATTTAAACTGAAACAATTTGTATCAACATTCAAATAATTACTATCAACATTTCAATTATCAATTTCACCATGATATAAATAATTACTAACCATAACTAAATCATTCAAAAAATACATAGTTTCATCACATCGCTTTAACATTCCATGCAATGATATCTATTTCAAGTAATCTCTTAAATTTGGAATCCAATTATGGTTTTTAGAGTACTAAAGTGGTCATCTATAAGGATAATATCCATGATCAAAGACAATAAAATTGAATTCTAAGTCTAATGTATAGTAATTCATCAATAATGATCAATATTTTCCCCAATAAATGTGGTTATACATGTCGGTAATTTCTAAACCTCTTACCTCCTGAACAATAAAACCTAATCACAATGAACTACCAACAAAAACAAAACCAATGATCTAAGATCCCTATATCGGAGTTCATTAAAACCATATTAGGAATTTTGAGAAAGGATGTCTGAAATAGAGATGAAATGAATTATATAGGCAACCTATAGATTTAAACACTTTGATAGAATCAATAAAAATGAATAGAACTCAGATACCCCAAGAAGTGAAGTTGTGGATATTTATGTATCCACAAAAATATCAATGACATTAATGGACGTCATGGTGATTAAATAAACTATTTACCCAGTGATTCATAATTTAAAAATACATGACACACTATCAAGGACTAATTGATGGTGTGAAACTTTGATGCATAATATGATAGAAGTTCACAACAAACCTTGTATCCTCACATTGGTTTTTGATGAACTAATAAAACATTTAAAAAAGTTGATGTGTTCATGTTACTCCTAAAATTAAATTGGTCGATCCAATTCCACCCCAAATAACAACATAAAAAATTTACAACACCATCATAAAAGATTTTATAAATTACAAGCATATAGGAAAAATTTTAAACAATAACTTGCATCAAAAAGTATAAGGTATATTACAAACTCCTCATTTACAGAAATTGTGTTTCTTATTTGTGTCTCATGGGGTCTATAATAAACTATATAGACTATATAAATAAACATATGAATTTATCTTTATATCAAACACCAATTTTGTTTGTGTATATGTTTCCAAAACACTCGATCCAGAATGAAAATTATGATTCACTACATGATTAGTCCCCGGAATCATGTCATGAAAAATCATTTCACATTGATATCATTTCACAAAACCAATCAATAATAAAATGAAAACCCCATATCCATCACCGTATAGAAAATATAAAAATAACAACATTATTAATTTTTTTATAAACTATCAAAAAATTCCTAGTTATACATCCTCCCCATTATATAGTTGTTCATCATGGATATTTATTTAAAAATATCCCTCGACTCTTCTATAAATAACTTTGGAAACCCAACCCTCATGTTTAAATTTCACTACAATATATCTCCTCCATTTCATCCATGTTACTATGAAACCCTCACCAATAGAACTTTTTTAAAAGAAATATCATTTTAACTATGATTGAAAAAGAAACATGGACAATACTTAATAGATACTTTACACACAACCTCAACCGATTTCTAGAAACACCACATATAGGGTCTAACTCATACCCACATGTCACATCACTAACATCAATAAATTATATAAATTATCATTTCCTAATCAGAAAATTATCTATTTAATTATACATCATTCACTCTATGAGATACATGGAGAAACAATGGTCCACCCAAGAAGCATACACAAAATTATTCCACACTATCAGTAATGTTCTGATGTGGTTTCAAAATTCTAGTTAGATGATAAAATAGTTTACATCCCATAATAATTATGATGATAAAAAATATATATAGGACATCATCTTACTCTATCTAGATAACTTTCATTTACAAAATATCTAAAAAATGGCAAATGTTTACTGCATGAGACGAAGTACGATCACTGCTAACTCACTAGCCTCAATCTGGCATTGGGGAGGATGGCCCGCTAGAAAGTTATCCTCACAATAAACACTGAAAAATTAGACACATAGTCCCACCGTGTCCTATATATTTATCATTAATACATTATTTTTTCGATTAATGATAGTAACCAAATAAATCATTGTACCAAATGAGTTTTCTAAACTCACACTAAAATCATCCTTAAACAGCTTTCATGAACCATAATTGTCTCCAAACGATGATGCATGAATGTAACTACACGCATCTCACTAGTCATCTTCTTTTGAAATATACACCCTGACCATATCCACTAATCAACATATAATACCCCAATATTTTACAACATGTATCTTATTAAATAAATTTAATTTATTAAACATCTTATGTTTCATGAAACACCAAACATAAACGAACTGTGATTTAAAATAAAATATTAATATGACAGTTAGCTATAATAATGTGGTCATTATAATAATAAACTCACCAGTGTTTGGATAAATTAAATTTTGGTATATCACAAATGAATATATGACATAGTTATATCATTGTATAAGTTAATAAATTTTTTATAAATGATAAATGATGTCTTAGTATTCTTATGAATCTTAAATATTTATTTTCAATTTTATAACTACTATCAATTTAAAATAAAAATTTCATTCATAAAATATATTAATTTTTTTTTAATTTGTGGTATTATATTGATAATATTATTTTATGAGAACAAATTGTTTTTTCAAAGGGTCATAAAATTGGTTATAATATTAAATTTGTTAATTTTTGGAGTAAATGAATATTTTAATTAGAAACTAAATTTAGTATATTTATAAAATTATTTTCCTAATATGAATTTCCTTTTATAAATATGAAAATAAAATAATATTTAGGGTGAACTTTTTTGATTTTTCCAAAATAGTAGAATTTTTTGAATGGTGAAATATGATTTCTTATGATACTTATCATTCTTTGAAAATAAGTCAATTATTGAGTCCTGGATGATGTATGGATGGGTTAAAGACTCAATATTTATATGTGACATTCTCTATTTTCCTTATTTATTCATGTTAATCAATACTATTTAGAGTCTTGATCCAACATAATTTAGAAATGAATAAAATAAGAAAAAAATACCCATCTCTACCCCTTTAAATACAACCCCTCACTAACACTACTCATCACACCATATGAGCATTGGATATTATCTAAATTCCATTTAATTACATCCCAAATCAGATTCCCTACATACTATACATTTTGGTATTACTATAATTCTTAATCCATGTGTCTTAAAGAGGTTCCCAAGGAGATAATGTTCAAGAGGTAAAATCCTCTTTCTTTCCCAATTAATATCCTTTATTTTATTATCATGTCCTCGCCTCCACTATAAAAATAGGAGTGGTAACTAAAATATCATATATATACTATACTTATATAGTTTTAATAGAATATATATCACCAATTTTCTTCCATTCCCCTTTTACTATAAAAATGAAAACACCATCCATGACTCGTCGATTCCCGACTATTGTGGATGATGAGTTTTTATTTTTCACAAAAACCATCACTACTGGCCATAAAATCATCATTATTATTAAATAATATTTTAATATTTATATTTTATATTATATCATGTACTATAACCAATATAAATATAAAATATTAAATAAATGACACATGTTTTTTATGATTGTTAAAACTGCCAAAATAAATTGTAAAATTTTCAATAATGTTTTATCTAATGAATCATCCTGAAAAAATATATAAATTTTATATGAAAAAAATGAAAAAAATTATGTTCAATAATACTAAATTATTTTTATTGTGTATTTCTCCTCCCATTTTGTGACAACCCTCATAATTATACACAAAAGAGCTGACCATGATTCCACGAAACGAACTCTCCCGAAACAATGAATATTAACATTATAACTCACCATGATTTCCCGAAATGAATATTAAAACCTTATATTAAATAAAATATATTTTAATTCTTTTTTGAATTAATTCATTAAACAATTTTATTTGATTATCCAAAAAAGTAGGTACCAGTGAAGAATGATTTCCAACATAAGGTAATGAGTTTCTCATCTCACTTTAATTTATATGAGATATGAATTACTCTCCAATTATTTCTTCTTTATGTTGTATATATTAATAACTTTTATATGAAATTTCATTAATCTCTTAATCTCCATGATATTAAATTTTTCATTTAAAAATTATTAATTTTATGGGGCATATGATTCATTTATTTACAACTGGTAAGCATTTTTTAAATCAATTTATTTTTTATGGGACATGTTCCACATTCATCAATTAATTTTTCTTTGTATTTTAGCTTTTATTTATGATCCCTATTCATTGGATATTTCATTGAAAAGAAATATTCATTGTATCTTGGATATTTTTATTATCTATTACATATATACTTTTTTACCATCCTTTTTTACATTAATTTTGTTTCAAGAGGCAATTCAGTTGGCAACAAAACCTTCAAATTTTTTTCTATGATGAATCTGTTTGGTTTATAGGCATAGAAATAAACCAGCTTGTAATATTTATTACTACTAGTCATTCAGGTGAAATATACCAAAGGTCTAATAACTAATAATTTCTTTCATTAAGTATTCATTTATATCTATCCCTAAGTGATTAACCATAACAACCTCAATGGATTCTTTTTCATTAAAATTTTATTAATAAAATGGAATGTATTTAAATTGAATATTTACAATCCCATATTTATTATTCCTTGTTTATTTTTATCACATATTATTGATTCATGTTTCTGTAATATGTTACCTATTCAAATAATTTAGGATCACCATTTAATTTTTTCATCCAACCCCCGTTTATGAAGAATAATTCATTGAATATATATTATGGATGGAGTTAATTTTAATTTTATGTGTCCTATTTTTAATTTTTAATCTAATAAGGGAGAAAAGATATTTTCAATTAATTCATGATTACTAAACATATCGATCCTTGGGGATATTATCTCTATTATATATTCCATTATAATAAAACAACCACTAACTCTAGTCTATTTGGTTCAGAGTTGTAATAGTATTTATCATAATAGGTTTAATAGAATCCAAGAGAACTAATTATCAAATAAACATGATAATTATAATAATTATTTATAGTGAATTTTTTGCTCAATACTAATGATTATTGTGAGATGACTCAACATGTTCCATTATTTAGTGATGGTGCCTAAGTTAAGGGAGGGCTTCAATATCTACAGATAATATATGGATTGAACCAATGATAAAGTGAACACAATTTGTGTTGGAGCTAAGATGATCAAAACTATATTATGAATAAATGATGAGGTTATGATTAATAACCGTACTACATCTATATTGGATCATTTCATTTTGAATAATTCCCTATCTTTTTGTCGTAATACTAATCTAGTTGTAGCTGAAAAATGGATGAAGTCCCTTGAAAATATACATTTGGCATTCAGATATGATGAAAGTGAAATGGTAGTGATAGTAGTATATTTACTCAAGGTAAATGAAGATTGATATTGTCTTTTATCAAGAATATGATGTAGGAATATGAAATACAAGACAAAGAAAGTGTAACTTTTAAATAATTTTGTTCATCAAATAGTTCCCTCATGAAAAACAAATTGAAATGAAGAGAAAATTACAAAGCTTAAAGAAAAAGGAATAGGGTTAACCAACAATGTATGAGGTTTCATTCACAAGACTACACAATTATGCATTATATTACATATGTGATTCAAAAAAAAACAAGACAGGTCATTCCTTTGACAGTATTAAGGAAATTATTCAAAGGGAACCATCCTATCAATAATTTTCATCATATGATTAAATATTAATAAGTTATATGAAAATGGAGGAGAAAATTTTAATTTCTAATATGTTCAACGTATATAAATACAATAATATTTATTTTTAAAACTAAGTAAAATTAATAATCCAAGATGAACAGGGTAACAAATAAATTCCAATTATGTGAAAACTATAGGAAAAAAACATAGGAAATTATTGAAAGTCATGGGTGTTTGTTTAATGTGTGTTGAAAATGGTCTTAGAGATAATGAATGTGTGGGGAATTAAAATATCATTTTTTTAAATGCTTTAAATGTAAATAAATTGGTCATCATTCAAATAAATGTCACAAAAATCAAGGGAATCTACCATAAAAGAGGAAAAGCGGAGATGTCCATGTTTATGAGATCTCTATAAATGAGGTAGATGTACACAATACTTGAGCTAAAGAGGGAACTATTAGATGATTCTCCTAACTTTATTTTCTGTACACAACCTGGTTGCACCATGATGTACATAGATTTGAGTGAACATTTTTTCTTGGATAATGTGATGCATTAAATTTATGACAATATTTCAAAATGTCTAGTTTGTCAAAATGTTTTGGATGAGAGACAACATCCTAGAGGAGCATTGAGACTTCCAACTTTTACTATGTGTAAATGAGATGAAATTATTATAGAATTTATTTCTAGATTTACATTAACCCCCAAAATGAATTATATGAAATGGGATATTTTTTATCATCTTATAAAATTGGAACATTTTCTTGCTATAATAGAAGAATTACCTATTGAGTACATAGAATAACACTATATAATGATTTTGTAAGACATCATGGTGGAACTATAATTATTTATTCCCATAGAGATCCATGTTTTATATTAAAATTTTGAATGATTAATTAGAAAGAATTGGAATATGAGATTTATTTGAGTAATTCTTATCACCCTAAAACCGACAGATGGTCTATGAGGAATAATGAAATATTAGAATACCTATTGAGATCATGAACACATGAATTTCAAAGTATATGGGATTTGTATTTAACATTTGTAAAGTTTACCTAAAATAAAAGTTTCCATTATAATAATCAAATATAGGCACATGAAAAATTAGATGTCAATATATGTCATAGAACAACTTATTGAGATAAATTTTTTCAATGGAAACATATTGTCCCTAGACTTATTAAAGAGTTTATATCCAATGTATTGATAGTTCTCGCACTTATTAAATAATCTCAATGTTGGAATATATTTTATGAAGAAAATAAGAGAATGGAAAACAAACTTTTAGTGGGGGATCA
This sequence comes from Viscum album, assembly GCA_963277665.1. Taxonomy (NCBI): domain Eukaryota; kingdom Viridiplantae; phylum Streptophyta; class Magnoliopsida; order Santalales; family Viscaceae; genus Viscum; species Viscum album. Next base: position 1,833,917,514 of record OY728161.1, on the reverse strand, counting down.
TTTCATTCAAATGTTTCTCCTTGGACTGGTGTGATTAGGTTCAGTAAGAATGGGAAACTAAAACCAAGTGCGATATACAATTTAAAATTCTAGAATAAATTGGGGCTATATTTTAATTATTATAAATGCCACCATGTCTCTTCAATGTTCATGATGTGTTCCCCATTATATTTTTAAATATTTATATACCTGAACTAACCCATGTACTAAACAAAAAAAATATAAAACAAGAATTTTATTTATCTAACATCAAATATCCAATCAAGATTCTTGACACTAGAGAGCATGTATTGATAAATTGGATGACTTGATTGGTAACATTTCATTAGAAAAATAAAAAATAGAAGAAGTAATGTTGAATCCTTGGGAAATTATTAAGATTTACCACCCTCATATATTTATAAGGATAAATTAATGAAAATAATTGTGGTAGAATTTCTCAAATGAGATAAGAATATAACAACCCATGATTTTATTTTACATTTTTTTAAAATAAATTCAATTTATTTGACATCATATATTGCAGGAAACACTGAACTGAAATGAAATTGAATATTCTATTAAATATCAACCATTATGTCAAGTATTACAATCTCTCCATTAGAATAATAACATCATCAAGGAATTTAGAAATAAATTTTTTATATCTCATAAGTGAATATATGATACATTTATTCCATGGTATAAGTAAATGAATGGTATAAAAATGATAAATTAGGTGTCTGTATTTTTTGAAATATAAATGTTTTTGAAATATTATAATTAATATAATTATATAAGAGAAAATTTAGTTTCATAAAATATACTCATAAATTAATAAATTTTCTGTAATAATAATAATATAATTTTATGAGGACATATTTAATTTAGCATTTTTTTGTCAAATCAGTGTTAATATTAAAATAATAAATATTTTAATAAATAATGATTTTATATAAAAAATTAATTTCACATATTTATAATATTATTTTCAAAAAAATTGAGTCCTTTTTTAAATATACAGTTTGGAAATGGTTTGGGTGAATTTTTGGTATTCTTCTGAAATAGTTGACTTTTTTTGAATAGTGAGATATGATAATTTATTGTTTTCAAAATTAATAGTAAATAAATTAATTCTTTGGTATAGTTGATGTATTCATGATTTAATAACTAATTATTTTGAACTGGTATCCTTTGATTACTATATATTGACTTGGAGGTCAATACTATTGATAGACTAGTGCTAAAAAAACAATTGAATAAAATACTAAAAACACCAGTCTCAAAACATTTAAATATCTCCACATCTCCTCACACATTAAAAGCCTTTTATATTTTTTTAATTTTTACCCATTTCCTTCCCCAATCCTCTTATCTACATTTGTGATCCATTAGTCTTACTATAACACCAAATCCAAGTTTCTAAAGGATAATCACAATGAGACGATATTGAAGAGGTAAAATCCTCTTTCATTTTCTTTTGATGTATTTTATTTTATTATTCTATCACAACTTCCATATGTAATGTGTCATGGAATATAAAATATCACACACACACATATATATATCTTGTAATTTTATTTTTTTAATTATATATCTATCCTCAAATATTTTCAATTATCCTTTTATATTAAAAATTAAAACAGAACCTCTACTGTGTTGATTTACCACCTTCGTCAATGATAAGTTTTCATTTTTTATTACAGCCATCACGAATAGTCATAAGACATTATTATGGTTAAATAATATTTTAATATAATTATTTTTATGTTATATCTTGTTCTAGAATCAATATAAAAACATAATATTAAATAATATGACTGAAGTTTTGGATAGTCAAAAAAATTCCCAAAAATAAATTAAATCATTTTCATCAACATTTTACCTAAAAAATCACCCTCTTAGCATATAACCATAAGATATATGAGAAAATATAAACTTATTTATTTTCATTAATAAAAAATAATTTCAATTCAATAATTTTCCATGCATTTTAATAGAACATCTACAATTATACACAAGGGAACCGACTATAAAATCACCAAAAGAACACTCTTGGAACCACGAAGTAAATCGTTATTACTCATTAAAATGTAAATAAATAAAATAATAATATATAAAATATATGTTGGGCATATTTTTAATTAATTTATTAAAAAATATAATTTGATTATCAAGGACATTGCGTACATGTGAAGAACACCTTCAAAAATAAGTTCAGGGGTTTCATATATTACTTTTATTTATATAAGATACACCTTATTCAAAATGTATTTGTTGTGATTTGTGTATGTATAGATCTAATTGATATATCATATCATTAATATAATTATCACTTGGTATTAAATTATTTTTTTCATGATTATAAATTTTATAGGTCATATGGTTTGATTGATTAAAATTGGTAAGAGTTTTTCTTCTCACATTAATTTCATTGAGACATATGCCATATTCATTAAATTTTCAATTTTTCAATAGTGCATTTTTTTCTATCCTAAATAATAGAATATTTCATTAAACATGTAGGTTTATTTTATGATGTGTATATTTATTTTCTAAGCCATATAATAGTTTTTCACACAGTTTTTACATTGAATTTTATTTTATCTAGGAAAATATCGATAAATCCGTAACATATACACAATAATGATATTTTCATAATGAGTATTTATAATTAATTAAATATATATATATATATATATATATATATATATATTTACATATGAATAACTATTTTTATATTAAATGGGTGTGGGACCATGAATTATATATCCCCTTGATTCATCGAGATGTATCATTAGACAAACCAGTTATTGAAAACATTAATTTTTATTTCCAAGAAGAATCAAACATGTTTCAACCAGAAAACATAAAATATATTTTGAAATTCTATTATTGTAGTTTTCAATGTGGAAGATACCTGGCATGAAACAATTAATCATTTCCTTTATTCAGAAATTAATTATTACTATCCCAGAAATTTTTATTATGAAGAAATATATCATTGCAACTTCTTTTATAGTATATTAATTAAGTGGATTTTTCTATATTTTATTAATCCATTTTAATTATTTTATATTTATTATTCTTCACTAATTACTTATAAATGTTTATTTCTTTATGAAGCCCTCACTATCAAATTAAGATCACCCTTTTATTTGTTTTTGTTTCCCCAGTTTTTGTAGATGAAATCGTTGAAAATGTGTGAATGATGTCGTTTATTATCAATTGTAATGTAATTATTTTAAATGAAAATAAAATAAGGAAAAACGTTTGTATTGAGTGCTTCAAGAATATGAAGCTAATAAATTGATGGTGGTGTGATATATTTTAAATGTAACTTTTTAACAAAATAACCACTAACTCTCAACTATTGGGATGGGGGTTGTTACAAAAAACCTAATCAGTCCTCCCATCATTTCACTAATTATTTCCACCATCCAAAACATGATGACGAATTTCCAATAGCGTTCATGATCTTAAAAAATAATAACATCACAAATCATATGTTTTTCCACTATATAACACAAGTTGATTTATAAACTAAATATTCTTAGTATTACATAGAGTCTCACCCTTGATACTTATTTTATAAATGACACATTTCCATTTTTTACATTGGCATTTTACTCTTTTCCATTGATTTATCACAATCTATATCATCAAAAAACCTTATTTGGAATATCTATCATAGTTTCCCTACCAGAACAAAAAACTGTTTCAATAGCCTATGAAAAATTAATCAATCCAATTACACCAACTCCATTAAATTAACCCCATACTTAGGTATTTTTTTTAATTTCAATTCATTAGTCGTGATCAAATACCATTATGAAATCCGAAAACAATAACTATAGATATTTCTATTCTACTTAAACGTTACTACATTAATTCTTCCATATCTAAAAAAGAACCTCCACCCAGTCAAATGGTCCATGTAATTATCCCCCATATGAAATCCCTCAGAACTAATCAATAATCATGATCACTCACAATAAAAATAATCATCTGAATAATGAAATTCCTTTGCCTTGGTAACATTACTATAATAAATTCTCAAACCGAGCCTTTTCCAGGACTCTAATAATAGTAAAATTCACTACATATATGATTCCCAATTTTAACAACATAAACCAGTTTCACTCCCAATCATGATGAGTCAATATCATTGTTTATGAACATAAAAAAACTATAAAACAATTATATTTGTTACGCTAGAGTTATAATAAAAACCCACTAATTTGTTTTACACATACTAGTCATCAACTCTCTTTAGCTAGGTACTTTTTTTAATCTATAGCCACAAAGAGGGTCACAACCCTTTGGTCACTCAACCATCACAAGGATAACAACACTATATCTATCTCTTTATGTATTAAGTGAAAACTCATATCTCACAATGGGATGAAAAAAAGTTATAATACAATTCTAATAATGTCATTATCATTCTTTTTTCAATTATAAATAACACATGTCTTGCATCAACAAACCTTAATGAATCCATCTTCTGGGATAATCATCACATGGTTATTCCCTAGAAAATATTAAGGTCTAACCATCACACTTCAATGCATTAATGGTCCACACCGACTTTAAATTCACTACAAGTCTAGAGAAATTGTACATATTTACCAACATCTCAAAATATATAATGCACCAATTACATAAGTAACCCAAAAAAAATCACTCAATATTGGTTGGGTAAACTAAGTATCCATATAACCTAGAAATATATATATTAACCTCATAAATTTTTAAATCCAATTAGATTGTAATGACCAAATCATACATTTGAGAACATTATATCAACATAGTAAGTGTATAATATGAAATCATAATCAATTTTATATTAGTTATGATGACATTTCTTAAGGATTATTGTAACATTCTAGAAATAAATTATGTACCCTAGAGTTTCCATAAACACCATAAATCTACATGTCTAACATGACTTCTAATTTAGGTAAAAAAAGTTCAACCCCAAATCTTACTTTCAGAATTCTAAGATTAAGATACACAAAACCAACCGACCGTATTTGTTTTGAAAAATCAATGTACTTAGTAAACGGTGAAGAAATATCTCATTTAACCATTCACTATAATTAACAATAACTATGGTCATCATCTAGGAATAATAAATTAGTTTATATGTTAGAGTAGCTCTGTTATACTACCTAACATAACTATCACAAGTCATATCCCGTAAATCCTAATTTAAAAAACCATGTATTCATGCAAACCATGATCACTTCATGTCAAATCATCTAGATGAATGAACGTTGATTAGCACTTCCTTTCTAATGATCATAGGGAATATTTCATGTTCCAATATAGCTAAATGATCTACAACCACTTCAGGAAATCTAAAAATATTAAACCATTTTCATACTATTTACCAATTATAAATCCAATCATCTTGGATCACCCATATAGTAGTTTCTGACATAAACTAATCATACCTTTCAAAATCTATAAATCACACACAACATTAAGGATGAGAATCTATATCCATAGTGTGATATACATAAATACAAACATTAGAATAATTTAACTGTAATTGTGTTTGTAAATTTCTGAGTAGTTCCAACACCATACATATAATCTCTATTGAATCTACATTCCTTTTAAACCCCACTAAAATGCCACCCAAATTTATCATAATAGTCTCCAATAGAAATTTGAAATTATCACGATACTCCCTCATAACAATCAGCTCACTATTATATTTATCCCTAACATGCACAACATGGTTATCATCTTACCAACACACCCCAAATAGAATTCTCAAGATTTTATATCTCAATAATTTCACACATAATCCAACTACCTATCAATGGTTTTCCAAAAATCACATTTCTACATAATGTAAATATAAATGTGGCAGAAATAAATTTCCCATCACACTTTACAATCCCAATAACAGAAGGGTCTTATTTAAAGGTTCGAGATAAGTATACTATACCCAATACCTAGTAATGTATAATCCCACAAGGGTAATAAGAATTCAAATTTAACATGAATTATCAATATCGATGACCAAATAAAAGTCAAGATAAGTAAAGAATCTCATTATTTTATTCTTCCCATACAAAAATAGCACTCTCCATATCCCCATTTACACCTTCTGTAGATTGTATAACAGAAAAATAAACAATAAATTTAATACATTTCATTTAAAAATTCAAATATCATAGTTCATGGAGAGGTCTTACATTCCACAATCCTCAATAACCTCTATATCTCACAACATCAGATTTCATAACTTCTCAGTGTCCCGAACGACCCATTAATATGATCAACCTCATATACAAGAAATTTTTCGAAAAAAATACAAATGATACATATCATTATTCATTTATTATATACATTTACATGGATTTCATGATAATGGGGAAGTAAAGCAATAGTTGATTACATATTATAGATTAAAAAACATTATAAATTTATTTTTAAAACATATATGGATATTTAGACATAATAATATAAATAAAGGACAATGAAATAATATTTTAGCAGTTTAAATTAGCTATAATGTTTCACAATTGATAATTAGTAAAATAAAATTTCAATTTTTATTTTTGAATGAAAAAGATGCATAATATGTAATTGTAATTTTATATAGTTTACATCATGTACAACCTATTGAAAGTGGTATAAAAACCATTTATTTAATTTATGATCTTGTTTAGTATGATTCCAAGATACCTTTATATTAGTTAACAACATATAAATGGTATTATATACCATAAATAATAATCCCATGACATATTCAATATGAAAAATATGATAAAGTCAAGAAAATGAAATTTAAATCATGCATGACTAGTACGAGGCACGAACACATACCCACTCACAATCCAAACCCAACAGAAAAATACAAAAAACCATAAATCACACATTAATATGTGGTACTCAATAACCTCTCTATAAATGTACGATTTATTCATATGTGGGTTACCCATATTCATGTAAGAGTTCTAAGTCATGTTCCAATAATTATTTATGTCATGTCTACATAAACCCAATAATCAGCCAAAAAAAAGATCTTATACCTATTTATAACATCTAATGTTTGATAACCACTAATAAATTCCTAGTTAAAGGATAATAATTTCCTCAGGAATTATTTCTCATTGGAAAGTGACTTTTTAATTGCATTGTAGTTCAAAGTTGTATATTAATGCAACTATTTCAATATATTAGAGTGATTTATTTTGAAAATAAAGTAACTCAAATGAGAATATGTAAATATAAAGTAAACAGATTTTACCCCAAGTTATATATAAATAGAACTAAACCAATACGTATCAAAATAAACTATACTCATATAAAATAATCACATGTTATTAGACAACATCCCACAATATCCTAGGATGAAAAAAGTAAATGTTTCCCCAATTCGGTTCCAAGTCCTAGTGTATTAAAAATATCATATGCTCCATCCTAGTATAACTAATAACAAATTATTTACTAGATAGTTCATTAATCAAGATCGACAATAATTAATTCTCGTTGAGTACCAATAATTTTTAAATATTAATGTAGGAGTAACTTATTAGGCCACCCCAAACAGTGTGTATTCACACACACATATATTTTTAGTATGTTGATAGTAATGTGTAATATATAAATATACTTCTATAATTATAAATAAATAAAAATAAATAGAAACTATTAATCCATAGGTTCTGTGGTGATAACCTATAATAACAATTCCTTCACCAGACATAGTCGAATTTCTATAATTAGTATGCTTCCATACAAGGTAAATTTCCCCGCACTAATGAATGAAATAACCCTTAAGGAAAATGTACCTATATAGAAAGAAAATGATTAAAAGTTTTTCAATTATAAACATCCTAAAAAAAGTGACACACAAAGAAATATGCTCATCCCATAATAATGGTCACACCCATAAGAAATTACCCTTCCTAGAATAATAAATAACACCATTTTAAAAATCTATATTTAGAACCATGGAATAAATTCTCAATGGAAATAACCAACACCAAAATTATGATCTAATGTCAAAAACATAAATTATAAAAAATATTACAATACTCATTAAGTTTCACCGGAAAAAAACCTTTTTATGAAAGAGATACCCATGTGTAACTCATCCCATTATGACTATTGAAACCACAAAATTATTTATCACCATTGTGACACCAATTTTTCACTTTCAATTCTTATTATTTTATAGTTAATAAATTATTATTTTAAATTTATTATTATTGTTAAATAAATTTGATTTATTTATTTTCTATCGAATTTAATGAAATGAAATCAATTTCATGTCATATCTTTAGGTTTCTTTCCAATTAGTGTTTATAGATGAATCAAATGGTCATCTCGTAAGAGAATATCCAAAATTTAAAATTTCATAATTTAACATCAGGTGAAACACACTATAATTTTGTCTTTTTACGTAATTTAATCATTAATAATTGAACTATTTCTTGGAGAATTATTTATGAACCACATACCTGAAGTGTTTCAAAAATGAATTTCCAAGAACCTCTAACAAAAATAAAACCAATAAAATGAAATCCTTAATTCAGATTCCATCGACACAATACTCGGGTTCATGATAATTAGAATATTAAATAGTGATAAAACGATTTATCATGACAATATATAGGCTTAAATTTTTTGAGATTGATCAATCACAAGTAATGATGGTTAATTACACCATATATATTTGAAAGGATCAGTTGGAGGATTAAAATCATCAAAAACATGTGGAGGCATAAAGGGGTGAAAATATTTGGTTTTTTAAAAACATGACTATTTATAGATACATAAAACATAACCTAATATTATATTACAAAATGATACACACATTTACTCTAAAAAATATCATTCCAACACCCCCAATTATTTATACATGATTTTTCAATGCATTACACAATGTCTCATTGCGTGATTGTATTCATGTAGCTCAGAGAATATGGAAGGTCCTTACCAAACTCAATCTTCAAATTTCATTACACCAAATATTGCTAAAAATTACTATATTATACGTGAATATGATAAAAAGTAAACCATAATTATAAGGAATCGGCATTAAACATTCCATAATATTGAATTAAATGAATAATTCATATTGAGGATCCTATCAGGTTTAGAGTTTTTGAGAATTAGGACATAACTATTACGTCTCAAAGGATTACAAAGTAGACACTCCTATACAGTTTCCATTTATTCCATAAAATAAAAACTCTTGAAAAAAGTGTAATGTCTAGTCCCATGTTTTAGATAGCATGACTTTTCCTTAACCCAATACTTGACCATATTCATCTTTAAGTCCTGCGAAAACATTTCATAACAAGGGATGAGTATAAAAAACTCAGTAAGGGTTAAAAAAATGAAAGAAAAAATTTGTTCACAAATACATAAAAAAATTAACTCTTTTACTTACCTCATGAAAACATAATATTTATGAATAAAACATAAAAATCATAAATCATAATGGTAACTTGTGGCATCCATAACATACTTACAATGTAGCGATCACAACTACATAGGGAGTTACTTTGGAATACCCATCATAGTATATTTCCTAAAACTCTTAGGAGAAACATTCAAGTTTACTTCCATCATGTTACCCAATGCATTAGAGACCTATCTCGGGCTCACCCACCCTAGTTTTATCATGAAACCACCCGTATACATAAATAATGACCAAGAACACATAACATAATCATAAAGGGAAGATAACATTTCCACATTGCAATAAAAAAATATCTTTTCAAGATATTGAAATAATAAATCCATTCTCAAAATCATTTTCAATACCAAAATTTGTAAAAAGAGTATATGGTATTTATTTTTCCCTTTAAAAACATTACAACTTGTTAAGGAGGCCAAAGTTAAAATAATACTCACGGCGGTAGAAAAGTCATTGTCACCACTTATGTAAAAAAACAATCCATTTTGTCTTTTAGTAAAATGATTCATATAAAAATATTCCCTTTGAATGAAATGAAATGTCAAAGGGTTTTATACACTGTATAAAATAAAGTGGTGTATAAAACTAAATATGCCTCAATGAATGGATATTGAGATGAAGTCCCTTATCTCATTTCCGACTTGACTCGATCGATCATTAAACTCCTGAATAAAAAACTAAAGTAAATTTATAATTGTTTAAGAACCTTTTTAAATTTTATTAATCCTTTTATTTCACTTATTTCCATGTTATAAACATTATGTAATTTTTCAAGTTAATGATGTTTGTTTTGTTAATATTTGGTACTTGAGTCACAAATGATCACCATATAGTTACAAGTTGTTCAAATGGTAAAAAGTTCATTATATCAGAATTTCATTCATGATATATATAATATATATCATATATATCCAGTATTTTCATGTATTTATAATAGTACATAACGTTTGGAGGTACGAAATGAAATTCATCGTTCATGGAGACGGTAATCCGTACGTACGCGTGAATGCTACTTCCATTTCCATTTCTTATTTTAATTGAATTAAAACATAATTATACATATATATATATTATAATTTCAGTATAATAACATATATAATATCATTAACTCTATCCTTTATACATCCCACATATTGAATTAATGAGTCATATCACTTTGAGGGGGCGGCAGTCCGCACTTCCTCAAATGAAATTACCATGTTTACCCATAATGGAAACCACAATGTTATGATATAAAAGAAAAATTCAGAACCATAATGATAAATTAAACATCATATATATCATATATAAATATTGTGTCATCTTAATTTCCACCATCATAGGCACTAGGAGATAATCGAACAATCATCGTCTCATGAGGTGTTAGTTTGTCATCCACAGAAATATTATGTTCTTCACCCATTAGTTGAAGGTGTGTATAAGTGTAGTTTGAATACTTATCATAACAACATCCTAGTATATTTAGGATACTTTTGTTGTTATAAAATAATGTAATAAAGAGAGTTTAAAGTGTTGGAGAAGTAAAATAAATAAAAAGAATTTAAGAGAAACTGTTACCTTTAATTTGGGTATCTTTCTTTAGGTTGAACCAAAATAACCTCTTGATGTTAATTCTACGTAAGGAAAGCTTTTTAGGAGGAGTATATGGATTTATAGAGTTTAATTTGGAAGAGGTTGTATGAGACAAAAGGCTTGAGAGGTGTGTGGAATTGGTTAAAAGTGAGGGCTTTTATAAGGGAGAGGAAGGGGCTCTTTAGGAATGTGTGAAAATATTATTTTATCATAAACATATATTCGGTTTCAAAAGGTCAAAAAATAATTTGAGTCAAAGAAAACATGACTCATGGTCTAAAAAAATAATCCAATAATAATTGGACAAGTTTTTGATGTTAATTTTATATTTATAATCTTATTTAATTAAATTATTTATTAATGGGGTAAACACTCCATCACTCTTGTGTTATAAGTAATTAAATTTAGTCGATGTCTAAAAATTATAAAACAAAACCATGATGTATGATATCTATTTATCTTTCTAATTAATATTTATATTCTAAAAGATAATTTATATAACCCATTGTAAAAATTAATTTACTAAAAGATATTCGTTTTTGTCATTTTTTCATTTACATTATGTTAATTAATCTAAAGTGTCATTATCACTCCCAACTGGCTCAATGGGGTCCCAAAATCGACCCAAAGATGCCCATGGTCGTAAATGACTCAAATAGTAAGGTTTGGAAAAGTGTTAAGGTAATTTTGAATTATTAAAAAATACTAGTATACTCAATGAGTTTCACTGAAAAAATATATTTTTATAATAGAGATACCCATGTGTAACTCATCCCCTTATTACTATTCAAACCAAAAAACTATTTATCACCATTATGACACCATCTTTTCATTTTCAATTATTATTATTTTATAGTTATAAATTAATATTTATTATTTATTATTTTTGTTAAATATATATGGTTTATCTCTTTTCTATCACATTCAATGAAATGAAATCAATTTCATGTCATATATTTTGGTTTCTTTCCAATTAGCGTTCATAAATGAATCAAATGGTCATCTCGTAATAGAATATAAAAAATTTAAATTTTCATAATTTAACATTAGGTGAAAAACACTGTAATTTTATCTTTTTACCAAATTTAATCACTAATATTTGAACTATGGATTGGAGAATAATTTATAAACCACATACCTCAAGTGTTTCAAAAACTAATTTCCAAGAACCTCTAACCCAAATGAACCCAATAAAACGTGATCCCTAATTTAGATTCCATCAACACAATATTAGGGTTTATGATAATTAGAATATTAAATAGTGATGAAATGATTTATCATGACAATATATAGGCTTAAATATTTTTGAGATGGATCAATCACAAGTAATGGTTCTTCATTACACCCTAAATGTATGAGATGATCAATTGGAGGAATAAACTCATCAAAAAAAAGAGGAGGCATAAAGGGGTGAAAATAGTTGGTGTTTAAAAAACATGACTATTTATAGATACCTAAAACATGACCTAATATCATATTACAAAATGATACACACTTTTACTTTAAAAAATTTCATTCCAACAACCTAAATTATTTGTACAAGATTTATCATAGCATTACACAATGTCTCATTCCGTGACTGTATTCATGTAGCTCGGTGAATATGGTAGGTCCTTTCCAAAATCAACCTTCAACTTTTATTACACCACTATTAGCTAAAAATTACTATATTACACGTGAATGTGATAAAACCAAAACTGTAATTATAAGGGCACTGCCTTAAACATTACATAATATTGAATTAAATGAATAAATAACATTGGGGATCTTTTCAGGTTTAGATTTTTAGAGAATTAGGATATAACTATTACATCTCAAAATATTACAAAGTAGACACTCCTAGACAATTTCCCTTTTTTCATAAAATAAGGACTCTTGAAAAAAAAGAGTAATGTCAAGTCCCATGTTTTAGACAACATGACTTTTCCTTGACCCCATCATTGACTCTATTCATCTTTAAGTCTGATGAAAACAATTCAAAACACGAGATGAGCATAAAAAATCAGTAAGGGTTAAAAAACAATGATAGAAAACATTTGTTCATTAATCATTACAAAACATAAACTCTTTTACTTACCTCGTGAAAGCATAATATTTATGAACAACACATAGAAATCATAAATCATAAAGTTAACATGTTTCATCTATAACATACTTACAATGTAGCTATCAAAGATATATAGAAAGTTACTTTGGAATACCCATCACAATATATTCCCTAAACCTTTTAGGAGAAACATTAAAATTTACCTCCATCACGTTACCCAATGCATTGGAGAGTTATCTCGGGCTCACCCACCCTAGGTTTATCACGGAACCACCCGTACACATAAATAAAGACCAAGAACACATAACATAAGCATAAAAAAAAGATAAAATTTCCACATTGCTATAACAAAATATCATTTCAAGATATTGAAATAATAAATAAATTCTCAAAATAATTTTCAATACCAAAATACATAAAAAGAGTATATGGTATTTATTTTTCTTTTTAAAAACATTATGACTTGTTTAGGAATCCAAAGATCAAATAATACTCTCGGCGGCAGAAAGTTCATTGTCCACACTTACGTAAAAAAAATCATTTTTTTTGTTTAGTAAAACGCTTCCTATAAAAATATTCCCTTTGGATGAAATGAAAATTCAAAGGGGCTTATACACCATATAAAATAATGTTGTATATATTACTAAATATGCCTCAATGAATGGAGATTGAGACGAAGTCCCTTGCCTCGTGTCCAACTTGACCCGATCGTTCTTTAATCTCCGGAATAATAAACTAAAATTAATTTCTAATTTATTAAGAATTTTTTTAAATTTATTAATCTTTTTATATCACTTATTACCATGTTATAAAAATTATGTAATCATTCAAGTTAATAATGTTCAATTTGTCGGTATTTGGTACTTGAGTCACAAATGAACAACATATAGTTACAAGTTGTTCACATGGTCAAAAGTTCATTATATCCAGAAAAATATTCATGATTTTGATATCAAATATATCAAATATATCTATTATATATATGTATTTATAATAGTACATAACATTTTGAGGTAAGATGTGAAACACATCATTCATGGATATGGTAAGTCTTATGTACGCATGAACGCTACTTCCATTTCCAGTTCATATTTGAATGGAATTAAGACATCATGATACATATTTCTATTCTAAATAAATTTTAATATCATATATAATATCATTAAATCCATCCTTTATACATCCCACATATGGCATTAACGAGTCATATCACTTTGAGGGGGTGGTAGTCCGCACTTTCTCAAATGAAATTTTCACGTTTACCCATAATGGAAACCATACAGGTATGATATAAAAGAAAAATATAGAAGCATAAATAAAAAATAAACATAATATATATCATATATAAATATATTTTCATATTAATGGACACCATGATAGGCGGTAGGAGATAATCGTACAGCCATCATCTCGTGAGGCATTAGTTTTTCATCCACATAAACAGTATGTTCTTCACCCATTAGATGAAGGTGTGTGTAAGTGTTGTTCTAATACTTTTCATAACAATAACCTAGTATATTGAAGATATTGGTTCTATTATAAAATAAATAAATAAAAAGAGTTTATGGGTTGGAGAATTAAAATAAATGAAATGAAGTTAAGAGAAGTTGTTACCTTTAATTTTGGTATCTTCCTTTGGTTTGAACTAAAAGAATTATTTGAAGTGCCATATGCCTAAGGTAAGGATTTAGAAGGAGGATAGAGATCTATAGATTTTAATAGGGAAGAGTTTGAATGAGCTGAAAGGCTTGAGAGGTGTGAGGAATTGGATATATGTGAGGGATTTTTATAAGGGGGAGGAGGGGCTCTTTAGGAAAGTGTGAAAATATTATATTATTATAAAGATATATTCGGTTTCAAAAGGTCCAAAATCATTAGAGTCGAATATAAGATGACTCATGGTAAAAAAAAGTCATCCAATAATAATTGGACATGTTTTGGATGTTATTTTAATATTTATAATCTTATTTAATGAAATGATTTATTAATGAGGTAAACACTGCATCATTCTTGTGTCATAAATAATTTAATTTATTCGATGTCTAAAAATTATAAAAAAATATGATGATTTAGGAAATAATTTTATAATTACAATGAATATTTATAGTGAGAAAAACAATTTATATAACCCATTGTAAAATTTATTTTACTAAAAAAAATTTGTTTTTGTGATTTTTGCAGTTACTTTATGTTAGTTAATCTAAAGTGTCACTATTACTCCAAACTGGCTCAATGGGGTCCCAAAATCGCCCAAATATTTTCATGGTCATAAATTACTCAACCAATAAGGTTTGTACATGTGTTAAGGTAATGTTAAATTATTATAATATTCTTTTTACCTTGAATTACCCTATTTATCATTAACCGCGGTAAATAAAAGTCAAAAGTTAATATTCACAAAAAAATTATTTTCATATAATTGAAGAATATTTACATACTAATAACAACCATGTATGTCGGATTTTCTAAATACAATTCATAGAAGTGGTAACAAATAATTTAAATGAATATGTCAATTTTTTAACTACTACTAAATGGTTTCACTATTAATCAATAATTGATATTTTTCAAGAAAATACCAAAAATTAAGCCCAAGAAATATTTGATATTCCAAATTCAAAAATTATGTCTATTTTTAAAAATTCAAAAAATGAAAGTGGCATTAATTAATTTATAATTAATTCCTTTTGTTAAAACAAATAACGTGTTATTAAAAACAATAACTATCAAAAGATTGACACTTGTTTATGTCCAATTTCATGGTGAAATTAATTCTAACGACCACCATTGGATTAAATGGTAAAAATAAATTTTAATTATAATTAAACACGAATTAAAAATATAATCTATCCAGATAAATAAATTAGATTAAAATGTTGTTTTGAATTAAAATACAATATTTTTCACTATTCATTAAAAAATGAAATTTATCGGAAAAATTCCAAAAATTTACAAAAATTAAATTTTGATGTCCCCATTCTAAAGAAAGGTTAATTAGGTCAAATGAAATGTATTAGAGTGACCAAAATTATATTTAAATAGGTTTATCTATTAAAAGTTTTTAAATCGACCTTTTAATGTAAATTATGCATAAAATTAGATTCATTCAATTTTAAGCCTCTATCTTTTATTGGATAAAAGTAAAAACATTTAAAAAAAATGTATAATCATATTGTAGTTAGGTTTTTTTAATTCCCTCCAATACAAAGGCTAGAAGTTAACTTCCATTTAAAATAATAATATTTTATAATTAGTGTGCAACATAAGATTTCAAAGAAACCCATTGTTGTGTATCGTGTACGCTATCGAACATAGCATCCTCATTAATTTAAAATTAATATTTAATTCACAAATATTAATAATTATGAAATATTTCTTATTCTTTATTTACCGGGGATGTTGCAATAATCCACCTGAAAAAATCATGGTGTCCTTACAAATTCTACTTATAAGGACTTATCATCACAACGAAGTGTCTCAAATGGAAAATCCAAAAAAACCCATATTTCATGGAACCAACACATAAATCCATATCTAAAATTTTTCTCAGTAATTTCAATAGAACCAGATCACGGATGAAATTATTCACATCATGATTTACCAAATGATTCACACCCTCTATCCTATGGTAATCCATCATTTCACCCCCGTAATGATGCCAAGATACCCTTTAAAAACTAATAATGAACCCAAAATATATCACACTCACAAAAATACAAAAAAAAAATCAAAATTAAATAGGTTTGTACATTGTAATATGGTCATGATTATATTAACTGTATTAATTAATGAAAGATTAATCAATTCCAATTTTCAGGAATGATTCATTGTTATAAAGCACTAGTATATCATTATCTTAAAAAATATATAATAAAAATAAAGAAAAAACATAGAATATATATTTTATATGGTTCACCCAAACATTGTTAATAAAGAGTGGATAAAAATGAAATATTCCAATGTACCATAATTAGTAAATCAAACAGACGTTACAATGTTTGGATCACACTCACTACCCCTCGTGTAAAATTTCATCCCATTAAATGTTCGACCCCAAAACAAAAAAAAACATGTTTAGGGAATTCCAATCCTGAATTTCAAAAAAATTACAATATTCAAATACATAATAAAAATTATTGTTCAATGAAAAACCTTAATTACTATATTCGCGAAAAAATTCTTTTTTGAATTTTCTCCAATTTTTTTGAGAATAATATTTTTCATTATTTATATATAATTATATGTTAGGTAAAAAAATTATAAATATTTAATCAAATTTTTAATTGATAATTTTCCTTCATAAATAATGATTAATTTTTTTTATTACTTAAATTGTATTATTTTATGTGTATATAAAGATATTATATATATATAAGGCCCATCATAGTTCATTACTATGTAATACCCATAGGGGGTCAATAATGTTTTAAAACACTTCTAATTATATCATATATCCTATAATATCCCAATTATCCTAATAATATTGGGATCACCATTCTAAGAACCATACTCTTAATCTTCCATAAATTATGATCAATTGGTTAGATAAATTGTATTATTAATCCAAAATTTCATAAATGTTATCCAAACCCAATATCAATTAATATATTTTTTTAAATGTAAATTTCATTACACATATGATATAATGATTTTTAATTTGTTCACTCACAATAAGGTAATCTATAGAGCATACAATGACAAGTTGAAATATAACAAAATATACTGAAGAAACAAATTAGTTCTAGATTTTCACGATAGGACTCTGTTGTGGGGTCAATAAACAAAAATATTTATGTTTGGATCACTATAATATAATGGTTACTCTTTAGAATTTCAATACATCACTTAATAATCTAGAAATATATAGATGTGGGCATCTAGGTCAAAACCATGTAGTTTCCACGTTTATCCCTTACATAAAATGTAGAGTTATATTGTTGATATCCATGATATAATATTAATTGTAATGTTATAAAATTTATCAAAAACATAATATTTCCTTTTTATATAATTGAATATCATTAATCTATATTGTAGAGGATATCCAAGATGTTTTGGAAATATTTTTCAATGTTTCTTTTAACATTGTAATTGAATACCTACTCTACAACACACACTATAAAATCATATATTTTTATTATTAATATAATTTTTTTGGAATTATATATTTTTACTAAATAAAACATTCAACACCATTTCACATTTTCTTATAATATAAATCTAATATCTTATCTTCTTCTATAATGAAGATAATATATTGGTGAAATATTATTAAATTTTTTTCACATATGTCTTATTCAAATATCCCTATTTATTGTCCCTTTATGATATTTTTTTGAAATATTTTTTTTCATTCCATTACAAATATGGTTATCCATTATCTCAGGCCTAAAAAAGGTTATCTACTTTAGATATTGATAATATATTTTCTGTATATGTAAAATTTCATTAAAAAGGTCGAGTCAACTCTTATTTTGTTATGTTATTTCATCATTATAGAGGGTGATATATCCATTAGTTATATGTATTTCTCTAGTATGAATAAAATTATTTAAAGGTGAAATGATATTGAAACATGTTATTTTTGAAATATTAATTATTATCTTCCAATTTCGGTTCAATTCTCTCTCCAATAGTCTTATTGTAAAGTCTCTTCAACAGAATATGGAAACAATAGTTCTCAATGTGAATCCTATAATTATAGAGTGTTTATAAAATTTATTTTTATTCACAAAAATATAATGGAAATAATTTTTCTTAAAAAATAAAGATAAAAAAATATCATATACCCAAGATCTAATGGGGTTCTATTTTCAGTGTCTAAATATCATTCGACAAGATATTATTAAAATCATATCGTAAAATATGTTGTGAATTAAAAGATTCTTGGAATGAATATTTCATACTCATGAAATCCACTATATATATATATTATCTTACAAAAAGGCCAATTTCTAAAATTCTTGTAAATTCTATCATGGTGATACACCATCCATCATAGAATAATGAAATATTTTTCTAAAAAATGATCCTTATATTCTCAAGTCCTCCTTCAATGAGTGAGTATTTTTTTCAAAATATTGTCCATTATAATTGGAAATAATATTTGTGTAATGACATTTTAACACATTGGGAGACATTTTTCCTCTTATAACATCAATTTAAATCCAATTATATAATGGATTAACACATTTCAGGAATTTTGAATAATCAAACACCAAAATGGAAATATTTTCCTTTTCCCCATCCTTAATGATCATTTTCATGAATCATCTATTATATCATAATATTAAATTAATTATTTTTATTAAACCACATTAATTATTTTTGAAAACTCCTATAAAATTTCTACATACTAAGTAAGATCCTTTTTAACTCATTGATATTTTTTTCTACCCAACACTTCTCTATTCCAGAAAATACATAGAATAAAGCAATCAATATTAAAATCCAACACATATTTATTACTATGGAATCTAATATATTGATAAATGTATTTCCAAAAAACCGTATAGTTCAACTACACCTTTTGGATTCTAAAAATATCATATATTCTATTTATATTCAATACTATACAAAATCTAAATCATAATTATTTCATTATTATGATACCTTCATCCCTTTACTACTCTACCTATGAGGATCAAATATATCCATGGATTCATAAGGATTCCTAATATAACCTTTAAATAAAATATAAACATATAACATTATATGAGAATCTAAAAACATTATCATTTTTTATTTTCTTCTTAATTCTATATAAGAGTTGTTCTTAAACAAATTTCACAAGAAATATTTTTTAGGGTACACCACATGAAACTACCTTTGGGAATACCAATTTTCCAGATACCATAATGTTCTAATAAATAATAGATCCTCTCCCATTAAATTGTTTGATCAATTGAATCGAATTAGTATAGGATAATCTCTCCCATTGTATATACACATCTTGGATTATGTGGTTTCTAAATATATATGACTACCATTTTCCAATGACATATACCAATTGAAAAATATATCCTCAAATATTCAATATATCTAAAAAACATCAATACTATGTATTCAGTTTTAAATACATTCTGTGAGTGGTATTAGCACTTAAGGGCGAGAATTTAATTTAATATTTAATCCTTATATGTTGGGACTTTTGGTTTGAAAACAGTATTATTCTAAAAATATAACTTTTTATGTTTCAAATATGTATTTCTATAAGAAAACTATTTCCAAAATTTCTATATTTTTATAGATAAATATTCCCCCAAAATAATCCACAATTTCACAATATGATTAGTATATTTCTAAGGAATATATTATTTGAGTGGCATACCTCATTTCATCTTTAAATAAATACATCAAAAATAGATATAGATACCACATCTAAATATTAATGCAAGTAGTTATCATAGATATATTCATCCATTTATTGGGATTTATTCCATCATTATTATTCATGCCACATCATTATTCATCGTATCATGTATCCCCCTCAATCACTCATCATTACATCTGAATATATATTTAATATCTAACTATAGTGTCATCCAAGTATAGAAAAATTTTATATCATAAAAAATATGATATAAAATGTTAATTCACTAGATATCTAATCAAATAAATAATGATAATAATTATTTTTAATAATTATATATCAATGTATCATATTCCATCACTATTATATGACTATAGTTTTTGACACATGATTTTACACCATCCCTTGAATAAAAATTTATTTCCAATTATGATTTCTCTTTTTAGAAAGTAGATACTTCTTGTAGTACTCATGTTGAAGTAGGTAGCATCACATGTCTTGAACTAGAAAAAATGAAATCTAATTTGAACTTTTCTTTTACTAGATGGAATAAACATCAAACTAGGATTTATAATGATGTTCTGATGGTTAGAACATTTCAATGTGATTATTTTTTGACTTTGGTGAACGCAAATAAGTTTATCAGGTTTCCCAGGGAGTTTTGGAAGAATTAGACCAAGAAAATTATGTTTTAAAAGACATATATAGGGAGCATAGTTTTTCTAACACCGAGTAGCCCATAGATGGAAACTGTGTGGATTATTACTTGTGGGAAATGGTTGTCACAAAGGTTTCACATGGTTTTTCTAATCATTCACCTATCCTTCATGAGTATTTTCACATTATAAGTACATATGCACTATTGAACACATTTTGTGTCAATGTAATGGAATTTTTTTGGGTTAAACCATTCATGATTCTCTTGGATCCCAATAGAGTGCACATGGTTGGTGCAGATTTTTTCAAACTATGCAATCTGAACCTTGTTCGACACTCTATTTTTTATAATTGAAATTAAATTAAATTAGAATAAAATAAAATACATATCATAACAATGCATCTCCTCCATCTCACATGCATGATGACATCCCCTTGGATCCATAATCATGCATGAAAACCCCCACCCCCTCATATCCCTCCTTCAATCGACTTTTCTTCATCCATTTACTATGATTTATTCATTTAATATTTATTGTAAGGTAATTTTCCCTCTATTTTATCCTTTTCAAGATGAATTTATCTCTCTCTCTGTCACCCTATGTCATTTAGAAAAAAACACTAGATTTAGTATAATTCTATGTTTGGTTGTGTCCTCAATTGTTAGTTTGTGTGAATGATCTCTTATGACCGCTTCATTCGTGTTCTAAAAATAGCTACTAATAGTGATGTTTTTTGAGTTAATTTGGATCACTGTGTCCAATTGAGGTGAGAATTTATTCCCACTTCTTTATTTCACATCTTTTATTTTATGATATTATGGTTTGTATAGGTCCTAAATAATTTTATTGTGGTGCATTGAACCTTTTCGATATGTTTTTTGGGCTCTCATATTTGTTGTAGTGAGTATCAATAGTCCATTATGATTTTCAGACACATACAAAGGTATATATATATATATTCCTCTTTCATATTCTGTCATGGATTGATGAATACATTATTTTCATTAAAGTATATATAAATATGAATATATGTGTATGTGTATGTGTGTGCGGTTTTGAGGTTTTTTTGGGTGGTCAACAACAAAACTTACAAGTGTCGAGTGTCGACATGGTCTAATTCTTGAGGTAGCATCAATTTCCATTAATATTAATTTAAAATTCATTAATTTTCTACAAATTTTCATTTTAATAAGTGAAATTGGGATTTTTGAAAAAATTATTAGTTATATTAAATGTATTCTTTAATAAACAAAACCACGGTTTTCTCATAAAAACCCTAAAATGGATGTCCACTATATTTGAAAACTCACAGTGATGATGTATAAACTATATTATGAAAGGAATAATTAAGTGTTATTTCTCTATGCTTGTGACCATTGTTATTGACTGTTTTATAGAATATTTAGAACCCAACCCTTACAATCATTCATAAATGAGTTTCCCTTTAGTGGTAAAATTATTGTTTCCATGAATACCTAATTAGATATGGCATAACAATTAAATTAAATTTCCATTAAGATATTAGGTTTAAGTGGTATTTCTTAGGATATATTAAATGATATAGTTTCCCCCTTAAATTGAAATTCCAAATACACTTATACCATAACTAAATTTACCCAGTTTCAGAAAATTGCGTGAGATGAACTTGAGTAGGATGAATTACACCAATTGGCATGATTTTATTTATAATGTATTAAATGATTAAATAATGATAGATGAATCCTTTTTAATGAAATGTAACAAATGGTTTATTGGTGAATTGATTCCTTGGGATGGTAAGGCAATTACAATTACGTATATCTTATGGAATGATACTTTTGAAATGTAGTAGTTTAAAAGGAATAAAACATAATTAAAGTAACACATGATAGGCATTGATTAATGTTTATTATTATATACATGGTCAATACTTGGTTATTTTGGAATAATTGATGATGTGGCATAAGTTATAATTCCGTATGTTCATATAATACATTTTGGACAAGGTTATATTAAATAATGAACTATAAAATGAGTATTGATGGTAGGAAATACCCCATGACAGTTATTTGTATATAAACACCATAATAGAGGCTAATAACGATGGAATGTGACGTCCTATGGGAACAGAGACTCAAAATTCCTTTAAATCAATGTCAATATTGGTAGCGAGTGAGGTCTTTTGAACATGGAGACTCAACACTCCATTACATCTGTGTTGAAAGTGATGGTAAGGGAGCTCTAATGAGCATTGAGACTCAACACTCCTTTACATCTGCGTGGGTTCTAGAGACACTGACCAATAATACTTATGAATAATAGTAAGGTTAGGGTGATCATGGTGACTCTCCCTCCCTTACATGAATTTTGGGATTACTACATTCTGAGTATAGCTTATTGGATAGTCAAATTGTTTTTGGATGTCTTTATGTTACATCTTGGTCAACTACATGTAATATATTATTGTATATATATGTTTATATATCTATACTATATATAGAGTGAATTGTTCAATATTATTTCAGCTATGATATGAAGAACATAACACTGTCAACTATCCCTTAGAATCATTGATTAGTTGTTATTTATTTATTTATTCAATTCTTCAATTACATCTCTATACCTACACAATGCTTAAATATTATCAATCTCTGGATTCGGCAGGACACTGATTGTGTTGGTATATTATGATTTATACATCACAAACAAGTCTAGATTCCATCAAAAAGGGGTACATAAATAGACAAAATGGTTCTTATGGAATTGGACTATGCTCACTCTTGTGTTCTTGTACCAAGGTGTTATATGAAAAGAACCATGTTGGAGATCATGATTCTTGTGGATATTTCCATTGGGATTTTCTGTAGTTTTCATTACATGATACCCATGTTGTTCTGAATTGTAAATAATTTTCAATGTTTACTATATTAAATTATGTGTCATCAATTTTACATCTATGTTTTGCATAAACTGGTGTTGGCCACTTTTATCACATTTTTATTTTTTTCATTCTACTATTGGTTTTAATTTATTTATTTGTTTCACTACAATCTGTAGTATTTTATGTGATAACACCTCTATAAATATTTAATAAGAGGTTACAACTCTTGAATGTCACCTACTAAGAGCCTCACTGATATTCAGAAACCTAGGTGTATTAAGAGATGAGTTAGAGGACTTGTTACCCACTAGTATGACAATTGGATTGATGGTAGGTTTGGTCGGTACATTATAATTTAATATCAAATTGAAAAAACATCCATTGTATTATAGGTTTGGGTTGGTAAATAGGAGACATGAATGTTTTTACACATGATTAAATTTCTTTCTTGGGATAGGCCACCCAACATATGGGAAATGACCAAGTAATCATGGCTGGGAATTAATTTTTGTGCTATTTTTATTAAAGATTTATTTTATTTCACCTTCAGTGATTGGTGTAATTTTCACTGCATATGATTTAATAAGTGTCTTATTTTTTACCCCTTTTTTAATATAATATGGATAAATAATTTCATGCATTATTAAATGAATGTTGTGGTTTCCATGTCATATAATTTCCATACCATTTAGGAGAATTTATATAATTCTAGTCATATGCTATGTCATGAATTTTATTTTATTTCATTCCTATTTGAATGCCATGATTTATTGTTTATATGCCATGTCTATTTAATTTTTTGAATTCTTTGTTGACATTCCATGCTTCTATTTTATATCATGATTAAATGTTATTGTGTAAGATAACATGCTATGTTCTCTCTATATGTAATTGGATGTAATTTCTAAACTAAATGGCTTTTTATTATGACGAGGCCTAGTTTTCAGTTGTAAGGTGTATGGGAGCCTTATAACGTGGAATAAGGTAACCCATGTTTTCAAACCCTTTTAAATGCACATCAAAATTAAAATTTAAATGTAAATTTTTTGAGTAATGTTCTCCAAATACAAAATTTTTAAGTGTTTGGGAAATTTATAATTTGGTAGGTGGCCAATTATCAATCCATGACGTGTATGGGTACTTCATGAAATGTAAAATTGTAACCCACATTTAATTTAATTGCATAATGTTTTGTAAAAAATATATAATAGTGAAGGACTATTTTATTTGGCCTAAAATAATATGGTTAAATGTTAAATAAAAAAAATGGTCCCAAGTAGGTCTTTTGGGGCATGTTTTTTATTAGATGAAATGTTTTTCTATTTTTATACATTAAAAACTAAGAAACAACTATTGGGTTGCATTCTCATTAACCTAGGATGGAATAGGGGGGTCGAAGTATGTAGACTTATTTGATAAAAAGGTAATTATATTATATATCTCTTAATAAATACATTTTTTCATTGAATGTATAAATGTTCTAAAAGTATGTCTTGTGAAACATGAATATATTACCTTTGGGGTGTTGGTTAATATCAAGTACCATGTGTTTTTATTTCAAAAAACCGTAAATGGTTTTGGGATTAAATCATTATATGATTTAAGATAAAATGTGATTAAATATAAAGGGATTATAAATGAATCATGTAGTGGTTTACTCTATTTAAAACCCTCATGTAAGAGTAAATGTGGTTTCTCTTTGCGTTTTTAGTTAAGATAATCACGAGTGCTTTACATTGGAGTTATTTTACATTGTGAAATGGCTTAGATGATCGTATATTGAGCCAGTTTACTTTTTTTCTATGTCCTTGTGAAATGTCTGATTCATTATTATTTTATGTCGTTATCCCATTAGTAGGTATCACCATTTAAGATTCATTATATTTTTGATATTGTGGGTTTCTTAACATTTTTTGTCTCTCAATTACTGTAGTAACTAATGTGACTTTTATTTTCTCTATGACACATTTTTTCTAGATGGTTGGTCATGAATTTTATAGATTGTTTATAGATATTAGAATCTAGAATCTCTTTATCATTTCGTCACACATGCCTCATCCATAGTCGGCCACTTCATAGGTCTCTTGAACTATTATTTATCCATGTGATGGGTGACTTGGTATGACATCATCCAGTTTATGGGTCATATGGGGAAATAAAATGTGGACTTATTTCTATTATATAACCATAATATACTTCAATGCATAGGGTTGTTATGCCTTTGGTCAATATCTGTAATTTTTCTTATTTATTGTAAATATCAGGGTTATATGTGTTGATATACATGATACATTTATGTATGAAATAACATAATGACCCTTTTAGTTTAGTGGAAACACCAGGCCTTATGTTGTTAAGTGAATCATGGGTTTTATTGGTAGTAGAGTGGCCTAGGAATTGCAGGAATAAATTTTTTTTCCAATGCCTAGGATTACTTTCTTGAGACATAGGGATTTTAACACATTGGTGAGTTTAGTATTTTCTCTCTCATATAATGCTTTGACTAATGTGAGTGTGACTTGGAAGAGCATCAAATGTTCGTTTAATGTGGATTATGTCTTATTGTGATTATTTGGACCCGGTCTATATCTATCTTCAATGACTAGAAAACTATTATTGTGGGTAGCATCATGTGAGTTTGAGTGAATATGTATCTATCCAAGTAAAAGAAACCTATTAAAAGAGTACCATTTGAAAATGGTAATCATGCATGAATTCTATTTATGATTTCAAGTTCCATTTTTTTGTGCTTGCTGGGAAACAAAAAATAGAAATTGTTCATTGTTAATGACACCATTTCCAAAACTGGGTCTTTATATGGAAATAGGTGGATATTCTTGAATGGTAACATAGTGCCTCTGTTGGTGAAGACCTGTGATCCGTTTGTGTATGTGATTTGGAAGCCAAAGTTGAGCTTCTTACAGGTTTTCAATTAGTTAGGGTTCAAATGTTATCCTTTTTAGTAAATTGGTATGATTTACTAGAAATCATTTCAATCTTCTTATTATACTATTCATATGATACAATAATGACCCCAATCTTAACATTCTCCCTGATGCACAAAGAGGTCATCAATCCTATGCCACGCTATAATCAAATTTACTATTGAGAATGATGTGTGGTGATTATTCAATGATTAGAATTTGATGTGTGGTTACTATACAGGCTTGGTTAGTCCAAAATGAAACAAGGGTTCTTGTGTTGGAACACCCTAGACAAACACTTGGACACCAATGGTTTCATTTTATTTTACCTCCAACTGGATGCCTCTCTGAGTGTCGTTGTTGAACTGATGCTGTCATTGTGGACTTGTTCCAACATCTCGATTGTAACTATGGAATGTGGACTACCATGTAATTCAATTGTATGAATTTTTGGTTTCCCTGCTCTTGTTGACAGGTGAATAGTTAATGCTTAATGGGTGATGAATCGAGTGGTAGGGATCCAGATTTCACAATTTTTCATACAATGGAATGATAGATTGAAATGATCTAGTGATAGGATGTTCATGAAATGTCACAAAATGGAAGGGGTGGACTTTGGGGTACATGTTCATTATAAATGAATGTTTCCTTCAGAAAATTCATCATAGTTTGATTTTGAAACTCTTACCATCTACGCTAGAATCCCCTTAAATGGTCAAGCGACGTGGCCTGACTAGTTGTCTCTTGTTTAGTGAATCTGATAAGTAAACAATCATTTTAAAACATGTCATATAGTGAAAAAAAGTGAGGCATGTATCAGTTTGGTACATTCAAGAAAAAAAGACACAACCTCTCTATGTGAGGTCAATAAGGAATTGATCATTTTTTATGTTAAAAATCACATTAGGAGCATAATTGAAATTCTTCGACTGTGATTTTGAAGGCAACTCCAATGGTTGGGATGTCATGGAATGTAATTCACCCATTATAACATTAAAACTTATTGTGGGATGTAGCCTTGGCTAAATGTTTATTAGATGACAACTTGCTCCCATAACTAGATAAATGAACCCGATTATGCTTCATTTCAAGGTTTTTTTGGGAAAATGATAATAGTCTTGGGGTTAAATGGTGTATGTGTAATATGTTTGATGAATACATGGAGGTGTTTTGGCCACATATAAACCCAATGTGGCCATTTAAATGATAAATCCAAAACCCTTTATTTTGGCTATTGGATACGTTGATCTCAAACGATTATTAGGTATGTTATGTTCTATGTTAGAAAGTTTATTGTTTCTTGTATTCTAAACAGGAAAAAAATTCTTGGGAATTTTATATTTTATTTTATTATGTTGGCCAAATTTTATACAGAGCATTCTAATGATAATATTTGAGTTTAATGATTTCAAATTTCAATTTTTTGGACATGGATAAAGGACCATTTAATTTCATGGGTATACTGAGGAGTTTTTTTAGCACCAAAATGGGAAAAACAATATTTGAAGCTCCTATAGAGGGAACGTGATTTGCTTGAAACCATTCAGACCTTCGTAGAAAAATATTCAACTTATTTCAGGTGGGAAGTGGTTGCTTCATGGGCTACATGTGGTTTTCCAAATTGTGTATAAATATATCATGGGTATTTCCATTTTGGAAGTATTTTATCATTATTCACCACACTTTTTAAAGTGAACCGGCCTTTTCATACATTACTGTTACATCATTTTAAAGATAAACAACACAATAGTATTACACATGGAGGATCCAGAGGTTTAGTGACTTTGGAAAACTAGGACCATACATAACAAATACAACATCAACCATAAACATTTGTTTAATTTCTTCTTCGCTAGCTTCTTAGTGGAACTTGTCCTCTCCTTATTATATGTATCCACCTAAGGATATACATCAAAAGGAGTGAGCTAGAAACCTAGTAAGAGGGTAGATAAGAACAATATAGCATGGGGTGAGCATAATCATGATGTATGAAGAAGATCATGAACATGAGAGGAGCATAAATAGTAAACTTGAAATGTGGCAATGCATAAAAATGAAACATAATGTCTTAGTGGTTCACTACCACACATACTTGTGAACAAATCTAGCATCATGTTCACACATCATTTAACATTTAATCATGAGATTCATCACTTTACCCAATGCATTGGAGAGTTATATAATTCTGGGCGCACCTGTCACATCATAACATTATCATTATCATGATTGCCACATAGAAAACATATCAAACATGTACATAAATAAACCATGGAAAGGAATGGGTTTCATCTCATAATAACACATTCATAAGCTTTGGGTTCCCAAAATAAAGCGGGAACAACATACTTGATACAAGAACCATCAACCTTGAATGAGAGGTAAAATGTGAGATCTCGAAAGAAGAGTTCTTTTGGAAAACATTTTTATGGACATGAAAACTAGTGAAAAACATGTATATCCCAGAAAAGTAATGGAAATGATGAAGAAATGATCTTTGATGAGTAACCATATCAAAAATGGAGTGAAAGAGGGAGAACCCGAAGGAAGAAAATTGGATTCGAGATTTCCCCTTACCTTGTACTCGAATGCCACCTTCTCTTTAATGTCCTGTATAATGACATTATATTCATTAATTAGAAATTCCAGAACCTTTTATACATTAATAGGGTTCATTCTGGTTTCATTATTTCATATTATGTTCCTTTGTATGACTTATAGTGTTTAAAAACATTGATCGGGAATGTTTGTTTTCATGGTTTTCTTGAGCGGTCCACTTGTATTCTTAATTTGATGTTTGGGTAGATCATGGGTAAACATCCAGAACTGATATTACATGTTATTAATGATATTACAGAAGCTTGAATGATTTTATAATGAGTTATATTATATCCATGTGGACGAATCATTAGATAAGAATTAAATGAAGATTATTTGGGTTATTTTGAGCGGTTTTTTGGATCACAACGAACTCGTTTTAACTTTTCACTTAGTAATATGGCCATAGGTTATTTCAAGAACTTAAAATAGAACATAATACATATAAAATATTCTGGTTCATCAATAAAAATGGTTTCATGACCAGATTGAAGGTATAAATGGAAGAAGGGAGCATGTTATTTTTGAAGGTGATAAATTATCACCACATGAACAACGTTCTCTATAATAAAATAAAAGGAAGAGGTAAAGGGTGTGGGGTGATAAAACATAAAATTAGAATCATAATATTAAATTATATGTATAATAATGGAGTTACAAAATAGTTTGGATGAAGATAGGTAGGGAGAGATCAAGAAAGGAACTTGAACTTGAAAGGAAATTAAAGGAGAAGTGGGAGAGAAATTACCTTTAGAATCCTCCTCTTAAGAACCTCCTCAATGGCCTATGCATGGTCTTTTGAGGACACCAAGAGATCTTGGATGTGGGGGAGAGTCTAGGGAAGGTATTTGGGCACAGTTTAGAGAAGTCTTGGAGCTTGAGAGGTGTGAGGAAAAGAGGGAGTGAAGGGTGGCTTTTATAGTGGAGGGGAGAGGGGTTTCCTTAATATAAAATTGATTAGTTTATTAATTTCACAAAAGACAAGGAATAGTGAGTCTTGGATAACCAATAATAGTATTTTTATAATTTAGTTCTGATCCAAGTGGTCTTACATCATCAGAACATCATCGATGACCCAATTAATACATTATTTAGCTTTTATTGTGAATTATCGAATTCCACTATTCATCAAAAATTCAAGTATCTCAGAAAATACCCAAAAGTTTACCCCAAACAATTTTCGATGTGTAGATTACACAAATTAAGTCCATTTTTCAAAAGTAATTTTCTAAATATTATTAATTTAATAATTAATAAAAATCATAATTTACTTAAAAAAACAGTTTTTAAGATTAAAACTAAATTTATAGTTCTTTCAAAAATTACGCAGGGTCTTATAAAATTATCTAAAAACTATTAGACATTGATTCAATAATTTATGAATACATTACAAGAAAATAAATATTCTATTAAATTAATTAATTAATTATAATAAATTATTTATGACTTATAAAATACCAAAAACGTTTACTAAGGTCAAATTGTCACTTTCTAAGATGTCTAAATTTTATGTTATTATTCATAGGTAATGTTACTCTTATTAACTATTCATAAGGGTCATATTACTATTAATAATGGTAGGTTACTATTCATAAGGGTAGGTTACTATTCACCAAATATTATTTATGTTTCATTAGACTCCAAAAAATATCTTGAACACAACCGTGTATGTCGGATTTTTAAAATTCCAACCATAGGGGTGACAAAATTATATTTAAAGTTCACTTATCACTTAGTAGTTCATTATTTTGTGTTTTTATGACATAAGTATAAGAAGGGAATTTTCCATTGAAAAACTTTGGTTCATTACATTCTTCCCCCCTTAAGAAATTTCGTCCCCGAAATTTCACTTTACAAAAACAGGTGAGGGTACTTCTCCTTAATTGCCTCTTCCGGTTCCCAAGTTGCTTCCTCAAACTTTTGGATCCTCCACAACACTTTGACAAGGCGGGTTGTCTTGTTGCATAGAACCTTATCACTTCAGTCCAAAATTTTTACCGGCTGCTCCTCATAGGAGAGATCATCTTCCAACTGTACCACCTCTGAGTTTAGTACATGTGAGGGGTCTGGAATGTACTTCCTCAGTAGTGATACGTGAAACACATCATGAACTTGAGCCATATTTGGTGGAAGTGCCAGACGATAGGCCACGACTCCTATATGATCAAGGATCTCAAAGGGGCCAATGTACCTTGGGCTTAGCTTCCCTTTCTTCCCGAATCTCATGACTCTCTTCCATGGAGATATTCGAAGGAAGACATTACCTCCAACGTCATACTCCAAGTCCCTTTGACGGTTGTCTACATAGCTCTTTTTCTGACTTTGAGCAGCTTTGATGTGTTTTGGGATGATTTGAACCTTCTCGGTCATCTCTTGCACAAGATCTGGTCCAAGTAGCTTTCTTTCTCCAACTTCATCCCAACAGGTTGGAGTTCTACATCGCTTCCCATAATGAGCTTCATACGGAGCCATCTGAATACTCAAGTGGAAGCTATTGTTGTATGAGAACTCAACCAATGGGACGTGTTGATCCCATCCACCTTTGAATTCTAGAGAGCATGCTCTTAGCATATCTTCGAGCATCTGAATAGTCCTTTCAGACTGGCCATCGGTTTGGGGGTGATAGGCTGTGCTGAAATTTAATTCAGTACTCAAATCTTGTTGAAGGCTCCTCCAAAATTTAGATGTGAACCTTGGATCACGGTCAGAGACAATCGAGAGTGGAACACCGTGCAATCTCACTACTTCCTTCACCTATATCCTTGCAAGTTGTTCAAGTGAGAGGTCTTCTCGAATAGCGAAAAAATGGGCAGTCTTGGTGAGTCGATCAACCACAACCCATATCGCATTATTTCCTCTTGACGTCTTCGGGAGACCCATGACAAAGTCCATAGTAACATTTTCCCATTTCCACATGGGTATAGGCAATGGCTGCATCATACCTTTGGACTTTTTCCACTCAGCTTTAACTTGCTGACATACCAAGCACCTTGATATATATTCCGCAATCTCCTTCTTCATGTTATCCCACCAGAAGTGTTCTTGGAGATCACGATACATCTTGGTACTTCCAGGATGAATAGAGAAAGTTGAGCTATGTGCATTATCAAATAGCTCCTTCTTTATCCCGGATGATGAAGGCACACAAAGCCGCGTTCCAAACCGAATCACACCATCATCATCGATATGTAACTCTTGCAGCTTCCCTTCCTTTACTGCATTCACCCTCTTTTGTATCTCTACATCATCCCTTTGGGCTTCCTTAATCTTCTCTTGGATGGATGGTTGTGCAATCATTTGGGCAAGGTAGGATATATCCCCTGCCCTTACGATTCCCAAATCCATCCTTTGCATATCCAAGAAGATAGGGTCTTTCTAAATCCTCATCATGGATAGAGTAGCAAGTTCTTTCCTGCTTAGAGCATCAACTACCTTGTTCGCCTTTCCAGGATGATCGTGAATAGAGCAATAGTAATCCTTGATTAGCTCTAACCATCTCTTTTGACGCATGTTGAGATCCTTTAGTGTGAATATATACTTTAGGATCTTGTGGTCGGTGTATATGTCACACTTCTCGCCATAAAGGTAGTGTCTCCAGATTTTCAAGCCAAAAAATCCCGGCTGCCAGCTCTAGATCAGGCATAGGGTATTTCTGCTCATGGAACTTCAACTGTCGTGAGGCGTAGGCTATCACATTATCATTTTGCATGAGTACACAACCCAAGCCTTTCTTTGAAGCATCACTGTATATCACAAAACTTTCTCCACTTTTTGGTAGTGTGAGTACAGGTGAAGTGATCAACCTTATCTTTAGCTCCTTGAAGCTTCCCTCACATTCATCAGTCCAGACATACTTTACCCCTTTCCTTTTTAACTTATTTAGCGGACTTGACAATCGTGAAAATTTTCTCACAAAACTTCGATAGTACCCAGCTAATCCAAGAAAACTACAGATTTCTGTGACACTAGAGGGCCTAGGCCATTCCTCAATCACCTTTGTCTTTGAAGGGTCCACAGAAATTCCCTCACTGGTGATCACATGTCCCAGGAACGTGACATGATTCATCAAAAAGTCACACTTGCTGATCTTGGCGTACAACTTCTCCTTTCTCAATGTCACCAACACAGGTCTTAGATGTTCTTCATGTTCCTCCTTGCTCTTGCAGTAGATGGGAATATCATCGATAAACACTACCAAAAATTTGTCGAGATAATGTATAAAGACTCTATTCATCAAATACATGAAGATTGCAGGGGCATTAGTAAGTACGAAGGGCATCACCAAAATATCATAGTGCTTATACCTTGTACAGAAGGCAGTCTTCTGAATATCTTCCTTCTTCACCTTTACCTGATGATATCCAGAATGAAGATCCACCTTTGAGAAGTATTGAGCTCCTCTTAACTGGTCGAACATATCATCAATCCTTGGGAGAGGATACTTGTTCTTTATGGTGATATTTTTGAGTTCCCGATAATCGATACAAAGACACATGGTTCCATCCTTCTTCTTTACAAAGAGCACTGGCGCACCCCAAGGTGATGCACTAGGGAGTATGAACCCTTTGTCCATATGCTCTTGCAGATGATTCTTTAACTCCTCCAGTTCGATAAGAGCCATCCTATAGGGGCACATCAAGATAGGAGTAGCTCCGGGTATTAGTTCAATTGAGAACTCTACCTGACGATCCGGGGGAATTCCGGGCAACTCTTCGGGAAATACATCACTGTATTCCCTTACGATGGGCATTTCCTCAAGGTTGGCACTTTCCTTCGACTCAACCATTTGGGAGAGGTATGCTTCATCATAGGGAATCAAAACCCACACCATTAAAGGATTTTTCAAAGGATATTCATGATATTCTTTGCATTTGTAGAGGAGCATGGGATGGTTCGGAATATGAAAATATATTTCCTTTTCCCAATAGTTGATATGTGCTCTATATAACGAGAGCCAATCCATTCCCATTATAGCGTCGAATTCCACCAAGGGAAGTATTATGAGATTTGCTGGAAGAATCTTCCCAAATACGTCAACAGGAGAAGAGATAACACTTGGGTTTCAATGATTGCACCACTTGGTGTTTTTACAGATATCACTACTTCAAGGTGTTGGGGCTTCGATTCTATAGTTCTTTCAAACTTTCAAGATATAAAGGAATGCATAGAACCAGAATCAAATAAGACTTCGGCCATTCTTGAGTGAATAGTAAGTGTACCTTGTACGACTTTATTATCATGATCCACCTCCGCAGTAGTGATGGCATAAGCCTTCCCTTGATCCTTTGGCTTTGGTTGTTGTTGGCGCTGATTAGCCTCGAGATCTCGAGGTTTAGTGCACTGGTTTGAATAGTGCCCTAGCTCCCTACAGTTGAAGCAATGAACCACGAGGGGTTCTCTCCATTAATCGGCTACATTATCCTTCCTTTTCATGTCTTTTTGACACTCGTGATCTTGGTGTCCTTCCTTCCAAAACATAAAACATTTCGCCATACCTTTGAGGCAGTTCCCATGGTGCAACTTCCCACATTTTTGGCATGTGGGTCGTTGATTTTTCTTCCCATCTTTATCACTAGATCCACCAGCTTGAAACTCCATCTTTATTTTCTTATCACCATATCCATGGGACCATTCTCCAAAATCCATTTACACTTTGAGAGCACACCGAAAAAATTCTTCATAACTCCCAAAGTCTCGAATTACAAGAGCCTTTCGAAGATGTGGTTTTAATCCACTAAAAAATCTATCAAATTTTCTATCATTGTTGATAACAAAACCCGAAGCATACCTTGAAAGCCTTGTGAAATTTTCTTCATAGGTTGTGACAGATTCTCCTTCATTTTTCTTGAGCTCTATGAATTCTCTCTCCATCTTCGTGAGAAGAGTTCTTGGGAAGTACATATTAAGAAACATTATCTTAAAGTCTTCCCATTCCATCTCTTCAATTTCCACCCTTGGATTGGTGTTCTTAATCAAAGCCCACCATTGATCGGCTTCTCCATCTAGATGATAAACGGATAGAGTCACCTTCTTCGTCTCGAAACAGTGATGAACCGAAAATATCTTCTCCATGGAGTTGACCCACTGTTCCGCAACTAGTGGATCAGAAGATCCACAAAACGTCAGTGGTCGTTGCCGCATAAAACATCCGATAGCTAGTTTCTCCCTATTTGGTGAAGGAGGATGTTCCCCATTATTATGGTTACTATTCATAACCCGAGATAATTGGGTAAGAATCGCCATGATGTTTTGAACTCCACCTCCAAAATCATTGGGGATATCGTTCGGGCAATCATTGCATTGTCCTTCGCAAGAGTTGTTGGCCTGATTTCTCCTGGTTCCCACCATTTTCTAAGATAGAAAAGGTTAGAACAAAACATAAGTAAACAAGTCATGAATAATTTATTCATTTAAAAAATTATCCCAAAAACATAACATATGGGATCCCAAGGTAAATATTCTTGTGTTCATATTTGTTATTAGTCTCATACTAGAGGTTTTCTTTAGGGTTCACTAATCCTAATTCCCAAATTAGCTAAACCTTTTCTCTGATACCAACTATAGAGACCCGGAATTTTCGTACATTACTATTACATCATTTTATAGATAAAAAACATAATATTATTACACATGGAGGATCCAGAGGTTTAGTGTCTGGGGAAAACTAGGACCATACATAACAAATACAACATAAACCATAAACATTTATTTAATTTCTTCTTCGCTAGCTTCTTAGTGGAACTTGTCCTATCCTTAGTACACGAATCCACTTCCGGATATACATCAAAATGGGTGAGCTAGAAGCCCAGTAAGATGGTAGATAAGAACAATATAGCATGGGGTGATCATAATCATGACGTAGGAAGAAGATCATGAACAAGAGAGGAGCATAAATAGTAAACTTCAAATGTGTTAATGCATAAAAATGAATCATCATGTCTTAGTGGTTAACTACAACACATACTTGTGAAAAAATCTAGCATCATGTTCACACATCATTTCAAATTTACTCATGAGATTCATCACTTTACCCAATGCATTGGAGCACTATATAATTCCGGGCGCACCCGTCACATTTAAACATTCATATTGCGCTATATAATTATGGGCGCACGCATCACATCATAACATTATCATTATCATGATTGCCACATAAAACACATATCAAACATGTACATAAATAATCCATGGAAAGGAATGGGTTTCATCTCATAATAACACATTCATATTCTTTGGGTTCCCAAAATAAAGAGGGAACAACATACTTGATACAAGAACCGTCAACCTTGAATGAGAGGTAAAATGTGAGATCTTGAAAGAAGAGTTCTTTTGGAAAACATTTTGATGGACATGAAAACCAGTGAAAATCATGTATATCCCCGAAAAGTAAAGGAAATGGTGAAAAAATGATCGTTGAGGAGTAACCATATCAAAAATGGAGTGAAAGAGGGAGAACCCGAAGGAAGAAAATTGGATTCGAGATTTCTCCTTACCTTGTACTCGAATGACTCCTTCTCATTAATGTCCGGTATAATGACATTATATTCATTAATTATAAATTAAATAACCTTTTATACATTAATAGGGTTCATTATGGTTTCATTATTTCATATTATGTTCCTTTGGATGACTTATAGTGTTTAAAAACATTGACTGGGGATGTTCGTTTTCATTGTTTTCTTGAGCGGTCCACTTGTATTCTTAATTTGATGTTTGGGAAGATCATGGGTAAACATCCAGAACTGATATAACATGTTATTAATGATATTACAGAATATTGAATGATTTTATAATGAGTTATATTATATCCATCTGGACGAATCATTAGATAAGAATTAAATGAAGATTATTTGAGTTAATTTGAGCGGTTTTTTGGATCACAACTAACTCGTTTTAACTTTTCACATATCAATATGGCCATAGGTTATTTCAAGAACATAAAATAGAACATAATAAATATAAAAGATTCTGTTTAAACCGTAAAAATGGTTTCATGACCATATTGAAGGTAGAAATGGAAGAAGAGAGCATGTTGTTTTTGAAGTTGATAAATTATCACCACAGGAACAACGTTCTCTTTAATAAAATAAAAGGAAGAGGGAAAGTGTGTGAGGTGATATAATATACCATTAGAATCATAATATTACAGTATATGTATAATAATGGAGTTAAAAACATTTTGGATGAAGATAGTTAGGTAGAGATCAAGAAAGTAACATGAACTTGAAAGGAAATTAAAGGAGAAGAGGGAGAGAAATTACCTTTAGAATCCTCCTCTTAAGAACCTCCTTAATGGCCTATGATTGGTCTTTTGATGAGATCAGGAGCTCTTGGACGTGGGGGAGAGGATAGGGAAGGTGTTTGGTAAGAGTTTAGAGAAGTCTTCGAGCTTGAGAGGTGTGAGGAAAAGTGGGAGTGAAGGGTGGCTTTTATAGTGGAGGGGAGAGGGGTTTCCTTAATATAAAATTGATTAGTTTATTAATTTCACCAAATACAAGGAATAGTGTGTCTTGGATGACCAATAATAGCAATTTTATAATGTAATACCGAACCAAGTGGGCTTACATCAGCAGAACATCATCGATGACTCAATTAATACATTATTTAGCTTTTATTGTGAATTATCGAATTCCACTATTCATCAAAAATTCAAGTATCTCAGAAAATTCCCAAAAATTTACCCCAACCATTTTTCGACATATAGAATCCAAAAATGAAGTCCATTTTTCAAAAATTATTTTCTAAATATTATTAATTTAATAATTAATAAAAATCATAAGTTACTTAAATAAACTCTTTTTAAGATTAAAACTGAATTTATTGTTCTTTCAAAAATTACGTAGGGTATTATAAAATTATCTAAAAACTATTAGACATTGATTAAATAATTTATGAATACATTACAGGAAAATAAATATTTTTTTTAAATTAATTAATTAATTATAATTAATTATTTATGACTTATAAAATACCAAAAATGTTTACTAAGGTCAAATTGTCACTTTCTAAGATGTCTAAATTTTATTTTATTATTAATAGGTAATGTTACTCTTATTTACTATTCATAAGGGTCATATTACTATTCATAAGGGCAGTTTATTATTTATAAGGGTAGGTTAATATTCACCAAAAATTATTTTTGTTTCATTAGACTCCAAAAACTATCTTGAACACAGCTGTGTATGTCGGATTTTTAAAATTCCAACCATAGGGGTGACAAAATTATATTTAAAGTTCACTTATCACATAGTAGTTCCTTATTTTTTATTTTTTTGACATAAGTATAAGAAGGGAATTTTCAATTGAAAAACATTGGTTCATTACATTTTTATCAAATAGTCAGGCTAACTAGGTTAGGAAAACCATATGGGATGATGGATGTTCATAGTAGAGGGCGTATGGTTGGTGCACAGTTTAAAATAATTTGTGGCTCAAAACATGTGAGATGCCTTGATTTTATAAAATTAATTTAAATTAAACTAAAATATAAAACAAAAAAAAATTTAATTCATCTCATTCATGCGATTCCCTCCCCCCATCTGCCCCCACTACATATGACGACCCCCCCAGCTCCCTCATTTGATAAATTTATCTTCCACTATTAAATCTAAATTATTCCTTGAATCTCCAAGGTAATGTCAGTTTTCTCATATTCTCTCCATTTTTACTATGATTCCATCTCTCTATTACCCAATCTCATTTGGATAAAACCCCAGTGTTAGGATAATGAATGTGATTTTTTTATTTCGATGTTAGGGTTTGGGAAGGGTTTGACATGATGAAATGACATAAGTGGCAATGCCTTATGTTCATCTTCTAAATTGTGGACTTGCATATATTTTATAATGGACTATAAAAATGATTATGGTTGTGAGGTAATTCACCATGCTAGTTATATACATGAATACTTTTATGGAGGCTGATAAATATGGTAAGGGAGGTCCGATGAGCATGGTGACTCAATGATTATTTACATCATTGTGGAGAATGATTGTAAGGGAATTCTGATGAGAATTGAAACAACGATCCTTGACAACTATGAGGAAAATTATGGTAATGGGGTATGATGACCATTATGAATCAACACTACATTACACTGGTTTTGTGCCTAGAAATCCTCACCATAGATATATAGAATTGATTGCATGAGAATGTGTGATCATGGAGACTCTCCTTCCATCACATTGATGATGTGTTTACTACCCTATGATTAGAGCTTATTAGTTTGTATATTGATTGTTTGATTCCAGTGTGTTATGTCCTTGTCCACTCCATAATATATATATATATATATATATCTGTATATAACATATATATTTATATAGTGACTTTTCCAGACTAATTCCATCTACGATATGAAGTAGGTAGTGTCGTAAGGTGTCCCATATAAAACAATATGGTTTGTAATTTACTTATTAATTTCATTAATTAATTATATATACACTCATGCTTATTAATTATTATTCACTATATATATTGGGATAGACATTGGTGGAACCGGCCTACTGATATTTATGTATCACACCATACTTGGGCCACCATTGTTGTGGGGTATCCAAGTAGACCTTCTTGATCATAGGGACTTATACCATGCTCATTGCTATGATCTTGTACATTGGAGTTAGGATCAAAGTACACATTAGGAGCTCATGATTCTCATGGAGATTACATTTGGGAATTTTAGTTATTTTATTTATATGAGTCCTATATATTTTTTTTAATTGTAAATATTGTTAAGTGTTTATTATTTTTAGTTATGTATCATCAAATGTATATGCATGTTTTGTATAAACTCGAGATGGAAACTTTTATCTAATTTTCATCATTTTCCTTCACTGGTTGTGTTTCATATATTTATTACATATTCTAATTTTTTTTATCTAAAAATACCATTTTCCATCTATGATTATATTGTATAGTCTCCCCACTATCACTTCTTGAGACTGGTGCTACTACTCAGAGGCCTATAGCATAGGAGGAGATGTTCATAAGGCCATGTGACCCATAAATCTAGATACCAACTTGATAGTAACCCATGTCTTTATATTTCAAGTTAGTTTCTATATAAATATAATTCTACTAATAAAAACTTATGACTATATTAGTCATTTCATAATTTCAGGAAATACTTTTTAATCTATTGATGAATATTTAACATATCACATATCTCACCTAAAAACTACAACACATTGATAATTATTCAAAAAATTTAAATACCCGCCTAGAAAAAATCATTCCAGATTCATTAAGGTGAGGAATATTTTTGTTCATAGGGGGGAAATTATTGATTTTCAAAATATTATAATATTTTATAGGGGTTTTATTTCAATTTCTCAAATATAAGTATCATTTTTTTGGAATTATAATTGGTGTTATATTAAAATGGCATGGAAATTACCATTATTATAAAAAAATATTTTTCTGAACACCCCATAGGTGTTCATTTGTTTTATTTTTTTTAATCCCCCATTCAAGTGATCAGGGGGAACTATTACAAGGCCAGACGACTTATGTGACATTACATGATTCATATGTATTAGGAATTCGACCCAAATAAGACAACTTCGAACTACCCCTCCCCAGAAAATCATGTAATGACATCTCTCCACCTTTTCCTGGCTGGTTGGATGGTTGTCCTATGCATAGGCGCACAGTCAATTTCCTAATTGAAATATCATACCCTGTCAATTTTCCATGTCCTGTTAGATATGCTACGGTGAATGTGCATGCTTTGAATCCTCTTATAGAGTCCTTTCCCTTATAATGTATCCATTACATCTATAAGTTATGATTTCCCAAAGTTCCTAAGGTGGCTTAAAGGCCATGAATTGGCATGAAGGCCTTGAGGTGGCATGAAACCCCAACTTGGCGGAAGTCCTTATGTGTCCTAAAGGCCTTGACGTACCTAAGGACCAAACTGATAGCCCGAAGGCCCAAACATATGAATATTTCCGGCTTCTAAATTACTAGATAGTACATTTAATGTACTTATATAATATTACTATAGTAAATAGTTAATATACCTCCAATAAAAATTGACTTCAGGTGTCTTAGATGCACTTGTCTAGTCCTGACAAAATTGGATGAGGCTCTTGTGCATTATGAATCAAATATCACATGTGCATGTTGTAATGAATGACACCATAACGTATAGTGAAATTCAAAGGGATGTTTATTTTATTATATAGAATAGGGGTTATTTTGAGAATTTGGGTACATATTGAAATTTATAATTTTGGATAATCTCATGGAGACGATTTTGTTTATGATCCAAGGGATGGGTAAATCCCTACACATTCAATTATTAATTAGAGAAATCATAATGATTTTTCCAAAATTTCATGGTTGTATCATGGTTAGGGAAAACTATGTGAGTGAATTGTGTGAAGGATTATTTCGAAGAGGTGTATGAAACAATTAGAAAATTATTGGAGAAAATCCCTTAAATGAAAAAAATGAAGTTAAGAGGGATTACCATTGTTTGTGAAAGGTTTGGTATACAAAGTAATATTTAAAGAACCAAACATTGGAGAAATCAATGTTATCCTATTTTTATATAATAAGTTATCCAATGCTTATGATATTTTGTGGCCTAACATAGTGAACTACATGTGATTAGTTAACAATTTTATAACCATTTATTAATTGTGATACAACAATGGATTTATTAAAAATACCAAAAAACAATATCCCACATTATTTTCTTGTTTTATATAATAATTTATCCTCACTCATGTATGATCATCCCCCCATAACTTCCCTTTCAATTTCTTATTGATTGTGTATATCTCTGTGATAAATGTCATGGAATTTATTTTTATGATCATGTACTCCATTTTTTTTCTCTTCCACCTCTACATCCTTTTGATTTTTGTTGTCTAGATAGGGTTTTGGTGTTTATTTTTACATGTTCATTGTTTATTTTATTTTGTATGATGTTGATTTTTCTCAATATGAATATTATGCAACACAAAAAGGTTTTCTCACTCCATTTCTATCCATTTCATTAATGTTATGCCACCCAGTTGAATTATTAAGGTATTTTTCTAAATTGGATTAAACTGACAGATGAATTGATTACAAGTTTCTGGAATGATTCACAAAATCATGTTGGTGGAATTACTAATACATTCTAGATGTGTTCGGTTAAAGTTTCTATATTGAAAGATGGTGGTATTGTTTTTTGGTTAATTATATATATTTAAATTAAATTTTTGAATATTTATAAATTTTAATAATAAATTATATTGTATATTATGTTAAATGGATATTGATTCAGAGAGGGAAATAGTTTCAAAATGTATTCATTGATTTTTTAGTGTGTGTTTGTGTTGTGATTCAAGGAAATGACTTCATATAAGGAAGGTTGTCCCAAGACATGCACTATAGTTTTTTCATGTAATTTTTTAATGTGTGATATATGGTCCAAAACTGATAGAGGATTTATATTAGTTATAAAATAAAAATTATTCTTATTCTACTTGATATAAAAGAACATATAAGTTCCCTGAAGAACCCCTAGAAACTGGACTAGTTCCTTGGCCACCGAGAGTTGAGGCCTTCATTATAAATATGTTTTATGTAAATCATAAAACCCATATGAGTGTGAATTATTTATTATGAAAAAATATTATGGTTATGCTTATGGTGTGGTTGAGAATTAAGATCATGTAATTATCTTATATGTTGTTATGAGAACATGATTTTTGAGGGACCATGACCCAATGAAATGAAGAGATCTAATAAATTAATGAGATGAGAAGAATTAGTTCACAAGATTTATATGATGCATGAATAGTTTTCATGAGTTACCCTCCATCTATTCATAAACGTAAAAGAGATCTAGGCCTAGTAAAAATGAAGTTTAATAGAATATCTCTTTGGAAATGGAATTGATCTTATGATGGTGGATTGTAATCAAGTGGGTTAGGAGATTTGGATAATTCCTGAGGACCTTATGAGATTTCACAAGGTTTCCCACCTTAGGGTTATGTTCATGAAGGTTATCCTACAAGAGATGTCTTTTAGGACCTTCATATGTATAATGTTTCTCATGACGATTAATTATTAATGTAATTGAGATGGTAATTATGATAGATGTATTATGAGTGTTCAAAAAGAGTGGAACTGATATACGATTCAGAATATAATGGTTTTGGAAAAGTGTATATGTGAGAATCGGATGTCCATGAAGGTTATTATGGGAGGATAGGATAATATTTTGGCATTCCATGATATTTAGGGAAATACATGGGTTTTTAGTACTTAGGTAATTATTAAGTGAGATTAGGGTGAGGTTTTGATGACCAATGTAAATATAATTTGTTATGATATATATGCCATAGCATCCACCTATTGTGTGATGTGACTTGTGTTTTCTAGTGGTGGTGGGCATTACCAAGGGTTTTATTGGAGTGTCTTTGTTTAAAAATATTGTATAGAAAATACCCTTATTTTCTAGATCACATATTCTTCATTGGTTTCATAGAACTCCATTAGAAGAAAACTAATTTTAAATGAATTTTCAAATGGTTCCATTATTACCTTGAATTTTTAGACAATTTATGTCCTGGTGGGGAGGGTCACATGCCTATTTTTCTTAAATATGATTATAATTTCATGAAAATATGGTGGTTTTCCATAAGGATTCATTATGATATAATTAATTTGGAAAGTATGGATGCCACA
This sequence comes from Viscum album, assembly GCA_963277665.1. Lineage (NCBI taxonomy): Eukaryota > Viridiplantae > Streptophyta > Magnoliopsida > Santalales > Viscaceae > Viscum > Viscum album. The sequence continues at coordinate 1,833,873,427 of OY728161.1, read as the reverse complement.
ATTTTAAATAAAATTTTTAAAAATTTATTTTTTTATTATAAAAAAGAAACATATTTTTTGAAATATGAATAGAATAATTTACTTTGACTGAATTTTTTGTTTTTTTGAGATGTTTCTTTTTTTTGATAAATAGTGAATGATATTGAATTTTAATATAAAAAACATTTTTTTCTAATTTATTTATATAGTTAAACTATGTTTTGATTTGGGATTATATATAATTATATCAATTAAAAATAAATTAATTCAATTTATGTAATTTTTACTAATTTCACTTTGAAATTAGAAATAAAAACATTGGGAATGTTTGTATATTTTCACATTTAAATATTCTTGTTTATTCCAATGAGTAGGATTATTATGAAATTAATTTCTTCGACAGACATGTCTAGAAATTGTAAAATAGATTACAGATTTATAATAGTGATAATTTATAATTTATAATAATTTAAACTTTTTTCACAAAAAATAATTGTGAATGTATTTAAAGTTAATTTGTGTGATTAAGTTAAACATTATTTTATATAGTTGTTAAACATTTACATAAGGGAAAAAATACCATATAAACATTCCAAAAATCTATTATATGGTAATATTTATATCACATCCTCCTTTCTATCTAAAATTTAAAATTATTTTAGGCACATGATCTAAGGGATACCTCTAAATATTCTTTACCTTTATATATTTAAAATAATTCTGCTTCCCCTATACTACAAAGGGGAACTCACCCAAATCAATTATTAACACCAATAAAACCATATTACTCATCCAAAACCTAAACAAATAATATCCAAACTTTTATCATATAATCCAAGAAGACTCACATATGTAATAAATCCTCCATGTTAGTCATTTGGTGAAAATGAATAGAAAATACCCAGGGTAAAGGAAACTTTATTCAATAATAACATCTTTTAATTTTCATTATTCAACCAATTAATTATTGTAATTAAACGGTTATATGATAACATATTCAATCTATATATACTAATATATTTTTATGTCATGGTTTCAACCTAAATTAATACACACTTACATCAAAAGGGATGCAAAATCATTATTCTTCTGTACGACTGACTACTACCTCATTAACTGATGCCATTCATTATTTGATTATCACCTGTCATAGTTTAATATAATGATGGAAATTATTTTTAAAAATCATAAATAAGATATTTATTATGTATTAATTATTTTTTATTTATTATATGACACATAAATTCATGCTTTCCAATTTTGGGGAATATAATAACATTGTCTGTGAATTTGAGGACTACCACCTTATCAAAGTAATTTTATTAGTTCACAGAATACATGGACTGCAATATGTATGGGTTTAGTAAATATTTATGATATATATGACATGATAATTCCACTAAAATGATAATATATATATATATATTAATATTAATATAATTTAATAATTTATCTAATATGATATGAAAAATGAAACATTGTTCATGTGTATGTGCAACCAACTGTCTCCATGAACTATGCATTCCCATTCATTTTTATATATTTCTAAGATTATTATAGATACTTATATAAATAATATATATGATATTCATTTGGTTTTTTACATTTTGGAAAGATGTAAAAAATGATCAAAATTATATGATCAAGAATAAAAATTCAAAACATATATGAAAAAAAATTGTTATCATGAGAAACATAACTTTAACAACTAATTATTAATAAAATGGTAATATAAAATCATAAAAAATTATATATGTTATTAATATAACAAATTTGTAATGAATGTTTGGTCTCAATTTTCTTTCATAGAGAAAAATTCAATGTTATGAAAAAATATTTATCTATGGAGTGTATATAATACCACTAAAAATATAATATCTTGAATTTAGTTCTTTTAATAATATTATATTCTTCAGGAACATTTTCTTTTTCATGGGGATTATGAATAAAATTTACCAATGTGGTAATACTTTGTTATTATAATCTCATCATTTAACTAGATTGATTATGATTATGATTCCATTGAATAAATATTATGAGAATTATTACAATAAAACTGATGAAATTTCATTTCCTATATTTATTAATAATATCTCTATGTAATGGTTCCACTTTTCCACTCCTTTGTACATGACTTAATTATAAAAATGATTTTTAAGGAAACTAGACAATATTTATCTTTACTTTCAGAAATATGTTTCATTACAAAAACAATGTATTATGAAAATATTTTCAATGAATCATATACCAATTTTGATTTTTATTTTAATTTAATTTTTTAAATATTATCATGATTACTTTTTATGTTTTCAACATTTATTTAATGAATATTTTTTGAAGACGTCTTCATCATTTCATTATAATTTTCTACAGTTATTTTCATTGAAAATGGTTTCAAAAGGATTTATGTTTTCAAAATATATTTTCAATGGTAAAATCATATTTTCCATAAGAAAAGTTCTAGTGGGTTTTATAATCATACATTATAAATTTTTATGTGGTTCTCAATGATATGAAATTTTAATGTGATTTATTTTTTAAACAAATATTCTTAATGAAAGAGTATTTTACATTTGAAATGATCCTAGTGATTAATCAAAATACTTCTCCATCTAAGATGAAATAATTAAATATAGTTTATTATTGTTTGGAGATATTATAAAATAACACCACCCATATTTTATCATTTAATTTTTTTATATTTAAGTTGTTTTTTTCGATGAAACCTGCTTCTCTTCAACAGGTTATACAATGATAAAACAGTTGTGAACCTATCTTTATTTCATGCATTATTATCTTATTAAATGATTTTGAAACATATCTATTTTCCAAAAGTAATTATATGCTGAAATTTTAATGATGTTTTTTTCATTTCATGGGTTATTATATTATTTTTAGGAAAATAATATCTTTTAGGGTTCATGATTTAACAATTTTTTTGTTTTCTTATTGCACAGATATGTATATAAGGCCCCGGCCTTAAACCTTACTTAATATTGAATTAAATGAATAATTCATATTGAGGATCTTTTCAGGTTTAGAGTTTTAGAGAATTAGTACATAACTATTACATCTCAAAAGATCATAAAGTAGAATCTTTTACTAAGTTTCCATAAAATAAAAACTCCTAAAAAGAAACATGTCCAGTTCCATGTTTTAGATTGCATGACTTTCCCTTGATCCCATCCTTGACCTTATTCCATGTTAGGTCCTGTGAAAAACATTTCAAAAACATGGGATGAGCATAAAAAGCTCAGTAAGGGATACACAAAGAATGAAAACTGTTAGTTTTTATAACAACAATTAAATCATGTATACTTTATCAAAGTAATAATTTTCACCTCTTCTAAGTAGTATAACTCTTCGCTGAATAAAAGTTCATTACTTACACTTTTGTAACCAAAAGATTACCATAAAACCCATATAAAGAACACATAAAATATAAAGGTAACTTGGGACATAAACATACTTAAGTGGAGTAACCATACGGTCGACTTCCACACATATCACTTAATGGAATAGCCATTCGGCCATCTTCCATACATACTCATTGGAATAGCCATACGGCCGACTTCCATACCCAATGCATTGGATGTTATAACGTAACCACTCGTCCTGGTATTCACAACACAACTCGTCATATGGTTCATCACGTAACCACCCGTCAAATGTCCAAGTAACATTATAAAATCATAAGACATAAAACAAATACATTGGAAAGAAAACATTTCCACACTTTGATCACAATATATCACATAAATATATTGACATAAAAAATCCATTATAAAAACCATTTTCAATACCAAAATACATAAAAGAGTATATGGTATATATTTCATTTTAAAAAAAACATTACGGCTTGTTCAGGAAGCCAAAGACCAAATAATACTCACAGTGGCGGAAAAGGTCGTTGTCACCGCGTACGTTAAAAGAAACATTCTTTTTTATCGTTTTGTAAAACGCTTCGTAGAAAAAGATTCCTTTTGTATAAAAGTAAAAGTCAAAGGGGTCTATACACCGTATAAAAGAAAGTTGTGTATAAAACGAAATATGCCTCAATGAAAGGAGATTGAGACGAAGTCCCTTATAAAGACGGTATCCTTGGATTAAGTATAAATCAACTACTTAATTATGTGTGACAAATGAATACACCAAATATAAGTGGATATTAAGTGTACAACAATCATATTTTATTCACACATATTCATAGAACGACATATTCAAGGAGTACAAGCTTATCCCAACGAATCAAAATTGGGTTAGGATGTTCCCTTTCAAAAATTTGACGGCCTAACGGCGTCACTACAAAATTCAGAAAAAGAGTTGATGAGAGATAAAAAATGTTATCTCATCACTTGGATATAAAATTTACATCAATAAGGATATATGAGAACATATCCCAACATAACAATATGGGAATTAAAAGACCCAACAAAAGAAGTCTTTTAAAAAGAGGAGGGTGAAAGGATCCCTTACCGACTTGGGTATCTTTCGAAACATACACCCCATGAAAGAAGGACAATACATCATTGATTTAAATAATCATAAACGAAAGTATATTACACAAAGATTAGAATAATGGTAAGTACATACACCACTCAAAGGAAATTGTGGGAAATGCAGCATAAATCTCACGGGAATAAAAGTGAGATGAAAAATCCCTTACGAAAACTCAGCAGCCTAACGATGCTACTTAAAACTTCTAAAATGGATTGATGAGAGAAAATAGGGTCTCTCATCATATGAAAATAAACATTACATTAATATTAATATAAAATAACATCCCAATCACAATAAATATGATCTTAAAAGGAATGACATAAAAGAGTGTACTTAAAAAGAAAGAGAGGAGTAGGATCCCTTACCTCGGGTCTGACTTGACTCGATCGTTCTTTAACGTCCTGAATAATAAACTTGAGTTAATTTATATTTTCTTAAGAACCTTTCTCATGTTCATTATTCCTTTTGTATCACTTATTTCCATGTTATAAACATTATGTAATCAAATAATGTTTTTTTGTCGATATTTGGTTCTTAAGTCAAAAGTGGACTTCTTACAATTACATGTTGTTCATGTGGTCAATGGTTCATTATATCCAGAATTATATTCATGATTTGGATTTCATATATATCATATATATCCAGCATATACATGTATTTATAATATTAAATAATCATTTAGAGGTAAGAAATGAAATGCACCGTTCATGGAGACGGTAAGCCGTACGTACGCATGAACGCTACTTTCATTTCTTTGTCATATTAATGGAATTAAAACTAAATAGGAGGTATGTATATTTTAATTCCAGAATTATATTCATAATTTATATGTAACATAAATTATATATATCCATTATAAATATGTACTTATAATAGTACATTACATTTGGGGATAAGAAATGAAATACACCGTTCATGGAGACGGTAAGCCGTACGTATGCATGAACGCTACATTCATTTATATCTCATACATTAATGGAAATAATAATAATGATATAGTGGTATATTATAATTACAGTATAACATCATATATAATAACTTTAAATCCATCCTTTATACGTCCCACATATGGCATTAACGAATCACATCACTTTGAGGGGGCGGTAGTCTGCACTTCCTTAAATGAAGATATCATGTTTACCCATAATGGAAATCATAAAGGTATGTCCAAAATGAAAAATACAGAAGCATAAGGAAAACATAAACATATTATATATCATATATAAATATAGTGTCATCTTAATGGCCACCTTTGAAGGTGTTAAAAGATTGTTGAACAATCATCGTTTCGGGAGGCAGAAATTCACCATCCACGGAAACAGTATGTTCTTTAACCATTAGATGTAGGTGTGTGTAAGTTTATCTCGCATCCTTCTTATAAAAACATCCTATTATATTGAGGATACTTGAGTTGTTACAAAAAAATAATAATAAAAAGAGTTTAGGGGGTTGGAGAAGCAAAATAAAACAAAAGGACTCAAAAGAAGACATTACCTAAAAATCGGGTAACTCCCCTTAGTCTGAGATCAAATGCTTCCTTGGGAAGACTTCATCCCAAATTGAGGCTTAAAGGAGTAAGAGAGGGATGTGGAGAGCCAAAATGGGAAGGGGTTGGCGGAGAAAAAAGGCTTTGGGAGTGTGGGTAAGGAGGTAGAGGAGGGGGCCTTTTATAAGAGGAGAGGAGGGACACTCTTGGAATGTAAAGAAAAGTCACTTTATTTTAAAATGGTATTCGGATTTAAGAAGTCCCACATTGATGTATTTCAAGGATAAGGTGATAAGGGTTCGAAATACACTAATACGATATGTTTTGGACAAGTGTAGGTCTTAGATATTACATTATCTTCCCATTTTATTTAAATCGTTAAATAATGAGGTCATCGCTGCATCATCATGATGTCATAAATAATTTAATTTATTTAATGTCTAAAAATTATAGAAAAAATACTATGATGTAGGAAATATTTTTATCTTTTAAATTACTATTTATATACAAAAATATGACTTGTATAACCCCATGTAAAAATTGTTTTAGTAAAACATCTCATGTGTGTGTCAATTTTACTTTAACATTAAATAAAAAGTTATTTATGTCATTTCCCAACCAATGTGGCTCCATGGGGTCCCCAAGTTTACCCATGACTTTTATTGGTCGGACATGACACATCCAATAAGGGTAGGACATGTGTCATGCTCATCTCATATTATTAAAAGATTATTTTTACCTTAAACTACACTAATTACCTCTAATCGCGATTATAAACGTAATAAGTTAATATTCAACAAAAAATTATTTTAATCTCATTGAACCACATTTTAATTCTTAATGACAACCATGTATGTCGGATTTTTGAAATTCAAAACACATAAGTGGTAAAATTTCATTTAAATGAAAAATCAGTGTTTTATAAGTACCACTTAGTGGTTTCACTATTCATCAAAAATTGAAGTTTTTCAGAAAAATAACAAAAATTCACCCTAAGCTATATTTGATATTACGAATAAAAAAATGAATTCCATTTTACAAAATTCACAACATATAAGTTTCATTAATTAATTTAATAATTAATTCCCACTATCAGAGCAAATAGCGTGTTTTTATGAAACAATAAGTATCAAAAGATTGACACTAGTTTAGGTCTGATTTCAAAGTGAAATTAATTCCAAAGACCACTATTGGATTAAATGGTAAAAATATTTTCTAATTTCACTTTAAAACCAATTCAAAAGATAATCTAATCATATAAATAAATTAGATTAAAACGAAGTTTTGAATTAAAATACAACATTTTACACTATTCATTAAAAAATGAACTTTATCGGAAAGATACCAAAAATTTACACAAAGTAAATTTTGATGTCCCAATTCTTAAGAAGAGTTTTATTTGGTCCAATATAATGTATAAGAGTGAAAAAAAACTATATTTAATGACGGTTCACCATCAAAAGGCGATAAGTGAACCTTTAGTGAAAACTAGGGCATATACACCTAAAATTGAATTCTTTCCATATTTTAAGCCTTTATATTTTATTGGATAAAAGTAAAAACATTTAAAAACATATATAATCATATTTTAGTTATTTCTATCCATTACCGCCAATACAACGACTACATGTTAACTGCCATTTAAAATAATATTATTTTATTATTAGAGTGCAACGTAAGATTCCCAAGAAACTCGTTGTTGCGTGTTGGGCACGCCATCGAGCATAACATCCCCTTTAAAGTCATATTAAGATTTTATTCACAAATATGGATAAATATGAAAATGTCATATTTTTTATTTACCTGGGGTGTTACATCCTTCCCCCCTTTTGGGAATTGCGTCCTCGCAATTTTAAAATTGGGGCTAGGAATATTCATTGAAAATTCCACATCGGAACAAGAGTTAGTGAAACAATCACTTTAAAATAAATAAAGATAAGTACAAAGGTCACCTGAGTTAACCCATACTAGGATTCCAAGTATGAAAATATAGACATGGAGGAGAAAATATAGGGTCATGTTCTGACGGAGAGTGATAGAAAACATGTTTAGGAGAAAGTTAACAATAATAAAATCAGAAACTTGTGATGGGTTAAACGGTGTTGGGTTCCCCAGTAGGAAAAGTTAATAGAGAACATATTTGTTTTAAGTTACTGTTTATTGAGGAATTTTTTTTGAGCTTAACTAAAACATAAGGAAACATACTTACTTGTCATGTTGACTTTCAACTTTTACTAGAGTTCTTACACAGACTCATACTTTCTCCAAAAGAAGAGTATTTAGGAAGACTTGTTCGCATCAAGAGTACTATAAACAACTTCTAGAGGAGCACCTAATCCACAAAAAATAACTATACATTTCCCATGTCTTCAAACCTTAACCAAAACTAAAACAAAAAAGGTTACTACAAGATCAGATAATCCAAAAAATGATAGCCCTTTATAAAAAGAAAATCTATTCTTAGTCTCAAAATTTGTCCAACAAAACCCAAAGTTCAATGAGGACCATTAGATAACCAATTTGTCCATAAAATTCTTCAAATTAAACCAATATAAGAGTGAAACCCAAATATTTGAAGGATTTAGTCACATAGTCTTCCAAGTTAAATCGTAACATTTATCTCCAAACAACATCAATTACTCCTAAAGTCTCGTACTGAAAAGTAATTAACCTAATCACATATCCTCCATGACAGGTTAATCATTTTCATAAATAACCCAAAATCAACTTACTCTTAATTCATAAAATCATATAACTAAAAATAATAGTTCAAACTAACCAAGGACTTCACGTAGTCCATTGGTAGGTGATAAATACCAGTTGCACTTTGGTTGTTGGTTCGATTCCCACAGCTTCGTCCGACACGACAGGTTGTCACACGGTCTGCGTGTTATCCTTTTTCTAAAACTATATAACTCTTAAAACATTCCCCAAAATGAGATAAAATCTTCAAAAACAAAAAAAATCATAACATAATTTAACCTCAAGTTTATCTCATGCCTTTCATTTTCAATCATATCATAGTGTAACCCATAATTACCTCAAAAGTAAGGATCATATAAACTCTAATGGTTATCGTTATAATTATTACCTTAACTTCCACATCGATTGGTCATCTCGAACATGAAGCATTACAAATCATACCAAGGTTCAAGTGGTTGATCATGACTCCTTGATAGTTGGTTTAGAACAACCACGAGTTTCCTCATTGAATCCTCCATTTTATCTAGTATCTTAATAAGAAAACCACCATAGTTTCCTTCAAACCTGTTGTCTCTTTGGTGCCTTCTAGATCCATCCATTTACTAAAAACAGAAATGGGAGTGTGAGTTTATCAACAAAACCATCATGTACTAATGAGGAAGGTAAACACAAAGATATATTGACTCATTCACTTTATCTAAAACTAGGAATCTTTCTGAAATCCTATCCATTATGGTAATGTCACTTATGCTTAAAGAATAACCTAAACTATAAAGTTATCTAAACCGACCTTTGATACCTACTATAAGGCCTCGGCCTTAAACGTTACTTATTATTGAATTAAATGAATAATTCATATTGATGATCTTTTCAGGTTTAGAGTTTTAGAGAATTAGGAAATAACTATTACATCTCAAAAGATCATAAAGTAGAAACTTTTACTATGTTTCCACAAAATAAAAACTCTTAAAAAGAAACATGTCCAGTTCCATGTTTTAGGTTGCATGACTTTCCCTTGATCCCATCCTTGACCCTATTCCACGTTAAGTCCTATGAAAAACATTTCAAAAACTTGGGATGAGCATAAAAAGCTCAGTAAGGGATACACAAAGAATGAAAACTGTTAGTTTTTCAAAACAACAAGTAAACCTTGTATACTTTAACAAAGTAATACTTTTCACCACTTCAAAGTAGTAAAAACTCTTCGCTGAATAAAAGTTCATTACTTACCCTTTTTTAACCAAAATATTACCATAAAACCCATATAAAGAACACATAACATATAAAGGTAACTTGGGACATAAACATACTTAAGTGGAATAACCATACGGTCGACTTCCACACATATCACTTAATGGAATAGCCATTCGGCCAACGTCCATACATACTCAATGGAATAGCCATATGGCCGAATTTCATACCCAATGCATTGGAGTTTATAACTTAACCACCCGTCCTGGTATTCACGGCACCACCCATCATATGATTCATCACGTAACCACCCGTTAAATGTCCAAGTACCGTTATAAAATCATAAGACATAAAACAAATACAATGGAAAGAAAACATTTCCACACTTTGATCACAATACATCACATAAATATATTGACATAACAAATCCATTATAAAAACCATTTTCAATACCAAAATACATAAAAGAGTATATGTTATATATTTCATTGTAAAAAAAACATTACGGCTTGTTCAGGAAGCCAAAGACCAAATAATACTCGCGGTGGTGGAAAAGGTCGTTGTCACCGCGTACGTTAAAAGAAACATTCTTTTTTGTCGTTTTGTAAAACGCTTCATAGAAAAAGATTCCTTTTGTATAAAAGTAAAATTCAAAGGGGTTTATACACCGTATAAAAGAAATTTTTCTATAAAATGAAATATGCCTCAATGAAAGGAGATTGAGATGAAGTCCCTTACAAAGACAGTATCCTTGGATTAAGGATAAATCAATTACATAATTATGTTTGACAAATGAATACACCAAATATAAGTGGATATTAAGTGTAAAACAATCATATGTTATTCCCACATATTCATATAATGACATATTCAAGGAGTACAAGCTTATCCCAATGAATCAAAATTGGGTTAAGAAGTTCCCTTGAAAAAATTTGACAGCCTAACGGCGTCACTACAAAATTCAGAAAAAGAGTTGATGAGAGATAAAAAAAGGTATCTCATCACTTGGACATAAAATTTACATCAATAAGGATATATGAGAACATATCCCAACATAACAATATGGGAATTAAAAGACCCAACAAATGAAGTCTTTTAAAAAGAGGAGGGTGAAAGGATCCCTTACCAACTTGGGTATCTTTCGAAACATACACCCCATGAAAGAAGGACAATACAACATTGATGTAAATACTCATAAACGAAAGTATATTACACAAAGATTAGAATAATGGGAAGTACATACACCACTCAAAGGAAATTGTGGGAAATGTAGCATAAATCTCACGGGAATAAAAGTGAGATGAAAAATCCCTTATGAAAACTCGACAGCCTAACGGTGCCACTTAAAACATATAAAATGGATTGATGAGAGAAAATAGGGTCTCTAATCATATGAACATAAAAATTACATTAAGAGTAATATAAAAGAACATCCCAATCACAAGAAAGATGAGCTTAGAAGGAATGACATAAAAGAGTGTACTTAAAAAGAAAGAGAGGAGTAGGATCCCTTACCTCGGGTCCAACTTGACTCGATCATTCTTTAACGTCCTGAATAATAAACATGAGTTAATTTATATTTGCTTAAGAACCTTTTTAAAGTTCAATATTCCTTTTATATCACTTATTCCCATGTTATAAACATTATGTAATCAAATAATGTTTGTTTTGTCGATATTTGGTTTTTAAGTCAAAAGTGGACTTCTTACAATTACATGTTGTTCGTGTGGTCAATGGTTCATTATATCCAGAATGATATTCATGATTTGGATATCATATATATCATATATATCCAGAATATACATGTATTTATAATATTACATAATCATTTAGAGGTAAGAAATGAAATGCACCGTTCATGGAGACGGTAATCCGTACGTACGCATGAACGCTACTTTCATTTCTTTGTCATATTAATGGAATTAAAACTAAATGAGAGTTATGTATATTTTAATTCCAGAATTATATTCATCATTTATATGTAACATACATTATATATATCCATTATAAATATGTAGTTATAATAGTACATTACATTTGGGGATAAGAAATGAAATGCACCGTTCATGGAGACGGTAAGCCGTACGTACGCATGAACGCTACTTTCATTTCTATCTCATACATTAATGGAAATAAATAATGATGATATAGAGGTATATTATAATTACAGTATAACATCATATATAATAACTTTAAATCCATCCTTTATACGTCCCACATATGGCATTAACGAATCACATCACTTTGAGGGGGCGGTAGTCCGCACTTCCTTAAATGAAGATATCGTGTTTACCAATAATGGAAACCATAAAGGTATGACCAAAATGAAAAATACATAAGGTTAATGAAAACATAAACATATTATATATCATATATAAATATAGTTTCATATTAATGGCCAACTTTGAAGGTGTTAAAAGAATGTTGAACAATCATCGTTTCGGGAGGCAGAAATTCACCATCCACGGAAACAGTATGTTCTTTAACCATTAGATATAGGTGTGTGTAACTATAGCTCGAATCCTTCTTATAAAAACATACTAGTATATTGAGGATACTGGAATTGTTACAAAATAAAATAATAAAAAGAGTTTAGGGGGTTGGAGAAGCAAAATAAAACAAAAGGACTCAAAAGAAGACATTACCTTAAAATCTGGTAACTCCCCTTAGTTTGAGCTCAAAGGCTTCCTTGGGAAGACTTCTGCCCAAATTGAGGCTTCAAGGAGTAAGATAGGTATGTGGAGAGACAAAATAGGTAGGGTTTGGCCGAGCCAAAGGCTTTGGGAGTGTGGGTAAGGAGGTAGAGGTGGGGGCCTTTTATAAGAGGAGAGGAGGGGCACTCTTGAAAGTAAAGAAAAGTCACATTATTTTAAAATGGTATTCAGATTTAAGAGGTCCCAAATTGATGTATTTCGAGGATAAGGTGATAAGGGTTAGAAATACACTCATCCAATAGGTTTTGGACATGTGTAGGTCTTAGATATTACATTATCTTCTCATTTTATTTAAATCGTTAAATAATGAGGTCATCACTACATTATCATGATGTCATAAATAATTTAATTTATATACTGTTTAAAAATTATAAAAAAATACTATTATGTATGAAATCTTTTTATCTTTCCAATTACTGTTTATAGTAAAAAATATGACTTCTATAACCCCATGTAAAAATTGTTTTAGTAAAACATTTCATGTGTGTGTCATTTTTACTTTAACATTAAATAAAAAGTTATTTATGTCATTTCCCAACCAAAGTGGCTCCATGGGGTACCCAAGTTAACCCATGGCTTTTCTGGGTCGGCCATGACACATCCAATAAGGGTAGGACATGTGTCAAAATCATCTAATATTATTAAAACATTATTTTTACCTTAAACTACACTAATTACCTCTAATCGCGATTAAAAACATAATAAGTTACTATTCACCAAAAAATTATTTTAATCTCATTGAACCACATTTTACTTCATAATGACAACCAAGTATGTTGGATTTTTGAAATTAAAAACACATAAGTGGTAAAATTTCATTTAAACGAAAAATCATTTTTTTATAAGTACCACTTAGTGGTTTCAGTATTCATAAAAAATTGAAGTTTTTCAGAAAAATACCAAAAATTCACCCTAAGCTATATTTGATATTCCGAATTCAAAAATGAAGTCAATTTTAAAAAATTAAAAACATATAAGTTGCATTAATTAATTTAATAATTAATTCTCACTGTCAGAGCAAATAGCGTGTTTTTATGAAACAATAAGTATCAAAAGATTGACACTAGTTTAAGTCCGATTTCAAAGTGAAATTAATTCCAACGACCACTATTGGATTTAATAGTAAAAATATTTTCTAATTTCACTTTAAAACCAATTCAAAATATAATCTAATCATATAAATAAATTAGATTAAAAAGAGGTTTTTGAATTAAAATACAACATTTTACACTATTCATTATAAAATGAACTTTATCGGAAAGATACCAAAAATTTACACAAAGTAAATTTTGATGTCCCAATTCTTAAGAATAGTTTTATTTGGTCCAATAGAATGTATAAGAGTGAACAAAACTATATTTAATGACGGTTCTCCATCAAAAGGCGATAAGTGAACCTTTAGTGAAAACTAGGGCATATACACCTAAAATTGAATTCTATCCGTATTTTAAGCCTTTATCTTTTATTGGATAAAAGTAAAAACATTTAAAAACATATATAATCATATTTTAGTTATTTCTATCCATTACCACCAATACAAAGGCTCCATGTTAACTGCCATTTAAAATAATATTATTTTATTATTAGAGTGCAACGTAAGATTCCCAAGAAACTCGTTGTTGTGTGTTGGGTACGCCATCGAGCATAGCATCCCCTTTAAAGTCATATTAATATTTTTTTCACAAATGTGGATAAATATGAAAATGTCATATTCTTTATTTACCTGCGGTGTTACAATGTATGATTTCATTATATGATGAGTGAGAAGAATATATCCCTCCAATTAATTGGAAACAATATTGTTTACTGAATAGTAAATATTTAACTCCTAAACCTGATTACATGATCAAAAGTTTATGAATTTACCTAATTTCATGTTGAAAATGATATATGTGAACATCATTTACATATTCACACTATTTTATAAGGACCCAGTTGCATGTACATAATTTTATGCATGAACATGATTATATTCTCACAATATTATTTTTGTACCCAATTACATGTTTATAATCAATTCATTGACCCCATTTCATGTCAATAATTTTATGTGTGAACCAGATCCCAGTTTTAAAATGTTATGTGTGAACGTTATTTCATGTTCACAAAGTTATTTTTGAACCTCATTACATGTTCAAAATGTTAATCATGGACAAGGATTTCATGTCCATACGTTTCATGAACATTATCATAAATTCAAAATACTATGAGTTAAAAAAATTTCATGTTCAAAATGTTTTGCGTGAAAAATATTATATGTTTACATTGTTATTGGAGAAACTAATAACATGTTCACAAAGGTATCCATAGACCTAGTTTTATTTCCATAAGATTATGTGATGGACTAATTTCATGTACTAAACCTATTGATTAGAAATATTTATATTTACCCATTCCCACAAGTTATAAGTTGTATTTTATTCAACAAGTATATCTATTATGATAATGTTGTTCTATCATGACTCAAGTTCATTGATTACCTAATGATTCATGAATTAGAATGAAAAGTCTTTATGTAATGCCTCATGTTTGTAATTTATGACAGGTTGGTTATGAACATTGTAATATATGTTCATGATCACAAACCCTTATTACAATATTCTGATATCATATGATCATAGATTGATATATCTTATGTACACCCTTACGTAGCATCTGTACTGAATATTTATTATGTTTTCTTTCCCCATGTTATGAATAATGGTTTTATGTAGGAATACTGAAAGAGATGTTATGTAAGGGATATTTTGAATATGTACTTCGAAATTAGAAGAATGTGTTCCATGTTTCCAAATAGGCTAAACAGTTACGGACTTCATGAATTCAATTTTTTAATGTTCTGAATATTAAAATAAAATGAAATAATATCCACGTATATTAATCATGGTTCATAATATATAATCTTGAGGATCATTAAATAGTGATTACTAGATTCCAACCTTGTTCATGGGAACCTCGTGAGTGTGGATTCTTAAAAGTCCAATTTATTATTAATTTTTTAAATATCTGGAATGCCTCCTAATTGTTCGTTATGGGTTGTATTTGATATTTCCCAACATTATAATTTTTTTTCCAGAACATAGCTCCTACTATGTGCATGGATTTATTTTTAAATTTAATTTCCCTTATTGAGAATTTATCAATTAACTAAAGAACATTCAAAGTGCTTCACTAGTCCTTATCAAATGAATTTCCATTTTTGGTTAATTATATGTATTATTTTTTTCGAATGGCTTGATTCATGATGAAATTCATGATTAAATAATTTAATAATGTAATTGAAATGGGCTATAAATAGTGTCATGGTCATCCTGACTATTGTATGATTTAATAATTGATTAATTGAATTTCATATACATTTTTATTTTGGGAATTATGAGTATATTGCATGAGAAGTGATACCTCATAGAAAATAGAATTCTTATGATCAATATATAGAGATTAGAAATGGAATAATGGTTAAGGAATTTTTGACCATGACAATTATTCCTCCCTTACATCAGCTGTTCAGTATGACATATCAAACCCTTGACAATATTTTTAAGCTATGAATGTCACACAACATACCTTATTTTGGTTGTTCATTGGATAAATCATCCACCATATCATGTTTTAATCTTGACGTCTCTCGCTCGTATTGGTATATATGGTATGTACCATTTTTCGTGAGCTTATAGGCCCATTTAGACATGTTATGGATGACTGAGTAATGCCCTGGTCGAGAAAACATATTGAAATCCTAGTATATGAATACTAATGTATGGACATTCTTAATTTGTATCGGTGTATTGAATATAGAACTATACCCTATATATATTGTTATTATATATCGTTACTGCTCAAAATAACATTTTTTCGATGATCCAACGCTGGTAAAGCTGCTAAGTGGCCTTTAAAAACATTTTTTGGTTGGTGTTTATTTACTCAGCATTGAATTTTATTTAATTTATACCTGGACACTACATCATATTTATTCACACTACTTATACTACTTCTATAAACAATTGGTCGGGGCCTACTAGAATTTTACTTGACACCCTACATGGGCCTCTATTAGAACCTGAGTAGATTACATTTCTACATGTATGGATTAGGGAATGTTCCATTATATAGATATTTGATATTATTTAATAATAGATAGAGAATATGACTGGAGGACTAAGAATTTTCTCAAGATACTAGTGGATAATCCTTTTGTTATTTTTTTCTTTATTAGAGTATATTGTATATTTTTTTCCCATGTTTCCCTTGTACATTTGCATTACATGAATCCATGTATATGAAATTTCTTATTGTATTTTGATATTATTATTGAATAGTTCTGTTATTTAGGATTCGGTAGTTTATTATTTTATTTTTTGTATGTTGTTCCTCTACATTGGGTTACTCATCTAGTCATTTAGATTCCATTCATATATATATATTACCCTATTTTAAATTTATTGTTTTTTTCTATTATTCCACATTGATATGAGGGTATAGTCTACCCATTATACCCTATTTACATCCTCACTACTACTTTTCAGACTCGGGAATAATTGAAGTTACACTTGAGGCCATGTGAACCACTGGTTGTAAGCCTGGTTTAGTGGACGTCAGTCGGGACATTGCAATGTGATATCATAGAATTGTATTCCTTTGTATTACTATTTTTTGTATATTGAATGAGACTAAGAGTTAAATAAATTTGGAAATGACCCTATTTTTAGATGGAGTTTTCCCATGAATAGGGGTACCCAAATTAACAAGAATGGGTAATTAGTATTATTTATTACACCAATTATGGTATATATGACTACAATCTGCATGACACACACTTGTTGTGATGTTATTGATATTGGTATTATTGAAATTGGATTTATTTTTCCTTGCACCAATTAAATAAGGACATTTTTATTATATAAATTATTATAGGCAGAATAAGACTAAGATGTCATGAAATTCGTCAAAAAATTCTTATTTCACCGTGTATTTTCTTATTTCATATTAATATTTACTTGATTTATATTTACGGAAATTTGATGAAATTTATTATAGGGATAGAAAATCATGATTGATATATAAGGTTGTTTCCATTACCTAATAGAGTTTTTATTTTCATGGGTTAATGAAGAAACCTCATGTAGTCATTTGTGGAACATTGATCCATGGAGCATTGGTCGCATGTGATAGAATATCATTGGGTATTGACTAATTGGAGACCCTATTTTTGATCACGAGGAGTATGTGGCCTCATTAATTTAAAAAGGATATCCATCTAATTAAACCATTTATAGTGATATAAATACATAAATGAGTATGTAGGTAGTAACGACTACCTATTTTAGAATGAAATGGTTACCATATATGTGTGCTATGAAATGTATACATAATCCCATAAATAGTAGTGGGTAGTTTTCTCACACATTATTATGGCCTATAATGGTGTTTTATACTGCCTATAACAAGATTTTGAAGCATGTAGATAGTTGTGATCACTTCATAGTATAGTTGTTCAACAATAATAGTTTTCTATCTAAAATATTTTAATTTTTTTATGATTACCTAAAATGAATGTCTTTAGAATTTTAGTCAAATTCCACTTGGATGACCAATAGTCACACACCCTGAAGGTGGTGACAACAATTCATTGAAGGGGGTTTGTCCCTATGCTTACAGTGATTACTCTTATAGTTATACCTTTGGAACATCTTTATATTCTTGATTCTGGGAAAGGAATAATGTTCGGGATGATATTCATTCTCTCGATGCAATCTATGATTGTCGACACATGACCTGCCCCAAATATGCTAAAACTGACTTATGAGTTCTATTAGAAGAATCCCCACACATTTTTAGGTGGTATCTAACCACATGTTCTGAGGTCTTTTCTCAAAGATATTAATTCCATATTCGATCATCAATACAATCCCCTTGAGAAGAGGGTCAAGTATGATATGTATATGTTATGATAATTTTCCAAATGATGGTTTTTTGTTATTACCCAGGAAGATAACCATTATAATATGTTTTTTGGGGATTTTTCAACTATAACATTAGAATTTTTTTTCTATAGAATATAATGTCTCATTGGGAAAGGGAGTTAATTAACCTCCAGTAAGGAGTTGTGTCTTCCATTGATTATTCTTCTCAATTTAATGAGTTGAATTTTTTCCTACAACTCTATCTGTTAATGGTCTTATGAATTCTTATATATTTGAGAATAGGATGGTATACCCAATTTGGTCACTATAGAAATTCTTGTATTTGATGACCACATATGATATAGTCTACCATGCCCATATTATATAGAGAAATATCTCAGATTTTTATTTTGTGATTCAGGGTAGTTCTCTGCCCAAAAATATTAGTGGATCTTTAAGTGGATGCTTGAATTTATATGTGTATTCTAATGGGGTAGAATCATTTGGGATACTCATGTTCACAGCATCATAATATTTCACCAATGTGAGAATCCATGACAACCTAAACATCAATGTTTAAGGAATCAAATGTAATGTAGAGGCTACAACATGATGGGGAATATACAAAGACTATGAAAGACCTTTAAATTAGTTCATAGACTATGGGGATATAATTCTACCCACATTATAGAGTGGGATAAGTAGGATCTCACTGGGAAGGAAGCTAGAATACAACTGATAACTCATGATGTTGTGTTAGTCGATTCAAATTTATTCAGACTCATGATTCCCTACGGCAACAGAGTGGTCATGCTCAGTGTAGTCTGGCAGTGACTTAGGGTTGTGGTAATGTACAATTTCATACAGTCCATCCTATGTCGGAGTAAAATAACAACATAGATTTTTAATGTTTTGTCTACAGTTCTAGTATCCCCTCCTTTTGTTTCTTCTTCGTTCGACATAGGCACATATTACTCTATAATTTACGAGGAAAACATGTAAGGTATGTTATTTGAGATCGAACACATCTATGAAATTATAATGCTTGATACCCGATGAGGAATCTAATAAGAGGGTGTTCACCATTTTATGATTTCACCCCTTGAGATATGAAGATACATATTCATATGAAATTTTTTCATCCATGATATGAAATGATTTGATGTAATCAATGAGTACTGGTTGGTTCAATATCAATACCACAACGACTTATATCATTGGATCATTATGTTTCAATCCCTATAGAGAAGTAGAAATGTGAATAAGGATGAATTGGATGTTCATACACATCAAGACAGAACCTAGCCGTAGAGGCTAGATAATATGATAGCTCATATCCTATGTATTTCCATAGATGATCAAGGGTTATGATATATTTTCCACTCCTATGGTCTATTATTTCATGGAAATATTTCTTGAAGGCTTATATTTCCTACCTATAGTGATAGATATATATTTTACAATTATGGTGGTGTTATGATAAGAACTAGTGACCATTCCTCCTTATAGGATGGAACATGTGGAACTTATAAAAATGAACAAGCAGTTAAGGGATATAGAGGTAAAGGATTTATATATCATATAAGATCTCAATGGGGTTCACCAATCCCTTCATTCAATAAGGTGGACGTAAACGTTAGTATTTCTATAGATTATTTTCAATTGAAAAAACACACATAAAATAATCAATACACATTGCCTCAAATTGACTACCCATTTAACGTATTCTAGGATAAAAATTATTTTCAAATATATATTTGATTTTAGGCTATCATTGGGTTCATTAATGATCTCTAGTCATACATATCATTAGTTTGAGGATAAGGTATGTCTCAAATAGTACCTAGTTATATTCTTCAAATATAAGAACACAAATATAGTTTTCATGGATCTTATGAATCATGTTTTCGACTTGTTTCTCGATTCATTCATGGTAGTCCTTTTTTATGATATTTTAGTGTATTCTCAATATTTACAAAACCATTCAACTTATCTATGTATTAGTATGAATAGAATGACGTAGCATTATATCAATGCTGAGATCAACTAACGAATCTTTTGGATCAAAAAATTCAACTTCATGGATCATATTTTTCTTGGTGTCAGGAGTTTCAATATACCAAATCAATGTGAGATTTATTGTTTTTAATAAGAATACCATGAACTTAATTGAGAAACAATTAATCCTAGAGAAATCTAAATATTTCAGATGATTCACTACTGATTTCTCATACCTTTAACAACCGCATAAAAGATTCAAAAAAAATTGTGTGAAATTTACATGGTCAGAAGCATATGAATCCACCATTCAATAGTTCAAGTGTTTTTTGGCCTTAGTGATGGTGCATTTTTTTTCTTCAGAAAATGGTATATTCTATAATGTTTACTATCAAAAATTAGATATCGGGCATGGATCTAATTTGATTAAGGACATGCGAGTCATCACATATAAGTTTCATTAGTTAATGAATAAATAGTGGAATTAACTGATGCATAACATCCGGATTGACATTTTTGTTGATGCCTTACACTATTAGTGAATCTATTTAACTGGAGAAAAAATTATGTTATACACTGATCACAAAATTCTCAAGTAAGTACTTATATAGAATGATCAAAATCATAGGTATTAAATGTTGGTGGTGTACCAATAAACCACAGATTTTTTGTTTTCCAACAATCATCAGAAAGTTATTGATCTAGAGGAAACAGTAAGGTGGATGACTCATGATAACATAGTTTTGGAGGCTAGTGGTAAATGGAATCTCATTAATTTGTTCTTTGAGATGCACATTACTATTCAAGATGATCATGGACCAAAAAATATCACATCCTTAGTTGTGACCTATAATTTTGTTGATCATGAATGTATGAGGATAATATATGATCATAAGGGACATGTACGATAGGAAATATTATTAGATGTTGATATATATTATGGTTGGACTATGGATGGGGATACTACTCTATAATTGCATGTATGTGTTTGGATTCTAATAGACATCATAGTGGAGCTGATGAAAAACTTTTATTCCTCTTCTTGGGTAATTCATCCTCATGTCACTGAGGTGTATCGAGATATACATTACTAGTAATGGTGTATTGGAATAAAATGTTAGAGTGATGTATTTTTCACTCAGTGAACCACCTATCCGCGGGTTAAGGCAGAACATGAGTATCTTGTAGGTCTTTTACATCCATTTTCCAATTCCCTGAGTAAATGTGATGAAGTTTAAATGGATTTTAATAATGATATTTAATAGATTTCCTCTTTGAATTGAATATTTCTATTATTTAATTAATAATTTGATGTAGGAATCAATCTTATTACCTATGTGATAAATCTTCTTGGTAGACAAGGTTGGAACCCTATACATTAGGATGGTTGTTTTTATTCATAGGGCTCCTGATTCCATCCTTACAAATAGAGATGCACACATTACATCAAGGTAATGGAATGATTTTTTGAAGAAAATAGGTATATAGGTGTTTAAAATAATATGACATCACCATCATTCTGATGGATAGAAGGACTGCATGATTTAGGTGGTAGAGGAGATTCTTTGTTCTTTTGTCCTTGACATTGAGGGTCTATGGGAGAAATATTTATCCTTTGATGAGTTTCATTACAATATTATCATTAAGGATACCATAGAAATGGAATCATTTAATGACATATGTATTATACCTTTTAATTAACATATGTGTTATCTAGAGTCATTGGATGAAACATTTCCATGACTGAAACATGTATAAGAGACTAGAGAGCAAGTCAAGATGTACAGAAAAAGAATGATGATGGATCAATACTGTTAGTAGTCTTATGACAACTCAGGATAGTGAACTCTTCAGTGTGCAGATAGAGATGGATTTTTCATAGGAGTCTCACTCAGGATGGTCGATTGATGTGTCTGGATATAGGTTATGCTCTCACCTAGTTTTGTTGGACCTTTTACGGTTTTAAAACTGATTAGACCCATAACATACCAGTTATCACATTCATATATATATATAGGTCAAGGTATGCTATATCTCTCATGTACCATCTTCACTGATATTATCAAGAACCATAAAACCGCTTCATACTGATGAGTTTTAGAATCATGTAGACTCTTCTTTTTAAAAGTATCCAGTTTATATTATTGATTAGAGCATAAAGACACATTGAGGCTAGGTAGTTCCTTAGGTATGGGTGTTATGGTAGCATGACATAGTTCAAGATGATACATGGGAGTGGTAAGATGATATGGGAGATGTGTGGTCCTAAATCATTAATGATGATTCCTCTAAAATCGTGCAATACCCACATAGAGATGATAGTCGTTATGGAGGGGTGGTTGTAATGACCTTCCTTTCAATGAATCATTAAATCATTCAATTTTCAATACATTTTCTCTATATAATCATGGTAAATGTCAACTATAGATTATGGTAGGTCCCAAGAGTGTTTTTGGATTATTCTGACCCCAATGATCTATAAAATTGTTAAAAAATAACCTGCTACACAATTACAACATAATTATTAGTAATTGTGTGGGTTAACTATATGGGGAACCTTTTGAGAAGTTGTGTTCGACCGGTTTGTCTAAAACCACATGACCTAAGGAACACACCCATATAGGCCATTAGTTTTTTTTGAGATTGACTTTTCATAGTTTTCCAATGGTTAGTGACACTGTAGGATTTAACCATTTTCGATCCAATGATGTACAGTTAAGGGAACACAACTTTCCCATGGTTTGGCCTAACCTTGCTACCAAATTGTGTGCTTCCTATTTTGTCATAAAAATTACACATTCCCATAATTATTTAAAATTTCAAACCCACCATTGAATAACCATTCCTCCAACCTTAGGGGTGGTATTATTCCCCTAAATATCTCTGTAAAAATTCATCTATGTATATTGATATCTCTCAGATCTAGAATCCAAATCAAAATCTGTTGGTGTCATTTGATACCTTTAAGTAATATCATCATATATCTTTATTATGAACAAATTTTCTCTTCCCATATGTTAATATATTTAGCTAAAATATCATTTTCACTAATTTTAATTTCATTGGAATGTATCGTCGATTTTTCTCAATCTACTTTTAACATGAGGCTTCCATCTGATGAGGAGTCATTGACATGGCTATTGGTGGTACTGTTGTCATTTTTGCAAATGCTATGTTGTTTTTATGGTTGTTTCAATGTTATGAAAACTAGTCATTGTCGAAAATTTCCTAAAATTTGATTTTCTTTTTCATTTGAAATTTATATACGAGCCTTGTTATTCACTTATGGATCATTATTCTGTAATTATTGGATGCCATCCTCGATCAAAGGCACCAATTGGATGTGGTAACATGAATTAACCCTTTATAATTAATTGTATAAATGTATATTATTT
Source organism: Viscum album (assembly GCA_963277665.1). Taxonomy (NCBI): domain Eukaryota; kingdom Viridiplantae; phylum Streptophyta; class Magnoliopsida; order Santalales; family Viscaceae; genus Viscum; species Viscum album. Next base: position 1,833,849,558 of record OY728161.1, on the reverse strand, counting down.
CTATTATGTGTCCATAAAGGGAGTAATTTTAGATTCCCACTTTTGTATAAATATTTATTAAACCCCATCAGCTCTTAAGTGCATTTCTTCACTTATAAATTGAATTTCACTTTTAGGTAATTTTCCATTTGACAATTGGAGTTTCTAATTGTATCATTAATTCTTGTAAAATAAATTTCCATGTTTTGTAATTAAATATATTTATTATGTGGAATGGATTACATCATTATGGTTTAATTTCATAATGAATTAAATGAAATAATGGAAATGGTTTATAAATGGAGGAATGGACATGCATATTTTTTCATTTCTTATATTAGTATTTAATTGAATAATAATTACATGGTTATTTAAATCATGATGAGTATAATACCTGACTAGTGACACATCATGGATAATAATAATAATATTATTATTACCAACATAGATTGTATTTGGAAAGATATTATGTTTATTTTTGAGCATGATGGTTCACTCTCACTTAAATCGGTTGTTGAGCATGATGTCTCACAACATTGAAACTATATATATGGTGGGCATGATTCACTATATACATTTTTAGGGATGTTGAAATGATGTCCCACCCACATTATCTGTGATTGATCATGTTGACTCTCACTCATCATGGGATGTTTGGAATATACCACTTTCTTGATCATATGTGCTAATTTAGAATGGTTTTTATGTCTGAGTTTTCCCCATTCCAACCAGCACCTAATATTCTAGGTATATAGATACTTATGTCTATTAATACATTTTTTATATTGGTGGAGGAAATATATAACTATATATATTTACATAATATATATAGTTACTAATCAGAAACTCATTCTGGCCAAGAGAAAAAATATGTAGAGATGCCTTGCGTAATTTAGGAAAATGTGTAAGGCAGTTTTTATTTTCTATGTTGTTTATTTTGTTTGATTTATACATGATCAATCTAGGATACCTATTTAAACTACATGAATTACCTCTAATCATCGTTGGTGGTGGCCTAATGAGATATTATCTCACATCCAACTAGGGCCACCTTTAGTACCTAAAATGATTACTTGTCTGATGTTATGGATACCAAAAAATTCGATACTACAGATATTTGAAATTCTTTTCTTATATATGGATCATCGAAGTAATGTATGGAGAATATTCATGAAATTTTAGTGTAGTATATTTTTTTATTATTTTACTTTAGTATAGCTTGTTGTATATTCTAGCCCCATGTTCCCCTAATAAATCATCATGCAATGCATCATTAAAATGACACTTCCCTGTGTATTTATATATTATTAATCTATTTTTTGTAATTTATTCTTCTTTAGTATATTATTACATGTGTTTTATGTTCTTTTTCTATGGATGGTTACTTTTCCCTTCATTTAGTCTCTGATTATATCTGGATTCTACTATTTAATTATTTCTGTTGTTATCTGATGTGACACTCTGATATAAGGGCATAATGTCCCCATTTTACCTCTATTACACTCCCAATATTAGTCAAAAAGATATTTCTTATGGGGAGTAATGGTTGAGGCCATGTGACAAACCATCTCAGAGTTGATATTAGTGGACAGTGGGATGGGACTTTACAACTGAAGAACAGTTCCTCAACAGCTAATGTCTTGGGCCTTTTTTACAAATTTGTGCTATGTGAAACATATTTACATGATGTTTGTTAATTGAATAAAAAAATGTAATATAGTATACTAGGTTATTTGGTTGTTTGATCCTTAGAAACAATGAATGCTCTATAGTTTTGCAATGGGAATATTATAACCTGACAAAACAATATCAACATGGTAGAAAATTTGATAGATTTTCAAGAGAAATGGTATATATAAATTTTCCTGAAATGAGATAAGAATTTCTTAAGTGATATTCTCTAAGGATATCTCATCCAGTGATGGAGTTATAATACTAATTATGATAGTGAGATGATAATAAATTTTAAGTGTAATGGTAATTCTTAAATGAGTTTGGGATAAAATTTTAGTGAGTCCTTGGAGTGGGATATATCCATTGGGATTCGATGATATATATCTAGGAGGGTTTCCCCCTAAAGAATATGTACATGAGAATTATCATAAAAGGATAAAGAATACAACTCTAGAAACAGTTGTGTGTTTTTTTAGATGACATGGATTGTTAATGTAGAGGGATACCATGTGAGATGGCTCCTGAGGGATCCATGTGAGAGTGTCTTCATTGGGATAAAGATACTGATGTTTTCTTCATTGTTTTCTTATGAAATATGTAATTTCATTAGGGTTAGGGTGTGACAGTAGGAGGTTGGCATCCCGTTCCATGGGATTTTTGTATAGGCTAGGGTGACTACTACCCATTTGATGAGATAATGTGTATGGGTAATTGATATATTTTCATATTTCAATGTGTTCTATGATTGTATTAGTGGTATGTGGTTTTCAAAGTGTGTGATTTGGAAAATTATTCATCACATGGGGAGGGTATACCCCATGTTTTAGATGAATGTTTTTGTTTCCCAAAAATTTTAATGACTTAGGATTAGTTTACGGAAGTACATATTATGTGTAGGGTGATGAAATGTGATTTAGGTTCTAGATGATTTTATATATTTCATCTAATAGTTCCTGAAAACCCATCATTTTCTAGATGATTTTCCCTATTATTGGAGAGTAAAACCCTTTAAATTATATATAACACTGTATATTTCATGGGTGGTTATAGGAATGACCCCAATTATCTAATTAATATTATTTACGTGATGGGGAAAAATTATATCAAGCATCTAGATAATGTTACATGATTACTTAAATGTTGATTTTATTCCCTTGGTTTCTAGATGATGGTATTATGCTTAAATACACGCATACAGTATCCAAAGCATGTATTTTTTATATCAAGTCTAACCTAAGATCATTAGAATTAGGGTTATAATTTTATTTTACTATATACTTAATTTATGATGAAAATAGAATAAGTTTATTAAGGGTGTTAGTGGATATTTTGAGGATCTAATTATTGAAACACTAATGGGATTAACTCTCACTCTTACCATACATTAATTGAAATGGGATATCTAGAAGACTTCATTGTTTGCGGGCAATGGATAGGTAAATGAGTAATGATTCATGATCAAGGTGAATAAATCTGATCGGTTTAGGGATTTGAATAATGCGATCATTTAATATTATAGTGAGGCATATTATTTATTTTATTTTATTATACATTTTTCATTTTTTTCATCCTAGTGGGTGAAAAGTTATGATATATAACATTAGAATGTATTCCATTTGAAATATCATAATCATCATTAATTAATATATGTGTACTACTGTGATTATTATTTTGATTTTTTATATTTTAGAATAATCTTTAAATTTATATAGGGGTTTAGTTTCACTATAGAAACACCCCTAACCCTTAATAAAACATCTTGATATTTTACTTGTATTTTCTTCAAAATAAGAATTAATGTATTTGGTAGGTTTGATTACATGATACTTCATGTTTATATGAATCATGATATAGAAAAACATTTTATCTTTGGATTTATGTTTTAAGTAATGAATTGTACAAATTATTTTATAAATATCCATATAAAAAATCTAATATGTCAATTTTTTCATGAAAAATAAATATGAAATATATTTTCATTAAAGAAATTATATGCTTGAGAATTATATTTTCTTAAAAATTGATTTTATATAGTTTTTTCACATGAATTATGTAATTAATTTATAAATTTTTAGTAAAAAATCAGAAATTAATATCATTTTCAATATTATTATCCCAGTTTTAGATTATGTTTATGTTTTCGTATTTTTCAAATATGATTTAATTTACAGAGAATAGGAGATTTAATTTTTTGTATAATTTTTCATTTATTTTCATGTATATATGTAATTATGTTTCAAATGTTTTCATAAATAAACATAATACACATTTATATAGAAATATTATAATTAATTGCATTGTAATAATCTTTATTTATAATTTTTGTTGATGTCAATTTAGGGGTATATGAAGGATTTTTTCTAAAAACTATATTTTTCTCTCAATATGTGTTTTTCATAATAAATAATATCAATCATACTTAATTAATGGTTTTAAAGAATTTAATATATTATATATTCAATATAATATTTTCACTTTCATATTATGTTTTTGTAAATGTTTGAAAGGCATGAAAGATAAGTTTTATAATAAGAAATTAATTTTTAGAAAATAAGGCTTCATTATGCTTTCTATGTTTCATTATAATTCAATTAAACCTCTTAAAAAAATAAAATATAGACATTTTTATTGACATTTCTAATCACAGCAAAAAATTTGTTCTATCATGTTTATATTATTTTTACTAAATGATAATTGTCAAAAAAATTAATTTTGTAACTAATGATATCATCAATATGGTTTTATTTGGGGGGGGTCAACCATGAGAGTAGGGAATAATTTCACCCAAAAACATAAAATTATTATTTTTAATTGTTATTTTGAACATTTTATATCCATTCCTAGCATAATGTTCTATTTAAATACAATTCAAAATTAAAGTGATTGTAAATCATAAGAATCATTTATGAAATCCCATGCTTGTCCCTCCCCTCCCAAATAAGAGGGAACCTACACCCCTCCCATAATCATATCACTTTTTCATATATATTGGAAAATATATTCTCAAAATAAGAAATATAATATTTTTATTCATCCTAGAAGTTAATTTTTTCTACTAATGATAATCCTTCAACGATTAAGTAGTATTCCAAAGGAGTTCTCTCAAAGATATTGTACCGATATTAACCAAGAACATTCAATATTATTCAATCCACTACTACTTTTAATCATATTACATAAATTAAAATAATTAATACAGTATCATAAACACCTTAATAAATTATTTATTCTACTTTTCATCCATTTACCACATATTCTCTATAAAACTGGATATGAATGTATAAATCTTGCGTACATGTGTACTACCACTTTCCATGTTTAGATACAACCCATTTCACACCACCACCATTGATGGATGGTTTGTATTTTAGATTTAAGGATAATATATAATATTTATATAATTATAATGGTTCTATTGAGTATATTATATTTTTACGTTTATATCATTACATACATTGAAAATTGAAACGTCACTCATTCAAACATATGGACCACGATATCCCCCTAGTGATGTATATTTTTCCCATCTATTATTTATTATATTTTTTATAAATATGTAGATAAATAATATATATTGTATTAATGTCATGATTATAATTATTTAAAAAAATCAAACATGATCAATGTGAAAGGCTAATAACTTTTGAACTAAAAAAATATAAAAAATATTGCAAATGAAAACTGAAATGATGATGATGATGATTATTATTATATATTATTAATGAATGTGTGATAAGTTGTATCACATAAATCAAATATTTATTTATAGGTATTATTATTGTTCTTTTATATATGTATAAGAAATATAAAATTACTATACATGATTTTAAATTTTAAATAAATCAAGATAGACAAATGTTTTGGGTTTTGTCTATGTTTATTTTTATTGAGACATGTTCTAATTTTTTGAACTATTTTTTTATTTCTATAGTTTCTATACAACACAATAATTTATTTTTTAATAATATATAATTTAATAAAATTTATGTATATTGCCTTAGTATTTTCATTCTTCTAATGAATTTTATACGAAAAATTAATATTTTCATTAGGGTCATTATTCTCTGTTTTGTTTCATTGGGACATGTTTGATGTTATAAACATAAATTTTTATATGAGGTGTATCTAGTACCATATTTATATTTTGTATAATTAATATCCATATCGTAAATGTATTTATTGTCTCATTTAATTTTATTTCATTCATGGACGAAATTATTCAAAAGCTTTCATAAAAGTAAGGGTTGTGTGTTATAATCACATTTTTACAATGATTGTTTACGGTTAAACATCAGATGATAAAATTAAATTATATAAATGTATATATATAACCCAAATAAAATTCATTTTATTATTGTCTAGTAATTTAAATATATTACATATTTCATATAAATATTATATTTTTACATAATATATATTCCGTAATATTATTTTAAGGAGGACTATACATGATTTCTTCATCAGTAACGAATATTTTATTCTATATCCATATTTGCTTTAAAAATAATTATACTATATTTTCAAGATTAATGAAATAGTAATTACTCAAAAATTACACATTGTTGTAATTTTTCTGATATTTTTTTATATAGAACCTTTTTTCAAATGTTTTACTTTTTTAAATTTTATCAAAAGTATATAATGAATTGTAATTTTAAAATAAGCCATATGAATGTATTTCCCCCCCATAATGATTATTTTTATCATACAATATTTCATTTTATATATCTTCATTAACATTGAAATAAAATTATAACCTTAATATGTGTTATGTTTTTTTATTTTAAATATGTAACTTAAGATAATAATAGTATTTTTTATAAATAATCTCTATAAAAATATTTGAAATGTATTTTTAGAAATAAAATAATACTTTTATGTGTCATATTATTTATAGGGTATATGATCCTTGGTTTCATATAGATTATTTATAAGGATAGTTTATGATAATTGTGATGAAATATTTATGAAGTCTTTATTATTTCCATGGGTAATGATTTTATCATTTGATGAATGTTTTCTATTGTAAGGGTACATATAGCCATATATATAGAAGAAAATAAAATATTATAGTAAAAAATGGAAGGTGGATTTCCTATGAAAATATAATAATATATGAATAATATAAGTGGAAATGATTTTGGAACAGATTCATCTAATGATTAAAACCCCAAAAAATGTTTTCCAAGTATATAACATCCCTCCTTATATTTCATGTTGAATGGTCCATTACTATATATCTAATTTGATAATCTACAGTTATATTATAAGGTTAATTTTTTGGTTTATTTATGAGTTTTTTGAAGGATCTAAATGGACATTGACCATGGATAAACTAGGTTAAACACAATATTTCATAAATATATATTTGTAATAGTTTAGACGTCCTATGGATGATTTTCATGATAATATGATTTCTGAAATTGGTAAATTATTCCCAATTATCACTCAATACATTTTTATTTTAGTATCGGAATTAGGATATGATGATAAAGACTATGTGGCTATGGGTATGCTCAAATATTGATGTACTACATTGGATATTACTTATATAGAAATTTTTTTATATTTAGAAAAGTTTGATTGAATGTTAATCAATATCCTCAATGATTCGTTGTTCAATTACTAATAAAAAATCCTAGTGTGATGATGATGATATCTTATTTATATGATTCCTACCTAAATGAGGTTTATGGTACTGTTCTCCCATAAAAAAGTTACATTCTTCTTCATGTTGAATTGTATGTGATCATGGAAATGATTTTGATCACTTTATATAAATATCAAATAAATTTCCCTCGAATGGAAGTAATATTGGATATTTTAAAATATCATAGGATTGTATATTATTGAAAATATAAATATAAACATCCAATGAAAATAAAAAAAAATTACGCCTTTATTACTATTAAAATGTGGTATACTTATTTTATGGTTGGAGAGAGACTCTATAATGAAGTCATTTATATTATAAGGGATATTATTTTAGACTTTCTTGAATATCTTCCTACACATATTATGAATTCTGAAGTTTATTTTTTTATAGAAAATTCATACTATATTCTATAAATTATTTCTAATGATCCATATATATTTTCCCTAATTTATTTTTTTGCGTTGAAGAATAAACATCAAGAGAGTAAGGAAAAGGTGTTCATTCGTACTTATTCATCGCTATTGGGTGCCCCAATTAAATTTTTTATGAAGAAATATATACAAATGAGAATTTTTTTATTTTAATAAAATTAACATTTTCAAAATTAAGAAATATTTATTTTCTCCTTGTTTGTGATACTCTTGATCAATTTTGAGGAGATAAATTTTTTTCCAAAATTGATCATCAATTTTGAAACAATTAGTTGAGTTTTAAAAGTGAATGAATACCCAAGAGACATTTCAAACTATTGTATATAAACTATTAATTTATTGTGATACCATATTGTCAATGAAATTCAAAAAATATATTCAATATTTTAATGAATAGTGTCTTTTTGAGATTACCTCGATAATTTTTTGGATGTTTATATGGATTATTATTTTTATTATTTTATAAGGATGTAAGAGCATTATGATAACGTTAAGACTGTTAAAATGACCTTAATGAAGGGTAATTTTTATGAAAAAATAACCAAGTTTGTGTTATAGCTATATAAAGATTATTTTTTGAAATATAATCTCAAATGAGTGTATGTTGGTGGACCCATAATATATAGAGGTTTTACACATGTTCCTAGACTAATATATATAAATTAAATCCATAATATTCTTGGATTGTTTATATTTTATCACACCCATGTTTATGATGTCTTAATGATATATAATCATCTCAATAATTTACCACAAAATAGAGTTCTATGTCATTGGATTATTCACATTACTGAAACATTTGTGGAACATCTGAGATGGTTGGTCAATATACAAGTAACCACATTATCATAAAATGGATGTGTGTTTTTTTATCTTAATTATTAATTACAAATAAACAACATGATTTCTCATGAATAGTAATATAAAGACACTTATCCCAAAATCAAATTGATGATTACAGAGAAAAATTAATGAACTCAGCAATTGGAGTTAACAACTATTATCATTCAATAAATGATTTATAAGATTTATCTACAAGATAAATTATGTGAAAAATATTATGATAATAAAATTTCAATGAATATATTCTCCTAGAATCATTTTAATATTCACTATTCTAATATTTTAGGATTTTACTAAGGATTATAATAGTTCAACACACTACCAATATAGGAAAGAGAACAATGTGGCAGATGATTTGAGTCTAAAATATCAACCTAACTTAACTATGACGATGATCACCAAATAAAAAATATTTATGATTTTTAAATGTATGGGGAAAAATCATGAAGTAATGGGAGAAATATTTTCTTTCGAAAATTATTCTTCAAACATTATTCCATTTAAATATTAAATAGTTGCAATAAGAGGATGTCCTGTTGCAGAAAAAGTTAAAAAATATTCTTGTGTCCAACAATTTTTTTATTTAATTATGTAGTTAAAGAAAACAATATGTGTCCCATGAGTACTGGAATAGAATAGTTTAATAATTTAGAATGCTCATAGATCATTATTTTATTAAAATCATGTAAGTACGATGAAATATATACACCAAATATAGATTTATGGTGGGAAAATATATATATATATATATATCATTGTATGTGTCTTGATGTATAGTATATTATTATGTTAAGGATGATAGGCCACAGTATAAGGGTATGATACAACCATTAAACATAATATAATGTAGTTGTAAAAAATCACTATAGATTTCATTTTTTGATTCCATAAAACAACTAGTGATACTGATGATAATCACTTCACAATCGATCAGCTTATGAATCCCATTAATAAAATTTCTACTATAGAGGATTTATCTATTGAAAATAATAATAGATATACATTAAAAATGAGTTATGTTTACATGGGATGTCACATTATTTTATATGTAATCATGATATATTGTTTACCATGATGTTTTTTAGATGCCTTCACTGAGAACTATTTTGAGAGTTATATTTTAGTGCTTCATTTTGTTCTTAGATAGATGGTTTTTCTATGTAAAAAATTCAAACCATATAAGATATGTTGAGATCCTATTAACTAGATTTCAAAGGTGATTGAGAAAATTACCATCCTCAGCCCAGGATTTCATATAATAAATGCTTCCATACAAACACTCATACGGTTCCTTATGAACACATCTATGGAAGTAAATTTATAACTCCAACAAACTAAGATATCATATGAGAAAGAAATATATTAGGACCTGAGAATGTGGAGTAAATGGTATATATGCTTATGATGACTCTTTATCATAAAAATAAATCATATTATCAATAAATTAGTAATGCTGAAACTCATGAATAAGATATTGAATTCACTGTTGGTTAGAATGTTTACCTATCAATTTCCCTATGTTAAATAGTTATGATAATATTAAATAATGTAATTTTTTGAACTATTTTTACTAGAATCTTTTATATTATGGATTGAGTAGGTACTATAACTAGTCAATTGGGGATCCCTTCAACCCAATCTCAGGTTTACGATGTGTTAAATGTATATATAAAAATGAAATACATACCTGATCATTTGTATTGACTAGACATAGAGGATATAACAGTTTAACATGATATCTCATATTAATAATTTCTGATATAAATCATGGATAATAGAGATATATTTTTATCGAACACGGATACTCACCAAGTTAATGTTGTTTGGAGGAATATAAGATTGGAGAATGCAACCCGGGAACCCAAGGATTTTATAATTTAGGGTTTACAAAATTTAAATATACTATAGTGATGGATTTTAAAAGGTAAAATCCATCTTATATGGAGTATAATTTAATACAAAAATATTTTTTACATATTTTATTTTAAATGAAAGCTGAAGTATATGATAGATTGCCTTACATTCAACCCCAGGCCAATATTCTCTTGGATATAGTAATGTTTCATCAACATTATTTTAAATAAGAATGTATTAATGTTAATAATAACTTTGTAAATAATATTTATAATGGGGTTTTACAAATTTAGGTATATTTATTTGTATACAAAAATAATATTAACAAATTTAAATTGTCATTTAGGCTCTAAAAGTATGATTCCACAAAAAATGTTTTTATATAAAATTTTCACATAAATTTTATAATTAAGATATAATGATTTGTAAATATTATTTTATAAAATTATTATTATTTTAAGAATTAAAAAAGATTATTATGTTAGAGAGGTATTTTAGGAATTTTTTAAAATGAAATATTTTTCAATGAATGGTGAAAAATAAAAATTTTATAATGAATTTCATTTCAATTCAAGTAAATTTAATATTATATCAATATTTTTAACCATGTCAAATAATAATCCATTAATTTTAATTAATATAATAATCTAAATATTAATCCTATTTATAAATGATTTTTTAAAATGTTATTTTTTATGGTAAAAATGCATATTTGGAAACATATTGATTCTATGTATGCTATGTTTTTATGATAACAAAATAATATAATATGTAATGACCTAATTTTTATTTAATTTTAGAGAAAATTAATTAATTTTAATATATAATAATTCATTTTTTTTATTTTTACAATGAATAGAACAGAAGTTAATTAATATCTATGCATAAATATTCTATTTTCAAAAATATTTTTTTTTCACTGTTTGTTCTATTAATTATATGAAATTCTACAACATATAATAAATTGTATTATTAATTTTAAATCATCACAATTAATATAATTCAGTGTTTTTAATATAATTTTTGGCCATATCAAATAATAAAAATAGTAAAATAAAATTAACATTGTTATGGTTATAAGGGTTTTAGTTAGTTTAAATGCATTATATAAAGATATTATATCTAACCACACATATAGATTTAATGTTATTTGAATATATTTCAGACATATATTATCCTAAATTCAAATAGTATTCATTTAAGACTACTATAGCATGGAAATGATCTTAAAACATTGGAATATTTAAAAAAAATGTGTGTCTCTGCCCTCTATTATAAACGGGAAAATCACATTTCCATTATTGACATCATTTAAAGTTATATATTTTCAAATAAATTATAGAAATAGTTCATATAATCATTAATATAATATTATTTTTTCAATTATTTTCATAATACCAATCTTTTCCGGCATAAATAGTAAGGCAAAGGATGTCTCTCAGAGTCGACATATAGATATTAACCATGCTCATTCAAATTTATTTCTTCTAAAACATTATCTAAAATTCTTATATACAAAAAATAAATTTTATTATACTATCATATATATAATTAGATGTTATTAGTATTATAGAATAACCATTTAACACTTCTTTTATATTTAATTCTGGATAAATGTATCACTCTTATGTATATGTGGACTACTTCCTCCACATAGAGATATAACACATTTTACATATATATCAATCATGGGTTGTTATAAGGATGGATTTAAGGATTATATATAATATTTACATTATAATTGTTATTTTTAAATGTTGAATTTATAATTTTATTTCGTTTTTCCATCAATCAAAACATTGAAACATCATTAATGTGTATATATGGGCTACCAAATCCATGTAGTAGTGTAATTCATTTTTCATAACTGAATTATTTAAATATTTTTAAATTTTTATATAATTAATATATATGATATTTATGTAACTGTTAACATCATGGGGATTAATTAACCTTTAACCATGTTCATGGAAAATTTCCATTGATTGAAAATATAATATTAAAATCATAGTAGATGACAATAAAAAAATGATTATAAAAAAGAATTTTTAATGATTGGGTGATGATATTTCCTATGTAAACCAAGATTTCTATTATTAGAAAAATAATTATTCTAATATATAGTTATATCATTTTTAATTTTAATTTTCTATATTTGACTCTGATTATGAAGAAAGTCATACTTGAGTTAAGATATTTATCTTAATTTATCTTTATTGAGACACATTTTAATATTAAACATGAATTTAATATTTATATAGTTTATATATTTCTATATATTCTATTTTCTAATAAATTCTGATTTAATTTTCGGTAGTTAAACCAATTTTATTATTATTATTCAGAATTGTTTTTAAATAAATTGCTAAAAAACTAAGGGTTTTTAATATATTTTTGATTTCATTGAGACATGTTTAATGTTACACAACAATATTGATTCAGGAGAAGTATCTCATTGACTAGAGATTTTTTGTATCATGATTACCCTCAATTTCTTGGTATTTTGTTTTTCATTTAATTTTATTTCATTAATGGTGTTATGAATCCTAAGATAGAACAACAGTAAATGTATTATGTAACAATCTCAATTTAAATTGGATTTTTTATGGTGTAATATATATTGTTGCAACTATATATTACATAAACCTCAAATATAATTTAGTTTCTTATCTTCTATTTATTTTTAAGTAGTTATTTTATTCCTTTAGTTTTGCTCTCTACAATTTCACAATGAACTAAAAAATGTTATAAAGGAAAACCAACCATATTTCCTCTTTAGGAAGAAATTTTTACCTTCCAATCCATATATACTATAATATCTTTTCAGAAATATTTTTATTATTCTAAAGATATAGTTTAAATTAATTTTTACTCATACAATATATTTTAAAATATTACTGGAACCATTTATTAATTTCAAAACATTGTATAGTTTGAATGTATAATAAAAGTGTTAAATGAATTTCAATTTAAACAAACACCAAATGAAAGACTTTACCCACCACCATGAAGTCTATTGTCATTAAATTATTCTTTATAAATATCCTTTTTCATTTTCAATGAAACTTTTTTACTTGTTATATTATGACTTCTTATACTATATATATATATATATGCGATTAAAAATAATAAGTGTATTTTCCTAATGATAGGTTCCAGTGATCACTTAATTTTAAATTTATACCCCAAAACATCACTTAATGCTTCTTAGGATTTACTAGGTTTATTTTCTAATATTATCATATTTATTATTTTATAATGGGTAATTATAATGTTGATGAAATTTTTGTAACACATATATCCATTCAATGGGTTATTATTCAATAATATGATCATTGTTTTATGATCATGTGATACATATATATATATCAATTTGAATATGATTTAATGTGGAACTATAATCAAATACCCCTCCAATTCCGTGAGTATGGATGGAAATGTATACAGATAACATGTACATAGAATTTTGAGAGAAACTAGTTCAGTAATGGTTTTTTTATAATAAAATAGTCTTTAGAGTTTCTATAGGAAAATTTTGGAATTGGAAGTGAACCAAATCCAATATGATATTCTTGAATGTTCTCGAGGTCAATAGAAATTATTATCTATATTTATTTGAATTCCATATGTATTTACATTATGTGTGTGATATGATTTCATGGATTATTATATACAAAAGATGATTATGTGATCTTATATGTTACACTCTTCAACTGATAAACCTTTCTTCCATGTTTAATTAATATATTATATTAATTAATATTTATGATTTAATTTTGTTTTTCTATTGTTCTAATACCCATATAATTATCTTAAATACCTTATGATACTACACTGCTACTTCTTGTATTCTGCCTTTTTTAGAATAATATCATACCATTTCCTATATTTCCATTCCCATGGTTATTGAGAGAAGTTTTTGGCATGTGATGTGCACGATGGGTTCTAGTTAACTATTATTAAATGAGAAATGATTTAGATATTTTATGTATTTGTTTTTTATGTTACAATTATTCTAATGATACTAATTCTCTATGGTACTTAAGAATAAATTGTTGTGAAATGTAATGATTATTAATATAAAATTACGTAATATTTATGGATGAAATATTTGGTTCAATACACTATATTATTATAGGAGACCCCAAGAATACATGGAGGAATACATGAGAGCACATGAGACATAGAATTGGGCACTGTCGAGTCGAAAACTGTAGAAGTTTTTCATTATTTTATACCATACGGATGAATTATTGATCATTGTTCCACCTCTTTAGGAGGTACATTTCACCAGTCCTTAAATCCTTCATTATTGTACTTTCTTAAAACCACATAGGTATCTATATTGTTTTTCATCTATGATTCTTGTTTGTTCAAACTCATCATATATCTTATATGGTATATAATACATTATATGTTCATTCATTTTCCATATTAGTGTAAATTACTAAATTTCTGTAAATCCAAAAAATTCAATTTTTTCAAAATATATGGGATTAATATGAGTATGCGAAAATTGACGGCGCATAATTTTGAGACCCAATGTGCCTGGAACAGATTTTTGTGAATTTTTTAAGGTATGTTCACTAAACGTGCAGTCGACATTTTCAATTATTTAACTATTTCTCAGACTACAACATTGAGGGAATATTTGAATCTGCAACTCTACGATTCACATAAGGGAGGCTTAACTTCGACCGCATTAGGTTGGGAGAAAATATAGTTTCTAGAACATTTGATTAATAATAAAATAGCATAAAATTGTTAATTTATAATTCAACTACTAGTTGAGTAGTGGTGGAGGGATCATTGAGTTTTCAATCCACATAATGTCTTGAATATTTTTTTTTCTAACCACACCATTGAAAGATTATGAGGTCCATTCACTAATGAACCTAATTATTCTCTCGTTGTGTTAAAACATTACTTTCACTCTATTTATGTGAGGCTTGATCATGTGTTTTTGAGATGGAAGGGAGGAACCTGTGACGAGGTACTACGATATCTTGGACGAATGAATAAAAGAGATAGAAATGATAGAGGAATCAATTTGGAATTAATGAACGCTTGCTTCTTCATCAAATGTGAATTCTTCTCCCACAAGACGTGATTTATTCAGCAATTCCGAGGTAGGGTTTTGATTAAATTCAATTTAATTGTTTCTTTTCTATATTCACGAATCATGATTAATCGTGGATGTGTTTAATGGTGTTTTTTGTTATAGTTTTTGTTGTATTAATTAATCTATCTTGATAAAATGATAACACGGAGGGCGCGGGTGAAACGAACAAGGCATGGACCCTCCGTTGCTTTTATATTTATCTCCTTCTTCAGGGATGAATTTCCAACTCGGTGTCAAATCGTATCGGGGAGCCACATAATGAAAACATCAACCCCAAAGGCCTATAGGCATGTTATGACGGGATGATGGGCCACCCGAACTGACTCAGTGGCCCACGAAAGATCGACCGATGCAGCACCTGCGCTAACGGGCAACGGTTGCAGCCGACATCAGCCTGTCGTGGTGGAAGTGGGTGGCACATAGTCACCTAATGTTGAGGGGAGCCACAACACTAAGACGCAATGATGGAAAGGGTGGTTGGCATGCGGATGCCTCATTGGAATAAGGTGACGTGTTGTCGGGCGACATAGAGAGTAGGTTGCGGCATGGAAGTCGCGGTGGAGGCAAATGGACTCGCACCTCATGGTTCCCACTGGAAAGAGTGTGGTGCCACATGACACTTCCTATTCAATTCCCAAACAAAAAAGTTGTTTGGGGAGGTATCCACCACCCACCTGGCAGACTACAGTAGCCACTTAGGCCGGGTTGCCCATCCAGTCGTGCCTAGCTAAGGCGGGCCGTGTTGGTCAGTGGCCTAGTGTGCCGAGCCCGCAGCCACGCCCACTCGGTCTGGCCCATCTGATTCGGGTATGTCCGGGTAGGACCTTGGTCAAACCTAGACATGGTTGGGTGAGCTAAACCAGGTTGGGTCAGCCCAGGGTAGAGTGGGTTGGGTCGGTCCAACAGGGCCGGACCAGTCTCAGATTCCCTTCAGCCCAGATACAATTAAAAGGTCATCTCTCACAAACTAAATGTTCATTTGGCGAACTGTCTGAGGAAATGGAATCCTTGAAAAGAGATGGTCCATTGGTATACTTCAACAGAGGTTTGGAGAATTTTTGAGTATGTCCGAGTTCAATCGAACCCGAATCAAACCAAACCGTCAACACTAAACTGCTTATAACTAAGAGATTGTGCCTCGTATTTACCTATCGTCTGTCACGTTGGAACCCTTAATACATAGAAATCATTTGGGTTACTAACATTTGGAACTTCATGGATGTTGAGGCACAACCGATATCTTTACGTGTAGATACTATGACACTCAAGCACACCAAGTGAAGAGAATCATGTGGCTAGTTGTTAATTGAAGAGCGACTATTGGTGGTTCAACATCATTGAGACCCTGTGTGGATAATCATCATAGAGAAACTTTGTGGATAATCATCATATTGACCATATGGGGATCCACATCATATACACCATGTGTGTATTAACATCATAGCGACCCTATGTGGATTAGAATTCTAGCGGCCCTATATGGATCAGCAGTGCGTGACCCGACGAGGACCAACCTTAGAATGGCCCATCGTGGATCAGTGACATATGAAGTTATGTTGATAAAAATGGAAAAAAATTCTTGTGTATTATTTGTGGAAAATATTAATTGATTAAAATGATATATCATAAGACTAATCGTCATTATTCCCAAACATTGAGTTGTATACCTGGATTGATATGAGTTTATTACTTTGTGCTTTGTGATTGAGATCATGCTTTGTGGTTTTATTTTGTGGTATTCTGTGAGACCTTCCTGGGCCCTGGGGTCCTTACTGTGTACTGTTATACTCTTCCCTGCACTGGCTTCTCTCAAACCAAGTTGTGTCTTGTGTAGATGAAGAGATGCTCAGTTGAGACTATAAGAGCCCAGAACAGGAGGTATATAGAGGTGACTGGTTGACGTGGAGAGTTATGAGAACATATTGTACCTACCATTAAGGTAGGTCCTCTATTGGATGATTAGAGGAGTTGTTTTCTATTTTTTATTGTACTATATCTTTTAGTTGGGATTGTATTTTGTCCCTTTACATTCAGTACACACTTTACTACTGCATTTTTACTTCGTGGTTTTATCATGTTGTGGTCTTGGATGGGGTGTTTGTACAGATTAAAAGGAGATGCCTTCTTGTTTTAGGGATACTCTTTTATGGTGCTAGTCACCAACCCTGGCCTATGGAAGGAGAAATTGTAGTAGTGACGACACATGCCCCAAGGGATTAGTCGTGACAATGTTATATTGAATGATTCGGTTGTGCGGACGAACATGGAATCTGATCATTCCAACGGAGAAATAGTGTTAAGTGTTTTTAGTGTGTTTTCCAGTTCAGGGACTTCTGTGTTGGTGTGGTGGCCGATGTATCCATGAAACATGACCCTAAATTCTGATTAATGACTTAGTGCATGAAAACACTTATTGTATGTGTTTTGGAAATGTTTTTCATTTGATTTATTTTTAGTTAGCTCACAAGGTTAACATATTGATTGTGGTGTACCTGTTTCTTTTTAGGATTTCACCACATAGACATCCTTCCAAGAATCCATATAGAGATCACGATGATGGTCCACCGAGCTATGATCCATCGATGAAGGTCCCTCTTATAGCGATAGCAACTTCAGGTGGTGCACCTCCAACACCACCACCCATTTGGTAGAAAAATCAAACAGACCCACTAGTAGACAATGCATATCGACTGAGCATGTTTCGTGAGTTCTAGTAGAAAAGGACTCTGAGGTTTCAAGGTTATAATGTTCCCCAGGTAGCTGAGGACAAGCTGGAGGCTGTGGATAGTGTTTTCAACATAGTTGGGACGTTAGAAGATCAGAGGGTGATCCTAGTTTCTAGCCTCTTCCATGGATTAGTAGTGAGATGGTGGATCCCACCACTCTTGTTACACAGCAAGGTGAACATAACATGGACGAACAATGAGATCCTCTTTAGGGTAGATTACATTTCAGTGAAACTATGCTCTATGCATATTTAGTTGATGTTTCACATATAGTAGCGGAACCTAATAGTAGCCCAATACTTGGCCGGATTCAGTGCCCTCTCACATTACTCCACTGACATGGTATGTGACCCTTTATTTTGGAATTTAACCTTTTATCAGGGTCACCAGGGGGAGATAAGAGTGTCGATGATATCGCTCATTATCCCGACAGAGGCTGTAGTTCTCGAGCGAGATTTATTGGTGGAGAGATTCTTAGCTGACCAGGAACCAGTGGTGAAAGCCCTCACAGGATGGAAATTAGATGATTCATTTACAACCAGCAATAGAAAGATGTCATAGAGTTCCATGTAGGATGGACCTTACTGAGGACGATCCCAGAAAATAGGGTCAGAGGTGTGGAGCTCACAAGGTAGAGCCTGCTCGTAGAGGAGCAGACTGTGCTTGACGTGTGGCGGGCAGGACCACATGGCTCATGACTAACAGAACAACCATACCCATGATCAGCAAATGGTTGGGTGACCACTGATTCAGAGCTAGATATTTGTGTGAGGTGGTATGAATGGCAGGAACATGGTAGAGGAGCAGTTCATGCAGTAGAGGGTGGGTGACGACTTGAGGTTCTACCGCCACCCCATCCAGTTTGTCCACCCCAACCATAGGGCGCAGGCGGATAGCAATGACCACAACTTCTAGTAGATGAATCATATGACCATTGTTCTCTAAAGATGATTCGAGGTATGATCTGTGACTACTCCAACCTATATTTAGTACTTATAGACACAAGTTCGAGTCACTATTTAATTTCTGTAGCTCTTGTTCGAAGCTCAAGGATTCTGGTATATCCATTAGCTGGATCCTTACGATTAGAGAATAATACTGGATAGGATTTGATGATTACATATTGGAGCTGACAGTGTAAGATTTCTCCAGGAGGTGATATCTTTGGCTGGGATCCTTGTATAAGCATTGAGACCTTACAATGTAATCTTTGGTAGGGAATGATTATGCATAGTCAATGCTCAGATTGATTGTTTTATGATCAAAGTACAGTGTGTCCATGGGGAAGGGATCATGTTTTCCATCACCAATGATAAGTGATCCTTTGTAGCATAGGTTGGACATCCTCAGAGGAGGGTGTAGCCGATCACACATCAGTTGGATAGCCTTACCCTCAGAGTAGTTTACGTGAAGAGTCCATGTTATATTGTAGTGGTGGAATAATATGCTGATCTCTTTCTAATTTAAGTTTTAATACTATCTAATCAGTGAGATATATACTTCTATATCAAGTTATACACTAGGATGACACCGATATCTACACCAGCATATCAGATGTCTCCCTCGGAGCTCTGTGAGTTGTAGGTACAATTGGAGGACTTGAAGAGGAAGGGGTTCATAAGTCATAGTGTTTCTCCATGGGCTTCCCTGATTTTGTTCCCCAAGAATGTACATGGGAGTCTATGTCTTTGTGTGGGCTATCAGTGCCTGAACCAAGTGAACATGAAGAACAAGAATAAAATCCATTGGATTGATGATCTCTTTGACCAGCTGAAGGGAGCTCTATGTTTTTCGATGATAGACCTCAGATCAGGCTATCATCAGCTCAAGGTATGAGATGAGGACATATTGAATAAAAACTTCATATATCGGTATGACCAATATGTGTTCGTGTTAATGCCCTTTGGTGTATCCAATGCTCCAATAGTGTTCATGGAGATCATGAATAAGATATTCTAGCCTTACCTCAATTTCTTCGTGGTAGTCTTAATTGATGACATCTTGATATACTCGGTGTCGGAGGAGGAGTACGCCACACACCTAAAAATAGATATAGATACACTCCAAGAGAATAATCTTTATGTAGTGATCTAAATTTTCCAGATCATTATACATGAAGTCCACTTACTGGGGCGCGTTATCTTAGAGGATAGAGTTGCAGTGGATCCTGACAAGATAGAGGTAGTGCTTTCTTGGGTGCCACCAAAGAGTGTGACTGAGGTGTGGAGTTTCCTGGGATTGGATGGTTACTACCAGAGCATTGTACCCAACTATTATAGAGTTTTCACACCCATTTCAGATTTGAAAATTAAGGGACAACCCTTCTTGTGGATGATGAGAAGCTAACAATGTTTTTAGGAGATGACGTAGAGACTGACGAGTTCCCCCATAATGGGGCTACCAGAAGAGGGAATTCTGTATATAGTCTACTATGACACATCAGGGACTCGATTAGGTTTTTTATTGATGCAGTAATAAGGGGTGATTTCCTAAAGATCATAGAATTTGAGATAGTATGAGCATAACTACGCTACCGATGACCTGGAGGGAGCTGTAGTGGCCTTTGCACTGAAAAATTGGCAACACTACTTGATGGGTGAAGGTTTTACTGTCTACTTTGATCAAATGAGTATATGGTATATATTATCATTGAATGACCGGATACTGATACAGAAAAGATGGATATAGTTCCAATTGGACTACGACTTTGAGATAATATACACTCTTGGAAAGGGGGACATAACAGAAGATGCAAAAAGTATAAGGTCTAGTCTACAATTCCTGAGTGAGGTGACAAAGAATATTTTTGTGTTGTAGTAATCCGTCATAGTTAGTTATGGAGTAGCTTACTTGTTTTCTATGAATGTTACCCCATCCCCCACACACATTTAGCGATTCAGGGAGGCACATATAGGGGACATTGACTGCAAGTCCTAATGTGCTCACATATTCTCAAGACTGTCTTATGATGGATTTTCCGAAGGTGGGGAACACGTCATCCTCTTAAAAGGATTGACTATGGTACCAGTGATGCTACTGGCGTAGGTTTTGATGGATTTACATACATCCCCTTTGGTGGTACATCCTAGAGTGGGGGAGATGTACCAAGAACTCCGATGATAGTACTGGTGGTCAGGGATGAAAAAAAGTGGTGGAAGAGTTTTTATAACGATGCCTCACTTGTCAGCAAGTGATAGATGAGCATAAGGAACTAATAGGCTTAGCTCATCCACTTGATGTTCCAGAATGGAAGGGGGATGTTATATTCACAGAATTCATGACAGGGCTACCACATACGTCTAGGAGGCATGATTCCATCTGGGTGATCATTGACTGACTCAAGAAGTCATCCCACTTTATACACATCTAATAGAATTGATCTATATATAGCATGGGACACCTCTACATACATGAGATTATACAACTTCACAAGGTTCCAACTATGATTTTTTCAGATCGTGACACTAATTTTAAATCCCTATTGAGTAATGTATAACAAGAGGCATTCGAGACTCAGTTGACATTGAGCACCACCTTTCATCCTCAGATAGATGGTCAGATGGAGCGGACCATACAGACACTTGAGGACATGCTTCGTACTTGTGACCTAGATTTTCAATATTTTGGGGAGGACCACCTTCCACTGGTAGAGTTCACATACAACAAAATCTATCACTCCCTCATCAATATGGAACCATTTTTGACCCTATACGGGAGACCATTAATATCACCACTATGTAGGACAGAGCCATGGGAGTCATCACTTATGGGTCCATATTTATTACAGGATACCATGGAGAAGGTACAGATCATCTTGGAGATGATTAATACTGCACAGAGCTGGCATAAGTCTTATGCTAACAAGAGATGAATAAACTAGGAGTTTGAGTTGGGAGACCATGTCTTCCGATGAGTCTCACCCTTTTGAGGATTAAAAAGGTTTGGAGGAGGTGGTAATCTAACTACGCGGGTAATCTGAACTCTCTAGATCCTAAAAATAGTAGACGAGGTGGTGTACCATCGAGATCTTCTCCAACAGATGCACTGAGTGCATAATTGTTTTCATGTGTCACAACTGAGGAGGTATGTGCATGAACCATTGCATGTTATCGACTCAGGAGAGCTGGACATCGAAGATAGGGTGACGTTTGCAGAGTTCTCGGTAGAGATAGAGGATAAAAATGGTCAGGTCCATCATGGTTGTCGATTTCTTCTACTGTGAGTCTGTTGGTAGCATGAGAACCTCAGTAAGAGTACAAGTGGGTGGGAAGCTCAAATACGTCCTTAGTACCCGCATTTGATCCCATAGTTTTGTTGTAGATTTAGGGTATGAGAAAACCTAGGTTGGGTAGAATGTAATGACCCAGAAATTCTATATACATATATATATATATATATACTTTTAAATTATTTTGGATTTATATGAGTCTGTGAAAATTTACGGTGCTTGATTCAGAGGCCTGGTCTACCCGAAGTGGATTACTGAACTTTTTTAGAGACATTCAGTAAACGTGCGGGCGGCATTTTTATCTTTGGAACTGGTATTAGATTTTAAAATCTTAGGGAACCTTTGAATCTATAATGCTAGGATTTTCTTAATGTAGGATTAACTTCAACCGTAGTAGGTCAGGAGAAAAAGATAGTTTTCAGACATTCAAGAATAATAAAATAACATAATTTTTTTTATTATTCTACCAGTGGTTTAGCAGCGGTGGCAGGACTGCTTAGTTGACAAGACATTTAATGTATTGAATATTGTTTTTTGTGACCACAAAATTGATAGATTGAGAGGTTCAATCATTAATTAACTTTATTAATCTCTTTTTGTGTTAAAAAATTATTTCCCCTCTATTTTAGTGAGGCCCGGTCTTGTGTTTTTCAGAAAGAAGGGATGACCCTAAGCTTAAGTATCGGGGCATCTTCCACCATTGATGAAAGGAGAAGGAAACATTAGTGGAATCAATTTCGAATTGAATAATGGCGGCGTCTTCATTAAACTTGAATTCTTCTTCCTCAAGGTGCGACGTCTTCACCAATTCTGAGGTAGGGGTTTTGTTTAAATTCAAGTGAATTGTTTATTTTAACCATTCATCAAGAATGATGATTTTCAAAAGTGTTGAATGGGGTTTTTAATTATTTTTTGAGATGTATTAATTTCTCTCAAATGATATAATGCTAACACGGATGGCTTGGGCCAAACAAACAAGGCCTGGACCGTCTGCCACTTCAGTATTTGTCTCGTTCTTTACGGATGAATTTCCAACTCGTTGTAAATTCGAATCCGAGAGACACTCAGTGAGTAAATCATCTTAGGAGGACCGTAGAAACATTTAGAAGGTAGAATGGACTATCGGAGGTCACCTGGTGGCCCACGGAAGATCTGCACATGCAAGTGACGACGTCGTCCAGTTGTGTTGGCACAAAGCGGTGATGCGTCATGCCCCATAGAGGGAAGTCACGACATCATGTCATGGCGACAACTAGGGTGGTCTGCTCATAGCTGGATGTGTTAGAGGAAGGAGGAATGATGTGGTAATGAGGTTGTGACATTGATGTCATGACATAGGCAAAGGGACTTGAGCCATGTGGGTCTCGGTGGCAGGATGACAACGCCACGTAGCATCACCAGTTCACTACCCGAACAGAAAATCCATTTCAGAGAGGGGTCTGTCACCCAGTTGGCGACCGTTCCAGGAACTAGGTCCAAGCCCACTCCACAACCTTCTCGGTCCATCCCAACTAGTTCAGGCCAGGCCGGGTCAGATCCGAATTAGGTCGGGTCAGCCCAGTGCTGAGAGGGTCAGGTCAGTCCAACCACGTTAGCACGGACCCGGACCCTCTTCGTCCCATATACATTATAAAGGTCATATCTCACAATCCCAAAGTTTGTTTGTGAACCGTCTATGAAGATGGAATCATTGGAAAGAGGCGGTCCTTTTGAAATACACCAACCATGTTCTGGAGATAGTTTGAGTATGGCTGGGTTGGATTGAACCCTAATCTAATTGGGCCTTTGGCACTCAAATGCCTATAACTCACAGACCGGGCATCCGATTGACAAGCAGTCTATCACATTGGAACCCTTATGACATGGTGGTCCTTCGGGTAACTCCATTTTGGAATGTCTTGGAAGTTAAGGCATGATAAATATCTTGAGGAGAAGATACTACGACACTCAAGCGCACTAGGTGCAAAAAAATCTTGAGGCTAGTTGTCAGTTGAAGACCGACCCTCTGTGGATCAAAATTATAGAGGCCTTGTATGAATCATCATCATAGAAGCCCTCTATAGACTAGTATAATAGAGAACTTGTGTGTATCAACATCATAGCGACTCCTTGTGGATCAACATCATAGTGACCCAGTGAGGATCAACATTCCAGAGACCCTTTGGGGATCATCAACACACGACCTTATGTGGACCAGCCACATAGAGGCCCGTCGTTGATCAAAAAACTATGTGGGTTGAAAATGGAATAAATTATATGTTTTTTTGTGGAGCATACTAATGGAAAAAAATGATATAGATTATGTCTATTCCCCTTTATTCTCAAACATTGATTAGTATACCTGGTTTGAGCCAAGTCTTTTTCTTTGTGTTTTGTGAATGAGATCAAGATTTGTGGATTTCCTTTGTGGAATTTTGAGATTCCTTCAAGCGTATCAGGTTACCAACTAGGTATTGTTATAATTACTCCTATATGGGATTCTCCCACACCTTGTTGTGTCTTGATAAGATAGTGAGTAGCTCGGTTGCGAGTATAGGAGGCAGGAACAGGTGGTACACAAGGGTGACTGGTTAACGTGGAGAGATGTGGATACATGGTGTACCAACCCTTCTTGTAGGACCCTGGGTGGAAGATCATAGGAGGTGTTTTATATTTTATGTTTAATTGTATCATTATGTTGGGCTTATATTTTGGACCATTACATTTAGTACATACTTTACCACTACAGTTGTACTTTGTGGTTGCATGTTGTTGTGTTCTTGGACTACGTGTTTATACATGTTAAAAGGAAATGCTTTCCCATATTATGGATATTCATTTTTGGTGATAGTTGCTAACCCCTAGACTAAAGAAGGCGGTCTTTGGTTTGTCACAACACGGGCCCCAAGGGACGAGTTGTGACATTTTCTATCCATATTTTAATTAATTCACCCCAAGAGTGTTATAGGGTTTAAACTATTATCGGTACCTATTGTACCCATCATTGGGATACAACATGTATATCAAACAATACACTAAATACATATAACATCTAGATTGATTTTTTTTGTTAATGTTCACATCAAAAGTTTCATGGGAATGGAAGATTTCATAATGAATTTTTTCACTATCTTATTATTTTTACTCCTGTCCATGTTTCCAAAAAATGTAAAACATATCACTATAAATTCTCACAATAAAAGATATCTTATAGTATGTGATGTTATTATAAAAAAATCTATGCCATATTTGGTAAATTGGACTTCCATACATTCAATAGTGTTATATCCCTTAACTTTAGAAAATTATCACATCATAGATACAATCTTTTAGGAAACTTATATCTAATATTTAGTCAAAATATTCTTCCATTTAACTAATTCCATATTTCCACAATCATGAAATCCACATGTAGAAACTTACATGGGTTTTATTTCCTTCTTTACATTTGATATTTTTAGCCTTCAATTAATGACATTGATCTTACCATATTTATCAATAAATTGGGTGGTTGTATCCACCAATATCGAGTTATCTTCCATTCAAGATCTCAGCCTCACAAAAGAAATGTCTTGAGAAGTATAATTCTATTATTCACATATTTCTCTATATAAATTTTTTCATCTATCTCATATGAAATATATTTTATTAGATTTCATTGGAACATTATTTTCTCCAATATTTTAATGTTATATGCACTCATGTTCACTATAATTTTATTTATAAAATGAAATCCCTAAAATAGAATTTGCTTTTGTGTAACAAGATTATCCATCTTGGATTTCACGTTTGAAACATCATTTTAGTTAACATTCTTCAATTTATAACCATTATTAATTTTTTACAATGGAGAAGACATATAGTCTAATTCCTTTTTCTAGTAATCATTATTTTCTTGTATATATTTAGCTAACTGAACCGGTCTCATGTTCATGATTTAATATTTTTTTAATGTAATATTGAACACTATAATGTGAATCTCAATATATTTTTTCACCTCTTCTAAATTCATGTTTTATTCTTGATTTTTATGATATAGATCTTTTAATATATGAGTAGCTTCCATAATTTTATTCCTTAGGATTACCTCATGAATGGATGATTTATATTAAATTGGGATTACATGCTCCTCATATAATCCCAAAACAACATTCAGTGACATAAATAGCATATAGTCAAAAACATCATTATCATCCATTCTAGAGATATTGGAATACTATAAATGAATCAAAAAAAATTAAAAACAAATAGTTTTTACAGATTCATTTTGAGTTATAAATATTCAATAAATATTTCCTTTTTTTATTAAACCAAAATTTTATAAATTTATAATATAATTTAATTACAAGAACCAATCAAACCAATCACAAATAATTAATCCAATATAGTTAATCCTCAGAAATGATACCACATATTATGTTAATGAATAATCTTTAAAGAGGAACTACTTTTGATTAGAAGAATTATGGAATAAAAATTTCAAACAGACTAACTTATTCCTAAAATTATCCATAACCTAAATGATCATAACCTCACCATTAGTACTCTAAATCTTTTCCCCATCTTTTAGTGAAGATTTAATTCTTAATCTATTTGTACATTCCTTTACCAGATTTGATGAAGGGATTATTAAACAACCCTCCCCAATTAAGTCTAATAGAATATATAAAATCACGCATTCTATAAGGAAAAAAATTTACAGTATTCACACATACATGGAAAATATGAGGAGAATGATGTGAACTAAAATCCACTAACAACCAAAATTGGTTGTGGGTTTTTAATGGGGAACTCTTAGGCATTTTTTCACTACCCGTAAAATATTTATGGCTGATTATCTATCCCACATGGGTCACTCCCATGAATATATCCCACTCCCTCACTATACTATATGAAATTTATTTTCAAATATATAATAAAACAATTAAATTTAAACACTATTTTGTTTCACATCATGTAATTTGGTTCCCCTAATTTTTATAATATCATAAATCACAATTATATAGAGAGAATCACATTAACATTTTCCCCATTCCATTAGACTTTATAGAAAATCCATCCCTATTAGAATGTACTTTGAGAAGAGGAAAAATATTTATTCATTATGCCCTCTATGAGAGAACAATAATAATCACTATAAAGAAACATTGTATAACATTACTTGTACTTCCTAAGTAATATAAATTATTATAATTTTTCCCTCTCATTCAAGAATAAAATAATTGGTACTTCTCTATGGTACATATAAGTCATATAATCATATTCATTACTTATAGGTTAGTATGTCCTTTGTAATGTGAAAGAAATATTTCTGTGATCTTCCTTCGAGGACAGAATATATATTTTAACCATTTTTTTACCATCCCAAATATCACTTTTAATTATTCATTACTTCAAGGTTTGGGGATTTTTAATTCTTATGGAATCAAAAAATGAATGGAACACCAATATTCTACATATCAATAATAAAATCTTCTTATTTTATCATTTGAAGAAGATATTTTAATGGTGGACAATTCTACTATATTTTTCAAATATTTAATTAAACATTATATGTTTCTCTAATCTTTGAACAAGAGTCCCTAATATTTTTTATCCCATTCCTTTCCATTGATTATTCTAATTCATTCGAGTTTCATAATATTTATATATCCACACATTTATTACATATAGTAATTATGTATTTTTTTGATTGTTCCCACTTGGAATAATGTCAACTCATTAATATAAATGTTAATTACTCATTATAATGAGTTATATATCTTTATTTGACAATTCTTTCTTGCATAAAGTCACAACATAAATGGTAATATGATATTAAAAAATGTTATTTCTATTATTGTATGATTTAATTATTTGAATATAGATACATAATTTCTTATAATAACTCCGATATAAATAGTTTGTTCTTCCAATATATATTTATCATTAGACATGTCTTCGCACAAGCCTATTTATCATGAAATTAACCTTCAAAAACAGCCTAATCTAAATCTCTCGTGGATTTATCTTCACGGCGTGTAACACCTTTTGACCAGACACAATTTATATTGTAACTTACTATATGTTTTATATCACATTTTGAGTTATGGGGATACAAAAATATTTTTGGAATGACTATTTATCTCACATAATTTTATGTAATTGTATATTATATCATGCATAGAGGGAATATTCAAAATCCCTAAAATTTTAATTATTCATAAAAACAACTCCCACAAAACTACACAACATTTAGCTACAAAGGTCCATAAACATAAAATTCATCTTCCCCACTGTGTGGCATGATTATTCTATTTTTGATCCAACACTAATCCATTACATGAATTAGAATATTCTGTCACAACGTGACATCTGTTCCTACCATAATGAAAATAATAATCCTTATGATTAATTGAAAGAATGTTATGAAACATATTGAAAACATTCCTTATATAGGAAAAGATTTATCATTTCTGTAATCCCAATAACAAACTTATTTTTTAACACAGTATTCAAGGACATTTCTTTCATCATGTAAAATAATCCTTCAGGATTATTCCAAAACTCCAATATACTTTCTCATGACTATATTAGATGTATTGGAAACCCTTAACAAAATATATATTACCTTGTCTAATATTTCATGAATAGAGTGTTAAATAAATCTAACGAAAATCATCCAAACTATATTACTAGGGATTAAAATAAATCCAAAAATATATGGTTAGTAATTGAAACACGTCAAATGCTCTATTGAGATTCCAAAATAGAATAGAGATTCTTACATTACTAAATAAATTATATTATCATATTTGGGTCACAATTTTTTTTTTCAAAGTAATGGGATCAATGAACATCATTGGAAATGACATATTACTATGGGGATAGTCCCAAAATTATATATATATATATATACAAGCATGTAAAATCCACTTTCCCCCTTTTTTACTTAGAATCTAGATTCATGGAATGACACATGTGGGTCTTATTTAGATCTATACCAATAAAAAATGTGGAATGTTAAACCCATTTCGTGGTCTCAAGGATCCATAAAACCTATATTATATTATTTCCCCTCATCATTACCAATGTGGATTGATCATCTCCTACATTGATAATAGATTAAAAACCATTCATCACTATTTATAATATATTGTCGTTTTTTGGATCACTATATTGGGGATTTGTTACCCCAAGGGATAACTACACATCACCATCAAAGGAAACTTTTTGTATAAAAGTTTCCATGTGACACACACACATATATATATATATATATATATATATATATATATATATGAGTGAAGGATAATCCCCCACTCCATAAATTGGAGGTAGGTTCTATGGCCATGAGGTGAAAAATGTGGGACATGGTCTGATACATGAAAATCAAATAGGAGGGATCTCAAGCCCCAAGCATGACCCTCAGGGAGTGAAAAAACCTATTTCTGATAATATATATCTATATATTATATTTAAATATTTACATTAAAAATTGTGTATGCATGTTCTTATATAAATATATATATATAAGTGTGTGTGTGTGTTCGTATATTAATATATATGTAAAAAGCATACATTTAAATTCTATTATACATTCCAAATTATAAAAGAATATTTTCATTCAAATATTTCATTGGAAATAATTATTATAATTATAGATGTTTCTAAGGGTAATTGAATTTCAAATACAAATTTACACATTTATTTTGTAATTTTCCCTGTGTTTTTTTATTATAAATTCAAATGGAAATTATTGAATTATTCAATGATAGTTAAATATTGTGAAACATTTAAATACACTAAATATAAATATATATTAATACTTTTAGATGATACATGTAAAAATCATATTTTGAATAAAAATATTAATATGTAAATATAAATATAAATATATTTATAGATAAATATATAAAATAAATAAATATATGTATAATTATTTATTTATTTTCAACACATAATAAAAACTTTATAATATATAATACATATATATTATAAATATATATAAATATCAAATAATATTTATTAAATATAATAAAAATGTATTCAGTATATTATAAAAATAATACATATAATTATATATATATATAAAAGGATGGGTAACATCATAAAAAATATTATAAATTTCTTCAACTATTATTATCGTTGATGTAATATGAAAGGATATTAATATAAGAAATATTCATGTAAGATATTGGATTTTTCATAGTTTTCGCCTATGATTTAATTGAAATAAGATTTATGAAATAATTTAATCCCGATTGAATAAGATATTAACTTTCAATCAAAGGAATTATTTAGTGTAAAAAACCAATTAAATGAGAAACTATGACCCCAAAATTTGAAAAAAGACCATAAAATTATCCATTTTAACAAAAAAAATACTACTATAGGTCTTTTGGATAACTACTTCCCAAACATGGAAGAGTTTATGGATGGTGGGTGAGCATTATCTCAGGTTGTTCCATCATTTTAAATTTTTTTATTCTCAACTTGTATCTGATAAAACCATCATTAAAAATGTTTAAAAGAGAACTCTCATGAATTTCACCCTCTTTGGAACATTTTCAATGAAGGTGAGAAATATAAAATTAATAATTTTAAATTATAAAAATTTATTAAAGAAATATTTATTAATAAAATAAATAATTAGAAATATTAAAATTAATTATTAAATTATAATATTAATAATAATTAAAAAACTAACTAATTACGCATTGAATTAAAAATAATATTAATAATTTATAATATATAAAATTAACCACAATTATTTATTATTATTATTATTAATTTAATTAGTTCGTAGTAGTATTTTTAATTACATAATTAACAATAATATTTAATTCTGAATAATATAATATAATTTATAATTATTACATATGTAATTAAATTATTAAAATTAACTATGTATTTTAAATTTATCAATATAATTAATATGACAATTGGTCAGGATTGGGGTTCAAATCCTAATTAGCCTATCCACATAATATGGGATTCTTGAAAAAGATACATCCCTCCACAAATAGAATCAATATAATTAATAATTATAATAATAAAAAAGATAATAAGAATTATTAATAAAAAATAATAATAAATATCATTGTTAAATAACATAATTTATATTTATTTAAATTTTATTTAGTTATTATTAAATATATATATATATATATATATATATAATGTTTTTGGATCCATTGTATACTATAAGAGTTTTGAAATTTTTTGTAATCGGAACTAAATAACCTAGATGATAAAGAGGAAATGTGGTACTTCATTTTCATTAAAAAATATTTTCTATACTGGTAATGGCTCCATGAATGTATGAAAAATTTTATTTTGCGTGTTATTTAAAATTTATCCATAGTCTATTATTAATTACACTCATTAATAAATTACTTTTGGTGATTTATATAGTCGATCCCTCATGTGATACATACATAGGGAATGTATTCTAAAATGTATTCTTCTCTTTTGTGAAGTTAATATAATAACATATGTACCTTTTTATACTAATATAATACCTAAATATAGTTTAATTAAAGACTTGTATCCCATGATTATCCCATAAAATGTGAGGATTTAATTAAAAAAACATGAATTATAATATGATTTCTAAACTATTTTTTCATTTATTGACAAATAATATGAGACCAATCTTATGTGGTTCGAGCTCTAATCAAAATGTACAAGGATTTGGAATGGGGTATTTTTTCCAACTTCACATTTTTCTTATTGGAATATGAAAATATCTATCCTATAATTTCATTCATCATTCTAATAGATTATGTTCATTGTTTTCACCTACAAATAAATCCCATGAAAGTTTCAAAATTCTATAAAATTATTTATATAATTCATTAGAAAGTTGATCATTAGTGGGTAATATTAATCATTGGAAAATATGGTATGAATTTTCAAAACACAATAACAAAAATTATATATGTGAACAACAAGGAATCTATTATTGATATTCTAGACAAACTGTGGCAGGTGAAATATGGTGAATCGTGACATTAGTTGGATAAGGATCTAGAATCCCTATATCTTAATGAATTTAATAACATAACTTATAAAAAAATGAAAAGGAGTATAATGGATAAACCAACTCAAGATAATAGTTGCATAAATATTAGCATATAATGGGGAGTATGATTATTATATTCATATGAGGGAATTTGGGATGAATATCACAAGTGATACATATTAGGTAGTATTCGATTCTTCTTTGATGGTTAAATATACTAAACCTAGAATTTCACTAAGAGTTAGTGGTGAATTAGGTTTTATAGATCTGGGAATCAAGAAGTCTTCCAAGGGATACAAAATAAGAAAAATGATAATGAAAAAAATCCAATAGAGTTATCAGGATGATTCATAATCATCCTTAAAAATATTAGAATGATAATTGTACTGTTCATGATGAGTATATAGTAATGATTTAAACTGATATAGATTCAGATAATTTATAAAAAATAATTTTATGAATAATTTTATTAATTTGGCTATGAAAAAAGTTATAGGAGTGAAATCACCATCTCAATATAGAAATAAGGAAAGGATAAAAAATATAAAATATATAATTCAATCCATATAGAGTAAAAGAGGTATGATATAAAAATATAATATCTATTTTTTTTAATATGACACATAAAAAATTTATTTAGATAGGGAATTTGATACCATTAAGTGAAAACAATAGATAATCATATCACTAATAGTTACATGAAATCTAATGGTGTTTAATTCTCTAATAAAAATAATATTTTTCATTATCATGTAATTATTACTAGACTTATGTTAACCTTGGATAGAAATACAATGATCAATACATCGTAGGATGAGAATATATTATTTTCCAATACTATTAAGGGTGATCAAGCCTAATCCAGTGACATATTTGTTAGTCCAAAAAAATGATAAATGGGACACATGAAACAATATCATGGAAAATTATAAAATATAACACCTAAAATTGGGGGCATAGTAAGTCTAATAATGGAGAAAAAGAACTTATCGGTTATGATACTGATTAAGGAGTACGGTTTTAAGGAGAACCTAAACTACAATACCCAAAATAAATACATTAAAATGAAGACGATTTAAAACATGATAAATGTTACTCTATAGACTAAGGGTTATTGTTATAATGATGTCCTACAATCCTCAACAAACAAAAACGTTATGCAGGTGAATGAGATTTCTTAGAGAAGTGATTGTCATATAACCATAAGAACCAATAAAATAATAATTATGGATAGAAAACTAGATATATTTCCCCATTTTTTAAAATAATAACAAATCTCATAAAATTGACGGAGATAGGGTGAAAAGGGATTGTGAAATTAATACTATCAATTCCAAATATACTATTTTTTTTATAGAATTAATTCACTACTATAATAATATGACTTCTGGTAGATGGGTAAGACATGATTCAAAATTTATGTGATTATTAATGTCTCCAATAAATAATTTTAAGAGTAGAACAATAATTGGTTGAAATCCCTAAGAATGGAGGGGTAATTATCCTAGTGGTTGGGGTATGACATAAGAAATGGGTAATACAAGTAAACAAATTCTTGAGTTTCATGTTTTTATCTATATCATGTCAAATATTCCTTATTTTTCCACTTTGTTTGGGTGTTATAAGAATAGGTTGACAGTGGTGTGTTTGAACATTCAAATATTGGGTTTAGTTTTGTTATGTAGTTGTTTGTAAAATAGTCATTGCACCCTCCTCATTTTACTATTTCTGTGTGTTTATTTCATAAAAAATATTTCCACCCCAAGGGTTTGTGTTTCCAAGATCATGGTCTATCAAATATATGATTTACAATAATATACTTAAAAAAATATTTTTTTTATAATAATAGTTTAATTCATATTAACAAATAATTTTATTAATAGTACAATAAAGTAATAAAAAAATATACAATGTTATTCATAAAAATTTAATTAATCATTCATATTGTAATACATTATTAATTAATACATAATTATTTTTAATATAATTATAAATTATTAAAAATGTAATTAATATTTATTAAGGTCCAAAAAAATAAACATTATTAATATAGTGGATAATAATTATTATTCAATTAAAGAATTAAAAAATGTAAATAATAGTATAAATTCAGGTAAATTTTATGTTTTTAAACTAAAATATTTTATATTAATTAAATTATCTTAAGTATATTATTTTGACTAAATTCATTATCATTTCATCAATCATTAAGGAATATAATAAATGTGTTTTATAATATATCCTTATATTTATAATTTTTATAATAATGGATCTCTTTTCACATTCTTGAACTTATTATTGATTCATTTATATTACATCGAATTCTTATAAAATGTTAAATATTAAAAAATTCAAAATTTTGTCAAAAATAATGAAAATAAAAAGAAATGTTAAAAAAACAAATTAATGTATTTTTTTCAGAAAATTATGTTATTATAAAGATGTATCTTTTTTGAAACTACATTATGTTCTACCATTTATATATTTTCTGAAACATATTCCCTAAATTCAATACATGAACTTATATTTTTTTAATAATTTATGTGAAAGATTTAATTTTCAAGGAATTTTATTTTATATTATATAAACTTCTAAATTTTCCCATTTGGAGCATTATTATGATTCATGTAGCTTACATTGAATGCTTATAAAGTGATTAATATAAATACAATTGAAATACAATTTATAACATAGACTATAAATACAAACTAAGAGAGACAATAAAAAATAATAAAATAAATTAGAAAATAATATATAATTTGATTGAAAAAATATACATATGAATATAGATTTACTGAAAGATTTCAATTTTTCTCTAAAATAAATATTATAATTCATAGTATTATTTAATTATCATAATGACATTTTTTATGGTTTAAATTATTTCTTATGTATATAGTATTTCTGTTAGAAAACATTTTTATTATTTTTATATTTTACAATTTATTTCCCTTAAAACATAAAATTAATACATTATTTATATAATATATTCATTAATATTTTTTCATAAAAATAATACATTAATTTTATGACTCTAATATTTATTTTTATAATTAATTATTCATTTTATTATTTATTATTGATAATGAGTTTATTTTTATAATATTAAAGAATCATGAATTTATTTATATGTATATTTGAAATTATTTATTTACATTAAATTATCACACTATCACTTGAATAATACTAATAATGTAATAAAAAATAATTTTATGGGTTGGTGGTGGAGGTAGTGATGTAGGAATTTGTGCATACCCTAGTTTATGCTAGTAGAGCGTAGGATGTAGGAGGAGACCATTTATGCCATTACGATGGCACATTCAGAAATTAAAAAAATTAATGTGTTGTTAATGTAGTGGGTAAACACCTTCAGGGGGTGTGATTTTTCATTTTCATCCGAGGAATGTATTCCTTTCTTCATTTCATGTAACCTTGAAGAATAAAAATATATATATTGTAAATAGTGATTATTTTTAATTAATTATATTATATTATAGTGTTGTTATTATGTTTTATATAATCATTAATTCTTAAAAATTTCAATTTTTTTTGAAAGAACAGTTCTTTTCTAT
Source organism: Viscum album (assembly GCA_963277665.1). Lineage (NCBI taxonomy): Eukaryota > Viridiplantae > Streptophyta > Magnoliopsida > Santalales > Viscaceae > Viscum > Viscum album. The sequence continues at coordinate 1,833,813,488 of OY728161.1, read as the reverse complement.
TATTTTATATATCATAAATGGGTGTTAAATTTCATTTATATTATATTTATTATTTAAATTTTATAAGATTTGAACATCAGGAGTCTATTTTATTGTATTGATGTTGTGGATAGAATCAACTAGCTTCTATGTCATCTATAATAATATTATTTAATTATTTTGATGAAAATACTCTTATTTTTTTAATTATATTATATTTTCTTTTTTATATGATTTAAATTTCATTTAGTCATTTTTTATAATAAATATTTTATCACAATTAGGAATAAACTATATGAAGCATAAAAAATCATATTACAATTTATGATGGAAAAGATTTATTTAATAAAAAACATAAACTATAAATACGATATAAATAAAAATTACAACACTGAATAAATATATGAACTATGAACTATATAATTTGTTCATAGTATAAATTTTATTGTTTTAAATAATTATTTTTAAATATTCTAAAATTTTCCTATTTATAAATTTTAATATTTTATTTTTATTATCAATTATATTTATATGTGAGTATTTACTTATCCAATTTTGATTTAGATTATGTTTATTTTTTATTATTTATAAGATCTCAAATTCAACCACATGAATTATTTTTATGATTATAGTAGTTGACTTTCAAAACATATTATATATGAAATGTGAATAGAATAAAAATATACATTCACATAAAGACTATATAAATTAAATGTTATGAAAAATAATGAATTTATAAAAACGGAATAAAATTTTAATTGATGAAATCTGATTGTAACACATATTTTTTAAAAATAATAAAAATTATATTTTAAGGTTACCAAATTAGGTATAATGTAATTTTTTTCAATATAATCATTATATTTCAACACTTTTTATGTTTTTAGTTAATGTTTTAGATTACATTTAAAATTGTTGTAATATTTTTCAGTTAGTTTCCTTTTAATGTCTCCGAAATAAAAGATATTTTTTTAATAGGTGACATTTAAATATTATAAAACATAAAATATGTAAACAATCAAAAAGTACTAAAATACATGGAATGTAAAAATAAATTTTACTTAGCCAAAAAAATATATATTATAAATAATATACCTAAAATAAAAATGATGATAAAAAATATGAAAATTTCCATATAAAATATACATATGTAGTTACACAATTAATTAATTAATGGAATGTATTTCTTATAATATTAATAACTAACAATTAAATAATTTATTTTTAAATATTAGAGATTAACCAATACTAACTACATCATCAATAATCTAAAATTTCATACTATATATTTCTTTTTTTTTCAAATAAACCCTATTTTTAGTTGGTTTGAGAGTGAACACCAAAATGGTGTGAAGGCCCAGCATACATTATCCAATTTAGTTAAAGAAGAAATACAATTATACTATTTACATTAATAGACAAAAAAAACAAATCCCTAATACATTTTCAAAAAATAGGACTAACACACGACATGATGATTCATTCACCTATCCTAAGGTGGCCTATAATGAGTTTTATTCCTTCGTTGTCACGTGTCTTGTTAACCTCACTTAGTGCCTTGTAATGTTTTCTTCCATCAACCTGGGACTATTCCAATATAGTCAGACCCCCAAAAAAGGGTAGTATGAAGGATCTATGGCCTGAAGTACTGAAACATGGACTTAATGCCCAATTTATGTGAATAGTACAGCTATAATTGTCCCTTCTACTGTAAGGACATTGAAATATCAAAACTAATATACTTAAGAAATATTTTATTACATTATTTTATACATGGGATTCAAAAAGAATTTTATGGAGTATTTACTACATGGTTATGCCACCAGGACATTAATAACTAGAACTTATTTATTATATTATCAATTATTAATTATTTAAAATATTAATGATTAATTAAATTATTATGAAGTACATTATTATATTTTTTGTATATATATATTGCAATTATTTATTTTATTATTTAATGTTATGTATATTATTTTTTCTCATAAAATTTTTAATAAATCCACAAATCTTTTATTATGGATTATGAATTATTTTTGTAATATTATTAATGAATACTAATTATTAAAAAATAATATTTGTTAATAAAAACTATTAATCAATTAAGAATAATAAATAATAATGTACATTATTAATAATAGTTTGTAATAATTGCTAAATAAAATTTAGTTTTCAAAATTCTTTATTATTTATTAAAATTATTTTGTTTTGATGAATAATAATTAATAATTCATAAAAAATAATAATGAATATTAATTAATAATGAAAAACATTTATTATTTAGTTAAAAATTAATTATAGAAAATTAATATCAATTATTAATTTAATATTATAAATTAATCAATAATAATAAATGAATATTAAATATTAACTCTTAATGAATATTAATTATTATTAATTATTATTTTACATTAATTTTATTAATTATTATTTCATATTAATTATTGATGAATAATAAGTAATATTTACGAATCATTATTGAATATTTTTTAAAAGTTAATGTTAATGCATCTTCTCAGTTTTTACCTTTAATATATTATTAATTTTAAAATGAATATTATTAATTATAAATTTGAATATTAATTATTTTATTATTTAACATTTGACGGGAATAGAGAACATAAAAATTATGCACATAAAGATATAGTAGTAAGTCAATTCTCAGCCCTCCCTACATGGATTTTCAAAAAACCACTCATTTCATTATATTTTAATGTCATATAGCCTCTATGTGAGATATAACAAGTGTTCTAATAATTGAAGGCTCTTATAATGGAGTGATGAGATATTTTTTCTCTAGTGCAAAGAGGTATGTTGATCTGAATTGTGTAAATAGTTGAAATTTTTTCTTTTATAGTAATATCATTAGATCATATCATTAGAAGGAGATCAATAAATCTTATTATATCCAATTATGAGGCCATAGTTGGCAGGATAATCATTTGTAGGATTAAATTAATTATAATAGTGGTTCTTCACTCTAGATCAAATAATTAGAAGGTTGATGATCTATCATAATGAATTACAACTTTTTAAATTTCGTTGCTCATAAATACATGCTTCTTGAATGTCATTACTGTAAATTATAATTTCTAAATTAAAATGAAAAGATGTGATCATTGAAGTTTGGGTCTTTTGGCCTCAGTCTATGAATATTTTGAGTCAAGTATTTCAAAGAAAAATTTAATCCTTGTACAATTCATCATACAAAGGAACCAGTTTGGGTTTAAAATTTTATATATATCTGGGTCTTTTAGCATCCACATATTTTTCATGATATTCATAATATATTGTTTTTTCCAATAATAATAGACATGACTATTGAAGTGTATTGTTTAGTATAGTTTTTTTATATCTTGGTTTAGGTGGATGATATTGCTCGATTGATTAAAAATGTTTCCCTCTCCACTCCAATTGATAATCTTGATCAAAATATATTGTATAGGAAGATGTATTATTTCAGCAATTCATACAAACCCATTATAATAATCAAGAGGGAGTTACACAATTAATCAAGTGGGGACTCATTTGAGTACATAAGTTTTTCACCAAATAAATTTATCCCTCAAACTATTAATGACTTTTTATAAATATATATTAAAAAAATAATATAATATAGAGGTGTAACACTCGTTTGGGTTGTAATAATCAGATATTACACTCCACCAATTCACTCTCTTCAAATATAGTGATTTCCACTATGTTTTAATTTTCACCGTGACATCGATAGTTGAGTAAAGATACTAAAAAAAGTTACTAAAACATTATAGGAGCCTTAAAACTTGTATCCTTTATTAGGACAAGTCCATGATATTTATAAATGATAATGTTATTAAAAGTGAATATATATATATATATATATATATATATATTCATATCAAATATTCCTATGTCAAAAAAAGTTGAGTGTTTCTCCTAGAGAAAGAATGAGACAATACTAATTATCTTCAAATGGAATATCATTTTCAGAATATATGTTCTCCACATAATTGAATCACCAATTTATTCATCATAAAAAAATATTTCAAATGTAAAATAAAGTGGAGTACCATGTGTGTTCTTCATAAAATAATTCATTATTATGTATTTTCAGTTTTTCTGTCCTTTAATATCTTATTCTATTTTATAATTTTTTTATTTTGAATCTCGATATATACACTAATGGTCAATAACTAAGAGAATGATCCAAAAAATAAATTATCTATTCATTCATATTAGTTTTATCTCTCATTATAATTATCATAGAGAATGATGTTTATTGTAACAAAATATTTCATTTGAACTATATTCATTACTGAAAATAGATTTTATAATTCATTTTTTATTCTATAATGACCTATCATAGTTTTAGACAACAATTAATGTTGTTGTTGAATTCCCTCAATTTTTTTAAATTGTATAATGTTCTTAAAAGAGTGAATAATTACAGTGAAAGTAAATAATTCTAATGACTTCATCATCAATGGAATTAGTCTTCTCCATGGGATGATTCCTTCCTTAAAACATCATAATTTTTAGAAAAATTACTGAATTGAGACATCAATTAATACATTCAATTGAGGGAAATCTAGGACTTCATCACATAATATATTTCATATGATATTTCCTACATTGATAAAATATCACTACCTCTATAAAATAATATGAATAGAAACATCATTCTATTATGTATTTTTTTCCTCATATGATGATATTGATCTGTATATGAAAAATTACCACATCATATGATAATTTTCCCATTCAAATATCAGTATTCCAGATTTCTAATTTAATACAAACACTTGTAGCTTAATATTATAATTCGATCTCCATATGATAAATTACTCCCCAAAAATGATGCCTCATAAGTCAGTCTTCAACTTTTAATAATATATATTCTAAATTATAATTTTTAAGATAATTTAAATTTCCTAAAATCTGAATTCATGTGCAAATATATATATGGTTATTCGTATGATGATATCCTTTGACATTAAACAAAAGTATTATTATCATATTAAAAATAAAATCCCATATGATAAATTATCACCTCATAAGATAATTTATATCTTCTAAGATATTCTACATAGAAAATGTCAACAACTACAAAAATTGAATGTTTTTGAAAATTACTCCAATTAGGAATATAATTTTAGAAAATTTAAACTTTATTTAAACCACTAATGAATTGTTTATTACAAAAAATGATGAATTTTTATGAACCAATAAATATGAAATATTTATATATATTGAAATAAATTTTTTTTTCGTTCAGGTGTTCTCCTATTTTTTTGTTGATCACAAACCCAGTAAAAAATTTGAATTTATTTTTATTGATATTAATTTTTAACCAATGTATTCATTGTATAATCTATAAAAATAATATTTTTGTTATCCCTATGTAAACCAATTTTTTTTAAAAATTGATGTGACCTTTCAAATAAATAAATTTCTACATTATTTTACAAAAACAACCCACATACAAAATTCTGAAATCAGAGTCTTATTAGAACCCCTCTTGATAATTAGTAAAAACACAATCGGATGTGATCATTTAAAAGAAAATCAACAATTCCGAAACCATTATGATACAAAAAATTAGAATAATAAGAGTGTGATAAAGAACCAACATTATAGAATAAGATTGTATGAACATGAAAAATATAAATTACTAATGGGAACATAACTTTTCTTTTTTGAACGTGAAATAACGAAGAGGATAATAATATATAAATTATAGAGATCTAGAAAAAATCCATACTTACTTCAATTAATCTAAATAATATAATTTCATCATCATAATGTAAGCTTGCAAAAACTTTCACAAATATTAATAATATATAATCCTTTTTTATCAGAGTTAGGGTTTGCAGAGGTAGATGGGATGATAATAAACTCTTAAATTTAGGAATATAAAAACAATATTTTGTTTATCTTTTCCTGTAAATATTAGTTTATCCATCCATATTATTAAGAATAACCATAATATTATCATGTATCTTATTATCTCTTGCATTATATATATTTTCATCCAGATATAAAGGAATGATGAATATTATAAAATGAATATGTTGAGTAGAGAAAGATATTTATCTTTAAATTAAATCCTTTACTACAGAAATATATCTTTCAATTGAAACAATTGGAGGAAATAAACCAATAATACTCTCATAGATGACCTAGAAAAGATAGGAAAATGATCCCACTGAGGTATCATCCATTCAAACTGGAATAACATACTTCAAAACATTTTTTCAATGGGAAAAAATAAATTCCAAATAAATGTATTAGAGATAAAAAAGAACATCATCATTTCTACTATTTACCTTCAATGATTAAGAATATTATCTTTAGATTATATATATCAGTATTTAAAGTTATCAGAAAATTTTTTAATTCACTTCTATTTATATTTCAACATATCACCTAAATTATTAATCACATCAATCCTATTATTAGAAAGGAATAATTTCAAATGATCAATTGAAACGAAAATTAACTCCCTTTTATTGAAACTATATACAATACAGCTTCATATGTATCAAATATAATTTTGGGTGTTACTTATTTATCAAAATTGTAGCCTTATAATCCAATAAAGAACAATATTTATGTTCTTTTAATATTTTATAACATGATTATTTTATGCCTTGTATATTTTTACTCTTATTATTTTCCCTAATATAAATTTTAAAAAAAATTCTTTTCCATTAAAATTATCCACTGATGTTTCCTTTATATATGTCAAAAACATCAATTAAATCATAATATTCATCTGTTTTATGTTATTTTTCATCTATTTCACTTTGAAAATCATCTTATAATATGTATTTAATAATTCATATCACTAATTACATCTTGTGTGATTTTTAAGGATTTCATTTCATATTTTGTAGTATAATATCTCACATATGACATCATTACATTAGAGGATAAATAAAATTGGTAAAAATATGTAGAAGTGGAATATTCTTTTGATGAGGATGAGGAATTAGAAAAAATAATTTTATATAAAATCTTAGAATGAGAAATCATAGCCTTATTTATATTATCAATATATTTTCTTAACATAATTTATTTAAACTTAAACTGGATAAAAAATGTATGATTATATAACAGGTATATTCTTTGACATATATATCAATATTTTTGTCCAATATATCATCTCATTTACATTTTTCTTTGAAATATAATTAGTTGTTAGATATATTTTCTAACACTTCATCCCATAATCCACATATTTCCTAAATTCAATAAATACGAAGAATAAATAACACATTGTAATTTTTCAATCAATAGTTCATCAAGATAGTTCATTTCCTTTAAATATGGATTCCAAATATTGAAATAAAAATCATCATTTAAAATAGATTACTTCAAATTACTACCTCCATAGATGTTATACTTATAAGAGAATAAAAAATTGATTATTTATCATTTTAAATTTTTTATGAGATTTTCCAACATGTATTTCATTTACAATTTCCCTATGTGTTTCAAACTCAACATTTAGCTCTTGTTTCAGATCTTATGAAACAATAGCTTCCTCTTTTGGACTAACAGAACCATATTTATCATATCTTAAATTCACAGAATATTATTCCCTTTTTCTAACATTAATAACCATAGGAGAAAAAATTCATTCAGATGAAATTATACTTAATCCATTTATCATAGATATTAATATGTTATCCCTTGTATCCACCAGTGGAACTTGAAAAAAATCAGGGGATCCACAGGTATCTCCCTCAAACTAAGTATGAATTTATTATATTTATTCAACCCCATTAGTGGAAAAAATCAGGAAGAGTTAATAAAAAATAACTAATATTTTGACCATTATATATCCCTAACTATGTAGGTCACGACACATTGATTTCATATCCACAATATAGACTGCTTAATATTTCTAAAATTATAGGATAAGAATAATTATATAAGGACGGTAATTAATTACTTTTGAAATGATAATTACATATTTATAAAAAATTACATTTAATTATTTATATTATTCTCAACCAAAACATCTAGATAAGAGGAATATGGATTTTTAGAACATTCTCAAATACACTACTCAATTGAATAATACTATTTTAATGTAGTAAAAAAAATTAATTTTTATTTTTCTTATATTTTAAATGATCTTTTCATAATTTATTGGGATCTAAAAAGTGATGTCATATTATTATCTTGGAATAATCAATTTAAATTAAAATATAATGAACTAAAATAAAATTTCCCTTCTTGAGGGTAGTGAAGGACTTCAAAAAATTTCATATATGATAATGAGTTGATGTAACTATATACCATATATATGAATAATTAATTAAAAATATCACAGTTGAACTGATTTTTTTACAACTCCCTGTCATCATAATCATTAAATAACTCAATTACCCATTATTAAACACAAAATATCATAGATATAATTTCATCACATTCATCATCGAATTTTTTTTGTTGTATAACAATCAATATTCTATATTATTTCTTCTAAAATAATTGCATAGAAATCTCATAAATTATAATCTAATTTGAACCACTGAATTCTACTCTATTAAACATACTGATTTAAAAATAGAATGAGGAACAATGGTGTCCAATAGATATTTTCTTCTTGAGAATGTTTATTAATTTTCAAGGAAAAAATTTATAGGTTTGAGAAGTATTATTTTTCATGTTATTGAATATTTCTTATAGGACACAAAAATTATCCTTATATTGGAAGAAATAAATTAAATATATAAAATATACATTACGATAAGTTATGATTCAATTTATTAGTAGAATGATAAAACCATCAATCTATTCATCAATTTATTTATGAAAACATCTCGTATGATCATTAATGAAAAATATTTAATAAATATATATAAAATTATGATTAAATTTAAATAACCTAAGATAAAATAAAATTTAAAATTTTTACTAATATGAATCAAGTAACTAAATATTTTTAGGAAAAAAGTCTCTATATTTAATTTTAGTACACATAAATTGAATACAAATATTAAATTTTTCAGAATGATCTTCTACGACGAGATGTCTCAAGAAAATATGTTTTCTCCATGAATGAATTATCATGTTTTCAAAAATATATATATTATTAGTTTTGTTAAAAATTAGTTGTACATGGTTAATATTTAAAATAAAATTTCATTAATTTTTATTGAATCTAAAATACATGATCCCAACAACGTCCATTTTTAGATTACTCAACTTCAATAACTAATAATGAAATAGAATGATTATTTTTTCCTAACCCAAAAATTAGAGATTTCAATAGAAACTTTGTGTTTACATAAATAAATTTTATTTAAATTCAAATATATCTATAATTTACCTTATAAAATATTGTTTATTCAAAATTAGATTTATTTAGAAAAGCTAATGATAAAAAAAATATCTTTTAAACACAATAAAATTCATATGGTATATATTTAATGCGTTTACATTTTATTATATGGAAATAATGATAATAAAAAATTCTTATAATAATATAAGGCCTATTATTTTTTAGTTAATGAAATCTCCTAATTGATACCCTATTAAACATATTTTCAACTGGGTTTTCATCTTTATCCAAATCATTCTTAGTGATAGAGGTCATTAGAATGAAAAATTCCTTATTGGTTTTGCATCAAAATTATATTACTAAATTGTATATTTATTAATTTTTATATAAAATATTCAATGAATCATTTTTTAAAAATTAATATATAATAAAAAAATCAACATCAACTATTATTAACAATTTAAATTTTTTTGTATGAGTTTTGAAAATTCATTAGAAAATATTTTATTTTTGGAAAGAAAAATATCATCAATTATATATTTATTTACATATAAAATTAATTTTCAATGAATTTATTATAAATATATGCAGGTTTACTAAACACATAAAAAATGTGTTAACAAATGAACTTAGTCTTACATACTAAACTCTATTTTCTTGTTTAAAACCATTCAAATCATTAGTATGTTTTATAATGGAATATTTATAACGAATTTCTTAAAACCCATTATATTGTTAGACATATACATAATAAAAAATATATTTATAATGGAATTTTCAACATCCATTTTTGTTTAATTTAAAATATATGTATGATTTAGAGGATCATATTATTTTTGTTACATATAACCTTTAAATGGAGGGAATTGATACTTCATAATACAATAATTCATATTTATTATAAACTATGGAAACTAGTCTATCATTATTCATAGATATAATAACATAAATATTGTTATTTCTACTAAATACCCTCTAATTAACAATATATAGATAACAATAACGATTATTGATTACTTCACATACCATTTCATTTTGAACCAGTCTAATTTTTTCTTTACATATGAACCAAAAAACTCTAAAAAATATAAGGATTATTTTATTGTTTTATATAATATTTGAATAATAACCTGGAATACTCATAAATATTTCCTAAAATTCTTAGAGTATTAAAAAATTCATATGTGTTTCTAATTATAGGAGGAAGATCTTCATTCTTAAGGGTCCTAGACTGGACAAGTAACACAATTTCATGTTCATCGTTTTAATTTGTTACAAGATTGTATTTTTCATATTAATATACCAAATAATCAGAATTTTTCAATGAGAGGCTCATGAATTGTGGTGTACATTCAGTTAAAAATTTCACGGAATTTCTTTATGGGGGTCAAAAGGATATCTTTCATCAATTTTATATTGTGTAGGTTCGTCATAAATCTATGACACTTTATATAAAACTAAATAAAATATAAAATAAATTGAATATATTTGGAGGATTTAATCATTATATTTTATATTTAACAAACTGATATTATCCATAGTGTTCAATATATAAAATTTGTATCAAAAATCATTGATGTGAAAAACCAAGGGTTTTATAATATTCTACAACTCAAAGAGTATATTCCATAAAATATTAATTCATAAATTTCTATTGATGACATATGGTGTTGTGTTATAGATTCATAGAAAATATTTATTTTTATTCTATATTAAAAAAACATTGATCTAAAAATATTTTTCAATGTCCTATTATTTATTTTAATAACATCATTTTTAGGTATTTTAGGTGAAGAGAAGTTGTATTTAATTTATTATTTTTAGAAAATTTCATTAAATTCATTATTCTAAAATTATACACACTCATCATTTACCAAAAACACAATTTTAGAGCATTAATGAAATTTAAAATTTTAAAATATTAATAAAAATAAAAAAAAATTCATTATAATTATTACCGAAATAACCTTATGTATATCTTTAGAAATCATTGTAGAAAACCAGAAATATGATTTTCCAACATGCATTGTCATAATAAAAGGTCCAAACTGATCCATATTAAAAATTTTAAGTGGTATAGAAAACGTTAAATTTATAATTAGTTTATAAAAATGTGTTATAACTCTGGAATATTATTTACAAAAAACATTAAGCCTTTTTATATACATATATTTAAAAAATAAAACAACATTTTCCCTATAATTTCTATTGTATCGAATAAATGATATAATGTCCAAGACTCATATTAAAAATCTAATATTCACAAATTTTAGAATAAAAAATAATTTTTTTTTGTTTTTTTATAAAACCTAGGCATCTAATATGTGAACATTTTTAGTTTTTTTCACTATATATAAGAAACATGTTATGAAAAATATAATATCCAGTACCAAAAAAATATATTAAATATCCATAAGAAATAATTTTATGAATAATTATCATATTTTTCGTTAATCATTCATAAACTAGTACATTGATAACTGGAATTAAATGTGGATCCCAAATAGAATCAAAACCAAAACATTTTCCTTTAACATTTCATAAAATGTGATCTATATCCCATTTATTTTATATTTTTAGGGACTATTTTAAAAACCTCCATTCATATTTCTTTAAACCTGGCTATACATATTCTAATTTCTCATTTTTTATATCAATTTTTTTTATAGAAACTAATTAAAGAAATAAATTTTATACCGAAAATCTATAGTATCCAATTGTGTAATCTAAAAAAATATAGGAACCCAAATTCTCATAAATAATACAAATTTATCTGATTTAGAATTAAATTAATTTAAATAAATGAGGGTATAATTTATTCCATATATTTGAGGAATTGTATTCAAAAAATCAATTTATAAGTCATCATTCGTTCCATTGTTAAAACTTGTTTTGATGGATATATTTATTTTTAATTCTAATTATGTATAAAATAAATTCTATACAACCTGGTTTTCTTTTCTTTTCATACTTCTGTTTTATATATTTTTTAATTTTTTATAACAATTATTAAATTTATATATTACACAATATTAGTAAGAAAACATTTATCAATTATACATTGGTCAAAAAATATTATTTATTTTATTATTTTTTCAAAAAAGTGCATTTAGAAAAAGATTTATCCGTTTTAAATTTTTTTTATAAACATATTTTTTCAAAATTCATTTTAATGGCCAACAACATCGTATAGTCTATTTATGAGATTATTTTATTTTTGAAATTGTTCATATAAGACTTAGTACATAGAAATTTACACATTAAAGTTTTTATTAAATATGTTTTCAGATTCATAATCAAAAGAGGAATAAATAGTATAATACAACATAGAATTTTTTTTAACAAAAATTGCATTTTTCCATTCTGATTATATTCATGAGATTTATAATTACAATATTTGTCATAAATATATTTCTCTAAGGAACTCCATGTTTCCTTCATATCATTCTTATCCTTCTTATAGTTTGATATATTTGATACTTATTTTCATTCCTCTTATCCAAAATTAGTTGTAATAGGAGTTGTTAACATTAGTTATCTTACAATGAAAGAATATTATTTAGGTAGTTATTTCATAATTTTTTTTACATATTATACGATTTGATGACTAATCTTCTTTTTTTAATGAAATTTTTTTACATCTTTTCAAATTCAGTTATCACACCACTTGAATCTGAATTTCTTGAAGACACGTCATTATATGATTATAAAAATGATGCTTCACTGATTTTATTTTCATATTTTTAATTATATGACTTTAATGAATTAGTTTTATTTTTTGATATCTTATGATCTCTAGCCTTAGATTCCATATTTTTGTCACACATCATGAGTAATAAAATAAGATCTATTATTTTGAAATCAATCAAAATAGTATGTTTTCTGATGGAAACTAATATTACACACCATTTTGATAGAGGAAGCTTATGAATTTTTTTCTTGACTGGGAATAGGAATTTGAGTATTTAAATAAATAAAATTTTATATTATTTCAATCATTGTATGATTTATATAATTAATTAACTCACCAACATTAATTATAATAATATTAATCATTAATATAATATTTTTCTATAAGAGTTTTTTACATTTTTAGAACCATGATTAAATACTGATATAGTTCTCCTTATTTAATGTGTTTCCTAACATTAATAAACTCTATTTAATTTATATAGACATAATCCATATTAGATTACACTCATAGAATTATATTTTAGATCTTATTTGTATTCATTTGTAGCATCTAATTTTTTATATATTGACATCTTTCAAATAATACATTATATCAATATTAATCAATTATATAATCATTTAAGAATTGTAGAACCCATTGATTTCTTAATAGATGTAGGGATCCATTATCATTAATATTACCTCTCTATTTTCAACAACTTATTCAAATTCAAAATGAACATCATGAATTTAAAATTTTATTTTTGAGAACATAAGAGTATCAGCCATTGACACCATTCATGATGATGAAGAAGTTATTGAAAAAAATGTGTCCATATATTTGGGGGTTGAGGATTTACTTTTTAAATTTTTTAACCTAATTAAATTTCTCTATCAAAATATTTTTATCTTTATTATCAAATGATAGTATAAATAATAATTTAAAATGTATTAACACAACATAGTTGTTTTATTTTTTTCAGAGAACTATACTTCACTAATCCACCACACAAATTTTCTCTCTATAATTTATTTTATTTTAACTGTATAAGTCATTTTATAAGGGACCTATATATTTTACAAAAAAAATTAAAATTTATATAATAAGGTTGAAATAAATATTTTAGTGGTATCCCATTTTCAATAATATATCTAGAGACATCTAGATAGATAATTATCTATATATGATATATAGATTCATATCATGGATTCAATGTGGAACTATAAACAAGATTACATGTTCTTCTAGTGAAAGAATGTGATATCAATTCTTAGCTCCAGAAGTTCTATTGACTATAGAAGAAATTTATTTAAATGAAATAAATTCACCATATATAAATTGAAATAATATATTTTTCACACATGAAAGAATATTATTGTATTCATTCATCAAAAAGTACTCACTTTCCTGATTTCTCTATTTTTCCTTATTTTTTCTATTATCTTTTCTTTTAATAATTTTTAATTTAATCCACATATTATACTCTAATAATAAATTTCCTAGGGAATAATACAAATAGAGAATATTACTTCTTACTTGTAGACTTTAATTTTTATAAAAGTAATCGAAGAGAGAATTATTGACTTAGATTACCATATTTATTATAAATTTAAATATTATTTATAATATTGTTACCAATTAATTATTATTTCATTATCCTACTAAAAAAATCCTCAAAATTAAAATAATGTGTGTACTTCTATCAGGTCTAATCATTGGTTATAAGTACCTAAAAAGAGTGAATATATACACTTAAAATAATTGTGTTGAATGATTTTTGCATTTAATGAAGTAATATTATTTATTGGATAATTGTAGTAGAAAAAATCTAATGTCATAGAGAAATTTTTTAATTTCAACATAACTGAATTATTATACTATTGGAGAAATATTCAACATTTAAAAATAATATCCATTGTATGATATTTCAGAATTTTGGATAATGGTCTCATCTACATTTGATAATTTTAATGGAAATACAATTTGTTATGATAAATTCCTTCAATGTTTTTTTAAATCTATGAATAAAAAATCATCACTTTATTCCAAAATTTCTATTTCAAATATCAGTAATCTTATTTTTTGAAATCCTGGGAGAATTTACTTCCTCATGAGATATTTTTATCCTTAAAGGATAAATTCTTCTTATAAAAATATAACTCCTAAGATATTATTCAACATGTAATGAGTAATTTATAATATAATACATTTTTAAGATAATTTACATTTCCATATTTTGATATTATGTGTGATGAAATATTATTGTTCATATAATCATTTCCTATAAAAAATAACATATTTTTTGGTTTCATATGTTATACAACGGATCATATTATAATTCATCTTCTCCATTGATAATATTTTATCATGGGTGTATTTTCTATGAATAATTTTGTTAAACTGGAAAAAGAATTATCAAAATTATTTATTAAAAAAATATATCATAATAAAATACATATTTCATGGAAACCATTAAGAAATTTTTATTAGTAAATTTGGGGATTTTTTATCAGTAAAACATATTAAATATTGATATATGTGGAAACAAAATTATTCTATCAAAAGTATAGTTCAATTTAAAGGGAAGTGCCATAGAGATATCACAACCTTTTTTCTTTATAAGGAGGTGATAATTATATATACAAAAGAACAAAAATGTGTGTTAAATTAAGAACTTTTTTATGTATTGTTACCCCTTTTGTGTCTAATTATTAATATTATAGACTAGATTATTCATGTCAACATAATATTTTGCTTCAAGGGTAGGTTTACCATTACGGGTTGGCTGAGAAGGGGCCTGTCGTGGGTATTATTAGAGATAATGATTATGCATAACATGTCAATGTGACTATCTCCATTGTTGATCAATCTCACTCTGTAATGAAAGATGGAAGGGATCAACTAATAAAATAGGTTTTCATTTATATTCAATAGTGAAATAGGAAATGGGAATATAGCCACTCCTGTGAGGGTATATTGATTATGGAATCAGGATGGTGGTCTTGTTCATGATCCATTGAATCATAATGTTTTATAATTTTTTCTAATGTATTAATTGCATGTGTATTTCCACTAAAGAGAAAGGAATTTGAATATTATTCATCAAATTCTTTAGGCTTGGAGAAAATATGACATGGAAGTGATGTTAGATAAGTTCATTATGGACATTTCCAAAATAATAATAATACATTTAATGAGGCCTTTAATGTTTACAAAATAGGGTTTATATTTAGAGAGGTTCTAAATAATAAAAATTTTACTTTGGGTCGTGATAGGGATTCAGTAGGTGTTCAATCCTTTGATTAAATAGTTAAAAAATATTTTTCTTATCATCAAATTTAGAATAAAAATTTTATTGATTCAATGTCACAATAAGGTTACGAAACATTAGATACTAAATCCCTAATGTGAATTAGTCCCATTGTAAATGGTTTTTATGTGAATTATATAATAAAATAGGAGAGAAATGTGGAAAGATTTCAATAAAAGTTTGTCAGTCCTACTCAAATTGATGCTTCATGTTCTGGAATAAAGGGAAAGGGGGCCTAATCCCAAGTAATCAATAAGTCTCAAACACATCACTACATTAAACCGTGTGAGTCAGTAGGGACATCCATAGATTGAGACACCAATCATGTTAGTGTTGTCATGGAAAAATGTATTTATAGGATTCAACTTATTTTGTGACAACCAATGATGTTTAGTCAATTGATAATGTTTAATCCTTGAAAATGGCTAAAACATGGAGGTGTTGTTAATTTCTCCATATAAGGCGAGCCATGGTTGGTTATCCCCATATGATTCATTGATCTCAAATACATTATTTTGAAATATTTTACATGTTTATAGATATACATATCTAAACATTTCACTAGCATGTCCTTTGGATTAATAATGGTTCGATAATTTATTTTACAGTTACTTTGTCGAGGAATGTTTGGTTCTCTGGCCCAATCCACACTTTCTCTTTTCCCATTTTTCATTAATAAAGGATGTTGACCAGAAAACATTATTTAAAAAATTAATTATATATTTACGTTGATTATTAAGTAATTTATTTTTATTATAAATTATTTTTAATTTATTTAATATTTAAATATATCAGTATTATTTATTAAATTGTTATCTTTTTAGTAATTACATTATTATTATTTATTACAAATTAATTATCATAAATTTTTTATTAATACTAAATAAAATTAATTATATTATTATCCAATATTCATAATTAATTATTAAAAATATTTTATTATTATTTGAATTTGTTGTAAGGTGGAATGTGAGTATATCATGATAAACCATAAATATATTATAAGGATAAAATGAAAGGGTATTCTAGGTGTTGCGTTGCATATGATACACAACCTTTTCTTAAAAATCAATCATATATTTGAAACACCCTTGAAATTAAAATTATATATAAGAATCCTGAAAAGTACAACCTCTGAGTTAGGAACCTCATTTATTTAGGAAATTCATGATGATCATAATGTAAAGAGTATTATAAGGTAAATCCAATGTTACTATATATCATGGAGTAATGGATTCACTATTGGTATTGAGGAAGATTTTTCATGATAGGAAACACCAGCTAAGGTTAGGCCAATGTAATGGAATATTCAGAATCTAGTTGAACAGTTAGTAATTATTTTTCATTGAATATAATATATTAAATTGGACTAATAATAATGATCTTAATTGAATGATTTTGTACTGTGAAGTGATTGATATGTTCTTGTTACCGTAGTAACCAAAAAGATATATGAGAATATAGATGGTGTTGTGCATGGAACTACTTAGTGAGAGCCAATTATTCCAATAATAATATTATTCTATCAAATATATAACAAATAAGATGTCGAAGATTATGAAAAATAATGTGAATTTGAACTAATAAAATTATATAGAGGCATACTGGTGATAAAAAATCTCAATGGAATAGTTTCAAATATATAATATGATATGAAGGGAGGACGAGGTAATATCGTTGGTGCAATCTTTGAAATTAATTGAACAAGAATGATGAATTCATTTAGTTGTTTTGGAAAACTAAATCCTCATTATAAATTATTGATAAGGATTATTGAATAATATAACAATATCCTATTTAGGGAAGCAGGCCTCCGAGTTTCGTAAGATTATCTATGAATTTATATATTAAAGAATGATATAAATATTTTAGAATAAATTTATTGGTGCAT
This sequence comes from Viscum album, assembly GCA_963277665.1. NCBI lineage: Eukaryota > Viridiplantae > Streptophyta > Magnoliopsida > Santalales > Viscaceae > Viscum > Viscum album. The sequence continues at coordinate 1,833,795,358 of OY728161.1, read as the reverse complement.
GATTTTATTATATTAAGTAAGTTGAATACAATTTGGATGAAGATAGGTCCAATGTTGTTAGGGGTAAACGATGTTATTATACTAGATCTAGTTCCATGTTAAATTACATTCAATCGATTGGAGTGATGAATATTATATAAAAAAGACCATATTTTTGTATCTCGTGCCAATAGAGCTCTAGTGTGGGGTTGGTAAATTTAAATTGGGTCTGATGATGGATGGTGGGGAATAGAATATATTCAACGAATGGGTAAAAGATAATCATTCACTCACAACATCCAATACATCTTTATATATAACAATGATGTAGACATTTAGCTATTAGGTAGTGGTTGTGGGATATGTGACATGATATTGTATTGATACACAGAAAAGTTCAACAGATTGATTCCCACAATCTTTTGTGGTATGTGATCACATATACCTTGAAGGGACCCAATAGAAATCCACGGTTTGACCATATACACATGTATAATGGTAATATTGATATTATCGATCTAATTGTATAAATTTATAATTAAAAATTTTATTCCTAATACTCATTGTGTATTAATAATCTTGTCATATTTCTCACATGGATATCTAACATAATTTAAAAACCATATAAAACATTATCTATAATTTTTTCATCTTTTTTTTATTTTCATGAATTTTGTCTTAGGATTTAACTTTGAATAAAGTGTATGACATGAGCAACCTATTATTTTATCATTGGAGGCTTGGCTTCAAATCTTTCAGTAAACAAATATTTATGGAGAATTTCATCTTAAAGGTATATTTTCACTATGATTCCATATTGTTCTGGACTAGGTTCTATATAACTCTATTTGGTGAGAGTTTCATTTCTCCCAATAAGTGGTATAAAATATTGTTTACCTGTATGTCGTGACCCCCTCCATCAAAAGATTCCAATCCTGATCTAGCAATTAATAAATATAGAAAATGAACCCTAGGACGCGCCTCCATTAGGTTGTGTGTTGGTGACTAGCACCAAGGGTATAAATGTCACACAATATGGAAGGTATTACCGATTTTTAAACAATATTTGGAGATATGATGGATTGGAAAAAATCCAACTCTATCACATATATAAAATAATGCCAAAAACCATCCCATATTTATTCCTATGAAATAACTAGTACATATATAGTATAATTATAATGTAATGTAACCAAAAGAAATATAAATAAGTGACTTAGAAACTGTCCCAAATCCTGAGCTAGTAATGCCTAACACGGTCCAACTAACCCTCCATGAACCCAAAAGAATATTTTACATATGTAGGTTGAGCATACATGTATACATAGTAGTAAAACAAAAGTATCCAGTGAACATGGGATGGAAACATATTAATTCATTTGTGAGAAAACAATAAAACCTAATAGAACCTAACATGTATTCTAACCATCCAAACCTTACCACGAAATGCCCACCAAATAAAGAAATTTATGAAATATATTATAATGAACATCAATGATAGGGTAACCCACACCACTTAAAATTGATTATAAACTCATCCCAAATCGAAAATTCCCTCACGCTCGCACATCATCTGAACGTACTACATCACAACCCAACCACACACAACTTGGCCTAAAAAACAACATCACCCTATGTCTATATAGGGCTAGGAGTTACAAACAACCCCACATCTTTCCCGAACAACCATGGCCTCAAAAATGACATCACATCCCCCTCATTGATACTTGGGCCAAAAAAAACAGCACAACCCACCCATATAAACCCAAGACTCGCAAACCATATCTCAACCCAAATACATTTGGTAAAGCACAAAACATATCATCCCATAAACAACGGGGAACACACAAAACATCCAATCAAAAAAACACCTAAAAAAACAACCTGCCTGCACACATAGGGGTCTCGCATACCACAACCTTCTCAAATAATCTTGGAATATCATCACCTGGAAGAGGGAGAATGGAAGAGTGGGTGGCAAGCCACCCATCCTCTCACCAAGATTTTTTAGAATGACACCCTCACCCATGACGATGGGGGTCTTTAACATGTACTGATCTACAAGGGTGGGGTGCATATAAGAATCACAAGGTAAAAATAAGTATATAAATATATGATACCAAATACTCAATCCCTACAGATGGGTTATCAACAATCAACCACCCTACAACACTACAGACATTACTGCTACCTCAAATGCACAACACCACACATCAATCAAAAACTTCCTATCAATTTTCAACCAAATTAATTAACAATTACCATTATTTATTAAAACCTCATTTTTCATTACATAAACTAAACCTACCCAATTCACTTCAAAACATTATTATCCAATTAGTAATTCATTTATTACACTACTATCTGGGAAACTACCAAGCACAAAGAAAAATAAGAAACACAAGAATGCATCAATGGAAATCATGATCACAACCCTCCTGTGCCACACTTCTCATCCATTTCATAATAAATCTATCTCTCAACTTGAGATTCCACTACATGGAATTGTTTATGTATCCAATGTATCTGAATCCTTGTCACTTTTCAATCCAACTCCTAACACACAACTTTTCTTCAAATACGTACCATATCATAGACCATTGTGTATCGTGACATCACAACATGGCCCCTTCATATTCAATTTTTCCAGAACACCCAACCACAACTATTCGATACAACACATCATAGACATTTAACAATCTATCTATCCCACACACACATCCATAACTATTAAACATAACAAATCAACACACATACATAATCAAAAACAAATTCTAGATTTAACAAGGAATCCCTTATTTAGTTTCTCTGGTTAATTCATGTTCTATCAAAGAAACATTTTTATATTGGGGAATACTTTTATTAGTCAATTGTACGTGATTTACAAATTTTAATATACAATTGTTCAACTGGAATACACAAACATAATAATTGTTACAGGTGAATCCAATTACCCCTAAAAACCATGATTTTCTTCGGAGAATTTATCCTATATAGTTCACAAAATCACAATAAAATAAAGGCCATAAAAATATGACAATTGGGTCCCCTTACCCCATTATATTCATTTACTCAGTTCATATCATTGACTAGGAGGCAACATTGATCCTCTATAAAATGAAATTAGATCCCTCCCAACTAATTTACAAAGAATGATTAATGAAGGAAAAACCTTCCTTGAAGAGTTATCAATATATTGCGCACCGACCCTTTGATTTTCTCTCCTGTGAGGTCTGCATCCACCTGATGATGTAGTGGTACAACCACATCGATCAACAACCATTGGATAACTCATTATAATCATTTATTAATGTCTAACATTTTATTTAAATATTTGTTGGGTGAATAGATAGACTAGTCTAAGATAAATAATTAAAATAGAAGAAGAACACACCTCAGATCGAAGATGAATAGCTATGGATTGACGATGGAATCTCAATGGTCGATTCTCATTGAAGGGATTTCGGAAACACCGAGGAAGGGGATGGTTTCCAACAAAACACCCACAACGTGTAATACCTAGAAGATGGTTTTCACCAAAAACCCACAATGTTTCTATTTTTTTATTTTCATACACTGAATCATTCCACACATTAAAAGACATTAAAAATCTATGAAACCAAGATTTATTCCTTGAAATATACATATGATGTCTGTAATCTATGAAGTATATTACTAGCACCTATAACTCGTACAAAGACACCTAAAACCTCACCCGAACATCCCCAACAAAAAAAATCAAAAAATTTATGGATCGGGGGGAACATATACTATTAAATAGAAGACCTTTTAAATTATTATCACCCTCCCAAATATAAAAATTATCCCAAAGGAAATAGTGGTAAAAAAAACACTCCATGAGATATCTCCAAAGGATATTTCTATTCTTGAAACACATCTAATAATAAAAAAATAACATTAAATGATAAACCAACATGTGTTTTCGAAAAATGGATTGGAAACTTCCTCATCCAATATATACTCCTCTGACATCAATAACCAGATCTTACCACACCAACTCAAAAAATCACAAAACAAACCACTCAAGCACAAAAACCACAATGTCTAAACTCTACAATCATGGAATTTCATCCCCCATGTCAAGATACTATCTTATATGGGTGGAACATACTAGACCACATGGGTTTAAAACCATTTTAATTAATTTGTCTTCATTAGTAGTTAGGTCCTACCTTTTGAACACATCATGATATTATGATACAATGCACTGCACATAAAACTACGAAAGGGAAATAAGATATCTCATATAAAACCGTATTCAAGAATAACATCATAAAACAAAATAGAACAAGGAAAAAATCAAAAAATCTCTGGTACTGGGAATGATTTTTCAAATATTTCTCCCATGTGCCCTCCTCCTGGAATCTATGTCTTCAGAAAACATGAAAAAATGAATTGTTTTTCGATGCATCACTATCTGTTGATGACCGTAGCTCTCCATTGGTCGCTACTAAAATATATAGTCATCATCGATATCTAAATCTCCCTGTTAAATGATATAGGAGTCATCATGTTGATACCAATGTATATGTGAGACATTGAATATTTCAAGGATCCTCACTAACATTGGTGTAAAATCCAAAAGATACACCACCTCACGAACTCACTCTAACCCCTCAAAGGTTCCAAAGATGGGGAAAATCATCACTCTTTATGCCAACCCTCTAATTCCCATCTCGATGGGAAACCATCAAGAACATGTGGTCCCCAACCATGCACTCCAATGGCCTCCTCCTATAATCTTCATATGAATTATATCCATCTTTCACTTCTTTCATCCTCTTATGAACTAGATGAGCAATATTTGAAGTGCATTGCACCACATTCAGACCATGAATAACTGCCTCCCAAACCATTGCCCAGCATAATGAAGAATGATAGAGTATTCCATACAATACCTCAAACATATCCATATCTATGGAAGAGTGAAAAATATTATTATAATATAACTCAACCAAAAGCATGTTTTGTACCCAATATTCACCAAATTCCATGGCGCAAGCCGATAACATATCCTCCAATGTCGGGATTGTCCCCTTTATCTTACCATTTGTCTAAAGCTGGAAAGTAGTTCTAAGAATATATGGGAGCCAATTGAAAAATAAAATCCCATCCAGACTCATGAGGCAAACCACACATCTTGGATCTGAGATAATGGACCTCATTAATCCCTGAAACTACACCGCCTCGTCCACATACCTCTTAGTCAAAGAATACACTATGATCTACTCTATAATTTCTATATAGTGGGATATTTTTTTAAAGTTATCTATTATCACCTAGATGGAATCATACCCTCCCTGAGACAATTTTAAACCTGTAATGAAATACATTGAGATGTCATCCCACATACTCTTAGGGTCATCCAAGGGCTGCAATAAACCACCATGAACACAATTATCAGCCTACACATGTTGATAAACTAAGAACCTTTCCAAAAACTCTACAACTACATATTTCAACTCATACCACCAAAACTGGACCCTCAATCCACCATAAATTATTGAAACTCTTGGGTGTACCTCTAAGTAGATTTATGAAAGTCATGAAGTACCTATTCATGAATTGATACCAAAATTAGAATCTTTTTGTGGAAAAACATATGGTTCTGACCATCTTCTGACTATCCCTTTAGAGCATCACCATGGCCATAAATATCATACAAAATTCTTTCTCTGAATCTACCCAATGATACACATCCACCTTCGTCAATATAGAATACTTCACTATCATCTAAAATAAGAATCCTCTACCATATTCCATTATTGCACCTAATCGAAAGGTTACCAACTACTCCATCTCTCTATAAGAATCCACAAACTCCCAAACAACCTCTTTTTGTGACATCCTTCTAAAAGCATTATCCATAAAAATTAATTTTTTTGAGGTTTAGGAAATCTCAAAATCAATATCATGAAAAAACTCCATAAAAATTCACTATCACAAGTTCAGTTCTCACTGGAAATGGATGTACCTCATGCTCTTGTGATCTGTAAATACACAAAGCACTCCTTGATGAGGTAATTATTCCACAACATTATCGCCAACACAACAACTGCCATATCCAGATCACGGGGTCATAATAACATTCTTGAAGATGTTAATTCATATGTCTATAAGATATTACAAGTAATTGATACATCAAAATGAATTGAAGGACCAGATAGGACGCATCAAAAAAGTCCATGAGCATCACTCATTCTTATAAAGACCAAAGCACCATAGAAATAACCATTATCCCATTTATATTGGAAAAATATTCCTATCACTTCTCAAACCACAAAAAATATTTTTCTTTTTTAGTCTGAGTTTTCATTGGAGCTGCAAATCAAGTGAAAAAATGTACAAACATCCAATAATAACTTAAGAGGCCAGGAAAACTATGAACTTCAACCAAATTCTTGGGGTTATCCCAAGAAACAACTGATTATTCCTTTGACGGGTCTACTGCCACATCCTTTTTTGAAAGAACATTCCCAAAAATATAACCTCTCAAGTCCGAAACACACTTGGAGAACATTCCATAAAATCAGCCGCATCGAATAACATACAAGATAGACCTCAGATGTTCAGCATGATCCTCCTATGAATTTTCTTATATCAACATGTCATCAACGAACATGATGAAGAAAAATCCTGGAACTCTCTGAAAATAGTTTTCACAAGCCCCATGAACATGACCGCTACATTCATAACACTGAACAACATGACCATGAGCTTGGAGTGACCATGCATGAATCTGAAAGGATTATTTAGGTTATTGACATCCTTCAACCTCAACTGGTGATATGAAGACCATCGATATATAAAAAAAACAGAAATCCCCTCACATCTAGTCAAAAATATCTTCTAACAATGTTAGAGGGTAACAATTCTAGATTGTAAAATGATTCCAATATCGATAGTCTATGCACAGCCTCAGACTACCATCTACCCTCTTTGCAATAAAAACCCAGGAGGACCCCATGATGACACACTATGAATGATAAATCCATCATTAATAAGATCATCTATCAGAATCATCAACAACCAAAATTCTAAAGGTTATATTCGATATAGACCAATCTAAATGATAGATGCATTAGGTTGTAAGTCCATCCCGAACATGAGATCATGGAGAGGGGGTATCATCACAAAATCTCTAGGAAAACAATAATGTAAATCCGAGTGACTCTAGGAACCTCTACCATTTCTTCATCCACTAATTCTACTAACATCCCTACCAACAAAAAGGGAAGGGGATCCACACACCGACTCACCACATAAAACCACACTCACTAATGAAAACTATACACAGACTATCGAAATAAAAAAACACTCTACCCAAAAAGAATTTGATATTAGCATGATAAAAATATAGCCTTTTGATGCTGAAAATGACATTTTATGGTTCCACATGTAGGAATAAGAGATCCCCTTAAGAATAATGTAGGCGCATCATCAGCCTACACTCCTAACACACATCGACCAAGCTGGTCTGGTTGATGATTTACATACTCAAAAACTGTGGAATTATAATCCTCTCAATGTCTATTCCCAGATCATGGTAAAGAATAGTTTTGAAAAATTTGCGTTAATCAACGAAATAAAACATGGAATAAAAAAGGGTACTACAAATTTGATCGTACCTCTGATGGATTTAAGCATTTTTGGAACTACTAACACCACTACATGAAACTGACCACACAAAGCTCTGCTTCCCCGCTTCTGAATTTCGTCTCCACAACCATGCTGAAGTCGAGGTCCATGGGGATCATCCTATGCTCAATCACTACCTGATCTATCTTCCCTAGGTAGAGCATGAGACATAAGTCCCTAATACAGGAAAACCTAGCTTGCAACTACTATTGAGCATATCGCTAAACCTATCCACCTCCACTATTCTGCGCACGAATAACCAAAGGTCCCTAATTATGAATATGAACATGATTTCCATAATATAAAAACTTTGGCACCATGTTCATATGAAATGATTGAGGTCCAAATGGTCTAAATGAAAGATGTTGTGTTTGACTCCCTGCTGATCAAAACCTTGAATTTCTGAGAGGCTAATGTAGAGAACTGGTATCTGTACCTCTTGAAGAACAATTTTGGATCCACTATTGTGTTAAATCTCCTCCTGAGTGTATCATATCAATCACCTTAACCTTTATCTAGACCTTTATATATGTTTTAATCATGAAGGCAGTATCAAAATACTAGATCAATGGAAAAACTGCCACTTAAAGACATCTCACACAAGACTTATCATCCTGAAAGATAACTATGGAAAACGAAAAATATCATTAAACTTGATTCCCATATGTTGCACTAGCATACTCCCCTTTTTAACAGATATTATCTTATACAACTTCTCATCCTTCATTAATGATGATATGAATTCCACTCAAAATTCATTCTCAATGTTAACCCATGATATGTATTGTTCCTTCTTCTCTATATACAAAGTGTCCTACTCTAACATGAAACTCCTTGCATATGGACCACTTTCAATGAAACCCAATACACCTACAGGGCTTGGATAAAACTAATCGTGTTCTCAGGAACCTTGATCCAACTCTCTATCTCAATGTCTGAAACACTAAACTCATACTTTATGAAATCTTGTCACCGGAAAGTATGAAAAATAATTTTACATTGGTAATCATATTCTACTAGATAAATCCCCTATTGATCACCCAGATTAAATCATATTATATATACTTTTTAGACACATGAAGTTGATGACTAGTAACCATAGATGAAAAGGAATTGAAATATTTCTTAATCCCACGTATTGTGGAATTTATGATTCATTTTAACTAGTTTAATTCATATTAAAAATTTCTATGCATATTTACCTCTATATAGAATCCCAATTCATAGAAGAAAACATGTCATTATGTTTCATGTACCATTCAGAGGGTCTCAACCCTGCAAATTGTGTAGCCACACTTGGTCATTCAAGAGTCTTAAAGTCCCTTCATCAAATCATGTGGGCCCAAAAATCATGTGTCCTAGCTACTCTTCCTTGGCCTATGCCACACACCAAATGTACCTGACAATATTTCCCTAAAAACCCATGAAATTTTCAGTATTATTAACACCAATCTACATCATATCTATCAACATAGAATTTGATAAAGTCTTACCATGACCCCCTCCCACCAAAGATACCACTCTTAGGCTTGTAGTGAAGAAAGGGAGATAATGACCCCCTGAGTCCCACCTCCAATAGGCCCCACGATGGAGACTAAATCCAATGGTATATAGATCACACAATATGGAATGAATTACCTTTGTTCAGTAAGATTTTTGAATATTATGGATCATCCATAATGAGACAACAAGACATATGTAATATAAAGAAATATACCCTCCCAAATGAATGCATAAAATAGAACTAGTACAAGTATTGTTAAACTGCAATGTAAAGGGATCATAATCATGATAAAGTAATGACTCGTCAATAATTCCAAATTATGACATATTAGTGGCTAGAACTATCTATGTAATCCTACTAGAAACCTATAATATGATATACAAATATATGTTGATAATATAGGTATACATAGTTGTGAAACCAATGTAAATTGTGGACACTTCAGGGAAGCTTACTAATTGCACCATAAGATAAAAACATAATTATACATCATATAATACGTATACTAACCATCCCAACCTCTACAAGGCATGCACACCAAATAACACATGTAATGTAAAGTAATATAATGAACATTGATGATGTGGTAACCCATAAGTATTAGCCGCTCTTGCCTAACAAAAAATGTCCTGATGCTATCTCCTCTTCTGAATGTACCACATCACAGCCCACCAGGACACACATGGGCCTCACAAACCACATCACCTCAAGCCCATAGACACGTGTACCTCAGAAAAAACACCACATAATTCCCTCACACACCTATTCCTCAAAAAACACATCACATCCTACCCAAAAACACTTCATCTACAAACCACACCACATCCATTCTAAAAACACTAGTGCCTCACTACCCATATCTCATCCCTAAGACACATGGGATTTTAAAAAATATCCCCTGTAAAAAACATATAGGAATTCACAACACTTCTCATATAAGAAACAAAACCCTCTCATAGACAACTAGGCCTTTCAAACAATAATCTACCTGAAGAATCTTTGCCAATCATCACCAGGATGAGGGAGCAGGGAAGTACGGGAGGCCATCTGTCCATCCTCCCACAAGGATGTTTCGAAATGACACCATACCCCATGAAGATTGGGGTTTTCAAAATTTAGTGCACAAAAAGGGTGGTGTATTTATAGAAATTACATGGGAAACATAATTATTTAAATATATGATACCAAAAAATTAATCCCAACCAATGTGATCTTGACATTCAACTAGCTCAGAACACTGACATAATTTCTTCGACCTCAAAATGCACAATGCCAAACCTCAAGCCACAAACTCTGTTCAATTTCCTAAAAATTAATTAATCGTTACCATTGTTTATACACAAAACATTTATTAATTCCACTTATCCAAACAACCCACCACATTTACAAACCTTAATTACCAAATATTTATTCATTTATTTCACTTATATCTAATAAAATATTTTCCATATCACAAAATAAAACCGAACAACACATTACTGGACATCCTGATTGGATCCCCACTACACACCATATCTCATCTATTCCACAATCAATAATTCTCTCAACCCGGGATTACATTATACAGAAAATTTGTGGAATCATCCTCATTCACCACCAAAACTAACCCACAACACACACCTATGATTCATTTATATACCACAGTACAAACTAGAGCATATCCACACATCAAAACGTAGTCAAATAACATTCCATTTGTCACCAATAGAAAAACAGAACTATCACACAAAACACAACATAAATACTTCTCATTCAATCTGTTTGACACACACTACCACAACAATCCCACACAACATATCACCCCACATGACTAAGTATAAAAAAATTACAGACGTGACAAGGAATCCCTTATTTTAGTTTCCCTTGATAATTCATTAGCTATCATAGAAACTTTGTAATCCTAGACCATTCTTTCATTATCCAAGAATTCATGATTTAAAATTTTATATATATAAGTGTTCTAAATGAATAAACCAAAATGAAAAATGATTAGTGGGAAACCATTGAACAACAACATCCATGAATTTCTATGGGCTATTCCGCCCATATAGTTCACAACATTAAAATAACATCAATGTTGTACAAACATTACAATCATGTCCCTATACACATTTTATTTCATTTACCTGGTTATTAACATTGCCTAATGTGGGGAAAATTGTATCTCTATGAAAACATAAGTAGAACCCTCCCACATGTTGTATAAAAAAGGATAATCATAAGAAAAACACTACCTTGAAGAGGTGTTAATGTTATCCATGTGGAAACTGATTGCACAATAGTCCTCTGATATCCTCTATCGTGATGTCTGCATCCACTAGAAGAATTTCAAACTGTGAAATAACATTAAAAACCCTTGAAACTGTGACTCACACATCAAAATCTACTTACATGGTGTGTAATCTAATTCAAAACATTTTTTTACATCTTACTCCTATGAAAACTCTCAGAACATCCCCCAAACATCCCAAACACCCTAAATCAACAATGTAACATACCAGTGGATACATGTATCATTACACTCTATTTCCACCAATAGATATAACATTAAAAATGGGTAATCCTATAACTCATTAATTGAAATTAATTTTTTTATAAAGGAGATTTATATTATGAATAATTTATGACATGGAAATAAAGTATGTTTATGGTAATAATTCCGATAAATAATACGTTTTTTTAATGGATTTATATGCAAGACATTATGAGAAAAAAATTAACATTAATATTATATTGAATAGGGTCAATGTAGATGTTTTGTGGAATGATTAATGGGATTGGTTGGTTTAGAAATCATTTTGTTTGTTGGGTATATCACAAAACATAAATGTGTCCACTAATATTAAAAATAAGATAACATTATTAAAAAATATAGAATACTTGGTAGATATTTAACAGAAGGATATGAAACAAAATAAAGAGTTCATAACTGTTGTTTTGTAAGATTGATAATACAATAATGGATATAAGAGACAAGTAATGGGGTTGATTTCAACTTGACTCGGAGAAAGATCTAATCAGTGGAAGTAAGATTCACCAATAATGTTTGTGAAATTCTTCTATTAACATCAAAAGTGGGATCAATGGATATTATTGTATGGGTAGTTAGTAATTCTCAAGGAATGACCATGATGATATTTTATGATATATCTAAGTCATTATTCCCTGAAAAACTCTTGATGAGGGAGGTTGAAGCACCTTCCAGTAATTATTAGAATGCTAGATGATGGGGGCTCTCACCAGAGAGGGAATGTCATAAAAATTAATTAAAACATGGATATTGATGCATTAGAAATGGAAATTCATATTTTATAGATACATAATATTTTTTCTCTGGGTTATATAATAATTTTAAGAAGGATTTATCAAATACTAAGGAAATTCTAGGAAGAGAATCATCCAGATGTAAGAATTACATTACAGAATTTTGGGGATGCCATATCAATCTACTTAGTGTAAATGTTCTTATTCAAAAAATGGTTGACACTATTGATTAATCATTATAATGAGGGAAAAATAAGTGATATATGGTTGATTATTTATTAATAACTTTCGACTGTTATTTTTGGCTGATGATGAAGCTCTAAATGAATTAGAAATATATGATGATAACACCAATTTAATGAATTGATTTTTCTAGAGTATTAATGAAGCTCAAAACATACATAGACTACATATGAATATTATTTTAATTTCTTATCTTTATGGGTAAGGATTTTTAATACGATCCAATATTGGATTTTATGAATTGGCTGGATATTTTGTAATTGTGGCATGGAAAATAAATTATAGACAATGAATCTAATCAACAAAAATTAGATGGGTCTACAATATCTATAATAATAATGTATGAATATCTAATTTGATTCCATTAATTTATTTTTCATATCATTGAGTAAAACATTATTGTTTTAATGGTGAAGGGAATGCTCAATCAGGGTCAGAGTGATATCATAATTTTTGAGATTTAAGTTCCTAGAATGCATAATAGAGTGTCATTCAACTTCTTCGGTCAAATTTTTAGTTGATAAAATACTGTGATTTTATCTTTAATGTGGGGGATTTTCCCATGTTTAGGATCATATATAATCCCTACATATTGTTAATTTTTGAGTATGCTATAAGTAATGTTTAGATTTACATCCTTTAGGATGAATTATATGTGTTTAATGCAATCAAATTGATCCATATTTTAATACTTCTTCATTAGTAGTTTACTACATAATATAAAACATAATAAAACCCTAGAATATAGTGTGTCATAGTGTATTTATTAAATTATATACACATAAGAATTACATGAATCATGGGTTCGAAAAAATTATCTTAAAATACCAAAACATGCAGATAAATTTTTATTTGTAATTTAATACAGTATGGCATAATTTATGGATGTACATAAGAAAAAGATGATATATTTTAACACCTAATTTTTTTATGAATTATAATTTTTTGAAATAAATTATATACATTTGATAGATTTAAAAATACCTCATTTTATATTTGTTCTACATACAATACGAGGTTATCTTATGCTACACATGGCACCTAGTTTTTTTAATAAAACTCCATTATATTATTAATATATTTATTTAAACATCACATTATAGAATTTCCATTAAAAATTGATTATAATATAAATAATAATTTTTTGATAATATTTATAATGGCTTTATAAAAATGAATAACATTGATTATAAAATAGATATTTTTCTACAAAATCATTATATTATTCAAAAATTATATTTTTTAAAAAATGATTTATATTTTTTTATAAAATGATAAAATTATTTTTGGAATATTTTAGAATATAAATTTTATAAAATAATATTTATTTTTAAAATCATCAAGTAAAAACTTGTTTAATGTAAATTTTTAATATTTTAATGAAAAGTTTTATTTTTTGAAGAAAAGTGAAAAATAATTGATTTTAATTGAATATTTAATTTTTCATTTAAAACATTTATAATGATTATTGATATTTTAAATAATGTTTAAGGATAAAATAGTCAATTATATATCTTTTAATCTAATTTAGGCAATTTTAATCAATTTGAATTCTTGATTGACAAAAAAAATTGAGAATTTTGATCATTTTCTCTTTAATACCCTACATTCTAACCACATATATGGGATATGTATTAAATTAATTTTTTTAACTATATGAAAATTTAATTTTTAAAAATATATTCTATAACTGTTATCATCATAATTTTTATTATCTAATATGGTTAACTTATTTTGTAATAATATTATAAATAAAATTAAATATAATTTACTATTATTAAGTGAAAAATATTACCTAGTGTTAATATAAAATGAATAGTCTATAAAATAACACAAAACATTTCCAAAACCCATTTTTTGGAAATATATCTACCATATATCTTCTTTGTTTGATAATGATTCATTATTTCATCCTTCTAACATTAAAAACCCAAGGCTGGAATCATTTCTTAAAAAATTACAATTACGCCACTCAACTCACATATATATGGTCATCCCGTCTCCTCTCATTTACACATGTTAAAACCATTTTTTTTTCAGAAAATACCTTCAAAAATAAAATTCTATCTTCCTTTATCACATCCATGAAACCTTATTTTTTTAAATAAAACCTATTATGGAAGTATTTTGTTAAAAACCTAATTGAGGGTACTCAATGAACTGGTAACATTAATCAACGATTGTTTTTTTTATTTATATCGATAAGTCCCAAAATTAAACTTATAAAATGTTGATATAACAAACATATAATAATAAATGTAATAAGATTTTTATATATTTTGTTATTGACCTACAACCTTCTCCACATTGTAAAAATGCATCATGAAATCATCATTAGTGTGTAGGGTGGATTACCGCCTCACGTACCGATTTCCATGGGTTCTCCATTACCACCTCTGAAAGATGGATATAATGATGGATTCATTTATATATATTATATCTATGATATTATTATATTTTTTGTATTATTATATCACTCATACCATCATGATTTTTAATTTCTTTGAATATGATAATATCGCTCATGTGTAGGAAGGACTACAACCTCACAAAGCGATGTAGTTCATTCATCCTTTAAATGAAAGGTTATAATGATGGGTTTAATGAACGTATGTGATATATATAAAATAAAAACTATTATGGAATTATTATATAATAATTTCCATTATTATTTTTTAATTTCGATTTAAATGGAAATAACATTCATCTGTGTATATGACATACCTTCTCGATAAAAAGTGTATACATTTTATGTATTTATATTTTATTGATTATTATTAATAAATATACAATGTATTTGTATTATATTTATATCATGGTAATAATTATAATTATGATTTAATAAGGATCAAAGTTATTTTACAAAAAATAATAATTCAAAACATATAAAAAGGATTTTATTACCTGAAACGTAACATTAACAAGAAATATAAAAATAAAAAGTATGAAAAGTAATTTTAATTTCTGATAAGATATT
This sequence comes from Viscum album, assembly GCA_963277665.1. Taxonomy (NCBI): domain Eukaryota; kingdom Viridiplantae; phylum Streptophyta; class Magnoliopsida; order Santalales; family Viscaceae; genus Viscum; species Viscum album. The sequence goes on along the minus strand of OY728161.1, from coordinate 1,833,779,732 downwards.
TTATATATATATATATATATATGTATAAATATTTTTATATTATATATGTATACTATAAATATATTAATTATACAGGTGGTTTGGAACTATATGTTGTATATCATGTTGTATTGGATGAGATGTTTAGTATCTCTTATATTTCATGGAGACAAATGAAAATTCAGTAGATGTTTACTCTTTATGGTGTTTGAATGACCCCACTGACATGATATATAATGAATTTAATTATATTCATTAAATTTACTTTTTTATATAATACATTATTGGGGAAGACGATTAAATATATAACCATGTGGTAAGATATTAGTCACTCAGTTTTTTCATTGATATGTATGTTATGTTTTGAACCTATATTCGTTGATGAGGTGTATACAAAACTACTTTTAAATGAAATATCCTTAATTTATTTAACCTCATTATATTTTAGCTTCCTTTTTTTATATTTTCAAGGGTGTTACAATTCATAGTCACCAATGAGGTAATGAATTTATTCTATAGTCTCATCATTTATTATGATTTTTTATTGTTATGTTTTATATGATAAGATCATATGATACATATATCATGGTACTAATGAATTTTATTCTCCAATGGATAATTGTTTTTATTTTCAATTAATATTATCAATTTACCCTGTTTGGTAATTAATATGAAATGGAAAATGTTTTAAATATAACCCAAATGCATTTCTTTCATCATTTAGAAATCATTTTTATTCCAAAATAAAATTAAAAATGTTTATAATTTTATTAAATTGAATTAATAGTGAAATTTTAACCCATGTATTAATTTTTTATAAAATTTAATAGAATCTTTTATTCATTTTAAAAAAAATCATTTTTGAATTTTGTCGAAAATGTTCATGGAATATTTTTTTCAATGTAAATATATTTTATGGGATTTTATTACATCATGACCTCAAAATATTTAAAATATTACATTATATGTTTTCAATTTTATTTTATAAAATCAATAATTTCAATAATTTTTTAATATTTATAATCCTTTTTTGAAATATAAACTGATATATCCCAAAATAAATGGTTTATATGATCATTCCAAATCATTTTCCATCTAAACAGTCATTCTTTGATGATACCAATTAATTGTTGGGAATTATATTCAAGGATAAAATTGTGATTCATTCATTTAATGATTTTTTCTATTAAATGGTTTTTAACATAGAAAAATGCTTCTTGAAATTGATTCATTTTATGGGATAATCCATGATAAAATGATAAAAGGATTATGAAACCTATTGATTTTATAATGGTTATTATATGATTAAATGTTTGTGAAACCCATTCAATTTTATGGGATATGATACGATTAATTTTTTACGATTATTTTGTACAAATAAATATTGTTTTCATTATGATATTGGTGGGACATGATTCTCCCTTCAATATTAGTCAATAAAAATGTTATAGATCTTAGAGGGAAATTAGAGGTTATCCCAAACCTAAAATCCAGAACATGAGAGGACATCCCCATCCTAAAGTAGGTACATTAGTTGTTATTAGCATAATAAAATGCTATAAAAATTTTGGTGGGTATCCTTGACACAAGATTTTATATTATTATATGTATTAAAAAATATATATCTTATGACAATATTATTATCTCATGGATCATTTTCATTGACATCGTTGTGATTCAAGTTCAATAAACTACCAATCTGCATACCATGACTCCAAATTCTAGTGATTGATATGTTGGGTATTTTTTCAAATGTTATATTCTTGTCCTCATACCATTATGTTCATGTTATACGTATATATCTCTATTTCATTCCCTTATTAAGAATATAATATCACCCTTTATTATTTATCATTTTCCCATATTATGAATAAATATAAATTTTATCTAATGAATATAATGGTTGTTAGTTATTATGATAATAATGGGAGATTATTTATTTTACATACAATCAAATTATTTTTGTTTCAATGTTTCCAAATTTACTAGTCTCTTATGGTCCCCAGGAGGGTGTTTATATAATATAATGAATACTCCTTAAATATGACATATTATATATAAATGTGATTTTAAGGTTTCTATAATTGGTATTAGATGATAATTTTATTAAACCATTGGATACTAGGATGATAAAATATTTTTCAAATCCTTATGTAATATTCTGATGATTAATATATGGATGATTTAATGTACAAGAAAATCTCAGAATATTTGAAATGGATAAAATTATTGGTTTCTAGGGAATTTCATTCCAATTTGGATTCTACAGGTGGATGTGGGTCTAGAATTTAGTTACCTAATGGTAATAACTCCAAAAATGACGCATTGAGCTATATGAGACTATCACCTGGTGCATTAAGATGGTCTTTCATCCAAAATGTATTATCTACTATTGAGTTCTATTGATTCGAAATTAATAAATTGTTTTCAAACCATCATGAAATATTTTAATAGATGATGCCTATGAATAGACTAGGAAAAACCTATGTTGTTATATATTGAATAAGGAATCTTGATTTAACTGTCCTATAAGTTATTTTTCCAGGATTTTATTGTTCCCCTTCATGATTATTTTCGGATACACTCTACTTTTTCGATTCATTAATTCACATCAACCCAAAGAAATTATCATAATAAAATTTGAGATTTAAAAGGAAATGGTTTTCCTATTGATAATACAAAAATTATGGGATCTAGAATTTAAAATGTCATTGTTATTATCACATGATTTTTTCAAGATGTGATGGTTGTTTTACTTCTAAAAGAAGAAATAAGGCGAGAACACTATACTAATTCAATCATTAGAAACATCCACCTTTATACAATGTGTATTCTAATATTGATGTTTCTAAATAGTGTATTAGTACAATTTAAAATACACTATCTATTATATAGGGTTATGAAAAGGAAAATTTAATTTTATCTATCTATAATTTTGAAGATGGAGTATATCAATAGTGGCCTCTTTTCAATAATACAATGTAAAAATTGAAATTGAATCCATGGATTATGATATAATAAATAACATATTTTTCATGAAGTAAATAATGCATACTTTTCTTACAAGGATGGAGAATTAATTCCTTTAGATAAAGAAAAAGGATAATGAATGAACTTGTACATATGAAAAAGCCTTTGTAGGACTTGTGAGGTATCATTATAGTATTGTCGTACCACATGAAAGTACGATTGAATGATTATTTGGTGGCCTATAAAGTAATCTAAATGGAAATATCCATTATTTCCATTAGAAGTTATGACGTTATTTTACAATGTGATGTAAAGGATGAATTGGTGGCGATAGATACATATAAGTCTCATGGTTTTGATAATATGTAAAAAATGGTGTTCAATAGAAAATATAAGAACAATGGATATAAGAATATGAGAATTAATTTATGATCAATGTGTTGGATGAGCCATGGAGGAAATGTCATAATTTTGGCTACTAAAAATATATACGTATGGAAGAAAAGATCATAGAGTGGTTGAATTCAATTGTAATGGGAATAAATTAGATTTTTATGGGAATAATGATAATGATCCACATAATGCACCACACAATTTTTAGTGTTTCAAATTATATTATTTTCCAATTATGTATAAAATTTCCCAAATACAATGTTCGATGATGTTTATAAATGCCTTTAGCCTCTTTAGTTGAGGGAAAATGGGAGATAAAATGTGATTACTATTTACTATGAGGGTTTTAATAATGAATTAATAAAAGGTGCACTTTACAATGAATCATTAAATACTAATGTCTTATTTGACTCTAAATCAACCAATTCATTCATATGTGAACAGTTTTATGTGGGTTACAAGATTTCAACCAAACAATTATTTGATGAATTAGTAGTGAAAATCCATATCAGTATAATAATTGTGTCTTAGGACTTTATTTTATCTCTAGTTTATGTTCATTAGATTATTCTTCCTTAAAATCTTGTCATTTTTCCTTTGGTTGAATTTGTTGTTATCTTGGGTATTAATTGTATTTTTCTACTTATATTCCAAATCAATTGTTGGAAAGGGGAATTTCATTTGATATTCTCAACAAAAATATTATTTTATATCAGTTTGAAAATAATTATAAACATATAATGGAGATTATATCCATTTTAATGGTTTTTATTCCCACTCAATTGGGGTTTTTATCTCATAAGGTTGTGCATAATCATGACATCACAGACAGTCAAATTTTTGGTTAAATATTTATTCTAATTACTTCAGTGTTTCTTAGAGGTACACTAAATATGATCTTGATTTTTCAATTCAAATGATAATTGATGTAAATAAAATTTCAAATACACCCCAAAGAATTGACCTATTTGAGATTAAATAATTGAAGAAGTAATCTATCAAACACATGACATGGGATCAAATAAAAAATGTGTGTCTAAATTAGGTGAAACTATTCATTTTAAAAAAAATGAAGGACCAATCTGACTCTTCAATGGTTCTCTATAGGTGAAAAGTATCATTATTAAGTACAAGTATCCACTTACCCCCATTGATTACTTTTCTGATCAACGATACTGAGATCAAGAATATTTCAATATTCACCTTTATTGGGGATATCATCATTTGAGGGACTTAATTTATGATACATGGATGAAATAATTCCATATATGGTTTAGAGAAAAATAATATAATGTGATTTTATTCATTCTTCCTAATTCCCCCAACAATCATGTTGTATTTAATGAATAGATTCATTAGATATTACCTTGTCATTTTTGGTAGTACTTATAGATGATATTCTTATTTATATCAAGATAACAGAAGGAAATGAAGGCCTCTAGAGAATTTTTATAAATACAATATAAATGGAGAAATATTAAATTATTATATGATATATTGAAAATCTGTAATTTGTATTTATAGAGTGGTTTGGGTAAACTCCTTACTCTAGTTTATTTTTTTTTAAAAACAATAACATTAAATCGAGAATTTAGATTTATCTTTCTGAAGACCACTATAGAAATAAATGTAGAAATATATTGTGATGGAATTAAGTTAGAGAAAGAATTAAATTGGGAGCTGAGATAGCTAGTGAAATGTAAAATAAGGTTAGATCAATTCAGCAACACATATGGGGTTTTTATAGTTTGTATACAATTTAGGATGATAATCACCAGGGTGATCTAAAAATTGATGTTGGTGGAATAGTGTTTCTAATAATTTATCCACAGAATAATGATACGAGATTCAAAATGAAAGGGAAATTGGGAACTATTTATATCCAACCATTTGAAATTCATGATCATATAATAATTATATGATATCAATTTTCACATCCATGAAGTATGTCTTACATCCAAAATGTGATCTATGTCAATTTATTATGGATAAAAATACCTAACCATTAACATGTATTAAAGTCAGAGGTCATGCCACAAAAGAGTGATCATTATTATGAGTTAAACAAATGAAGATTTTGGATATTATGGATAATGTTAAATGAAATAATACTTGCCACATTGTCATTGTTTTGGGGAAGACAACAACTTTGAGGAATCTATGTCAGAACATGATGATATGATAAGGTGGAATTATCCTCATTCGTTTGTATCATAGTAAAAAATGTATGGGGTATAATTCATTTAAATTAATGTATAATTTTACACCCCATGTATTTAAAAATTATTTTTATTAAAATATATTCTTTATTGATATAATTCATTATATGGAAAACTATTTCAAGCTTGTCCTTCCACTACATTGTTTTATCTTCCATTACATATGGTATTTTGTTTTAAAAAAATATTGTATATTATAAATATAGTCATCAAAATGCGACTGTTATTAGTAGATATTATAATTATCGATATAATTATTTATAACGACTAATTAATTATTTATAATAATGGTTTTATATAAAGAAAAAAATTATTAAAAATTAAATAATTTTCCTATTTTTTATATTTTTTCAAAATAATATATTTTTAGAAAAAATAATTCTTTATTTAATATTTAAAAAAATATTAAAATTAACCATTTAGACCTTTTGTAAATTTATTAGATACATAAAACATCATTTTTTTAAATCATCTAATCTAAATTATCTTAAGTTGAATTTGTTAGATTTTTTTGGAAAAGCTTCATTTTTTTTATGAATAATGAAAATAACTAAATAATTATTGAAAAATTCATTCTCATTAAAGATAATTATAAAGAAAAATTATATTTTAATTTTTTTTAAATAACTTTTTTTCAATTATTCATAATTAATCCAATTTAATTATTTTTAATGAATGTTATATTGAATTTTTATATAATAAATATTCAATATTTTTAATATTTCCACTTTAAAAACCAACATTCTTGTATCTTCTATGATATTCTTTATAGAATAAATTACTACATATATTTTTATGGGTTTATAAAAAATTGATTCAATTTCTGGAATCTTAATAACATATTTTAGCTAATAAAGGGAAATAAATTTTAGAAAAATTAATTGAAAAAAATTTAATTTTTTTACCACAATTAAGTTATCAATGTTTATATTGGGGGTCGAACTATATAGATAAGGATTAATGAGAATAAAAATAATTTACAAACCACACTGTATGGTGGCATTTAGACATTAAATCTTATATTATCAATAATTTTCCAATAAAAGAGCTCTTTAACATGAAGAAAAATTGGATAGAATTATTTCATTTAAAAATCGCATGTATTAAACCCACCACACTTATAAAAGGACACAACTTATCCTCTTTTTTTAAAAACATAATACTTATTTTTATAATAAAATACCAGAAATAATAAGTTCCCAACATCCCTATTATTATCCAAAAATCCTTATTTTTCACATAAATCCATCCAATGATGGATTTTGTGGAGGAAACATAAAGAGGATAACTCAAGAAGAGGTAACATTCATCATTGAGTGTTTGATTATTTAATCCTAAATCTAATTTAATTATTTTTATATCACAATGATATAATAATCACTTTATACTCCGAATATATATATATTTCTATGTTAACGTCACTACCTATAAAAATTTATAATTCTACAAAATGGGTTATGAAATAATCATTTGTTTGTACAGCGAACTATAACCTCACAAACAGATGTCATTATTTTTTTAACATTACCACAACTCATGGTTGGTCATTATGAAATATTTTTTTTTCATATATGATAAATATGAAAATATTTTATCCTATATTTATTATATTACACCTACCTTCATGATTTCCAACTTATGGGAATATGATAACATCGCCCATGTGTACAATAGACTACACACTCACGAAGAAATGTTATTCATCAATTCATTACATGGATGGTAATAACAAAGGTTTTAATGAACATATATGAAATATAAGACATAATAATTATTATTGAATGATAATACATCATATTCCATTTTTTTATTAATATCCTCAAGAAATGGAAATAGCGTTAAAATGTACATATGCCCTATCCACTCAATGAATGATGTATTTAGTTTTATATCTCAATTTTTTTTTATTATTATAAATACATATATAGTGAATCTATATTTCATCAATTTCATGGTTTAAATTGTAGAAATTATGTAACCATGATAAAAGTAAGAGTACAAAAAAAATCAGAACATATACAAAAAACAAAGCAATTGTTAATTGGAATATTATATTAACATGGAATTATTTATAAATGGTTATAATTTATAAAATTTCATTTATGATATGATATATATAAATAGTTTTTTAATATATTAATTATAAAATTATATTTATTATATTAGAGGTTTAATTTTGTATTATGGAATTTGAAACTTAAGGTATGGTATTTATACTATCTTTTTCATTTCTAGACAAGCTATAAAAATTCACCACTCATTTTTTGTGTGTGTTGTATTTAATTTCCCTTGAAAATGAAATATCATGGTTTTAAATATTTTAAATATATTTTCAGATTCATTATATATTATTATCTTTTTAGGTATTATGATTCAATATATACTCAAGAAGTATGGGAATTTTGTCTCAAATTTCTTTATTTGAGACATATGTTGTGTTATGAAAATATTTAATTTTATAAGGCGTATATACATCCCATTTGACATGTAATATATTTAATTTATTTATCCTAATGGTATTTCATGTTCCATTTTATTTTATTTTTATGATGATTATGATTCAATTTTACCAAAGTGGATATGATTTTATAATGCAATCTGATTGTTAGTCTGGATAGATTTTGATTATGTTTTCAATGATAAAATTTTATTATAAAAATCTCAATTAACTAATGATATTTAATTTAACATTATTATTAATTATATTTTAATGTAATGGTAGAATTTTCAACTAATTGAACATAAAGTTATTAATAAAATGTTTTTAATAAAAGCAATTTTATTTCTCTTTTCGATAGAAAATCACTTTTCATTCAAAACCATTTTTTCTGAAAATGTTTTAATTTTTTAACATTATTAAATTTATTTAATAAATAAATTATTACAAATTAGTGATTCTAATTTTTTAGAGGAATAATATTTCAATTTTCTCTACAATTATTGTTTTTCTTTTAAAAAAATGTACTTGGAATCATTATTTTAAGACATAAATAATGTATAGAATTCACAACCTTCATTACCTCAAATAGTTTTAAATAATAAATCATAATTTTATAATGTTAATTAAAAGAAAAATGTCCTTCAACATATTTTCATGTTAAATTTTGTTTCAAAATAGATGGTATATTTTCCAAACTTTATATTTTAAATGATCGATAAAAATCATTTTCTATATAAGATTAAATCATCTATATTTCTTATGAGTTATGAGGGATGAGATCCAATGATACCATAATAATTCTCTCTTGAAATGGTATATGATTATGATGGAATGATTTTTTATGAAACCCATTTCACATCCAATAGTTATATAATCATCAAATTCATATGAAACAAACTTATTTCCAATGGATATGCACTGATGGAATGATGAAATTATTATGAAGAAAATATTTTTTACAAGGGATATGAATAAATATTTACAAAACCCATTTACTTTCTTTTGATATAATGATATTAATGTTTTATGACCTTATGGATTACATATATATGGTTTTCATTGATATATGGGTGGTAACTATATCTCCATATAATGAATTCAGTAATTATTGATGTTATATGAAAGGTTATTTGATACTTTATCCCATCCTCGAAAGAGTATAAACAAGGCGTTATCTAAATCTCAAATATGTAGCATAGGTGTTTAACCCAATACTAACATATTATGAATGTTTTGGTGCATTTCTTTGAAAAATATTCCTTTGATTATATGTTTAAAAAATAAATATCTTATTAGAATGTTATGACCTCATGGATAATGCTCTTTGATATTCTCATGATTTATGACTTTACATGTTGAAATATTGGTAAAATAACTCCATATATTGATATTTTATATTCATGGTACATTTTGGAAATGTTTTTATCATGTTATAAAACACAAGTGTTCTTGTTATGCTTATATATATCCCTTTTATGCCCTTTTTGAGCATCTTAGCTCAACCGTTCATATGTTTTTATTCCCCATGTTATACTGAAATTTATTATTTCTGATATACCTATGAAGTTTATATTTATCAAGGTCATAATGGTAGATGATTTAGTTTACATATAGACCAATATAATGTGTTTCTATGTCTTTAATGACACTAGGCTACTACGGTTCCCAACTATTTGTTTTCTGTAATACAATGAATATTCATAAAAAATGATATAATATCTATGTATAAAAATAATAAGTCACTATATAGATGAATTCTAGTTAGGTTATTATAGAATCATATAATAAGTTTATGTTTTACATGTGATTTTTGAGGCATATCATAGAAATATAAGTCTTAAAATAATAAAGTTTTGTAATGAATCATTATATAAGGTGATATCATAAAATAAAAATGATAATGCGATACAATATAAGGAATGGAATAAATAAATAAGAAAAGGATAAACACCGTGAAATGATAACCTAGTGTTGTTCAGATAAAATCTTATAAACAAAATATGGTATATACATAGAGTAAAACATTTCCCCTTCAATATGAGTATTATATAATAATGGTCGCACCTATCACATTCATATCATGTATATGCACAAGTGTTCAACATATATAATACATCATAAGGATATAATTCATCAATTTTAATCAAAATATTAAATAGTTTGGGTAGATGTATTGACATACCAAATAAATAATGAAAATGTATTGCTAGGTGGATACCATTATGTCGAAATGGTGATTGGTATTCTCAACACAAATGATAAACATGAAAAATTGCATGATTATTTTGATAACATAACTAACATAAATGTATATTGTTGTAATGTTTTAAAGAAATTTGAAGTGCTCTATCAACAGATAGAAATTATATGGATAGTAAGAGAGATATGTAATAACATATCCAAACTAGATAAAATTTAACTCAAAAGGAATTATATAATGAAGGTGGTTGGGTAAACAGTGCAAGGACATGATCCATTACCTGAGAGGGATCTTTTAAAAGTTTGGTAGGATATTATTAATTGATTTTGGACACATGATGATAGATTTAGAGAGAAAAATTATGATTATCTTTATTGTTAATGGGTTTTGGTGATTAATAATGGGACTTTTGTGGGTTCTCATAACAAAATATGGGATATTTCATTGTTAATTTATAAATATAATGATTTGGAATCTATATTATAAAATATTAAAATACATGGACATTGAAATTTATTTTATAATCATGGTTTATATAAAATCAGAGTGTTTATATATATATTATTGTTGTGAAAATAATCATTAAAATAAAACTCATGGTGAATTTGAAGTCAGACATGTTTATAAAAAAAATTTAAATCATTAAAAAGAAATCTTGGTTTTGGAAGATTTATTAATTTTTTAAGAAATTATAAATACATAAAAAATTCAAGGGGATATAATTATTTTCATGGATACACATTATTTTTTTATTACATAACTTCTTAGATATTGTGATTTCATAACACATTTAATATAATCTTCTCATATTTAATATTTACACATATATTCATATATAATTTAAAATTATGAAAAACTCAACTTTATGAAATTGTAATTTTATGATTTCATAAATAATATATATTTCACCAAAATAATTCTACAAATATGGTGATTTAAACTTTTAAATTCAAAATATCCATTTATTGAAAAAGTGGGACTTTTTTATGATAATAGTCTTATTAATCATCTAGTAATTGCATATGAATTCATAAAATTATATTCCCATTTTTGTTTAATTATATTTTATTTTATAAAATTATTATATTAAAATAAAATTTATTTTATTAATTATTTATTTTATCATTAATATTTTCTCGATGAATTAATAAATTTCACAAAAATAAATTTTCGTTCATCATATAACAATATAGATCTTATCAGACTTCCTGTTTAATCAATTATAGATAAACCAAAAATGTTTAAATATAATCATTATTTTATGGGAAAAAATAAAAATATTTACATTTGAATGTTTTGGTTACATAATCCATTATTACACAATATTATTCCATAAAGATAATGTGTGTGATGGTAACACTTTCTTATGGTGGTATACTGATCATGAATGGATTTGTGATCATTATAATATTTAGGTAATAATATAATTAGTTATTCTTATTCCTATGTTGTTGAATCTCAGCTTTTAATTTTCTAAGGGTAAATCCATGTAACTACATATCCATAAATTAACTAGAAAAATGGGATTCATATAGTACCAACCTATTGATCAAGCCTATCTCTTATTTTTTCTATTTTAGTTAGACATATCAAAAACCCTTAAATACACTAATCATAATGAACCGTATATAATAAATATATAATAATTTTTAATTACCATCTAATGAAACTTTTTATTTAATAAGATAAACATATAATGGTCTAAAATAACCAATATGGGGCATTTTTTATATAAATTTTTATTTCATGTTTAAAAATTTACTATTTTAAAAAGGGAATTCATTTAAAAAACATCAGTTCATTTCATTATTTTACCCATATTTAATTTTCCAATAAAATTTCATTTATTACATTAAAATATATTTCATTTCATAAATTGCATGACCTCTTCTAACTACCATGATTCCTTATCAAACATGTGCTTCCACCATTGTACTTTAACAAGGATAGTTGTCTTATTTTATAGAACATTATCTATAAGATTTAATATTATAATTAGATTATTATTGTATTAAATATAATTCTATAACTACAACACCCATAGATTTTGTACATGAGTGGGGTCTCATATATAGATCCTATTGATGGAAACATGGAATGCATCCTGTAATTGATATAGGATCGTTGGGAGTGTAAGTTGTTAAGCTAGAGGTCGAATGTGATCATGTATCCAAAAGGGTCCTATGTAAATTGTAATAGGATTTCCCTTATTCCCAAGAATCCTAAATTTTTTCCATCTGTATATTTATATATTAAAAATAAAACATTCTCTCTAATCTCAAAATATAGATCACATCAACGATTATATATATACATATTATCTTGGATTTTTTGAATATTTCATTTGAAATTAAATAATTTGAACATTTTCTATAATTTAATTTAAATTATTTGGTATCATTATATTTCATTCTACATTACTATACCAACAATTATAGTCATATAGTTCTTCCCATGCATAGCCTCATAAGAACTAATTTGTGTGTTGGAATGGAAATTATTGTTATATTATAACTCCATATGAAAAATGTGACGATCCTAACATTATTGGAAATATGTTGGACATGATATCATCATATCAGTAAATGTATTGATGGTTCTATTAGGACTTTATTCAGTTTGAGGTTGAAACATTATACAAGAACTCTACTTTATATCTGTTTATTACTAATTTTATCTCCATAAACTCATTGTATACTTTTTGTCATTATCTGATTAAATGGAGAGTGTAACTCCTTTTCAACTGACAACTTCTCTAATGTTTATCATAGTGAGTTGGTCAAGATGGATATAATCCTTAATAGTAATGAAATTTTCTTACATTGTATGGTGATCAACTACTACCCAGACAAAATTATTTCCTTTATATATCCATGAATATTTTGTGATAAAATATATGGTTATGTTTTCCCATTTTTATATTGGTATCATAAATGGATTCAAGCTATCCTAAAAATTCTATCATTCAGACTTTACATTAAAGAATTCCATGAATCGAGATAAAAATCTATAATTTCATAATTTATATTATTCCACAATATTATAATCATCTAATATATATATATATATATCCTAGTGCTTCATGGAGAAATAATTTAGTTTGATCTGTGTACATCATACATAAGTTCCCTTATAGTTTTAATAGAATATAATTCCACGTTCCAAAACATATAACACCATATTTATTAATGATTCAATCCAAAATATAATATACCATTATCTGTATCATCTTATCATTTGTATGTCCCACCTTGATCCAATCAACAATGATGAGTTGAGTAGTTATTTGACAAGGGTATGATGTCCTTCCTTATATTAATCATATTTACTTCCTTTCCATGTCTATGAATTTAGAACCCATGGAATCATAATAAGTGAAATTGTTGCAGGATCCTTTCTATTGTGATAATATGCTACCTTATTCACTTTTACTGGATAAAGTTGGATCCAACAATCTTAATCATTTATTAAATTTAATCATTATCATTCACTCCTATTGATCACTTCTTATGTGAATATGTACTTGGGGATTTTTGGAACTATATATTTTTGGAACTTATACCCTTATAGATAATTTCATAAATAATTAGTGAAAATATTACATTATCCAATTCTAGTTCATGATTTGGGTAATTTTTTCAAGAATATTTAATTCGAACAAGGAATATGCTGTCAATTTTTCATCTTGAATGAGTACAAACAACAATCCGTTTAGGGAGACACCATTTTAGATCTAAAATCCTTCCCCACTAACTGTTTATGTGAGGATACATGTAATGATTAACTGCTTATTCAACTCTTTAAGTCTTTCTTTTCATTCATCAATCCAAAAAAACATGAATGCCTTCCATGATCGCTCAGATAGTGGTCATAATAATCATTAAATGTTTTCACAAATAGATTATATAACCCATCTATTCCAAGAAGATATATATTTTTTCCACCTATGTTGTCTTTAGGGATCCTGAAATTTCCTTTATTTTAAATGGACTCAAATATATCAAATTTTTATGGTAAAATTTTAAATAAAATTTACATTAACTATATACAACTCACATTTGTTTTAAATTAAATAAAACATTTAATTTTAGAAGATCCTCAGTTCATAATTCAAACAATATGCCTATTCATATTTTTATTTAATGTAGATAAGAATAAAATCGATAAATAATATGACAGATTAATTGTGTTAATCCTTAATTAATGAATTTTTTAATCCCACAATGATAGAATAATAATTTTCGACTCCAAATTTAATCACTATTAACTTTTAGTGATCATATATTTTAAGAAAATAAGTGTGGCATATTTCACCCTTTTTCATCTTTTCATAATAATATATCCACCTAATATCAAAAATAGAAAATTAATCTTATCCCCATAGCTAATTTTACAATTCATTAATCCATGTTTTAGGATATTTTTTATTTATCATGATATTGCTGAGATCACAATAATCAATGCATATATAAATTGACATATCCTTCTTCTAGATGATGAGAACTGAAAAAACCCATGATGAAATAATTGGTTATATAATAAATGTATTTGGATTCTCCTATAGTTTCATCATTATATTTTCAAGTTCAACGATGTTCATTTAATGAAGAGACTTGGATATTTGGAAAGATCAATATACAATATCATTTGAGAACTCAAACTCACTGCTAGGTGTATGATAAAGAAATCATTCATTAAAAACATCTGTAAAATCCAATACAAAGGGGGTATCATCAAGGATCATTTTTTTCATAAAGTCAAATGTTTAACTGTATTTTATTACTGACATTGATATAATATTTTTGGTTTTTTACTCATACCAAATAAAAATCCATCATCCTCAGTGACTATTTATATAATTTTAGGGATACTTATAATATGGAGGGTGAATTAATTATCAAATAAATTTATATTGGCCCTATAAAAGTAAATCTGATTCATTCCAAAAAAAATAATTGATTTAAAGTAAAGATAGTATCACAAGGTTTTCTATTAAATAAGTAATATAAATATTCACATGGTATAAGATACATAATTTTATAGGATATCATCGCCAATTTTTCTTCTTATAAATAGTTATTTATCTATGTTTTGAGGTGATATTTTTATAGTTTTACTAATAATGTTTGATATGAATGAATGTGTAGAACCAGAATAAAATATTATGTTTGGTATCCCATAATGAATAAGAGATGTTTATATCACTACTATATTTTCAGGATCCACCTCACTATTTATGATGGAATATATCTCCATTCCATTCAATGACATACATGTTGATGATGTTAGTTATCAACAACCACCCTTGACATAGTAAATTGATTTACGTAATGTCCTTATACTATGAATTTTAATCATTGAAAAAAAGGATACAGGTTAATTTTATAATTCCATTTTTCATCACATTATTTGGAATCTCGACATAGTAATTTCAATATAGAAAACCTTCATTTTCACATCCAAAGAATATCATTATCCCCTTTAGGAACACACCAAAGTGTTTCATCCCACACTTCTCACATGTAGGATGTTGGACTTTCATTCACTGATAATATTTCTCTACCATACCACCAAAAATAAAATCCATATTTTGAATCATGTTTCTAGACCCGTGATACCCTTTAGATTTTCAAATCTATATTTAAACACTGATTGAACACTATAAAATATATTTACAGTTTTCAATATCATGAATTACCAATAAAACATAATTGAATCGTCATTATCCCACTAATGAAGTAACCATATTTACTTATGGGATCAATGAAATAACTAGATAAATATCATGGAATTATTATTTTGGTTTCCTTATACACTATAATATATTTTTCATTCATTTCCATGAGTCTATGAAAATCCAAATCCATTTAATTTTTGAGGATATGAGGAACATATTAATTGAATAAAATTTTTGGTAATCCATTATTTTCCATTATCTTGATCACCTCCATGGGATTCATATTTATAATCAACATCCATGATTGATATGATTCACTATCCATATGATAAACAAACAGTTACAACCCTTTATGTCACATAACATTTCAGGATGGGAATGATCTTTTCAATGGAGTAGATCCATTGTTCCATGACTAAGGGTTTTTAGGATAACCGTAATGCCTGAGTCCATTTTCACACAAAGCCTAAATAATGTAATTTTCATTTTTAAAGGTTTATGGTTTTACTAATGAATCATTTTTCCACTAAATAAATTATATTTTTGAGAAATTATTATCCTAAAATTCAAAAATCCTACTCGAATCTTGCAGACTATCTCTTTTGAGTAGTCATAATATTTTCCCTCACATTGGTTGTTGACTTTTTTTATACAATTTCCACAAATTGTCTCAAAAATGTAAATTTTGTGTTGATTATTATAAAACTTTTAACCCACACAAATTTTAACCATGAACATTAATGGGATAACATATATTTTAGATTTATTCCATAGCCAATTAATTTTTTGTTTTCATTCAAAGATAAACTGAATATATCTCATAACATAAAATTTTATCGAAAAATTTAATCACATAATAATAGATCATACAGATATTGTGAATATATGAAATAAAATCCACTAATAGTTTCAAATCATTAATTTAGAAATACCTATAATCACTAACCACGTGATAATTGAGTATAACCCAATCTGAAATTTTTTGGGTTATAACCACTTAGTTCAACTATTCCTGATCCAAATAGAGTTGTTGTTCATAGGAAATAAGTTATTTTAATGTAAAATTAATACTATATAATTTATAAGGGTGTATTATTTGGTTTAACCTAATCTTTAAGGCTTTAACAATGGTTTTTTAATCTTAATCCCCAAAAAATCAGTAAGCTTTAGTTTGAAACCAAATACAACAATACACTATTTAATAAACCTTAATTAATTGATTATTACATAATTGTACACCTAAATAATATTAGAATATTTTTAGGGATATATTATTTGGGAAATTAGATAAAAATATTAATTAAATGGAATCGGGGTCAAAAAGTAGTATTTAAAAAACAAAAAAAAATATCCCTAAAATTAAATTGCTCTTCTAAAACTACGTGGGAAACATGGAAATAAATATAAGAAAGGGGTGATATATAAATCCCAGTAGAATAATATTCCATGAATAGAATATGATAAATTATTCCATGTGATTATGAGGGAATATCATAGAAACATAATATGTATGAGAATCGGAAACATGAACATTGAAGCATTATATATGTTGATAATATAAAGGCACGAAGGGAATGCTGCAACAACACAACAAATGACATCATAAACATATATCATGGATAACCACTACTAATTCATAAAATGTTGATATATGGATAACATTCCATGCACTATATATGATATATCCTGATATATGGACATTATCCAATATATTGGAGGGCTGTATAATTTTAGGACCACCTGTCACATTTTTTTATGATGCATGAATAAGTTTCCCACATAGATCCAACAATATAAGTGTTATTTTCACATCTTTTCATACCATGTTTATAGTGAGTGGTTAAAAAATATAATTTTTCCATCAATGAATGATTGGTTGTATTAGTGATTTATTTGAACATAAATGTGGTTTTTTTAGGATCAAATATTTGTCATGAAATATTAGGGGATTAATCCGGAAGTATAACAAGGGAATAAAATGATTCAAGGAAAGGATAATTGAGAGTTACTGTGGTCTAAAATCACTTGGAATTAACAGTGATTGTAAGGGGTATTGGTACAAACAAATCCCGACATGATAAATTAGAAATCAAAAGGTCAAATATATATTAGGATTATGAATAATGTGGATGAGAGGATTCCATAAGTTTATATGGATCAACTAAAATCATGATTTGACCTCATTATGATATTGTTGTCACATTTGAATGGATTTAGAGAGGGATTTTTAGTGAAACATCATGTTTAATGGGTTTCAAGTGTAGAGGAATTTGAGGTTGGGTGGGTATTTATAGACAATGATATGTGAATTTTAATTAATTGGTAGACTTGTGATTTGATCGTTTTTTGATAAAAAAATAACATGATATACAATGGGTTTTTTCATATTTTATACTATATTATATATGAATATAATCAATCTATATGTACTAAAAAACATTAAAAAAAATAACCTTGCTAATGTGGATGTGAGTCTTGTTAATATAGAATGAATTTTAAAACCTAAAAATATATTATAGATTGTTGAGCATTTATTAAGTGATTGTAAATTTTTTAAAATAACAACCAAATTAAATTAATATAAATGCGAAACCAAATTTTATTTCATTTATACTTATTATAATATTTATTATATCACTTTTTAGATTTTATAATGTAATAATACAAATCTTTTATATATAGAATATATTATTTTTACAGAATCATTCGAAAGTCTTAGGAAATAATGAATAAATATTTGGTGGATAGTTTCAATGTTTTAATTTAAAAAGTAATTATTTTAATTTTTTCTTTAAAAATATATATGTTTTCACTTTTATGTAAAAATATATTTATTTAATAAAAACTATTGGCTCCTATGATGATAAAATATTCCTACGAGTATAAAAATGAATTTTCAATTCAAATAAATATTTTTATTTATACCTAAATAAATATTAATCAGCAAAAATTATATGTTATAATAAAATTTAAATAAATTATTCTTGAATATATCACAAACATTTTTTTGATAGAAATAATATATTTTTGAAAAATATAATTTTTGATTTATCATATCATACATTCATTTTAATTGAATTCATTATTTAATAATTTGAAAATAAATAAAAAAAATTCAATATAAACATTATTTTTAAAAAAATAAGATTATATAAATTTGTATGATTAGGTTCCAGATAGAAAATCTCTAATTACACTAGTTTATTCATTAAGGGAATGATGTGTAGTTGTGATACATTCTTGGGGTGGTATGGTGAACCTGGTTTGGGTTGTGATCCAGATCAGATTTAAATTCTAGAATAAATATTTTTCCTCATGGTAGAATTATTGAATATCAAATTTTGATTATTGAAGGGAAAAACTAGTGATTCCATATCCCATTAAACCCCAAATAAAAGGGCTTCATAGCATACCATCCTCTTGTTTTAGTCTGTCACTCATTTTTTCTATAGCAATTTTATTTATCATAACCATTTTATATGTAGAAATCCTAAGGATCATACTAGAGAAACTATTTTTTAAATAGATATAATTCAATGATGGTATTTGGAATCCAATATGATATAACATAAAATATTACATAATAACCAATGTAGTGTATGTGTTCTCTATAAATTCATTTCATAATAAGGAATTTATTTATTTTAGAAGGAAATTTAATTTTTAAAAAATTGATTCACTACAATATTTATATAATATAATTAGATGCTGGAAGGAGATCCAATATATAATGTTAAATTTCTACGATCTGATGATGGAGGTTTGTATATTGTTTTAGCTTTCCAACCATATTCTAGAAAAATAGTATCATGCTAGGAAAAATATTCCCCGAATTACTATAGTAGAACTGTATAGTAAAAATATTATGTTATGAATTATCATATAATGGTCATATCTTTTAATTTCGCTAGGGGATTACCATTCAAATTTAGGCAGGGAAAACTAACAAGATAGGATATCATGTTAATAAAATTACTAATTAGAAGTTGTGTATGATCATTCAAAACTAATATTTCTTGAAAATTTTCCAAATGTTAGCTACTATAATGTATATAAAATTCATTCATATTCCCATGGGTTTTCAATGGATGGATACACACTCTTGGGTAAGTACAAATCATGTTTGATTTTGAATATATTAAATAGTAATTTTAGATTTGGGATGATGATTTATGGAATGTAATCATAGGTCTATATGTTCCCTTCATTGAGAAGACCCTATCAAATAATTTTTTAATTGTAAAATAAAGGATTTATGAAATTAAATATTTTAATTAATTTCATTATAATTTTTATGGGTATATAGGAAGAAAAAATGTCTTTTATATGAAATCAAATATTTTTTTAATGTGATACTAGTGAAATATATATGAGAATACTCATGAATAGATGAACACTAATGACATAATTTGGATGGTGGGGTATTTTAAAATTTTCATTGAAAAGATATATTACAAGAAAATGTATTATTTAGAATTTCATAGTTGTATATACAACAATTTAGATCATAGTAATTTAGGTTGGTAGTCTAGATGATTTTGTATGATATGGATTCCTTATAACTAATATGTGCTGCAGAACCAAAATAACTTAATTTAGTAGAATCACTGAGTGACTCAAAATAGTGAGAGTGGAAATTGATGTAAGAAATAAATTCCTTTGATTATAATAGATAGTATGTTTTAATTAAGTAATCACTATGATAATTGAAACTGGATAACAAATGGGTATTACGAATAATCGAATAAGATGATAGAAATAGGAGTCAAAATGTGTCACTGATGGTCAAGGGTTTCCAATAGAATGATGGAATTAATTTATAAAAAAAATCCAACACAGTTAATTAAGAACTCTACTATCATAAATATATTATGGATCATTACATCTAGCTTTATTATCCTATTTAAATTGCTATAGAAAATAATTTCATCATTAATAATTCATAAAAAAAATCATGGAACACATGAATGAATGTCTTGTATGTGTACTAAAGTGAATCCATCATGTCATGAAAATAGTTCCTAGAAAATGGGTTCATATGATTCATGGTTTCATGACATGGAAAATATGATTTTTGGTAATAGAGTCAATTGTAAATTTTTTATGGTAACAAATTTTATATGTTATTTGATTCTTATTTTTTATTTGTATTGAATGTTTCACATCAGTTAGGATATTATGAGGATTTTGGAGTCATAGAATGATATTTCAAAAAAATTAGATATGAATGATACTATAAAGGCCATAATTCATGGGAGAATATGGATTGATTATGATATTAAATATATTGTATAGATATGATCTCAGAAAGAATACAACTGGAATTAATTTTTTTATTTTCGTATCCATAATTCAGTTAGTATCAATTAATTTGGTCAATGACAACAAATTATAAAAGTAAAATAAATAAAATTTAATATATGTGCTTATGTACAAGGATAGGGTAATTATTTCATCACAAAAAAGAATATTGAATTTATGAGATGATTTTTATGTAGCCAGATATTTCCTTTTCACTATGATATGTAATCAATTTCCTACCAAATTTGGGAATGAAACATTTATAGGTTGTGAAATGGATCATCCAATACATAAATGTAACAAATGAGTAAACCATTTAATTTTGTATAAATGATATAATTAAATTTTTTATTGACATATTATTATCTAGAGATTCAAAAACTCAAAATAAAAAATTATCATTTTTTTCCAACAGAGGGACAATAGTTTGTTTGATGTCTTTTCTTAAACAACTGGAAATAATGTCTATAGTGTGAATATTACATGAAGTATAAATCAAAGTAGGATAACAATAAATTATGTTTATAAGACTACTAATTTAACATGTATTATGATAGGAATATGAGTTACATAATATAATAGTCATAGTAAAATTCACATAGCATCAAATATGGTATTTTCTAAAATAATGAAACACATTTAATTGTTTGTTCATTTCATATAGATTATTTTCGAAGGAATTTTTTTCAATTTTTGGAAGATAAAAAGAATAAATAATTTCAATTATATATTCACAGAGTACCTAATGTAGAATATTTTTGGGTAATAGTCTACCTTCTTGGGAATTAGAAGAATATAATTTCTGATGTAAATTTCCTTCTATGGAAGGAGGTTTTTTTCAATTTCCATATGTTTTGGAGGTTTATGGAGTTTTATTAGAATAATATATAAATGGGAGATTGTTATTAGAGTGAATAAATGTCAATTCTAATTCCTCTTAAGCGTTATGGGAGAATATCAATAGTTATGGGAGCACTTTTATATATAGATAATGGTAGTAGAAACTCAATTATAGGATATGCTAATCATAATATATTCTATTGATGGGTATTTTGAAAGGAAATAGATTCACCAAAAACGGAAAAGTGGATAAAATATTTCTTTCATCTAAGACTGATTTATGGAATATAATATAGTGAAAATCTCTCTACTAAGTAGTTTTCGTTATAATGAGAAAATAAATCATGAATCAGAAATAAACTATGTTCAATGGATAAAAACCCATTACAATCAGAGGTTTGGGTTACTAGATGACCAACATGGCCCAACTATAATTCTTTGTTAGGACCATGGAACATTTATGATTGTTATCAACATATAACTCCTATAATATCAATAATTATCAATGGATAATTGTGATATTTTTATTTTACATGTAAATTCAATTCTACTATTTTTCTCCCATAGACATTGAAGGGAAATTCCAAATAATGTTAATATTTGTCTATGTTTATTTAGAGTTAATTTTCAATTTTCTTGAATGTGGGGTGATGGTTTGAATTTGAATGGATTTTTGTCATGGTTTTACACAGTGTGGTGGGTAAGGGTTATTGGATTATTATCTTCTAGTATACTATGCTCGAGTTAGAAGCACTTCTAAAAGAAATATTTCAACAATTATTGATTCAAAAGGTTAATTAACCTCCAGAAAATGGATTTATTCTTGATTTTAATTTATTCCAAAATATGACTCTAACTTTATATGTGTCTGATCAATTTGATTCATAATTGGGTTCTTTATTCCCTATTTTTTTATTTCATTTCTGATTCAATGCTAATATCATTAATACAAAATGGATATTTTTACACTTTATAGATATTACTATAGGAATTAATTAAATTACATCTATATCTATTATCAATAATTTAAATGTAATTTTTGTAGAATATTCCTGAATAATTTTTATTTCATTAAAATTTAATTCTTTTATGATATAATATTCATCATATTAATATTTTCTAAAAAAATTAAATTAATTACAATTTATATTATAATAAAATTATAAATCAAACCCTTATAAATTTATATAAAATAATATTATTAAAAAAATAAATAAAATTAATTTTTAATATCGATAAATTATATTTATTTTCCAGTTTTATATTTTTTATAATAAAATTTACCTAATATGTTGACACATGAGGTGTAACACTTTATTTATTACATTTTATGTGTGGTTTTAAGAATCAATTGTGGAATACAACTCCAAAACTCATTGTATATAAAGAATTATGCTTCAAATTAATAAAAATTGATAGAATATAATTCAATGTAAATAATATAATAAATAATAATGAATTATGGGATGATTAAAATATTTCAGAAATCAATCATCAATACTTTTTGATAGTGGATACTAACATTATCATTAATTGAACAACAACACAAATATACATTTTTCAATAGAGATATATATTTTATCAAATTGTTTCATTCCTTATTATCAATTAATATTATAAATTATTTTCTTACTATATAAATTTTAATATTTTTCATTTAATTTAATGATTTCTATTGTTCCATCCTTGCTCTATCTACAATTATCTTCTTTGTTCAACAAGTTACTTCATGGATTCCTCCCTTTATTTAGGAGGATTATTACTAGAAGTGATGGTCCCATATGTCACTATAGGTATAATGTACCCTCATATACACGTAAACAAATAGTGGATAAATAAACAAAAAAGTCTATAATGATAACTATTGTACACATAATGAATAATTATGAATATTGATATAAAAAATATAGAGTGAAAGCCAATAGTAAAATATCCTAAAATGATAACCTCTCAAGATAATCACATAATAAAAACAATATATATATATATAATGTTTCTAAAATGCCATACCTCAACAACACCACGTTCCAAATTTCTATCCGAGGAATCCATCTTGATCATCCAATAATGGGACTCTTCCCAACGAAGGCTAATGAATAGATAAATCTACTCAAGTATCACATTTTCTTAATTGTCAAAATGGGTTATGTTTAAAACTCACTATAACACCAAAAAAGATATTTTTAAAATAAATTGTATTTACATTGAATGAAGTATATGATATTATTATATAGTAAATACAATTTACACTCAATATAAATATTACTGCCGATCCTAGGATTCTATATAGTCATCGATGATAGACTATACCTACATCAACCAGTGTAGTACCTTTATGTTCATGATACAAAACCAAATTAGATACCTAATTTACCAAGATTATTTTTTATAAAAAATAAATAATATCAATGGATGGTATGTATGTTACCTAATATTAATATATAATTAGTATAACACATGCATGATTAAATTGTATCAAACTATGTGATGTCATAAATATATCTCAGGCATAGGGGAATATTTCCCTACCTAAACAACTCGGATACATAAAACATGAATGGTGTAAGTGATTCAATACGAGTGACGTTAGATATGTAACATATACATGGGGGAAGATTAAACCACTAGATGATCAAAATAATTTTCCATTTCAGGGAAAATAATAACACATTAGATAATATATAAATAGAGTACTTTATGATCTTACCACCAGTTGATTTTATATATTCTCTATCATGTGGAAGTGTAACCCCATCCAGAATCTCATATAAAAAGATTAGGGGAAGAGAGGCCCCATATAGATATTACATAATTCAATCGAATGGAAGAGAAACCCACCTCAGAATCTACAATGAAAATATATTATAATATAATCTTTCCTTCAATTATATCAATGTGTTTGATATATATCTCAACATGATACAAAATACTTAAATTAAATTGTGATATACTTAAATATAATATTTATTTTTATATATTTTTTATAAAAACTAATCGATGAATAACCATGACTGAATACTAATAAATGATTTTTGAAAAAAAAATTATTGAAAATTATTTTTACTTGAAATGATTATAAAACAAAATCTGTTTCCCTAAAACGTAAAATAATATCATCAATACTCTAGAAATGTATTTTTATAAAAATTACTTTTTTAAGTGATATTATTTTTTCTTTCAATAATTTTATGATTAATGATGATTAAATTTTTTTATATTATTTATTGTTTAAAAAAAATTTAGTTTGTAAATAGTATGAATTTGGAATAATTACACTTTGTGTTTGTAAATTTTATTTCCTAACAAATATGATATTTCCTTATATTTTATGATTGTATTCATCAATATAATTAATATATGTAAAAATTTCATTTTCAAAAAAGGAAAATTATTTTCATATTTAGTATTTCAACATTATCATAAGTTGTTTGTTTGGTTTTTCCAAACTATTTAATATTTTGATAAATAATAAAAATATATATATTTCTAAAAACTACCACTTTTACAAATGAATGAAATTTATATTTAAGAAATAATATATATATATATATATATTACATATATATCATTTCAAAATACTTCATTTATTTTATAAAACACAATTTAAATAATTTATAAAACTAAATTAATATATAAAAACCCCCATTATACGCATTTATAATAAAAATCAGAAGTTACAAATTTAATAAATTAATTGAAATAATATCTATTTACCATTTATGTTTAATATTTCAAAATTAAATCCAAATAAAAATTTAAATTTTTAGTGATAAATTTAATATTAGTAAGATTAATACAAATGAGCATGCTAATAGAAAATGAATGTTTTTTAAAAAATATTTTTTATTAATAACACTGAATTTATATCAAACTAATTAAATTTAACACATTTATATAATTAATGAAATATAATTTATTAAAACATTATTAATTATATTATCACTAATCTAATTAGTAATCATTAACAAAAAAAATAATAATTCTATAAAAGTAAAAAAGTCATTTTTATAGTTAAACAGTTTTTCTATAGATTATTTGATTTACGTTATAATTTAATTTTATTATACTTGATATTCTAATTTAATTAAATAAAGGAATAATATTGTTCCATAACTACCAAATTTATATATATGGTATATGTTATCCTGTTAATAAAATATAAACTCTCTTATTTAAATCACACTTTTATAGTTTAAAAATAAAACAATAAAATGTAATATATCAATTGTAAATACCTTGTAACATTTCTTAAACATGTATAGTACCACTTTGTTAAGAATTAATCGACACAAAATTGATCCAACATGTTTTGTGAATATATGTGGCCATTGACCTTGGAATAATGTATTGTAATCAAATAAATATATTGACTGTTTCAAAAAGTACCTTATTCTCCTAAAAAAAGTGGATCGCTTTCACCATCTCAAATATACAGAAACCATTTATGGTTACCATAAAACCATATAAAATATCCTCTAATATAATTTATTACCATTATCTTAATTTTTGGGCCATATTACATTATCATAAGTCCTTCAATTCAAAGGACTTTTCCAATGAATGATAAAGTATCTAATATAAGTGTAATCTTCTTCACATGTTTGTCTTTATAATATTACACATAAAAATAATTTATCACCATAATAATATGAAAAAATATTTATTATAATTATACTGATATATTATTATATTAATGGAATAACCATTAGTTATTCATATTAAGTTGATTGAAAAAAATTCATTCTTACTACATTGTGTAATTTGCTGCCTCTATATATCAACATCTTGTGTTTTCATCATCATAATTTGGGAATGTTCAAAAAAATTAATGAACTAATAATTATATATATATATAATATTCTCATGTTTAAAAATTATCATTGTCCTTTTTCCCCTTCAACATCATTAAAAAATGAAATCATTAATCATGTGTACATGAGCACTATCACCTTTGAGTTAAATGAGTTTCAATTTTCACTTGAAAAAATCAACAATTGATTTGAAAATATATTTCATATATACAAATTATTCCAAAAAACACAAAATGTATTTGACGCTATGACACCATTTTACAATGCTTTATAACATGGTCAATTTATAGGAGGAGTTAGGTAAAAATTGACAAAATAACCATTGTGTAACTTGTATAGGAAGGACACATATATAATAAATAAATTTCATATAAATATAAATACCATATTAAGTATTATTAATAAAAATAATATTAAAAATAAGGTATCAAATAAATTTCATTTATTTATCCATGATGATAGGCACATGTACGGAATGAATAAAGAACAAAAAACTATTTTATCTCAATTCCACTTCATTATCACTTGTCTTATTGTTATGAACCACTTATTATTTATATAGTGTATATAATAAATTCAAAATTATTTATGATTATCCATGATTAAATTCATTGTATTTATACAACCATGTTAATTTAAATCTTCTAATGATGTTGTATTAAAAACTTATAGATGTCATTATGGTATAGTCTCAAAAATTCATTCTTTGAGTCATAATTTCTATTATTCACCAAATTTAATTTAATGGGTGTGTATACTCCCAATTGGATACATAATATCAATAATTATCTTTATTATTGGTATTTTATGTTAAAATTTCAGGATCTGTCTACATTATGGGATTTAATTTTAATGTCAGTATTGTTTTAAGGTATCTATTTTGGACATAATTATAAAATCAAGACCTATCAAATATGATAACTCTAGTTGGAAATTTACATATAAATTATTTCTTAGTTACCATCAATTTTTTCTCAATTTAATTTCTTGGTGCCATTATTTTTCAATTTACAAAATTGTTAAACCAGAAGTATGAAAATAATTTAAAGTGAAGTGATTTTAAAAATAAGTTTTTTCAAAATGGATTTATTGTTACACTAAAATACAGCTTTTGGGAATCCCATTATTAGTTTAAAGTTTGGAAATTGATCATTTGAAAATACACTGATCATCTATGTTACAATATTTAATTCAAAACCCATTATGTTTCCAGTATATGGATTTTTGGAAAAAGTAATCACTTTTGAATTTTATTGTTTAAAATTTTCATTCAATCATATTTTTAAGTTAATAAGAATGTTAATTTATATTATTTTAATTAATTATTAATGAATTTTTTTCTCCTATTTTGAAATAATATATTCATTTTCTAATTCCTTAAATTGAAATGGGTATTTATTCTTTGTAATGATGTATTATATATAAAACACCTAAAAGTTTTATTTAATCTAAGATAACAACCCATTAAATTTATTTTAATTGTTTTAAGAGTTTAGTTCATTTATTATCTCAATGTACATTATCTAGATGTAATATTTATTGATCTATTTTATCGAAGGAATTATACATCCCTGCCTTTTCCTATCAAAATCGTTTTTGTATATAACAATAATTTTATATCTAATTATATTTATCATTGAATACCCTATTTTTAATTACAATTATTGAAATATTTTCACCAATATTAATTCATAATATAATTAGGTAGGAAATATTTCATTACATTATAACACTTTTCAGTATGGGGTCGACAAAATATTTATTATAATATTGATTTTATGTTATTTAACCGGAAATATATGCAATGTGTTGAATGAAACCGTTTTTATTACCAAGGGATCACTATGATATATGGAATAAAATCCATTTTCTATTCAAGGAATTTTTATGAAAGGATAAATTATTATTCTCACAAAGAACAAAAATTTATGTATAATAATGGGTTGTTTTGTAATAGATCATGTATGGGTGGTTCCATTATAAAAAATCATTAGTGAATTCGTTATAAATGATATATTTGTGGTAGTAATTTAATTCAAAGATATTTTGTTCAATAATTATCCACTAATATGTGTTTACTTTATAAACCTAGTATATATTGTTCTATTATATAACTACAAGTCATTAGGTAATTCTTTTTTGTCACCTAATATGTTTTGGAAGGGATTATAGAGTGTACCAAATCCACCAATGTTACAATATCCACTAATTTTTATAATATTAGATTCTGAACCCAATACACCATTTTTATTTAACCCCCAATTATTATGATCATGCTCGTAACCCTTAATCTATGTTTATGATGTCATGTGTTATTTGATCCCACATTTTCGCTAATTTTTTGATCTTAAACCATCATTTACATATTCCATGTTTCCATTATCTTGATCATCAAATATATGATATATTGCCTCTTGTATCTCATTTTCTTGTTTATTACCTAGTTGATTCCCTTTTCGGTTCTTATAGATCACCCATTCCCTTATATATTTTCAAAATGGTACATTATCCATTTTATATGATTTATCATAATAAGATCACTATGTGTCACTTTAAATAATGATATTTTTATGTGTAATATTACATATTATTAATTCTAATATTCCAAATAAACTAGATCACTCAATCCTCTATGTATTTATTGTAAAAAATTGAAAAAAATAATGAAATAATATTTCTTTAGGAATTGGGTATTCATAGTTGGTATAAATGTAATTTTTAGTTACATTCAGGATTAATGGAGTTATTATTGGTGGTTGGGATTACAAAAAATTAGTGAAAACTGTAGGTATTTTTATAATCGATAATCCAAACAAATATTATAAAAAACTAAAAAAAATTATCTTTTGGAGTGTTTGGTTAAAAAAAAGTAAATCATAATATAGATACATGAAAGAGGATGTGGATATCGTACATATGTTCTACTGTGAAATAATGATGAAATGTATTTGTTGAGAATGAACTTCAACATCACACTGATATATTATTCATGTGGAAAATATTTCACTTCAGGATAAAGGCTCCTATTGGATATAATATAGTTTATCATAAGCACTTCAAGAAAACTATGAATGATTTATTTCCATGGTACATTTGGGGTTTGTTTGGGAAGTATAATATAACCCAACAAAATGTAACATATGTAAAACTATGATGTATATATTTAGGAAAAATTAAATGACCAGAAAATGAGATAATATAAATTGTGAAAGGTTTTAGTTTTGAATACATTCTATATTATTGAATATTTTAAATCCTTCATATTATTAATATTTCATCACTCATGTCAAAAATTTTGGATTAAGTTATAGATTAATCTATACGGAACAATGAATGTGAGGAATAATAGGTGGTTTTACTAAATGAACAATCCATAAAAATGTGAGATGGAAAACCCTCATTTTTTTCTAAAAGAATTATCAAGGTATAAGACTAACAATGTGAAGGTAGTTAAATTCATAAACACATAAATGAAGAGAAATATGGAGTATTATGGGATCTATGTTGATTAATATGAATAATGAAAAGATACATTACTTCTTTAATGTCATATATTTTTCAATAGGAACCAATGAAATTTCCTAATGTGGATTGGAAAATCCTTTTATTTATAAATAGTGGGTCACCCAGATTCATTTTTTTAATAGAATATGAATAGGTAAGATTACGCGATTGGAGTGGAAATACGGTATCCTAAATAACCATTAATATTTAAATGTATTTATTTTGGGATACATGGGAATTATATAAGAAAATTTCCCCATAAAACAGCTAACAAGTTAAATATCCATTTTAAATTTCCATGGAAAAACGAACAAGAGATATATTACATAATCAATATTTTATAAGTGAGTTTTCGAAATGTTTTTGATTGAGGACAATTGATCATCCACATAATAAAATTTTTTATAATTTCTTTATTAATTATAACCAAGACCATAGTACATATATTTTATTTCTTGAACATCACATCATTACCTCTATGACTATGTAATTAATTGTAAAAAATATTTCATGTGATACAATTATTCTATACAAAATTTATATAACAAGAATTTTTGAATAATTAAAATATAATCTCTTCTTGATAAATTTAATGTGATTTTATAAATTGAGTTATTCCCTCCACTAAGAGGGAAATTATTTGGAATAATGAGATCCCATTTTATATCAACCACATATTTCTCACGAAATGATGATTATGAAAACACATTATAAACAACTCATACAATTTGAGTCTTAATACCATATATAGATTTACACTTATCTCAAATGGACATATGAAAACTCAATATTAATGATTTACTAATTAAAAGAAAAAATATATTTTTCTTATGTTTTTATAGTTTATATCACGATATAAAGTATATATGAATTTACATATAAATATAAATAAAAATTAAATATTATCAATGTTTTTTCATAATTAGAATTCTGATAAATAAAAAATTTTAAATAGGGAGAATATAGGGACCCAATACTTGAATATTGATTTTCATCTAATTATGTCAATGTGTTTGACATCTTACACCATACTCACTAAGGAATATAAATATAACCATAATGTCTTTAGATAAAATTTTAAAATTTAAGTATTATATTTAAAATATTGTTTTCCAATTTGTATTAAAGAATATTACTAATCATTTTAAGGATTAATTTTAAAAATAATTTTATGGCTACTTTAAATATGAAATAAATTCAACTAATTTATAATAATTGAATATTAGGATCATTTCATATTTTGAAAATTATTGTTTAACAAATATTCAAATCTACTAGTTATTAATTTTCATTTCAAAATATATATAATTAATGCAGATAAAATAATTTATATATCAATAAATGGATAACAAAACTTTAGTTTGAAAATATTTGGTACTGATTAAAATAATATTTTTCATTAAAAATGTTCTTTTTCCAATAAAAACGATTTTGCTCTATAATTTTTAATTTTATAGTAAAATTAAAAATAAAAATTTTTATGTAAAATTTTAATAAATTAAAATAATATTTGAATTTAGTGTTTCAATATTATATTTGGATTATTTGTTATAGGTTCTTAATAAATTACATGATTAGTGGTTTAATAGTAACAATATAAAATTTCCTAAAAACAATAATTTTTTTAAAAATAATTTAATGTTTAAAAAATTATCATAAATATATATATAATATGTAATATAAATCCATTGAATATAATATTTTGAATTTATAATTAACAAGTTTATAATTTATAAAAATTAGTTAACATTCTAAACTAAAAATAGTTTTCCTAAATTTATAATAACAATTTAAAGGAAATCCATTTTTTAAATTCATTTTTTAAAAAATTGTGTCACATTTAATTCCAAAATATCAATATTTGACAAGATGTTAAATTTAATTTCCATCTATAATTTGATTTTTTGTTAGATTGGTGCTAATTACCACCATAATGGTGAAACAATGTTTTTTAAATATTAAATTTATAAGTATCCATGAATTTATATCAAGCCAAATAAGATTAACTCATTTAAATAATGAATATAATTTTATTTATAAAAGCATAAATAAATATATTAAAAATAATTTAATTGGTAATAAATTCTAAATTAGATAAATATTACACAAAGGTAAAAAAATTATTTTCTATTAAATCATTTTTCTCACACTATCTATTTTATTATTATAATTTTTATAAATTTAATTTTAGTAATTATATGTTTTAATTAGTTACATAACATCCATATTATATTTTATATGTCGTGATATAATTTTAATAAAACAAAAAATAACTTATTTAAAAACTAGTTAATCGATTTAAATATATATGATTAAAATGGAAATAGATAATGGAAAAAACCGTATAATATGTTCAAAAAATGGGTAGATGAAATTTATTAATAATATATTTATATAAAAATCCACCAAATTCCATTAATTTAAATCATTGGATTTTAAATTTTAAATCATATATATTTTTTAAAAAAGTACCGTTTTTATCTTTTTTAAAGCTTTTCAATTCAAAAGTTTAAAAAATTTAAATCAAAGTCAACATTTCCTAGAACACATGAACACAATTCCTCTCTTATAATATTCCATGACTGTATTAAGCCCTTTTGGATGCTTTTATTTACAAATACCTTCAATTCATATGATTTTTTCAAGGAAATATCAATTATACAATGTTAATATTTTCTGATTGTTATGTTTTTATTCGTACACTTTCACTTCAAAATACCTTGTCATTATATTGATATGATAAAATAATTATCATAATTATATTGATTTGAGGATATATTTAAGTAATTATCATTATTTACTCATTCCTATCCACTAATAAAAATTTAAGCATGTTTATTACATTGTGATGACATTTTCTTCCTTAAAGAGACATCTTTAATTTTCCATTAGTTCCATTCCTGGATGATAAAATGGACTAAAAGGATAAATAAATGTGATAATATATATATATACATATTTTATATTTTTTTAAATTATTATTTACCCCCTTTCTAAATAATTCATTGAAAAAAGAAAACATTACTCCAGTGAATGTGAAAATTATTTCTTCCATGAAAACTAAGATTCATTTTTTTAACGACCCATATTGCTATGATTTTAAGAATATATATAATATGTAAAAATTATGTTCAAATCAATATTAAGGAAATTTATTCTATGAAATAATTTAATGACCCTTTCTACCATGGTTATCAAAAATAATGAATTATAGAAGAATTGAACGAATCGTCAAAAGTAACAAATATAGGAAGAAAAAAAAATAAAAAAAATAATATTGAAAAGTATTTTAATATTATATATTAAATAAAATAGAGAATAATATTTTTTCAAATAATTTATGTAATAATATTTTCCTTATTATTCATGATTAAGCCCGTGCATAAAATGAATCATAAATGAGTTACTCATTCCTTCTAAATTTATCTTCATTGAGACACGTTTAAATGTTATACACCAGTTCATTATTTATTTGGAATATATGATACTGAAGAAAATATTATGAAATAATATATAATTAAATTCTTGGTATTTATAGAATAATATCATTCTCATGCTTAAATTGGCTTTGGATTCAAAATTTACAAAATCTGTTAGGGTTTCGGCTGAAAATATCCTTGTCGGATATATGTTGTATTTTATAAACCATATATCATTTAAGGGTTGTGAATATTACTAATTATTTATTTAATATCTAGAATTGTCATTATGATGCGTATTTTATGATTAATTAAAATCTATATACTCGTTAATGTTTTTATTTTAATTTTTCTCAAGTTATTAGGTTTCTATTTACAACCTCCATTTAAAATAAAGTGTTCTTTTATATGTCAAATGATATGGGTAATTTTCATAAAAATTATTTCTAGGTTCAACATGATTTTATTCCCCTTTGTTTATCATTGATGAATTTTTTCTTCTTATTATATTGTTGTCTATATTGTAAGTCATATAATATTTTTTCAACATGACATTTTAAAAAAATGTTTTTTTAAAATTGATTTTTTTTCTAAATAGATCATTTTTTACATTTTAATATCTATTTATTTTTTTATAAAATTTCATTTTATACTACCTTGATTTTTTTTGGAAAAACCTTATTATCTAAAATCACTCAATTTTTTGTGGGTTGTTCTAAATAAATACAATATATTTTGAAGATTTGATGTAATATTTTCCTTCAACCATGTTTTTTATTTATAATAAATATTCTCTCAATTATTTTCATTATTTCTAGGGAAATTATTCTATCTATGTATTATAAAATATATCCTTAAAAATTCAATAAAATTTTGAAGAGACTTTTCTATTTCCAAAGTGAGTGTATTTATAAAACTCTTAAAATATATTATTATTACTTAGTGATAATCAATGGATATATGATCTGATGGATCAAGTATATTCATTAGATAAAAAAATCGTATATTGTTTTCTTGATAGAATCCATATTTATCCATTTGATTGATGTAATTATTTATCAATTTATTTTTCATTACATGTCACATCCATTATAGTACTATAATTATTTATCCAATTCCTTTCCATAATGAATAACATATTATTGATTCATTTGTTTAATGGTTTCTCACTAATATTCCATACATTGATTGATCAAGTGGAATTATTTCCATAACCAAATAACCATTATCAATATTATTTAAGTACAATATTCTTTATTATCCTTTTTGAAATTTATTTACCTATAATATTACATCATTTTCATAATGAATCCCATTTTATTTTTTGGGGTTCATTATGTGGTACTGATCAAACCAACAATCAATTCATCAGTTTTTATGGTATAGTAAATGAATAGTTTCTTATTTAGCATGTACATTTGGATAATCATTTCTTGGTTCATTATAGACATTGGATTGTGAGTTTTTTTATAATTAAAATAGTTGGGCTTCCATTATAAACATGTAAAGTGTTGTTCTGTTCTAAACTATGGACTGATGGTTCCATTATATACCTTGAATAAATTCTTATGTTATAGGCCTAATATGTTTTGGTTTAGTATAGCACTCAAATACACATTATAATTATTTATATCTCTTTAAATTCAATTTAAGGTATTATGGAGTAAACCCAACCCCCATGGGATGTTGTACTCTAATTTTATGGTAATCAGGAGTCAACCCAATCCATCATGGGACATTCTAAACTTTATGATTATGGTCTTGGGAGTGACCTATATTATATAATTATGATTTAATGTCATCTTTAATTGATACATATTTCATAATTTTAGGATCTTATGTATTCATTTACATATTCCATGTTTTAATGATTAAGTTAATCATCTCTATGATATCATTTTTTGCACTTGACTCTCATTTTATATATTATTTTCTTATTTATTCCCTTATTAATAATTATTACTTATATTATTTCTTATTTACTTACCCTGGAATACCCTAATAAATTTGTGAAAACAACTTGAAGTTTGGTTCACTATGTGGTGTTTTAAATGAAAATGATGTTGTTGTATTTAAGATAGTTTATTTGTTTTTGTAATATACCAAATACACTGAAATAATTAATCCACAATGTGTATTTATTCTAATGTAACGTTATGAATCATGAAATAAAATGTATTTAATGAATGGGTATCTATATAATATAAAATAAATAACACTCATGTGAAACCATTCCCACACTTGAAACATATTATATTAATATCTAGTGGAGATCCTCCTAGAAAACATCACAGATATAATTGAGGGTATAGAATCCACCCTATACCAACATCAATTTGCCTAAAATGTAATTTTAGTCAACCTAATCCCATACCACAAAACCAATTTTGATATTTTATTTAGGAAATCAATTTTCATCACCATATCCATTCTATGATACAGCACGGTTTGTATATTGAAACTAGAACACTATGTTTATAACACAAGATTAGAACACCAACCATAGTCCCAAGAGTAAAATCATAGATCAAAAACCATATATGGGTTCATATATCTTCTTCAAATATTTTTCTCATGCCTATCTATATTTTGTAATAACATCCCAATAAATTTTCATTATTAAATATTGGATAAATATGAATTTTAGAAACAAAACTATATCATCATCACAATAGAGAAATGGACTAAAATCTATCTACAATGCCATGTTTTTCATGTTTGGTTCTGAATAATTCAACCAATCCCTCATCCTATCCCAAGATTAGAAACATTTTTACTCAAGATATATTGAAATGGAAATATAAATCACACTTTCTAACCAAGTATCCCAAAGATTCTCATGAATTTCATTATCCCATTAGGGATTAATCGACCAATCAATCTTAATCCATCACTCACCCATACTCATGGGAGTTAGTGGAAATATATTAGGCATAAAATTTTCCTTATCATATCACTTGAACACTAATAGGAACTATGTTTATTGATAAAGATATTTATAATCAATCCATCAGCCATTAATGGATGGGGATTCATGATAGTTTTTGAGGATCAATTTCTCACCTTATGACTTCATTTATCAACTAGAATTTTAATTTACAAGAGGAATATATTTAATAAATGTTGTGGAGAAACCATCGGTATGATACTACATATATATTCCATATTAAATAAGAAAAAACTATAGGGAGACATGTCTAGACTACCTTTCTCTAATATATTTATATCATTTTTCTATCTCAGTCATCATTGCTAATGACCACCCATGACTTATTAATGCACATATCAATAACTCATTCCAATTATCTGTTTATAACATCATATACATATTTATTATATTTCATTAGTAATTTTATAATTTAATCCAAATATGCATAAATTATTATTAACAAACCAAGAAAACTTTCAATAAAAAAACTTTGACTAACCACAACCAGAATTTACATGGTGTAGCCCTTACACCATCATGAGAATAAATATCCATTATTTATCACCCATTCATTTTTAAATTTTATTAAATTTGATCATAACTATTATATATATTCTTCTGGTGAAATATCTTCAGTAAAACTATGATAAAGATCATGTGCTCATCCTACACAGTATGCCATCTTTCTATTTCATGAAAAATAACCATTGTTTCCCCAAGATTCCACAATGAATTGATTTAATATTCATAAAACTCAATTCCATTTCACAAAAAGAAATCAATTTTATGTTGAAAAAATAGAAATACCAAAAATAGTGAAATCAACATTGAGTATGTGTACAAAACCTCACAAAAAAACATGCATTAAGCGATACTAATGGGTAGAATAAAAGGTAAAAGAGGGAATTCATTATCCACCACTATCAAATCGTAGAGGAGAAATACTGAGTTGGTTATAATTATAATACACACAAGGTAATATTTCACCTTTTAAAAATATTACATCACCAGTACTATGATGCAACTTGGTGTTCGTGAAAAAATTCTTCTTTTCTGATCCTCCTTAACATGAGATAAACTAGTTCACCTTACTGATCCATCATGGTGAAACTAGTAAATAATGATATCCACATCCCATTTAGGTGAATTTTTAATGTGTGATTCTAAAATATCCTAGAAAAATATATTCGTGGCTCTAGTTTTATAGTGGGGTTGACATGATTCATGGAAAGGCCCCTCAGATTATCTTTTCTTACACCAACCATTATTACACGAACACATCAAAACATTCCATCAATTTTTCAAAACACAAGGCCTGGTTATTTTGTACATTCCTTGTTCAGGTTTCAAATATGTTTTTTCTGGAAGAAAAAATAAAATACAAACCAATGATGTCCATCATTTCTAGGTGTTAGTGAACCTTTATTTTTTTAATTCCCACTACCATTGTTTGAACATATATTAGATGTGTTTTTTCCATAAATCATTCAAACTGAACACATATTTACTCTATTATCTATGTCCCAAAAATAATTTAGGAGGAAGATACACACTGATATATTGTTTAGTCATGATCAGATACATGAATTATTATTCAACTTGATATCACCCAAAATAATTTAAACACTAGGGACATCAAATCTAAAAAAATAATTTTAACTAAAGATCTAATACATGCCATGGAGTCATTAAAAATCATTAAAAAATTGATATTCAACTGCTATAATTACAATATTAAAAATGATTCAATATATTTACCCTTATCGTAGGCCAAAATTCAAATTTCTTATGATTTTCTGAACCTATAATATTGCAGGGTTTTACAAACTCCCCAACAAAACACTTATCAACCCTGAGATGTCTTGGTGGCCCAAAAACAATCAATCCAACACTATATTTTTTCTCAGTTCAACACAAAATATCCAAATTATTCCATGAAAAAAAGAATTATTTTCAATTGCAGAACATGTAATTTGTGGCACATTATTCACCCAAACCTGCCATTCCCTTTCATCATTTAAACAAACACATAGAAAATAAAAACCACAATTTTCAATCATGAGACACTTTGGTGTTATAAATATATTCAATATTTGTTTTATGGAACTCTACCCCTTAAGACCCCACATAAAATTTCAAATTCTAAAACATGGTGCTCCCGCAAAGAAGAATTTCCCACGAAAATGCATTACAATTAGGCCAATAATATGATTTCTATAGTTTTCAAAACACAAAAAAATATATATAACTAAAAACCATGTAATTATTTATATGGATAATTCGTCTTGAAAATGATCATCTATAGTCACTGAGGGTTTATTAATTAATGTGACATTAATACCACAACTCATAGTGTCCATAAAAGATCATTAAAAACCCAGGCCAATTATTGAATTGAATATAAATAAAATTTAATGGGTATATCTGGACTAACAAAATAGACTATCATATACCACCAATGGGCATGAATAGACCTCAATTCCAACATTCCATCACATCACATGAAATACACTGTGAGCCAGTTGATAAAAATGGAATACATCTAAAATGACATCAAAATATAAAACATTTTATTGACCATTGAACTAGATAAAAATATATCATATTACACACTTACATCTTATCTCTATATTGGATTTGTAATGACCAAACATTACAAAACCAGGACTATAACAATATAGTGTTAATACAACGATGACTGAAAATATTCTCTCAATAATAGTGGTGTCCTTATGAAAACTCTACTAAACCAAAATATCTATTTTATATATCCCACTATCTATCTATTACCACATGTAAAATTTGGAAAAGGCCATCCTTCAGAGACCCATTCAGTGAAATATAACATATACACATCCCCAGCTCACCAGGATCATCATAATCAACATCCAATGAATGTTCATCCACATTTAATTCCACACCCTCTAATGGAAAATTTTATACATAAAACTATTTGAGTTTTATTATAATTCTCATTAATAAATCTCTAATATGAGTGTTTCTGAAATCATGTGAAACTCAATCATCCTCCCATACCCTATCAGGAAAGAATAAATTTTTTGATAACACAGCTCTCTGAATAGTGTATGAGGATTTTTCAAACCACAATGGGAAAACCCCTCATTCTCATCGAAGTCTCGAGTAACCATTACCATAACAAAACATCTAACAAAAAACATGAAATCTATATCAAGATAATCCAACATTAAAAAAATCAGAAATACCAAAAGGCACTAAACATGTATTCCATTATAGAACATATCAACATACCCCACTCCCATAATAAGTCTTACCCATGCGACCTACACACATATGAAACCCTTTCATATCATTAAACTCAAACTTACATGAGTCCAATCTCATTAATCCAAGGATAACTCATATATTTGATAGACCAAGATCAATTCCAATCAGTATCATATATCTAAATTCTTCTCTATTGTTTTCTTCATTCCAACAACCCTAATACATTTTACTCTTTCTTAAACCAATAACTAAATCACCCAATTTCTAGGGAATTTCAACTTAACCAAAAGGATATACCCATTATCAATTATAATTTTACGTGTCTAGATCATTATTACCGTATAATAAAAAACTACACCTAAATTCACCATTGAAATGTATCTTAATAGTCCACCCCGCTGAAAGAAACCCATGACACCCTAAAATAACAAGTTCATTAAATCAAAAAATCACAAGGAATTTAAAATGTATAGGAAAAACCCTCTATTATTTCACCCTCACAAATAACATTTCAAGTAATCATATTAAGAAAACACAATATTATGAAATATTATTGTTGGTTACCAATACCATGAGTAAAATCATAATGTAAAAAGATCTCCCAACATTATCATAAATCATGTGTCAAATAGGTCACTTATCATAATACAATATCAAATATCAAACCTCAAATATCATAGGGAAAATCAAAATAAAAACCCACAATAGGTTTCTCAAATATATATACCAAGAATTATATTTCATGTCATCTGGACACTCCATGAATCTAATTCTCACCATAATCCGCAAATTATAGTACTCAGGTGAGGACCAAGATCTCATCAATGTACACATGATGAAAAATTTCAATGGTATTTTATATGGATTAAATCCATCATATTTTTAACCGGGTAGAATATTTTGTACAGCAATCATTATTGTAAAACACCTTATAAATTCTTGTTGAATTTTTTAGTCCCCATACCAAATTTATATATAAACCTCATACAAACTCACCATATACCAATACTGACCCTATAAGGTTCAATATAAATATATCAAATAGGGGGATTGTATGGTCATTTCAATAGAATTTCACATGCTATAATCTAAATGACCTACAACCAGATGAAAATATGCCATGCTATGAATGAGTATAATTACAATAAATAGTTATATTGTTGAATTTTATAAAAGTGATTATTGAAACTCCAAACAAATGATCCTTCGTCATTTGTTATATCTATCACATGAATTCAAAATATTGTCTTCCAAGAATTATTATCTATGAATGATTTATATACAGTGACTTATTTCTAACATTCTGTGATCCAAAACAAACATAGTAATATAAAATAAACATATAATAATTTTATATTTATCATAATCATTATAACAAAAGTAAATAATCAGAATCTATTTTCCCTAGTTATCTGGGAACCCGATTAAAAAAATTATGAAACAATAATTTGAGTTCAATCATATTAAGTCTAGTATCTATATTTTATACTTAAAATCCCCTAATGTGTTTTAAAAATAATGATGCTATGATATATCTTTGTAACATCCTAGTCTAATAACCTATAAGATAACCTGACCAGTTCCCTATATGAAATAGAGAACAAATCAACATATAGTATAGTATAACAACTATAAGTGAGTCTAAGGTGTTTTCATTGGAATAATATACCCTCATATCATAGAGAAAAATTGAATAAATTAAAAAACCATTATTATAATTAGCGTATGTATGATAAATATAAAAGGTTCATTTTGTAAAAAAATCATGTTAATGAATATGGTCATTCATCACAAACTGATTTCCTCTTTGGTTAATCTGTTATATAAAAATCATAAAAGAAATCAAATATAATAAATTTCCACTAGAATCCCAGATCATGACCTCGTCCCCAAACTCCATTCAATATATGAATCTTCATAATGAAACACAAGGCCTCAACCCTACCAGAACCCCTCAAGAGTGATGTCTGATCAGATACCAATGTTAAATGGGAACCTAAGAAGGGTGTGTGTAAAGAATAGTAGGGAACCACCAGTGAAATATCTTAAGTTAACATTATATAATTTTCATTCACACTGACATGTAATAATTGAATTAATAGTCATCAAAATATATATAAATAATATGTTCAATCATCAGTTATTAAGTTGTCACCACTGATTGATCATACCTACTTTGTAAGGATAGAAATTTGTATTAAAATTATAAATAATCTTATTGGTATTAATTTACTACCCTAAAATTTTATATATAAATAAAAATATGAATTTACATGTGAGAAAAAAACCCCATATCCTCTCACATATATGACACTTGCAGGTAGGATGTTTAGCCCACTAGGTGGTATATTTTAGGAAACACATCCATGATTGAAGGGTATCCCACCATAAAGTGTAATATATATATATATATATATCAGAATGGGTGATTTTCCCACTAGGTGATCTCATATATGTAACATGTTACTGTCGAATGTGTGGTCTAGTCAGTGATCTTATAGATATTCAATCTAGGATACGAGTGACACAACCTAGAACTAATTATAAATATATTTATAGTGAATGTCCCCCAAAAATCTGATATAATACAATCAGGGAAAGATTATACTTCCTTTAAATACTGCTTAAATAATAATCTAGCAGAAAGTAAAAATATCCAATAAAAATATCATCTATTTATTTGTGTGAAGAAGATCACATTGAATATATAATAAATAATTAATGGCTAGTGTCCACCCTATAACATATCATATCATGATTACATGGGTTGGTAAACCACATGAATCCTTCCCAGATACCATGGTCTCATACAATGGAAAAACCAAATTGTATGACCTCACCTAAAGGTCAATATAGGAAAAGGGAACCCAATAAGGTTCCCTAAGTCACAACATATCCCAAACACCCTACATGGGATCATTTAATAAAATTCCAATCTCTCAGTCACTTTCTCATCAATCAGATAGTATAACATCCCTCAATACCATGATAATAATATCATAATGCAATCATATTTATGTGTAAAACCATAACATCATCAAAAAAGATGGTTTCCTTATAATGGATTAAATTATATTAATTCAAAAAATAATGAGCCCCTATAGTCACAATACCATATATCACTTTCAAATAGAAACATGAAAAAAATATAATGGTGTGTTTCATAAACACATACCTTATATAAATATACTTACATTTTCAATCATGAAATTAATCACTTAATCTGGTCATAGATTCATCAATTCCAATATTAATACCCCATCCCATTTCAAAAACAATAACAACAAATAAATATTGATAATATTTTATAATTAATTATTCAATTTAACACATAATAGGTAAAACTATATAGGAACAACACTGTATATATTTCAATACAAAAATATAGATGCATAAAACATTGAAGGTACTTCGAATAACCTCAACACCATTAAGGGATGATGATATAACATTAAAAACATTGTAAATAGTAAATTTTAATCATTTATTGGAAAAACAATAAATAAAATACTTAGGTGACATAACTTCCCTGAAATGGTTAGAAACAGTGTTTCTTTATCATTATTGGACATAATTTATCTATTTCATGAAAATACCAATCATATGAATGAAATTAGACAATGATAAAGTGGAATTTAAGCAATATGCATTACCAAATCATATATATATCATGGTTTATGCTTATATGGCCTATGAAATAAGAATGAGAGAATCAAAATAGTAATACAAATCATAAACATCCATCAAAACAGTAAATATAAAAGAATATAAATTGAGAATGAAAACATTAATTAAATATAATACATACCATGTTCATGCATCTAGGTGTATAAATC
This sequence comes from Viscum album, assembly GCA_963277665.1. Lineage (NCBI taxonomy): Eukaryota > Viridiplantae > Streptophyta > Magnoliopsida > Santalales > Viscaceae > Viscum > Viscum album. Next base: position 1,833,735,968 of record OY728161.1, on the reverse strand, counting down.
CTAGGGCTTTATATTAAAAAATTAATTGTAAATTATTCTCTTTTATAATAAATAGAACAGAACAAACATCTATGTGTGACCATAGGGTGGGTATTTGAAGCTTTTATAATAGAGAATAATACCCTTATAAAACATCAACCCCTCCTAAACACTCTCATGATAAATACATAACCGCATTTTGTTTCATTACCCTTTAAGTGACTCATCTCTATTGCACAATTTCACCTCATGTATTAATTTTCTCTTAGACCAACTTCCATATCATATGATTCGTTCCTCATAGTGTTTCCCTTCATACTCGCAACATGAATTGAAATATTTGATACCTCTCCAACATTCATACTTATCATCTAATTTTTCCATATCTCTTGTGATATCATTGATGACTTCCCCTCTTCTAGATATTTTTCCACCATCCTATACATATTTTCCATTATGTTGACCATCCCTATAGACCATATTCACTCTTTTTACATATCAAATACTATTATACCCCCCCTGAATAATACTATATTCCTTATTTGTCCCATTATTACCTTATCATTGGATTTTTCTCTACTTAGGAACCATCTTGGTAAGGGAATATTCTTGTGACATGAACCCATTTTCATTCTACTGTATTCTATATGGGGAAAATCTTTGGAATTTAATGTCGTTTACAAAACCAAGAATTAATTATAGGGCCCTTCATTACTTTCAAGGTCAAATAGATACGTCTTCTCATGCAAATATACCATACAAACAACTATTAGGAATCATATTCATAGTCATAAACATCACATTATTTAATACACCAAGGAATAGTCCTTATAACATTACCATTAAAGGTATTCCAATGAACCATTATGTGGAATCCAAATACATTGGTTTGGATTTAATTCCCAATGATACATTATAACCCCCTTCATGGGCATGATATCGATATCATCAACTCATACTTCCTCCCAAGATGGAAATATTCTTTTGATCACCGAACTGTGTGGATTTATAACATATCAATCTCAAAAATATCATTGAAAAATAAAAAAAAGGATAACAAGATAGAGAACTAATTCTACATAAAAATGTTCCATTAATTGAAAACCACATATATATATATACATGTCCATGGGATTCATATAATGAGTAAAAATAATTATATAAACATTCAACAATTTATTGTTAATGATAGGGTAAGCAGTCTCTACCGACGTATAGAAAATATTATTGAAAATGACATAAATCTATAGAAGAGTCCATGATTAGGGGATAACATCCCATAAAAAATATTGTGTAATCTAGGAGAATAATTCAATAACAAAAAAATATTGATTTAAAATTGTGATATTTTTTTCATATCCAACTGAAAAAAATTGTGATCTCAATGTGCATTTTTTGTTAAAAATAGAAATAATATAGTTTTATATGAATAATTAATTAAATATTTTACTTAATTCTGATGTAACACAGATCAGTATACTATTCTTTTAAATTTTAACCAATAATTCCATTCTCGTAAGACCACTTCAATCCCAAGAAAATAGAACCAACAACACAACAAAATTAGGATATTATATCAATCTTAAGAGATAATATATCCACGAACAAAACGACATCATCACTAACCCATCAACAATATCACCGGGTACATTATTTAATGGTGAGGTAATATAACCAATGTGGAACCATCTCTACCATTGTTTTAATACAAAATGGTCTCCTAAAACTAAAGAATCATGTCCAAATTCACCAAATGAAATTTATGATGAACCCAACGATGAATGTGAACACATCCAATTACTTATAGTGACTATCCCAAGATCATGACAATTGGAACAATCATTATCATTAGAATATTGGTCATGAACTCAAATTTTACATTACCATGTTTTTTAGTGTTACTTTAGAGATCCCCTATCAAACAACTCACATAAAATCATGATTATAACTCCAATAAACTACCTATTCCAGGAACTATCCAATATATCGTTTCTTTAGAGACACAGATTAGGAAATCCTAGAAATATCTTCTTACATGGTGAGATATGGATGATATTTTATGGACCATTATTATAAGGCCCCAGCCTTAAACCTTACTTAATCTTGAGTTATTACAAGATTACACATTGAGGATCTTTTCAGGTTTAGAGTTTTAGAGAATTAGATCATGAAACTTGCATTACATTCCACATTTAAACAAAGTGTTTACATAAAAGATAGTATCCATTCTTCCCATCAATGGAAACACATTGAAAATAAAACATGGATTATTTCTTAACACATCCTAGACTCTATCATCTTATCATGTACCTTTCCATTGACCTGAAAAAAACATTTCAAAAACTTGGGATGAGCATAAAAAGCTCAGTAAGGGATATAAAAATATGGAAAGGAAACATGAGTTCATATATACATAAGAATGAAATCATAATTTACCCATAAAACATAGGCACTTTAACCTACCTCATAAAATCATTAATAAATCATAGAAATCATAAGACATAAAGGTAACTTGAGGCATTCATAACATTCTTACGTAGGGATTAACCCTCTTGGTTACGTTTGGAATACCCATCATAGTATATTCCCTAAATCTCTTTGGAGAAACCTTAACGTTTCACTCCTTCGCGTTACCCAATGCATTGGAGAGCTATAACGGGCTCACCCGCCCTTAGTTTATCGCGGAACCACCCGTTCTTCATAACAATGCCCAAGAACCATATCATAATCATATCACATAAACATGAACATAGCATTTCCACATTTAAATCACAATATAACATTTTAGGATATTGAAATAATGAATCCATTCAAAAAGAAACCATTTCCGAAACCATTTAAAACATTTAATAAAGAGATTTTTGAATCAAAGTGTCCCATACCACCTTGAAGATTAAAATTTTAAACCATTAATATCCATATAAATAAATCCTTAAAACCATTTTGAAAACATGGATATTAATAAGAACAAATAATTAAAACATTTAAAACGATATTTTGGTTAAAGGGGTTTTACCAAAATCAGAGACACTTGAATACGATAATTGAGGAATAACATTTACTCAGAACTTTATAATATCATGAGAATAAATGGATTCATGATATAATACTCCAAAGGACAGTATATACACCATATAAGAGTGAATTGGTGCATAACAACAATGAACTCTCAATAGAAATGTCAAATGTGATGAAATCCCTTATAAAGAATGTATCCTTAAATTAAGGACAAATCAATCTCAAAAATATGTGTGACAAATATAAATACACCCAATATAAGTGGATATTAAGTGTAAAACAATAAAAGGTAATTCACACATATTCAATGGATGACATATTCAATGACTACATGTTGAACCCAAAGAAATCAAAATTGGGTTAAAAAGTTCCCTTGACAGCATAACGGCATCACATCAAAAAGAGTTGATGAGAGATAAAAAGAGTATCTCATCACTTGGACATAAAATTTACATCAACAAGGATATATGAGAACATATCCCAAAATAAAAATATGTAAATTAAAAGACCCAACAAAAGAAGTCTTTTAAAAAAAAGGAGGGTGAAAGGTTCCCTTACCGACTTGGGTATCTTTCAAAACATACACCCCATGAAAGAAGGGAAATAAATCATTGATGTAAATACTCATAAACGAAAGTATATTACACAAAGATTAGAATAATGGGTAGTACATACACCACTCAAAGGAAATTGTGGCAAATGTATCATAAATCTCACGAGAATAAAAGTGAGATGGAAAATCCCTTACGAAAACCCGGCAGCCTAACGGCGCCACATAAAACATCCGAATATGGATTGATGAGATCAAATAGAGTATCCCATCATATTACAATAGAATTTACAGCAAGTGTAATATAAAAGAAAATCCCCCAACATTGCAAGGAGGAGTTTAAAAGAAGTGACATAAAGGAGAGTACTTAAAAAGAAAGAGAGAGGTTAGATCTCTTACGAAAGTTCGGCAGCCTAACGGCGCCACTCAAAACTTCCAAAATGGATTGATGAGAGAGAATAGGGTCTCTCATCACAGGAACATAAAAATTACAGTAAATTTAATATAAAATAACATCCCAATCATAAGAAAGATGAGCTTAAAATAAATGACATAAAAGAGTGTACTTAAAAAGAAAGAGAGTTGTAGGATCCCTTACCTCGGGTCCGACTTGACTCGATCGTTCCTTAATCTCCTGAATAATAAACTTGAGTTAATTTCTAATTCCTTAAGAACCATTTTTCATGTTCATTATTACTTTTATACCACTTATTACCATGTCACAAACATTATGTAATCATTTAAGTTAATAATATTTGTTTTGCCGATATTTGGTTCTTAAGTCGAAAGTGGTCTTCTTACAATTACATGTTGTTCGTGTGGCCAAAAGATTATTATATCCAGAATTTTATTCATTATGTAGATATCATATATGTCATATATATCCAGTACATGCATGCATTTATAACATTACATAATCATTTAGAGGTAAGAAATGAAATGCACCGTTCATGGAGACGGTAAGCCGTACGTACGCATGAACGCTACTTTCATTTCTATTTCATATTTTATAGAATGGAATAATAATGATATAAAGGTATATTATAATTACATTATAATATCATATATAATATCATATTTCCATCCTTTATACATCCCACATATGGTATTTAACGAATCAAATCACTTTGAGGGGGCGGTAGTCCGCACTTCCTTAAATGAAGATATCGCGTATACCCATAATGGAAGCCACAAAGGTAAGACAAAAATGAAAAATACAGAAGCATAAATAAAACATAAACATATTATATATCATATATAAAAATAGTGACATCATAATGGCCACCTTTGAAGGTGTTAAATGAGTATTGAACAATCATCGTTTCGGGAGGCAGAATTTCACCATCCACGGAAACTGTATGTTCTTTAACCATTTGATGTAGTTGTGTGATAGTGTAGCATGAATAAATCTTATAACAACATCCTAGTATATTTAAGATACTGGTTTTGTTACAAAAGAAGTAAATAAAAAGAGTTTATGGGGTTGGAGAAGCAAAATAAAACAAATGAACATGAGAGAATGAATTACCTTTAAAAGTGTAACTCCTTTTGATTTAAGCCTAAAGGATTCCTTTGAAAGGATTCTGCCCAAAGGGAGTACTCTAGGATGAGGAGAGGGATGTGTAGAGAGTAAATGGGCAGGGGTTGGCTGAGACAAAGGCTTGAGAAGTGTGTGAAATGAGGGAGAGGTGGGGGCCTTTTATAAGAGGAGAGGAGGGGTACTTTTGGAAAGTAAGAAATATTACTTTATTTGAAAATGTGTTTCGGTTTTAAAAGGTCCCACATTGATAGAATTCGTGGATAAGGTGATAAGGCTTCGAAATCCACTCATCCAATTGGTTTTTTCCATGTGTAGGTTGTAGATGATTCATTATCTTTCCATTTTAATTAAATCGTCAAATAATGATGTCATCGCTGCATCATTAATATGTCATAAATAATTTAATTTCTTTAATGTCTAAAAATTATAAAAAAAATACTATGATGTAGGAAATCTTTTTATATTTCCAATGACTATTTATAATAAAAATTTGTACTTGTATAACCCCACTTAAAAATTGTTTTCGTAAAACATATTATGTTTGTGTCATTTTCACTTTAACATTAAATATAAAGTAATTTATGTCATTTCCCAACAAAAGTGGATCCATGGGGTCCCCAAGTTGACCCATGGCTTGTCACGGTTGGCCATGACAAAACCAATGAGGTTGGGACATGTGTCAAGTTCATTTAATTTTATTAAAGCATTTTTTTTACCTTAAACTACACTAATTACAACTAAACGCGATTAAAAACATAATAAGTTACTATTCACCAAAAAATTATTTTTATCCCATTGAACCACATTTTACTTCTTAATGACAACCATGTATTTAGGATTTTTGAAATTCAAAACACATAAGTGGTAAAATTTCATTTAAATGAAAAATCAGCTTTTATAATTACCACTTAGTGGTTTCACTTTTCATCAAAAATTGATGTTTTTCAGAAAATTACCAAAAATTCACCCTAAGCTATTTTTGATATTCCGAATTCAAAAATAAAGTCTATTTTACAAAATTCAAAACATATAAGTCACATTAATTAATTTAATAATTAATTCCCGCTGTCAGAGCAAAGAGCGTGTTTTTATAAAACAATAAGTATCAAAAGATTGACACCAGTTTAAGTCTAATTTCAAAGTGAAATTAATTCCAATGACCACCATTGGATTAAATGGTAAAAATATATTCTAATTTCACTTTAAAACCAATTCAAAATATTATCTATTCATATAAATAAATTAGATTAAAAAGAGGTTTTGAATTAAAACACAACATTCTACACTATTCATTAAAAAAATGAACTTTATCAGAAAGATACCAAAAATTTACACAAAGTAAATTTTGATGTCCCGATTCTTAATAAGAGTTTTATTTGGTCCAAAATAATGTTTAAGAGTAAACAAAAACTATATTTAATGACGGTTCTCCATCAAAAGGTGATAAGTGAACCTTTAGTGAAAACTAGGGCATATACGCCAAAAATTGAATTCTTTCCGTATTTTAAGCCTTTATCTTTTATTGTATAAATGTAAAAATATTTAAGTACATATATAATCATATTTTAGTTATTTCTATCCATTCCCGCCAATACAACGGCTACATGTTAACTACCATTTAAAACAATATTATTTTATTATTAGAGTGCAACGTAAGATTCCCAAGAAACTCGTTGTTGCGTGTTGGGTACGCCATCGAGCATAGCGTCCCCTTTAAAGTCATATTAATATTTTATTCACAAATATGGATAAATATGAAAATTTCTATTCGTTATTTACCTGGGGTGTTACATCCTTCCCCCTTTTGGGAATTGCGTCCTCGCAATTTTAAAATTGCGCTTGGAAACATCCTTGAATGTCCCGCATCGGAAGAAGAGTCGGTAAAACAACCACTTTAAAATAAAGAAAGATAAGCACAGAGGTCACCCGAGTTAACCCATAATAGGATTCCAAGTATGAAAATATGGACATGGAGGAAAAAACAAAGGGTCATGTTCTGATGGAGAGTGATAGAAAACACGTTTAGGAGAAGGTTAACCACGCGAAAATCACAAACTCGTGATGGGTTAAACGGTATTCGATTCCCCAGTAGGAAAAGTTAATAGACAACATTTTTGTTTTAAGTTACTTTTTATTGAGGAATTTATTCATAAGGAAACATAATCACTTATCATGTTGACTTTCAACTTTTACTAGATTCCTTATTCAAACTCATATTTTTTTCCAAAAGACGAGTATTTAGGGAGACTTGTTTGCACTAAGAGTACTATAATCAACTTCTAGAGAATCACCTAATCCACAAAAGAGAACTATGTACATCCTATGTCTTTAGGCTTTAACCAGAACCAAACCAAAAAGGTTATTACATGGTCAGATAATCCAGAAAAGGATAACCCATTAAAAAGAAAATCCATGCTTAATCTCCAAAATATTTCCAACAAAACCCAAAGTTCAACGAGGACCATCCGATAAACAATTTTTCCATAAAATTCTTCAAAGTAAACCAATCTAAGATTGAAACCCAAATATTTGATGGATTTAGTCACATATTCTTCCAAGTTAAATCGTAACATTTATCTCCAAACAACATCAGTTGCTCCTAAAGTCTCGTATTGAAAGGTAATTAACCTAATCACATATCCTCCATGATAGGTTAATCATTTTCATAAATAACCCAAAATCAACTTACTCTTAATTCATAAAATCATATAACCAAAAAGAATCAGTCAAACTAACCAGGGACTTCACGTAGTCCAGTGGTAGGCGATAAATACCAGTCGCACTTTGGTTGTGGGATCGATTCCCGAAGCTTTATCCGACGCGACGGGATGTCACACGGTCTGCGTGTTGTCCTTTTTCCAAAACTATATAATTCTTAAAACAATCCCCGAAATGAGATAAAATCTTCAAAGATGATCATAACATATTTTAACCTCAAGTTTATCTCATGCCTTTCATTTTCCATCATAACATATAATAACCCATAATTACCTCAAAAGTAAGGATCATATAAACCCTAATGGTTACCTTAATAATTATTACCTGAATTTCCACATCGAGTTGGCCATCTCGTACATGATGCATTAGAGAACTCACCAAGGTTGAAGTGGTTGATCATGACTCCTTGATAGTTGGTTTAGAACAACCATGAGATTCCTCATTGAATCCCCCATCTCATCCAGTCTCTTAATCAGAGAACCACCACAGTTTCCTTCAAACCCATTGTCACATTGGTGCCTGCTAGATCCATCCATTTACTAAAACCAAAAAGGTTAGTGTGAGTATATCAACATAACCATCATGTACTAATGAGTAAGATAAAAACTAATATATACTTTCTCATTCACTTTATCTAAAACTAGTACTCTTTCTGAAATCCTAACAATTATGGTAATGTCACTTGTGCTTAGAGAATACCCTAACCTCTAAAGTTATCTAAACCGACCTCTGATACCAACTATAAGGCCCCAGCCTTAAACCTTTCTTAATCTTGAGTTATTACAAGATTACACATTGAAGATCTTTTAAGGTTTAGAGTTTTAGAGAATTAGATCATGAAACTTGCATTACATTCCACATTTAAACAAAGTGGTTACATAAAAGATAGTATCCATTCTTCCCATCAACGGAAACATATTGAAAATAAAAGATGGATTCTTTCTTAACACATCCTTGACTCTATCATCTTATCATGTACCTTTCCATTGACCCGAAAAAACATTTCAAAAACATGGGATGAGCATAAAAAGCTCAGTAAGGGATATAAAAATATGGAAAGGAAACATGAGTTCATATATACATAAGAATGAAATCATAATTTACCCATAAAACATAGGCACTTTAACCTACCTCATCAAATCATTAATAAATCATAGAAATCATAAGACATAAAGGTAACTGGAGGCATTCATAACATTCTTACGTAGGGAGTAACCCTCTTGGTTACGTTTGGAATACCCATCACAGTATATTCCCTAAATCTCTTCGGAGAAACGTTAACGTTTCACTCCTTCGCGTTACCCAATGCATTGGAGAGCTATAACGGGCTCACCCGCCCTTAGTTTATCGCGGAACCACCCGTTCTTCATAACAATGCCCAAGAACCATATCATAATCGTATCACATAAACATGAACATAACATTTCCACATTTCAATCACAATATAACATTTTAGGATATTGAAATAATGAATCCATTCAAAAAGAAACCATTTCCAAAACCATTTAAAACATTTAATAAAGAGATTTTTGAATCAAAGTGTCCCATACCACCTTGAAGATTAAAATTTTAAACCATTAATATCCATATAAATAAATCCTTAAAACCATTTTGAAAACATGGATATTAATAAGAACAAATAATTAAAACATTTAAAACGATATTTTGGTTAAAGGGGTTTTACCAAAATCAGAGACACTTGAATACGATAATTGAGGAATAAAATTTACTCAGAACTTTATAATATCATGAGAATAAATGGATTCATGATATAATACTCCAAAGGAAAGTATATAATCCATATAAGTGTGAATTGGTGCATAACAACAATGAACTCTCAATAGAAATGTCAAATGTGATGAAATCCCTTATAAAGAATGTATCCTTAAATTAAGGACAAATCAATCTCAAAAATATGTGTGACAAATATAAATACATCCAATATAAGTGGATATTAAGTGTAAAACAATAAAAGGTAATTCACACATATTCAATGGATGACATATTCAATGACTACATGTTGAACCCAAAGAAATCGAAATTGGGTTAAAAAGTTCCCTTGACAGCATAACAACATCACATAAAAAAGAGTTGATGAGAGATAAAAAGAGTATCTCATCACTTGGACATAAAATTTACATCAACAAGTATATATGAGAACATATCCCAAAATAACAATATGTAAATTAAAAGACCCAACAAAAGAAGTCTTTAAAAAAAAGGAGGGTGAAAGGTTCCCTTACCGACTTGGGTATCTTTCAAAACATACACCCCATGAAAGAAGGGCAATAAATCATTGATGTAAATACTCATAAACGAAAGTATATACACAAAGAGTAGAATAATGGGCAGAACATACACCACTCAAAGGAAATTGTGGCAAATGTAGCATAAATCTCACGAGAATAAAAGTGAGATGGAAAATCTCTTACGAAAACTCGGCAGCCTAACGATGCCACATAAAACTTCCGAATATGGATTGATGAGATCAAATATAGTATACCATCATATTAAAATAGAATTTACAGCAAGTGGAATATAAAAGAAAACCCCCCAACATTGCAAGGAGGAGTTTAAAAGAAGTGACATAAAGGAGAGTACTTAAAAAGAAAGAGAGAGGTTAGATCTCTTACGAAAGTTCGGCAGCCTAACAGCGCCACTCAAAACTTCCAAAATGGATTGATGAGAGAGAATAGGGTCTCTCATCACATTAACATAAAAATTACAGTAAATGTAAAATAAAAGAACATCCCAATCATAAGAAAGATGAGCTTAAAATAAATGACATAAAAGAGTGTACTTAAAAAGAAAGAGAGTTGTAGGATCCCTTACCTCGGGTCTGACTTGACTCGATCGTTCCTTAATCTCCTGAATAATAAACTTGGGTTAATTTATAATTCCTTAAGAACCCTTTTCCAAGTTCATTATTACTTTTATACCACTTATTACCATGTCACAAACATTATGTAATTGTTTAAGTTAATAATATTTGTTTTGCCGATATTTGGTTCTTAAGTCGAAAGTGGTCTTCTTACAATTACATGTTGTTCGTGTGGACAAAAGTTTATTATATCCAGAATTGTATTCATTATGTAGATATCATATATGTCATATATATCCAGTACATGCATGCATTTATAACATTACATAAACATTTAGAGGTAAGAAATGAAATGAACCGTTCATGGAGACGGTAAGCCGTACGTACGCATGAACGCTACTTTCATTTCTATTTCGTATTTTATAGAATGGAATAATAATGATATAAAGGTATGTTATAATTCCAGTATAATATCATATATAATATCATATTTCCATCCTTTATACATCCCACATATGGTATTTAACGAATCAAATCACTTTGAGGGGGCGGTAGTCCGCACTTCCTTAAATGAAGATATCGCGTATACCCATAATGGAAGCCACAAAGGTAAGACAAAAATGAAAAATACAGAAGCATAAATAAAACATAAGCATATTATATATCATATATAAAAATAGTGACATCATAATGGCCACCTTTGAAGGTGTTAAATGAGTATTGAACAATCATCGTTTCGGGAGGCAGAATTTCACCATCCACGGAAACTGTATGTTCTTTAACCATTTGATGTAGTTTTGTGATAGTGTAGCATGAATAAATCTTATAACAACATCCTAGTATATTTAAGATACTGGTGTTGTTACAAAATAAGTAAATAAAAAGAGTTTAGGGGGTTGGAGAAGCAAAATAAAACAAATGAACATGAGAGAATGAATTACCTTTAAAAGTGTAACTCCTTTTGATTTAAGCATAAAGGATTCCTTTGAAAGGATTCTGCCCAAAGGTAGTCCTCTAGGATGAGGAGAGGGATGTGGAGAGAGTAAATGGGCAGGGGTTGGCCGAGCCAAAGGCTTGAGAAGTGTGTGAAATGAGGTAGAGGTGGGGGCCTTTTATAAGAGGAGAGGAGGGGTACTTTTGGAAAGTAAGAAATATTACTTTATTTGAAAATGTGTTTCGGCATTAAAAGGTCCCACATTGATAGAATTCGTGGATAAGGTGATAAGGCTTTGAAATCCACTCATCCAATTGGTTTTGGCCATGCGTAGGTTGTAGATGTTTCATTATCTTTCCATTTTAATTAAATCATCAAATAATGATGTCATCGCTGCATCATTAATATGTCATAAATAATTTAATTTATTTAATGTCTAAAAATTATAAAAAAAATAATATGATGTAGGAAATCTTTTTATGTTTCCAATGAATATTTATAATAAAAAGTTTGACTTGTATAACCCCACTTAAAAATTGTTTTCGTAAAACATATTATGTTTGTGTCATTTTCACTTTAACATTAAATAAAAAGTAATATATGTCATTTCCCAACAAAAGTGGATCCATGGGGTCCCCAAGTTGACCCATGGATTGTCAGGGTCGGCCATGACACAACCAATGATGTTGGGACATGTTTCAAGTTAATTTAATTTTATTAAAGCATTATTTTTACCTTAAACTACACTAATTTCCACTAAACGCGATTAAAAACATAATAAGTTACTATTCACCAAAAAATTATTTTTATCCCATTGAACCACATTTTACTTCTTAATGACAACCATGTATGTCGGATTTTTGAAATTCAAAACACATAAGTGGTAAAATTTCTTTTAAATGAAAAATCAGCTTTTATAATTACCACTTAGTGGTTTCACTATTCATCAAAAATTGAAGTTTTTCAGAAAATTACCAAAAATTCACCCTAAGCTATTTTTGATATTCCGAATTCAAAAATGAAGTCTATTTTACAAAATTAAAAACATATAAGTCACATTAATTAATTTAATAATAAATTCCCGCTGTCAGAGCAAAGAGCGTGTTTTTATAAAACAATAAGTATCAAAAGATTGACACCAGTTTAAGTCTAATTTCAAAGTGAAATTAATTCCAATGACCACCATTGGATTAAATGGTAAAAATATATTCTAATTCCACTTTAAAACCAATTCAAAATATTATCTAATCATATAAATAAATTAGATTAAAAAGAGGTTTTGAATTAAAACACAACATTCTACACTATTCATTAAAAAAATGAACTTTATCAGAAAGATACCAAAAATTTACACAAAGTAAATTTTGATGTCCCGATTCTTAATAAGAGTTTTATTTGGTCTAAAAGAATGTTTAAGAGTGAACAAAAACTATATTTAATGACGGTTCTCCATCAAAAGGTGATAAGTGAACCTTTAGTGAAAACTAGGGAATATACGCCAAAAATTGAATTCTTTCCATATTTTAAGCCTTTATCTTTTATTGTATAAATGTAAAAATATTTAAATACATATATAATCATATTTTAGTTATTTCTATCCATTCCCGCCAATACAACGACTACATGTTAACTACCATTTAAAATAATATTATTTTATTATTAGAGTGCAACGTAAGATTCCCAAGAAACTCGTTGTTGCGTGTTGGGTACGCCATCGAGCATAGCGTCCCCTTTAAAGTCATATTAATATTTTATTCACAAATATGGATAAATATGAAAATTTCTATTCGTTATTTACATGGGGTGTTACAATTATCCCTAAATCCATTGATAAATCCTACAACATATATAAATGGAATCTGTTGAGTGATAGCATATACTGTCTCATCCATACCATGTAATCCAAAATATGATGGTGGTGCAAGCCGAGTAGGCTCATACACCTACACTTGACCAGGAATCATTTTGTATTCTTCTAGCATCTAGTAGTTGGTATTCTAATATCCCCACCAATATGTTTGAATATTATCATTATATATTGATAGAAAAGAGAGGATATAAGTGGTCTCATATTCCAACTTCATATAAAGAGATATTTCATCATATCATAGTGACCGAAAAAATTCTTGGGGACATTATATTCACATATCTTTCAAAGTGGTAGTACATTCTATATGTAACAACGTATCTTCATTGGAATATCTCAAAGATGACACTGATATATTAACATACTCATGTTTTAAACTACAATAAATATTATCATCAGGATCAATGTGACCAAATATCCACCAAGTAGAATGTTCATATTCATCATCCCATATAAAATGACAATCAATATATTCAGAAAATGATTGAGGAATATGATGTAATGCCCTGACCCTAGTTACCCAGAGTCTATTAATTATTTCCTAACATTGGCATGATCATAAGGAAATCATGTCTCGAAATACCGATCAGTTTAGTATGATTGGAAACAATATTCATACATAAGTTCAACATTACAGCTTGAAGAGAAATATAACAGAAATATATTTAATTAGAAACATCCTATCCTAATAAATTATTCCTACTGGTCACTCATAACTAACTTCTTAATATCCTATGAAAATGATACATAAGAAAGGGGTGAGATCAAATTCTCAGTAAGGGTAAGTAATAAAATGGAAAATTACACAAATATTAAGCATGGTGAATAATTGAAACCACATGTCATTACCAATAATAAACATGAATACTTTTTTTGGAAAGAATATGAGCTGAGTAAATAATTCCATAATAAAACATAATCATGAGTATTCTACTAGTCGAATGACCACATGAACCATCAATATTATTTCCATAATGAGGGGATGTATAATTCTAGACATTCTGGAACATTTTGTCAAGGCCTTGGCCAAGACATCTAAAAATGATTAAGGCCTCAGCAAAAACCATATATCAAATTGGGAAAGGGACTTAGCCAATTCCACTTCTAGTTCTCTCATAAGACCTATCGATGATTCGAGGAGCTATAGTGGGCTCCACCTTTAACTTACTAAGTCCAATACATTCCTCATATGAAAAGGTTTAAACATATCGTAAACATTCGTATTAAAAATAACATATGAAATGTCAATACTTTAAGCATAAATAATGAATGGTATAAAAACAGCACATCCACAGTCAAACATGTCACAAAACCTTCAATAAAATATGGATGGTTTGTATCATAATAAATCAACATCAAATAAACTTAAAATCCATCAACGGATGTTGACATAGATGAAATCAAAACCCTTTTTAGAGAAATATCTCTTTCTATTTTAAAAAAATTTAAGAGTCAGATAATTATAAAGAAAACATTTATTTTGAAAATATTATTATAACATTATAAGTGAAGCTTTGATGATGTTATAACTATGGAAAATATCTGCACCCACCGTATAAGTTAAAAAAACATTCTTACATTAAATTTTGTCGAAAAGGTCAAAAATTACCTTGTTTGGAAAACGATGGAAAGATTCCTTTCAAAACACATAAGGGTATAAATGAATTTAACCCATTGTCTAGTAAATAGTAAAAATGTTTGGAAATAATTTTTTAAGAAACATGGATGTCGATGATAATGAGGTCCCAGTAGATAATTATGTATAAACAACCTCAGATAATGAAGATATTGCGAAATAAACCCTTACCATTACTTTTCCTTGGTTGAGGAATGGTTAAAATCTTATATAATGGTGAAATAATTGTTATTAAATTATTCAATAACCATATACATTAATATGACATCATATATGATCTTTTAACATTTCTTCATTAATAATATCTTAGTATTATTGTTGTCTCAGGTGTTAACAGATTCGTTTTCCTCTATATGTTTTGTTACATAAGCTGTGTTTGTTATGGATATGTTTTATCTTATTAATATCCACACTGATATCAAGTCCTTAAACATTATTTTTAATAATCAAATGTAAATTATACTTGAATGGATACTGTTGGGAAAAATCCCTCCAGGTATCATTTAAGCATTTTTTAGGTGATTGTGTTTGTTGACAAAGTGGACATCTATGTGGTGATTGTTGAAAATGGAAAACAATGACATAGAAATTTTTTGATAAAGGGGATTTCATGGTGGAATTTCGAGTTCAAGAGTTGTGGTCAACGATCCATGTTTGATTCAAGATCGTCGACAGAGGAATGAGTGATCTGGAGGCAATACGAAAAGAGCAGAAGGTCAAAATATGGAAAAGGAAAGAGGGTCGCGCATGTATTGTTGTGGTCACACAGGTGACTTGCATGTGGTGAAGAGACATGCACGATGATGCCTTGGAGGATTGGAAACATGCTCGACATATGATTTTCAAGATTATATCTTTGAAAAATGGCAAAGGAAAGAGGGTCGTGCATGTGACTTATAGGGGAAGAGACATGTGCTCCGAGTCCTTGCATGCCGAGAGGATACTTGCACACCGCCGCGTAGGGTTACCAAATGCCTATAAATATAGGACCTCCCCTCCTCATTTTTAATGGAGTTCAACACTTAGAAAAATCACAGCTCCCATCGCGTAGGTGTGGATGTCACGCGAGTGGTGTGTGGTCGCGTAGGTGGACTTCCACGCTAGTGGTTGAAGTTGTTCACCGCTTGGTAGTTGTGCTTCAATATTGGTTTGGGCGTAAAAAGAAGTGAGTCTCTCAGGTTTGGAGTCGAAGAAGGTTGTGTCGCATAGGTGGTTGAGGTGGACCTGCGCGCCAGTTGTGACATGCGAGCCAATACTTGCGCACTGCGTTAGACTTGCACGCCAAGTAAGGGTTGATTCACCATAGTTATTCAGGGTTGCATGAAAGTTGGAAGATTACATGATACATTCGGTGAAAAGTGAGAGTCATCTACAGGTGAAAGCTGGACTTCAACAGAGCATCTACATACAGAGGATGATTCATTCCTTCATGAAAATGAAAAGACCTACAAGTATATAAACAGTGAGTGGATCTTTTCTAGAGTAGTGAGAAATGAAATAGGAAGAAGGTGATCCTCTCCACCGGTAGTGAGCTAGAGAGAGAGACAAATAGGGAGTGCCCCTTGAGAAAGCTGTGAGCTGACCCTAATCCTTGTAAAGGTAGTGAGCCTGGGACAGAGTGACTATGCCCGAACCTTGTTTTCCACAGCTAGTGAAGTTTAGTGTAATTTGGTACGACCGAAAACCAGTCGGAGTATGCTCCTTGGATGTAGACCATAGTGGTGAACCATGAAAAATTGTTGTTTCTTGTGCATGGTTTACATTCTATTTACATTTTTCAATGGGAAAGAGGGAGAAGAGTGTTTTTCTTTACAGCAAAAAAAGATCAAAACATTCTTTAATTTTAAATTAGTCATACCTTGATTCACCCCCCCCCCCTCTCAGGGTAATCAGCCTTGTGGACCTAAAAATTGGTATTAGAGTGAGGTGGGCATTAGGTCTTCTCTAAATGGAGGTCAATAATCATAAAGGGATTCCGATCATCAACCAAAACAATTTTCAGCTATGGAAGAATCAGATGCAACACTACTTTTGATCTTTGGGAATAGATGTTTTCACAGCATCATTGCATGGAATAACAGCTGATCTTAATAGTGGTGCATTATCATAAGCTGAGCATAAAGATTTGGATGCCGATGCCAATGAAATCAATGACATAGGGGGATCCCTATCCAATACTATATATACAAAGGTGATATCTTGAAAAACTTCACATGCTATGTGGGAAAAGTTATTGAATATATATGAAGGGGATACAAAGGTCAGAGAGGCAAAGATGCAAGTGTTGTGGAACAAGTATTAAGATTTGGCAATGAACCGAAATGAGTCTGTTGTGGAATTATTGTATTGGGTAAATGTTGTGGTAGAAGACATGCGAGGTATTGGTGAAATTATCAAAGATATAGAAATTTTGAAGAGAATCTTGAGAAAAAATCCACCTTGGTTCAATCCGAATGTTTCTGTTTTAAGAGATTAAAACACGAAATAACTGACATTGGATAACCTACACAACACCCTTGTTGTATATGAAATGAGAAATGAATATAACGACATTGTGGAAAAGGGGAAATCCAATGAATGGGAATTTATGGTCATGAAGAATCTCACCATTGAATATTCTCATGATGAAGAAGATACAGATGAGGTAATATCATTCCTCTCCTCAAATCTTCAAAGAGGAAAAGGAATTTTCAAAGGGAAACTTCCTCTTGCATGAATTAGATGTGGAATGGTTGGACATCTCACAAAAAGATGCCCCAAAAAGTTTCAAGAGTAAAATGATGAAGATGATGTTGAAATTCCCAAGAAGAAATATTAAGCCTATGTGAATGGGAAGAAGCAGTTCAAGAGAAATTTCATCATTAAGAAGAATCTTCTTTCACAAAAAATAGACAGTTTATATGAGTCTGAGGTTGAAGAGGTTGAGGAAATATGGAATTGAAATGATTGAGGAGAAAATGCTATGGTGGTGGTCGTCGATAGTTCTTAGGAGAAGGAAGAAATTGACGCTGGAGAAGAAGAAGAAGAAGTTGAAGGATGAGTCGATATGGAAGCCGAATTGGAAATAGCTCTTGAGGAGAGAGATATTTGGAGAGCCAAAACGATGAAAGCCAATAAAGTTGTTTGTGATGAAAAACTCGATATGCAGCAACATGAAGAAGAGAAGTCTGATTTGATTGAAGAAATTGAAAAACTCATGTAATCAACACCAGAGAACTCAGAACCAGTTAGTGAGTACAAGATCAAGATTGAAGAACAGAAAAGGGAGATCGATGGATCGAAAAGAAAAGTGATAGATCACGTCATGTGTATCGAAGTGCTTGAATAAGAAGTTGTTGGTCTGTAGAGAAAAGTTAAAGACTAGGAAAAACCCTTGATTCCTAAAAAATTCACGGGAAATCCGGTAAGTATGAAAACTGAAAAGATGAAAGAGGAGCCTAGTAGTTTAGTAGGAAAGAAGAAGCAATTGACCTCAAATATTAAGGCTGATTCAGGTCTTGATCAGATGAAAAAATATGTGTGAATTGAAGTTAGACCGCAAGCACTCGTCCCGAGATTGGTGGTTGATTTGGGCACAATGCATAATTAGAATATTCAGATATACCAAGGGGTAACTCATAGTACTGAATTAACACGATGGAATGCACCTTTTATTAGGTTTTATTGTTGTAGAAATATGGGACATTTACAATATGTGTGTTCCATATCCAAAAGATACAAAAGAGAACATGAAAAGAGGTGGCAGCCAAACCGATAATGGTTTTCCAGAACATATTTCGAAGGACACTATTTTTTTTCTCGGAGAATTTGGGAACATGGCTAGGTACTGCACTTCAACCATTCAGGGAAATGTGCCAAAGAAGAATCAAAACGTTCGTAAGCAGCATATCAATAAACCAACAGGTGAGTTTAAAATGCAGAATAGATTTGCAACTTTGCAAGATGAAGCTGTTCCATCATACTATGAGAAAGAATAGAATCCTCAATCCATGATGAGTGTGAATGAAAAATTGTGGACCAAGAAGAAGAAAAATGAGAAGGCCATGGTGGCATTGATTTCCCTTAATGCATCGGATCGCTCTAGTGTGTGGATCCCTTATAGTGGTTTCACATCTCAAATGACGGGTAATAAGGATCTTGTTACAGGAATAAAATATGACAAAGAAGGAGTTGTCAAATTTGGAAATGATGACGGCATGAAGATTACTGGCTAAGGTAAATCAAAGTTTGGGGGTAAAGAAATGGGATGTGCTGATGTCTTGGTATTATAGGGTCTTAGTCATAACTTGCTCAGTGTCAGTCAACTAAGTGACTCTGGGCATTCTATCTAATTTACCCAGAAGATGTGTGTTGTGAAAGGAAAATATGGAGCAGTTATTCTACAGGGAAAAATGACAAAGAAAAATCATTACCTTGTAGGTAGGGAGAAAGATACATGCCTTTTATCAAGAGTGGAAGAAAACCAGCTATGGCATAAGTGACTTGGTCATCTATGCCAACCATCTATAGAAGATCTGGTAATGTTTGATAATGCTAGAGACCTTCCCAAACAATCACGTGATCGCACCCGTAGATGCTATGCTTACCAAAAAGGTAAGATCATCAGAAATACATACAACCCAAAGGAACTTAAATCAACTAGAGTGCTCGAATTGGTGCATGTTGATGTATGTTGACCTATCTCACCACAAGCTATTAATGGGAAAAGGTACTATATTATTTTCATTGATGATTATAGAATAATGGCCTGGGTATTTGTCATTACACATAATACTGAGGTGTTTAGTTTCATAATGCAGTATAGGAGGGAATCAGAAAAGATTCTTGGGCAGAAAATTCAGATGTTTCGTACAGAGAAAGGTACGGAATTCAAAAACAGTCAAGTTGAATACTATCTCAAGAAACACAGAATAAGGCATCAAGTTTCATCAGTGAGAACTCCCCAACATAATGGAGTGGTTGAGAGGGGAAATCGGATCATCAACAACATTACCAGAATGATGGTTATTGAAATGGAAATACTAGAGAAATTTTGGAAGGAAGCAGTTTTGACATTGGTATATATTTCAAACAGGTCTCTATTGTGTCCAAAGGAAGAGAAGACTCTGTATGAAATGTGGTATGGAATGAAGCCAACATTGAAATACATTCGAATCATTGGGAGTAATTGTTTCATACTCAATAAATAAAATCACAGGAAATTTGAGTCACGAAGAGATGAGGGGATACTTTTTGGCTACTGAGGGAAAAGAAAAGCATATAAATTCTTTAACAAAAGGCTGAGAAAAATTGTTGAGAGCAATTATGTCACTATAGTAGAAAATGAAAATAATTCTCAATGACCCAGTGAATAGTTTCTGGAAGAATGTGATGATGAGGTAAGAAACACAAGGAGAGTAGAAGTTGCAGGGGCTGACTCAGAAGAAGATAATGATGATGAACACGAAAGTTTCAAGTCTATGTCTTCATAAAAGCCAATGAGTCGAGAAGAAATTGATAAGAAAAATATCATTGGTGATTAGACAGTTCCTGTTCAGACTCAAATAATGAAATCATTACCGAAAAAATCATTTTTTTCTCAAGTGTAGCTGATTTTTTTTCCGATGCAGTTAAAGATGAAATCAGGGTTCAGGCTATGAATGAATAACTTGATCAGATTGTGATGAACCGAACATGGGAGATTGTTTCGAGGACATCAGATAAAAATATCATCGGGACTAAATGGGTTTGTCACAAAAAGACGAATGAAGATGGAATAGTGTTTCAGAACAAATAATGAGTAGTGTGCAAGGGATACTCCCAGATAGAGGGAATAGATGTTTATGAGGCATTTTCACCGTTTGCAAGGCTGGAGACAATCAGATTATTTTTTGTCATAGCAGTGAAATGAAAGTTCAATTTGTTCCAGATGGATGTCAAATCTGCATTCATGAATGGAATTTTGGAAGAGTAGGTGTATATTGAGCAGCCAGATGGTTTTCTCATTCATGAGGATGTGAACAATGTTTACAGGCTGAAGAATGTGTTGTTTGGGATTAAACAAGCACCAAGAGCATGGTACTCAAGGCTTGATCATTACAAGAAAAACCTTGGTTTCCAGCGTGGGGGAGTTGATTACAATCTCTATTTCAGTAATGAAAGTAATCAAAGTACGAGGGTGTCGTTTTATTTTGATGAAATAATATTTGGCGGATCATATGAAGCTCAGTGAAGATAGTTCTCCAAATTCATGAAAATGAGTTTGAAATGTGAATGATTGGAGAGTCAACATTTTTCCTTGGTTTACAGGTGACACAAGGAAGTAATGGAACATTCATTTGTCAATACAAATATTCCAAGGAGGTTCCAAAAAGGTTTTTAATGGTTAATTCTAAGGAGATGAAGACTCTGGTTGCTACCCAGATGAAATTATAAAAAGACGAGTATGGAAAGGCAGTTAATATCACAGAATACAGGCAAATTATTGGAAGTTTTCTATACAGGACTGCGCCAAGGTCTGACATTATTTTCTCCAAATTCCGAGAAGCAATATATTAGAGTGATCCCAAGGAAAGCCACATGCTCAAATTGAAAGGAATACATCAGTATATCAAAGGCACTGTAGATTTCGGTTTGATGTATAATGACAAATCTCAATCAGTGTTATTGGGTTACACAGATGAAAATTGGGCCTGAACAGTAGATGATAGAAAATCAATATCAGGAGGTGAATTCAATCTTGGTGGATTGTGTATTTCTTGTCTAAGAAAGAAGAAAGATTTAATTTAATTAAGCACTGCGGAAGCTGAGTATATTACAGCCACTCAATCATGCACACAGTTATTGTGGATGAATCAGCAGCTTGAAGACATGGGAGTTGAAGTGATGTCTCCGATCAGAATCCAGTGTGATAACTCAACTACTATAAATATCATCAAAAATCATTTCTATCACTCAAGGACAATTCACATTCAGATAAAGTATCATTTTATCAAGGAGAAGGTTGAGCAGGGAATCGTAATGTTGGTGTATGTACCTACAGAGCTACAGGTTGCAGACATTCTAACAAAGGCCTTACCCAAGGATGCATTTGAGAGGAATCGAATGGCTCTAGGAGTTCAGTCAACTCCCTGCACTTAGAAGAGTGTGGATGTGGAACCACCGCCTCTTTTCGAGGAATGATGTGTTTTTCCCTAATGTAATTATAAGCGTTCTCTCCTCTGTTACAGACTGCAAAGAAGTGACCTTTGGGATTGTTGAAAAAATGGGAGAAAATAGTGATTCTTCAAGGGGAGACATTGTGGCTATTTGAAAAATCCTGAATGATATGGGGAGAATCTGACAGGTGGAGCATAGAGAGAGGGGGAGCAATAAGAAAGGGGGAGAGTATTAAATCTGACGATGCTTGAAGTGATCGATCAAATAATAGATATCACGGCCACTGAGGATCATGATAAAAACAGAAGAGCCATATAGAAGGGTTGTGTTGGAATGCGGAAAGCATATTACCAAAAAATTGGTATCAGTTTGGTGTCAATAGTGGGTGTTAGAGTTGAAGTGCTTCATTGATGAACTTTTCATTTACTATTGTTTCTCACGCCGGGAATTGCTCATGTGGGCTTAGAGTATGTGATGAGTAAATCCTTGATCGCTATTAGAATTGCAATGAGGCGAATGGCGGTTGATGAATTAACGATGTATCTTTTTTTGGACGAGTTTTCAATAAACCCAAAGGGGGAGATTGTTGGGAAAAATCCCTCATGGTATCAATGAAGCATTTTTGAGGTGATTGTGTTTGTTGACAATGTGGACATCTATGTGGTGATTGTTGACAAAGAAAAACAATGACATAAAAATTTGTTGATAGAGGGGATTTCATGGTTTAATGTCGAGTTCAAGAGTTGTGGTCTACGATCCATGTTTGATTCAAGAACGTCAACAGAGGAATGGGTGATCTGGAGGTAGTATGAAAATAGTAGATACAAGGTGGCGCCATGTACTTGAAGTTGAGGGAACTTGCACGACTAATGTTTTTCAGGAATAGAAGGTCAAAATAAGGCAATGGAAAGAGGGTCGTGTAGGTATTGGTGTGGTCATGCAGGTGACATGCGCGTCATGAAGAGACTTGCATGCTGATGCCTAGGAGGATTGGAAACTTGTGTGCCATATGTTTTTCAAGAACATATCTTAGAAATATGGAAAAGGAAAGAGGGTCGCACAAGTGACTTGCAGGGGCAGAGACCTGCGCACCGATAGGAGACTTGCGCGCCGCCACATAGGGTTACCAAATGCGTATAAATACCGGACCACCACTCCTTATTTTCAACGAAGTTCAACACATAGAAAAATCAGTGCACCCATCACGCATGTGTGGAAGTCCCGCAATTGGTGTGTGTTCGCGCAGGTGGACTTGAGCACCAGTGGTTGAAGTTGTGTGCCAGTTGGTAGTTGTGCGCCTATATTGGTTTGGGCATAAAAGGCAGTGAGTCGTGCAGGTTTGGAGTCGAAGAAGGTTGTGTCACGCATGTGGTTGAGGTGGACGTGCACGTCAGTTGTGACCTGCGCGCCAATACATGTGCACCGGGTTAGACTTGCGTGCCATGTAAGGGTTGATTCATGGCAGTTATTCTTGGCTGCGTGAAAGTTAGATGATTCCCTGATAACTTCGGTGCAATGTGAGATTCATCTGCAGGTGAAAGCTGGACTTCAACAGAGCATCTACATAAAGAGGAAGATGTATTCTTTCATGCAAATGAAAAGACCAAGATGACTATAAACTATGAGTTGATCCTTTCCAGAGCCGTGAGCAATGGAAGAGGAAAAAAATGATCCTCTCCACCAGCAGTGAGCCATAGAGAGAGAGAGAAATAGGGAGTGACACTTGGGAAAGTAGTGAGTTGACCCTAAACCTTATAAAGGGAGTGAGGATGGGACATAGTGACCTTGCCTAAACCTTGTTATCCACTGCTAGTGAAGTATATTGGAATTTGGTATGACCGAAAACCTGTCGATGTATACTCCTTGGATTTATCCCTTAGCGGTGAACCATGTAAAAATTGTGGTGTCTTGTGCAAGCTTTACATTCTCTTTACATTGTGCAACGAGAAAGAGAGAGAATAGTGTTTTTCATAAAAATGAAACAATATCCGAATGGGCTTTAATTTTAAATTAGTCATTCCCGGATTCACCCCCCTCTCAGGGTACATAGCCTTCTAGACCAAACAGATGCGATGGGGAATGAATCTCATCGCGTTCGTGGAGACGGTAGTCCGTACGTACACACGAGCGACAATATCATTCTTTTGATATTAAAATCATATAAAATTGGATTTTATATCATATATAAAGAATTTTTATAATTTTATATTTATGAATTACTTTTATTACACATCATTATAATACCCATCCAAATAATAATGTTTTGAATAACAATTACACCACGACATGGAGACGGTAAGCCTTACGTACACACGTATGGTCACATGTCCTTCAAAGGATGGATAGAATACTGAATATGGTAGTAACATATTTATAATAACATAATAGTTTATATATGATACTGGAGTTATTAATTAAGAATGGAAATAACAAATAATGAAGAAGCGGAAGAAGAAAGTAACTTGATGGAGAGTGGTGAAAATGTTACCTCATATTCGGGTTCTTCTTTTTGATTTGATAAAAAGGGCACCTTAGGATGGATTTATGACTAAAGGAAGGCCAATATGATGAAGTTAGGATAGTTGAGAGGGTATTTGGGTAGAGTAAGGCCGATCCAGAAGGCTTTGAAGGTGTGAATTAGTGGGAAGGGCGAGTGGCCTTTTATAAGATGGGTGAGGGGAAACATAAGAAAAGATAGAAATATTATTTTATAATAAATTCATATTAGGTTTCTAATGGTTAAAAAGTGAATTATTTAGAGGATAAGGTGGGTATGGGTCTAAAACAACTCAACCAATTAGTTTTAGATAGGTTTGGGTCACATTGTTAACCTTATCTTTTAATTTTAACTCATAGTTAATTAGTTTGACATTTACAATGTCTCTTTGTATTTTTATATTATATGGTTAATAAACATACTATAAACTACCAAGAGACCCCATAGTTGTACTTTAATATTACACCTATCATGATATAAGTCCTTTACAAGAACCTTATATTTTTAGGAGTATTATATCAATTAATAATATAATATTTGTTTTAAAAACTCATTTGTGTCAATTTTGAAACTATTTAATAATTGATTTTTGTTAAAGTTTTAAAAACATTATTAATTTTAATAAAATTAATTTATGAAATAATATCATGTCATATTAATCTAAAAAACTAGTGTATGTCATCAAAACTCTCAAATTATATTTATTTTATCATTTATAATACTAATTATTTGATTCTTTCATTAATAAGGAAAATACTGCATCAATACTGTGTTATAAATACAATAAATTATACGATGCCAACAAATTATAAATAAAATACCATTATGTAGGAAATAATTTTAGTTTATAATTAATTTTTATAGTCGAAAATATAACATACATAACCTTATGTAAAATTTTTTTTCTAAAAGATATATTCTTATGTCATTTTTGTATTTACTTTAACTTAATTAATATAAAGTGTCATTATCACTTACACGTGGCTCCATGGGGTCCCAAAATCGACTCAAAGATTCCCATGGTCGGATATTTATCATAAAATAGTTTTAGGACATGTTTAAGTGTAATTTAATTTTTTTATAATATTATTTTTTACCCTTATTTACCATATTTACCCTTTAACCATGGTAAGCAAAATATTTTCTGAAGTAATTATTCAAAATTCCTAAAAATAAAAGATACCTATTTACACAATTTGGACATCCTGATTCTAAATATTTAATTTATTTTTTTAAATTCAAAAGACAGAAGTGGCAGAAATTAATTTAAAATTAATTCCCGCTGTCAAAAAAACGTGTGGTTTTAAGAAATATTAACTATCAAAAGATTGACACTTCTTTATGTCTGGTTTAAATGTAAAATTATGTCCAATGACTAACATTGTATTCAGTTCTAAAAATAAATTATAAATATACTTCAAAACCACAAAAAATTCATAATTTATCATTATTAATTATTTCGATTAGAAATTTTGTTTTCAACTAAAATTTAGTAATTTTCACTATTCATAAAAATATAAAAGTTAACAAAAAAAGTACCAAAAATTCACCCTATGATAATTTAGATATTAAGAATCCAAAAATGAAGTCCATTTTTAATGATAAAATGTATAAAATTTCAAAATTTGTGTATTACTATTTATAACGGCTAGTATGATTGTTTGTGGTGTGTGTTAGAACTCGAAGTTATGTACAATACACGAAAATGTATTACTCAAAGAGAAGCGTACCGTGGAATCATGGGGTGTTACATTCTCCCATCCTTAAAATAATTTCAACTTAAAAATTTCTAAAATACTACCCCATGAAAAGACACGGGTGGTTCTTTATCATAAGTTCCTCGGATTCCCACGTTGCCTCTTCCATATTATGGTTTCTCCATAGAAAATTTACCAGATGAGTTGTCCGGTTTCTAATAACTTTTTCTCTCGTATCCAGAATCTTGAAAGTCTCTTCACAATAAGACAGACCGGGTTCTAGTTCTAATTCCTCATAGGTGAGTACATGCATTGGGTCAGGCATGTAGTTTCTCAATAGTGATACGTGGAACACATCGTGAACTTTGGAGAGACTTGGCGGCATTAACAAACAGTAAGCTACAGCCCCAATTCGTTCTAGAATTTCAAATGGTCCAATGTTCCAGGGACTCAATTTTCCCTTCTTACCAAAACATATAACACCCTTCCAGGTATATACCTTCAAGAAAACATGATATCCTACCGGAAATTCCAAATCATTCATTTGGTTATCGACATAGATCTTCTGCCTACTTGGAGTTTCTTTGATGTGGTTTTGGATTACCTTTAACTTTTCCATCATTTTCTCAATATGTTCTAGGCCTACAAGTTTTCTTTCCCCAACATCATCCCAATAGTTTTGTGTGCAACATCTCTTTCCATATAACTCTTCATATGGTGCCATCTGAATACATGAATGGAAGCTATTGTTATAGGAAAATTCTACCAGTGGTAAATATTGATCCCACATACCCTGAATGTCAAGTGAGAAAGATGTCAACATGTCTTCTATGATTTGAATAGTTTGTTCTGATTTTCCATCTGTTTGGGGGTGGTAGGCAGTGCTAAAACAATGTTCAGTATCCAGGGATTTCTGAAGACTTTTCCATAATCTTGAAGTAAAAGGGGGTTCATGATCCGAAACAATCAATAGGGGTACTCCATGAAGTCTCACAACTTCATCAATATATAGTCTTTATAGACGTTCAAGTGGTATATCTTCTCTTATAGCAAGAAAAATTGATGACTTGGTAGGACGATCAACAATGACCCATATTGCATCGTTCCTTCTTGGAGTCTTCGGTAGCCCCAGGGCAAAGTTTTTTGTAATATTATCCCATTTCCACTCCGGTATGGGAAGAGGTTGTAAGACTCTTCCATACTATTTCCTTCCATCTTTCACTTGTTGACAAACCATACACCCTGACACAAAATCAGCAATCTCCCTATTCATGTTTTCCCACAAAAAATGTTCCTTAAAATATCTATACATTTTGGTACTACCAAGGTGTATAGAGAAATTGGAACTTTGAGCATTATCCAACAATTCTCTTTTTAGATCAGGTATATTGGGAACACAAAGTTTCTTACCAAATTTCAAAATTCTATTTTCAAACACAAAGTCACTCAAAATCCAATCATTCATAGCTTTAATCTTCTTTTGGAACTCTTCATCATCTGTTTGAGAACACTTAATCCTTTCTAGTAAAGATGGTTTGGCAATCATTTGAAAAAGCCTTGACGTTTCACCTTCAATGTTTATGCCCATGTCCATCTTCACTAGATCTATGAAAATTTGATCCCTTTAAACTCTCATTTTGTTTAAAACTCCCTGATCCTTTCTACTGAAAGCATCTGGTACCTTATTTTCCTTCCCCAGGTGGTAGTGTATCATGAAATCATAATCCTTGAATAGTTCAAGCCATCCCCTTTTCCACATGTTGAGTTCTTTTTGTGAGAAAATATACTTCAAACTCTTTTGATTAGTATAAATCTCACATTTTTCACCACAGAGATAAATTATCCATATCTTCAAAGAAAATATTATAGCAGCTAACTCAAGATATTTAGTAGGATAGTTTTTCTAGTGAGATTTTAGCTGTCGTAATTTATAGGAAATAACCCTATCATTCTACATAAGGACACAACCAAGTCCTTTCTTCGATGTATCACTATAAATAATGAACCCATCATTCCTTGATGGTAGGGTCAATATAAGAGCATTGAATAATCTTCTATTCAGTTCCTCAAAACATTATTCACACTCTTTTGTCCAAATAAATTTAACCCCTTTACGTGTGAGCTTCGTTAATGGGTTATCCAATCAGGAAAAGTTCTAGACGAAACACCAATAATAATTTGTGAATCCAATAAAACTATGTACCTTGGTTATACTCGTTGGTGCTGGCCATTCTTGGATTTCTCTTGTCAAAGAAGGATCAACGAAGAATCCATCCTTAGAAGAAATATGGCCAAGAAAAGAGATCTCCTGAATCCATAATTCACACTTTCTAATCTTCCCATATAATTCATGTATTATAAGAGTCTTCTGGATAATACGCATGTGATTTTAATGATCATCATAGCTTATAGAATATACCAAGATATAATCAATAAATACCTCCATAAAATGATCGAGATATTCTTTGAAAACTCTATTCATTAGATCCATGAATATAGAGGGTGCATTAGTCAATCCAAAAGGCATTCCTGTAAACTCATAATTCTCGTACCTAGTTTGAAATGCTATCTTTGTAATTTCTTCCTTCTTCACACACAACTGATGGTATCCAGATCAAAGTTCAATCATTGAAAATTATTTATCTCCATGAAGTTGGTCAAATAAATCATCAATGTGTGGTAAGAGATACTTGTTCTTTATTGTTATAGCATTGATTTCCCTGTAGTCGATACATAACCTCATAGATCCATCTTTCTTCTTAAAAAAATAGACAGGGTATCCCCATGGAGAAACTCTAGGAAAAAAAATCCCTTATTACTCAATTCCACTAGTTGTTTCTTTAGTTCAACTAATTCCACAGTGTCCATTCTATAAGGGGTCTTTGATATATCCCTTGAACCAGTAATTAAATAAATGGAAAACTCAACTTCTCATTCTGGAGGATGTCCAGGTAAATCTTCTGGAAACACATCTACATATTCTTTTAAAATAGGTACATCCTCTATTTGAACATTTCTTTCCTCAACCATATTTATTTCATTCCCTTCCTCCCCGGTAATTGAATTTTGTTGAGCTACTGGGGGTGGATCTAGATAAGAATTAGGTGGTGACGATTCTACTCTAATGATAAGGTGTTCCTTATCATCGTCTTCAAAAATATTAACCTCGTTCCTCTTATAATAAATCTTTGCATCATAGTTCAAATGCCAATCCATACCGATGATTATATCAAACTCAATCATGGGTATGATGATGGGATCAGTATATAAAGATCATTTATATGCTCTAATGGGAACAGATTCACAAAACATTCTTGCGATGATAATTCCATTAGGATTTTTTACTGAAAACTCCCTTGTCAAATAAAATTGGAAATATCTTATTTTCTTAGAAAACTAGGAAGATATGAACAAATACTATGATCTAGAATCAAATAAATCATTTTCTAAACATTAGGAAACCATCAAATTACCTACCACAACAACTTTTGGAGCTTTAACCTTAGCAGTAGTGATTGCATAAGATTGACCTTGATCCCACATCCTTTTATGAGGTAAGTTTCACTAACGCTTAGGAAATTCATTTGCATAATGTCCCATCTCCCTGCAACTGTAGCATTGAACATTGGTAGCATCTTTATTTCCTTTACAATCACTAGCTAGATGGCCTTTCTGTCCAAATTTGTAGCATACTCCTCTTCCTTTTAGACAGGCACAAGGGTGTTTCCTTCCGCAATTATCAAATGGTGGAAATTCAATTCTTCCCTTCTTCCATGTTTCCTTATTTCCTTTCCTAGACTGTTCAACAGATCTCTTCTTTTCTTGTTTTGATTTAATGTCATTAGACAAAGAGAAATCTATTGCTTCTTGATATCAAATGAGACAATATCTTCGTATGCTGAGAAAGATTGTGATACTAATACCAGACAGAGAAATGGTTTTAACCCATAAAAGAAACGATCAATCTTACTTCTTGGGTTACTTATATAATATACAGCATGCCTCACTAACCTTGTAATGTTATCCTCATACTTTCCAACATTCTCATCCTCCTTTTCCTTAGACTCAGAAATTTCCTTTCCATATCTTCTAGATGGTCACGAGGAAATTATTTTTCCAAGAAAAGCTATTTAAACTCACTCCATTCCATATTTGATACTTAATCATCTTCCTTCATGTTTTGAATCAATGACCACCATTGATCGGCATCTCCAATGAGGCGGTAAACACCCATGATTACTTTTTCCCTTTCACTACTCTCCAAGGCATGGAATATTTTCTCTAAGGAATTTATCAATAGCTCAGCTACTAATAGATTTGTACTCCCATTGAATGTTGGTGGTTGTTGCCTCATGAAGCGATCTTACATTGTTCATCCACGATGTGGATCTGGGTGCTCTATACAGGTAAGGTTATTATTCATAACCTGAGTGAGTTGTCCCAGTATGGTGATAAGCTGATCAACACCAGTTGTATCCCTAGCTCAACTTAATTATCTTGAACAGGAGGGAAATCCCTACATGGAGTGTGTGCATTGATACAATTTCCATTTCTTACACTAGGTGCCATTTCTAAACAATGACATAAACTAGATAATTTTATGAATCGAAATATATATTTCAAAACTTCTAAAACACTTATCATAAATTGAATAGTTTATGGATATAATCCATAATTATAAAAAAAAATTGTTGAGGAAATATATACCCATAAACCCTTCATAATGGTTTGTAAAGAAAATGAGAATTATCCTATTCATATCCCCCAAGAGTATCTTAACCAAGAGTGCAGCAAGGCCTGTTATCATGCACCCGTTTCCGTTCGAGTCTAGATCAAAGAAGTGTTTTCAGATTTTACCCCTAGGTACATCTGTGCCAGAGCCGCCTCTCCTACTTGTATCCAGATAGGGATGTATTGCTCGGAAAACTCACAAAATCTCTACAATACCAAAATTCTAGAATTTTTTCTATACTAATCCTCCAAGACTCCTAGATTATGCCGGAAGGTCACTCATAACTAACTTCTTCATATCTTGGGAAAATGATACATAAGAAAGGGGTGATCTCAAATGCTCAGTAAAGGTATGTAATATAGTGGAAAATGACATAAATATTAAGTATGATGAATAATTGAAACCACTTGTATTTACCAATAATAATAATGAATTATTTTTTTGGAATGAATATGAGCTGAGTATATAATGCCATAAAAAAAATATTCATGGGTATTCTACTAGTTGAATGACCACATGAACCATCAATATTATTTCCATAATGAGGGAATGTATAATGTCGGACATTCTGAAACATTTTGTCAAGGCGTCGGCCAAGATGTCAAAAAATTATTAAGGCCTCGGCCAAAACCATATATCAAATTGGGAATGGGCCTCGGCCAGTTCCACATCTAGTTGACCCATGAGACCTACCGATGCATCGAGGAGCTATAGTGGGCTCCACCCATCACTTATTAAGTCCAATACATTCCTCATATGAAAATGTTTAAACATATCATAATCATTTGTATTAAAACTAGCATTCAAAATGTCAATACTTTAACCATAAAACATGAATGGTATAAAAATAGCACATCTACAGTCAAACATATCAAAAAACCATCAATACAATATGGATGTTTTGTATCATAATAAATCAACTTCCAATAAACATAAAATCTATCAAATGATGTTGACATTGATGAAACCAAAACCCTTTTTAAATAAATATATCATTCTATTTTGAATTCATTTAAGAGTCACATAATTATAAAGAAAAAATTTATTTTGAAAATATTCTTATAATCTTATAAGGAAATCTTTTATGATGTTATAACTGTGGAAAATGGCCACCCACGCCGTATAATTTAAAAAAACATTCTTACCTTAAATTTTTTGGAAAGGTCAAAAAGTACCTTGTTTGGAAAATTACAGCAAGATTCCATTCAAATCACAGAAGGGTTTAAATGACTTTAACCCATTGTCTAGTAAATAGTAAAAATGTTTGGAAATACATTTTTAAGAAACATGGAGGTGGATGATAAAGAGGTCCCAGTAGATAATTACGTATAAAAAACCTCGGATAATAAAGAGATTTTGCAATAAACTCTTACCTTGTACTTTTCCTTGGTTGACGGTAGGTTATCCTCCTGTATAATGGTGAAATAATTGTTATTAAATTATTCAAGATTCATATACATTAATATTATATCATATATGATCTTTTAACATGGCTTCGTTAATAATATCTTAGTATAATCGTTGTTTCGGTAGTTAAAAGATTTGTTTTCCTTTATATGTTTTGTTACATAAGTCGTGTTTGTTATGGATAGGTTGCATATTATTAATATTTAGAATTATATCAAGTCCTTAATAATTATCTGTAATTATCAAATGAAAATTATACTTGAATGGATACGATGGGGAATGAATCTTATCGCGTTCATGGAGACGGTAGTTCGTACGTACACACGAGTGAAAATATCATTCATTTGATATTAAAATCATATAAAATTGAATGTTATATCATATATAAAGAATCACTATAATGTCATATTTATTAATTACTTCGATTACACATCATTATCATACCCATCCAAATAATAATGTTTTGAATAACAATTACACCACGACGTGGAGATGGTAAGTCATACGTACACACGTATGGTGACATGTAATTCAAAGGATGGATAGAATACTGAATATGGTCATACCATTTTTATAATAACATAATAGTATATATATGATACTGGAGTTATTATTTTACAATATAAATAACAAAGAAAGAATAACTGGAAGAAGAAATGAACTTGAAAGAGGGTGTTGAAAACGTTACCTCTTCTTCGGGTTCTTCCTTTTGATTTGATCAAATGGGCTCCTTAGGATGTCTTTATTACTAATGTAATTCCTATAGGATGAAAGTAGGATAGTTGAGAGGGTATTGGGGAAGAGTTTGGCCGAGCCAATAGTATTTTAAGGTGTTAATTAGTTAGAAGGGAGAGTTCCCTTTTATAAGAGGGGTGAGGGACAACTTAAGAGAAGCTAGAAATATTATTTTATAATAAATTTATATTCGGTTTATAATGGTTACAAAGTTGATTATTTAAACGATAAGGTGGGGATGGGTCTCAAAAAACTCAACAAATAGGTTTTAGGTAATTTTGGGAAACATTATTAACCTTATATTTTAGTTTTAACTATTAGTTAATTAGTTTGACATTTACAATATATCTTTGTATTTTTATATTATATGGTTAATAAACTTACTATAAAATTTCAAGAGACCCCCAAAGTGGTACAATAATTATACACCCATTATGATATAAGTCTGTTGGAAGAACCTTATATTTTCATAAATATTATATCAATTATTAATATAATATTTGTTTTAAAAATTCCTTTATGTCAATTTTGACACTATTTAATAATTGATTTTTGTTAAAGTCTTAACAACTTTATTAATTTGAATAAAATTCATTTAAGCAATCATAACATGTCATATTAATCTATAAAATTCGTGGATGTCATCAAAACTTTAAATAATATTTATTTTATAATCTATAATACAAATTATTTGATTCTTCATTAATAAGGAAAATATTGCATCATTATTGTGTCATAAATGAATTTAATTATTAAATGCCTAAAAATTATAAATAAAATACCATTATGTATGAAATATTTTTAGATTTCTAATGAATATTTATAGTTGTTAAATATAACATACATAACCCAATGTAAAAATTGTTTATCTAAAATATATATGCATATGTCATTTTTGTATTTACTTTAACTTAATTAATATAAAGTGTCATTATCACTAACAAGTGGCTCCATGGGGTCCCAAAATAGACCCAAAGATGCCCATGGTCGGATATGTATCATCCAATAGTGTTATGAAACGTTTTATAATAATTTAATATTATTATAATATTATTTTTTACCCTTATTTTCCGGATTTACCCTTTAACAATGGTAAATAAAATATTTACTGAAGTAATTATTCAAAATGTCTAAAAATAAAAGTTATCTATTTACACAATTTGGACCGCATGATTCTAAATAATGAATCCATTTTTCTAAATTCAAAACACAGAAGTGGCAGGAATTAATTTAAAATTAATTCCCGCTGTTAAAACAAAAAGCGTGTTTTTAAGAAATAATAGCAATCAAAAGATTGACACTTGTTTAGGTCCGGTTTAAATGTGAAATTATGTCCAATGACCAAAATTGTATTACATGGTAAAAATATACTTTAATTATAATTTAAAAACACTATAATTCATAATTTTTCACTATTAATTATTTCGATTAAAAAAGTTGTTTTTTATTAAAATTTAGTAATTTTCACTATTCATCAAAATATGAAAGTTATCAGAAAAGTACCAAAAATTCAACATAATCTTATTTCAATATTCAGAGTCCAAAAATAAAGTCCATTTTTAAAGATAAAATGTATAAAATTCCAAAATTTGGGTATTTCTATTTTTAACGGCAAGTTGGATTGGTTGTGGTGTGTGTTAGATCTCAAAGTTGCATACAATACACGCTACTGTATTATTCAAAGAGAAGCATAGCATGGAATCATGGGGTGTTACATATGACATGGACTATATCCCCATTTTTACATGGGTAGGTCAACCCAGTTTGAATGTCACAAATGGATAGGCTCAAATTCATATAAAAAAGGATGATGAAAATTTCCAAAGTTACAATATAGTCATTTCTATCTACTCACATAAAATGATGATCATCAACATTCCAAGATATCCAACACTTGGTATCCTAGTACCCCATAAAAACACATCAAAAGAAACTCAAAATATTTTGGTAGCTAATAGGTGTTGTGCATGTATTATTACTCTTGCTGATTGAAGACCGCATCAAACTCCTTCATAGTTCGTACTAGAGGATCCAAATACCCCTTCTCACACATGAATGACCATTTATCTTATTTTAATGTGGAATATAAATTTTAATTCATTTAAAATTCCTATTCAACCAATTTGTACCATCATATTCTTGGATCCACCATAAGACATTCTCATATTCTTTCCAAATATTTAATAAAACAATAATATACATCATCATTTTCCTAGTAGTAGTAAAATAAACTCAAGGAAATTTAACATAATAATTTATTTATTCAAAAAGTTTCCACAAAGTAGGATAATACTTTTTCTTAACCCCAAATGGTATGTTAATATACTTTTACTATACCATAGGATGTAGATACAATTCCTACCCTATTCCCGAACAATATATATAAGGACATTCAACCTATATATAAATCAAATAAATGATCCAAAAACTCTTATTCTTATTCAAAAGTTGATATCATCAGTGTTAGTTCTTATCATGTTATAGTAAAGATGGAATTTGTGGATACTACACTTGACCTCTGACCAGGATATCACACCATTGTGATATCCCACCCAAGAAAAAATATTTTCCTATCATTAGAAAAATATTTATACAGAGGTTCTATAATATTTGGGTTCAGCCATATAGAGTTCTTGTCAACCACCTGTAACACCTCACTATAGTGAGCAGACAACTGAGAGTGGTAATAACCATTGCTGCCTTTTGCATGCTATGAGTCATTATCGACAAGATAGTGACCATTTTGTTTTGTAAATTATGTGGAATATTCCTATGATTAAAAAAAAATTAGTATTTATATATATATGGATTTATCCATTTACAACATTTTAATTGTTTTTGGTCACATTTCCACATCGATGTATGATGTCTCATATGAGTAAAAGGATGATTTCTTAATATACCTATATTAGAACTAGTGGGGACACATTCTATAACTAAAGATAAATAAACATCCTTATCTGGGATATAAGTATCATCTCCAGAACATAAATTTACTCTTCATTTATATATAAATTTATAGATACATGATGACCTATGAAAAATGTAGAAAAATTATTTCAAGTTTTGTTGGCATGAATGCCCCCAAAACGTAGTCTCCCTCAAATAGATAATTCATTAATCCTCATCAGATAATCACATATGTGGATGATTTTATAAAATATAATTAAAATTCACCGATCCTTATTATAAGAAATATTTCATACAGGTATCCTTTAACTTTATTGATAATGGAGGTATCATGGGACCATTAAATGCATACTCTAGTTAGATAATGAAATAAATCTTCAAGTTTCAAAGTCAAAACAATATTGTGAATGGAGGGGGAACACCACATATTAGACCTAGTTTTAGGACTCCTAGAAGGATAATGATTTTAGTAAGATTATAGATCCATTGCCTCAAACCATGGGACAACTAACTACTGAAACAATATCACAATATGTTAAAGCAAAAAACCAAAATCATGCAGGAGTGAAATTATACCAAATTAATAATATTCTATAAGAATATGATATGGGATCCAATATATAGGGACCCTATCCCATTTGTTTTTGAACATTTTTACCCCCACCTCCACCCTAGTATCACCAAACACTCAGTGGGTCTTGAATAAGTTTATAGCTACTCCAAATCATCCTTATCCTAAATGTTATAAGACATTTTTACCTTGAATGCCACACCAGTAGTCATAAAATCCACATCGTATTTTTGAAATACTCATTACATACCCATATAATCTATTAGACTATGGTATGGTGGAATTGTTACTATTATATATAATATAATCATGTTTCCTGATGTTGGATAGTGGTTTCCAAAATTCAGTCCCTAGTTGTACCAAATTCCACCAAACACACCCCTTTCAATCAATTCTTGGTTAGTGAGGGTGGTTGATGATTCCCCCATGTAAAAAATTAAAAGACATAAAATATGGTAATTAAAAATAAATAAGATTAATCCACATATATACCAAAATCAAATGTGTCCTTTATGTACTGAATATATACATTGTTTATCTGACAGTTCATATAGAATATGGTTTGAATTTAATAGATGTAGTGTGTAAATGCTACCCTGAGAGATGGAATGCATTTTTTCACTTACCAATGAAATACACACATGATATCAAAGGAGGAACCGAAACAGGTTTCATCCAAATGAGGATTTTATATCATCATGATTCCAATATTCCAATGATAATGTAAAATGTATGGATATATCCCACTATTCCCTTAGAATTGTAAAATTAACCTTTGTATAGAATAATTGGGAATAATATAATTTTTACATGTCTAAAAATAGGTGAATCAATGTTGAATTTACCTGGGAAAGTATTTCCAGTAGTTATCATCTATATGATTATGGTAATATTAATCCTTCCACCCACAAGGAGGAGGATACTTTTTCCACTAGAATGTGATATGAACATTGAGTAGGATTTGGATTTAGAAATCCAGTTCACCTTAATATGGTAATTGAGGAAGACTTATATTTTATTACATTGGGGGAAAACAATTGTATATTGTAAAAATCTTATAGTCCCGTCATGAATTGGAAAATTATATTAAATGAATAAAAGGGAAACCTATCAATACTCTCCCATTCCCATTATCAAGAGTAATATTAGAATATAGTTCCCTGAAAACTCCTTAAACCCATTGATTATCTTATTTTTTAGTGGATTTAATGGAATAGAGGAACTCCATAGTGTAGCCAAAGATGAATCAATATCTAGTGTGTGAGTATTCCAATCAACCACCAACCAATTTGGGGAATACTTTATTTATTACCTTTGATTACATAAGATATTTGGAAAAATATCTATCCCATTCCATGTCTTATTATGGAACCACGATGATCTTTTAAAAAAATTAAGAAGAAGACGAACTACACTGCTTTTGGAAGACTCTCATAAGACCATATTTTTCAATTATTGCATCTTCTAGTAGGGTTATTTCACACACATCGAAAATTTTATCAGTAAATTACTGTATAAATTTATCTTTAATATAGTCAATATAACAATTGTGGACCCCAAGAAATGTAGAAAATCTGAAAAAATAAAATGGCAATTATTACCACAAGATAGGATGGTTGATGGTACTCCCTCATTATTCCACATCTAGAGGAGTAGTTATTGGCACATTGTGAAATAAACATCTATATTTTTCCATAAACACTGTTAATACCTATGAAATAACTTTTTTTGTTCTAAGAGATAAAATAAATTTACACAACTCATGGAATATTCTATTTGGTGATACTGGGACAAATCTATACCCATAGCCACAACATAAGAGAAAAGGTCTAATAAGATAGATCCTATCATTGACACCCTCAAAAAAATTCTACTGAATACTGAAGAAGCCTAAAAATAATTTTATTTCCCAATGTCTCCCTTTGAGATATAGGGAAACAAGCTACACTGGTTTGGAGGTGATGCTAGATCAAGCTCACCGTCGATTTGAGTAATGGGTAAACATAATCCTTTACTTTTGAAATATAAATTATATGGGTTATATTATAATATCCAGGGAATATAATATCCATAATATTCATTACTCAATAAAATATATCATCTTTGTAATTATGGTTCACTAAAATACTACATTTATCATTAGAGGTCATTTTGTATATAAATGATAAATTCTTCCTCAACGAAATCCTCTGTGGAATGGTTGATTTTGGAGATGCGATACAAGGAAAATCAACAACATATGTGGACAAAATATCCATAACTAATCTAGTAGAAGAATGTTACTTTTCTGGAGTCACTCTCTATCATAAAAAAATATATTGAAAACTAGATGACAGAAATATATTTAATCAGGGTCAAATACTTCTCATATAACAAATTCATCAACCAATCATGGATATAACATATATTGCATCATCCAAAGGGATATTTTTAGTCTAATTAACCTTATTTAGATGTAATAATTATTGAAAAAATAGTAACAGGTAATAACAGTCTCGTCTTCTCCAAAACAAGACCTGAGACACATGTATTCATTTATCACATCACCCGGAGCATGTGATCCATCCTATGAAAATAATATTCACCAAATGAAGATATTATATTTGGACCTATTAACTATATTCACATAGTAGAACCCCTCTCGGAGAATTAATATATGTATATGAACATGAGTTCATTGTACCATAATGGGGAGCTGTAGGAAGATCTTATAGAAGATAAAGGAATTGGGGAAGGTGTAGTTGTTTCTAAACCAAATTTCCCAATCAACCATTAGAATTAGGCCTACCATATTATTCCACTCCTTCCATAAAATTATTTCCATCCACTTTTTATTATTCACCAAATATACCCATCTGAAACACATTCAACCCTAAGTCACATGCCTAGGATAAACCCAATTTTTTGAAGCGTATGACCTAGGGTAAAAACATGACTCAAGGAATACTGGGAAGAAACCCCGACCAAGATGTCAATCCTAGAATAACTATAGTATTAAAAATTATTAGGAACGTTCTTGATGATTCATTATATATTCCATAGTATATTGAGATATATGATTCAATATATGATCTTTAATGAGCACAAACATCTTTTGTAGAATTTTGTGGAACTACATATTTTATAGAGAAAGATCAGGATGATGAAATTTAGAGGAACATAATAAACATGAATGATTCAATAATTATCTATAATATAAATATCTGAAATGATTGTATTGATAATTTTTTTAACAATAATATTATTACTACCTAAACTATTGGACACTTGTGATATAATGAGGATGATTTTCTCTCATAGGCATGACCATCCAAGTGTATTAAAAAGAAAATTGAATCCCCTTGGAATGATTTTGATCAAAGCCTAATTTAGATATCTAGTAACTATTTTTGAGTTATGGGTCATTCAAAAGGATGACACATGTAATGATTTACCTGTAAGCCTCTTTTATCATAACCACACAGTGGTTCCATCATCCTATCATAAATTCCAAAAGTGTTTTATCAAAATAATGTACATTATATTATTTGGATACATATGACACTTTAAATATTATGAATCATAGTAACTTGATGTGGGATTATATAAGTGGGATGAAACCATATTGGATATGGAAATATAAATTAAGGTTCCCTCACCCAGCAACATGGGAACCACCACAACGTGGCCATGGTTCCTTATTTTTAATGACCATGTATTTATGATAGAACATGGTCTATGTAAAAGAAAAAACTCTACCAAGTCACTACGAAAGAAAAACCTTATTATATCCATTATATGTAATTAAAATCATTCCTGTTGAATTGTATCATCAAAAAATAGTTTGATAAATTCCCCAAATCAATAATAAAATTCTGTTATGCAATTTACAAAAATTTAAATAACCCCAATAATGTCTCTTCTAATCGAGGATATTGATTTTTATTCTATTTGTTTCTTATCACTAGTCATGGATGAAATCACTCATATACTCTTTAACCACACCAAGAGCACATTCATTGAATCTGAGACTAAAGGGGAATAGTATAAACACATTGATGCCCATAGAATTGTAGGAATTTTTCTCCTTGAAAATCTATGAGATCATTCCATTAAATCATATAATAGAAGAGGAAATGGGGACCAAAATTATTATTGATACCATTAAATTGTAGTTGATAGATATGTAAATTTAATTCATAACGTAGAACTATTATGTTTTCCAATGGAAATATACAAAGATTTCGAGATGGGACAGTAGGCTGAAAAAATATATTTTAGCATTCCAGGATAGTCATATGTGATTTAGTAATATATAAAGGAAAATGGATCCCTCGTGTGATTCAAAGGTGGAAAATGATGTTTCAAATAATATATAATCCATATACATTAGATTGTCAAAACACCCTAATTAGATATCTTAAATCATCCCTATTATGTGAATGAATATACATATCTGGGTTTTGAATGACTTAATGGATCTCATTTAATATTTTTTAATGAAGATTACCTTATTATGATTAAGGATGTAATATTAGATGAGAATATTTTATTCCATTACCATTACAATATTCATGGGTACTGAGGGTACAGATGTTTTATGATTTACCCAATTGAAGAGTAATACACTATATTAAGGTAACCTCAATGGAAATTTTTATATAATGTTAAGACATTTTTTTGATTACTTATAACACCGTTAAAAAAATTATATGAATCATAACCATTATATAAATAATAATAGAATATATTTTTAATGAACTAGTGTTAAAGTACCGACAGAGCTATGATTGTCTTACTATACATTAAAAAATATTCACTAAATTATAGAAGCACACCTTGAGGATGAAACACCTAAACATTTCTTCTAGGGTAACATCATGATTATTCCATGGATTTTATGTATTCCAAAAAAATATTGAGGATTAAATATATTAAACCATTGAAATGATCAATATTTTACCACCATAAAACATCACTGATTTGTGAGGATTACAGGGATGCCCCGCATACATCAGCAGCTTCCTGTATAAATAGTCCTACAAATGATTACCCACTTAATATTATTCAATAATAGAGTCACATTTTAATGGTAATAATATTTTTAAGAGTCCACCAGGAACCATAAATGACACATTATATGTCTACAGGTATTATTACAACTAGTATAAGTTAATCAAATCATCATATATTGTAACACCCCAAGATTTTATAATGTGTTACTTCTTTAAAATTACTTAATAAGTTACACTACAAGCAACACCGAGTTCAAGCGCACCATGACTTACCAAACAAGCCGTTCAAAAAAGGTTATGAATAGTATTAACTAATTTTTGAACATTATATAATCCTTATAGTTTTAGAATCCATAATATGAGTTTTTTAGACATAATTTAAGAACAAATTCATTTTTTTCAGATAAAAGAAGTATTTTTTAAAAATGCAATTTTACCAACTTTTAATAGTGAAATATTTTTAAATCCAGTATTTTAAACTTTTATATATTCAATTTGACTAAATAAATTTATTATTTAGAATGGGGACATCAAAATTTTTGAATATAACACCTCATGCTTCCATGGTACGCTTCTCTATGAATAATTCAGTAGCATGTGTTGTACGTAACTTCGAATTCTAACACACACCACAACCAATAAAACTAGCCGTTATGAATAGTAATACACACTTTTTGAAATTTTATACATTTTATCATTCAAAATGGACTTAATTTTTGGATTCAGAATATCAAAATTAGATTAGGGTAAATTTTGGGTACTTTTCTGATAACATTCATATAATGGTGAATTGTTAAAATTACTAAATTTTAATTAAATACAACTTTTTTAATAGAAATAATTAATAGTGATAAATTATAAATTTGAGTGGTTTTAAATTATATTTAGAAGATATTTTTATCATTTAATCCAATGTTGGTCATTGGACAAAATTTCACATTTAAACCGGACATAAACAAGTGTTAATCTTTTGATAGTTATTGTTTCTTAAAAACACGCTTTTTGTTTTAACAACGGGAATTAATTTTAATTTAAAATGAAACTTCTATGTTTTTAATTTGGTAAAATAGACTTAATTATTAAATTCATAATATCAATATTATCTTAGGGTAAAATTTTGGTATTTTTCTGAAAACCATCAATATTTGATGAATAGTGAAAAAACACTCAGTTACTGTTCAAAACTGGCTTTTTATTTAAATAATAATTTAAATTATTTAAATTTATTTTAGGTCAAAATAGATAAATAATATCTATATAAATTCAATGTAATTCATTGGAGTCAGTTTATAATAATTTTAGATATATAAAAAAAATGAACTTTTTCACCGTCTTTTACCCACATCCTTGGAGAATTTTTAAATTCACATAAAACTAAATTTTACTGCATCTGTGAGTGGAATTTCAAAAATCCGAGAGACACAGTTTCTAACAAGGAGTAAAATATGGTTTAATAAGATAAATTTTTTGTTGAATAGTAACTTTTTTACTTTAGATACCATGGTAAAAAGTTATTAGGGTATTTAAGGGTAAAAATGATATTATTATTACCCTAAAATGTGTCCTAAATCTATTGGATATGTATAATTCGACCAAAAAAACATTAGGAATAAATTATTAACCTTTAGGTATACTTGGATTGGATTAGGACATTTATAATTATTTAATTCAAAGAAGAGTTAAAAGAGTTAAAATCAATGTTTAAAAACTATAACATTTTTAATATAGGGTTATATATACGATAAATTCGATTATAAATAATCATTAGAAAGATAAAAATATTTCTTACGTAATGGTATTTTAATTATAATTTTTAGACATTAAATATGTAAATTTATATATGACACAATCATGATGTAGTAATTACCTTATTAATGAAAGAATCAAATAAATGGTAATATAAATATAAATATAAATATAATTTAAAAGTTTTTATGACATACACGAATTTTATTGGTGATTATGACATGTTCGGGATGATTCAATGTGTCTTGTTCGAAGTAATCAAGTTGTGATGACTTTCAAAATAACAAAATACCAAATAGTGTCAAAATTGAAATAAATTAACATTTAAAACAAATATTATATGATTAATTGATATTATATTCCTAAAAAATATAAAGTTCGGCCAAAAGAATTATATCATGATATTTGTGTCATTAATGGACCACTTGGGGGTCACTTGGAAGTTTATATTAAGTTTATTAACCATATAATTTAAAAAAACAAAGAGACATGGTAAATGTCTAACTAAGTAACTAAGGGTTAAAACTAAAATATAAGGTTAATAAAGTGACCCAAAACTATCTAAAACATATTGTTTAAGAGGATTTAGACTCTTCCCCACCTTATAATGTGAATAATACACTTTTTAACCATTATAAACTGAATATAAATTTATTTAAAATTAATAATTTATGTTTTTTCTAAAGAGCCCCTCCTCCCCCTTATAAAAGGACACCACTTCTGTCCAATTCTACACATATTAAAAGCATTTTGGTTCGGCCAAACCCTGATAGAATACTCTCTAAACTTCACTCACTTCAACATAGAGGCCATTTTTTGATTAGAAAGCCAACCTATGGAGCCCTTTTGATCAAATCAATATGAAGAACCCGAAGAAGAGGTAATGTTTTCACCACCCTTTTTCAAGTTCAGTTCTTCTTCAACTTCTTCTATCTTTTTATTCCCATTATAAAATAATAACTCCAGTATATTTTATATACTGAGATGTTATTATATATATGGTACAAC
The DNA here is from genome assembly GCA_963277665.1 of Viscum album. Classification (NCBI taxonomy): domain Eukaryota; kingdom Viridiplantae; phylum Streptophyta; class Magnoliopsida; order Santalales; family Viscaceae; genus Viscum; species Viscum album. Next base: position 1,833,691,471 of record OY728161.1, on the reverse strand, counting down.
CATATTCAGTATTCTATCTATCCTATGAATGACATGTCACCATACGTGCGTACGTACGGCTTACCGTCTCCACGTCATGGTGTAATTGTTATTGAAAAAATTATTATCTGGATGGGTATAATAATGATCAGTAATTCATGTAAATAATAAATATAACATGATAAATATTCTGTAAATATTATATACCATCCAATAATATATCATTTTAATATCAAATGAATGATATTGTTGCTCGTGCGTACGTACAGACTACCGTCTCCGCGAACGTGATGAGATTCATTCTCCATCGTATCCATTCAAGTATAATTCTCATTTGATGATTAAAAATAATTTTTACGGACATGATATAATTATGGATATGAATAATATACAACGTATCCATTAGAACATTGCTTATGTAACAAAACAAGTAAAATAAAATGAGTAAGTTAACATCCAAAACGACGATAATATGAAAATATTATTAACAAAGCAATGTTAAAAGATCATATATGATATCATATTAATGTGTATTATTCTTGTATAATTTCATAACAATTATTTCACCATTTTATAAGATTTTAACCTACCATCAACCATGGAAAAGTACAAGGTAAGGGTTATTTCACAATCTCTTCATTATTCGAGGTTGTTTATACGTAAATATCCACTCGGACCTCTTTATCATCCATATCTATGTTTCTTAAAAATGAATTTCAAAACATTCATAATATTTTAGAGAATATTGGTTAAAGTCATTATACACATGTTTTAATTTTAAAACAGTTTTATAAAGGATGCTTTTCATCATTTTCCAAACAAGGTCCTTTTTAACCTTTTCGACAAAATTAAGGTAAGATTGTTTTTTTAACTTATACGACCGGGGAAGCTATTTTGCACCATTTTAAGATCGTCAAAGCTTCCTTTACAAGTTTATAAGAATATTTTCAAATTAAATATTTTCTTTATATGACTCTTAAATGATTTAAAAATATACAGAGATATATCTCTCTAATAAAAGGTTTTGATTACTTCTATGTCAACAACCTTTGATGGATTTTAAGTTTATTTGAAGTTGATTTATTATGATACAAAAAATCCATAATGTATTGATGTTTTTGGGATACATTTGACTATAGATGTGATATTTTTATTCCATTCATTTAGTATGGTTAAAGTATTGACATTTCATATGCTAGTTTTAAAACAAATGTTTATGATATGTTTAAAATTTTTCATATGAGGAATGAATTGGACTTAGTAAGTAACTGATGGAGCCCGCTATAGCTCCTCGATGCATCGGTCGGTCTCATGAGACTAATAGATGTGGAATTGGCCGAGGCCCTTTCCCAATTTCATTTATGGTTTTGGATGAGACCTTAATCATTTTAGATGTCTTTGCTGAGGCTTTGAATTTTTTTTCAGAATGCCCGAAATTATACATTCCCTCATTATGGAAATAATATTGATGTTTCATGTGGTCATTTGACTAGTAGAATACCCATGATTATGTTTAATTATGGCATTATTTACATATCTCATCTTCTTTCCATAAATGTATTCATGTATATTATTGGTAAGGGCATGTGGTTTCAATTATTTACCATGCGTAATATTTATGTCATTTTCTGCTGTATTACTTACCCTTACTGAGCATTTGAGCTCATCCCTTTCAATGTTTTATATTTCCCAGGATTCTAAGAAGTGTATTGTGATTGACATGAAGGGGTAAGATAAGGGAATAATGGCGTTCATAAAGGATTAATTATGTTGTTTTGTATGATATGAAGTATAATTTAACATTCATGTATGTAATAAATTTTCCAAGACTGCTAAACCGATCGGTCCTTCGGGACTTGATTCCTTGTAATCATGCCAATGTATTAAAATAATTCACCGACTCTGGGTAACTGGGGTTGGGGCATTACAATTGGTATCAATGAAAGTTTAGTACAAACCTTGGAAACTAGATTTTGATATACTCTGATTATAGAACATATCCCTAAGATAGACTTTGAGGATTTGTATAGATGAACTTCATAGAATTTTGGTATTGTATAGATTTTATGAGTTTTCCAAGCAATACATCTCTGTCTGGATATGAGCAGGTAGAGGCGGCTCTGGCACAGATGTACCTAGGGGTAAAACCCAAAAAAACCGCTTTGAGATGGAATCTAATGGGAACTGGTGCACGACAATGGGTCTTGGTGCACTCTTGGTTACGACACTCCTGGGGGATATGCTTAGGATAATTCTCATTTTCTTTACAAACCATTATGAAGGGTTATGAGTATATACTTCCTCAAAGAATTTTTTTTATGATTATGGATTATTTTCATAAACAGTTTAATTTATGATTAATTTTTTACAATTTTGGGATTTGGTATTCTATTAATAAACTAATCTAGTGTATTCTTTTTTTTTCGAAATGGCGCCTAGTAGAATGAATGAGAACTCCAGCAATATGCATAATCCAAAGAATAAAAATGATCATATCTTTCATGGTCTTAAGCCAAAATTTAGAATGGAAATAGTATCCCATGTGTTATCATCATATGAAGAAATAATATCATGTTTTGATTATATAATTAAAGAGTTCTTGGAATCCTATGGATTTGAAGGGAAGCCAGAGAAGAAAATGATGGTAGAGAGAAGGAAAGATAAAGGGAAGAAGGTAAAGAAGGATTTCCCCATATGTGATAATTGTGGAAATAATCAACTTGGAAAATACATGAAGTGAATGGGAGTATGTTATAAGTGTGGAGAAAAAGGACACCACTTTCGTGATTGCAAGGGCAAGAAAAAGGTTTCAAATGTACAATGCTTCATCTGCAAAGAGTTAGGACACTACGTGAATCAATGTTCAAATCAATAGAGTATGCCCCAAATGATGCTATTGGATAATAATAAGGTTATTATACTACCACAGATGAAGAGTAATGACTACTGTTATTATGTTATTTTACTATTGTATCAACAATGTACTGGTTATAATAATTATGGAGTATATAAGGATTGTACTGCCGTACTATTTCATTAAGGACTTGAGATTGTGTGGAACCAAATAATGTGGCTCAATAGTAGGTTAAATTTTTGGAAAATATATTGTTAACAGAAAGAGAAATCATAATATGGTTATGATAATGAGGTAGTGATTTTGAAATAAGAGATGCTTGATTTGAATAAATTATATTTGATATTCTTGACTACCTTGAATCTGTTTATTGATTTCTATTCCAATCATTGTTGGAGTTTACAACATTTTGGGATAGAAGGAGTATATCTAGTATTCTATAAGGAATAAATGAGCATTAATGTAATTAATAAGGTTTTGTGGTAATTCAGGATGTGTCATGTTTTAAAAAGAATACATGACGAAGGTGTTCACATGTTATTACATGGGAAAAAGGATCTTCATTGTGTTTAACTTCCTTACAAATTTTGGACTCTGAGTTGGAGCCAAATTATTTTGGATAACTATAGTATGATATTATTTTTTATTCCCATAAAAGGATAACTCGGAGGTTGGGCGGCAAACCGTCGCGACCAGTAAGGCCGTGAGACTTAAACCCGTAACCGAAGGGCGACGAGGGTGTATCACCTACCACTAGCCCACGAGATATCCTGGATTAAATAATGAAGTTTATTTTAATAAGGTCTAGTAGATGAATTATAAATTCATTTTTTACCCCAAACTAATATGATAAATAGAATAATTTTTTCAGTTTTATTATCTTTTAGAGTGAAAGATGAGTTTTTGGTAGAAATTAGTTAAAGGATGGAACTCTACTTGTCAAGTATATATATTTCTTCTCCTCTTATTATATGAAGAAATTAATTATTATACTTTATTTAAGGGATCTTTAAACCAGAAATGTGTTATCCTAATATCTTATGTTTTGTTGAACCGATGGTATTTTAAATCATCATAGATTAATGAATTTAAGGACCTTAATTTTACAAATGTTTTTCATTGATGACCTCAATCAATACCTATAAATATTTATGTTTTTCCTCCAATTATATGTCTCTAATTTCCACCAATTTTCTCCTAATTGAGACCATAATTTGGTGGTGACCCTCTCATTTCTCTTTTCCTCTTATTAAGACTAAATTTTATTTACCAAATTTCCAATGTGGGTTTTCCCACAAAGATATTTTTTAATTTCAACCTTTATTATTTAAAAACAATATCAAATTGTGAGGATGAAATTTTATTAAAGTATGGATGAATGTAACACCCTGAGATTTTATAGTGTGTTACTTCTTCAAAATAACTCAATAACTTGCACTATACGCAACATCGAGTTCAAGCGCACCATGACTTACCAAACAAGCCGTTAAAAAGAGGTTATGAATAATATTAACTAAATTTTAGACATTATATAATCATTATAATTTTATAATCCATATTATGAGTTTATTAGAGATAATTTAAGAACAAATTCATTTTTTCAGATAAAAGAAGTATTTTTTAAAAATGCACTTTTACCAACTTTTAATAGTGAAACCTTTTTAAATCCAACATTTTAAACATGTATATATTCAATTTGACTAAATAAATTTATTCTTTAGAATGGGGACAACTAAAATTTAGAATGTAACACCCCAAGCTTCCACAATATGCTTCTCTTTGAATAATACAGTAGCATGTGTTGTACGCAACATCGAGTTCTAACACATATCACAACCAATCAAACTAGTCGTTATGAATAGTAATACCCACTTTTTGAAATTTTATACATTTTATCATTAAAAATGGACATCATTTTTGGATTCGGAATATCAAAATTAGCTTAGGGTGAATTTTTGTTACTTTTCTGATAACTTTAATATTTTGATGAAAAGTGAAAATTACTAAATTTTAAATTAAAAATAACTTTTTTAATCAAAATAATTAATAGTGATAAATTATAAATTTTAGTGGTTTTAAATTATATTTAGAATAGAGTTTTACCATTTAATCCAATGTTCTTCATTGGACATAATTTCACATTTAAACCAGACATAAACATGTGTCAATCTTTTGATAGTTATTGTTTCTTAAAAGCACGCTTTTTGTTTTAACAACGGGAATTAATTTTAAATTAATAAATGAAACTTATATGTTTTTAATTTGGTAAAATAAACTTCATTATTGAATTCTAAATATCAAAATTAGCTTCGGGTAAATTTTTTGGTATTTTTCTGAAAACTTTAAATATTTGATGAATAGTGAAAACACTTAGTTACTGTTCAAAACCGGCTTTTTATTTAAATATTTATTTATATTATTTAAATTTATTTTAGGTCTAAATAGATACATAATATCTATATAAATTCCATGTAATTAATTGGAGTTAGTTTATAATAATTTTAGATATATAAAAATTTTATTGAACTTTTTCACCATCTTTTACCCACCTCCTAGGAGAATTTGTAAATTTACATAAAACTTAATTTTACCGCTTCTGTGAGTGTAATTATGAAAATATGAGAGACACGGTTAATATCAAAGAGTAAAATGTGGTTCAATAAGATAAAAATAATTTTTGGTGAATAGTAACTTTTTTCTTTTATTTACCATGGTAAAAAGTAAATAGGGTAATTAAGGGTAAAAATGATATTATTATTACCCAAAAACATGTCCTAATTCTATTGGTAAGTTTAATTAGACCCAAAAAAATCTTAGGAATAAAATATGACCCTTTAGGTCCACTTGGATTAGATTAAAACATTTATTATTATTTAATTCAAAGAAGAGTTAAATGAGTTAAAATCAAAGTTTAATAACTATTTTTTTTAATATATGATTATACATAATATAAATTCAATATAAATAATAATTATAAAGATAAAAATATTTCTTAAATAATGGTATTTTAATTATAATTTTTGGACATTAGATAATTAAATTTAAATATGACACAATGATGATGCAGTAATTACCTTATTAATGAAAGAATTAAATAAATGGTAATATAAATATTTAAATAAAAATAATTCCAACGTTTTTATGACATCCACGAATTTTATAGGTGAATATTACATGTTAGGGATGATTCAATTTATCTTGATCGAAGTAATCAAGTTGTGATGACTTTCACAAAAACAAAATACCAAATAGTGTCAAAATTGACATAAATTAATATTTAAAATAAATATTATATGATTAATTGATATTATATTACTACAAATATAAGGTTCATCCAAAGGACTTATATCATGATAGGTGTATCATTAATGGACCACTTGGGGGACACTTGGAAGTTTATAGTAAGTTTATTAACTATATAATATAAAAATAAAAAGATACATGGTAAATGTCAAAACTAAGTAACTAATGGTTTAAACTAAAATATAAGGTTAATAAAGTGACACAAACCTCTCAAAAAACCTATTGGATAAGTGGATTTCGACCCCTAACCACCTTATACTTTTAGTAATCCACTTCTAAGCCATTATAAACCTAATATAAATTTATTAAAAATTAATACTTTAAGTTTTTCTTAAAGATCCCCTCCTCCCCTTATAAAAAGACACCACTTCTAACCAATTCTCCACACCTTCAAATACTTTTGGTTGGGCCAAAACCTACCCAAATACTATCTAAACTTCCCTCACTTCAACATAGATTCCATAGTTTTATCAGAAAGCCAACCTAATGATCCCTTTTGATCAAATCAATAGGAAGAACCCGAAGAAGAGGTAATGTTTTCACCACCATTTTTCAAGTTCAGTTGTACAACTTTTTCATTCATTGTTATTCCCATTATAAAATAATAACACCAGTATCTTATATATACTGAGATGTTATTATATATATGGTACAACCATATTCAATATTCTATCCATCCTATGAATGACATGTCACCATAAGTGTGTACGTACGGCTTACAGTCTCCACGTCGTGGTATAATTGTTATTCAAAACATTATTATTTGGATAGGTATAATAATGATGTGAAATTCATGTAAATAATAAATAAAACATTTTAATTATTCTTTGTATATTATATACCATCCAATCATATATTATATTAATAAGAAAAGAATGATATTGTCGCTCGTGCGTACGTACGGACTACCGTCTCCATGAACGCGATGAGATTCATTCCCCTACGTATCCATTCAAGTATAATTCTCATTTGAATATTAAAAATAATTTTTAAGGACTTGATATACTTATTGATTTGAATAATATACAACCTATCTATAAAAAACATGTCTTATGTAACAAAACATGTAAAAGAAAACGAGTAAGTTAACACCCGAAAGGAGGATAATACTAAGATATTATTAACAAAGCAATGTTAAAAGATCATATATGATATCATATTAATGTGTATGATTATTGTATAATTTCATAACAATTACTTCACCATTATACAAGTGGTTAACCTACCATCATCCAAGGAAAAGTACAAGGTAAGGGTTATTTGACAATCTCTTCATTATTTGAGGTTGCTTATACGTAAATATCCACTGGGACCTCTTTATCATCCACATCCATGTTTCATAAAAATTAATTTCAAAACATTCTTACTATTTTATAGAATACGGGTTAAATTCATTTATAACCTTGTTTTACAATTATAATAGGTTTATAAAGGAATCTTTCCATTGTTTTCCAAACAAGGTCCTTTTTAACATTTTCGACAAAATAATGGTAAGAATGTTTTTTTAACTTAGACAGAGGGTGCGGCTATTTTCCTCCGTTATAATATCGTCAAAGCTTCCCTTACAAGATTATAAGAATATTTTAAAAATAAATATTTTCCTTATGTGTCTCATAAATGATTTCAAAATAAAAAGAGATATGTCTCTCTAAAAAAAGGTTTTGATTTCATCTATGTTAACATCCATGGATGGATTTTATGTTTATTTGAAGTTGATTTATTATGATACAAAACTTCCATATTGTATTTAAGTTTTTGTGATATGTTTGATTTTAGATGTGCTATTTTTATACCATTCATTTTTTATGGTTAAAGTATTGACATTTCATATTCTAGTTTTAATACGAATGTTTATGATATGTTTAAACCTTTTCATATGAGGAATGTATTTGACTTAACAAGTGATGGGTGGAGCCTTCTATAGATCCTCGATGCATCGGTAGGTCTCATGAGACAACTAGATGTGGAATTGGCCGAGGCCCTTTCCCAATTTGATTTATGGTTTTGGCTGAGGCCTTAATCATTTTAGACATCTTGGCCGAGGCTTTGACCAAATGATTCAGAATGTATGGCATTATACATTCCCTCATTATGGAAATAATTTTGATGTTTCATGTGAAAATTCGACTAGTAGAATACCGATTATTATGTTTTATTATGGCATTATTTACTCATCTCATGTTTTTTCCATAAAATGATTCATGTATATTATTGGTAAGGTCATGTGGTTTCTATTATTTATCATGCTTAATATTGATTTCATATTCCACTGTATTACTTACCCTTACTTAGCATTTGAGCTCACCCCTTTCAATGTTTTATTTTTTCCAGGATTCCCAGAAGAGTATTGTGATTGATATGCATGGTTAAGACAAGGGAATAATGGCATTCATAAATGATTATTTATGTTGTTTTGTATGTTATGAAATGTAATGTAACAATAAAGTATGTAATCTATTTTCCCAGATTGAAAAACCGATCAGTCCTTCAGGACATGATTCCTTGTAATCATGCCAATGTATTAAAATAATGCACCGACTCTGGGTAACTGGGGTCGGGGCGTTATAATTGGTATTAGAGGATGTTTATTACAAACATTGGAAACTAGATTTAGATCAACTCTGATTAGAGAACAAATCCCTAAGATAGACTTTGAGGATTATTATATAAGAACATCCTAGAATTTTGGTATTGTAGAGATTTTGTGAGTTTTCCGAGCAATATATCCATGTCTGGATACGAGTAGGTAGAGTTGGCTCTGGCACTGATTTACCTAGGGGTAAAACCCGAAAACACCGCTTTGAGCTAGACTCGAACGGGAGCTGGTGCATGACAACGGGCCTTGCTGCACTCTTGGTTACGACACTCCCATGGGATATCCTTAGGATAATTCTCATTTTCGTTACAAACCATTATGAAGGGTTATGAGTATATACTTTCTCAATTTTTTTTTATGATTATGGATTATATCCAAAAACTATTTAATTTATGATTAAGTTTTTTATAAGTTTGGGATTATGTATTTATATTCATAAACTAATCTAGTGTATGCCATTGTTTAGAAATGGCGCCCAGTAGAAGGAATGTGAACTCCGGCAATACACATAATCCAAAGAGTAAGAAGAATCATATCATTCGTGGTCTTAAGCAAAAATTTAGAAGGTAAAAAATCTCCCATGTGTTATCATTATATGAAGAAATAGAATCATGTGCTAATAATATAAGTAAAGAGTTCTCGGAATCCAATGGATTCGAAGGGACGCCAGAGAAGAAAATGATGGTAGAGAGAAGGACAGATAAAGGAAAGAAGGTAAAGAAGGATTTTCCCATATGTGATAACTGTGTAAAGAATCACCTTGGAAAATGTATGAAGGGAATGAGAGTATGTTATAATTGTGGAGAAAAAGGACACCATGTTTGTGATTGCGAGGGCAAGATATTTTTTTCAAATGTACAATGCTTCATCTGCAAGGAGTAGGGACACTACGCGAATCAATGTTCAAATCATAAGAGTATGCCTCAAATGATGCTATTGCATAATAATAATGTTTTGATACTACCATAGATGAAGAGGAATTACTAGTGTTATTATTTTATTTGAGTGTTGTATCAACAATGTACAGGCTATAATAATTATGAAGTATATAAGGATTGTACTGCAGTAATATTTCATTAAAAACATGAGATTGTGTGGAACTAAGAAAATTCTCTCAATAGCAGGTTAAATTTTTGGAAAATATATTGTTGACAGGAAGATAAATCATAATATGGTTCTGATAATGAGGTAGTCATTTTGGTATAAGATATGGTTGATTTGAATAAATTATATTTGACATTCTTCACTAAATTGAAACTGATTAATGATATCTATTCCCATCATTGTTGGAGTTTACAACATTTCGGGATAGAAGAAGTATATTCAGTATTCTATAAGGAATAAAGGAGCATGAATGTAATTAATCAGGTTTTGTGATAATTCAGGATGTTTCATGTTTTAAAAGAATATATGTCGAAGGTGTACACATTTTATTACGTGGGAAAAATGATCTTTATTGTGTTTACCTTCCTTAAAAATTGTCGAATGTGAGTTTAGAACAAATAATTTTGGATAAATCGAGTTTGAGATTATTTTTTATTGCCATAAAAGGACAACCCGGAGGTCGGGTGGCAACCCATCACGACCGTCAAGGCCGCGAGACTTGAACTTGCAACCGATGTGCGACAAGGGTGTATCACCTACCACTGGCCCACGAGTTGTACTGGATTAAATAATGTAGTTTATTTTAAGAAGGTCTAGTAGATGAATTATAAATTCATTTTCTCCCTAAACGAATAGGATAAATAGAATAATTTTTTTAAGGTCTATTATCTTTTAGAGTGAAAGATGAGTTTTTGGTAGAAATTAGTTAAAGGATGGAACTCTACTTGTCAATTATATATTTTTCTTCTCCTATTATTCTATGAAAAAATTAATTCTAATACTTTATTTAAGGGATCTTAAAACCAAAAAATTGTTATACTAATACCTTATGTTTTGTTGAATCGATGTTTTTTTAAATCATCATAGATTGATGAATTTAAGGATCTCAATTTTACACGTGTTTGGGATTGTTCTCCTCAATCACTACCTATAAATATTTACATTTTTCCTCTAATTAAATGTCTCTAATTTCAACCATTGTTCTCTTAATCGAGATCATAATTTTTTGGTGACCCTTTCATTTTCCATTTCATTTTATTATGACTAAATTTTGTTAACCAAATTTCCGATGTGGGTTTTCTAACAAAGATATTTTCTATTTTCAACCATTATTATTTAAAAACAATATAATATTGCGAGGACAAAATTTATTGAATGATGGAAGAATGAAACACCCAAAGATTTTATAGTGTATTACTTCTTCAAAATAACTCAATAACTTTCACTACATTCAACACCGAGTTCAAGAACACCATGACTTACCAAACAAGCCGTTCAAAAGAGGTTATGAATAGTATTAACTAAATTTTGAACATTATATAATCCTTATAATTTTAGAATCCATATTATGAGTCTCCTAGACATAATTTAAGAAAAAATTATTTTTTTTCAAATAAAAGAAGGATTTTTTAAAAATTCACTTTTACCAACTTTTAAGAGTGAACCATTTTTAAACCCAATATTTTAAACTTTTATATATTAAATTTGACTAAATAAATTTATTATTTAAAATGGGGACAAAAAAAATTATAATTTAACACCCCAAGCTTCCACGGTACGCTTCTCTTTGAATAATACAGTAGCATGTGTCGTACACAACTTCGAGTTCTAACACACTCCACAACCAATTAAACTAGCCGTTATGAATAGTAATACCAACTTTTTGAAATTTTATACATATTATCTTTCAAAATGGACTTCATTTTTGGATTCGGAATATCAAAATCATCTTAGAGTGAAATTTTGGTACTTTTCTGAAAACTTTCATATTTTGATGAATAGTGAAATTTACTAAATTTTAATTAAAAACAACTTTTTTAATCAAAATAATTAATAGAGATAAATTATAAATTTGATTGGTTTTAAATTTTATTTAGAATATATTTTTACCATTTAATCCAATTTTCATCATCAGACATAATTTCACATTTAAACCGGACATAAACGAGTGTCAATCTTTTGATAATTATTGTTTCTTTAAAACACGCTTTTTTGTTTTAACAGCCGGAATTAATTTCCAATTAATAAAAGAAACTTCTATGTTTTTAATTTGGTAAAATAGACATCATTATTTAATTCGGAATATCAAAATTAGCTTAGGGTTAAATTTTGGTATTTTTCTGAAACCTTTCAATATTTGATGAATAGTGAAAAATAATGAGTTACTGTTCAAAACCGGCTTTTTATTTAAATAATTATTTATATTTTTTAAATTTATTTTAGGTCAAAATAGATACATAATATCTATATAAATTCAATGTAATTAATTGGAGTCAGTTTATAATAATTTTAGATTTATAAATATTTTATTGAACTTTTTCGCCGTCTTTTACGCACCACCTAGGAGAATTTGCAAATTCACACAAAACATAATTTTACCTCTTCTGTGATTGGAATTTAGAAAATCCGTGAGACACGGTTAATATCACGGAGAAAAATGTGGTTCAATATGATAAAAATAATTTTTGGTCAATATGAACTTTTTTACTTTTATTTACCATGGTAAAAAGTAAATACGGTAATTAAGGGTAAAAATGATATTATTATTACCCTAAAACATGTACTAATTTTATTGGATAAGTTTAATTTGACCAAAAACAACCTTAGGAATAAAATACGACCCTTTAGGCCCACTTGGAATAGATTAGGACATTTATTAATATTTAATTCAAAGAAGAGTTAAAAGAGTTAAAATCAAAGTTTAATAACTAAAACATTTTTAATATAGTGTAATACATAAGATAAATTCGATTATAAATATTAATTATAAAGATAAAAATATTTCTTACAGAATGGTATTTTAATTATAAGTTTTAGTCATTAAATAATTAAATTTATATATGACACAATGATGATGTAGTAATTACCTTATTAATGAAAGAATCAAATAAATGGTAATATCCATTTTAAAATAAATATAATTTCAAAGTTTTTATGAAATCCACGAATTTTCTAGGTGACTATTACATGTTCAGGGTGATTCAATGAATCTTGTTCTAAGTAATCAAGTTTTGATGACTTTCACAAAAACAAAATACCAAATAGTGTCCAAATTGACATAAAATTATATTTTAAAAAATATTATATGATTAACTGATATTATATTCCTAAAAATATAAGGTTCGGCCAAAGGACTTATATCATGATATGTGTATCATTAATGGACCACTTGGGTATCTCTTGTAAGTTTATAGTATGTTTAGTGACCATATAATATAAAAATACAAAGAGACAAGGTAAATGTCAAACTATGTAACTAAGGGTTAAAACTAAAATATAAGGAAAATGAAGTGACCCAAACCTGTCTAAAACGTTTTGGTTAAGTTTATTGAGACCCATCCCCACCTTATAATTTAAATAATCCTCTTTTGAGCCATTAGAAACCGAATATTAATTTATTATAAATTAATACTTTATGTTTTTTCTAAAGAGCCCCTCCTCCCCCTTATAAAAGGACACCACTTCTAACCAATTCTCCACACATTCAAAGCATTTTGGTTCGGCCAACCCTAGTCCAAATACTCTCTAAAATTGCCTCACATCAACATAGAGGCCATAGTTTGATCATAAGTCCATCCTATGGAGCCCTTTTGATCAAATCAAAAGGAAGAACTCGAAGAAGAGGTAATGTTTTCACCACCCCTTTTCAAGTTCATTTCTTCTTCAACTTCTTATTTATTTGTTATTACAATTCTAAAATAATAACTCCAGTATATTATATATACTAAGATGTTATTATAAATATGGTACAACCATATTCATTATTCTATCCATCCTATGAATGACATGTCACCATACGTGCGTACGTACGACTTACCGTCTCCACGTCGTGGTGTTATTGTTATTCAAAACATTATTATTTGGATGGGTATACTAATGATGTGTAATTCATGTAAATAATAAATATAACATGATAATGATTCTGTATATATGATATAAAATCCAATCATATATTATTTTTATATCAAAATAATGATATTGTCGCTCATGCGTACATACAGACTACTGTCTCCACGAACGCGATGAGATTCATTCCCCATCATATCCATTCAAGTATAATTCTCATTTGATGATTAAAAATAATTTTTAAGGACCTGATATAAATATGGATACGAATAAGATAAAAACTATCCATAACAAACACGACTTATGTAACAAAACATGTAAAAGAAAATGAGTAAGTCAACACCCGAAAGGACGATAATAGTATGATATTATTAACAAACCAATATTAAAAGATAATATATGATATCATATTATTATGAATGATTCTTGTATAATTTAATAACAATTATTTCACCATTATAAAGGAGGTTAACCTGCCATCAACCGAGGAAAATTACATGGTAAGTGTTATTTCACAATCTCTTCATTATTCAAGGTTGTTTATACCTAAATATTCACTGGGACCTCTTTATCATCCACATCCATGTTTCTTAAAAATGAATTTCGAAACATTCTTACTATTTTACAGAATATGGGTTAAAGTCATTAAAAACCTTGTTTGAATTTTATAAGAGGTTTATAAAGGAATCTTTTCGTCATTTTCCAAACAAGGTCCTTTTTATCCTTTTCAACATAATTAAGGTAATAATGTTTTTTTTAACTTATACGATGGGTGCGTCTATTTTCCACCGTTATAAGATAGTCAATGCTTCCCTTACAAGATTATAAGAATATTTTTCAAAATAAGTATTTTTTTATGTGAATCGTAAATTATATCAAAATATAAAGCGATATGTCTCTATCAAAAAAGGTTTTGATTTCATCTATGTCAACATCCATTGATGGATTTTATGTTTATATGATGTTGATTTATTGTGATACAAAACGTCCATATTGTATTGATGTTTTTGTGATACGTTTGACTATAGATGTGATATTTTTATACCATTCATTGCTTATGGTTAATGTATTGACATTTCGTATGCTAGTTTTAATACGAATGTTTATGATATGTTTAAACATTTTGATATGAGGAATGTATTGGACTTTGTAGTTGATTGTTGGAGCCCGTTATAGCTCCCCGATGCATCGGTAGTTCTCATGAGACAACTAGACGTGGAATTGGCCGAGGACCTTTCCAAATTTGATTTATGGTTTTGGATGAGGACTTAATCATTTTAGACGAATTGACCGAGGCCTTGACAAAATGTTTCAGAATGTCCGACATCATACATTCAATCATTATGGAAATAATATTGATGGTTCCTGTGGAAATTTGACTAGTAGAATACCCATGATTATGTTTTATTATGGAATTATTTACTCATCTCATGTTCTTTCCATAAAAGTATTCATGTATATTATTGGTAAGGGCATGTGGTTTCAATAATTTACCATGCTTAATATTTATGTCATTTTGAGCTGTATTACTTACCTATAATGAGCATTTTAGCTCACCCCATTCAATGTTTTATTTTTCCTAGGATTACGAGAAGTTTATTGTGATTGATATGAAGGGTTAAGACAAGGGAATAATGGCGTTCATAAAGGATCATTTATGTTGTTTTGTATGTTATGAAGTATAATGTAACATTCATGTATGTAATCTATTTTCCAAGACTGCTAAACCGATCAGTCCTCTGGGACTTGATTCCATGTAATCATGCCAATGTATTAAAATAATGCACCGACATTGGGTAACTAGGGTCGGGGCATTATATATATAAGGTCTCTATTGAAAAATAATTTATTACTATTATCATGTAGATGAATGATACCCATTTTTGAAATATTCTCTACAATCATAGTAATTCCATGATAGATAATTGGACCTAATATTTTGATATTGATGAAAAAATCATTGAACTTATTTTTCAGAAGAAAATATGAGGTTCTACTTATATCAACATCAACACCATTTAGTCCCTTATATTGACTCCCTTGGGTACATTCTATAACATCATATACAAACTGGGTGAATGGACAAATGAGTGGGAATTATACAATAATATAATATTAAATTTTCATTATTGAATTTTAAAAAGGGAGGAACCTTCTAGATTCATCAGAAAACATATTTCTCTTGAAAGAATAATAGTAATTACGGAGCTCATATATGAATATAATTTATATGAATATGACACTTGAAAAATTTGGTAGATGTGTTTGGATAGAATCTATCATTGTACCACTATGGAATGAATGGAAACTGTAACACTCCATCAATTTGGAATGCGGAATCTATTATTATCCCAAACGATGATTATTATTCCCTATTCCTTCCTACTAACTAAAGGTATCACTCATAACGAGGAAGAATATAGCGACATCATTACATACATGGAGGTAGCATAGATATAGAATATATCCCAAATTAATAGTATTGAAAATTTATAGTTAGAGATAAAGAAGACTAATTGTTAGTATGCTGAGTATAGGGATGAACTAACCACTCCCCTTAACTATGTGAGGGGTATTCTAGAGGAATTATCCTTGGAAACAATTTTTCATCATCTAACACATAGATATAAAGAATGTAATGATTTCTGTCATAATTAATTCATATCTATCTATGATCCTTGCCCGAATTTGACAATATTATAGATCATATGGTAAAGGGTAGTCATCCCAATTATTGAATGTTACATGGAGAACAGAAATTTGATAATAATTATCCTAATCCACATTAAACTGATATATATTATTAGATTTATGAGTCTCAAAAACGATTACATCCAAAATAGTACCCTCCTATCATATCCAGAAAACTGAAATAGATTTAATGATGAATGTTAGCTTCACGATACATTATGGGTGATAAGAATATAAAACATACTATAAATAATTCTATTACAGATTCTCCCTTATCTGAATCATATATGGATGAAAACTATTTGTACTTCAATATGTACATGGAATCTATTGTGGTTCTCAAAATTCTGAAAGTATCCTCTTTCTCAGTGTTGTGTGGCTGGTCAATTGTTGGATCATGTTTATATAAGACTATTTGAAATTTTCAATGATTTTTTACACCTATAGAATACATCAAATCTTCATCCACCATCCATTTTACTTGCTAAAAACTAATAACACTCTTGGTCATTTTTGATATTGGGAGTGTATGTTAGTGAACCGTATCATTAAGGCACAACCACAAATTTTAGATATATCAATACTACAGAAATTTTTTCCTACAAATGGGATGATTATATAAACATCAATGAAGTAAAGACAAATAACATCATCAAAGTTGTGAATTACAATATCAACACCTGATTTGGGGTCTCCTCATGCAATATTGATAGACACATCGGTATAATCTTATATTATTCTATATATAAATGGTTGTATAAATAGTAAAACATATTTTTATCCATTCATCTCAATATCATTCTTTATAAAATTGATGATATTGGCTTCCAATAAGACTTTTTCAAATATACCACCTAAAATGGTGTAAAAAGAATTAAATACATGGAAAAAATTACTCATTCATGCCTTCCAGGATAATATTTATACCACCACAATACTATACAAGAGACCCCATATTTTTATATTTGTGGAATATAGAAAATGATTCCAATTGAAGATTATTTACCCCTATCCAAATTAATATATTATGTAAACTCTATAAAGAAGAACAATCATTGAAAAGTCTTGATGAGTTGTAATAAATCCATGATAATAGGGTTCATATATATAAAAACCTATATAAAAACTAAAAATGGATTTCATAATAAATCTATAATAGGGTCTATATCAATTAAATTATACAATGGGAGGTAGTGTTGGTTCTCATTAACCAAGTGATAGCGACGAAAAATAAACCAATGATGCAACAAAAGTGGGAAAGACCTTTCATAGTACATAAGGTCAATTCTAATGAATCATTCTCTTTATCCACAGGGGAGGAAGAAAATATCATTCCTATAAATAATTTTAGTCTTTCATGAAATTAATTCCATTATTTTTATATGACATACTTTATTAATAAATATATTCATTAAACATCACAACACCAATGTCTTAGAAAATAAAATTTTTTACTGAACAACACCCAAGTCTTCAATGAATGGCTTCCATCTATAGAACAACTTATTACTAGATGTATGAATGGAATCTATATGTCACCCATGTTCCAGTAAGTGGACATTGCATATCACATCACTGTAATCCTCTTATAATGATGTTAACTAGAATGGTCACCATCACACCACATGATTTTATACTCTGGGGTATAATTCCACAAAATATTATTCTAAAATTCTCAATTTTCCTCTTTCATGTTGGTCTCATTTTCCATTACAGTTGAAAAATATACATTTAGAAGCCTCTAGAACAGAATTTCTAAGTATAATAAGGAATTTATAAAATAATATCTAGAAAATTGGTGGTATTTATGCAAGGAAGAATCCGTAAGAGAAAATATGTGAAGAATTCATTTCCATCACTATGGAATATGTTGTGATATTTAGGTAAGCTACTAATAAACCATCCATCATCCTATTATAAAAAATATTAACCTCAAATTGTGTATTAGTTCAATCGTTATATGAGATCACCACATAGGTCCACTAATTTATGAACATGTGTAAGGAATAAAATTCCGTTTTCTCAATGTATGACTCCAGTTAGGAAAGGGTCCTCAATATATTATTCTAGGATGATTAGTGTTAACATATGATATTTAGTGATACCTAGATCATAGATAATCAGACATACCATGATGTTAAAAATAATAATAATCACTTTTAAAATCCCCCTCACTTGATCCAAGTCAATTTAGGTGACCCTTTTCTCCCTAAGAACTTTGAGTGGATCAATTCCATTTATCCCAAGATATTTTGTGATTACCATACCAATGATCATGGTCTTAACAATAATTTAAAAATCATGAAATCTCCACAAAATATAACTCAGTCTATGTAGATAAATTTCTATATAAAAACAATGTGTCATCTGATTCCTAATATTTCATGATAAATAGAGACAACCAAGTATATTTTCTAGGGGTCATCCATCTCTTCATCACCATCATATCTTTACTCATTCCAGGATATAAATTTAACGTATCGACCCTTGTTTGGATACAAAATTGAAATCCTTCTTCCATATGATAAACACTCTTCTAACATGAGAGATCCTTAAATTCACAATAGTCAGATATTTTACACTCGGATGATAGTGGGGTTATCAACACTAGAGGAGAAACATAACCCTTTCCTAGAAATATGTGTTTGATTTATAAACTGGATATTTTTCATTTAGAATAATTTAAATACGTGATTTAGGTCCTTAAAAGATATGTTTTTATTCTTGGGTTGTATATTTTATGATAATTCTCGATCCCTAAAATATCACTCCATTATTTTTCATCACCTTTTATGAGCTAAACTAGTATAGGTAAATATAAATTTATTCCTTTAACCATGTTTGTAATCTTCTTATAAAAATGATAACTGATAATGAAACATTTTTTCCATGGGGTGGTGGACTGATACACTTCATTAAATAACAATGTGCTAAGGTGAAATCACTTCATTTATCTCCAATATCTGATTTAGGTATATAAATGTTACAAATTAAATTAATATGGTTTTGTTTTTATTAGAAAAGGACACCATGTAATGATCAAATATATTACACTAGACCCTACCACAAATTTAAAAAATACCCAAATCCTACCATATTATTTAAAAAGTTATGTCGATAATTTATATAAGTTGAGAAATTTCACTAAGTTATGTACTAATAATTTTTATTTACATAAGATATAAAACTATGCATATGAATCACATTAATACTATTTATAGATTTATTAAAATATCCATTTCACTATGTATGAGCATTATCATTTTTGTGAAAAATGTAAGAACTATTTTTGTCTTTATTTTTATCTCTATAGGGTAAATAGTGATAAAAGGAATCTCCATCATAATTCAATATATAATTTATAATGAAATTAAATGGTTCCCTATAAAAATTGATTCAGAAATATTTTAGGTCATTTCATTGAAAATACAATATACGACATGTCTATTTCATTTCAATATTGTTTAATGAAAACTAGAGGTGTCCTTCCACACAAATTTAAAATTCCATATACTTTTCATGGTTCTTAATCAAATCATTATCCATCAATGATGGGTCTCTTCTTGTCCTACCACAAAAATTTCTAATTCCCCTGTCCTGTCATAGTGCATGATTAAATCTGCATCCATCTACGATGGGTCTCTTCAATTCTTGCTGTTAATATATTATACATTTACCTCATACTTATATTAAATCCATAGAAATATATGATATCTGAAAAGTAAAACCTTCTCTGTAAGAGTTACAACAACATAGTATTCCTCAACATGAGTTATATCATTTGTAGAACCATTAAATTTAAAGACAACCCCATATTTAATAATACTCTTTTTAATACCTCTATATATGAAATAGTGTGAGCCATTCTCTATACATCTTGTGATTATCACATTGGGCATACCATACATGGTCTTAGATTTTATGTGTGATCAACCAATCAGTTGTATCCAGAAACATCACGACATGTGACTAGAGGGAAAAATATTCCACCTTTCAAATACCATTAAAAACCTAAAAGTGGTCTTGTCTTAGATATCGTCTTTAAATTAAATTGAGTTATATGTATTCATGGGGTCCCAATATATGGTTATCTTTCCATAAACAAATTCATAGATGAATCCCCCCATTTAAATTCCATATTTTATTCCACTAAACTAAATTGAAAAATGACCCCATCCCTCAATTTAAACTAAAGAAAACTTGAGTCCTTATCACATGATAATAAACTACATGATTGTTCATTCGTTGTTACCTATCATTGATAAATGTAGACTGTTATCCATTATCACTCATTTTGAAAGGACCAGAATATCCTACCCGTTTTCAATAACCTGTTTTTATGCTTCCCTCTTCATTCTAGGATTCATATTCCATATATCACACTTCATTTGATCAGTGCCTCATATTACCATTGACCATCTATGTCCCATGGAATAGAGATAACCCAGCTTCAAATTACCCTCTACATGATTATGAATATATTCTTCTAACTCCTACATCTGATCCCATAGGCATTCAATCATGTTAATCCTAATCTTTAGAATGTATGCTTTGATCCTTATGGCCCAAGATGACATCGCTATGATTCCCATTACGTGAGTGTGGTAAACATTTATTATCAACTACATGTCAGTATTATACCATTAATCATGATCAAAGAACCATGAAATATGATTTAAAACATACTAATCTCCCAAATACAATGGTTCTCGAATATTGTTGACCATTAGAGTCTTTTTAAGGTCATTGTGTTAAACATCCCCCTCATACCCCATCTAGGTATCCCAATATTAAACTAAATTCTCTCTACACCATGAATTATGATGTTAAATTGCACCCACTCTTCTTTGGACATCATAACACTAAATTGTATGTCGTTTGGTAAAATTTGAATAACCAAAAACTCCATCTCTTTTTGGTCTAAATAGTAATACCTTAATCAGTTAAATAAATATGAATATAACTTATCGAAAAAACCCCAAATGGAATTTCTAATAAATATTAAGGTATTTAATCACTAAGATATACATATATAGAATAAAAATTGATAATATAAATAAAAATGATTAAAAGTCTATAGGGTATGTTATATGTCCCTAGAATTAATACATTCCAATAGGTTAGACCCTTTTGGTCCATGAAAATTTGAATGAAATGATTTATCACATCCCTTCACTTCAATAATTTTTAAGGTACACCAATAAACAACATTTAGGTTCCCAAATACTCCTTGTATATCTTTAAATACATAACTCACTACATTGATGATGTGTTTGAACATTTTAAAATCTTTTATGGCCCATAATGAGGACCATGAAGGATTTCAATGGACCCTTCCTTGACTCTCCATGTATTACCATGTCTGCTATATAAAATCCAATGTCCTATCAACTTGAGAAATCCTATCCACAAAAAATTTCATTTATTCCCTCTGATCCTTAGTAACAACACTAGAGAATTCACCACTATAGTGTGATTCACGATCATCCCAAGTATTCCATCACTATATTTTCATCCTCGATTCAAATTCCACGAGATGTTTTTTACACAACCAATACTTCTAATATTCATGCACATTTGACATACCCAGTTTTTCTTCACCATATTCTATACCCATTATCAACTAAACTATGAATTACATCATTCGTGAACTTTTTCGTGGTCTTCATCGCATGACCTCAAACCGCAACATATACTGTCTCAGCTTCTTTTCCATAAAATAAACTCCCCTTTTCATAATCTAGTCCAAAAAATATCCACGATGCCTGATTCCTCCATGTATAACCTTCCTTCTATATATTTATTCATTTTTTAATTTTTTGAATCTTCAAATAATATTCGTGACCTTTTGAATGGAGAATTTCTATAATCGAGGGACTTTCTACTTAACTGCACATGTTATCCATTTGCTCATACTGATCAGCAACCAATTGGTCAACTAGATGCATCATCTCTGAAAAAATTCTATTTGATCCCTATGAGAATTCGAATTATTACAATAGATCTTTTCAGCATAGTGAAATTCATGCTTTAATTTTTCTTGGCTTCTATATAATATCATCCTTAATTAAAATTCATGTAATCATAATTTATATAACCCATAATCTGAATATCCTAGTAGATTTTGAATCATTGGTTTGACATAGAGATATACCATAGCTTTTATTTATTCAATTATATAATGGTACTATTGCCTTCTTGAGTACTCATCTTTTATAAAGGGGTGGCGTTTTTGAGAACCCATCTTGAATATCCATCCTCCAAGAACCACCAAATGTATTGAGAAACTGAATCCCACCAAAAATTATTTACAAACCATGTTGATGAGTTTATCTTGTATCAAATGACGTTCTACTTGAATATGAATGTCTCCAACTAGATCCCGTAGACATTCCCCATTCTAATCAACTAGTGTTGTCTCCACCTTCTAAAATGGCCTCCAACCACTGCATTTCTTATTAACAATATAGTTGAACATGTCACCACCATGAGATTCATGATAATTTTTTATATGTCTATCTTATCTCATTAGATTGATTCAATCTATTTGATTTGTGATTAAAAAAATCCGGATTCCAACATTCATGACTTGGTATTTTTATCTCAAAAAATTGTATATGAAATATGAAACTAAAATATGGAAATTGAATGTCAATGAAATATAACCCTAATCAATGGAAATAGTTGATATTTTCTATATTAATATAAAATAAATCCAATGAATGGAAGCGAAATATATCCCTAATGTATTGGGAAATAATTTCTTGGATATATGATGCTATACTATATAATCAAAAGTTTTATGCTATGTGACCTTAATCGTAACAATCATAATCAGTAATCTCTAGGACCATAATCAAGAAATAAAATTAATTAGATGTATTCAATCATAATATTAAGAAATTTATTGGTAAAATATATCAGGGCATATAAATTATCTATATTGGTCTACCATTCATTACATTAATTATTCAATGGTAATATACATAATACTCATTAGGCTGAAAACCCAAAAATGGTTTTTGGTAAAATGGTTTATTGTCTAGAGACTACAAATGAACCATAAGAAATCAAGAAAAATTGATCATAAAAACAGGATAAATAAAACATAAAACCTAATTGGTCTAAACCCCACCACTAGTGACCTATGAAAAATTCATTCACATCCTATTAAATCCTATTTATAATAATCTTTGGCAACTATAATTAAAATAATAAGGAGGAATAATTCTTGTAGGTTCCATCTTGGATCCCTTATGAATGTTCATGCTATTATTATAAGTCCCATGTCTTAGGTATAATTTATAGCACTCCTAATATATGAAATATTCAACCAAGTCACCCCATTCATCCAAACATTCCATAATTATTTCATAAGGATTTTCTCTTATGTGCCTATGGTGGTGCTTATAAAACTGTAATTGATGATCCACACCCAAAAAGAAACTCATTATGCCCCAAGTTTTTTTGGAATTGGGTTAACATAATATTTTGGAGGAATGCATATGTGTCTTCAAAATTTATAAGATAATTATTAAAAGTGATTAAAAGTGTGATAAAAATAATGTTGAAAAAACCATTGATGCAGATAAAGAGCCTCAAAATATGTCATTTATGGGAAATGAAAACAGAGGGATTAATGTCCACGTCTTACTGTGTATCAAATAATATTAAATATTCAAGGATTGATACTAAAATTGTACAATGAATAAGAGAAATAATTTAAACCCCCCATCTCACTAGTCACTATACCAAAGTGACAATGTGTCACGACCTGTCCCCCAGGGCCCTTGTCATAACAACCCCATGCCCGCCTTCCAAAGGCTAAGGCCTGGCTAATAGCACTGAAGTTGAATTCCCTAAAACTGGGAAGGCATTGCCTTTATAACTTGTAAACTCATGAAACAAATCACACAACTAGATACGAACAAAGGAAACTGTACAGAAAAATAGAGTGAGTACATTAACTAAAATGGGCCAGAATAAAAGACCAACTAGAAAGTACAAGAAAATGAAAGGTACAAGTAAACTAAAATAGCTCCTGTGAACACCCGCTAAGGATCCTACCAGAAGGGTAGGTACAACTCTCGAACATTTGTCTCTTCATTACGCCTCTTCTAATGAATGCCTATGAGCTACCACCAGTCTAGGTACTCTCACCTCAGTCAGTGATGTCCGTCATCTACACCGAACACAACACAGTGCGGGCATAGCCCATGAAGGGGTGAGTATAACGATACTCTGTAGGGACCTTGAGACCCTCATGGTCTCGCAAAATTCAACATGGATAAACCACAAAGCAAGTAAACCATAGAAAACCCTACTTTGGTATATGCCAATACATATATGTATGTTATCAAGTTTACCCATCCCAATTATGAGAAAATACAGATTCCAACACAAAATCCCAAATCTCAATTATTCCACAGAAGATAAAATACCATGAAGGTAAGTACCACACTGGTACACCACACATAAGAATACAACAATGGTACCGACTCACCTCATTCTCTGAATTTCTTAGGTACGGTAGTAGAGATGATTAGATGTGACAACTAAATCATCTTACTCTGTTAAGAGGCAGACCCAAAAAAGATCATAAACCATCATCAGACCCACAGAGGGTTGTAGTGAATCCTCATTACATCTTTGGACCCACATAAGATCTCTAGGTGTTGACCCACAGAGGATCTCTCAGTGTTGACCCACACAGGACCACCTGGTGCTGACCCACACAAGATCGCTTGGTGCTAACCCACACAGGATCGCTTGGTGCTGACTGACACAGGATCCCTTGGTGCAGACCCACACAGGATCGCTTGATGCTGACCCACACAAGATCTCTAGGTACTGACCCACACAGGATCTCTAGGTACTGACCCACACAGGATCTCTCGGTGTTCACACATTGTATCACTGTTCGTTCTTCATGTCACAACCAACTACTGGGTTCCTATACTAAGATTTCTCATCTCCGAGAGGGTCCTCTCCTCAATCCATTGGTCGATACTCCAACTTCCATGACGTCCCACGAAGAATTAACCCAATGAACTGCCAAGTCTTAGGGGTATCAACGCAATAGACGGTGCGTCAATCGGACAACTAGTCTATAAATTATTATCTTTTTTTCTCAAGGACCTGGTTGGATTTGAGCTCGATCCAAATAGACCATATACCAGCTTTATCGAAATCCCAAGTGGGTTATACCAAACGTACATTCTCAATCCATGGTTTTCGGTGCCATAGACGGTTCGTAATTTCAACAAAGTATGAGGGAGATATGTCGAATACAATATCTCGTAATAATAATAATAATATTATTGGGTGTTTTGTGAACCCGGACCACGAACTAGAATTTAGTATCCAACATTAGAATTGAATTGACCGTATTAATATCAGGATCACATCGCCAATGACGGTATGACAATTGGACGTCACACATATTAGTTATGGCGGGTCAAAGATTTCATAATAATATTAAATATATTATTTTTCGAGTGCTTCGGTTACCTGATCTAAAAACCTGACTAAAAACTTCCAATATTGGACTCATAATTTTCCTCACGATGTCAGGGTCACACTGCCGCTGACGGTTCATGAAACAGAGGTCGCACATGTATGTTACGGATGAAATAGTGTTTTGATAACCATAAATAATAAAAATATTATTAAATTATTATTATTATTTCATTTGATTCAATGTTTCTCTCTCCAATTTCATTTTAGTTTGATGCAAAAGTGGAGTATCCCATTTTGGTGCGTGCGGGTCCAAATAACACCTCTATCTCTTTTTTTTATTCAATTTTCTTTTAATTTTATTTCCTATCTATTTCTTCCTCTCTCCAATATAATTTTCTTCTACCACGATTTTACACACCTTTACACGACATGGGAATCCGCTGCACCTCCACCTCACAAACGGCATGCCTCCACTGCAACACTTATTCGCGCCGCCACCAAATATGCCTCGTCGTTGGCCGAAGCCACCTGACCCCGCTTATTGCGTATGCACTACCTGCACTAGCCATGACGTACCTCCCTAGTCCGACATGTCACTCCATCTGTGGGCTATTGCATCTTCATTCTAACCCTCAAAAATAAAATTATTGCATTTCCACGATCCTCGGGTTGAGGGCTCTGCATCCACAAGTCGCGATCAAACAGAATATTGCATTTCCAACTCCAATAAATATTTGAACGCCTCCTTCCATGATCCATTGCTCCTTCGTTCCTATCCTAAAAAATTAAATGATCGCATATTTTGGATCCTTATCTCTATTTATTCACGTACATATATCACGCTAAACAAAATATTGTGTTTCTAGGGCCAATAAATATTAGGCATTGAAGAACGCAAAATGAACGCATGAAAAATAAAAAATAAAGGTAATCAGGGTTTATGTGTGGGAAAATGGCCATGTACATTTGTCCATTGTCATCGTGAATTTTGGATATGAAGAATCAATAAAAACAATTGAAACATATATAAAAAAACCCACATTAATTGTCTGTTTGAGGTGGCATGAGAAAGATGATGAAGTCGATGAGATGGTGACATTGGCGTTTTTTGGTCCCACAAGATGTTTCTGATCCGAGCTCAAACATCATCCACGTTCTCTAATTCTTGAGGATTATCTTCATTTTAGAGGATTTTCTCCATTGAAGAATCTCTATCCAAGTTCTCCAGATCTCTCTCTTTTTTCAACAATCCTCCAACACAATGGTGAAGTGCCAAATAAGTTTATTAAATAAATTAATTGACTTGGTACATCAATGGGAGGAAAACCAAGATTTCTCTCCCATTAAAGGGGGAGTTCAAGGGTCGGGTGGTCCCCACCATTAAATTTAAATTGAGGGTTTTTAGTTTTGGTGGTCGGCTCCAATAAACATCAAATGGGAGGTTTTAAAAATAAAATAAAATTTTTTATTTATTTTATTTTTATTCTTTCAACACGCCCATTAAAATCAAGAAAACTAAAATTCACCCTCAACCTACTACAATCAAGGTGATGGTATACTTAAAATAATATCATCACTACGAGTTCAATGGTGCGCTCATATTTCAATTCTGAGCACCGGTTAAAAATTTATAATATGCTGCTCGCGAGTTTACCGAACGTACCTGAAAAAAAGTTCGGAAAAATTATAACTGTCACCCTTGAAAAACGCCGGTTGAGGTTAGGATCTGCCCAAGTATAACATGACCCAAAGAATCCAATGGTACTCTCAGATATCCAATCCGAGTTATTGTTTAAATATTATGGATTTAACAATTAAACAATTGTTGCTTAATTATTTTATTCACGAAAAAAACTAACTTTCACTCCTGGCCCGCGCCGTCCAATGTTAGTATCTGATAAAATATATCATGCACTATCAAGTTCAGCGGTGGTCTCCGATTTTCAATCTGACCTACCTTTTGTTGGTTATAAGAATTTAAAAAATAAAATAATTTACCTAATTATTTTATTTAGGATTAGTCCATTTTTGGGGTTTCTCACAGGAGGCTTGTACCGACCAAATTTATG
This sequence comes from Viscum album, assembly GCA_963277665.1. Lineage (NCBI taxonomy): Eukaryota > Viridiplantae > Streptophyta > Magnoliopsida > Santalales > Viscaceae > Viscum > Viscum album. The sequence goes on along the minus strand of OY728161.1, from coordinate 1,833,663,570 downwards.
TCGCGCCTAGGGTGAACCTGCCATTTTGAACGCGATGATACACTCAAATTTCTGATACGGGCAACAATTTATGATTTATCCCACTTTTTTAAGAGAACTGCTTACCTGGGCTAATTAAAGCCTAACAAAACATCGACAGATCATTTCAGGCACTCAAGGAATCAGAATCACTCACCGTTAGATTTCAGGGTCTCAAAATAATTCCATAAAATTAAAGACAATATATAGAAATTCCGAGACATTACATTCTCTTCACCTTAGGTCTTTAAATCCTTAAAAGCCAAAACAAAGTCAAAACAACCAAACAAGGGTAATGAGAAAAAATCTGAGCCTCTTGCTCCCATAAACTATCTTGGAGGTTCTCGTGTTGCCAGCGTATGTGCACTAGAGGTATCAACCACCCATGAAGGACCCACTCCTTTAGATCCTCAATCTCCACTGAACCCTCTATAAATGTCACCCTGTCATCTATTTCTAGCTCGCCGTGGTTGAGGATGTGAGATGTTCCGTGCACATATCTCTTCAGTTGAGCTACATGGAATACTTCGTGCACCCTCTCCAACTGTGGTGGATGTGCCAAGCAGTATTCTACCTTTCTTATACTCTGATATATCAGAAAAGGACCAATAAACCTCGTTGATAACTTGCTGCCTTGGGAAAATCTCCTTTGTCCCCATCATGGAGAGACTCTCTAGATTATGTGGTCCACCTCATGGAACTCCAAGGGTCTCCATATCCTATCGGCATAAGACTTATGCCAACTCTGTGCTGTCTTTACTCACTCACAAGTGTGACATCGTGATATAAATTTTACCACTACTTTCTTAATCTCTGGCCCCAATATTGGCGTCGGAGGTCCGAATACTTCTTCACCACATGATGATGTGTCGCTCTAGGGGACGTATGGATCTCCATAAACACCTCCTCCTGAAGTGCCATTGGTACCATGGTACATTATCTGAAGAGGACGTCGTGCTCCCCACCTTTAGAAAATCAATCAGGTATCTGTCATGTGGATATCTGAGAACATTATGCCTCGCAGTCAATGCCCCAATGTTGCGCCTCCCCAACCTGATGAGGGAGTGGGGGAGTTACAGTCATAGACTGCAGTTAAGCACCTGCATCTCTATCAATGAAGGATATCTGTAGCATGACTAGCTTCTCGGATGGCTCACTCAGTAGTTACTAACAAAACCTACTCCAGAGTGTGTCTGCTGCCATGTTCCCCTTCATAAAAGTAAATATTATCTCAATGTCATAGTTCTGGAGGAACTCTATCCATCTTCATTGTCTCAACCTCTCAAATCTCTACTGACACTTCTCTGTCCACATGATAGGATCCACTTTAATCGTCAAAGGTGACAAGGTTTATGCTTCCCTTGAGAAGTTTGGTCCAAAAATCTAGTAGTACCCAGCCAAACCAGATGTACCTCTCTCTATGAGGGGTAATCCTGGAAACATATTTTGAAAAGATGTCCCCATGATCTGCCACTCCAGTTTGGAACTGAAAACTCAAAACTCTGGATGTCATGACAGTATGCCGGGACAACTCAAGAGTGATTGGATACACCCTCCTATGCATGAGTTTATCCTGTGATTCGTGGGTTTCCTTTTTCACTGACCAAGGAAAACCCCATTCCAACGTTGAAGAGAAACCAAAATCTTTTTTCCTAATACAGACAATCTGATTTTTAACTGTGGATGTCTATTCCATACACAAACTAACTTCATAAGGCCTCGATGCTGCCACCAAGAGGTTCCTACCAAAACACTCTCATCAAGGGTCAGATCAAACCATCAGCATAAGAGTGATAATTGAGTCTCCTGCTAATGGTATCTCTAGACGTGAGGGTCAAGTCAACAATTTAACCGGAAAATACAGGACTTGGACAACATTTGTGGAAGGATGGAATGAATGGTGGCTATGTATATTGATACCGTAGCTAGTAGTAGACACAGAACGAACCTCGAATCATTCGTAGAGCCCTTGGGTCACACTCCGTGACCTCATGCGGGTACTCTATTCACCTGTCCCCCAGCTCCCTGATCTTGGTAGAAACCACAATGGTGGAGGTTGTAACATGTTGAAATGTACACCACCTCATTCTGCTCCCCTAGCTCTTCTTCCACGTCTGCATCCCTACGGATTCATCTATCCATAGCACTTCTTCTTCTCGAAACATTTTTACATGCCCTATTCTCTAAGACTGGTACCAGTTTTCTACTTTCCCACTGCAAACATTCACTGTCTACATCGGCTCATCCAATGAATATTCAACCTCAAAGGTTCTTTCTAGCACCCTAAGATAAGTAGGAATGCATAGTGAATGAGTTCTATCTCGGATGTCACTAATGACACCACACTCAGAGGTTCGGGCTCTGAAGCACTAATCCTATTGTATTCATCGAGTTGTAGGAATGATCAGTATGCCTTGATGAATAATTATCTACTGACATGTCATCCTACCGAAGCTATAAAATCTTTAGAGAACTCTCATCCACCTCCTCAAACTAGTTCTTAGCCGCCTGTGAGTTGGGCTCGCCTTGGAACTTGAGGGGTATCTGATATTGAATCACGTGTAAGGAACTAAGACTATATGTGTCCTCTACTGGTACTGCCAGTTGTAACTACTGACCAATGGGTAGTGACATAGCTGACACACTACCAGAACATACTATCTCATGTAATGGTCCATTCACCGAAGCCTCATCACTATGTGGACCATCCACATGGTCACTCACTGAAAAATACTAGTAGCTAATATCACCATCTACAGTACTAGTGTCTCATCTAGGAGGATAACTATAGAAACCACCTCCAGCTAGCCCTCTATTTCCTGGAAAACTATCTCGGCTCAAATCATTAGAGGCCTCTGATGCTGGAAGTCATGAAACATGTTCAATCGGCATGCACCATCCGCCAGTGCGGCTGGTGGAAACTACTGCACAATGGGTGGTGGTGCTGCTGGTATACCACCTGAAGGTGCCAACATAGAAAGAGGTCCCCATACCAGAGCCTCGTTGCTCAGTGGGTTGTCATCGTGTACTCTCTTGGGAATCCTAGCTAGCTTTCTACGCAATGACATCCTGATGATGAATAGGTGTTCCATGGACATTACGTTAGACCAGGTCAGCTGACTCAAGAAAACCCAAGAAAACTTTTCAAAACACACGCAAATATTGTTTTCAAGCACTGATTCAGAAATCAGAAGTCAGTGTGCTGGTGTATGGATACGTCTGCCACTACACGCACACTAGATTCCCTAAACTAATATCCACACTCACTAAACTTAACACTATTGCCGTTAAAAAGACCAGAGTCCTATTTTCTACCGTAGAACTGACTCCACTAATACCAATTTGTCATGACCTATCCCTCGGGGCCCGTACCGTGACTACACAAAGCCCACCTTCCATAGACCAGGGGCTGGAAACTTGCACCGAATGCATATTCCCTAAAACTGGGAAGGCATTTCATTTATAACATGTAATATCACGCAACCAAGCCACAACAATATAAGAACATAAGAAAAATATATTGAAAAAATAGAGTGAGTACAACAAGAAAAATGGGTTGAATGAAAGCCCAAATGGAAAATACAAGAAACTGAAATGTACAAGTAAACTAAAACAGCTCTTGTGAAGACCCTCCAAGGATCATACCTGATGGGTATGTACAACCCTTGAGTGGTTGTCTCATAAGTACAAATCGTGTAATGTCCAACTCCGAGCTGCCTCTAGTCCAGGTACTCTAGCCTCAATCAGTGTTGTCCATTATTTGCCCCAATCAAAATAAGGTGTCGGCATAGCCCGCACCGAGGTGAGTATAACAATATTCAGTATGGACCCTGAGACCCTCATGGTCTCACTAAATCCACCACGGATAAACCACAAATCAAGTAAACCAGTGACAACCCTACTTAGGTATATGACCATACATATACCTATGTTATCAAGTATACCCATCCCAATCATGAGGAAATAGAGAGTCCAACACAAAATCCCAAAGCTCAACTATTCTAAAATTAATGAAATACCACGAAGGTATGTACCACATAGGTATTCCTCATAGAAGAATACCACAAAGGTATTGACTCTGCGCAGACTAGGTATTTCTTAGCTTCAGTAGTAGAGATTATTAGATGTAACTACTAAATCATCTTACATTATTATGAGGCAGACCCATGAAGGATCCTAAACCATAATCAGATCCACATAAGATCATTGTACATTGTTCATACATCTTCATACCCACATAATATCTTTATTTGATAACCCACACAGAATCACTCGGTGCAGACCCACATTGGAGTGCTCGGTACTGACCCACCCAGGATAGCTCGGTGCTGAACTACCTATGATCGCTAGGTGCTAACCAAAATAGGATGGATCGGTGTTGTCCCACACAATATTTCTCGCTGTTGACCCACACATGATTTCTAAGGGCTGACCCAGACATGATCGCTCGGTGTTGACCCACAGAAGATCATTATTCATTCTTCGCGTCACATCCATCTACTGGGTTCCTGCACTAAGCTTGCTCGTCCTTAAGAGGGTCCTCTCTTCAATCCACTGATAGATACTCCAAATTCCATGAAGTCCATCAACAAAATAACCCAAATGGTTACCGCGTATTAGGGGTATCAATGAAAAAGAAGGTCCATCAATCAGACACACGGTATGTAACTAATTATCTTTTTAGTCCCAAGGGATCGGTCGGATTCGAGCTCGATCCAACCCGACCGTACACCAAAATTATAGAAAACCCAATAGGGGTATACCAAAATAACCTTCTCAATCCAAAGTTTCTGGTTCCACAAATGGTTCTTCATTTTGACTCCACATGAGGGAGATATGTCGATTTCAAGATCTCGCAATAATAATAATAATAATATTGGATGTTTCATGAATGCGAGCCATGAACCAGAATTTAGTACCCAACATTGGACCTAAATCCACCATCTTAATGACAAGATCACATCACCACAGACGAAAAGTCAAATATATTTCACACAAAAAAGTTGTGGAGGGTTGAGGATTTAATAATATTATTAAATCTTTTATTTTCCGAGCACTTTGGGTACTCGATCCGAAAACCTGAAAAAAAATCCAATATTGGAATCATAATTTTCCTCTTGAAGACAATGTCACACTGCCGCTAATGGTTCATGAAACCGAGGTCACACAAATAAGTTACAAATGAAATAGGGTTTTCACAACCATAAATAATAATAATATAATTATATTATTATTATATCATTTCATTGAATGTTTCTCTCTTCAATATCATTTGAGATTCACGCACAAAATGTGTATCACATTTTGGTGCGCACGGGTCCAAAGATCAGCTCTATCTTTTTTTATATATTCATTTTTCTTTTAATTTTTTTTCCAATCTATTCCTTCCTCTCTCTAATCTAATTTTATTCTTCCATGATTTTTCATCCTTGTACATGAACTGAGAATCTGATACGCCTCCACCTCGCACACGGCCTGTCTCCGCCACACCTCCTACTTATGCCACCACCTAATCTTCCTCTTTGCTAGCCGAAGCCACGTAGCACCTCTTGATGTGCACGCACCGCCTACACCAGCCACGCCGGACCGCCCTGCTCTGCCACGTCGCTCCTTCAGTGGACTATCACATCTTCATTCTAACCCAGAAAAATAAAATGATCACATATTCGCGATCATCAGGTCTAGGTCTCCACTTCTATATGTCTTTCTCAACAGAATATTGCATTTCCAATGCCAATAAATATTTGTATGCATCCTTCTGCAAGCCATTGAAGCTTTGTTCCAAACCCTAAAAATTAAACAATATCATATTTGGGATCCTTGCGTCGAGTTCTTCACGTCCATACATCGCGCTCATCAAAAATCCGTGTTTCTAGCGCTAATAAATATTAGGAAATAAAGAATTCATGAAGAATACGAGAATAATAAAAAAGAAATAGGAGCATGGTTTATATGAAGGATAATGGCCATGTTCGTTTGGCCATCGTTGTTGTGAATTTAAGATATAAAGAATCAATAAAATAAATTGAAACATACATAAAAACCCCTAACTCGATTTTCCATTGGATGTGGCGTAAAGAAGAAGATGAAGTCGATGAGATGGTGACATTGACATTTTTTCTCCCAAAAGATGTTTTTGATCCGGGATCAAGCGTCGTCCTCATTCTCTGATTCTGGAGGATTCTCTTCATTGTAGTGAATGTTATTAGTTGAAGAATTGCCATCCTAGTTCCCAGAGCTATCACTTTTTCAAATAATCCTCTAACCTAATGGTGAAGTTCCAAAGAAGATTATTAAATAAACTAATTGAGTTGGCACATCAATTGGAGGAAAACCAAGAGTTATCTCCCATTAGGGGGGGGGGGTCAAGTGTTGAGTGGTCCCCACCTTTGAATTTAAATTTGAAGTTTTTAGTTTGGGTTGTCTCAACCACTAAAAATCAAATGTGAGGTTTTAAAAATAAAATAAAAGTTGTTCTTTATTTTAGTTATATTCTTTTAACTCTTCCACGAAATTCAAGAAAACTAACATTCACCCATGACCTACTATAGTCAATGTGAGGGTCTTTTTAAGTGAATATCAGTGTTGGGAGTTCAATGTTGCCCTACAATTTTAATTCTCATCACTGGTTCAAATATTATATAACGCCGCTCAAGCGTTTACTAAAAGCACCTGAAAAAAAATCAGAAAAATTATAATAGTCACCCTTCACCCGTGCTGGTCGAGGTTAGGCTCTTCCCAAGTAAAACAAGCCCAACGAAACCAATGGTACTCTCAGATTTCAAATCTGAGTTATCATTAAAAATTTATGGATGTTATAATAAAATAATTATCCATTAATTATTTTATTTATGACCAAAATATAACTTTTACGAGTGGCCCGCGCTGGCCAAAGTTAGTATGTTCTTAAATAAAGCATTCCCTCACATGATTATTGGGGGTATCAGATTTTTAATCTGAGGTACCATTTGTGAGTTATAAGAATTTTAATAGTAAAATAATTTTTTTAATTATTTCATTTATGATTGTGCCATTTTTGGGTTTTCTCATAGGAGACCCACAATGAAAAATCTTATGCCCCACCTAGGGTAGACTCTCTATTATGAATGCAATGGTACCCTAATATTTTGTATCTGTGCAACAATTTAAGATTTATCCCACTTTTTCTGGAAAACACCTTACCCGTACTATTTCAAGTGTAAAAAAACATTGACAGATCATTCCGGGCACTCCAGGCCTCAAAATCACGCATTTTCAGATTTATTATCCGAGAAACCATTTATTATTTATCCCACTTATACTATAAAACTACTTACCATAGCTAATTAAAGCATTAAAAATCTTCGACAGATCATTTCAGGCACTCCAGGACTAAGAATCGCACATTTTCAGATTTTGCGGTCTCGAAATAATTCCTTATAATTTAAAAAATTTTATGGAAATTCCGGTAAATTACACAATAGATTGATTGAAATACTCCACTATTGATGTTTCATCGTATAATTCTTATTGAGGTTCCCCCTCCCATGGGCTAGTGTTGCCTCTAACCATTTCCCGCAAATTATAATAATAATTTTCTTCCACTGCCATATATTCAAATTTGAGAATGTCTTAGAAATGGTATAACTCCTATTGGAGCCTAAATATTTCATCAATACAATGGTTGAAAACATTTTGGTGAGATGATATTCCTATCACACATTCTGATTCATCACCCAAGTCAAAACTGAGAAATTGAATTAATATATCTATGTCCAACACCGTTGACACTCTTACCTTGTGGACCCTCTTCTTATACCCATGGAGACCACCACCTACATACTACCATGGATTGAACAATAATATAACCCCCATCCCCACAAATTCAAATAGATGTGATAAGACACCAATTCTATACTAATAGATCGTTGAGATCATTGATTGGGAGTACGATGATCAGGCTCCATATGTCCCCCCCACAAATGTCCCCTTCATTTTTTTTGAATTATTGAGTATTATTTTCCTCTAACTAAGATTATCCCATAATGAATAATGTTTTCCCAAACTAGATAACTCATCTTGGGAGTCATAATAATATACCTTGATTGGATTGATGTTTGATAGTCTTCTAATTTGGGTAATTTTGTAGGTGAGACCCTTATGAAAAGGTATCAGGTAACTATAGTCCATGAGGTGGATATTATTTAATAAACACATAAATTTATGTTAGTTAGAATTCATAAAAAATGATATATAGAAATAATAAATCTAGCTAACCATTTAGGTTATACATTTTTCAAACATGATAACATCAATTTCTTTCATCTCAATAAGTTCTATTAAACATCCCGATGATCTACAAGAATATAAAGTTGTTATAAAAAATGATACAATCATAATTGTGTATTCATATTTTTTTTAAAAAATATTACACTTTCTTATTATAACCTAAATCCTGGCTAGGTATCATGAAGAATCAATTTCGATATTAGTTTCTTCTGGGAGAACACATTATCACAATGGCTTAAAGGGAATGAGGGTTATTTCATGAAAATTGGATATTATATCCTTAACTTTATGGAATCAAGCTTTTTAATCTTATCATATTCATTAATCCAATATCAAAGGTTCAACTATAGGAATGTAAGGTGTCTATCCCTCATATAATGACATCAAAATCCCAAAGTGTAACTAATGTGAACATTGCCAAGTATATATATTGGTGTATACTTTTGATGTAATTCAATGTGAGAAGTATAGAATGTAAAAAATATATATTGTTAAGGTTTGTGTTTAATGGTATTAGTGAATTCCCATTTTATCTTCTGACACATTTTTTAGGAAGGGCCAACAGAAGTTACAATCAATTGAGGAGCCATATATGGATCTAGTATAAGAACATATGGCGTTTCTTCCAGATCAGGAACCACCACCTCTATGAGTCTTATCTAGTAGTGACCAGATCAACACCCTTTATGTCACATATAAAACTATCATGGAAATCTATTCCTGCAATTAAATACATCCATGGGGAAGGAATCTACTAAATGTCTATAACATCATTTAATAACCAATGGATAGAATATAAACATAGTTCTAATTTTAATAACATATGTAGGTGATGGAAAAGAATATCTTTCTACTCAATTGTATTGATACTTCGCACCCATATATTTTCTAGAAACATTTGTTATAGGAGTTTGCATTCTTCATATTAGGGGAATGTAATGGTCTTTGAAATTAATTGATTGAATCATAACATCGAGGTATTAGATAAGTGTCCCAACTTCGGTAGCATTTTATCGTAAGGGATACCTTCAAGAGTGGTCAATATCTAGAATCCCTCCAACTCTATTTCTTCCTTTACATATCCAAATAGTATTTAGTTTTCATTATCTTTCTCCCCTATCAATACATCTTTTGAAACTCAGTAGAAATATTTTCCAAAAAAGGACTATATGGACCACTGATTATATCTCCAATTACTGAAACTCATATCACAATTACTATATATTCATGGTGCCCTACACTATGATATAATTTTATCCAAACTCATCTTTTTATTCCGTGAAATTTTTGAATCCCCAATACATATGGAATATGATTTCTAATCGATCCTTTGAGTTGAATATGTTGCTAGAGCATCTGCAATATCACCCTCAACCAACATTAGTATATTTTTGACCTTTATCACCAACGTATCCATATAATCTTTATGGAATGGTATGATCCAAGATTCAACATAAGAATAAGATGATAAACACCCAAATTGTCTTCAAATTAGATCGCATGGGGATGATTTTCCACCTCGCTGAACATAAAAAAACTAAACCTCCATGTCATTGATTTCAAAATAAAAATGAGGGTGATTAGATAATTCATTGTTATTTCATTGAAATAGCCTCACAATGTTTCTTGAAATAGACCGATTATAAATTCTATTATAAATAATTTCATTATATATGGAACCCTCAAAGATTACCATAAGAGAATATTATTATTTCTGATTTCCCTTAATATTTTTGGTGATTTTAAAAGTCGATAATCCATTAGAATTGTAGACATACAATTAGTTCTCCACCCACTGTCACATATTTCCATATTATTCAGCATGGGGTTCATAACCCACCTACATAACTAAATAAATTAACTAAACCATGAAGCAATAATTATTTGAGTGTTAATGAAATCCAAATTCATTATGTGGGACCCTATCCAACCCCACAACACTTGTAAGGCACTTCATTCTTGATAGGATCCATTCAACTATAAATTTGGTGATTTTTTTCTTATAAAATGGAAAATAGAAGAACATTAATTCCAACATGTATACAACATTCCATTTTTACCTCCATCATAATGATGGATACCCCCACTACACCCATTTTTTAGACGTGGTATAAGTATCCACCCAAGTATATCAATATAAATCCATCCATCTGATCAATAATATTTCCCTATGAAATGAATTACCATCCCTAGTCATGGAATAAATTATATTAATCTATTTCTCAATGGGATACCTCTATACAATGAGAAATTCTATTGGTCCATCCTAGGGATTTTATTTCTATAAGATCATATATACTATTTTTTACAAATAAATCATCCCAATTTTCAATGTGATATTAGCACTTGGATGTACATACATTCCAAGGAACTACTTGAATAGATTTCTATGTTCAATTGAAATTAGAGTTTTGTAGTATACAATATCCCAAGAATATGGGGGCAGAAACAAATCATAAATATCAATTAAATTTGATATGATAAATATCATATCTAATACTTGTGGACTGATATTAAATTCACAATGCATAATATTAAATATTTATGTGTATATATTGCATTGGATAACTATATCTTCCATCAAAAATTTATCTCAATATGGATATGAATGATTAACCCAGTGATCTTTTTATAACATGATCTTCTTCATCTCAAGTGAATTTTTTTTCTATGGACTACCCCTAGAGGGGACATCCCCATTCAATTGTATAATATCAGCATAGTCTGATATCCTAAATGATAACAACCCCAAAATCATATATATTACACAGTTAAAAATTATTTATCCATATACATTAGGGCCTATAATAGACATGGATTCATACTGTTAAACCTAATGAATTAACATTATATTTATAGATTCTATACTTCTACACACTTCCAAATTTTAGCTATCCTAACCCTAAAAATTTAAAAGAAATATTGGATCACTTGTACACCTATGTACAATTTAGTTCGTTAGTCTTAGATAATTAGGGCAGAAACAAGATTAACATTAACCATTTCTTCAAATGGTAATTCTTTTAAATATAGTCTTATTTTCTAAATTCACATTCACTATTTATAAATTCCCATAAAATTATTCACAAAAACGATATATCCATTTATAAATCATTTAACATTATTATTTAAATCCATGGGAGATCAATCCTAATATTGTATGAGACCATATTCTATGTATGGGTAAACCTAGGAGATATCTGTTGGTAATCATATGAAATTATAATAAAATCTTAAAGGAACGAGAGCATGATCATATTATACAGTGTTTATTCATAAAATATTGTAGATCATAATTATGATTTATGGAATTAAACAATATATTTTATATGAATATGAATCATAACAGTGAGAAATCATCAGAATTTGATCATGAAACATGTGTTCCAATCATAAGAACAAATACGTGTCATAAATCTGTTTGACCATTTTATGTTGAGAAAAAAATTATTATGTCAAGGTTAACTAATGATACCATCATATAATAGTGTACATTGAATCAAAATCGATTTCTAAAATTGCAATGGTTTAAACTACACCAACAAATTTCTATAGTGGATTGGGTTTCCATGCTTGATTCTTATGGTTGTCTAAGTACAGTAAACCAAATATCATGATTATCTTATGAGAAATAAAATTATAATAAATGAATTGGATGATTATATAATTTCAGTCCAACCCTTAGGATAATTAAAACTAAATGTATGTGTTCTATAAGATAATAAGACATTATTCAAAACATTATAAAATAAAAAATGGAATGGAAATAGGTTTCAAAAAAAACTTCATTTTTATATGATAACATATCTTATTGAATAAAAATTATATCATATAGATCTCATAATTATATTCATAATCCACCTAAAGAATTATTTAGTATTATATCATTGGTTCATATACTTATTATGTCATAATTAACATTAGTGGTTGTAATTATAAAAGAAAATTTATATAAGGTGTCATTTTATTATTTCATGAAGAAAATTTCATATTCACTTTCAATAAGATCCTTTAAAATATAAAAAATTCCCAAATATTATGAAAATATAAATTGAATGGAACCAATGACACTTTTAAAGTAATCATCAATTATTTGAGTGGTAATTATGGAAGAAAATTTTATTCTTTCCATATATGTTAAAATGATATTTCATTTTAATTTTTTAGTAAACAAACAAATGTGCCTCATTTATGAAATATATCAAAATTCGATTGAAATATTCAGTTATAAACTCCGAAATGGATAAAATAATCCATTAAAAATATTTATACAATATATTATAAGATTCTTGTAAAAACATTTAAAACATGGTAATGGAAAAAAATATTCCTACCTGAAAAATGAAATGTATTTTACATTTCTCAAAAATATTTTTCCATGTTTTAAATTTTCAGATAAGAGAAAATGGTATTATTACTTGAAAATTCACTTAATAATCTATGGATAAAAAATGAAATGTATTTATCATATATAGTTTATAAAATTTTGTTAATAAAAATTCAAGCATAAACAATGACAATTTATTTGTGATTGATACACAGAGTGAATACCAACTCTATAACTTCTAATTAAAAGCCTATTGAATGATAAAAACATCATATAGATATGAATATCCATATAATTCACTTTATAATAATCATAAAATTAATTCCTGTTTAGTATATAAATCATATGAATGAAACATTTGAGGATTATAAGGTATGTCTCAATGAAATAAAATTGAGATCAAAATCTTGTACTACATGTCTCATTTGACTATATATTTGTTATAAAAACCTATTTAAGAAATATATTCTAAAAAAATCCATATATATATATCGTAACATATATTATTTAATTATAATATTTAATCACACATGTCTTAAAAATTCATTTTTAAAATCACTTTTCTAGGTGAAAACTTATTTATATTTAATCCATATTTATATTTCGATGTCGCAGAATTTCAACATTGATCTATGAAAAATTTCATCTATAATTTGAATAATTAAATAAATTTCATATATAACCATTTTATATTTATTTAGTTTCATCCATAAAAGGAATAAAATAAAATAAAATTAATTACACCAGTCATGGTGTATATAGGTTATGTGTACTAATGATCATTCATTTCACTTTTTTACATATAGAAAAACATATTTTTAAATAATAATTCCTATTTGAATATTTATGAAAATATAATATTTATAACATATAATAATAAAATTTATTTTTAGTACCATTAATGAAATGTATTAGAAATAAACAAATTGGATCACATTGTGGAGGTGAAAATCATCATGTACGGACGACCAGTGTAATCCTTTCCCAAATATTGAGAAGAAGGTTGATAATGGTTATTCCATCCGCATGAAAACTATTAATTATATTAATAATACTAAATTAACTATTTTACAATGGATAAATTATATTTAGAAAATGTATAAGAAGAAAAAAATTGAAAAGGCATGGTTATGAGTTGTACCTCTTTGTTGAGAAACATCTATTTGTATACACCTTCAGATTTAAAAGGTGGGTATTTTAGAAAGTACACAAGCTATATAATACATGGAATTAATCTATAAAGGTATAACATTTGGTATTAGTTAATATATAAGGCACAAAACATGTGAATAAGAGACGATTCGATGTTCCTTTAAATAAGAGAGGGGCGTGGAACACATAAAATTGCCCAATGTATAAAATTAATAAAAATTAGTTATAAGGGAAAAAGGATCCAAATTAATATATTCATAATTTAGGCTAATTATGAGAATAAATAATACCATTCAATAAAATTTGGGCTTGTTTTGTTTTGGTTTAAACAATTATCCCTTACTTTTAACCCTTTGTTGACCATTCTAATAATTACCATGATATGAATATTTTTTACAATTTATGGAGAAAATTACTATAATAAGACATGTTACTCATAAATGAAACATGCTTCATATGTTACAGCATATCCCATAAAAATGTAGAATTTATTTTTTAAATTAAATTTAAATCATTTAGTAATATATTCTTTATTATAAAATATCAATAATATCATTTCATAAAAGACATTGAATATTATATTGAAATATGTGTCTACCTCTTGAAAAATGTTTCAAAAATAAAATTTAATCTGATGAAATTAATATGTGGTCATAATATAATAATTTAATTAAAAATTTAGTGGTTTATATAACATTTAAAATATTATATTTTATTCTAACCCTTAGTTATTCAATTTTAACCTTGGCCATGGTAATGAATTTATTAATATTAATGGGATGTAATCTTATATATTGGTTAAAAATTTCCAGATTAATGGATAATGAGTGATATATTAGAGAATATCTCATCCTAATATTCCTCTTGAAATATTTTTAGGAATTTTCAGCAATTTAATTATTTATATCGAATAAAAAAATTGTTAATTTTATTTTTGGACTAGTTCACATAATTTATCATTGAGAAAATCATGGAAGAAATGGAAAAACATATAAAAAATATATACTCTTTTATATCTATATTAAATTTAATTGGAAAAAATTAATAATATAAAATAAATCTATTTTATATTTTTATATAGTAATTTACATGATTTGTTGATTATTTTACAAGAACTGTGTCTGAATATACTCTGTAATTAATGTAATTTTCTCATTAATAAATATTAAAACAAATCTGATGATAAAATATATTAATTCATACCTCAAATATCTATGTATGAATAAACTTAATTTCTTTTTATCTTTATCATAAATTATTATATATATTAAAATAATGAATGTTAATTTTTTACATAACTTGTATATAAATTTTTTAATGGTATAAATACTAGTTAAATGGATGAAAATGACATATTTTTAATGCTTTGATTAATATATATTAAATATAATCATCCAATAAAATTAATTAATTTTTATGAATGAATTTTAAGATTACTTACATTTTTTTACCTAATCAACCAATTTTTCTTTCACCGTGGTAACAAATATTTACTATGGTAACTCTTCATATAGAAAAAATATAAAAAGGAACTATTTACCAAATTGGGAGAATATTATTCAAAATATGGAATCCATTTTTGGTGTTAATTTATAAAATATTTAGATATAATTTTTATATTAAAATAAATAATGAAATAAAACTATATTTTTTTTAAAAAATCCATTTTATTATTAATTTTTTTTAATATTAATTCAACAATAAAATTGAATAAAATAAACTAAATAGAATTATTATTAATATAAAACAACTATATATACTATGAAAACATTTTAAAATAAATATTAATATATTAAAATCATTAATATAAATTACATTTTTGAATAATAGTTATTATATTTCACTATTCACTACAATATCACTATTTTTTAAAAAATAATAATATATCCGAAAGTAAATTATAATATTTTGATTTCTAAAATGATATTATTTTTATCAAATAAAATTTATAAATGTTCTAGATTTTAATTATGATGAATTCTGACAAGAATAAATATAACCCAACATAGATGAAAGAATATTTTTGAATAATAAACTGAATTCACTAAAAATAATATGCATTTTTACTAAAACATTGTCCAAAAAATTCTATTGTGTATGACCATTATATAATTTCCTGAATTTGGTTAATCCTATTCCTGACCACTAATTTAATTCCGATGTTATACTTGAAAATTTTATTTATTAAAATATCATTATTTTTTTAGACTTATGTTTTGTACATTTATCCTATCGAATATAGAATATTTATTAAAATATCAGAATGATTCATCCACCCCCATTTAAAAAATTAGACCCCCAAAATTTAAGGCTCATCCCAGAAATAATTGTTTATACTGTTGGATTTTTTTTGCAATCCCATATCATAAAATGTGTTAATAAATCATCATCTTAATAATAGGGAATTAGAAATATTATGGTCATCTAAAATTTTAAAAAAGACTAGGTTTCCAAATAGGAAAAAACTAATTGGATGTGAAAACCTGGAAATTTAAAAAAAATTGTTTCCACATAATTAATTAGTTTGATTGAAGAATGTTATCCCACTAATGTGAATGATCTTGAGAATGTTAATGACCATGAAACTTTCAATCAATATGGTGTGGAAAAGGCCATCCATTCTCCAGAAATGAATGCAATAGGATAATATTTTCTGTACAATATCCTTTTCCAATATTTGATTAATTATTGCACAATATAGAATAAAAAACATATGGAAATATACTGAAATTACATTTATAATATCATCCTTTTATCAATTTATACCATAATGAAATCATTTTCTCCAAACAATGAGAATTGAAGATTAATTTTTAATAAATATAGCACCAAAATTGACTTCTAATGAATCAGTTAATCTATAAAAGGATAGTAATATATCACTCCTATATTTATATATTTAAAATATTAAAACGGATGTCAAAACATATGAAAATAAAAAAATCTATAAAATACCACATTACAAAATAATAAAATTTAGATTAATATTTCTACAACTTATCTAATGGGTCACCACAAATTATTATATAATTAAAATACACAAATCAAAATATACCTTAGTGAAATTGATCTAAATAACTAGAAAATAATTTATATACTAACCTGAATTGCAATCTATCACTTGACTATAAATTGTGTTAAAAATATTAGATTTCTAATGAATCATTTTGAAAAAGTTAGATTATGCATATCCCACTATCCAATAGAACATATTTAACATAACATATTATAATATAATACCCCAATGTGATTTTTAACCATCAATATAGTATTCTTCCCAATATACTATTTACGTTTCACATGAATACAATATATAACTTCTTAAACCCTCATAATATATATCTATAATGTTAAAATTATAGTAAACCATAAACATATAAACCCATGATGGTGTCCATAACATGTTATTTAATATCATTTTAAATAATAATGAGGTATATATTTATATGAAGTTATCTTGGATAACAATAACAATTGTCTTATACCGACACTCCCAGATATGGTACGTAAACATTACATTTCAAGATTTAATACCGATAGAAAATACACAATTTCAAGCATCCAAAATATACCACATAAAAATAAAACATTTAAGACCTTATATACCCAATAATAATTTTTTAGAGTTATATATAATTATTGACAACACATACATAACAATACTCATTTCATCAAGTAAGTAAAATTACATTTATACCGATTATTTCCTATTTTATAATATGCATTAATCATTTTCCCAAAACATTTATAACACATGGGACCATCTGTAGAATATTTCATCTAAAAGAATTTGACATAACTTGGATAAAACAAATAATGGTTGTTTTGAGATCATCAATACAGATAAGCATTGGAGATATAAAATGATGGTCACATACATGCACAATATTAGTATAAGGGTATGAGATCATGATGGTAGAATAAAAATTTCTGTACCAATATATCATAGATAATAATTATGATTTCTCACATAAAAAATTCAATTTTAATAGACATGAATCATTAGAGTGAAAATCGTAATAATTGAACCATGAATAGTGAGATAAAATAGATGAATAAATACAATTCATAAGAGTGTCAAACAATCATAGGTGTAAAAACTATTTCTTATATTGTTATTACCTACAGAGAATATCAAATTATAGTGTATATAGAATAAAAATTAGTTTACAATGTCACAATGGATGATGAATAACCACTTATTTTCTGTTGTGGATCATGTATCCCAACTATTTCTTATTGTGGATCAGAATCATCACCTTGAATTACAGAATTATCCCATGGCATATAAAATTGTACCCACATCATTAGAGGTAAATTCAATTTTGTCATCACACATCACACAAGTAAAATCAAACATATGTGTGTAGTAAGATCAGAATAAATTAACAATTTATTGATAATATGCCCTATATAATAGAAAATCAGTTAATAAACATTTAATTATTTCATCATATCATAACCCTCGAAACATAAACGAGTTACATAAAAATCACATAATTATAACCATATAAAATTAACAAAAATGAATAGGGGAAATATAATTGGATATTATCCGAGGTAAATTATATCTAATATTAAAGTATTTTTTATTTATATCAGATCCCTTAAATGATTACTACATTACATTCTGATGAAAATTCATATTTCATTTTGGAATCACTAATTTTAAATATAAGTTTTTTATAAAATATTATTGAAATAATATTATTTGAAAATATAAATTTAATATAGTAATTGATGATTATAATATTTTAGTAGTCTTAAAGGTGGAAACTATGTTCATTCTTGTTATATTAATTGAAATATTCCTATAATATTTACTATGAAAATGAATACACAAACCATTTAGAAATTGATCAGAATATTCATTTGAATAATTTTATTGAATGTAGTAAAATTTGGAATATTTTATATTTCAAAATTGGTGGAAAACATAAAAAACATTATTGAAGATATTTTAATGAAAAAATACTAACGGACGAAAAACATTCAGATCCAAAAAGTAATTAATTATTTTTTTCCTAAAAAACTTTTTCTTGTTGAGTTTAAGTACCACATAGATGAAAATTAAACAATTGTATGAAAACTACACTAATTTTCATATGATAATAAAAATAAATGAATTAATTAGAAAATGATAATAAAATTATTTCAATGGAAATTCAATAATAAATAATCGTGATTATAATGGGACTGAAAAATAAATCAATTTTAGTTTACATAACTTTTTAATCCAAAACCCAAGATAGGTAAAAAAATATGTTTATATGAATATCCCTATTAAAATAACTATAAGAATAATTATCATAATTTATGTTCATAATATTTTTAAAAAAGGAACAAGTGGTGAATATGGAATGTGTCTTGAAAAAATAAAATTGTGAAGAAAATATATAACCTACAGTCCTGTCCCAATTTTTATTCATTTAAACCACTCGTATAATAAATTAAAAATTATAATAAACATATAATTTTATTTTAGGTATATATATAATAAAATATATGATTTAATTATAAAATTTTACCCATATTTTTTAGTAAAATTACTTATTAAAATCATTTTTCCGTATGATAAACGATTAGTTTTTAATTTATATTTTTCATGGGAAAATGATGAATTTATACATTATTTAAGTTTCAATTATTCTATTAATATTAATTTAATATAAATATATTATATAATATATATAAATTTCCATCCATATAATGTTGAAATAAATTCATGAATTATATTGTTCATGAAGATAGGTTGTTACATGTATCCATGGGGGATGTTTTCACATTTCAAAAAATGTTAAAAAAGAAAAAAATAAAAATTCTCATTTATAGAACTGATATAATATAATATACATCATATATATTCATTAAATTTATCTTCATTACCATCCATGTAAAATAAAAAAAACATTGCATTGCATCGCTTCAGGATGGTGGTAGTCTATACCTGTCCACAAGAGAAAATGTCATTTTACAACACAAGGGTATTAAGAATATAATGGGTATTCCATAAGCATAAGTAGAAATAATTATATTGAAAAAATTAAATTAGTTATTTTATAATGGGTAACATATTTTTAGAGGTGGTATATGTTGATATAAAATATAAAACACAGAATTCAGAGTTATAAGACATTGTTGAGAAACCAAATTTGGCTTAGTCCTTAAGACTTGAAAGGATAGTATTTAGAAAAAAGATCTACAATATGGCGTATTAATCTATGAAATTATAAAGGAATTTATTTACATATATATATGGCTTAAAATTTCTATATAAGTGAGAATTTTAACTGGCCATTTATAAGTGATGGGAGTTGAACTATTAGAATTTCTAAAAATATTAAATTAATATTAATTTATTTTAATGATGAAATAGATCCCAATTGATATAATTAAATATAAAATAATGATGAGTCGAAATCATCTCATCCTATATAATTTGGGTAGATTTTGGTTTTAACCCTTATTTCTTATTTTTAATAATCCATTTATTCATTGGAAAATTAACAATATTCAATGTTTTTCACAATTTAAGGGTTACATGGGTCCTTCAAGATATATCTCTATTTTCAGAAACCATCACGGAAATGCCTTCAGATTCCTTTATGGATCATTTAGTTTTTTCTCCACTCTTGTGGTAGAAATATTGGGTTTCTTTGAGGCCATATAATGATCTATACATCTAGGTTTGAATAATCTGTGGTTGGAATGTGACTTGTTTATTATCATTCAAGCTATCAGAGTATCTTTAGATCATATTTTATGGATGTTATCCTCTTGATGGATTACATTCATAGACTATCCTTCCTGGATTGATTACATTGTCACTGACATCTAGAGGGAGGCCAACTCGCTTATATATTTTCCTTCCAATAATGGAGCTGATGGTGATAATTTATCTTGGTCTAATCCGGTTCAAATTATCTTTGACCTATTGTTCAAATAGATTAGTGTAAATTTTTTATTTTTAGACTTTTGTAATTTAGACATTATTTAAATAATATAACATACTTTCTTTTTGAGACAAGGGATTGTACGTCAAAAAAATATACCATAAAATAAAAAATGATTCATAAGTGGAGAATGGATGAATGGTTCCACCATATACCATTCAATTTTATTAATATATGATTTTAATTAATTTCATAAAATTTTAAAATATTTTTTCTACAAATAATTATCCATATTTTTTTCGAAATACATTAAATATTATATTATAACATGTGTGTAACTCATAGAAAATGGATCATAAATGAATTTAATCGAATCATGAGAAATATATTGACTTAATAAAGTCATCCAATTCAATATATATAAGATTATATAAAATTTTAAACCTTATATTTTTTTAGCCCCTGGGTTAGCCAATTTGTATCTTAAACCTAATAATGAATTTTATAATATTAAAGGGTCATAATTTTAACAATAATCAAAATATTATATCATAAATAGTCATGGGATGAAAATTTAGGCTATTTATATTCATTAAAGTCACCTTCTATGGTTTTTTCAATTTTAAATTATTTAATAAATTAGATTTAACCTATATACAATTGATAAATTTTAGGAACTATTAACTTAATTTAAAACTGAGAACAACATTAATGTAATATAATATGAATATAAACCATTAATAAATATATAATATATTATATGTATATTCTATATTCATGGTAAAAATTAACTCAGCCATCAAATTTGACTTCTTTAGTTTTATAAAAATTTTCATGATAGATTTTCTCTTGCCCAAGCTATGTGTCAGTATTTCATAAGAGCTTATGTTAATTATTTCATCATAAAATTAAATAAAATATCAATATAAAAAAATATTGGTCTATAAAATAACCACTTATAATGTAAAATAAATTTTTCTTCCCAATCAAAAAATATTATAGATATGAATTTATTGGAAGTTAAATGTTTCACATTATATTTTTCTATAAATAATATAATAGGGAAAATCATTTTTAGGTGGATGAAAATGTTTTTTATAAGATTGGTTGATTATGAAATAAAGAAACCCATCCAATTATAAAATAAAAACTATTAAATGATTTTAAAGACTTGTCACATTTTTTTTAAACATTAATAATCTATTTTTTGGTTTACCATGGTAAAAATATTCTAAAGATTATTATTAATATTTAGAAACAATATAATTTCCCTAATTAGAAAATATTGTCTTTATTATAAAAATAGTTGATTTTTTTGATATTAAATTCATATATGGGTTATAGATTAATTCAACATAAAAATTCCAAACAGATATTTCACAAGTTCCTCCCTCCCAAGATACCCCTCTTGAGATGGAAAAAAACAAACTTATATAATGACCCCTCGAGTCCCACCTCTAGTAGGTATTGGGGTGGTGACTAGAACCAATAATATACAATCTCAAAAAATAAGAGTCAATTCTATTTTTAAGGAAAAATGGATCGGGAGATAAGATGGTCCATCCCAAAACTAATCCAAATAATATATATATATAAATGAAATCCAAAATCCATCACACATGCATGTTAAGAATAGATGTTACAAATAAAATGAATCTCCAATGTAATGGGAAAAATGGTAAAAAAAGTATGACAACTGTCCTTATGTCAGAACTAGCCTTGTCCAATGTGGTCCACGTAATCATATTAGGAACCTAAAAACTGTTTTATATATATTGGGTGAGTGTACAAGTATTTTTAAAAAGAAAAAACAATGTCTCCAATGCACAAGTGATAAAAGTATACTAATTCTTGTGTAAGAAAACAACCGAACCCAACAACACCTAATAAGGTATACTAGATATCCAAACATCACCAACGAACACTCACTAAGCAATGAAGGTCATGTAATATAATATAGTATGTACATAAATTCTTTGGGTACCCTTCACCCCTTCTCCCTGGGTTTTCTGCTCTACCCTAATGGAAAACAAACTTTTTCTCCCACCTCTTTTAATAGTACCATGTCACAATCCGGTCACCCACCACTAGGGCTCATAGCTAGTTCTGTCACCTGGGAAAACAAATCACACCACATCCCACCCACACACACAGTTGGGCCTCATATGTAGACTTGTGAACATGGAAAACGAAGCACAACACATCGCACCTGCACACACTTGGGCCTTCTAGCTAGTCTCCCCATCAAAGAAGACAATGAACATCACATCTTGTCCACACATAACTGGGTCACTACACATACCATCTTAAGGAAACCTTGAAATGAAAAAATCTCCCATTCACAGTAAGGCCCCATAAATCATCATTCTCCTAAATAATTGTGATCTACCATTTCTTTGAAGGAGCAAGGAAGAGAGGGTGGACATCCATCCATTCTCCCACTGTGATATTTTGGAAAGTCATCCCCATGATGATGGGGGTTTTTGGAACATAGTGCTCAACTTAGGTTGTGTGCATATAGAAATCACAAGGAAAATACAAGTAATACAGATATAACACTAGACAATAAATCCCAAACAATGAGTTTTAAAACAAAAACCAACCCACAATACCTCATTTTCTTCTACCTTCAAATGTAATACCACTAAAAAATCCACAAACTAAAATCATACCCACATCCAATTAATTTATCCAATAATCATTATTTTATAACAATTCACATCTTCATTCTATAAATAACCAAATAATCTACTAGGCACAACACACAATATGACACATAGAAAAGTCATAAAAATGAAGATGAACCATGTTAAATTAACCGAATTCACATTCCTCTCTATTTTAAACCCATTCATGATATAACATATCAATCCTTATATATGGGAAATATTTCTACGTTTAATTAATGGAGAAGCACCCATGGATGTCACTTCCATCATTATTCATCAAATTCATTCCACCAAATCCATCATGTCACAAATGAAATCCCCCAACTCAAAATCACACCGAACAGCACATCCCTATACAAAAATTCATAGTAGCATTGCTGCATAACCCCACCACCCCCATCACATCTAGAAACACAAATGTAGCACAACCCAATCACAGCCCAACTGCCCAACACTACCCATCCATTACACAACCAAGCAAAAATATCAAACTAAGATTCCATAAGACTGTACGAGCCACCCCAAAACACATAACCTTGATCACAATTGTACCACCAGACAAACAAAACAAAAAATATTTATATTTAACAAGTCACATATTCTTTAATTCCACTTGTTAAATTTCGGTGTTATCATAGAAGGTATGATCTAAGGGAATAAATTTATTATCTAAGTTTACATGGTTAAAAAATACCAAACACAATTTTTCAAGGAAAAATATATCATTCATTCCATCCTACATCCCGTGAAAAAAATGGCCCCCAATTACTTAGATTTTTAGAAGGGTGTTTGACCCATATAATTCACAACAACAACCGAATATAAACAAAAAGACGATCATAAATCACATTTCCACAATACATGTATTTTTATTATTAAATTAAATTATTTTTATTTATTTAAATAAGATTCAACTATTCTCACATGGGATATATTCCTACACCCACCTTGCAAGACACACAATTAAGTGGATTGATGGAAACCATATGGAAAAGAGAGACAATCATAAAATTATGGTTGCTCCAAATAAGGTGTCGTACATGAAACATGAATATAATCATGGGAAAAATAAATTTAAGGCTATTAAACAATTATAAAAATAATTTCGGGATGAAAGGAGTGTGGTGTCTCACAACTTGTGAAATGATATTAGATAAGGAATAAGAAATCCTAGATTTAGAAAGGCCATATTGTAAATCAATGGTAGAAATGGTTATTAAAATCCATTAAAGGGGAATCATGACCAAGACGAAGAGGTTTTCATTTAATAGAAAGAATCATATTTTAAGAAGATATATATGATTCAAAAGGGATCCAAAAACCATAAAACATGGAATTAAAATCATTTCATGTCAAGGAAAATGTAAAAGGGTTAAAACTATAGGAAAATGGAATCATTGTTCATTTATAACCATTGGAATGACATAACATTAGATTAATTGTCATTGGATGACTCACCGTTGGATAAAATACCATTAAAAATTCTATATTTTATGGGTCACTGTTGGGTGACTCAACATTTGACGAATAAACAATAGACAAGCCACTATAGGATGAGTAATCATCGGGAGACTCACCGCTGGACGAACTACCGTTGGCTGAATCATGGTTCAATGATTCACCACAGGCTGAGCTATCATTGGGTGAGATAACATCATTCATCAGTGTCACGACTCACCATCGTGACTCACTATTGAAACCAACTATCACGACTCCGCATCACGACTCACCGTCGTGAGTCACTGTCACAACCCACTGTTCTGACTCATAGTCATTAATCACTATCATGAATCAATGTTGGGAATCACCATCGGGACTCAATATTGAGTGTTTTCTTTAATTATTCACCATCATGACTCACTACTAGTGACCTACCATTAGTGACCACCTTTTGGATAACCTGAAAAACTATAATTTTTTTTCAAAGTGTTGAAATAAGTCACCCTGCCCTTCTACAACAATTCAAATTCCAGATTGTCAAAAATTAATGGAATAAAGATGTTTAAAAAATTACATCATTTAACTATAAAACTATTATTTTCACCGAGAATCCAAAACCATTACTTGATGGAAAAGATGGTTCTAAAGAAAAACCCCATGATATACCTTTCAAGGATGTCATTATAATGAAATAACTACTACCTTCATCAAATTTCATCAATAAACAACCATTTGTTGTTTGAAAGATGGAATGAAACCTCATTATCCAAGAAAACCCCCTCCTATATCTACTAACTTGAGGGACCAAAAGACACACACACACAAGCCACACAAGCACAAAAAACACAATATCCCAATATACGAAACAATGAATTCCATCTTCCATGTTAGGATACTATCTGCTCTGGGTTGCACTGACTCCCATACACAGGTTTTAATGAATCATAATTATTGCACCTCTATTAGATACCAATTAATTCCATATTTAAATGTCTAGACTTTACCACATAATAAAGCACAGATAGCATGACCAAGGGAAAACATATCATCTCATAAAACAAGGTTTAAACATTATATTTCGAAAAAAATAGAACAAGAAAAAACTCAAAATAACTCTGGGTAGTGGGCTGGAATCTATGTTTCCCACTCTCATATACTATCCTCTAGACCACCATGAATCAAAAAAAGATAACCAAATGAATGGTCCATCCATGTAGAACCTTTTCCCAGCAATCCTGGATCTCGACTGGCCTTTCCACATATGTATCTTCATCTTCAATATCCAACTCTCTCAATTCAATGGCATGAGTGTCATCATGAAGATAAAATGGGAGTTGAGAGATGTAAATGACGTCATGGATCCTCCCCAACTATGGTTTCAGTTCCAAATGGAATTCCACCAAGACAACTCATCCAAACACATTGAAGGGTCTGATGATACTAGGAGAATGATTACGTCCTCTACCAAACCTATACTTCCCACATCGAGGGGAAACCATCAATTACATGTGGTTCCCAAACTCAAAAACCAAGGAGTTACTACTATTATTTATATATGGAATCTTCCATCCATATTCTATGTTCATCCTCTCATGAATGAGTTGATCAGTTTCTGTCATGCTCTATACTACCTTAGACCCAAGAACAACAATCTCCCTAACCTTTGTCCAGCACAGCTATGAACGATATTGTCTCCCATTCAACTCCTCAAACTGAGAAATTATAGTGGAAGAGTAATAGATATTATTATAATTGAACTCCAACAAGGATATTTATTGTAACCAAGATCCATCAATGTCCATGATGCATTCTACCAATGTATAATATTGCGTTTTAATAGTCTTTTCTTTCTGCCCATTTGTCTGTGGTGGAAGGCAGTGCTCAAGAAAAACTGAGTGAAAAAAGAATACTACAATTCCCTCCAGAATTGTGATGTAAAAAGTTTGTCTCAATTTTATACAATGGATCTCCTAACTCAATGAATATATACAAACTCATGCACATATCCTTTAGTTAAGGGATCCACTACACCCCACTCCTTGATCACTAAGATGTGAACCAATTTTGTCAGTCTATATACTAATATCTAGATCACATCATAGCCTCCCTTATACCTAGGTAATCCTATTATTATATCCATCAATATGTCATCCCACATCCAATTGGGGTCATCTAAGGGCTGAAGAAAACTTTTGGGAACAAACTGTTCAACCTTCACCTATTTGAAAACCAAGCATTTCACTATAAACATTTCCACTGCCTATTTCATCCATGACTACAAAAAATGTATCCAAAAATCATAATATATATTATAAATACCTTGCTGTAATTCCAATTTTGGGTTATAAAACACATAGATGACTCCCATGCACATCTCTATAAGAAAAAACAAGCTTCTATTTGATAAGAATCCTTTATATCATTTCCAAGTGACATCTGAATTTGTGACAGTGGAGGTCGATGGATTTTCTTCAATACTATGATTTCTAAATCTCATACACATTTGGAAAGGGTAATTTCAAGGAAAGTTATTTTAAGTATGAGGACATAGAAGATGTCTATTCAGGTATTTGTGGATTCTTAGAAGGTAATAGAGGTTTTTCAACCTTGCACATGGATGTAAGGGAGGAAAATGATAGATGATACTTATTTTAGATGATGGAATAATATTCTATTTTGTATTAGTTGGAGTATAGTACATGGGGGCAGGAAAATACTACTTAGGATGGGATTAAACATTCCCACATACACCCCAACGAGCATGAATTTTTATTTGGATCTGATTATAAGGATGTCAAAAGACTTCATAGATAAAACACCTCACTCTTTGGTTCGTGAGAAAAGCATGATGCCTAGAATTTCAAAACATAAATGGTTGAGCTCAACTACCCATCATTTGAATACATTATGGCCTTGGTTCCTAATACCAACAACTAGAAACCCATCCTCTCAAAGAACCATACATTCTACCCTCTATTGTTATACCTCCACGTTAGTGCATCCTCTCAATAATGTTCACCATCTTCTATACCTTCATGTGTGTAATAAATGTAATGGGAGTAACTACATACTCTATAAAAGATTAAGTCCCTCATTTATTCATCTTTCTCATGAATCCTCATTTGGAAATAGTTTCGAAAAATACATCCTTAAACATAATCTCTAGCTCTCGCACCGGCATACTACAGTACCGATGGGATATTAACTCATACCTCTTCTCAGCCTTCATGATTGATGAAAGGATTTATTCAATGAACACATTCTCCAAATCGACCCATATAAAGTCATCCTACTTCCTCTCCCGGATAAATAGTGTCCAGCACAAACCCACAAACTCTTGTATTTGGATCACTTCCAAATGAACCCAACACTATGGAAAAGAACAGATCAAATTGAAGGTGATATCAAGCTCCTCATTCCAGCTATCCATCTCCATGACTGAGACACTTACCTCATTAATTCACAAGGTATGCTACAAAAAATCACCAAACATTCTCTACTACTAGTCGTCCACCCCCACTGGATCAACCCTCCACTTATCAATTTGTTCATCCTACTCATCCTCAAACACATGAGCCACATGTCGAAGAATACATGGTTCCATAGATGAATGATAACTAAAGGATTTCTAACCACATGTAGTATAGGATTTTATTTAAGATTAATTTTAACTCATTGAACCCATTTTGTTTTCCATATTAAAATACCCAAGAAAACCCAATTTATAAATGAACTCATGTTATTATGATGCATGTACATTTAATATGGTCTCTACCCTAAAAATAGTGTATACTCACTTGGTTGTTCAGTATACCTAGATTACTTGCATTGAATCATGGTGTGGACCAAAATTCGTATGTCATAGCCAGTCATCCTTGGCCAATGTCACTCACCGAGGTCACCTACCATGATTTCCCTACCATCTCACAAAATCCCTACTTTTCCTAAATCCAAATGCTCTTTATGATATCTCAACCAACACCTATGATACAATTATATAATGACTGAATCCATTCTAATATTCCCTTCTTGTTCTAGCAATTATGTAAGGTAGATAATGACCCCCCAAGTCCTGCCTCTAGTATGGTGGTACCACTATTCTGTATGAGTTTAATTTTTTTTGTCAAGGTTTGTAACTGATTATCGAAATTAAGAATATGCTCCAATGTAAATTGATGTTGGATTATATGAATTGTTGATTATTTTTTTCAATTAATATAATTGTAAGCGACAATTGAAAAATTCAGCATGTTGTTTAACTTGGACGACTGTTGCATTGTTCCTAAGTTCAAAATAC
The DNA here is from genome assembly GCA_963277665.1 of Viscum album. Lineage (NCBI taxonomy): Eukaryota > Viridiplantae > Streptophyta > Magnoliopsida > Santalales > Viscaceae > Viscum > Viscum album. Next base: position 1,833,634,506 of record OY728161.1, on the reverse strand, counting down.
ATGTATCAAATGTGATACATTGTCTACCACAATGAATATGGTTGTTGTATCATATCTTGTAGAATAATAGAAGCACTATGAATTTTAAATTTTAAAATGAATTGATGATTTTTGGGTGATCATGATAAAAAATCATTTATGGGATCTGTATAAAGTGAAGAATGATAGATGACGTTGAAGATATGAATGGATACAGTGAATGGACTTCGTAGTGGAATGTTGAAATTAATTATACCCTATGTATTTTTTATGTGAATAACTAAAAATGAATGGCTAGCTCACCAAGAAGAAAATCTAGCTACAACCATTACCTCATGGAGAAAACATGATTGACTGTGCCTAAGGGATTCCGGCTATTCCAACATGCAATCGGCGAGGCCACTTAAAAGGCCACAGGAGTGAACTAGATAATTCACATGTATAGGATGGAGAAAGGCCTGTATAGAGGGTGGGTGGAGATAACACCCTTAGAATCCTGTACGAGGAGGTATATGGGGGAGGATTGATCCGAGTTGTTGATGGGGAACTTTGATATTGAAAATATGTTATATCGGCATCTCTATTTCATTGTGGGACAGACATTGTAACGCTTGAAGAGATCTTAGTCATATATTAGATCTCATGAGAAAAGTGGATGCTCATCTAATCCTGCATATTTTCATTTAATTCATAGTCATCTACCACATATGCACATAGGTATCTTGAAGGAGGTCTTTCTAATCTCTCGCAGCATATGCCTTCAAAATCAGGCGCACATTTTTCAAAAACTCCATCATCTTCATTCTCTCACCACATGAAGGTACCACTACTACTCACAAGAGATGATGTCCAAACCACCATGTCTAATCACTATGTATCTAATGAGGGTTGTTGGATTGAACCATGATTATGCATGAAATCTACGTCTTTTATGCATAAAGATAACATGAAAAAGAAGTTTTGTCCAAAGAAAACAATTTTGATGGCCCAAATCACACATGTGTGACTGAAAACTAGTTTCAAATAGATATTGGATGAATTCATAAACAAATGAACATGATAAATTAATCACATAGAATAATGGAATAATAATGAAATAAATATCCTCTGATTTTCCGCATATAATTTAGATGGGTTAAAAGATATTTAAATCTGTTTATATCGGTTATTCAAACATATGATCATGGATGATTCCACGAATGGAATTGAATATATTATCCTATAAGATACAAAAGAGGAAAAAGATATGATCTCCCCTATAAAATGAGAGGCATACTATGCCGCGAAAGTTATTCCCTCCAGGATAACCAAGTGCCCCCAATCCATAAATAAAAGAACTCCTTGTTTTATAGTTCTACACGAAGAAACAATGAGTTCCACAAACCCTTATGTTTTTGTTAGGAGGAGGAGTCCCATATTCCTTAGAGATGTGTATCAATATCATAAATGTGTTTTACAAAGAACTGCATTATGAAAATAAATGGGAAAGTTAATCATGTCTCACTACCTCTTGTGATGAACTAGGATCTGCGATACCACTCTGGTTCATGAAGATGGTCACTATTCTTTGAGATAGTGCTTGATCTAATCACTTCCAATGTTATTCGCGAAGAACATGATACATGAATCTCAAGGCATTCACGATAGTGATCACCCTTATGCTTTTTTTGTAATGATATATTATTTTTTGTGGTGTTTTTTTGCTGAATAAAGTGAACTATGAATGCAGGGGATTTTGTCCACATGTGAAGAAGGAATGGGACCCTATTTATAGAATTAACCATTAAGGTTTTCATATAAGATGGAAGAATGTTAATGTCTGTTTAGTTTGTTTGATAATACATTACATCACATGAATTAACTCTTTCATGCACATTCATACATGATATTATATAAATAATTAACCAAGGAAGTGGATGCATGTGTGTGATGAAAAAGAAGATGTGAAATAAAAAGAAGAGTTCTTCAAAATTCTAAATGCATTATTTCATGCATACATAAAAAGAATAATTGAGAATAAGTTTATTCTGAATATTTCTAAGTGATCTTACCCACATTTTTTTAATAATCATATAAGATGTTGTGTCTCTAGACAAAAAGTAGAATATATTTTTGTGCAGTCAGTTTTTGCATTAAAGACGAAGAGAGATGAAGAATTGAGTTACTTGCCTATTTCATTGAATGTCAAAAAGTTAAGAGGAATGAAGAAGATAAAATAACAACCTAACTTATTCAATAAGGAGAAGAGTCTTTAGAGGATGTATAATGAACCAAAAATAACCATCATGTTTTACTTGGTCATCACTAGTTCAGGGAAGTAGATTTGTTTCAAACAACCTCCAAAGTTTAGGGACTCACACTAGCTTAATTATTGTTTTATAATCCATCCCACAATAACTTTTAACTACATTATATTCAAGATTCTTTGAACTCATCATACTAATACATGGTAATGACTAACAACTCATATTGAGTAGTGAACCTTCTAAAAATATCATGTTCATATTCATTTGTGATTTGGTATTATTGCATGTGGAAGGAAAAATAGAGTACGAGAATCAAGTCCTTAACTGGCCAGGAGGTGTAACACAACATGATTTCATAGTACGTTATCTCTTTAATGTAATTGAATATCTTGTGCCACACACAACACCGAGGTCGAGCGCACCAAGACTTACCAAATTAGATGTTTAAAAATGCAGATATGAATAGTATTAACTGAATATTTAATTTTATAAAATCCATATAATTTTGACATCCATATTACCTTCTTAGACATAATATAAGATCAAATTATTTTTTCATTATGAAATAATTATTTTTAAAAAAATAAAATTTTATCGCATTTTAATGGGGAACAATTTTTAAAACCTATATTTGAAAAATTTATATATTAAATTTGAAAAAATAAACTTATTTGTCAGTAGTAGGATATAAAATTTTAGTTTGGATAAATATTTTGTGTTTTCTAGATAACATTCATATTTTGGTGAATAGTGAATAATAATAAATATTAATTGAAAAAAAATTCAATCAAAAAAATTGTAAAATTATACATTTGAATGGTTTGGAATTATAATTAGATTATATTTCTATCATTTAATACAATGATTGATTTTGGAAGTAATTTTACATTTAAATTGGACATAAACATATATCAATCTATTGACAGTTTTTAATTTTCAGAAACCCAATTTTTTTTAAAAAAAATGGGAATTAATTTTAAATTAATTAATGCTACTTCATTGTTTTGAATTTGGTAAAATATAAATTATTTCAAAAAATTTAATATCAAAATTATCTTTGGGTGAATTTTTGGTATTTTTCTGAAAACATTCAATTTTTTATGAATAGTAATAAACAATTCATTGTAGATAAAAAATAACTTTTTCATTTTAATTATATTTAATTTATCATCAATTCAAAAAAGATACACAAAAAATTTATTTTTCTAATTTAAATCATTGGATTTATTTTACAATAACATAAGATCTATCATATTTTATTGAACCTTTTTAACACCTTTTTTCACACCTTCTTGGCACATTTACGAACAATCTAGGAATGATGAAAAATTTACATAAAATGTAATTTTACCACATCTGTGAATTGAATTTTAAAAATCTGAGAGACACAGTTGACATCATGAAGTAATGTTTCGTTGAATTGGATGAAAATAATTTTTTTAATAGTAAATTTTGAATTTTATTTTCCATATTTAAAAGTATATAGGGTTATTAAAGGTAAAAAATGATATTATAATTACCCTAACACACATCCAAATAATATTGGAAAAATTTATTTCTACCATAATGAACCGTAGGAATGAAATAATATCCTTTTTGTTCCACATGGATTAGATTAGAAAATTTATTGTTATTTAATTTGAAGAATAGTTGAAAGTGTTATGTTCAAATTTTAATAACTAAATAATTTTTAATATAGGGTTATACAGAAGATAAATTAAACAATAAATATTAATAAGAAATTTAAAAATATTTCTACATCATTTTATTTTATTTATAATTTTTAGACATTAAATAAGTAAAATTATTTATAAAACCATGATAATGTTTTAATTACTGTATTAATGAATGATTAAAATAACTGATATTATATATATCCAAATAAATGTAAATTGAGAAATTTGATTAATTCCACTAAATTTAAAGGTTAATATGACATGTTTGTATTGATGCATTTTATTTTTCTTAAGTAATCATGTGTTTCTGAATTTCACAAAAACCAATTACTTAATAGTGTCAAAATAGACATAAATGAGTTTTTAAAACAAATACTATTTTATTAAATGATATAATATTTCTATAAATATAATATTTAACCAAAGGACATATATAATGATAGATATTTCATTAATGTACAACTTTAGGTTCTCTTGGCATTTTCTAGAATGTTTATTAACCATATTGTGTATGGATACAAGAAGAGATGGTAAATGTTAATCTACTTAACTAAGAGTTAAATCTAAGAGATAAGGTTAATATGGTGACCTAAAAATTTATAAACCCTATTGGATGAGAGTTTTAAGACCCATTCTCACCATTTCCTCTAAATAAATCCGTTTGTAACCATTAGAAACCGAAAATGATTTTATAACAAAATAATATTTTAAGCTCTTCCTAAAATTCCCTCAACTCCCTTATAAATGGGTACATCCACTTATCATAATATCACACCTCCAAATCCATTTAACTCAGCCAATACCTGATCAAATATCCTTAAAACTACCATCAAATAATCCTATATTCCTTAATTTTATCAGAAATCCAACTTAAGGATCCATTTTGATCAAATCAAAAGGAAGCACCCAAAGAAGAGGTAATTATTTTCATCACATCTTTCAAAATTCTTTTCTTCTTCCAATTCCTCTTTAATTTTTGTTTCTATTATAAATAATATCTACAGTACCTTCTACATAATGATATTTTATTATAAATATGTTTCAACCATATTAATTATTCTATCCATCATATGAAGGCCCAAGTCAGCATACGTGAACACGTATGACTTACCTTCTCCACATCGCGGTTTATTTTATTATCGAACACATGTTTTTTGGATAGGTAAGATAATTAGTATAATTGATGTAAATAATAAATATATTTCTTCTTCTTAGTATATTTTTTATTAAAAAAGGGAAGGGCAAGGGAGACAACACCCCTCAAGGGGGTCGGAAATGGTGGAGTCCAAGGGCATCCCCCAGAAAAAAAGAGGCACATTCTGGAGGGAGGGAAAAAAGCGAGTCATAAATGATGAGAGGCACATCCTGCCTACCCAAGCGGGCAAGGGAGTCCACCACGATGTTAGCCTCCCTCCAACTGTGATGAAAAATCTTCCCATGTGAGATTCTGATCATGCACCTTTTGATGATGTAAGTGAGATCCCAAGGAACCCCACTAGTCCCATTCATGATCTTTGCAAGGGTTTCTGAGTCCGTCTCGATTTTGGATGCTGTCAACTTCTTCCTTCTACACACCGACTAACCCGAGGCCAGTGCATGGACCTCCGCACTCAGAGAATTTCCTGGGCCATAGAAGGCACTAAAGGTGATGAAAACCGAGCCTGATGAATCTCGTATGACCCCTCCCCCTATCATGACCCCCCCATGCATGAACCATCAACATTGAGTTTGAGTCCCATAATCGGCGGGCGCCATTTAACCCACTGACCAGTACCCTTTCTCCGAAAATAGGGGCGATTGAGCAGATTGTTGATGGCAGTTGACGTTGAACCACCTTTGATATGGGAAGCAAGCTCGAAGATGAGGGATTTGGGGCTAGACTGGAGGAATAGAAGCAAGCGATCTTCTCCCCTCCTATCCTGATTGCAAGCCTCCCAAAGCACCCAACACAAGGCCACAAGGATGATCATTCTAACCGTCTGCTCCTGGCCAAAAGATTCTGAGCCAGGAAACCCACACTCCATATATTGCTGGAGAGAAAACTATCCATCATTTCTGCATGGATTATGCATAAACAGTGACTAGAGGTGAAGCGCCCAATGACGTTGAAAGAAGAGGTGCTTAACTGACTCGCACTTGGGATTAGTGAAACAGGAACATCTAGAGGCCAAAGCAATGCCCCGGCGCTGGATGCTATCCTCCATAAGAAGAGCCCTGTTCTTGATTCTCCATTGTAAAAAATTCATTCAAATCGGAATTTCATTGCACCAGAGTGCTGGAGCCCAAGCATTGGAGGTGCTACCTAGCTGAACGATACTTCTGAAGCCTTGCGAGGTGAACCTATTTATATACCATTCACAGGTTCTGGTTAATGTATTGACATTTCATATGCTATTTTTTATAATAATGTTTATGTTATGTTTAAACATTTTCATATAGGTAATACATTGAACATAGTTAGTGACAGGTGGGGCCCTCTATAGCCCCTCAATGTATAGATATGTCTCCTAAGACAAATTAGTGTCTTGGCATAAGGCCTTTCCAAAATATTTATTTGTATTTTTGGAATGAGGCATTGAATATATGGTTATGATGTCTGGCATTATGAATTCCCTCATTATGAAATTAGTAATTTCATGTCCTCATTAGACTAGTAAAATATCTGTGTGCATGTTTATATGGTAATGTTTGATTTATTTTTTCCAAATTATGTTGATTTTTATGTTTGAAATACTGTTTTTTTATTACACATCTTTCCTTAAAAGTTTATAGCTTATGATAAATTATTATTCTTACTAAGCATCTGATCTCACCCCTTTCTTATGTTTTTTCTAGGATTCCCAAAAGAGTATTATTATTGATATGCGGGGTTATGATGGGGGAATAATAGAAATCTCAAAGGATTATATATGTTATATTTTTTGGTTGAAATTATAATATAATGTTCATGTATGTAATCTATATTCCAAGAATTCTAAACTGATCGGTCTTTCACAATTTGATTCCTTATAATCATGGAAATGTATTAAAATAATGCAGTATATCTGGGTTTCTTGGATCGGGGCAATCGAATTGGTATTAGAGGATGACTAAAAATAACATTGCAAACTATATTTAGAAAAACTCTAATTATAGAACATTACCTTAAGATAGACATTGAAACTTTTTATTGAATAACTTACTAGAATTTTGGTAATGTAGATATTTTTTTAGGTTTTCAAGCAATTCATCCCTCTCTGGATACCATAAGTGGACGTGGTTTTGGTAGAGATGTACATAGGAGTGAAAACATCGACAAAGAGTTTCTGGCTTGACCCGGGTTATCCTGGTACATGACAACAGGCCCTAGTACTCACCTAGTTTGACACTCCAAGGGTATATTCATAAGATAATTCACATTTAATTTATAAACCATTATGAAGAATTTATGAGTAAATATGTTAGCAATGAAATGATTTTTATGATAATGAAACTAAATGTTCAAAAATAATCAATTAATGTTTTGAATTTTCTACTTCATGGATTATACATTATGATATGATCAATCCTAGTGTATTTCATCGTTTAAAAATGGTGCTCAGTAGAAGGAATGAGATCTACAGCAATACACATGTCCCAAAGAGTAATAAAGATCATATCATTCATGGTCTTAAGACAACATTTTGAAAGGAAATAGCCTCACATGTATTCTCATTATATGAGGAATTAGTATCATGTGTTAATAAGATATGTAAAAAAATTCTCTGATTCCTAAGGCTTTGAAGGGAAGACAGAGTGGAAGATGATGGAAAAGAGAAATATGGATAAAAGAAAGAAGGGAAAGAATAATTTTACAACATGTGATAATTATGTAAAGAATGACCATACTAAATTTTTTAATGGAATGGGAGTTTATTATATGTGTGGAGAAAAAGGACCCAAGTTTATGATTGTAAGGATAATAAAAAGTATTCAAATGTTCAATGATTCATCTGCATTGAGTTGGGACACTACACGAATCGATGTCTGAATCTTCAGAGTATTCTCTAAATGATGCTATGGGATAATAATCTAGTAATGATACTTCCGCAGATGAAGAAGAGTGATTAGTTTTCATAATTTATTACTAATTTATTATGTGATTTACGTACTGTATTAATGATGTACAGGTTATAAGAATTATAGAGTATTAAAGGATTGTTCAGTAGTACCATTTCATTATGGATTTGAGATTGTGTGGTACCAAGAAAGGTGACCCAATATCTTCTTAAATGTTTTGGAAAATATATGGTTGAGAAATGATAACCCTTAATAAGGTCTTGATACTGAGGTAGTTATTTTAGAATAAGATATAATTGAGTTGGATAATGTATATAGGGTATTATTGGCATCTTTGGAAATAATTAATTGTTTTCATACCATAATTGTTGTAGATTGCAACATTTTTGGATTTAAGGAGTATATCCATTATTCTATGTTTTATTGAATAAATAAGCAAGTACATACCTATTCAAATATAGTATTTTGGTAATTATAGATGTTACCATGTTTTAAGGGAATACAAGATGAATATATTCACGTGTTGTTATTCGATAAATGGGACATTCATTATGTTATGTTGACCTTCCTTATAAATTTTTGGACTATGAGATTGGACCGAAGAATTTAGGATAAGTCTAATGTTTGGAATTGAGTATATTGAACACATGATATTTTATTTGAGGTTAATGTATGATTTATTTAATACATTGACCTATACTTTTAGTCTTAAGTTACCATTTAGAGGATTAAGGTAATACTTGTGGACCATATAAATTATCAAAGTTGTTTCGAGAGTAAAAAATCATTTTTTGAACATCCATTTCCTACTGTAAGGGTTGAAGTCAAAATAGATAGAAGCACAACCAAATTATAAGAATATGATTATTATATGTAATAAAATAATGTATGTTTTCTTGAGTTATTATCTTGAAAGTAACTTAATCCTTCTTCTTCCTGAAAAAATAATGTATCTAAATTTTTTTTTATCTAAATACCATATGTTTTTTTTAACCGATCATACAAACAATAATCATAGAATGATGGATTTGAGGCCCTCAATTGTACATTTTTTGTTCACATGTCTTTGATTTATGACCACAATCACTCTCTATAAATACAAACATTTTCCCACAAATTATGTGTATCTAATTTCTTCCAAATTTCTCATATTCGAAATCCTAATTTGGTTGTGAATTTTTCATTTCTATTTTCTTCTTATTAAGATAAAATTTTATTAACCCTATTTCCGATGTGTGTTTTCCAAAATGGTATTTTATATTTTCAACCTTTTATTTTTAAAAACAATTTATAATTTTGAGGAGGAAATTTATTGATGAAGGGTATAATATAACACAAACATATTTCATAGTACATTGTCACCTTAATGAAATTCAATTGTTTACAACACACACAACACTGAGTTCGAGTGCACCACGATATACCAAACTAGCCATTTAAAATAGAGTTTATGAATAGTATTAACTAGATTTTGAATTTAATATACTCTATATAATTTTAACATCCATATCATATGTTTCATATACATAATATAAGAACAAATTAATTTTTTCAGATAAAAGAATTATTTTTTAAAAAATGTAATTTTACCACCTTTAAGTGGAGAACCCTTTTTAAATGAAATATTTGACAAATTTATATATTTAATTTGGAAAAATTAGCTTCTTATTCGGAATCGGGAAAAAAATTTAGTTGGGATAATTTTTTGGTGTTTTTCTAATTACTTTCATATTTTGATGAATAGTGAAAATTCTAAATTTTAATTGAAAACAAAATTTTTAATCAAAATAATTTATAGTGTTAAATTAATATCATTTTTGATCAACAGTGATTAAATTTGGGCAGTTATTATTATTTTATTTGAAGAAGAGTTATAAGTGTAAAATTCAATTTTTTATGACTAAATCATTTTTAATATTAGGTTGTACATAAGGTAAATTCTACAATAAAAATTAATTAAAAAGATAAATATATTTCTTAAATAATTGTATTTTATTTAAAAATTTTAGATATTATATAATTAAATTTTTTAATGACACACTGATGATCCAGTAATTACCTTATTAATGAAAGATTTAACTAATTTATATTATAAATATAAAAATAAATGTAAATTGATACTTTTGATGGATTACACTAATTTTCAAGTATAATATTATACATTTTATTGATTAAATGTATTTTTTATGTAATCATGTTTTGATGACTTTCAAAAAAATCCAAGTAATAAATAGTGTCAAAATAGACATTAATTATTATTTTTAAATAATTTACTATTTTCTAAATGATATACAATTTCTATAAATATTATATTTTGAAAAAAGACGTTTATAATGATAGATATGTCATTAATTAACCAATTTAGGCTAACATGGAATTTTATAGTTAGTTTTTTAGTAATTTAATGTAAGGATACTCGAAGACATGGTAAAAGTTATACTATTTAACTAATAGTTAAATCTAAGAGAGAAGGTTAATACGGTGATATAAAATTATCTAAAACCTATTGGTTGAGAGTATTTCTACTCATACACACCATATCATAGAAATAAATCCATTTGGAGCTATTAGAAATCAAAAATTATTTTATAAAAAAATAATATTTCAAACTCCTTCTAAATTGCCCCTCACATCCCTTTTAAAAGGGTACTTCTCCTTCATTTAATCCCACACCTCCAAAGACATTTTACTTGGCCAAAACCAGATCAATTATTCTCCAAAATACACTCAAATCAACCAATAGTCCATACATTTATCATAATGAAAATGTAAGGAGCCTTTTTTATCAATGAAAAAAGAAGCACCTGATGAAGATGTAATTATTTCATCACCTCTTTAAAAATTCTTTTCTTCTTCCACTTAATCTTTCATTGTTTTTTATATATGAAAATAATAACTCTAGTAAGTTATACATAATGATATTTTATTATAAATATGGTACAACCTTATTCATTATTCTATCTATTATATGAATGGAAAAGTCAACATATGTGCGTACGTAGAGCTTATAGTCTCCATGTCGTGGTGTATTTTATTAGGCCACACTTCGTTTTTTGGATGGGTATAATAATGAGTATAATTGATGTATATAATTAATATAAAATTTTAATTATTCTTCATATTTAATTTATAATTTGATTACATAGAATTTCACTACCAATTGAATGATATTGTCGCTCGTTCGTACGTACGGTTTACCGTCTCCACGACGCGATGAGATTCATTTCCATGATCACCATTAAACAATGATTATAAATATATATATTATTAATTAATATTTAATATATGACATAATAATACTACTGGATATATATGTATATATGTATTTAGATATTTCTCAATCACTAAATTTTGTTCAATACGATATGAAAACAAATACAGTGTTTATGCGTATGTATAGTCTACCATCTCCATGAATGGTGTTTTCAATTTCTTATATATCTATGTATTATACATATTTATATTCTAAATATATATGATACATAAATAATTTTTTATATTCTTAATGAAATTAAATCATGATATAAATGATATGATCAAAAATTACAAGTTAAAATATGTACGATAAAAAAATCATTATTACCCGAAATGATATTTTTACATAGAAATTATTATTAAATGGGTATTATAAAGTTATAAATGAATCATGTATAATACTATAAATAGTAATATGGTTCTAATATAATTTAATAACATACTATGGTCATTATGTACGAGGATAAACATACCCTTGACCAAAAGAAAGTACAAGGTAATTGTTAATTCCCCTATCTCATTATTATCTGAGATTGTTTAAGTGTAAGTATTTATTGGGAAATATTTATCATCCATGTCGATGTTTTATAAAAGAGTATTCAAAAGGAACATTTTTTGTTTTTTCAATGTGTATCTTTATCAAGATAATCATTTTAAATGTTTTAATGATTTATTCTTCTAAATCTATTTAAATTATTCTCAATATTTTCAAAATGATTTTAAGGATTTTTTTATATGGAAAATATTATTTTAAAATGTTAATTAATTATAAAACATTCAAAGTGGTATGGGACACTATGATTCAAAAATATATTTTAAATTAATTCCTTTATAAATGTGTGACTTTTAAATGATTTCAATAAAGGTAAATTTCCCTCAAAGCAATTTACTGATCATTTTCAACTATTTCAACATCCATACTGGATATTATTCTTTTTTGAGGTTAATAAATTATAAAACAATCTTCAATATCATATTGAATGTGTTATGATATGTTTGACTGTGGATGTGCTATTTTCATACCATTTTAGGTATATGGTTAATGGATTGAAATTTAATATGGTAGTTTTAATATGAATGTTTATGTTATGTTTCAACATTTTAATTTGAGGAATGCATTGGACTTAGTTAGTGACGGGTGGGGCCCAATATAGCCCCTTGATGCATCGGTAGGTCTCATGAGACAAATTAGTGTATTGTCACAAGGCCTTCACAATGTTTTTATTAGTAGTCTTAGCATGGGGCCTTGACTATGTGGTTATTAAGTCTAGCATTATGGATTCCGTTATGATGAAATTAGTCATTACATGTGATTATTCAACTAGTAGAATATCCATTTTCATGTTTATATAGTAATGTTTGATTTATTTATGACAAATTAGGTTCATTTTTATGTTTAAAGGGATGTTTTTTTATTACACATCTTGCATTAAATGTTTATGGCTTCCACTAAATTATTTATGCTTTCTAAGAATCTGATCTCACCCGTTTCTAATGTTTTTTCCAAGGATTCCATGAAGTGTATTATGATTGATAAACATGGTTAATCTAGGGGAATAAGGAAATTATCAAAGGATTATCTTCTTTTATTATATTTTTGAAATTTTAATGTTATTTTCATGTGTGTAATATATTTTCCAAGACTTCTAAACTAATCGGCCATCCAGGACATGATTCCATGTAATCATGGAAATGTATTAAAATATTGCATTGGCTCCAGGCTTCTAGGGTCAAAGAATTACAAGTGGTACAATGATAAATATGTTATAATTGGATTAACATGTCCCAAAAACTGATTCACTCCCCCCTCTCACTGTTAGGAATTTCCTAAACTGGACCACTCAATTGGTATCACAGCCAGGTTCACCTCTATTAGATTACCTACATTGAATTTATTCTCGATTGAAGAATTGAGTTTCATTCCAAACTCAACAATGAAGTACATATTTAATGAAAATTCAGTTACTTCTGAGTTGAATCCTATATTTACCAAGACCATGATGAATAATAAATAAAAGGATAATATAAAGATGATGAAGAATATACACTTATCAAAAGAATGGGAAGATATTACATTTCTAATATTTGGTTCCAATGATGACATATGAGACAGGTAATGTAATATGCAATTGGATGAATTTTCCACCAAGGACATTGATAATATCCTGACCCAAAATGAATATGAGGTATGTGTTAGTACCTTTATAAATATTCTCATGATTTGTATTATTCTAGAAGTGGTCATGATCAATATACAAATTCTTAATAATTATCCATTTACAGATTATGAACTATTATTCAAGTAATTCCTAAAGAATGTGCTTCCCTTATTTATAGGGTATTTCAATTAATGTAAGAAAATATCACCAAACTAAAAGAAGAAACTACTATTCTGGAGAATTTATTATAAGAAAAAATTGTTTAATGATTAAATATCCCATGAAAAATTGGATCATTTGAAGCAAGGATGTGGTAATTAAATATTATTTACTTAAAATTGATCATAGAAATTGAAGAGATATACTGAGTCAATAAGAATCTTGATGAAAAGAGTCATAAGTTTAATGACGAGTTAAACAAGACCACTAAATTAAAGGGTTTATAATAGGAAGAAACATCAAAGATGATCAAGGATCTTGACACTTTATTACAAATCAATGTGAAGCTACATGAAGATTAAATTGAAAGAATAACAGAGGCATGGGAAGAAAAGATGATTATGATTGACGGTTAGAAAACTATCTCTAATATGAAATTTCTATAATTGGATGTTCAATTTATCAATAATGTGAATAAACATTTTGACACCTCACTAAAATAATGATATAGTTAATACTTGAACACTATTTTTATTGGATAATTCTTAGTTTGAATTACCTCTAACATGTGATAAGAAGATCGTGATTTCACACATTGATCTATCACAATATCTTGAAAATGTTCAGGTACCATTTTTACCATCTTGTCTTCATGTTTATAAATATGTTTTCATAAGTAGAAAAGATTAGAAGACATATTAAAAACAAGTGTGGATTGTGAAAGGTGATGAGATACCTGCCACCCTCACTAAGGGTGGATGGGAAGAATGATTTGGAACTTCGTTCCCCATTAAAATCACAACAAACCTTGAGTAGAATAAACATTAAAATACAAATGATGTCAATAAATCCTAGTTTTGGGGTCATTGTTCGTGATGCAACAAATATGGGCATTGTGGATTAAATTGTTGGTAATATCCTCCAAATATAAAATCTTAAAGGAATACCATATAATAAGGGGTAAATACAAAGTGGAATAAGAATAATCCACATATCTAAAAGCATCAATATACAACAAATACATTTTGAATTCTTGATAATATTTGTGATGTATGCAATGGGAGTGTCCATAAGGTTAGTGCATTTTAATCTTATAATTTCTCCAATGCTAATAAAAATTGAAGACCATAGAATATATCTAAGAATGAATAAGATACCTTGGAATGAAACAAAAAGAATTTTCTAAAAACAAATTTTCCCAAGAATATTCTAATAATGGGAGGATAGAATACCTTGGATTCCAAATCTACGATGTTAAAGTGGGTTTATCCTAAATAATTTATAAAAATAATGAATCTAAAAAGAACCCATTTGGATGATCCAAACATCTTTCCACAATTCATAATGACTTGTTAGTTATTTGGAATAAGGAATTTTAATAAATGAATAAGAATTAAGTTTTACATATCATGGTTAGTACAAGTGGAAATGATGTTCTATGTGAGAGATTAAATAAACCTGATCACATTGCTACAATTTTTCTAACAATGCTACTATAGAATGATGCATAACTATACAAGAACTATAAGGCATCACCTATATGTTATGTAAAGATGAACATTTCTCCAAACAATGCGTTATAGGATGTAAGGATATCTTTGACTCCTTAGTAGAAATCAAAATTAATGTTCAAATGTGCAAGCATGAAGAATAGAGGAAATGAAGCCACATGGTTTAGAAAAAACATCTCAGCCTTATTTTTCACATTAATGATGTAAATAAGATCCATCATATTCTATTTAAATGTTTTTGTATTTTATATATTCATATAATATAGGGAATTTAATTTTACAGAATCCCTTGGGGAGAGAACCTGAGAAATATTGAAGAGAAGTGATTTTTCTTGAGGGGGAGAATGATGAAGAAGCTCCGAGAATTATTATTTTAGTGGGTATCGAATTATTATAAAAATTTCTTGAATATCATTTCATTAACAAATGTATGTAATTTATTAATTTCTCATAATTTTTTTATAAATAACATAAATTTTTTCAAGGTGGTGTAACAGAAATATTCATTGACATAAGAACAATGAATGTACCCCAAGGTCACTTATCATTCCAATTGCACTTGAATGTTATTAATATATTTTTCAAAGTCATTATAAGAGTTTCAGGTTGATTATTTCATATCACATTGAATATCATCAACCTGGAATAAAAGTGAAAACTCTATGAAGACAATTACATTAGTTCTCATCTAATGAGGTATGATGATCAGTGGTAAGGGGTAGCTTTTTTTTCTAAATGAAATCTTCTTTTTTTTTATGATGATAAAATCGCAATTATATTTTTAGTGAAATGGCGAATGGAACAAATTTTCATGTATGCAATGATACCCTCTCTTCTATAAACTTTTTATCACTTTTCAATAAGGGAGAGAAAATGAAAAATGAATGTTTACAAAGTAAAAAGGTGGAGATAAAGAAAATCAATTTTGAGAGAGAAAATTCTGAAGATGACATTGGAACATTCATTTGAATTAAATAATTTTGAGTAATTCCAAAAAATACAATGGAGGGGGGGGGGGTTGTTCTGAAAAAAATTTTGTATGAGTTTTATTTTTTGCCAAAGGATTTAAATAACGATCATAATGTTGAAGATTACCCAATGTTAATGCATCTCGGTTGAAGTGAATTTGGAAGAATTATTTTGGATTCATAGAAATGGAATATGTGGTCCGACAATTCACCATGTTGTCCAACTAATTCGATTGCTTCATTGTTCCAATGTTAAAAATACATGTAACATAGGTGATGCAATCTCTATAACAATGTTCATGGTTGAAGTATCACATATTTAAAGATGATTTAAGATCATTAAAATTAATATTTCAAATGAAATTGGAGATTTGAGTTTTATCATTCCGAAGGAAAAGATTCATTTGATTTTTATGAAGTTAAAAATAATTTTTAAAGATAAATAGACGAAATGATTGAGTGCATGGGCTTGGTAGTGAAAAATGTTCATGCATTCTATACTATGTATTTATTAGGTAGCTCACATAAAAAGTAAGTATAACTATCTAATCGGACCTAAAAGCTTCAACCATAGGGACATATAGGACATACGGATGATTATTCCTTTGAGAGGCCATCCGAGATAGTCCACTTGTAATAGGGCCATATATAAGCCTGTAGGAGAGATAAATCAATTCCCATGAATAGGTTGGGAAAAAGGCCCACAGAGAAGTTCTACATAGAGCGAACCCATAGAATCTTGAATGGGGATGTACAAGGGTGGGGGAAGGAGTAATCTGAGTTGTGGACGTAGCACATTGTTATTTAAACCACAACTTAGCTATGTCTGTGTAGCAGTGTGGTAAAACAAATTAATGCTTTGGGTGATCTTAGTGGTCTATCATATCTGAGGAAAATCTAGTGCCGCACTGCTAATCCCACATATTCTAATTTAATAATGGCTATCCATGCATCTATGTTTCACAAAATTTAATTAAAACTATCTGATGTCCTCTATAAACAACCTTTATAATCGGGCATGAGCTTTTCAATCCTTCCATCATATTATTCCTCCATGTATTTGACGTTTCCGCTGCTACTCACTATATTTGAAGGCCAGACCACCATGTATGATCAGAAGCCATTTAATGGGGTTTATGTATCAAACTGATACCATGCATGAAATTTAAGTCTTACTTGAATATGGATAACTCGAAGAATAAATCTTAGTTGAAGAAAATGATTTTGTGAGGACACATTACACAATGATGATTATTTCGTAGTTGTAAATAGAGATTTCATGTGTTAATTAGGATATGTAATTGAGGAATTCATCACATATGAAGAATGAAGGAAGATATATTCAAATTATTATTCATGTTAGGGTTTTCACACAATTCGGAATAAGTTTATTATGTGTTTTTTTGTTTGAGAATACAACACTTCACTTTCATTCACTCTTTCATGCACATGAATACATGATAGTATATAAATAAATAACCAAGGAACTGGGTGCACGTATTTGAAGAAGATGAAGATGGTGAATAAATGGAAGAGTTCATAGAAATGGTACATGGATAATATCATGAATACAAGTAAAAAAGAATGGTGAAGTATTTGATTTTGATGGAAACTAAGTGAGATGATCCTCTGTTTTTGAATAATAACATAGTTTTTTGATATTCTACCAAAAAAGATGATGATGTTTTAGTGTAGTCAGTTTTTTCACTATAGAGGAATATGGAATAAGAACAGAGTTACTTGCCTACTACATTGTATTTAACCAAGTGAAGAGGACTAATGATGATAAAATTAGAACCTACCTTATTCATGAAGGAGAATAACATATTTATAGGAATTATAATGAACCACCAAGAATATTCATGACAGACTTGGTCATCACTATTTTAGGGAAGTAGAATTGTTTCATTCCCCCCTCTAATGGGTATGGACTCACACTGGATTAAGGATTGTTTTTGAAGCCATCCAACTATATATTTTTAATAAATTATATTGTAGATTCTGTGTACTGGTCATAACCATTCAGTGTATGGACTTTGTACTCTGATTGAGAAGTGAAACTTATAAAAATATCATGTGGATATTCTTCATACAATTCATATTATTGCATGTAATATGGAAAATAGAATAAAAGAATAATGATATTAATTGGTCAAGAGATACAATGATAAAAATTTAAAATTCGGTTAAAAAGTCCCCAACAATGAACCACCGCCACTCTTAGTGTTAGGAATATCCCAAACTAGTCATCTCACACTAGGCATTGGTGTGGAAACCTGCACCAATGGTATACAATCTCACAACATGGGAGGTGTTTCCCTTTTTTAATGAAAATATTATTGGGAGATAAGATGGTCCATCCCAAAAAACTCTAATATATATATATATACAAGAAATAAATATCCATCACACATGCATGTTAAAAATTGAAATTGTTACGAATACAATGAAACTATATTGTAAATACAAAAAACATGGATAAGTAACAACACGCTAATTATCACAATGTTTTATATATTATGGTGCATCATATTTTATGTAATCCTCATAGAATATTGATTCTTTTTATATATTTTGGGTTTTAATACATGTATACTGAGATGAAAAAAGCAATGTCTCTCACGCACGAGTTAGAGATGCATAATAATGATCCCCTGAAAAAATATTAGAACCCAATAGAACTAAACAAGATATAGTAGCCAACCCAACCACACAAAATCACATTCACCAAGTAATTAAATACAATAAAACAAATATATTAGGTGTATCAATGATTTGGGTACCCCACACCACTTCCCACATGTTTTTATTCTCTTTCCCAATGGAAAATATTCTCGCACTCCCACCTCTTCTGAGAGTACCATGTAACAACCTGCCAACACACCTAGACCTCAAAGCTAGTACTTTCACATGGGAAAATGAATGATATCAAATCCCAACCTCACACACCTTGGACTCACAACTAGTCATATCAAATTGCAAAATGAAGAACATCACATCCTGCCCATGCACAAATGGGCCTCACAGATAGTCTAGTCACCTGAGTAAATTCATATCATCACATCCCACCCAAAAACCCCTCGTCCACAATGAATGTCATCCTGAAGACACCTAGGAAATCCAAAATTTCTAACACATAGTTGGTCCTCACAAATTTAATTCCTCCTGAAGAATCTTGGGATACCACCACCTGGAAGAAAGAGGAGGGAATAAAGGGTTTTTATCCATGCATCATCCCACTGGGATCTTTTGGAATAATAGTCCACCCCGTGATTATGGGGGTTCACGACACATTGTTCTCAAGTTTGGTTGGATGTGTATTGAAATAACAAATAAAATATTATTAGTATATGTATTAGACCATGCACGCAATCCCATCCCATAAGAACTCAGCATACAACCTAATCAAAATACCTCTTTTGATGTTATTTCAAAATGCACCACTACATGAAAAAGAATCAAACTCAAATCATACCATCATCTCATTCATTTAACCAATTATCATTCATTATTAACAATTAATTTATCTATTCCATCAGTACCCTAGGAAACTGTTTGGTATAACACAAAATAATCCACATAGAAATGTCGCACAGATGATGAAGAACCATGTTTAATTATCAAACGTCAAATTCCTCTCCCTTTAACACCCATTAATGAAATAACATATTGACCTACAAATACATGAAATATTTCCACAAGTTATTAATGTAAATTGAAACAATTACAACCATTTCAATCATCATTATTCAAAGTCATTCCATCCCATCTATCCTATCACCAATGTAAACCCCCAACTCAAAAATGCACCCAAAGGCACATCCCGTCACAAATATTCATGGAATCCATAATTCATAAACACATCACACCAATCCCATCCAGTAACACAAACATAACACAACCTAGTCGCATCACCAGTGAAAAACATTCCTCATCCATTCCACAATCAATCAATCACTCAACATGACATTCAACCACAGATTCTATGCCTCCACATTATACATAACAGTGCTCATAACCGTACCACCACACAATCCAAACAAAACATATTTAGATTTAACAAGTCATCCATTATTTAATTCCAGATTTTACTTTCTAGAGTTTTCATAGATGATATAATCCTAGGGTGTCTATTTATTAGCTGAGTGTATGTGGTTAAAAAATTTCAAATATCATTGTTCGATGTAAAAAGCATCATTCATTCCATCAACCATCCCATGGGAAAAAATTACCCCAACAAACATTATTTTCAGTAGGGTATTTATCACATATAATTTAAAACAACAACCCAAAACAAACAAAAAGTAGATCATAGGTCACTTTTCTCCATCCCCTTATTTGTTATCATAAATCGATTCCAATATGTTTATGTAATTTGGATTCAACTATCCACCCATGGGAATCATTTTTACACCCACCCCACATGATAAAAAATTAAGAGGGATGCATGGAACCTACATCGAGGAAGGTATGATCGAAACTTCTTGGTTTCACCAATGTAGGGGTGACCATGAATCCTGATGAGCCTCTATGGAAAACATGAGCCAAAGGAAACAACACAATTACATGACTCATCGGGGTGGAGAAAGGTTCAAAGCATCTCACACCAACAGAAAGGGAAAAACATAATGAAAATAATATCTTTTCTTTAGATTTTCCATATACAAAATCAATTGGAGATATATTTTCTAAAATCCATTAAATACTGATCTTGACCCAGACCGTGCAGTTTGGACGTAGAAGGCATCATTAGGTCGTTATATGATATTTATTATTTGAAAAGTCTCTAAAAACCATAAAAATAGTATTGGAATCATTTTTTATAAATGTAAAACGTAAAGCCGAAAACCTCCAGGAAGCTATAAAAACTATTCATGACTCCACGTTGGAATGACATAACGATTGATGGGTCATTGTTGGGATCCTCACTTTTGGAGAACTCACTATTGGATGAATCACCATTGGACGAGATACTATTGGATGAGTCACCATTGGTTAACTCAACATTGAAGGGCTCAAAATTGGATGACTCATCGTGGGATGTGCTACCGTTGGATGACTCACTTTAGGGTGACTCATAGTCAGATGTGTTTCTATTTGGTGTCTCGCCGATAGATGACTCGACATTGAATGAACATTCGTTGGGTGATCTACCATCATGACTCACCATCATGACTCACTGAATTTATTCACTATTACGACTCACCATCAGGACTCACAATCGCAACTCATCTTCTTGACTCCCCATCATGTATCACTGTCATGATTCATTTTTGAGACTCACCATTGTGAGTAACCATCACAACTAACCACTACAACTCACCATCACAAGTCACTACAAAGAGTCACCACTGAGGACCTACCGTCCTTGACCTACCCTTAGTGACCAATTATTAGGGATCTTGAAAAACATTAAAAAATTTAAATTTTTTGAAATAAGTCACCATTACATCCCAGAACATTTGAACTATCATATTTTCACAAAGTAGTGGACCGAAGATGTCCATGAAGTTACCAGAATGAATAATAGTTTTTTTTCAAAATATTTTTATGAAATAAAGTGTTTTTAAAACTATATAATAAATATGATTTTGATTATGATAATTAGATCATTATCAATTTAATTGAATAATATTTTACATTAAATCCATTTTAAAGGAATTTAGAACATTTTATTTTAATGAAACAAAGATAAAATTTTCATTAAAATTGATATTTTCACTACTCACTCGAATATCAATCATTTCATTTAATTCCAAAAAATACCCTAAGATAATTTTTACATAATTATTTTATTAAAAATATGTTTTGATTGAAAAAATCAATGTAAAATCATTAATTTATTCACACTCAAAAATTAATAAAACCCATTTTGGAGAAAATATATTTTTGAAGAAAAAGTTCCTTTAATAAAATTTGAGTTCTTATTTCCTAATAATTATTTAAGAAAATATTATTGTCTTGGTCCATTATATATATATAATAATTTGTTTAGTCTTATTAACACCTCACAATTCATATTTTAGTTTTAAAATTCTTATTTTGATATTATTATTTCAATGTTTATTAATGTTCGGAGTTATGTATCCTATATGAAATCATACATTGTATTTTTTTAAAATATTGGGATATTACATTCCCCCACAGATATAATAAATTTCTACCTCACTATTTTATCATTTGATCTCTATATGATGGTTTGAAATTTTAATATTCCTTTTTTCAAAATCCAACATCGCACAAATGGTCAATAAAACATCCTCTTAAAAAGTGGTAAATGAAAATATGAATGTAATAAAATATAAATAAGAAATGGGTTTCCAAATCAGAGAAAATTAGTGGGAAGTGAAAATATATACATGGTAGAATATATAATACCCACTAAATTACATATATTGATATCTAACTTTAATCTTATGAAATTAACATATCATGATAAATATAATGACCACAAAACCGTAAACCAAAATTGTATGAAACGAGAATATATTCTTAGGAAATGAATATTATTGGATAAAATTTATATTAGAATATCTTTTTCTTAGAGTTCAGGAATTAGTTTTCAATGATTAATAATAACATAAATAAATATTCTCAATTGAAAGTTATTATTTCACAAATTAGTCATTTTCCACCATATTATCATCCTTCACTCTATAAAATGATTATTCAAGATGACTTTCTCATTCCATGTTAACATTAATTCGTTTCTAATAGATCAATTGATCCAAAAAGGTTACCAATATATTAATCGTATCCCAAATTGTTAACTAAAAATATACTATTTATCACAATGTAAGATAATATTCAAAATTTATAACATATCCAATGGAGAATCAATAAATTTTACTTCAAAATATCCATAAAAGCACAAAAGGTTCAATAGAAACTATTTATCAAATAAATATCAATAAATCCTAATAACCCTCAATTAAATCAATACTAATGAAGTTATTAACCTTGAATGTAATATCTTACATTAAAACATATACCCCTAAACATATAATTTCATTCTTCACATTTAATCCTCCAATTTTCCACATGTTTACCCAAATGGTTACATAAATATAAAACAATGAAACAGCTCCCAAAATGTCATTACACAACAAAATAAATCTCTATATAATTTCATAATTAAATAAAATTCATTAAAATATCATGAATCAAATTTTGATACTAACTAAAATGGTAATATTAATCAAGGAAATGATATCTATAAAAAAAATCCCCTTTTAAATAAATCGACAGTAAAAAATACTGATTATCTATACTTGACTACCCAATAGACCATAATAAACATAACATAAAATCAAAAACATTACTTAAGGGATGTTTAAACCATAGTAGAGCATTCTTATTAAATCCTAGTAAATGTTTCAGATCACCTTGAAATCCATTCACATTAACATGAAATGGTCTATCTAATGCCTTGAACATATAATAAGATATATACTTAAAACCCATGATTTTTATCCCCAACTATTATGTTAACATCATATTCACTCAAATTTATAACTAAAAAAATATAAATCATACTCCAATACTAATAAATATATCATATAACCTATAATTCTAGATATAGTAGACAAACATTACATTTATTTCTTTCATAACAATTCATGTGACCTAATTGAAACAATGAAAACATTAAAACAACAAAAGGAAAGTTGGATAACATACATACAATAGGAGTTATTATATTTTAGAGTTTAGTATAATAAGTTAAAAATCATACATAGTTTTTCTCATGTTTTTAAAAGAGTATTTTTTTCATATATGTCGATGTTTTCCTATTACACATCAAGTACCAAATATTTCAAAGATAATTCCCCAAACATGGAAACTAAAAAGACAAACATCTGTTTACAAAATTCATTATAAAATTGGAAAATTAATTATAGTACTTGGTTATCTCAGAAACTCAGATTGCTTAAAAATTTTAGATTTCAATAAAATATAATTTCAAATCATAAGATAATGATAATAGTATGAGGTCATGATAATTACTTATAAGGATGACTCCGTATATATTATAGAAAACAATAATGATTCCTTAAATTTAATCTATTCATATAAATATAAATGATTAAAAAAATGGAAAAATAATATAAGTCAATCATGAACCCTGATTTGAAATCATAATCATAAAAAATATCCTTCAGAGTGTGGACCCACCATAGACATTAAATCTATTTGATATGTCATGTTTAATTACTATAACTATAAAATCAAATTGGATTAGGAATCAAGTCATATTCCATTATCGTATTAGATCATATATCACTACTTGTTTCCCATAGTTGATTAGGAATCCCTACGTGTTTCCCACTTTGGATCAAGCACATCAACTAACAACCCCTTAATTTCTTATGAGATAAAAAATATTAACCAGTAAATTATAAGGGAAAATAATTTTAGTCCCATAATTTTCATAATTAAACATGTACATATATTTTCCACAATATCATAATACATTCATCATCCCATCATCACATAAACCATCAAACTAAAATGGGGTTTATTAACATTTCATCGTTTCGGTATATCATATTCCATGGAACATAAATGGGTTCCATAATAATTTCAGCATTATAATAATAAATCATCCATATAAAGAATAAAAATTGTATCATTTTATCATAATCCTATTAAATTATATTTAACCTCAAATTATGTTATAATAAGTTACAATTCAATTAAATCATAATTATAATATTTTTATGTATAAGATAAGTTTCATTTTGAAAAAATTTATATAAAATTAGAAAGGCTGAAAATTTAATGGAAATTAATTTTATTGAAAATAATCATTGAAATTTGTTAAAGAATATTATAATAATTAAGTATATAGGATAGTTTAAAATTAGTTTCTTTCTCTATATTTTAAAATTGATATTCCTTTCACATTTTTGATTAAAAGATAAAATTGACTCATTTAAGAAAATGTTATGGAAATTAAACTAATGAATTATTATAGTAGTAAAAACATGAAAAAAACTAATTTAAAATATATTTTGAGTATATATAATACCATTCAATAAATGTTTTTAATGAAATCAAGTCCATGTTAGAATAATATTCTCATGTAAGGAAAAAATATTGTCTACTTTTCTTAGAGCCATTTTCCAAAATATTTAAATACCAAAAACATCAAAGTAGTAAAAGTACATGGAAATTTTATAAATAAACATTGGATAATATAATTATAGGTATTTATTATTTATTTTTCATAATATATTCCCCATTTAAATTTATTCATAAATAATCATGATTAAAATTAGATTGTAACATAAAAACCATACCAAATTTATAACTTCTAAATAAAGTCCTCACGGAAGAGAGAAAATTAAATGGATATAAATAACCATATAATTATCCATAGAACATTCATTAAATAAATTCTTTTTTATTATATAAGCCATATTAAAGAAACATGTGGTGAATAACATGCCCGCCTCATAGAAATAAAAGTCAAGTTAATATCACTTACCTCATGCATTTCTTCACCTTTTACATGCTTAAACGTATTACATATACAATATAAATTTATTATAAATATATTAAAAATCCATAAATAATCAAATCACATTAAAAATGTAATTTTATAGTTTTTTCCACTTATGTGTTAATAAATCGTTATTATAATCACCATTCATGATAAAAACTACTTTATTTTTCATGCACATTTTGGTTTGGTAGTCCCGGTATTTGAACGTGTATAATTATTCCATTACCTACGTAATTATAATCATATATAAATATTATATCAATATATATTAATATTATATATTTTTTTATTTATCAATACAAGGTATATATTGAATAATTCATCACACCATTTAAGAAGACGATACATTGTGGGTATGCATCAATATTATTTTCCCTTTTTGATAGATTAAATGAAATAAAGCTATATAATAGATCACCATTACTGAATAATTATTTAATCATGTATCATATATACTCATTAAAAATATAGTTATTTCCATCCTTGTAAACCAAAACTAGAAAACCAATGACATTACCTCATGGAGGTGGTAGTGGACAACTATGCACAAGAAACATTGTCATTTTGAAGTGGATGAGAAGAAGGTAGATAAATATTGTTCTAAAATTTAAAATAATATTCAGAATTTTAATTATACTATAGTAATTATTTTATAATAAAAACCATATATTTTTTTATGTATATGAAAAAATAAATTAAAAATTGTTCATCAATAGTTATAACACTTCTTTGAGAATTCACTATTGGATTACACCTTAATTCTTGAAAGTATTATTTTATGAAAATACAAAATGGGATAGAATGTGGGGAATAAATTTAATAAGGTAATATTTTTGGTATAAAAATCGTTTTATATCATCAAATATTTATGGAAGTGATGATAGGAGGTGATATTTTATAAGTGAGTTGGGGGAACCCTTTGAAATTAATTAATTTTTAAATTAATAAAAATTATTTTTCCTATAAAAATATTTCCAAATTGTTAAGCATTAAATATAATATAAGTATGAGTCTGAATGCTATCATAATTTATTTGAGACTCTTGGTTATGTTTTCACAATTATCCCATATATTTTTTCTTATATGAATAGTTTTGATAATTACATTGATGTTAATTCTATTTACAATGTAGAGGTTAAGGAAGTTACCATAATAAAATGTGAACTTAAAAGGAAGATGGTTGATATTTTATACCTCATTAAATTCACATGCATAAATATATAATTTTTTTTATTTTAAATAATTTAGTAGGATATAGATAATTTTTAAACTATTTATAATTTAATTTATGAAAACACATGAAATATTATAATATATTATTTGTCTAAATCATGTAAAATTATTCTTCAATGGAATGGATTAATAGTATTATAATATATGGTCTTAATATAATAGTCCATTAAAATTATTATTGTTTTATATATCCATTTAGTCTTTATTGTTTCACTTAACTCTTGGTCAACCAATTTTAACCGTAATTGTGGTAATGAATATTTTAATTATTGGGGATATAATTTAAATTAAATATTAAAAATTTTCTCATAAATGGAAAAGTGATGAAATTTATCACTAGTTTCAACATTAAATTTATATTATTATAATTTAATTATTTTTAAAAAATTTGAAAACATACATTTGTTAAAAAATACTATTTATATAATTTTATAAACAATTCATATAATTTTAATTTTAGGGAAACATTATAGTAATCAAATTTTATTAAAAATTATTCAAAAATATATATTGTGTTATATTTATCATTAAAATTTATGGTACACTTTATATCACCTAAAATTTTACATTAAGTGTTTCAAAAATACATTTATATGATTATTTTACAACACTTACAGAAATTGTAGCAGCATTGTGGGAGAAGTTTGTGTAATTACATCAACAATAATAATTAAAAACCATGTATAGTGATAAAAAAGATTAATTATAGTCTACAATAAAAATTAATACCTAAACATAAATTTTTTTATCCCTTTTGAAAAATATTATTTTTATTAATTTAAATAAAGTAAATTTTTTAGATTAATTTTACATAATTATTATAATTGAAAAATAAAATATAAATGGAAAAAATTTCATTTTTCAAATCATGATTGATTATGGATGAAATTAAATCATCCAAATAAATAATGGAATTTATTTAAATTTATTTTAACCCTAATAAAATTTGTACTAACACGGATAATTTCATTTACCTTTACCATGATAACACAAATGTACTACTATTGAATTTTATATTGAGAAACTATAAAAGGGACCAATTTAATAAATTTTGACACTATAATTTTAAATATGGAATAAAAATTTTCTGGATTAAATTTATATTTTTTGAAGAAATTAATTTTTGATAAATATAAAAAATATATGAGTGTATTTATAGTATAAAAAATTTATCCTTTTTATCAAATAATAATACCAAATAGTCTATAGATTAATTATAATATTCACAATCAAAAATAAATAAAAACCATTATCTATGAAAATGTATTTTTTTAGAGTAAAAAGTATTAACAAAAAATTGAGTACTTATTTTTGAATAATTATTTAATAAATTTATATTAAGTGAGAAATTTATATATATAAAAAATAATTTGGAAAATACTATTTATACCACTAAATTTAATGTCTTTGTTATTATTTTCACATTTATTTAATATTTTTTTGGTTCAATTAAACTCCAGCTTTTGTATATTTTATTTTTTCAAATATATTGTTTCTTTTTAAATCTCTAGATATTACATTCTATCCCCTACAATAAATTTCACCCTTTCAGTTTTAAATTTAGATTCATAATCACTGGTTAAAATTTTGATATTACTATAGATGAAATCCAACTTTGTAAAAATTATTACTTAAATTTCTTCTTGAAAATATAGAAAGTAAAATACAAATAACATCTGCAATAAAACATTACTACAATCCAAAATATCTGAGCATTAGTGATATGTAAAAATATGTACAGAGAGGAAAATGTAATTTCCAAAAAATTATGGATAATGAAAGAGAAAATATATCAAAAAATGTGAGTGATCATGAAAATTATAATGACTATAAAACCTCAAATCAATATGGTGAGAAAAAATGGACAATAATTATTTATTTTTGTATGTAATTACAAATTTTTTTCTTCATGATAATTTTACGTGATCTTAGGAATGAGATTATAAAATAGACTAAAAATGGAAGGAAAAATTCTTGCATAATAATTATAATTTCATCTTTTAATCATTTTCCATAAGATAATAATATTTTCTCCAAAGAATTATATACAACATATTTTTTCAGGAATAATTTTCCAAAACTAAATTCTAATAGATTATATAATCCACTATATGATAACAATATATTTCACCAATATTTATATATTAACAAAAATTGAAATGGTTGAAAATATTTTAGATACTATCGAAACAATGTAAACATTCACATGATAAAATAAAA
This sequence comes from Viscum album, assembly GCA_963277665.1. Taxonomy (NCBI): domain Eukaryota; kingdom Viridiplantae; phylum Streptophyta; class Magnoliopsida; order Santalales; family Viscaceae; genus Viscum; species Viscum album. The sequence continues at coordinate 1,833,605,554 of OY728161.1, read as the reverse complement.
CATTTTACATTAAAAATTCCATAATAAAAATGAAGGAATATCATAATCTATTAAAATTATTAGTAACCCTACATTCTAATTAACATCAATAACCATAATATAATATATATTTTAACCTCAAAGGTGTCATCATACAATTCATCTTACATCCCCCAATATTTTATTGCACCATTCCCAAATAATCATTCTTTTTAAACCATATGTTTAAATGAAGGATTACATATTATTAAACCCAATTAAATTCTTCCAAAACTATCATTAATTACAATGATAAAACCCATTTTAATATTACTACGTAGATAACCTAAACAAAAAAAGATGAATGAAAGTTATATATTTACCATAAATGAAATCCATACATACGCCATTAATGTCTCTAAAATATATCCATTGTCAAAGAACTGCATTTAAACCACATTGACTATCTGTATCCCACTATCCAATAGACCATAACTAAGATAAAATAAAATCATAATCAAACAGAAAAGAGTATATAATACTAAATAGATTAATCTCTCTAAAACCCCATAAAATTTTCCTATCACCTCAAAATCACGTATCATAAAACCATGAATTGGGTATTAATTAATTTTAACATATGACCATCCATAAATTTGTAAACTAATTTTGGTATCCATAAATATTAAAAAAATGTCAAATTAATTTATAATAATATATTTTTTTTATAAACCTACTATCATACCAAAAATAACATCTTAGGAATCGAAATCAAGTTTCTAGGGAATGAAATATACATTTCTATCTTTGATAATGATTCCTATGACCAAGATTCATACATCCAAAACAAAAACAAAAACTAATATAATAACATATATACACATATTTAGTTTACGTATCTTGGTTTATCTAATTAGAAAAAACTCTAACAAAACAATACTGAAGCCCTTAATTGAGTATTTTTACCACAATACTCATCCTTTCCAAATTTTTTATTTATAGTTAATAATTTATCAAAAAAATATTCATACATGGAAGCATTCATAATATAATATATTTAATATTATTCATCATAACTGGGGAAATGAAAACATAATAAATTATAGGCTCATATGCTAAGTAGAGATAATCATGGGAGATATAAATTGGTGATCATATGAAAAAATAAGATAAGAATAATTATTTAAGGTCATGATCATGGCCTTTAATGAACATACACAATATATCATATATAAAAACATTGATTAAAGGAAAAAAATCATTTTTATTTGAATAGACAATAACCATCAATGTGGGATGTCAGCATAATTTAAACATGAACTACATATTCAAATCACAATCATAAAAATATGTCAATAGAGTATAGAAACCTAAAATGTATATATTCTATTCTGTATGAAATGGATAAAAACTAAAACCATCATATCATTAATTATCAGTAGTAAACACATGCTTCAAATATCATAATGGATCTATAATTCCCATCTATATCCCATAGTAGTTTGAGAATCCTATAGTATTTCCCATAGCAGATTGATAACATAAAGATGCATCCAATATTAATCTCATGAAATATAAAACTATATCCAATGAATTTTATTTCTATATAATATTGGGTCCACTCATCACATAATGAAAAACATAAATTCATGTTCAAAAATATCATTACAAATTAATAAATAATTATAAACATACCAATGGAATTGGAATTGGTGTAAAAAATTCATCAATTAATCATACAATAACTCATGGAACATAAATGAGTTTAATAATGATTTTATAATCAAAATAAAAACATCTAGAAATATAATAATGATTTTATCATTGGATCATACCAATATAAAATCTCAATTAACATGAAATGATGTCATAATAAATGATAATCCATTTAACTGATCACTAGAATATTTCATGAGGAAAATAAACATCATTTTAAGGATAGTTATTTATAATCATAAAATGTCAAAATTATTGTGGGAATAATTTGTTACAAAGGGAAACTTTGAAAATTGTAAATAAACATTCAAATAATTGAGTGGTCAGGATGGTGGAAAATTTTAACCATGTCATGTATGTTAAAACAAATATTCCTTCAACATTATTGGTTAAAAAAGAGAACAATACCTTTTTAGTAAAATATAATGAAAATTCATTTTAAAAAGTATTAAAAAAATTAAATAACATATAAAACATACTTTTATCAATATTCCTATAACATTAATAACATTCCTAAAAATTTTAAACAAAAAATAAGAATGGAAGAAAATTTTCCCGAACCAATGATTAAGTAATGTCCATTTTTCATAAAACCCATTTCCTTATCATTTAAGTAATAAAAATAAGAAAATGGTACTATTACATGAAAATTCCATGGATAACCAAGGAGAGAAGTGAATTATATTTATTAGATAAAGATCATAAAATTTCCTCAATGGAAATTCTAGTACTAAAAATATTTACTAAAATGTCAACAAAACATTGATCCCTTACCACATTGGTAACATTCAATAAAAAATCTCATGAATGGGAAATGAATATAAATATGAAAATTCCCATAATTTGTAGTATATAAATAGTTAAATATGTTCATGTAAAATATTTAATCCATATAAAATACATAAATTTTGAATATGGTGCATGTATCATAGAAATAAAAGCTGAATGAAATACAGTTACATCCAGTCTTGTCTCGCATCATACGCATTAAAACCTCCAAGATAATAATTATATATTTATTTTATAAAATTGAAAAATAATACACACATATATATAATACCATATATTATTTAATTTTAATATATTATCTCCCATGTAAAAATATATGTTATTAACATCAATGTTCTGGGTAATTACTCTTTCATTTTTCATGGATATTTCAGTTTGACCATTCAAATCATTATAGATTGAAAATGGTCCCAAAATCACTAAAATGATAATTTTGAAAAAACCATCAGGTATATTTGTAATATATATATGTATGTATGTATTATTAATCAGTAAAATATAGGTATTAAAAAATGAATTACATCGTTCATGGGGACGGTAGGCTATACGTTTTTGTGATCATAATTTTCACTTTATGAAAAAAATACATGAAAGAAAGGTAATTAATTATTCACCATTATAAAGCTATTATCATATCAAAAAAATCATCAATATAGAGTACATTTATCATTATTACCCTCGACATAAAACAAATTTAAAAAAATAATCACATCACTTCATGGAGGTGTTAGTCCACCTATACACACGAGCGATATAATCATTTTCTAATAGAATGTAAGAAGGTGGATAATGGTAATTACATTATTATAGTGAAAATTATTAATATATATGATAATGAATTAAATATTTTATAAGGATTATCATATATTTATATCATATTTGAAATTAAATAAAATTTATTTTTTTTAGAGTAAAAATTCATAATCGGGAAACATCATTTTCCATACAAATTATCACTTCAAATGTGGGACATTTAGAAATAAAAAAGTCTCCAGAATATGGTGTATGAATCTGGGAAGATATAATGTTTTATTTTTTCTGATATATATTGAACAAAAATATTTGAGGAATATAGTAGAGGAGGATACCATTTATAAGTGATTGGAGTGGATGTGATGTACTTACATAAAATAATAAGTTTATATAAATTAATTTTCATGAAAATGGATTAAAATTTATATAATTACATTATAAAATTATTATGGGTAAAAATTATATCAAAAAATAAAATATGGATATTCTAAGGTTATTTTTCCATCATTATATCTTACATTCTTCCCCCAAACAACCCTTTAGATAATTAGTGTGATATTAATGTTATTTATTATTTACCTATCAACAATGTTTCCCAAAAAGACAGGGTTTTTTGAAATTGGCCATGGATAAATTGTTTCACTATATACCATTCAAATGGATCATGATAGATTTTTTTTTAAAATTAATATCATTTTTTAAATATATTGTTCATAAAATATCAATAATGCCATTTTTAGAAATACAATAAATTTTATTATATAATTTGTTTCCAAATGATATAAAATAATTAAAAAATTGATTATATTCAAATAAAGTGTATACTATTTCTTTATATAATCCTAATATAAATTATTTATAGGTTTATATATCATTATAACCCTTATTTGTTTGTTTTAACCCCATGTTTAAGAAAATTTTATGATAAATATTGTAATATATTTCATAATATTATTGGGTTATAATTTAACTAATATGTAAAAAATTTGGATAAAAAATTCATAAGTGGTTAAATATTATTATAATTCCTATCCTAAATTTATTATTTCAATATTTTTATTAATATTATAAAATATTTAAATAATATTTATCAAAAAAATATTCTTCATGTTATTTTACAAACTATTTCTATATGTTCACTATGAGAACAACATGAAAGCACTGTAATTGGAATAAAAATTACTAAAAAATATCGAATATATTTAATATATCCTAAAAAATTGTCAAAATATATTAATCTATTAAAATATATTTGTTTTATTGTCATATATGATTTTATACTACATGAAAAAGTAATGTGTTAGATTTTTATAAACCTTTTAGGTAATTATTTCCAAAATAACAATTAAAAAATAATTAACCAACTAAAAAATCACTAACTTATCTTATATACATCTATAAGTGAAATTATGTTTTTTATGTCACTATCAAAAAATACTATATGTATTAAAATATATAATGTAACATTTTGACTTTATCTTTTACTTAAATAGTATAAATGTCAAAATCAAATTTAAAATAAAATAAGGACATGTCATTCAAAATATGTATGATTATGGATGAAATCAATTCATAAATTGAAATAAAGGAGAGTCTTTGAATGAAATTGAAGACTCCTCACATTAGTTTTAACCATTACTTACCAAATAATATAGTACTATGTTAAAAACATTATTAAATTTTCTATTTATGTTGAAATTAAACAAAGGTAAATTCATGATCCTAGTTACCAAATGATGGTACCATATTACATTAAATTGACTTGATCACATGGGATCACATCCTGAAAGACCTACCAATTTAGTATCCTTTGATGAAAAAGTTACAAACATAAGTTTTAAATTACTATATAAATTCGAAAAAAGCAACTTGTTGTCTCATTTTCACACATTCATCTCCCTTATACAATCTTTTTAGGTAAGTAATAATATACATCTTCACATCCTAGAAAAAATAAAACATTGAAATTGGTGAGCTCAGGTGCTCAGTAAGGACAAAAATAAAACAGAAACATTCATAAATAAGAATAAACATTTAACTCAAATGTATAAGACTAAAACAAAAAAAATTCAAACATTTAATTCTACATAATAAGGCAAATATAAATCAAATAATTCTATTTAATTATTCACATACACATTCTACTAGTCGAATAATCACATGTAATATCAATAGCCAATATCAAAATAAGGGAATGCATAATTTCAGACATCATAACCACATATTCAAGGACATAAGCCAAGACTAAAAATAATATTTTTTCAAGGCCTTATTTCAAGACACTAGTTTTTCTCATGAGACCTACCGATGCATCGAGGAACTATAGCAAGCTCCACCCATCACTTACTAAGTCCAATGTATTTCTCATCTGAAAATCATAAAACATAACATAAACATTTATATTAAAACTAGCATAAAAATTTCAATAATTTAACCATAAACCATTATTGGTATAAATATATCACATATGCTGTCAAACTTACCACAAAACCTTCATTACAATATGGAAGATTGTATCATAATAAATCAACATCAAACAAGCGTATAATCCTACAATGGATGTTGACATAGATGCAATCACAACTATTTAAGTGAAATACATATTTTCTATTTTGAATAAAATTAAAAGTCTTGAAACATTAAAAGAATGAATTTTTTTTTAAAATATTCCTATAAGCATGTAAGGGAAGCTTGGATGGTGTTATAATGGTGGAAAATAGCTGCTCCCACCGTATGAGTTAAAAAACATTATTTCCCTAATTTTGTCAAAAATGTCGTAAAGGTCCATGTTTGGAAAATTTTAGAATGATTCCTTTATAAAAAACTCATAAAAATTCAAAAAAGGGTATAAATGATATTTACCAATATAGTAGTAAATATTATAAATGTTTTTAAATACATTTTTATGAAACAGAGATGTGATATATTAAGTGGTCCCAGTAGATACTCACGTATTTACTTACTCGGATAATGAAGAGATTGTAGAATTAACCATTACCTTGTAATTTAACCTGATAGAGGGTAAGTTAACCCCCTGTATAAATGTTAAATAATTTTTATTAAATTATATAATAACCACATAAATAAATATGATATCATATATTATATTCTAATATTGCTTTGTTAAAAATATTTCAGTAGTACCATCGTTCCGGGTGTTAACAGATTCATTTTCCCTTATATGATTTTTTAAGTAAACCATGTTTTTTATGGATAGTATTTGTTTGATTCATTTACCTACTGATATTTTGTTCAGAAACATTATTTTTAAACATAATATTAAAATTATTCTTGAATGTTTATGATGGGGAATTAATTTCATCACATTCTTGGAGATAGTAATCTGTTCTTGCGCAAGAGCGATAATATCATTATATTGATAGTAAAATAATATGTAATTAGATGGTATATCATATAAAAATAATCCTTAACATGTTGTATTTATTATTAAATATTTTATACTCGTTATTATACCCATACAAATAATAATGTGTTTGAATAACAAACTGCACCACAACGTGGAGACGGTAAGCCGTATGTACGCACCTATGATGTCTTGTCATTCATAGGATAGATAGAATATTGAATATGGGTGTAATTTTTTTATAATAATATAATAGGAACTCTCTGTTACTGGAGTAACAATTTTTTAATGGAAACAACAATGAAAGTGCATGTTGATGAAGAAAAGATCACTGATAGATGTGGTGAAATTATTACCTCTTCTTCGGGTGTATCTTTTTGAGTTGATAAAAAATGATCCATGAGATGGATTTCAGATCAAAGTGAGGCATCTAGGTCTAAGTTAGGGTAGTTGGTAAGATATTTCCTCTAGGTTTGTCTGAGAAAAATAGATTTGGAGTTGTGATTTTGAGAAAAGGTATAGTAGCCTTTTATAAGAGAGGTGAGGGTCACTTTAGAAAAAACATGAAATATTATTTTATTATACAATCATATGAGGTTTATAATGGATAAAAATGATTTATTTGTATTATAAGATGGGTATGGGTCAAAAAAACTTCAACCAATAGGTTTTATATAGGTTTCGGTCGCCATATTAACCATATCTTTTAGATTTAACTCTTTATTATAAATTTTAACTTTTATCATGTATTCTTGTATTATTATAATAAATAGTTAATAAAATTACTATAAAATCCAAGAGAACACCTAGTGGTTTATTATTAATATATCTATCTTTATCTCAGTACTTTGGCTGCACCATATATTTTTAAGAATCATATATAAATTAATAATATATTATTTTTAAAAAAAATTCATTTATTTCAATTTTAACACTATATGGTATTTTGTTTTTGTGAAAGTAATAAAAAAATTATCACATAAAAAAAATTTATTTAGCCAATAATAACATGACATATTAACAAATAAATTTTTTAAATCCATCATAAGTCTCAATTTACATATATTTGGAAATTTATAAAATCATCTATTTTAACCCTTCATTAATAAAGTAACTAGTACATCATCATTGTATCATAAATAAATGTACATATATAATGTATAAAAAATACAAATAAAATTCCATTATATAGGAAATATTTTTTGAATTATAATGAATATATATTGTCAAATTTATATTATGTCTAACCAAATATTAAAAATGTTTTAGTTTTTAAACATCGAATTTAACACTATTAACTATTCTTTAAATAAAACAATAATAAATGTTATAATCTAATTCAAGTGGGTAAAAAGGATCATATTTTATCCATATGGTTGATTTTGGTCAATATAAACTTATCCAATATACTTAAGACTTGAGTTAGGGTATTTAAAATATCAATTTTTACTGTTAATTACAATATTTATTTTTAATCGTGGTAAATAAAAGTGCAAAGTTACTATCCACCAAAAAATTATTTTCATTTTATATAACCATATTTTAATTACTAATGTAAACCTCGTCTCTTGTATTTGTGAATATAAATTCACCAAACCATTAAAATTATGTTTTATGCAAATTTTCAAATGTGCCTAGAAGGTGGGTAAAAGACGATAGAAAGATCAATAAAATTTCACATATCTATAATTATTATAAAACGACTCAAATGAATTAAATTGAAAATATATAGGTATTATGAATCTATTTTTAAATATTATAAATTTAAATAATATAACTAATTTTTTAAATAAAAAAATTTGTTTGAAACAATAAAGAAGGGGTTTTCACTATTCATCACAATGGAATGTTTTTAGAAAAATACAAAGAAACCGCCCTAAGCTAATTTTGATATTCTGAGTCCAAAAATGATGTCCATTTTAAAAAATAAAATTTAAAAAAATTCAACAAATTGTGTATTACTATTCATAACAGATTCTTTAATTGGTCGTGGTGTGTTAACACTTGAAGTTGCGTACAACGCAAGGTATTGTATAATTCAAAATAGAAGTGTACCATGAAAGCTTGGGGTATTACATTATTTCATCTTTAAATAATTTCATGCTCAAAATTTCTAGAATATTACCACATAAAAAGATTCAGGTGGTTCTTCATCATAACTTCATCTGGTCCCACATTGCCTCTTCCATCATATGGTTTCTCCATAGAAATTTCACTAAACTAGTCATCCAGTTTCTCCGCACTTGTTCTATGGTATCAAGAATCCTGACATGCTCTTCACAATACGTTTGATCAGGTTATAATTCAATTAATTCTTAGGTGACTACATACATTGGGTCAGGCATGAATTTTTTTAATAGTTATACGTGTAACACATCATGAACTTTTGAGAGACTTGGTGGAATTTCTAAATGATAAGATACAACTCAAATTCATTCAAGAATTCTGATATTTATGAAGTACATGGGACTTTATCCAAGGGTTTTTGGGGGCAACCAACAACCTCCAACGCAGAGAGGAAGATCTTTTTCCATCACTTCTACCGAAGTGAACCCCGACAATGATGTTGTGACAGGTACGCTAGTTATTCATTCATGAATAGCGAAAGTACTTTTTGATTTGGGTTCTACGCATTCTTTTATATCTCGAAAGTTTAGTAGAACAATCCCAGCCCCACCACAAATCATGGAAGTGAAGATGTCGGTGAGTACGATAAATAGGGCAATCATTGCATCCCATGAATATAAGTCCTCCCATGTTATAATGTGTGGATTGAATTTCCTGGAGAACCTCGTAATACTCCCTCTGGTAGAATTTGATGAAATTCCTGGCATGGATTGGATTTCCTTATATAGATCCAACATAAATTGTCGGGAGGGGGAAATCACACTCCATATGGAGAATCGACCCCCAATTTTTACATGTGTAAGGAGGAAGATGAATCACCTTTAGCTATATCATCTCAAGCATGGATATTACAGCCCTATGAGCACGTGTATCTGGCTCAGATGATTGATTCCAAGGAAGAATCCATCCTTGAAGAAATGCCTATTGTGAGGGAATTTGCTGAAGTGTTTCCTGAGGAACTGTCTGGTCTTCCTCCTAGAAGAGATGTTGAATTATCAATTGAACTTATACCAAAGGTTTTTCCAATATCAAAGACTCCATATAGAGTGGATTTTGTAGATCTTGAAGGGTTGAAGAAACAACTACAGGAGAATCTGGATAAAGGGTTTATATTCCTAAGTGCTTCACCATGGTGTGCACCATTCCTCTTCGTCAAGAAGAAGGATGGGTCAATGCGACTTTGCATCGATTATCGTGAACATAACAAAATCACGATAAGGAACAAGTATCCTCTTCCACGGATCGATGACTTGTTCGATCAGCTTCATGGAGCACAATACTTCTCCATGGTAGATTTGCCGTTGGGATATTATCAAGCAAGGGTGAAGAAGGAAGATGTCCCCAAGACTGCCTTTCGCACAAGACACGAGCACTATGAATTCATAGTAATACCTTTCAGACTCACAAATGATCCAACAATCTTCAAGGAGTTAATGAATAGAGTCTTTAGATATTAGCTAGAAAAATTTGTGGTAGTCTTTATAGATGATATTCTAATATACTCCATAACCAAGGAGGATCGTGAGGAGCATTTAAGAACTGTACTAGAGACTTTGCGCAAGGAGAAGCTCTATGTAAAGTACAGCATGTGTGAGTTCGGGTTAAATGAGGTTTCATTATTGGGCCATATCATCACAAGTAATGGGATATCTATGGATCACTTCAAAACATATGCAATTGAGGGAGGGCCGAGGCCAATATCGGTAATGGATATTCGTAGCTTCTTGGGGTTAACTGGTATTATCGACGATTTTGAGGAATTTCCCACGATTATCCAACCCTCTTACCTAGCTAACTCGGAAGGGAGTATAGTTTTCTTGGAGTGATGAATGTGATGAAATCAACAAGGTGTTGAAAAGGAGGCTTAATTTTTCATTTAATGCTTTATATGGTTCTGTCTGAATACTTGATTGGAAGCTATTGTTGAAGGAAAATTCTACCAAAGGTAAATATTGATCCCACATACCTTTAAAGTAATGTGAGAAAGTTATCAATATTTCTTCTATGGTTTGAATAGTTCGTTCTGATTTTCCATCAGTTTGAGGGTAGTAGGTAGTGCTCAAACAAAGATAAGTATCCAAGTACTTCTAAATACTTTTCCAGAATCTTTATGTAAAATGGGTATCATGATAAAAAACAATATATAGGGGTATTCCATGAGGTCTTACAAATTTATAAATATATATTCTTGAAAGATATTAATGTGGAAAATCATTTATTATAGAAGAAAAAATGTGCTAACTTGGTAAGATGATCAACAATGTCCTATATTTCACCATTCTTTCATAGATTCTTTGGTAGACCTATGACAATGTCCATTGTAATATCATCCCATTTCCACTCAGGTATTGGAATTTGTTGGATCACTCCACCATGATGTTGTCTTCCTACCATAACATGTTGGAAAACCATACATCTTGACACATAATCAACAATCCCCTTCTTCATGTTTTCCCACAAAAAATGTTCCTTCAAATCTCAATACATCATAGTACTACCTGGGTGTATAGAGAAATTGGAGTTATAAGAATCGTCCAAAAATTCTATTTTTAGATATGGTATATCAAGAACAGAAATTCTCTTCCCAAAATTCAAAATTCCATCTTCATTTACAAAGTCAATAAATCACCCATCATTCACAGCTTGAATTTTATTTTTAAACTCCTCATCATCAGTTTTATAACTTTTTATCCTTTCTAGTAAAGATGTTTTGGAAACCAATTAAAAAAGTATTGGTGTTTCAACTTCCGTGATTACTCATATATCCTTCATTACTAGATCCATGAACATAGGGTCCCTTTCAACTATTATCTTGTTCAAAACTCCATGATCCCTTCTGCTCAAAGTATTTTCCACATTATTTACCTTCCCCGGGTGGTAGTGTCAAGTGTAATAATAATCATTGAGTAGTTCAAGTCACCATCTTTTCCTTATGCTGAGTTTGTTTTGTGAGAAAATATACTTCAAACTCATGTGAATGGTAAATATATCACAATTTTCACCATTGAGGTATGTCTCCATATCTTCAATGAAAATAATACAACTACTAAACCATGATCATTAGTGGGATAGATTTGTTCATTAATTTATAACTATCATGGTGCATAGACAATAACTCTATCATAATACTTAAGGATACATCCAAGTCCTTTCTTTGAAGCATCACTATAAATAACAAACCCCTCATTCCTTGATGGTAGAGTCAAGATAGGATAATTGACTAATATTTTCTTCAATTATTCAGAAAATTATTCACACTCTCATGTCCAAACAACCTTAACCCCTTTACATGTGATCTTGGTTAATGAGTTTCCCAATCGGGCAACATTTTAGATTTAATTCCAATAATAACCTTCTAAACCAATAAAATTGTACCTCAATTATAATTGTCGGTGATGTCCATTATTTTATTTCACTTATTTTAGACATATCAACAGATATTCCTTTCTAAGAGACAATATGTCCAAGAAATGAAATTTCCTGAAGCTAGAATTCCCACATTCTAAACTTCCCATATAATTAATTTCATTTAAGGGATTTCAGAATAGAGCACAACTGAATTTCATGAGCTTCATAAATTTTGGATTAAACTAAGATATCATCAATAAATACCACTATAATGCCATAAAAATATTCATTGAAAACATTATTGATTATATCCATGATAACAGAGGGTGTGTTAGTCAGTCTAAAAGAAATTACTATAAACTTGTAATACCTATACCTAGTACGAAATATTGTCTTTGGAATGTCTTTCTTCTTCACACACAACTGATGAAATCCATATTAAAGTTCAATCTTTGATAAATATTGAGAACCATCAATTTGATCGAATAAATCATCAATGAAAGATAATGGATAATTTTCCATAATTTTTATATCATTGATCTCCCTGTAGTCAATTTACAACAACATAGATCAATAATTCTTCATTAAAAAAGAACATGGGCACCCCCTGGAGATAGAATAAAGAGAAAAAATCCTCTATTACTCAATTCGTTTATTTGTTTCATTAGTTCCACTAATTCCATTGTGGAAATTCTATATGTGGTCTTTGATATTGTTCATGAACCAGAAATTATGTCAATGGAAAACTAAATTTCTCATTCTGCAGGATGAACATGTAAATCCTATGGAAACACCTCAAAATTTTCTCACACAATAGGTATGTCTTCTATTTGAACATTCATTTTCTCGCCCACAGTTATTTCATTCTCATCGTCCCCAATTATTGAATTTAGTAGAGAAATTGGGGGGGATCTAGTTAAAAATCAGATGGTGACGTTTTTGCTCTAAAGATAAGGTACTATTTATCATCATCAACAAGTTTAACCACCTTCTTCTTACAATAAATTTTTGCATCATATTCCAAAACCCAATCCATACTGAGGATTATATCAAATTCAATCATGTGTATGATGATGAGATCAGCAAATAAAACATAATTGTATGCCTTAATGGGAACTAATTCTTAAAATAGTGTTACAATGATACTTCCCTTATGATTTTTTACTGACAACTCCATTTTTTAAAGAAAATTGGAAATATATATTTTTTGTAGAATATATTGACGATATGAGACAATGTAATGATCCAGAATCAAATAATGCATTTTGTAAACTTGAGTAAACCATTAAATTACCTACCACCATGTCTTTCAGAGCTCCAACCTCAAGAGTAGATATCACATAAGCTTATCCTTGATCCCTTGTCCTTTTATGATGTATGTTTCCTTGGGGATTATGACATTAATTTTCATAATGTCCCATTTCTCTACAATTATAGCATCCAACATTTACCACCTCCTTCATTCACTTGTAATCGCGAGCATGGTGGCCTTTCTTACCACACTATTAATAGACACCCATTCCCTTCAAGAAAGAACTATGCTGTTTCTTCACACATTTATTGCAGGATGTAAATTCAAATTTTCCCTTCTTACCCTTATTTCTATTTCTAGAGTGTTCGGCAGATCTCTTCATCTATTGCTTTTCCTCAATGTTGTAAGACATAGAGAATTCCTTTTTTCCTAATATCAAATGGGATAATATCTTTGTATGATGAAAAAGATTGTGAGGCTCATTCTCAATGTATAAGTGGTTTTAACACATCAGAGAATCATTCAATATTACTCCACGGGTTACGTATATAATCTTATTCATGCCTTGATAACATTGTAATGTTAGCCTCATACATAGTGACATTATCATCATCCTTTTTCCAGAGACTCATAAATTGTATTTCCATATCCACTCGATGGTCATGAGGAATGTATTATTCCAATAAAATCTCTTTAATGGTATAAGTGGACTGATATATAAAAAATAAAATTATGGTTTTATATACATTATTTATTATAATATTTATTTTATTTGGTATGTATATTTGATTCTAGTGAGAGTAAATAATGATTCATTTAACAATATCAATAATTTTAATAATGATGTACACAATCAAATGGCATAAAGTTTTAATATTGAATAACCATAATGGGGTTGTGGATACGTGATTGATGAACTTATTGATCATTTAGGGGACGTGGAATTCATTTTTGACTCATTCCATCCTTATCACCATAGTGGAATGGTTTTTTTAAGCGGAATTGTACAATGTATAGGATGGTTCAATTGATGATTAGCTTGTCTTACAATACTCTTTTATTTTAGTGTGTCATCTTAGACATTGATTTATTCTTGTTAAATTATGTTCCATATAAATAATTCATGAATATACCATATTATATATGGTACGATAAGCATTAATATTTTTATTTTATGAATTCTTTTTGTTGTGATGAATATTTTTGATGTTTAAATAATTTGAAAATTTTCATTATGCTTCTCAAAATTATTACTTCCAATTTTTTCCATGAAAAATATTGGTTATTAATTCTACTACCCAATTTAAAATGAATGGTTCAAGGCCTAATATTTTGTATTCTATGACAAGTAATTTATCAGTAAACATTTATGTTCGAGTAATGTGAATCTTCAAGAAGATCATGGCAATAAAATGAGGAGATTCTATTATGTATGTTTAAATTCTTCCACATAGTTATATTAATGACGTTATACTCAATCAATAAAATAACCATGATGGTTTAGGTGGATTCCAAAATAACTCGTGATATATGAGTTTATCCTGGGTAATTATGTAAATTTACTTTCCATAGGAGATGATCCTTCCACTATTCAGGGGCTATTGATGTTTTTGAGATTAATTAAAGGTACGAAATGATGGAATATGAAATGAAATATATGTAAAAAAACTGTATATATAACATCGTAAAATGTATTTTATTATTTATAAAAAAGCATTTCACTTACAGTGACGATAATGTCTATTCAGATATTTTATTCCAATATTGATCATTTTGATAGTAATATATATCAAAATGGTAAAAAAAATTAAATTTTAAATAGAATTTATCAATGGATGTATATATGATATATCATGAATTTTTTATGGGGAATAGAAAATACTAAGGGGTGGAAGGAGAAATGTTCCATTTGTGGATTAATGTAAGCACCATAGAATGTGAATATTTGGTTTAATAATGAAATTTATTATATTAGTTTCATCAAATATAAAGATAATTCATGTCTATATATGATGTCTTGTGGGAGTGTTTTAGTATATCATATAGTATCTGTGGATATCATATTTAAAATTTAAAATGACATCCCATCATTACATTATAAAATGATGTTGTTGGGTAAATTTCTCTCTATTAAAAACATAAGGGATGAAATCTATATACTATATATGATTATCTATAGAGACTTATCTAAATGGAATCATAGAAATAGCCATAAAAACTAAATTTATAAAGTTACAAAAAGGTTTATCATATAGATCTCGAAATTTTGTCTTAACTAGTGTACTGAATAGGACATTAAATAAGACTCGAAAAAAGTGGATGTTTATATAAAAATATTAAAAAAAAGATATTATTTTTAGGAAGTTGATTTTTGAACATGGGATAGATCCAAGATTCTATGTATAAATATAAATTTACTATTATAATAGTATAGACACTAATCGAGCGAAGCAGCCCTGGTCTCACAAATAGACCGAAAAATCCTACTGATATATCATTTCTTATGTGTGATCATTAAAAGGGTGATTCCTGGATCTATTAACTCTCAATAAATGAATATTTTTATGATCCAATAACAAAGTAATTATAATTCAAGAACTATGTGATTCATGTTGGGTCTGTTGATATACAATAAATAATATATTTCTATAATGTTTCCATATTCTGTCATTATTTTATAATATTGGAAATTATCTATTTATAATTCATTCATGCGTGATGAAATTTATATGATATAAATAGAGGAATGATAATATACCCTCAAATATTGATTTTTAGTTATCCTTATCGAAGATCATTACCGAATATAATTGGATGTGATGATATTTTAATGAGAGCATGATTGGTATAATCAAAATAAAATAATAGGGGACATATTATTTTGATTGGACTAACAAATTATATATGATGGAATGATATATATCCATTGATACAATTAGCTATATAAAATTATTATAAATACATTAAACATGAGTTAGGTGAGATACTAATCATGATAACAATATAATTTGATACCAAAATTATTCAATACATTGATAACTATTTGGTCATGAGTCCAATTAGATTTATATTGATCAGGTAATTAGTTAGAGCTCATTAAATGTTGGATTTTTCTACTAGGATGATAAACAAAGACTTATGATGGTTTATGTAATTATAAAAAGTAAATCTGGGGGAATGATTACTTTACTCTCATATGATGTGTTCAATAACCTGAATGGGGGACATATGATTTTCTAGATATCTAGATGAATGACAACAAATGTATACATTTACTAGTTCAGTATTTTCCGTCGAAACTAGATATTTGGAATGGATTATACAAAATGATAATTTTTCAATGTTTTATTGGTCAATTGATGTCATAAAAAATTACCTTATTAGTTAACATATGAAATATATGATACATTTTTGGGTTTATACATTAAAATGAGATATTAGTATGATCGATGGAGATCACACAGGTCCCCTTTATAGCTTATGGATCAATGATTACATGCATAATTCATCATATTGAATTCATTTTTCCATTCCAATTAAGACTCATAGGGTTATAAAATTTTATAGACATATAAGAATTTTTTTGGAATATTTTTTATTATAAAATAATTATAGAGTGATAAAAAAGTTTCTTAATGTGTTTTTTTATCAATTTGTACATTTTTATGATGTTTTAGTGTAATTTCCTTTTTCGGATTTTATTGAATGTAAGATATCATTGGTGTATTAACTAAAATATTATTGAGTTGTATGATATGATTCCCATAAGCCATATAACATAATATACATGAGTTGAATATCATTTTTATGATTGACATAAATCTTCAGAGACATAATCCATGATAATCATAAAGTATCTCAATATTGTGATATATCATAATTAATAAAGTGTAACTTTATTTCATATATCATATCACATGAAATAAATAATAATTATTGGAATATGAGTGTACATATATAGTCACCACAAGTCAATATTTTCCACCCATTTATTATCGATTATGATTTCATAATTCATGGATTCCCCATTCATTGTTGGATGTCAATGAATAAATCAATGGCTAGTAATATATGGGTGCATGTGATGCCCCTGAAAAGGACTGATTTTGTTGTTGTTCTATATTTTATGATGATAATTGGGGATACCTAAATAAGGATTAATATTCATTATATTGTTCTCCTCATATAACATGTAATACATAAATGATACTATGTAACACTCTTCCAACACAAATTCTCATTCATCATTGAAAGATGGTTCTTGGAAACCATTGGTGGGGTTAAGATCCTATCATTCCATTTGATGATTGAAGGCTTGTCTATTACTTTTTATTGTCATATAATTTTACAACTATGTGATCTAAATCAAGAATTGAGATGCGGGGATGGTTTTTATTGAAATCATGTTATTATAATACTATATTTTACATTGTTTTCTGTTTTGTGTTCATTCATCAAAATATATCATGAATTATATTACTCAGTTTATACTACCAATGATCGTAAGATGATCCTATAAAACCAATAATAACAAACTAATCTAACTTTATCCTATATCATGAAATGATTTATGATTTGAAATGGCATACATTCAATGATGTCACAAATTCAGGGTTTTAATGGGGTGTATAAATTACAAAAAATTGTGGATAAAAACATCATAGAACCATTACATCTAGTCTTTATCAATACATTTGAAATTAATAATCATAGAAATAATAGTATATATATATATACCACATTGACTATTTGTAATTTTCTTGAATTAAACAGGTGTCTTATCAAAAACATTGAGTAGGAATAGAACAATTTCTTCCTTCAGTTGTATCGATTGAAAATCGTAATCTCACATATGATCACAAATGACCTGTATGAAGTAAAATTATTATTTATCATTGTGTTTAATTTATAGAGAGTAAAACTAGTATGAGAATAATATTTGGAGTATTATTACTGTTACTAGATTCAGTTGGAATGAATAAAATTATGAAATAATCTAACGAAATTAAAATAGGTATCTATTAACATAAGGACTGAGTATATATTTGTGTGAGGTTTCATGAACACATATCATCCATACAACTTTAGTAACACTCATTAAATCATTATGATGAATTTTTTAGTCATAAAATATTTGATTCATAACATCATAATTCACAGACACTGTTATCTCTTATTGAATGGTTTGGTTTTATACCATTCATAATAATATAGTGAAGAGACTATCTAATTATCACATTATGTCATAGTTTCAATAAAATCCAATATGAAAGAGTTTTTGAAAATATTTCAGGGTGAGAATAAGGTAAAAATTTTGAAGTATAAAATACCATGTCATATTTCTCTTTTTAGTTAACTTCCACATCAATCTCCAACACTTAATAAAATCCTTAAAGTGTTGGAAAATTATTCAATATGACACATCACTTAGTAAGTTCCCATGTTTAGAAAATTCATTGTGGGGTGGGGGGAAGTGAATAAGTGGTCACTTTGAGGTATTTATATTTTTAAGTAGACATATAAGACCAGTCAGTCTCTTGATTCACTAATTATGATTTAATCATCATCACTATATTTAGATATAAAATAAAGAAGTCTAAACACAAAATAAATTACATAGTTCAGACCCAAAATCCAAATCTAGGTTTTTATTGTTCTGTTCTCCCATTCATGGATTTTCCATTATATACCCAAGTGGTAACATTAATGTTAATTCTTGTCCTATTAAATAGTGTCCCACTATTTTCATGACCCCATGATTCTTATTATATTATATATCTTCTCACTTTACCATAATAAGGTGATGACATAAAATACAGAATGATCACATTCTCCTCCAGGTTACACTTTCTTAACCATGAGTTGATCTAAATCTATAAATATATTTAATAAAAGTGAAAAGTAATATATATTACCCAATAGAACATGGAAACAAATCGAAAAAATATTTCAATATTGAAAACTCACAGCATAACTTCAATGATATACGATGTATTAGTAACTTCAAAACTCGAGTGTGACATGTTCGTTCCACATAGAATGGATTATAACTTCTATCTCTTATTATCCTAATGAAACTAAAATGTATCTAGCTATCCAAATTATAAAACAATAAAAATTAATTCATTACTAATATTTTATATTATTAAATTTTAATTTTATATATACACTGAAAAAAATTTATCAGGAATAAAAATTTGGAAAATGGAATTCTAGAAACACTATGATCATTATCAGAACTAGTGATTTCGCAATTTAGATTTGTCTATAGAAATAGAATTTTATATTCCATTTAAAATATTTTGAATATCTATCATGTATTAATATATATATATATATATATGAAAATATAATATATTATTCTATTCCCAATATTATATATAACACAACATCATTTACATTCTAAAACATATGAATCATTAAATTTCTTCAAACTCTCTTTCCATGTGTGCTGGGACTAATGTGCTACCACTTCGTAGAATTTCATTACATATGGAGTTATTATCAAAATTACATCATGAATAAATATCACATTCTTAATTATGTTGAAATATCATCATGAATAAAAAATAACAATTGTCATAATATCTCTATAAAGAACAATTTCAACCACCATCAAGTTTGGTTTCAATATACTTCATTCATCAGAATAATATAATTCATGAAATATCAATTTAAATTCATACATAAATAAAATCGTTAGATGAAGATAAATACATTAAAATATATGACATTGATATCTTTACATCAATAAGAAACTGATGGATCCCATTATAATGAGGATTCAGCATAGAATCCCGTTATGTGTCCACCCCTACCACAATATCTTTATGTCGATACCCACACATGAATCTGAAAATGTTTGTATAAAACTAGTTGTAATATTAGATTTTAATCCCTTACATATTTTATAAAATGTGTATACCTGAAGAATACATATAATTTTTTTAAAATTATTTGGGATTATTACGAGTCTGCGAAAATTAATGGCCCTTGATTCTAAGGCCTGGTGTTTTTGTAACGAATTTCTAAACTTTTTTGATGGTAAATTCATTAAACCTGTGAATGTCATTTTCTATCTTCTGAACCAGAGCCTAGATTGAAAATTTTACGGCACCGTTGAAACAACATCACCGAGATTCGCGTAAGATATGATTAACATCGACCACAATAGGTCAGGTGAAAATTTATTTTTTGGTACTTTTAAATAAATAAAGAATAAAAAAAATTATTATATTATTTTTCCTACCACCTATTGAGTGGAGGTGGTGGGACTGAAGGGTTGTCAAGCAATTTAATGGATTGAATCTCTAGTTTTGTAACTGCATATTTGGGAATTAAGAGGTTCATTCATTAATGAACCTAATTATTTACTTGTTGTATTATTCACCCTTCCCCTATAATTAAATGGATCCAGTGTTGGGGTTTTTTTACATGGCTTCTTCAAATGAAGAACCTCTAGCAATGTACTGTGGAAAATTCCACCGATATAGGACGAAAGATTGGCCAAAAATGATCTGGCATTTATAAAAGCTATAGAATCCACCCAATGAGGACTCTTTTCCCATCACAACCTCGACTCCTCTAATGATTCTAGAGGTAGGGGTTGTTATTTAATTATAGAAATCCAAAAGGATAGTTTTTGCGACTTTTAAATGAGTAATAAAATAAAAGAACTGTTATTTTATTTTTCATACCACCTGTTGAGTGGGGGTGGGGGGAACTGATGGGTTGTCAAGACATTTAATGGCTTGAATCTCCCACTTTGTAACCACACCATTGGAAATTAAGAGGTTCATTCATTAATGAACCTCATTAATTCATCATTGAATTAGTCAAACTTCCCCTCTATTTAAATAGATCATGGGTTGGAGTATTTGACATGGCTTCATAAAATGAGGAACCTCTACGAAAGTACTACAGTAACATCCAACAACTGAGAATGGAAGCTTGGGCAAAAATGATTCGGGATCGATGAACGTTGGCGACTCCACCTAATGATGACTCTTCTCCCGCCACAACTAGACACCTCCAATGATTCTCGTTGAAGGGGTTTTTATTTAATTCAATAAATCCACACGATTCTTTTCATTGTTCTTGATTTTTCTTGTAGTTGTTGTGGGGGATTTGATGAGGGTTCAAATAATATACATGTGATGTTTGTGTTTATTATGTGTTTGCAATGATTCAAATATGGAGGGTGAGGGAAAAACGAACAAGGCCTGGAACCTCAGACACATTCGTTTTGGCTTGTTATTTAGTGAAGAACTTCTAACTTGATGAGACATTGAATTCGGGAGTTGTCCAGTGATGGAGGCATCCAGGGAGGCCCGTAGTATAAGGCCCCAGCCTTAAACCTTACTTAATCTTGAGTTATTACAAGATTACACATTGAGGATCTTTTCAGGTTTAGATTTTTAGAGATTTAGATCATGAAACTTGCATTACATTCCACATTTAAACAAAGTGGTTACATAAAAGACAGTATTCATTCTTCCCATCAACGGGAACATATTTAAAATATAACACGGATTCTTTCTTGACACATCCTTGACACTATCATCACATCATGTACCTTTCCCTTGACCTGTGAAAAACATTTCAAAAACTTGGGATGAGCATAAAAAGCTCAGTAAGAGTTATAAAAATATGGAAAGGAAACATGAGTTCATATATACATAAGAATGAAATCATACTTTACCCATAAAACAAAGGTACTTTAACATACCTCATAAAACCATGAATAAATCATAGAAATCATAAGACATAAAGGTAACTTGAGGCATTCATAACATTCTTATGTTGGGAGTAACCCTCTTGGTTACGTTTGGAATACCCATCACAGTATATTCCCTAAATCTCTTCGGAGAAACCTTAACGTTTCACTCCTTCGCATTACCCAATGCATTGGAGAGCTATATCGGGCTCACCCGCCCTTAGTTTATCACGGAACCACCCGTTCTTCATAACAATGCCCAAGAACCATAACATAATCGTATCACATAAAACATGAATAAAGGAAACATAACATTTCCACATTTCAATCACAATATAACATTTTAGGATATTGAAATAATGAATCCAAAAAAGAAACCATTTCCAAAACCATTTAAAACATTTAATAAAGAGATTTTTGAATCAAAGTTTCCCATACCACCTTGAAGATTTTAACATTTTAAACCATTAATATCCATATAAATAAATCCTTAAAACCATTTTGAAAACATGGATATTAATAAGAACAAATAATTAAAACATTTAAAACGATATCTTGGTAAAAGGGGTTTCACCAAAATTAGAGACACTTGAATACAATAATTGAGGAATAACATTTAGTCAGAACTTTATAATATCATGAGAATAAAAGGATTTATGATATAATACTCCAAAGGATAGTATATACACCATATAAGAGTGAATTGGTGCATAACCACAATGAACCCTCAATAGAAGTGTCAAATGTGATGAAATCCCTTATAAAGAAGGTATCCTTAAATTAAGGACAAATCAATCTCAAAATATGTGTGACAAATATAAATACACCCAATATAAGTTGATATTAAGTGTAAAACAATAAAAGGTCATTCACACATATTCAATGGATGACATATTCAATGACTACATGTTGAACCCAAAGAAATCGAAATTGGGTTAAAAAGTTCCCTTGACAGCCTAACGGAATCACATCAAAATGAGTTGATGAGAGATAAAAAGTGTATCTCAACACTTGGACATAAAATTTAAATCAATAAGGATATATGAGAACATATCCCAACATAACAATATTTAGATTAAAAGACCCATCAAAAGAAGTCTTTTAAAAAAAGGAGGGTGAAAGGTTCCCTTACCGACTTGGGTATCTTTCAAAACATACACCACATGAAAGAAGGACAATAGATCATTGATGTAAATACTCATAAATGAATGTATATTACACAAAGAGTATAATAATGGGCAGTACATACACCACTCAATGGAATTTGTGGCAAATGTAGCATAAATCTCACGAGAATAAGAGTGAGATGAAAAATCCCTTACGAAAATTCGGCAGCCTAACGACGCCACTCAAAACTTCCAAAATGGATTGATGGGAGAAAATAGGGTCTCTCATCATATGAAAATAATAAGTACAGTAGGATTAATGTAAAATAACATCCCAATCATAAGAAATATGAGCTTTAAAAGGAATGACATAAAAGTGTGTACTTAAAAAGAAAGAGAGGAGTAGGATCCCTTACCTCGGGTCCGACTTGACTCGATCGTTCTTTAATCTCCTGAATAATAAACTTGAGTTAATTTCTAATTCCTTAAGAACCCTTTTTCAAGTTCATTATTACTTTTATACCACTTATTACCGTGTCACAAACATTATGTAATCATTTAAGTTAATAATATTTGTTTTGCCGATATTTGGTTCTTAAGTCGAAAGTGGTCTTCTTACAATTACATGTTGTTCGTGTGGCCAAATGTTTATTATATCCATAATTGTATTCATTATTTTGATATCATATATGTCATATATATCCAGTACATGCATGCATTTATAACATTACATAATCATTTAGAGGTAAGAAATGAAATGCACCGTTCATGGAGACGGTAAGCTGTACGTACGCATGAACGCTACTTTCATTTCTATTTCGTATTTTATAGAATGGAATAATAATGATATAAAGGTATATTATAATTCCAGTATAATATAATATATAATATCATATTTCCATCCTTTATACATCCCACATATGGTATTTAACGAATCAAATCACCTTGAGGGGGCGGTAGTCCGCACTTCCTTAAATGAAGATATCGCGTATACCAATAATGGAAGCCATAAAGGTAAGACAAAAATGAAAAATACAGAAGCATACATAAAACATAAACATATTATATATAATATATAAAAATAGTGACATCATAATGGCCACCTTTGAAGGTGTTAAATGAGTATTGAACAATCATCGTTTCGGGAGGCAGAATTTCACCATCCACGGAAACCGTATGTTCTTTAACCATTTGATGTAGTTGTGTGAGAGTGTAGCTAGAATAAATCTTATAAAAACATCCTAGTATATGAAAGATACTGGTGTTGTTACAAAAGAAGTAAATAAAAAGAGTTTAGGGGGTTGGAGAAGCAAAATAAAACAAATGAACATGAGAGAATGAATTACCTTTAAAAGTGTAACTCCTTTTGATTTAAGCCTAAAGGCTTCCTTTGAAAGGATTATGCCCAAAGGGAGTCCTCTAGGATGAGGAGAGGGATGTGAAGAGAGTAAATGGGAAGGGTTTGGCCGAGCCAAAGGCTTGAGGAGTGTGTTAAATGAGGTAGAGGTGGGGGCCTTTTATAAGAGGAGAGGAGGGGTACTTTTAGAAAGTAAGAAATATTACTTTATTAGAAAATGTTTTTCGGTTTTAAAAAATCCCAAATTGATAGAATTCGTGGATAAGGTGATAAGGCTTCGAAATCCACTCATCCAAATTGTTTTGGACATGTGTAGTTCTTATATTTTACATTATCTTTCCATTTTATTTAAATCGTCAAATAATGATGTCATCGCTCCATCATTATTATGTCATAAATAATTTATTTTATTTGATGTCTAAAAATTATAAAAAAATTACTATGTTGTAGGAAATCGTTTTATCTTTCCAATTAATATTTATAATCAAAATTTGGACTTGTTTAACCCCACTTAAAAACTGTTTTAGTAAAACAATTTATGTTAGTGTCATTTTCACTTTAACATTAAATAAAAATATATTAATTTCATTTTCCAACTAAAGTGGCTCCATGGGGTCCCCAAGTTGGCCCATGGCTTGTATTGGTCGGCCATGAATCACCCAATAGGTGTAGGACAAGTTTCATGGTGTTTTCACATTTTTATAATATCATTTTTACCTTAAACTACACTAATTACCACTAATCGCGATTAAAAACTTAATAAGTTACTATTCACCGAAAAATTATTTTAATCTCATTGAACCACATTTTACTTTTTCATGACAACCATGTATGTCGGATTTTTGAAAATCAAAACACAATTATGGAAAAATTTCATTTAAATGAAAAATCAGTTTTTATAAGTACCACTTAGTGGTTTCACTATTCATCAAAAATTAATGTTTTTCAGAAAATTACCAAAAATTTACCCTAAGCTATATTTGATATTCCGAATTCAAAAATGAAGTCTATTTTACAAAATTAAAAACATATTAGTCACATTAATTAATTTAATAATTAATTCCCGCTGTCAGAGCAAATAGCGTGTTTTTATAAAACAATAAGTATCAAAAGATTGATACTAAGTCTGATTTCAAAGTGAAATTAATTCCAATGACCACTATTGGATTTAATGGTAAAAATATTTTCTAATTTCACTTTAAAACCAATTCAAAATATTATCTAATCATATAAATAAATTAGATTAAAAAGTGGTTTTGAATTAAAATACAACATTTTACACTATTCATTAAAAAAATGAACTTTATCAAAAAGATACCAAAAATTTACACAAAGTAAATTTTGATGTCCCGATTCTTAATAAGAGTTTTATTTGGTCCAAAAGAATGTTTAAGAGTGAAAAAAACTATATTTAATGACGGTTCTCCATCAAAAGGTAATAAGTGAACCTTTAGTGAAAACTAGGGCATATACGCCAAAAATTGAATTCTTTCCGTATTTTAAGCCTTTATCTTTTATTGTATAAATGTAAAAATTTTTAAGAACATATATAATCATATTTTAGTTATTTCTATCCATTCCCGCCAATACAACGGCTACATGTTAACTACCATTTAAAATAATATTATTTTATTATTAGAGTGCAACGTAAGATTCCCAAGAAACTCGTTGTTGCGTGTTGGGTACGCCATCGATCATAGCGTCCCCTTTAAAGTCATATTAATATTTTATTCACAAATATGGATAAATATGAAAATTTCATATTCATTATTTACCTGGGGTGTTACATCCTTCCCCCCTTTTGGGAATTGCGTCCTCGCAATTTTAAAATTGCGCTTGGAAACATCCTTGAAAGTCCCACATCAGAACAAAAGTCGGTAAAACAAACACTTTAAAATAAAGAAAGATAAGTACAAAGGTCACCCGAGTTAACCCATACTAGGATTCCAAGTATGAAAATATGGACATGGAGGAAAAAACAAAGGGTCATGTTCTGATGGAGAGTGATAGAAAACATGTTTCGGAGAAAGTTAACCACGAGAAAATCACAAACTTGTGATGGGTTAAACGGTCTTCGATTCCCCAGTAGGAAAAGTTAATAGACAACATTTTTGTTTTAAGTTACTTTTTATTGAGGAATTTATTCATAAGGAAACTTAATCACTTATCATATTGACTTTCAACCTTTATTAGATTCCTTACACAAACTCATATTTTCTCCAAAAGATGAGTATTTAGGAAGACTTGTTCACATTAAGAGTACTATAAACAACTTCTAGAGGAGCACCTAAAAAAAGAACTATATATTTCCCATGTCTTCAAACCTTAACCAAAACTAAAACCAAAAAGGTTACTACAAGATCAGATAATCCAGAAAAGGATAACCCTTTATAAAAAGAAAATCTATTCTTAATCTCAAAATTTGTCCAAAAAAACACAAAGTTCAACGAGGACCATCCGATAAACAATTTGTCCATAAAATTCTTCAAAGTAAACCTAATATAATATTGAAACCCAAATATTTGAAGGATTTAGTCACATAGTCTTCCATGTTAAATCGTAACATTTATCTCCAAACAACATTAGTTGCTCTTAAAGTCTCGTATTGAAAAGTAATTAACCTAATCACATATCCTCCATGATAGGTTAATCATTTTTATAAATAACCCAAAATCAACTTACTCTTAATTCATAAAATCATATAACTAGAATGAATCAGTCAAACTAACCAGGGACTTCACGTAGTCCAGTGGTAGGCGATAAATACCAGTCGCACTTTGGTTGTGGGTTCGATTCTCACAGCTTTGTCCGACGCGACGGGTTGTCACACGGTCTGCGTGTTGTCCTTTTTTCAAAACTATATAATTCTCAAAACATTCCCCAAAACGAGATAAAATCTTCAAAAATATTTATAACATATTTTAACCTCAATTTTATCTCATGCCTTCCGCTTCAATCATAACATTTAGTAACCCATAATTTTCTCAAAAGTAAGGATCATATAAACCCAAATGGTTCTTTTTAACTATGTCCACAAAAGAAAAGATAACTATTACTTGGATAAAATTTTCCTATATTAAACATCAGGGTTACACATAATATAAAAAATCTTCTAATGTAACCCCATCATCAAAAGAGACTTGATAATCTTAAGAATTTCACCATAACTCTTGAAGCCCTTATATGTTGACATCTTACTCATTCAACATTCTTCATGATCCATTATCCATTCCTTTCCAACCTATTCCGAAATACCTCTTTCCTACAAACAAAATCATGAATCATATCCTAATATTCCAAAATAGGAAAACAATAGTCATGAAATAGTACATACCTTTGATTGGTCATTGTCAGTTTCTTCATCCTCAATAGGAATGGCATTAGGTATTGGTAAACGAACATTTGTACGCTCTTGGTGACCCCATTCATGAAACTTCTTCATAGAACATGTGTTTGCATAATGACCATGCACACCACATTTAAAACATTCAATTGATCCCTCAGAAAGAACTTCTTTCCCTTTCCTCGAGTCAGCTGGATGCTTCCTTTTTCCATGGCAGGTTCTTGCTTTATGACCTTCATTTCCACATCTATAGCATATTTCTGTCCCTTTGAAACATTTTCCTAGGTGTTTCTTTCCACATCTTTGACACATAGGTTTTTGAACACACATACCTTTATGATTATTACCTGTACTTCCGTAGGGATTTGTTTCTTGCATATATGATGCCTTAGAGAAAACTCCAAGGTTTAGGTGGTCAATCATGACTCCAGATAGTTGGTTGAGGATAATCAGAAGAGTTCTCATTGCAGCTCCCATATCATTCAGTTGCTTGCTCAAAAAACTGTCACAGTTTCCTTCACATCCACTGTTACATTAGTGCCTCCTAGATCCAGCCATTTACTAAAACCAAAAAGGTCAGTGTGAGTATATCAACAAAACCATCATGTACAAAAGAGGAAGATAAACACTATGATACACTTACTCATTCACTTTATCTAAAACTAGGACTCTTTCTGAAATCCTAACCATTATGGTAATGTCACTTATGCTTAAAGAGTACCCTAACCTCTAAAGTTATCTAAACCGACCTTTGATACCAACTATAAGGCCCCATCCTTAAACCTTACTTAATCTTGAGTTATTACAAGATTACACATTGAGGATCTTTTCAGGTTTAGAGTTTTAGAGAATTAGATCATGAAACTTTCATTACATTCCACATTTAAACAAAGTGGTTACATAAAAGACAGTATTCATTCTTCCCATCAACGGGAACATATTTAAAATATAACACGGATTCTTTCTTGACACATCCTTGACACTATCATCACATCATGTACCTTTCCCTTGACCTGTGAAAAACATTTCAAAAACTTGGGATGAGCATAAAAAGCTCAGTAAGAGTTATAAAAATATGGAAAGGAAACATGAGTTCATATATACATAAGAATGAAATCATACTTTACCCATAAAACAAAGGTACTTTAACATACCTCATAAAACCATGAATAAATCATAGAAATCATAAGACATAAAGGTAACTTGAGGCATTCATAACATTCTTACGTAGGGAGTAACCCTCTTGGTTACGTTTGGAATACCCATCACAGTATATTCCCTAAATCTCTTCGGAGAAACCTTAACGTTTCACTCCTTCGCGTTACCCAATGCATTGGAGAGCTATATCGGGCTCACCCGCCCTTAGTTTATCACGGAACCACCCGTTCTTCATAACAATGCCCAAGAACCATAACATAATCGTATCACATAAAACATGAATAAAGGAAACATAACATTTCCACATTTCAATCACAATATAACATTTTAGGATATTGAAATAATGAATCCAAAAAAAGAAACCATTTCCAAAACCATTTAAAACATTTAATAAAGAGATTTTTGAATCAAAGTTTCCCATACCACCTTGAAGATTTTAACATTTTAAACCATTAATATCCATATAAATAAATCCTTAAAACCATTTTGAAAACATGGATATTAATAAGAACAAATAATTAAAACATTTAAAACGATATTCTGGTAAAAGGGGTTTCACCAAAATTAGAGACACTTGAATACAATAATTGAGGAATAACATTTAGTCAGAACATTATAATATCATGAGAATAAAAGGATTCATGATATAATACTCCAAAGGACAGTATATACACCATATAAGAGTGAATTGGTGCATAACCACAATGAACCCTCAATAGAAGTGTCAAATGTGATGAAATCCCTTATAAAGAAGGTATCCTTAAATTAAGGACAAATCAATCTCAAAATATGTGTGACAAATATAAATACACCCAATATAAGTTGATATTAAGTGTAAAACAATAAAAGGTCATTCACACATATTCAATGGATGACATATTCAATGACTACATGTTGAACCCAAAGAAATCGAAATTGGGTTAAAAAGTTCCCTTGACAGCCTAACGGCATCACATCAAAATGAGTTGATGAGAGATAAAAAGTGTATCTCATCACTTGGACATAAAATTTACATCAATAAGGATATATGAGAACATATCCCAACATAACAATATTTAAATTAAAAGACCCATCAAAAGAAGTCTTTTAAAAAAATGAGGGTGAAAGGTTCCCTTACCGACTTGGGTATCTTTCAAAACATACACCCCATGAAAGAAGGACAATAGATCATTGATGTAAATACTCATAAATGAATTTATATTACACAAAGAGTATAATAATGGGCAGTACATACACCACTCAATGGAATTTGTGGCAAATGTAGCATAAATCTCACGAGAATAAGAGTGAGATGAAAAATCCCTTACGAAAATTCGGCAGCCTAACGATGCCACTCAAAACTTCCAAAATGGATTGATGAGAGAAAATAGGGTCTCTCATCATTTGAAATTAATAAGTACAGTAGGATTAATATAAAATAACATCCCAATCATAAGAAATATGAGCTTTAAAAGGAATGACATAAAAGTGTGTACTTAAAAAGAAAGAGAGGAGTAGGATCCCTTACCTCGGGTCCGACTTGACTCGATCGTTCTTTAATCTCCTGAATAATAAACTTGAGTTAATTTCTAATTCCTTAAGAACCCTTTTTCAAGTTCATTATTACTTTTATACCACTTATTACCATGTCACAAACATTATGTAATCATTTAAGTTAATAATATTTGTTTTGCCGATATTTGGTTCTTAAGTCGAAAGTGGTCTTCTTACAATTACATGTTGTTCGTGTGGCCAAATGTTTATTATATCCAGAATTGTATTCATTATGTAGATATCATATATGTCATATATATCCAGTACATGCATGCATTTATAACATTACATAATCATTTAGAGGTAAGAAATGAAATGCACCGTTCATGGAGACGATAAGCCGTACGTACGCATGAACGCTACTTTCATTTCTATTTCATATTTTATAGAATGGAATAATAATGATATAAAGGTATATTATAATTCCAGTATAATATCATATATAATATCATATTTCCATCCTTTATACATCCCACATATGGTATTTAACGAATCAAATCACTTTGAGGGGGCAGTAGTCCGCACTTCCTTAAATGAAGATATCGCGTATACCCATAATGGAAGCCATAAAGGTAAGACAAAAATGAAAAATACAGAAGCATAAATAAAACAAAAACATATTATATATAATATATAAAAATAGTGACATCATAATGGCCACCTTTGAAGGTGTTAAATGAGTATTGAACAATCATCGTTTCGGGAGGCATAATTTCACCATCCACGGAAACCGTATGTTCTTTAACCATTTGATGAAGTTGTGTGAGAGTTTAGCTCGAATAAATCTTATAACAACATCCTAGTATATTGAATATACTGGTGTTGTTACAAAAGAAGTAAATAAAAAGAGTTTAGGGGGTTGGAGAAGCAAAATAAAACAAATGAACATGAGAGAATGAATTACCATTAAAAGTGTAACTCCTTTTGATTTAAGCCTAAAGGCTTCCTTTGAAAGGATTCTGCCCAAAGGGAGTCCTCTAGGATGAGGATAGGGATGTGAATAGAGTAAATGGGCAGGGGTTGGCCGATCCAAAGGCTTGAGGAGTGTGTTAAATGAGGTAGAGGTGGGGGCCTTTTATAAGAGGAGAGGAGGGGTACTTTTGGAAAGTAAGAAATATTACTTTATTTGAAAATGTTTTTCGGTTTTAAAAGGTACCAAATTGCTAGAATACGTGGATAAGGTGATAAGGCTTCGAAATCCACTCATCCAATTGGTTTTGGACATGTTTAGTTCTTAGATTTTACATTATCTTTCCATTTTATTTAAATCGTCAAATAATGATGTCATCGCTCCATCATTATTATGTCATAAATAATTTATTTTATTTGATGTCTAAAAATTATAAAAAAATTACTATGTTGTAGGAAATCGTTTTATATTTCCAATGAATATTTATAATCAAAATTCGGACTTGTTTAACCCCACCTAAAAACTGTTTTAGTAAAACAATTTATGTTAGTGTCATTTTCACTTTAACATTAAATAAAAATATATTAATGTCATTTTCCAACTAAAGTGGCTCCATGGGGTCCCCAAGTTGGCCCATGGCTTGTCTTGGTCGGCCATGACTCACCCAATAGGTGTAGGACAAGTTTCATGGTGTTTTCACATTCTTATAATATCATTTTTACCTTAAACTACACTAATTACCACTAATCGCGATTAAAAACATAATAAGTTACTATTCACCGAAAAATTATTTTAATCTCATTGAACCACATTTTACTTTTTAATGACAACCATGTATGTCGGATTTTTGAAAATCAAAACACAATTATGGCAGAATTTCATTTAAATGAAAAATCAGTTTTTATAAGTACCACTTAATGGTTTCACTATTCATCAAAAATTAAAGTTTTTCAGAAAATTACCAAAAATTTACCCTAAGCTATATTTGATATTCCGAATTAAAAAATGAAGTCTATTTTACAAAATTAAAAACATATTAGTCACATTAATTAATTTAATAATTAATTCCCGCTGTCAGAGCAAATAGCGTGTTTTTATAAAACAATAAGTATCAAAAGATTGATACTAGTTTAAGTCTGATTTCAAAGTGAAATTAATTCCAATGACCACTATTGGATTTAATGGTAAAAATATTTTCTAATTTCACTTTAAAACCAATTCAAAATATTATCTAATCATATAAATAAATTAGATTAAAAAGTGGTTTTGAATTAAAATACAACATTTTACACTATTCATTAAAAAAATGAACTTTATCAGAAAGATACCAAAAATTTACACAAAGTAAATTTTGATGTCCCGATTCTTAATAAGAGTTTTATTTGGTCCAAAAGAATCTTTACGAGTGAAAAAAACTATATTTAATGACGGTTCTCCATCAAAAGGTAATAAGTGAACCTTTAGCGAAAACTAGGGCATATACGCCAAAAATTGAATTCTTTCCGTATTTTAAGCCTTTATCTTTTATTGTATAAATGTAAAAATATTTAAGAACATATATAATCATATTTTAGTTATTTCTATCCATTCCCGCCAATACAACGGCTACATGTTAACTACCATTTAAAATAATATTATTTTATTATTAGAGTGCAACGTAAGATTCCCAAGAAACTCGTTGTTGCGTGTTGGGTACGCCATCGAGCATAACGTCCCCTTTAAAGTCATATTAATATTTTATTCACAAATATGGATAAATATGAAAATTTCATATTCATTATTTACCTGGGGTGTTACACGTAGGCTCAACGGGAAGGGAAAACGGACCATTGGAGATCACAAGGTGGCCCATGGAAGCTCCTCTGGTGTGACACCAGCGTGACGACATTTGTGAATGGGGCCAGTGGTGCTCGCCAGCCAAGAAAGAAAGGCTTTTCCTGAAGGCGCTGCTACAGACCTAAAGAGGAGCCGATGTGGGCCAGCCATGGTGACGATGAGGCGGTGCACCGTCGTGCACCGCGGTGATGTTATCCACCACATCAAAGATGCGACGAATGGATGGGACCTTCACTATATGGGTCCCACAAAAAACCAGGCATTGCCATCGGGTGCTGATAATTATGAGATGAATGGATCTTTGATATGTTTGGGAGGTGGACTGCGGGACCCTCGCGTGGGTCACGCCAGCCGGTGGGTCGAGCCACCGCAGCCCTGCCCAGCCGGGGAAGGTTGGGCCGGACCGCAGCCCAATGTGCCAAGCCCACTACGACCTAGCCTAACTAGGAGGACCGATGCCAGTTCTGATAAGGCCGGGTCAGACCCAAACTGGGTTGGGTCGGCCCAGACCGGGTGGGGCTGACCTGGTCAGACCAGACCCTTTATTGTACAAATACACTTAAAAGGTCATATCTGTCGAACATGATGTCTGTTATATGATTTGTCTAAAATTCTAGGATCCTTGCAGCCAGTCTTTCCTTTTGAAATAATCCATATGATTTTTGGAGAAAGTTGGTGTACGACTGGGTTGGATATTACAAGAATCAAACTGAGCCCTCGGTAGAAAAATGACTATAAATCTTAGACCAGGAATTCGATTGATTCTCCATATTTTTCATTGTAACCCTTAAATCATGGAAGTACTTTGTGTAAATCCTTTGTTGAATCAATTAGATTGATGTCACATCATATCTAACCTATGTGGAATAGAATCCCTATCGACAGTGTGTGGATTAGAATTTATAGGGACCTTGTGTGGATCACCATTCATAGAGACCCTATATGGATCAACATTCTTAGAGACCCTGTGTATATCATCATTCTTCACCACTCTATGTGTATCAGTAGTCATAAAGACCCTATGTGGATCAGCATCATAGAGACCTTGTGTAGATCAGCATTCATAGTGACCCTATGTGGATCAGTATTCATAGCGACCATGTGTGGATCAACATTCATAAAGACCATTTGTGGATCAGTATCGTAGTTACCCTTTGTGGATTAACATTCATAGCGACCGAGTGTAGACCAAAATCATTGAAATCCTATGCTGGTCAGCCTCCTAGAGACCCAATGAGTACCAATCTTAGAGCGTCCCATCATGGATCAACATCATAGAGACCCCATGAGGATCAACATCATTGTGACCTGAAAAATAGAAGCCTTTGAGAACCCATCTTAGATCAGTGACATATCGAACCTGTGTGGATGAAAATTGTTTTCCTGTTACTCTGACATTTATACCACATTAGAGTTGAGTCTTTTCATTTGTACCTTGTGATTGACATCATGGTTTGGGTTTTTCATTTTCAGAATTCTGAATGTCCATCAGGGGTCTCAGGGTCCCTACAATGTACTATTATACGCACCCCTTCACGGTCTTCCCCTGCACCTAGTTGTGTCTTGTGGTGACGACATGAATACTTGACTTAGACTCAGTGAGCTAGGACCTGATGGTGGATGGTGTCGACTGTTGACATGGAGAGCTATGGATATGAGTTGTACATACCCTATAGGTATGATCATTGGTAGATTATTAGATGAGTTTTTTACCCTTTTATGTTGTTGTTTTATCTTTTAGTTGGGTTTATATTTCGGCCCTTTACTATCAGTACAAACTCTTAATACACCAATTTTACTTCGTGGTTGCATCTTGTTTTCTTACTAGACTGTGTGTTTGTACAGAATTAATGTCAATGACTTCTTGATTTAGGGATATTCCTTTCCAGTGCTAGTCCCCAACTCCTATTCTATAGAAGTCAAGCTTGGATTAGTAATGACATGGGCCACAAGGGAGGGGTTGTGACCAGGTGGTATCAGAGGAGTCAGTTCTACCAAAGAACCATGAATCTAATTTTCACGATTGAGTCATTGGCTTGATCCTTACGATTGGAGACTCCTACGGGAGAATATTTGATGATTACACACTACTGTAGGCAGTGTGAGCTCACTCTAGGAGGCAAGAGCATCGACTGGGATCTCCTAGTAGCAGCATCGAGGCCTTATGATGTCGTCCTGGGTATGGACTTGTTATCCATGGTCCATGAGTAGATAGACTGTTTTAGGCACAATTTGTAGTGTTTCATTGAGGATGGGACCAGGTTTTCCTTCCCTAATTATAAGGGAACCTTTTTAGAACATGATGGACTTACTCGGAGGAGGGTACAACCGATCACTCATCAATTGGATAGACTTACCCTCGGAGCTGTTGATGTGGGGAGTCCGAGTAATCCTGTAGCGGTGGACCAGTATGCTACTGTCTTTCCTAATGATGTTTCGGGACTACCTCCTTGAAGATAGGTAGACTTATATATCAATTTTTACACCAGGACGACACCAATATCTACACCCGCATATCGGATAGCTCCCACGGTGCTTTGTGTGTTGTGAGTGTAGTTGGAGGACTTGTAAGGGAAGGTGTTCATATGGCCTAGTTTTTCTCCATGGGTATCCCTGATTTTGTTCTCCAAGAAGGCAGATGAGAGTTTGAGGATTTGTGTAGAATATCGGTGCTTAAAATAGGTGAATGTGAAAAGCAAGTATCCACTCTCATGGACTGATGTCCTCTTCAACCAGCTGAAGGGATATTGATGGTTTTCAACGACAGACATTAGATCTAGAAATCACTATCTCAGGCTACATGATGAGGATGTACCGAAGACGGCCTTCATGTTTCGGTATAGTTGTTATGAGTTCATGGTGATGACATTCATGGTATCCAAAAATCTGAAAGTGTTTATGGGGCTCATGAACAAGATCTTCCAGCCATACCGTGATCACTTCGATGTTGTCTTCATTGATGAAATCATTATATGATCAGTGTCGGAGTAGGACCACGCCAAGCACCTATAAATAGTAATAGATAAACTCTGAGTAAAGAAAAATTATGGTAATATCTTGAAGTTTTAGTTCTGGATAAAAGAATTCCACTTCCTGGTGCATGTTATCTCGGAGGCTGGAGTTGTAGTGGATCCCATGAAGATAGATGTAGTACTTGCTTGGGAGCCACCCAAGAGTGTGACAGAGGTGTGGAGTTTTCTTGGATAAGCACGATAATACTGGAGGATCATACATGACATCTCCAAGGTAGAGGTACCCATGTCGTCATTGACATAGAAGGGGAAGAATTTATTATGGACAGATAATTTCCATTAGAGTTTTTAAGAGCTGAGACAAATATTGACGAGTGCACCGATATTGAGGCTACCAAAAGGGGTCTTTGGGTTTGTAGTCTACTATGAAGTAGCAGGGACCAGACTAGGTTGTGTCCTGATGGAGGAAAAATCAGTGATCACCTATGGCACAAGGCAGTTATGACATCATGAACAGAACTATGCTACTCATGAACTGTACTTAGCAGCAGTGGTCTTTGAGATGAATATGCGGCATCCCTAATTGATTGGTGAACGATTTATTATTTACGTTGTTCACAAGAGTCTTTGGTATGTCTTATCATAGAAGGACCTGAACATGAGACAACGACGATGGATAGAGTTCCTCTAGGACTATGACTTTGAGATATTCTACACTCCTTTCACGGGGAACGTAATAGAAGACGTTCTTTTCAAGAGGTCTGGTCTACATTTTCTAGGTGAGGCGACAGAGCTTCTAGCCGCTATCCCAATATCCTTTATGGATAGAGATGGATCATGTCACCTATAGTCTAAGACTATCACTCCACCACTTCATTATCATGTTCTGGAGGAAAAACTTGTGGATAGAGACTGTAAGTCCCGACATGATCTTAGATCCTTAAGACAATCTGTTTAAATTTTTTTTGTAGGTAAGGAGAACATAGTTTTTTAAATGATGAACTATGGTATCATTGAAGCTACGAGAGGAGGTGTTGAGGGTGTTCGATGAATTCCCTTTAGTGGTATATCCTAGAGTGGAAAACATGTACCAGGACATCTAGCATCATTACTGGTGGAAAGTATGAAGAAATTGGTGGAAACGTTTGTCTCTTGATGCCTTACTTGTCAGCAAGTGAAGGTCGGGAATTAGGTACAAGTAGGCACAACATGGCCACTTGAGGTACCGATGTGGAAGTGGGATGGTATCTATATGGAATTCATGATGGGGCTACAACTTATGACATGGGGCCACAATTCCATCTGGTTTAGAGTTGACTAACTCACCATGTCAGCCTACATCCTATGCATCTGAGAGTATAGATCAGTAGATAGATTAGGATGGATCTTTGTATAAGAGATTGCATGACATCACGAGGTTTTATCGATGATTGTCTCAGATTGTGATGCTCATTTTACATCCCATTTGAAGAATATTATACAGGTGAAATTCAAGACTTAGCTATTATTGAGCACTGCCTTTCACCCTCAGAGTGATAGTCAAATGGAGAAGACCTGATAGACACTCGAGTACATGCTTCGTGCTTGCGTCCATGATTTTGGCCGCAGTTGGGAGGACCACCTTCCAGTGGTGGAGTTTTGAAACAACAACAGTTATCAATAAACCATGGGCATGGCTCCGTTTGAGGCCCAGTATGGATGACCTTGCAGGTCACCACTATACTTGACAAACCCAGGGGAGTCATCGATTATGGGTCCAGTGTTGGTACAGGTTACCATGGAGGAGGTGCAAATTATCTAGGAAAGGATGAAGACAACACAGAGCTGGTAGAGTTCATATGCTGATAGGAAATGAAGTCCATTGTAGTTTAAGTAGGGAGACTATGTATTCCAACGTGTCTCAACCCGATTATGATTGTAGAGGTTTTTCTGGGGTGACGAGATATCTCTGAGGTTCATCAGAACTTTTTAAATCCTCAATAGAGTAGGTGAGGTGGTGTACTGCCTATCTCTCCCCCCAAAGATGCACTGAGTTCATAATGTTTTCCATGTGTCCCAGCTGAGGAGGTACATGCATGATCTGTCACATGTTATCGACTGGGGAGATATGGACATCGGTGATGGGTCGACATTTACTGGGTTCCCGGTCGAGATAGGGAATCGATAGGACTAGGTCCTTCATTGGAGGTTGATTCCTATGGTGCGAGTTCATTGGAAGCATGAGAATCTAACAAAGAGAACATGGGAGAATGAGACTCA
This sequence comes from Viscum album, assembly GCA_963277665.1. Classification (NCBI taxonomy): domain Eukaryota; kingdom Viridiplantae; phylum Streptophyta; class Magnoliopsida; order Santalales; family Viscaceae; genus Viscum; species Viscum album. The sequence continues at coordinate 1,833,567,057 of OY728161.1, read as the reverse complement.
GATAAGTGATCTGTACCCACATTTATTCTACTAGTTCTATTATAGATTTTGAGGATGAAAATCCAAAATGTGGAGAAAATTTAAAAACCTGAAAATTCAATATTAATTTTTATATATTATTTGTGATTATTACGAGTCTGAAAAAATTGTAGGCACTTGATTCCGGCATCCGGTGTTCCTAGAATGGATTTTAAAACTTTTTAAAGGTACTTTTAGTAATCGTGCGGGCAACGTTTTCTATCTTTTGAACCTGTCCCTGAATTGAAAATATGAGGGCACTACAGAATCTGAATTGCTAGGATTATCTTAAAGGAGGCATATATTTGATAGTTGTATGTAAGTTGAATGTTGATCCACACATATGGACCCTATATGGATCAACATTCATAGAAACCCAATGTGTATCAACATTCTTAGAGAAGTTGTGTGGATATGCAATAATAGTGACCTTTTCCGGATCTGCATCATAGAGACCGTGTGGGGATCTACATTCATAGTGACCCTGTGTGGACCATCATTCATAGAATTCCTCTGTGGATCAACATTCATAGTGACCCTATTTGGATCAACATCATAGCGACCCTTTGTGGATCTGCATTCATAGTGACCCTATGTGGATCAACATCATAGTGAACCTCTGTCGATCTGCATTCATAGGGACCCTTTGCAGATCATCATCATAGAGAACCTGTGTGGATCAACATTATAGAGGCTTGAAGAGGAACATCCTAAGAACGGCCCATCGTGGATCACTATCATTGGGACCCTGGGCAGATCATCATCATAGCGACTCGAAAAGGTCCAACATTTGAGCATCCCATCGTGGATCAACGACAAAACGACCCTGTGTGGGTCAACATCTTTTTTCTATTACTCTGAGTTATATACCATGTTTGATCTAATTCATTATATTTTTTCCTTGTGATTGAGATCATGGTTTGTGTTCTTCCTTTGTAAAATTCTGAGAGACCTTTGGTGGTCCTAAGATCCATGTTGGGTATTGTTATTCTCACCTATACATGGGCTTTTCCCGCACCTATTTGTGTCTTTTGTAGATGATGAGATGCCTTGAATGAGACTCAGAGTACAAGGACCTGACGGTGGATTGTCGGGAAAGTTGATGTGGAGATCTGTGGAGAAGTTCAGTACCTATTTTTCAGGTAGGATCCTAGGTGGGCGATCCTTGGATACTACTAGAAATCTGGCATGTACCAATGCATCTATACCAACAGTTTGTGAAAAACATTTGTATAGGTCCCCTTCTCTAATGGTTTAGCCAAACCATACGTAAAAGCCCACATTGACGCCACTTTTCCCAATGGTTTTATAAACCCTTAAGGAAATGGGTATGGATATATCAACAGTTTTTCCAAAAAATTGTAAAATAACATTTTGAGTCCACGTTTCCCAATATTTTTCCAAAATCGTTGGGAAATGGTGTGGATTTCCCAACGGTTTGGCCAAACGGTAGGGAAAATTCCACTTTGACTCCACTTTACCCAATGTTTTGGCCAAAATGTTGGGAAAGGGTATAGATTTATTGAAGGTTTGGCCAAACTGTTGGGAAAATCCCACTTGGATTCCACTTTTCCCAACGGTTTGGCCAAACCTTTGGGAAAGAGTGGGTACCTATGTCAACAGTTCTCTAAACCGTTGAGAAATGCCTATCCCAACGGTTTGGAGAACCATTTTTATAGGTACCCTTATTTTTTATGAGTACATTTATCAAATATCATGATATAAATCAATATATAAATTACACACACACACACACACATATATATCAAAATATATTCCCAATGACAACTCTAGGGTAGTGGTAATGTCATTGATATATAACATGGAGGTTTTTGGTTCAAACCACTACTGGAACATTTATATATATATATATATATACATATCCCAACAGTTTACCCAAACTATTGGGAAAGACCTATCCAATCGGTTTGGAAAACCTTTGGGAAAGACCTATACCAAATTTTTGATAACCATTGGTATAGGTCTTTCCCAATGGTTTTCTCCTAACCACTGGGATTGGTATTTCCCCACGGAAAATCACCCAACGGCTTCCCAAACCGTTGTTATAGGCTATACCAATGGTTTGGGGACCTATACCAATGGTTACAAACCATTGGCATATTAAATTTTTCCCTTAGTAGGAGTTTTATTGTATTTTATTTTATTGTTATATCTTTCATGTGAGATTTTATTCTTGACCCTTACTTCTAGTACACACTATTACTGCTACACTTTTACTTCATGGTTGCATCTTGTTGTGTTTTTCGACTATGTGATTGTGCAGGGTTAAAGGAAATTCGTTGCACGATTTTGGGATACACCTTTCTGGTGCTAGTCGCCATCCACCAACCAATGGAAGGCGGGATTGGGGTAGTTGTGACACGACCCCAGGGGAACAGGTCATGACATAATCCCCAAATTTAATAGACCATTTCATTAATTTATACATCGTTATTTTAAACAATACAAACCCATTTTTCCCAATTTCACTCAGTTTGATCCATAAATAATGTAATTTATCTCAAACCCATAATTATCAACTAAAATGAACATAAAACCTCATCTAAAGGATAATAACACTAAATACAGATATTATTAAAATCACAATACATATTCATTCTTAAACATGAATGTTGAGTCTCTCTATATAGTATGAAGCTTTCGAACTCTTTGAAAAATATAATAGTGAGAACTATCTTCTTCAGTATATTCTTATAACTTAATAAACAATTTTCCAATCATCATATAAAATATAATACTATTTCATTGGTTTCTAGTAATACTAATCAATTAATAGATACTCATCCATCATATCATCACACATAAAATTCTAATTTTCATAACATTATTGAAAAAAATGCGGCTTCATTTATTTATGAATTTCAATACCACCATTTGTAATTGATTGAAATACAAATTTAATCATAAAAAAATTATACCATACCTCATCCACTTTTTGTTAACAACAAATTAAAATGCCGTATAAACATATATTCATATCATATTATTCTAATTTAAATAAAAAATCATAGCTTGTTCTAGTTTTGAGAGACGTTTAGAACCACATTATTTTCTAAAAAAATTAGCCTTTGTTTTGTAAACTAAATATTTCTGTATATTTAACCCTATGTAGAAAATACGTTTTATTTAACTAGTTTGAAAAATTATTTACAAAAAAACAAATTCGAGTTATACAAAAAATATTATGTAAAAATTAAAATTTAAGGTTTATAGAAAATGTTTTATCATGAATTTGTAACATGCATTCATCCTAAAAAAACAACCACAATCTATCAGGAATAAGAAAAATGACTCACCATTTTTTAAACCTCATTTTATCACTGAATATGTAATATTAATAAATTTATGTGATATAATAAAAAACTCCAGGATTTAAATTTTATTTTTATGCCTCATTATGAATTTTTTTATGATTTTAGGAATTTCAATATTCACTAAATAGTGATTATTTGACATATTCTCATAACCTTTTCTACCACATAAGGGATAATGTCATGCTATATTATTTATAAAATTTATAATAAACTCTGAATAATTGATTCATTGATGTATTATGTAATTATCTCAAATATTTTCTATAGAATTCCATTATTGTTACTATAAATTAAATAACAAATAAGGGAAATATAATGCCTTTTTTCCATAGAAAAAACATTATGAGTGAGAGTTTCCACTAAAAAATTATTCTTATTCAATTAAATTTTATTATGGGATTATTGCAGGTTTTTTATTTCTTGCATTAATCCATAAAATTTCACATTATATAATTTTCCACATGAATATATTCAATTAGTGGATCAGTATACTTCACTAATATCGTTGATGGAAATTATTTTAATTCATTTTGATTTTTCATTTTTTTCATAAATTGTTCTTAAACTGGAATAATTTTCATACATTCATTCATACCAAATTTCATCGTTCTCACATCTATCATTCGACATCAGTTGAGTTTAGAATCTATTTATATAAATACATTCTCATCAACCTGAATATTACCACTTGAAAAACATTCTTCCCATTGGAAATGGTATTGATATTTTTAACATTAACATTTATTATAAATAAAAAATTGATATGGAAATCCATGTAATAAATTATTCTTTATAAGCTATTCTAAATTAATGTTTTTAACATGTTTCTGCTAGACTATAGTAGAAAATTAATTACCAATTTTTGTTATATAATTACTCGTAAATTTCTCAACATTGGAAAATTTTATTAGTATCCTATTCACAATCTAAATAGATTGGTAACCCACTTATCCACATCTACATCATACCTCTTTGAAACACCCAAAAGTTTTTATATTGATATATTTACTGAATTTATATTCATAGATTATTGTTTATGATAATTTTTCCTATTTTCTCTCTATGTTCATCCTCAATTATTACTTTTCCATTGAAATGAAATTTTATACCAAAAGGAGAAATAATTATGCCAATAAATTACCAAAAATAATAAAAACCCCTAAACATTGATTTTCCCTTATAGTAATAAATATTAATTGACTATTGATATTGGTATCCTACATAAAAAATATTCTTTTCATGTGGAGAAGTTTTGTTTATGAAATATTCAAATATCCCATTAATTTAGAATAAAACAACTAACTATTAATTTGTATATAAATACATTAAATAATGTTCTTGTAGTATGTATTATTAGAGATTGAATATTCACATGGATTATGTATAGATTCGCCACACCAATTATAACTATTTTCTCTCCATATTGAAAGGATAGTTGTTTAAACCTCATAGTATTTGAAGATACATATGTAATCATCGTCAACTCGCTTTGAGCTAATAGAACCATGGATTGTATCTTTGCAATGTATTCTTCATTTCCTATAATATTTTTCTTATGAAATATGACCATCTTATATTTCACAAATACTCATAGCTTGTTTTTCTAGACCCCATAAATATAACAAGATTATCTCATGAATAACCCATGTTTTACATTAGTAGTATTTTTATTTTATTTTATTTTCATTATTTTCTAATTTTTGATATATTTGTTTTCTTAAGATAAAATTATAACTCATTATTTAGTATTTATCCTTTCTCCTCAATCATAACATCCAAATTTATCAAAAGAACTCTCAAAATAATAAAAATGGGCGACATAAACATCATATTGATGTAATCAGTTAACTTTTTACTTAATTTATTATAAAAAATTATCTCATGAGGAAAGTCTATTAATTACATTTCTAACCCTTAAATTTTAATTTTTATCATCCTCCTTATCCTATACACATTTGAAACACATATTTTATAATATATTTTTTGAAAAAATTACCAATTTCATTTTAGTTATAGCATCATTCTGGTTTTCTTATTATTCTTTTCCAATTTAATGTATTGAAATCATTTTATATAATATAAATAATTTTATTTATGTACTCATCATGTTAATAATCACATGAATCTATAATTTCATTATCATTGATATTACCCTTTATTAAGTATTTAAAATATATCATATATTTTTATTTTTTGTCAAAGGTCACAGCTTTCTCATTTCATACGATATAAGGATATTATAAATCCCATTGAATGAAATATATTCTCTATATTCTGAATATTATTTTTTTTTATCAAATATATCTAAATGGGTTCTCATCATTTTTTTAGCAATGATAAGATCATACATGTTACAACAAATAACAAGGATATTTGTCACAATCTCATTGACCCTTACAAAATATTTGACATTGTTTTCATAAAAATAACTTTTTTAACTTCAAATATTTTAATCGTAATGTATATATTTTTTGAGTGTCATATAAAATTTGAATCTGTATTTAGCATAAATATCGAAAAAAATTTATTAAAAAAATTAATTGGGTATCCATAAGGTATAGTTGGAAAATTAACCGTACCAATATCACATACCATTAGAAAATATGATAAATGGTAAGTTAAAAGAATGTTTCTCTAACTATGGTTATTATTTCATTTAATAGTAAGTACACCTTAGTTATTCATATAAATTTAATTCACCATACCCGAAAAATTATCATATAATAATATATTTCATAGATTCACTGTGATACTGACAAATATCCCAGATTTTGTTGAAATAATTAAAGGGGGTGAATCTATGGTCACTTTTACGAATTAAACCTATTTGACTTATTATACTCTTTACCCTGTCAAAATAAATTACTAGCCCTCACATATCATGATACTAAATTAAATGAGTATAAAATGAAGGTAATGATTTCATGTATAAAAATCCAACACCATACTAGGATTACATAGTCCTCATAATCACATATTCTTCCATTATATAACCTTGTGCATAAACTAAATACTTTTCTTGTGTTATCATACTAGAGTCTCACTGGTCTCATGAATCAAAACCTCATAGTTGATTTTATAACTTCCCATATCCCTACTATAGGGTTATAAGATAAAATATTGAAAGATATCTGTCTTATATAGGTATCTCCTACACTACAAGGATTATATATCCCTCCTAAAATAGAATTGCTTAACCAGTTATCTCTTGTAATGTGTATTTAAGTTCATTGATAACTGATGAAAAAAAATCAGCCTCAAACAGTCAATTAAAATATTTAATATTCTAAATCTTCTCAAAAAATCAAACACTCAATAACATTAGTTTTCTTCCACTTTTGTAGAATAACGGTGTTTATTTCTTTTTAACGTTCAGATTATATGATATATTAGGCCCATTGTTTTCATTACAACAAAAAAAATTAGATATTATTTATGATATGTATTAGAAATTATTTTCTCTTGAACATATATTTTCACCAAATAATATCATTAATGTTTTCTAATATAAATGTATTTTAAAATGATATATATCTTCAAAGTCATCAATGAAATAACCTTTTGTGATTTGAATAAAATTTTGATTTAATTCATTTATTTTATCTCATTAATCATGTTCATTTGTTTTCATAAAATACATCTATAGTAAATATTTTAATCTTTCTCATGAGATATTGATTTCGAAGGTATTTTATTCTCTTAAAATATATTAAATTAAAATTCATTCAATATATATATCCATGTGTGACTAGGATCACATATTTTGACATGGAATAGTTGAATTTTGTGTATAGTTGTTCTTAACATTCCATAATCAATCAGAATCACATTTTTGATAGTGAAGAAATTTCATATTAGACGTCAAGAATTATTTCTAACATTATAAGGATAAATATTTATTATAATAACTATTATATTTAGTTACCTTATTCTTCATTTTAAAAAATTCCAAATTTTTAAAAGTCTAAATTTCAACCAAATGGTACATTATCCCCATAACAACCTCGACCCCACACACCTTGATCTACTTATGAACTAATAATCATTAAATTTTAATTATTTACTCCAATGAATGTGACCCTATTATTTCAACCTAAAAAATTCAATATCAAAAGGAAATGTTGAATCACATACATTATCTTGAACCATTTATGTTTAGAGTTTTAGTGAATTATGAAAAACTATTACATGAATGATATGAAACAATTCAACACATATGTTTTCCACTCTACCCATATTTCCATAATCCATATCTGGTCATCAAACTAATTTAAAAGAAACCCATTTATACATAATTCAATAAACATTATCATTGATAAAATTAGAGAATGAAACACAAACAGAGTGAGATCATATCATGACCTGACCTTCCTCATTCAATAAACCATTTCATCTAACACCATGGGTCTCTTATAATACATGGGTTGCCTCCCAGCACTCCACAAGCTATTACTCTATATGGTATCTTATCATACTAAATAATTTACCCTCATTACAGTTCATGTTCATTCATTGTGTTTTCCTCCTCACATAACGAAAACCTAGGATACATAGTAAATGTTCACCCATCTTGATCACTACTATAGGACTGACATGCTTAATTGTTTTATTAAAATTAGGTATGCTCGAGAAAAGAAGGGTGATCCTTTTTGACAATGGAAGTATCATTTATCCTTTTAAGACTCAATTTTACAAGGTTGTTACACTCTCCATCCCATTAATGGAGAACATTGTCATTGTGGATTTTAATGACTAGGAAATTTTTGATATAATTATTTTAAAATATTTGGGATTATTAAGAGTCTTAAAAATTGACGGCACCTGATTCGGAGGGCACCATAGCCAAGAAGGTAATTTTCATCATATTTAAGTACATTCAGAAAAATTGTGGGTGATTATCTCTATATTTTGAACCCGGGATCGAATTAAAAATATGAGTGTGTTATTGAATTCGCAGCCCTGAGATTCACTAAGGCTAAGCATAAAATCGACCGACAAGGGTTGGATGAAAAATTTAATTTTTGGACTTTACAAAAAATAAAAAAATAACTTTGGGAGTTATTTGATTCTCTTCCCACCATTAACTGGCTGGTGGTGGGACCATGGTGTAATTTTAGGCTTTAATGAGAGTCATTTACTGACACAACCCGTGGGCTGTGTAACCACAACAATCATTGAATTAATGGAACATTAATTATGGTTCATTAATGAACCACATTAATTCCACAAAACATGTGTGGTTTATTTTCATCTACTTAAACAAACATATGGCTTGGGTTTTGTGGATCGGAATGAGGAAGCTTTGAAGAAACACCAACAAAAACCAAATCCCATGAAGAACGAGGAACGAACAAACTCTGAAGAACATCTTTGAACTCTGACACTTATTTCTCATATGTAACATCTTCCAACGAGTTCTAGGTAGGGTGTTTTCTCGATTTATTTCTAAGAGTTTGTGAATTCATCTCCTCTTGATTATGTTACAACTTATCCAGTGTTATAACGCTAATGTGGATGGTGTGGGCCAAACTAAACTAGGCCCGGACCCTCCGCTATTCAGGGTTTGTTTGCGTTCTTCATGGGTGACTAAGAAACAAGGAGGCAAGGCTAAAATGAGAGCCACATAGTGTAGGTGACGTCCCGAGAGGACTTTAGGTTTATTTAGAAAATAAAACGGACCTCCAAAGAATCAACGGAGGCCCGCGAAAGCTCTGCTGGCGCTGCAGCATCGATAAACAGAGCAGGCTGTGGCTGGATCTTGTCGGCCATGAGGATGTTCCAATTCCAGAAGGTGCTGTGACAGATAGGAGGCGAACAAATGACATCGATCACTTTTATGGAAACAGTGCACCATAGTAGCATTCTGCGAAAGAGATGTTGTGCCTTCGGCCGTGAGAGAAGTGGATTTTGACTGCGGGTCCCACAATAGTCCAGTCCCTGAGACCGGTCAGTTGATGGTGTGGTGTTATCCTGGTGTCACCTTTTGAAGATTGAATGAACATCAGAACATTCAGTGGAGATGTGGGTCACCACCCAGCTAGTGGGTCATGCCCAGTCAGTGGACCGAACCTGGTCTAGTCGATCCGTGCTGGCCCTGCTGGTTCAGGCCAATCTGGTTTGGGCTGGGCTTGGTCAGACCCAGGTCGACCAAGAGTATGTTGGGTTGGCCCACAATGGGTCTGGTTTGGTCGGTGCAACTAGGTCGGGTCAGACACGGACCCATTTCTGCCCAGTTTTACATAAAATGGTATATCTCATTAACCGGAAGTCCGTTTGATGAACCATCTTCAGTAATGAAACCCTTAAAAGGAGGTGGTACTTTTGAGATACTCCACTCAGGTTTTAGAAAATGATGGATTATGGATGGGTTGGATGGGACCCGAATACAACTGGGCTCTCCTGACTTAAATGCCTATAACATACAACATGAGCGTCCGATTAACACGCCATCTATTACGTTGGAAATCTTATGAAATAGAGGTTCATTTCGTTACGTCTTCATGGGAATTCGTGGAAGTTGAGGCATGACAGATATCTTGAGGAGTGTTTTTTCAGAAACTCAAGTGCACCATGTGCGAGAATCTAGTGGGAGGATATCAAGTGACATACAACCCTTTGTGGATCAGCATCAGGATGAACTTGTGTTGATCTAAAAATTACAAACCTATGTGGGTCGACGACATACAAAACATTGTGGATTAGAAATTGTGCGACTCAATGAGGACCAACCTTAGCGCGACCTGTCATGGATCGAAGACTTATGAACCTGTGTTATGGAAAGGCTTTTGATCCAATTTGGATCTGTGACTTACAACCATGTACAGATATGTGACTTATGCCCATGTGTGGATCGATGACAAAGGAACTTCATCATGGTTAATTAGTGGATCTGTTCAATGGAAGAAGATGGTTTATCTTTAGGAATAATCATTATTATTCTTGTTCTTTATGTTTTATACTTTGTTTGAGATGAGTCTTTACTTGTGCATTGTCATTGGGTATATGATTTTTGGTTTTTTCCTTGGTGGAATTCTTAGAGACCTTCGAGGTTCTCGGTGTCCCTAATGGGTATTTTATACTCACTCTTGAATGAGATTCACTCGCACCTAGTTTTGTTTTTTGCTGATGATAGACAGCTTGACCGGTATAATGGAGTCAGGAACAGACTCTGCACAGAGGTGACCGGTAGACATGGATAGAAACAGAGACGAGCTATAACAACCCTTCTGATAGGTTCCTTGGCGGACAACCCCAGAATCTAGTTTTTCATTTTTTAACTTCTTTTAGTCAGTTTTGTATACTAGATCATTCTACTTCAGTTCAAAAAAATTCGTTCAATGGTTATACATCATGGTTTACCTTTTTGTGTACCGGGTCTGTCTATTTGTAGATTTAAAGGAAATGCCTTCCAATTTTAGTGATATTCCATTCCAGTGAAAGTCACCTAACGCTGTCTCATGGATGGTGGGATTGGGGTAGTCATGGCATGGGCCCTGGGGGACGGGACATTAAAAAATGGTATCAGAGGGAGTTCAGTTCTACCATAAGAACCCAGAGTCTATGATTTCTATGGAGAAATAGTGATATTTTCTTGAGCTCAGGTTTCCGTTTAGGGAGTCCAGTGTTGGTGAGGAGATTGACATATCCATACACTAGGACTCTTAGTTCTTATTTCTGACTTGATACGTGAAAAAACTGATTGTGTTTGTTTTTAAAAAATTTATACTTTTGATCACTTTTGAGTCAACTTAGCTGGTATAACTAATTATTCAATAACATCTGTTTCTTACAGGATGTCGCTGCATAGATGAAAACTTAGGATTTCCGAGATAGTTCACGATTATGGCCCACCTAGCGTTGAGGATTTGGGGAAGGGCCCTCTTACGTCGATGGTAACTTCAGGTGGTGTACCAGTAGGACCACTACCCATATAGATACAGTTTCCACCAGCCCCCCTCCCCCTATTAAACGGTGCACACCGACTTATCACACTGTGCGAGTTCCAGCAGCAGAGGCCTCCAAGGATTTAATGTAAGACTGATCCGTAGGTGGCTAAGGACTGGATGGAGGCTATGGCTAGAGTCTTCACCATAGCTGGTAAAACAATAGACCATAGAGGTATCCTAGCTAATAGTCTCATCTAGGGCACACAAGGGAGTTGGTGGAGCCTAATTCTATAGATGAATTATCAGGTGACAACACCTGGTTGGACATCGAGGGCCTCCCTATGGTAGAGGTTGATCCAGAATCTCTACACTCAGTGCGTATTTTAGAGCTCTTGCACTTATAGCAGGGCATCCTGATAGTATCCCAATACTCGGTGTGATTCACTAACCTCTCTGAATACTCCAATCACATGATACATTACCCTATATTCATGTCTTATACCATTTAGTGGGGTCTCTGATGGGAGATCAGAGTTTCGATGATATATCTCAAAATACTGATGCACACTGGAGTACTAAAGATATCACTTTTTTGTGGAGATATTCCTAGATGAGCATGAAATAACAGTTTGATCCACCACCAAATGAAATGTGTCTAAGTCATCTACATTAGGTAGTAGGCAGATGACGTAGGGGCCGAATCGTGCTATACCTTTGGGTGGAAAACCCCAGGATGTTGGGTCTAATATAAGAGGCTCATAGGATAGAAATGGTTAGTAGAGGATATGAATGTACTACAGGTGTGTCTAGTAGGGTCACCTGGCTCGCAACTGCCTAACCTGGCATACTGATGATCAACAGATGGTCGAGGGACCACTGAGGTAGAGGTAGATATTCAAACAGGGAGGTGAACTGGGCAGACAATGTGGCAGAAGAGAAATTCATGCAATATGAGGTGGGTTATAGGTTGATGTCCTATCTATACCACATACTGGGGGTCCACCCCCACTACAGGGTTCTGGTGGAGACAGATGAGACCATCTTTAGGTGTCTAAGGCCAAGGACCACAGTGCTTCAGATATTTTTTGAGATATGATCTGTGTCTACTCTACCCTAGCTGTAGATCCTCTATAAATAGTATCTAATCACTCAATTATTTCCATAGCTCTCATTCAGAGCTCAGAGATTCCATTAGATGCATTGGGTTGGTCCATACAATTAGAGACTCATATGGGAGAGGATTCGATGATTACGAACTATTGCCGACAATGTGAGCTTACTCTAAGTGGAATGAGCTTCGGTTGGGATCTCCTAGTAGCAGTATCGAGGCCTTATAATTTAATCTTGGGTATTGAACAGTTATCCACATTCCATGCTCAGATTGACAGTTTTAGGCACATAGTGTGGTGTGACCATGAGGATGGGACCAGGTTTTCCTTCACTGGGGAGAAGGGAACCTTTTCAGACCAAGATGGTCTTTCTAGGAGGAGGGTTCAGCAGATCACTAATCAGTTGGCCAGCCTCACCGTCAGTGCAGTGTATTAGGGTAGTCTAACCTATCATGCTATGGTGAACCAGTATGATGATGTCTCTCAGGATAATGTTCCAGGATTACCTCCCCATAGAGTGGTAGACTTGTACATCAAACTGTACCCTAATACGGCACCGATATCTACACCAGCATATCAGATGGACCCTGATAAACATAGTGAGTTGAGGGTACAATTGGTGGACTTCTAGGGGAATGGTTTAATATGTCCCAATGTTTCTCTATAAGATGTTCTAATTTTGTTCTCCAAGAAGGCAGACAGAAGCTCGAGGCTTTGTGTTGACTATCATCACCAGAATCAAATGACTATGAAGAAAAAGTATCCAATCCTAGTGATTGATGATATCTTCGATCCACTAAAGGGAGATCAATGTATTTCAATTATATACCTCAGATAGGTCTATAATCTTCTCGGGGTACGAGATGAGGATGTACTGAAGAAAGCATTCATATGCCAGTATGTCCACTATGAGTTCTTGGTGATTCCTTTCTGTGTGACCAGTGATCCATTAGAGTTCATGGGTCTCCTAAATAGGATATTCCATCCTTACCCCAATTTATTTGTGGTGGGTTTCAATGATGATATATTTATATACTCGGTGTCAGAGGAGGAGCATAATACACATGTGCAGATAGTTATGGATACAATCCGAGAGCACCAACTGTATGGAAAGCACTCGAATTGCAAGTTCTAGATAATGGAGTTCCACTTTATAGGAAAACTTCTCTCAGAGTATAGAGTTTTAGTGGATCTAGAAAATATATATTTAGTGCTTTCTAGGGATCCACATATGAGTGTGACCAAGGAGAGGAGTTTTCTGGGGTTGGAAGGGTACTACTAGAGATTCATACCTGACATTTCCAGAGTACTTGCACCCTTTTCTTCTTTAAAAAATAAGATAAACCCTTTTTTGTAAATAGATATATGCCAAATGAGTTTCCAAGAGCTGAGGTAGAGACTATTGAGTGCCCTCATCATGAGGATACCAAAAGTGGGTGTCGGGTATGTAATCTACGGCGATGCATCAGGGACCGGACTAGGATGTTTCTTGATTTAGGAGAAAGATATGATCTCCTAAGTCTTACAATATCTTAAGAAACTTGAGTTAAACTACTCTACCCATGGCCTCAAGTTAGCTGCAGTGGTCTTTTCCTTGAAGATTTGGTGGCACTACTTGATGGTACAACAGTTCACTATCAACTATAATACCAAGAGACTCAGGTATATATTATCATAGAAGGACCTGAACCTTAGAAATATGTGATGGTTGTTGTTCCTCTACAATTATGACTTTTGATAGTCTACACTCTTGGGAATGGGAACATAGTGGAAGACGCCCTCAGAAGGGGGTCTGGGTTAGAATTGCTGAGTGAGGCAATTGAGCAGCTAGCTACGATGCAGTTATCCTTCGTGGATGGTGATGGAGAAGCATACCTACATTACATCAATATCAACCCCCACTGCATTTGTGAGTACGAGAGGCAAATCTTGATTGTATTGACTACGAGGCTCGACGTGCTTTGATATCCTAAGGATGAGCTCCAGATGAATTTTCTGAATGTGAGGAGAATGTCACCGTTTTCTGAGGATGCACCATTGTACCAGTGACAATACAAGATGAGGTGTTGAGGGAGTTCCACACATCCCCATTGGTAGTAAATCCTAGTGTCGAAAAGATGTTCCAGGACCTCTAATGCCTATACTAGTGGCCAAGGATGATGAAAAGAGTGGTATAGTTGCCTCACATTTCATCAAGTGAATGCTGAGCACCAGGTTCCAGCAGGCTTGTCTCATCCACTTAAGGTGCCCGAGTGAAAGTGGGATGGCATCTGCATGGACCTTGGGCCAAAAATACCACTTACTTCCATGGGTCATGACTCCATATTGGTGATCTTTGACTGAATCACCATGTCTTCCCACTTCCTACTAATCTGAGAGCAGGGTTGAGTAGAGGGCATGAGACACCTCTATGTACCGGAGATTGTACGGCTTCACAGGGTTCCATCGATGATCGTCTAAGATCGTGACACTCTTATTACATCCCTGTTATGGAATGGATTACATGAGGCATTCTGGAATCAATTACTCTTGAGAATATCCTTTAATCCTCTGAAAGATGGTTAGATAGAGTAGACCATAATGATTCTTGATGACCCACTTCGTGCTTCCGTCGGTGATTTTGGCCTCAGTTGGGAGGGCCACCTGCCCTAGATGAATTTCTCATACAATAATATTAATCACTACACCATAAGAATGGAAACATTTGAGGACTTGTACGAGTGACTATGAAGATCACCTATATATTAGATAGACCTAGGGTAGTTTGCACTTATGGGACCATAGTTGGTACATGATACCACCAAGAAGATGTAGATCATTCAGGAGGGGATGAGGACTTCATAGAGCTGGAAGAAGTCTTATGCCAGCAAGAGTAGGAGGACCTTAGAGTTCAGGGAGGGTGACCATGTCTTCCTACAGGTCTCACCATGACGAGGATTGAAATGATTTGTCCAAGGATACAATCTATGTCCGAGGTTCATCAGGCCTTTCCAGATCATCAACAGAGTAATAAAGGAGGAATTCCACCTAGATCATCCCCACAGATGCATCAAGTCCATAATGATATCCATGTGTCACAACTAAAAAGGTACATACATGATCCATCACACATTATCGACTTGAGAGAGATAGACATTGATGATGGGGCGACGTTCGCAGAGTTCCCAATGAGGAGAGTGGACCGACAAGAGCATGTACTTCTTGGGAAGTCGATTCATCCTGTGCGAGTTTCATGGTGGCACATAAACCTCATAACGAGCACCAGGGATTGGGAGGCTCAGATACTTTCTCAGTACCTCATTTGTTTCCCTGGTTTTTTGGGGCTTTGGGGATGTAAAGATCTAATGTGGGGAGGATTTAAAGCCTCAAAATTTTTCCATATAATTTTTTATTATATTTATGATTATTAGGAGTCTTTCAAGATTGATGGAATGTGATTCTAAGGCCTAGATATCTGAGAATAAAATTTTGAACATTTTTAGGTATGTTTAGTAAATGTGTGAGTAGCGTTTTTTATATTTTGAACTGGTTCTCAGATTAAAAATACGAGTGAACCATTGAATTCGTAGCATCCTGATTCACTTATGCGAAGCATAAAATCAATTGGAATGGTTCGGCCAAAAAACTTATTTTTTGGAATTTACAAAAAATAATAAAATCACTCCATTATTTACTTTATTATCTTTTTACTATTGAGAGGTCGATAGTGGGTCTTTATTGTATCCTCTTTCTTGAATGGGATTAATTTAATAACACAACCCTTTGGTTGCGTATTCATGATGATGGTTGAATAAATAGAACATTAATTGTGGTTCATTAGTGACACAATATTAATAAAACGCAACATGGATGGTTACTTTTCATCTATTTAAACAAACCTATGGCATGGGTTTTGGGGATTGACATGTTGTTGAGAAAACATAGCATTGACAGAATCCTACATCAATGAAGAATGCGGAATGAATGAACACTGAAGAACATCTTAGAATGTGGACCCTCCATCCTCATCTGTAGTGTCATCCAACGAGTTATAGGTAGGGGATTCTATTGATTTATTTCTAAGAGTTTATGAATTCATCTACTCTTGATGATGTTTAAACTCTTACTTTGTAATAATGCTAATGCGGAGGGTGCGGGCCGAACCAAATAGGGCCACGACCCTCCGTCATTCGGGGTTTTGTTCTGTTCTTCATGTTTGACTAAGAAACAAGGTCGAATGTCTAAAGATAGGGCCATGTAGTGTCGGTGACATCCTGGGAGGCCCGTAGGTGTTGTCGGGATAGAAAATGGACCTCCATAGTTTCACCGGAGGCCCACATAAGCTCTATTGGCATGGCGGCGCTAGCTACTGGAGGAGGCAGTGGCCTTCTCTTGATGCCTGCAAGGAGGTGGTAGTGCCTGAAGGCCCCACGATAGATATGGGTCGGTTAGCTAACACTAGCCGTGTTGACGTTGACAGTGTTCCATTGTGGAGATGTCGCGGCTCTAGAAGTGGCGAAAGCAGACCTGAACAATGGGGACCTCCCTATACCAGTCACCGAGACTATTAAGATGAAGTGGTGGTGCCATCCTGGAACCATTTGTTGAAGAACAAATTAACTTTGGTCTATTTGGTGGGGAGATGGGGTCACACCCAACCAGAGAACAAGACCAGCTCCCGCTGGTCCGGGCCAAATCTAGTTGGTCCAGGCTGGGCCCAGCTGGTTAGGGTCATGTGTATTCTGGCTAGGCCGGGTTGGGTCTAGGTTGACACAAACCGGGTATGGTTGGGAAATACTGGGTTGGTTTGGTCCGACGGGGTGGGATCGAACCACAACCCATTTAGGCATAGTTTCACTTAAAGGGGAACATCTCCTAAACCGGACATCCATTTGAAGATTCATTTGTGGAGCTTGAACCCCTAGGATGAGGAAATCATTTTGAAATACTCCACATGCCGTTTAGACAATGTTGGCGTATGGCTGGGTTGGATAAGACTCGAATCCAACCGGGCACCCGACACTAAAAAGCTTATAATTTAAAGACCAGACATTTTATTGACGCGCTGTCTGTGGCGTTGGAACCATTAATACATGATGGTTCATCAACTTATTTTTTCATGGGAATTTTTTGCAGTTGAGGTAGGAACGATATATTGGGGAGCAGTTTTTCAAAAAAATCAAGCGCACCAATTATGGGAATCTTGTGGCTGGCTATCATGGGGCATACAACCATTTGTGGATCAACATTAGAACGACCATATGTGGATCGATGACTTACGAACCTATGTGGATTGAGGACTTACGATTATGTGTGGATCAACTACTTCGGACCCTGTTTGGATCAGCTATAGTGTAACCAAATGAGAACCAACCTAAGAGTGGCCCGTCGTGGATCAACGACTTAAAACCCAGTGTGGATCAACAAATTACAATCCTATGTGGATCTGTGACTTACAACTCAGTGTGTATCAGTGACTTACTACCCTACGTGGATCGAGGACAGAGCGACTACTTTGTTATTTAGTAGTCGAACGTCTCAATGGAATAACATTGTTTATCTTTACGACTAATAATCATTGTTCTTATGTTTTTATGTTATATAACTAGTCTGAGCTAATTTTTTACTTGTGCCTTGTGATTAGGATCATGCTTTGTGGTATTTTATTTGTGAAATTATGGGAAACCATTGGGGGTCTCAAAGTCCATACTAGGTAATTTTATACTCACTCTTGTATGGGATTCCCTTTTACATTGTTGTGTCTTGTGCAGATGATGAAAAAAATGATCAAGATTTGGGAGTCAGGACTAGACAGTGCACATAGGTGACCAGTTGACGTGTAGAGCCGTAGAGATGAGATCTACCTACCCTTTAGGTAGTACCCTTGGCAAATGACCTCCGAAGATTTTTTTATGAATCTTTTGTAATTTATTTTTGCTGGGTTTGTATACTGGCCCATTATGCTTAAGTTCACAATTATTACATACATTAGTTATACTTGGTGGTTTTTCCTTGTTGTGTACCCGGTCTGTGTGTTTTCATATTTAAAGGAAATTCTTTCACATTTTAGAGATATTCTTTTCCGGTTCTAGTCAGAATCCCCTAGCTTATGGAAGGCTGGGCTAGGGTAGTCACGGAACGAGCCCTGGGGGATGGGTCGTGACATGGTCCCTAATCCTTAAACTAAGGAAGTTCCTATACACTTCCATCAAGGTGTGGGATCACACCCTACATAAACCAATGGGTGTCTGTAGACATGGTAATTGTTGACCTAGTTAAAATAAAGTTGTATCATGATAGTGGTTCAACTTTCTAGTGGTATGCTATTGTAGGTGTCGATGGTGTTGGATTGGGGTTTGTGACCCTCATGTTTCATGGATTTCTCTGGGATATGTTCAGTTGGAATCCCTCCCCATTTTGGTTTTCTTTTGTTTTAGTTAAGTTTGTAAAGGTCGTATATGAAAAATGATGTCCCATTTTTTCATATAATTGTTCATATTGTTTTTAATTATTACTGTACGTTATTTATGATTTCAAACATGGGTGAAATCATTCCCTTTTTATATCCATGATACTCATGTACTAGTTTCCAACCCATGGAGACTAAGAATTCGAACCATGTTCATTACACGGTCTATGTTGGATGTAAGGTCGGATGATACTTCGACATGGTTCATGAAAAAATGGCATTAAGGAAGGTCACACAATTTTAGGTCATGATATTTGGGAAGAGATTTGATATTCTTGAAATAGGACTATTGAGAAAATGGGCTCTAGATGATAGTAGGGTACATCGACATCACACCTTGTGACCAGACTCGATTCTCCATGGGATGTAGGGATTTTTTTATATCCTCTTAGTGAGGCATATTGGACGGAGACTGTATATGGAAAATGGGTGGAGGTGGAATGTCTTCATCTATATTGGATTATTATAGTGATAGGTTTTGTTATGTATTTATTTATTCTAGTGTATTAAATAGGATAAATTTGATGAAAATATTCATAATGGTTGTGTTGATGGTTTTCCCTTTGTGGTTCTTTCCTTTTATAGTAAGATTCATACATGGAAAATTCTATAAAACGGTGGGATGAGGCCAAAGAGTTTTTATTCACACCAATATTTTGGAGACTACATGAAGATGTTTTTTGGGACAACCATTACATGGGATAGGGAGCAGGATATGGTCTTACATTGGTTAGAGAATTTGAACTAGGATGGGGAAAGGACAGTGAGAAGGAGTTCCTCAAGAAAAATAGTACTTCATCCCTGGGAAACAATGAACCTGAAGAAGTATTAGAATAGTTGAGAATATTGAGAGGATGTTTCAATTTCATGACACTATTGAGGTGATCATGGTGAAGTGCACATAGATATTTATAGAAGGGACAAATCAAATGTTTTGGTACATTTTGGTTCACACTATAAAGAATGAGATGTTGAGTTGAAAATATTTCAAGACATTTTTGAACAAGAACTACTATCCTAAGTTTCCAGTGAATTCCAGATCATGGGAGTTCACATATCATACCCAAGAGACTGTAAAATAATTTATTATTTCAATTGATTCATATAACTGGTACAATACAGACCTGATAACATCTAGAATGGGTATATGAAGACTTAGAGTGTCCAAAGGGGGTTGTAGTTTGATATGAATTATTCTATATATTTTTAAGATGATGACCCATGTTGTGTTTTTCAATCATTCTATTAATGTATAAACTGAAAAGAGGGAATATCATGGTTTCCATAGATTAGTGTCTAGAGTGGGTAATTTTAGTCCCATGATACCAATAGGAATCATGATGAGTAGGAAAGAATGAATGTGGTAGCTTTGTCCATCCTTCCAAATTGTATTGATCGATACTATTAGATTGTGGATCTCTTTTGTGCCATCATTGTGGAATTTCGAGGAATGTGATATCAAATTGACAATAACACCCATATATTTTAATTTGTGTGGATATATGGGAATCATGCATCAGTTTTTCAACTCAACACATTCATATCAGATTCTAGTGGGATTTTTACCTCCTAGAGGAATGTTAGTCTAGTCCGAGCCATCTAGGATGGCATGATCAACGTTTTTAGGTCAAGAAGGATGGAATAGAGAATCTTTACAAAAGAGTTAGATCAGGACATAATTACAATATACTATTCATTCCAAAACTCCGGTTAGAGATGAAACTTCATCACGATAAGGATTATGAAGAAGTAGGAACAAAGGTAAGTCCTTTGATAGATTAGTGTACTATTTTTATTAAATCATCCTTGTCTAATGTTTTTTTTGATAGTTGGGATTTAGTTTTATTTAACTATTCCGAACTCTTATTTGTGTCAAAATTTATATCTGACCATATTTTCTATGTGGTTGTGTTTGTGATGTCTGTTGGAAGTAAGTGAGATCAAGGATTCAGGTGTATGTAATGTGCACTCACTGTATTAGGGGTGAAGTGGATTTTCATTTCATGGTTTTTTAGAGATACCACCTTTTCATAAACCTTGGAATAGATTGGATGGTTCATTTTTATATTCAAATTCTTTATTATAAGTGGAAAATTAATTTTGTGGAACCTGATGGTAGTACCCCATTTTTTCATAGTGAATGAGATCCTCGGTCAGGTCATGCTAGACAACCACAAACAAAATTGGGTAAACACATTTTTCTGTTATGATCAAACAAAAAATTTAGGATGGTGGTGATGGTCCTAATGGTAGATTAACACATGTGGTTAATGATTTCCCAAAGTTTTTTGTAGTTTATTTCTCATTTTTTCCATTGGAGTGAGATGTGGTTTTCACTGTTGATTTGGCACCAGGAATAACGGCGTTTTATATGCTGTCTATCTTTGGACGCCACTATGTTTAGATAATTATAGATATATATGGATGATTGTGAATAAATGGGATTCATTCACCAAAGTATCTCACCTTGTGAGTCCACAATTCTATTTGAGAAAAAAGTATATTTATCTCTCTAATTATTAATTGGATACCAAATGTCCAATAAGGTTTCCATTAAGAAAAACTACTATTATAACGGTATTGATGAAATTTTCGATTAGATTATCTAGGAGAGTAGGTTTTCTAAAATTTTAATTCATTATGGTTATCACCATGTTTGAGTGAGAGAGGTGGATGTTCTAGATATAGATATTCAATATTGGTATGACCATTTAGAATAATTGGCCATTCATTTTGTGTTGATGAATGCACCAACGGTCTTAATGGGGCTTATTAAGAGAGTGTTCTTTGGTATCATGACTCATTTGTTTGGTATTTGTGCATCAAATTCATGCTTTATCTAGATCAGAGGAGGTCCATTATCAACCTTTTAAGGATTTTTTGGACACTAATGGAGATTGTCGCCTTTATGCCACATTTTGAATGTACACCTTCTAAACTAAGGAGGTGAAGTTTATTGTCCATTTAATCCTAGAACAAGGGGTTTTAGTCAGACCCTATGAAGATTAGTTAAGATATTACATGTGATGTTATGAGGACTGTATTTGAGAACTGGTTCTTTTTTGTCAAATAATTGTATTAAATGAAATTTTTTCATGAGTTATCCTAGCATGCATCATCCAAGAAAATAATCACCCATAAAGGGTTGATTTTTTAATAGAGTATGGAATGCCAAGAATACTTTGAGGAGATTGGGAAACGATTGAGCAGTACCCCTATTTTTATCCTTTCATAATCTAGAAAAAGGTATGTGGTTTATTATGATTCTTAAGGTATGGGTATTGGATGTCTACTGATGTAGTAGGATCATGTCGTGGCTTATAATTCTCACCATCTATAACCACAACTATAAGTCTACCCATCCCATGACTTGGAGTTAGCTGCAATGATACATGACATAAATATGTGGAGCAATTTATTTTTTGGGGAAAATTTTGTGGTTTATTATCATTATAAGGGATTATCCTAGTATTATCCCATAATGATCTAAATCCAAGTCACTCTCTTTGGGTTGAATACATTTAGGGGTTTGATTTTGATATTGTCTAAACCCCTATAAATGTAATAATGTTAATGATTCTCTAACTAGAAATGTAACGGTGATGAGGTTAAATAAATCTAGTGATGAGTGTACTTTTATTGGGGGTTTTTCACATATTCATTTGGTGGCCAATGAGAAAAATGGAAGTGAGTTCTTGGATCGTGTTCCATTTCATTCACCTCTTTTGGAATTGGTTTAGTAGGAGTATCCTAAAATGAGTTGTGTCTATAGTATATGCAGTTTCATAATGGTGGGGACAAACCTTGAGATTTTTTTTTGTTTCTAAATGGAGTTTTATTTTTACAGGGTCTTCTTTTGGTGTTGTTATCTTTGAGGAAGGAGTTAATGTATGATATATGACATTATTATAGTTTCATTCATCTTGGATCCACCGAGACGTTTCTGGATGTAATTTGGATGTTCTGGAGGTCAAATATGAGGTAGGTTATAAATGAACATGTATCATGGAGTTATACATGTTAATGGGTAAAATTAGAGCCCCAAAGGCTATATGGAATGCTTCATCCCCTACCTATTTCTACCTAGAAGTGGGATGATATTTATATTGACATTAATGTCAACATACATCAAACACCCCTAAAAAATTACTCATTTGAGTAATGATTGACAATATTACCAAATCATACTATTTCATTCCAATATTATATTCTATAATGGAGAATTAGTTAGTCTTGTAATATGTTTGAGATGATGTCAAGCTTCATGGAAAGCCATCATAAATTGTTTCGTATATGGACCCCCATTTTTCTTCATGGTTCAGGGATGGAATGAAAATGTTTATGGGAAAGAATGTTAAGTTGAGTACGACATACCATCCTCAAAAGGATGTTTATATGGAGGGGTGATTTATATTTTGAGCACATAATATAGGCATGAGTTATGGGTCATGGAGGTTAATTTGAAAAACATTTAGTATTGTTTGAATTTTCATATAATAATAGTTATTAATAGTAAATTTACAGGGATCCATTATACGTGTTTTTTGGTTGGAAGTGTCAGTATCTGTCATGTTGGGAGAAGGTGGGTAAGACCTCATTATTAGGATCAAGACTTAATCAAGAGACTATTGATAAATTCAAACTGATTAGGCATCAGTTATTGAAAACTCATGTTTTCTATAAGTCTTATTATAATCAGAATCATCGTCATTTATTTTATAATGTGTGTAACTATGTGTTTTTAAAAGTGGAACCTCACTTGGCTAATCATTGATAGGGAATAAAAGAGAATCTAACATCAGTGTATGTTAAACCCTTCATGATTATCGGGAGAATCAGATTGGTGACATACATATTTTATATGTTATCTCATCTAACATCAATTAATGATGTTTTATGAATCCCTCAGTTGAAGATTCATAATATAGAGCAATCTCATGTGTTGAATTTGAAGGAATTGGAGTTACATCCCGATCTATCCATGTTTGAGTGGCAAGTGCGTATTTTTGATTCCTAGAAGAAAGTGAATTATAGGAAGTCTATTCTATTGATCATTTTTGTTTAGTCACTGGGTAATTATGATCCTGAGACTTGTGAGTAAAATTCTGGGGTTGATTAGGACTTTTTTTCTCTAATCATGCTTATGGTAGAATTTCTAGGGGGAAAAGCATTCATGGTGGAATAAATTTTACATCCACACTTTCATTATTAGGAATTATTTTGTTTTTTTAATATATTTCTTATCCAAGGGTTCGCCCTTTCAATTTTGGTGAAAATTGACATTTTGTACATCAATGAAGAAGGTGCATGGTTGGTGCATGGTTTTTTAAAATATGAAACCTTTCCTTGAAAACCATGAAACTATTTGACATTTTTGGATTGTGGTGTGCCACATAGTTTTCAAACTTTCTTGTAATTATGTGGAATGTGCCTCTCATATAGTGATGCATGAATAATTTTGGAAATGTTTTGAAAACTATTTGGTAAAAACATTTACCATGTTCATGTCATTAAAAATCTAAAAATGAATGTTGTGTCCTCTGGGGATTTAACCACAAATCACCAATTTACATTTTTATCTGGTATTCAAATCCCTAGGTGCCTTTCACACCCGTAATTCTCGTCTTGACCACAATTTTAGTTGTGATTATGGTGTGGCTTCTCTGAGATTAATCAAGTTAGTTCCATTTCATTTTTCAATTCTATTTATTTCTAGGGTTTCTTTACATTTTATTGGGGATTCATATATTCAGTCAGTTAGGTGACCAATTTAGGGTTATAATTCAATTCTTAGGGTTCAATCTTGATGTTTTTGGTTCGATATACTTCCTATAGGTTAACACGGTGGTTCAATTAAGGTTTTGCATCGATTTTCATAATATTCTATGATTAAGGTAGATCATTCCGTGTTTGAACATAATGTGGTGTGTTTGATATACCTTATTTGTTTCTTTTTTGTGTTCTACATATTTTTTATGAGGTAAAAAATGTGTTTTAGAATGATTTTTAGTGGGTGTGTGTTGAAATATGGGTTTCTGAAGGAAATGGGATGTGTTCAATGTGTGAATTCATGTTTATTTCATAAATGATTCTTATAATGTCCAAATTATGAATAATAAATTGTTTATGTGCTATGAAACATGTATTGAAATGAATTTTGTGTGAGTTTGGATTTAAATGTGATTTTGATTATCAAAATAATAGTTTATCTTGTATGTTTATATTCATTATCTTAATAATGGTTGAATATATTGTTTATAAGATATGTGGAATGGAAAATGTCCATGAATGGAATCCTGGGTGAATATTTCGGAAGACTAGGATTAGTATGCTTTTTGGATCGGTAGGACTGACGCCTCTTTCATTTTATCAGGATTTATGATAAAAATTAAATAAAAAATGTTGATTAGATACCACTATATTATTCTATAGATTCCTCTCTAGTGGCTCGTGGATGATAATGAAGATCAGTGGGGTCAATACACTACATTTTCCATGATATGTGGTACCTAGTGTTCAATTAATTCTTTTTCATAATGGGAATTCTGGTGAATTAGTTCTCTCTTACAAAAACATACTTACTGTCAGCAAATAGTTCACTTTGTTGGTTATTCCAATAGAAAGTCATTTTTCCCTTTAAATAGTCATCAATAAAAAAATTCATCATTTACTTTTTTAAAAAATTCATTCCATTCAATATTATAATGTTTTGGAATGGAATATTTTCTTCTGGGTTGCATTCTACCAGAGTTTCGATCATAGCCAACATACACCTTTGGGTGTATATATGATTTTTTATGATTGAATTTATTAATGGTTTCATGTATCGTGATGTTAGTTTGGGTTTCTAGTGGGCATCCCTTGCTGGTGTTGATGGTTCCAGCTTGGCGGTGGTGACCCCCCTATATTTTGGATTTTTTGTGGTTTTTCTGGTTGGTATCCCTCTCTGTTTTGGTTTTTTTGGTTTCTGCTAAGGTTGTAATGGTTGAAACTCATAATTGTTGAAATCTAGGTGGGTTATGGCTATTCAGTATTGTTTTATTTATTATGGTTGGTGATTTTGGATTACATACATGGATGAAATAATTGCTAGGTTAAATTTTTGAAACCCGTGATCTAGTCTGAACCCCTTGGGGATCAGGAATACCCTTCAGGTCAAGCTTGAGACTAGGTCGGGTGTTGGGTCGGTGACACTCCATCTTGAATTGTGACAATAGAAATTATCATTAAGGGTAAAAATAATCACAAAAAATTAAATTTCAATATTGAAGATAATAAGGGCATAAGGGTATGATGAAATAATCAAATTTCATGAGAATAACATAAGAATATATATATCTACAAATATTGGGATCATTAATTATGAAAAATTGTAATTAAGATTTAACAAAGGAATGATTCACCAGAATTGATAATCATAATCCTTGTGATATCAATATTTATCATAATAAATATTACAAACCCATAGAAATCATAGATTAAATTTATTGGTATCATAGAAAATCAACTTGATATTACTATTACAGAACCCATAGAATTTTACTAACAATATACATGACTTTAAAAATAATTATTTAGAAATCATAAACAATTTCCAATGTATTGGATTTCTATTTGGGTAAACCCTTCTTATAATATATATCAAGATCAGCCAATACTTTCTAAGAGTATTTGTTACATAAAAGTCTCCATGAACCATATATAAAGTTCATAGAGATTAAATTTCATCATAAAAATAATAAAAAAAATATAATTACTAATTTTATAGATTGATTTCCCCATGGAAACAATAGTGGTTCCATGTTATTATATTTGAAAAGTTATAATCCAACTACATATTGAAACAGGGAGGTATCAATACAAAATTTCCCCATTATAGAATATTCAACAACAAGGGTTGTGCATTTTGATTAATAGAAACATCATTAATACATAATTGGAATCATTTTTGAGTTAAATAACCTTTTAATTTTGAAAATTTATTTGAAAAACCAAAAAAATCAGATAGTATTTTGGAAATAATGTTAATTGAATAAATACATGAAATTTCATAAATAAAACGTCAATGAATAGAATGTAAATGATGTAAAAAAAATACCTTATTGTTAGAAATGTTAAAAAGAAACATTATTTTAAAAACATTTTGAAATTGTTAGTCAAAAGTGGCCCTTTTGAGAAATGATAGAAAATGAACTATTAAATTTTTTTAGAAGAATTAAAAAGATTATCTAAATTTTATTTAATAAATCTTTTTCATTTATGAAAAAATATTTTTATAAACATTTTTGAAAACATGTATATGGAAGAGAATGATCCCCGATATAAAAAATACAAAATTAGTTTCACTTAGAATTTAATTTCATGATGTTTATTAAATTAATTAGGTTTGAAATGGAAATATAAAATTATATCCAAATTCATAAACATTAGAGAAGAAATATATATATGAAATTAAAATTGGAGCATATTATTTCCTCAAATGGAACCTTGAACGTAAACAATCATGAAAAACAAATATTTTAATGTAAATCCCCTACCAAACTTGTGAATCATCAATCGTAAGCCCTAAAAAAGTATCACATATAATGAAACAATATACATCCTGAATATAATTGAATTAATTATATAACATATATAAATGAGAATTCTATTCAACTCATATAAGAATATATTAGGGTAATATTACAATAATCCTCAAGTCAAGTAAATTGAGAGACGATCACTTATTTATTTCTTAATATATAGATAAAAATCATATTAAAAGAGGGAACCTTTTACAGATTTCTAATGCCAAATAATTTTCCAGAAAATAATCATAAAATAAATTTATTGATTGTATATACAGAACACAATAAAAATAAATGGTGAATATGGAATATGTTGCACAAAAGTAAAACCGAGATGAGAAAACCATTTCCTTTAGTTGATTCATTTTATGCATTTCTTCTAATAAATATATAATTAGAGTATACCAATTATTGTATTTCGTCATAAACATTTATAGGATTAACACCTTATTTATTAATCATTTATTTTATATCATTATAATGAAAATTTTTAATACATCATTAGAAGATATGAGATAATAAAAATTATTAAGATCACTAATTAAGGTACCTATCAATGCAAATGGTATACTTAATATGAGTATGGGTATGAGAATAATTTGTTATATTTAAAATTTAACCATTTTTGTAGATGTGGGACATCATTGTTTGGTCCATTTTATTTTTCTACTAAATCTTTTTTTTATTTTAATAACTGATCATCAGTTAATTTTTCTAAACATACATGCATGCTATTTAGTACAGTTCATGTTGACTTTTTTGAAGAATTTCCGTTCATTGATTCAAAATGGAATTGGTGTGTAGACCGTGTTCAAAGAATACATTTTTTAAAAAATATCCATAATTATAATATTGAAATACTTTTACTATTTATTTATCAATTATAGTTTGTAAACTAATCATGAAAATGATCTTGAAAAATTATTTATGCTATGATCAAGAAGACAATATGTCTTACATATGCATGAGTAATATTTCAATTTTAATATAATCATCTTTGAAGGAAGATATGTATTATTATATAATTTTAGAGTGATAATAATATCATAAATTAGATTTAATTTATGAAAATAATATTATATATGTCATTCTTATTATGTGGTGATGAAAGATAATCACATCACTTTATGGAGGCAGTTGTCCACACACACACAAACAATGTTATCATTTTTCACTTTATGAAGAGGTAGTCTTCCATACACTCTAATGATTTTATCGTATCCCCCATTGAATGAAAACCATGAATTTATTGGTTATATCATACATAATGAAGTACAAATATGATAAAAATATAAAATATATACTTTAAAACATAATTTAAAAAATACATGAAATGTGTGAAGGGAAAAAAATGACATCAATTATTAAGGCCGATGTCCAGGGCTTCATATCTCATTTGATAGAAGATGATATGGATTTAAGTATTTCTATTATCATAATAAAATATAGATATATAATAGAGTTTTTTTAATTGATTATATATATTTCATTATTTATATAGGTGGTATAATAAATAAAACAAAAACACATAGATATAAATTTTACCTCTTTTCGGACAACCTTATTAGGATTATACATAATGTTTTTCAGGAATTTTTTTTTGAAAGGTAAAAAATCTTCTAGTAATATGGGTTGGATTTTTAGAGTTCATATTATTGGAACAAAGATATAAAGAATGGGTTTCTGATGTGATGATTAGAGTAGAGTGAGTGCCATTTTATATCGGTGGTGAGTGGGACACTTGTAATTGTTTAAAATAAAAAGGGCTATCCATATTATTTGAAAGAAAAAAAGATCCAAAATGAATTAATCCTGAGGATTATTCATGATAAGGTGGAAATATAAAAATAAAATAGTTTTTAATTTATATTATATATCATTTTACATTTACTTTTTTAGTTTAATAACCGATTAACACATTTTAACCATAACAGTGGTAATTTGTTTTTAACTTTTTCCACTATTTTTATGGTAATTTTTTTTGAAATTATTATATAATATAAATTATTCTGATTCGAATTATTACATAAATTTTAAATAACTAATTCATATATATAAAAAAATTTTATTCTATAATTAATGACATAGATGCGATGAAAAATTGTGTTTTCAAAAATTGAATATTTTCTTGTGAAAGATGAGTTAATAATTATGTCACAACTAATAGTTTTGATTATATAAATATATGTTATTACTTATTTATTGATAATTTATAAATTTAATTTCAATAACTACCAATTAGGGGTTTTTTATGTTTATTAAAAGTCAAACCAATTGGAACTTTCATTCACCTTTTCAAAAAATACTATTTTTCAATATAAAAACAACAGTATACTAAAATCTAATATTAGGTATATTTAAAAGAGATTAATTTAATTAAATATAACTAAATAATAATTCATTTAGATTAAATTATATAAAAAATTACTTTCAAATATCATATTCATTAAAAATAAATTATATTTTTTAAAATAGTTTTTTTTTCACTTTTCACTGAAAAAAATCAATGAATCCCAAAAAAACCAAAAATCATAAAAAAATTAAAAATTAAAAATTATAAATGATAATATAACTTTTATATTATAAAATATATGTTCTAAATTTTCTAGGAACAAATAATAATATTTTTTAATGAAATCTCAAAAATTCATTTGTGAAGAAAATATAATTTTGGATATAAAATAACATTTAAAATTATTGATTTATTTAATGGAAATTATTGATAATTTATGTGGATAAGTGTGTGTATATATAAATATTTATATATTTGATACTGTTAATATCCTCCAATTAAATAGCTATGTTAATTCTGTTATATATATTTTAGGTTGATTATTCTTAGTATTGGGTGTCGAATACATTATCAAACATTGTATTATTTATAAAAATATTTGGGTGTCAAATCCTACCTTATTTAAAAATTTGAATCACAAATGATTTATCAATATCCCAATAATAAAGGGTAAAATATTTTAATTTATATTTTTTGGAAACCCATATCATAAAAAGGGTTAATAAAAAATCCACTTAATAGGGCAGAAAAGGCCGCGTGACGCTCATATGAAATAACACACAATAGATTTCCAAATAGAAGAAAATGGGATACAACTGAACCTTTAGAAATTTAAGAATAAAATAATTCCAAAATAATCATATTGACTAATAGAGATCATTGAACAAAATATATAACAATCAAGATAATGTGTACAATAATAAACCCACAATCCAATGATGTGTTAAAAAGGCCATTAATATTATTATAAAAGATAGTAATAAGATAAAAGTTTTTGTTTAAAAATAATTTTCCTATATATAAAGATAGTATTTTTCAAAATATACTATGAGGGTAAAGAAATATAAATACTCTATGTGTCGAACATTATTCAAGATGAATATATACTATGACGATGAATATTCAAGATGAATTCTTTATTCATAAAGCACTAAAAACATCATTTAAGGACATAATAACTATAAAAGGAATAACAACACATTAAAACTTTCATTATGTATTGAAAAAAATAAATTTGTTCTTATATTGTAAGAGAATTCCCAAAATTAATAAACCTTCAAATGATAACTTAATTATCAAATTTCAACAATTATACCCAAAGTTGATACAAAATCATTACATAATACAAAATCCAAATAAAATTAAAATTAATGAGTCCTTTAAACTCAAGGGTTATAGCATACCTATTATATTAAAATAAAAAATTATTATGATCTATATATTATATATTATTAATTACTCTCTCAACAAATTGGTTATCAGTCCCATGTTTATCAATATGATATAACAAATGTTCCCATAATTACCATAACATCAACGATCATATGAACCATATTGTTTTTTAATACCATAACATTTATATTTTGTAAATTTAAATTAAATCATCATATTAAATAGAAGAGTCACATATATATATACCCAATTAAACATCCATTATGGTGTCACTAATCAATTTTATATCTCATCACACAAGACCTTGAAGGCTAGTTGAGGCCTTTGAAAGTTTTATCACCCTAAATCTTATACACCTTTTAAATTATCAAAAAATATTAATATTACATCATATGAAAACATCCTAACCTCCATAAGTTTATACAACCTTCAATCAATTCCAACTATATCATCCGAGAATCCATACACCTAGATCTAGTGATAAAATCATAAACATTAATTTTTTTCCTCAGATAATGATGATGTTTACCCACATTTTTCTATAGAAAAATAAAAATATGAAAAGGAAGTACATGATTACATACATTTTCAATCAACCTTTTGGTATTGTAGTTTTAGAGAGTTAGGATAAAATCATATTTAAAAAATACCAAGGAATCCAACATCGAATCATTCCCATGAAACCAATCATTTTATATTCCATTTTATTTCGTTAATATCATCCATATGAAACCCTTATATGAAAAATCCATTCAACATCATACATGATAACTTAGGTAATTCGTATCATAATATTTGTAACCACAAAATCCAAATAAGAGTGGAAATAATAATTAATAGTTATAGGTCATCAGTTGGTATAATAGGAACCAAAGGGTATGATATCAATAATAAATATTTTAAAATAAGGTTTACACCCACCCATACTTGTATCATCAAACTAGAAAACATAGTAAAGGCTTTAACAAAGGAAATATTCAATCAAATCATAAATGATGATTAAAATTATCTAAATATTGATCATAAGGATCATAAATAATACATTTCAAGAATATATAAATCATATTGGTATCTTGGAACATATGCATTATAGTACCCTTAAGAAACATAGAATTGGATTTACCACAGTCATGATGTCTAATATAATTTTCCAGAGAACATAATCATTATTAAGTGCATTGGTGTTATATAAAGGAGCACCAATCAGATAAGATATATCATAATCACACATCGCTGTTTGTGTGAACCCAATGTATAATAATGTCATATATACAAATATTATGTACAAAGATCTTACAATTCATTATATAACTAAAAAAATATCATTATTTATTTCATAATAAGATTCACACTAGGAAAATAAATTGTTTCTATTAAAACATATTTATAAAAACAATAATACTCCCATAAAAATAATAAGGATCCTATTATTACAAAATATCTTAATTGGGAATATGTAAAAAAAATGGCTTTTTATTTGGATGAATGAAATTATATATAATTGATTATAATTTTTTTTAAAATTACATTTTAAATTGGAAAAGCAAGTTTATTAACATAAAATTATAGAAATATTGAAAAAATAATTTTCATTGGAATAAACCATTGAAAAATATAAACGAATATTCAAGGGAAATAATGGATATGATGATTCGAAAATTTGTTCCTATTAGAAATATTAAAAAACCATTATTTTCAAGAAAATATTGAAAATGATGTCAAAAGTGGCCATTTGGAAACCATTATGAAAATTAATTTTTAAAAATTTTAAAATAAGGTAAAATATAATTTAATCTTTATTTAAAAAATGATTAGTTTTTATAAATTTTTTTTAAAAACATGGTTATAATCGATAATGATAATTATTCTAATACAAAATACAAGATTGATATCACTTAAAGATGACATGCATGATATTTCATCAAAAAATATTGATGTAAATGGAAATAAAACATGTTAACCACATTAATATACATTTTATATGAAATATATGTGGTTCAATAATGTGTTAACATATTATTTCCCCTAACTGAAACATCAACATAAACAATCTCAAAAGGACAGAATATTTTAACATAAATCCTTTTCCATTATAGGATCTATTCAATCATAATTCCAATCAATGAATAACATTAAAAAAAATTTAAATATCACGAAAATAATGAGTTCTATGATATAAAATCAATGAAGGGTCTCTAGAAACTACTCATAAAATTATATTTGTATGTAACATTACAAGATGCATCAACGATGAGGAAATGATATGAAATCCCTTATAGATTTTATAATGTCTTCATAATATCAAATTATAATAGAGAACAATATCTATATTTATCAATCAAAATAATTTACAAAAGAATTATCATAATTTTCAATCATGGTTTGTGTACACACTAGAACAATTATATTTTTATTGAATGTCCAATGTTTGATATATTGGTAAAAACTATATAAGAAAATCCTTACCTCGATTTAACATAGTACATGCATGTATTTTAACTCCTCTATAAGAATATTTTATCATTTTTTTATTTATATATAATATTTTCAATATTTTACACCTTATACATAGATTATTTATTTTATCTCGATATAAGGATTCATTTTATTTCATAATCTATTAAATCCAGGTTAGCAATTTTAAAGATGTTCAGTTCATTGTTTCATAATTGATTCTGTTTATTCACCATGGTTGAAGAGTTCATAATTTCACCATCTACAGAATGATACTAATGAAAAAGTTATAAATTTAATTTATGAATTATAATTTTAAGGTAAATTATTATGAATGTTTTTGATTAATTAACTATGATACGATCAAGGAAACATCGGGTCAAACATACACATGAGAAACATTTACATATTTCAATGATCATCAAAGGAAAAGGTTTTATACCATTTTTATTTTATTAATTATAATAATATCCAAATTATCACATTTTTATTTAAATATAGTTATATATTTCATTTTCATGATGTAGTGATGAAGGAAATTCACACTGCTTCACGGAGGTGGCAGCGCACACATACCAGAATACTTATTACTTTTTCCAATGAAATAAATAAATTCGTATATTATATTTTAAAATGATAATTATGTCATTAATATCAATATTAATTAATTTATATCGTATATATTAATTACCATCATCCTTATTACCATCCATAAAATGGGTTGGTGAAAAACTAATCGCATCACTTTATGATGTGGAAGTCCGTCATACACATGAGTGACATTATTCTATCCCCCACTGAATGGAAGGTATAGAAGTATGTGTAGTATCATTACTAAATAATTATAAATATGTTATAATTATAATATATATATATATAAATTAATTATATCCATCATTTAAAAAATATTCGAGAGGTGATTATGGAAAATGAATGACATAAAATTGTGAGGAAGTTGTATTCCTTACACATGAATGATGATTTTGAATCCCATTTGATGGATAAGGATATGAATTTATATTTTCTAATTAATATAATAACACGTATTTATATATTGTATAATATTTATATCATATTATCCTATTTGAATATGATTTTTGAGGAATTAAAAAATAATAATACAAATTCACATTATTATAATGTTTTACTTTTCTTGAACCACCCTAAAATGATTATATTAAAAGTATACCGAGAATGGTTATATGACCAAACTAAGGATTATAGGACGAGTTTATGGATGTGTTGAAGTAAATTTTTTAGGTCATGGGAGATTAAATTTTTATTATTGTGTCTATAAGAGAAGACATGGGGTGGCATTTTCTATGTGAGGATACTAGCACAAATGAATTTTTTTGAAAAGAAAAATGAGTGACCACATTTTTACCTAATAAAAAATGCCAAAAAATAAATTCATATAAATATTAAAAAATTAATAGCTCTATATATGTTCATTAAATATTTTTATATTATTTTTTAGATCAATTTGAACCATGTATTTTTTTAACCCATTAGTAATATCATATTCAACATAATCGTGATAATTTATTTCACTATTATTACAATTAATTAGGATAAAATAAAATTGTAGATTTAGTAAATAAAATAGATTTTCCAATTTTGAAAAATATTATCAATTTTACCATATAAAATTCATAGGAGCTTATAATTTTAATTTTATAATAATACTCAATTACACGATGAAAAAACTGGTAGTTATGATTTTTTATATTCAAAGAAAAAAATGAGTTCATATTAACTCTATGAATAAAAATAATTATTGAATGAATTTAAATTAATAATTGTTGATAATATATATAAATATATAAATTAAATCCTCACTCATTATTGGTTATTGTAATTAATTAAAAAGGATTACAATTAGGCACATTAAAATAGTTCAGAAAAAACCTCATTTTTTAATGAAAATACAACTATATACTAAAATCTAATATGAAGTTGAATAAAAATATATATAGTGGAATATATATAACCAAATAAAACTTATTTTACTTGAAATTATATTTTAAATATAATATTTATTTTTAATTTCCAAATTTATTGATAATTCGTGACAATTTTTAAAAAATCTATATTTTCCAATATTCACTAGAAAATCATTACTTTTAAAAATTTTAAAAATTCAAAGATAATTATATTTTGATATTATTATTTAAATAATAATTTTAATAATTTCAAATAATGTTTCTAATGGTTTCAAATGTTAATAGTAATATTTTTTTCCTAAAAAGAAATAAAAATTCTTTTTAAAGAAAACATATTTTGGAAGAATAAAATTACATTACATGAAATGAATATTTTATTTAATAAACATTTACTAATAATTTAATTATTTATAAAATTTATATGTATATATATTTAATTATTTATTTAATACTATTCATACAAAAAACTTTTATGACCAGGTAAAAATGCATACATATATCAAATGTTATTTATGCTCGGTGTTTCATGTCAAATATGATATTGGAAATTGTTTTCTTTTGTAAAAACTTTCGGTGTTGCAATCCCATTTTGTGAATACACACACATAAGTAACACTGTTGTGGATATCCATTCATCTATGACCCAATTTTTTGATTCCCTTATATTAATTATCAAATGATGGTTTTTTTTATTTTGTCACACCTACTTTCATCTGCATATCTTAATAATCATACATTAATTATCTTAGTTGTAGATACATTAATTTAGTTTTACTCTGTGAATCCATTAAGGATATAGACAATACATATGGTTAGTGTCCCATCCACATATATCAACCAATCTTATGGGAATCTATAAATAACAGAGATTCCATATTTCACTCATTTCCATTAAAATCCACCTCCATACATTTATAATCCACCATCAAACTTTCATAATCCAGTGAAATAAATTTATATCATATAGTTGAACATCAAACAATGGATCAATATTATTAACAATATATATAATCTAAAAGCATAAAAGGGATTCATCAATCTCTCTAACTATATAGGAAATTATAAAACCCTTAAAAACTATTGTAGATAGTTTTCAAACAATCAACACATTTCTTTTACCATAAAGTGAACCCCATAATTCATCAAATGTAAGGGTTTTCAAAATTTAGGGCATCTAACCATGTTCTTAAATTTTCAACAACTCCATATTATTATCAACACAATTGGCCTTCCACATCTAACATTCTTATTGACAATAATTATAATTTCATTCATTTATGAACATCAATATCTAAAAAGTTTTGGAATGATACAAAAATTCTTTATGTCATCATTTAAAACTATTCTTGTAAAATATATAACTAATTTTAACCACATTTCATATCACATTTAATAACTTATAAAAATATATCCATAAAAACATCTTAATTTCTTCTAATACAATCTTGGGGTAGCACGAAATGTTTTATAAACTCGATCCTATTTTAGATTACCATGAATCTAAAGAAGATATGACATTATAAAATTTACAACATTCATAAATTCAAGAATCCATAAAGATATAAAAGATTATCCTCAATGAAAATATCATTTAAATTCTAGCAACCAGTATATATATATACGACCCCTATAAAATCATATATTGTAAAACCGATATCCACCATCAGTATAATATATATGTATATATAATTATAAAATACCTTTATCAACAGAATAAAATGAAAGGAAAATATATAAACACTCATACATTCTTTATTCTCGGAGTACAGAATAACTATGATTATGAATAAATCACGTTTCATTCATAATATTTGGATCATTACAACACATTACACTAATGAAAATATATAAGAACACCTTATGTTCCTTATAAAATCATGGACCTGTATTTTCTTAGACCATGTAAATCATGTTCTTAGATTTAATTTTCATTATATAACAGGAAAATTCCATTTGGGTTCTTCTTCAACAAATTAAATGAAAATAAACATATTTAAACACCCCATAATTAATGAATCATTGAGTAATACATCAGAAATGTATCAATGTATGATAGTTCCCATGTTAGGTATGTTGAAACCCTCATGAATGATGATTATATTTAAATCATTAACCAGTATAACACAATATTCATAGTCTATGAACTTCTAGGAAGTTATCCTAGTAGCTGACCTACCTAAAAAACCTCATTTTGTACTCTTGAGAATATTTTTCATCTCTAAAGGAAAACTACCCATATTGAGCATAAAAATTTGGGATAAACCTAAGTACTTCATGACAGAAAATTGGTAGTGATTACTCAAAGTCATTATATTATTACTTTTTTATCATCAAACATGACACAATATATATAGACAATATGGAATAATTATAGTATGGATATCTAATTTTTTTATGATGATTAATTTTATATTCATAAACTCATTTTTAAAATTAAATAACCACACATAAGAATCAATCTAAGCATTTCACATATCATAAACCAATGGAGACCTGTTATTTTTTATTTGATTTTATTTTTAACGTGTTTTTATGAATACAATTCCAACAACATACTAAGTGATTATTTTATAAAATATAACAAATAAACAATTTTATTGAGTAAAATATATGAAGACTAGTTTTATGAAAAAATATGAGAGATGTGAAAATTATACCTAATAGTCAACAATTTGAACTGGGCAATATTTTTCAATCTGAGTGACTTCATTCTCAAAACTCCTAAAATAATGTTTTTTCCCTAAAGAAGGGATGATGAAAAGAACTTGGAAATATTTTTCAATATGTTTTAATTCTTCTTCTGAATTGTCCAACTCAACACCATTAAATTTCTTTTTAGAGTTTTCATTGTTATTCTATTGACTCAGTGAGTTGGTTATTTCAAGATTTAGTTCAACATAATCATATTTTTCAAAAAGAATAGTTTCTTGTCCAGTTTCACTGTCACATTCTTCTTCCACTTGATTTTCAAATCTTTTGTAAACATTTTCTTTTTCTTTTTTTTCAGATTCTTCTTGTTCTTTAACCCTTTGTTGTAATTCCAAAATCATGTTTTCCAATCTTTTCATTCTATGATCATTCTCTTAAGAATATATAAGTTGAATTTCCTGGTTTTTTTTAACCAAGAATTCCAAACATCCTCCATAGTATCCAAATTGGTTCCAATCAATTAATGTTTAGCTAGGAATTCAGGATTAGATTCATATTGTTCATTTTTTCAAATGTAATCATCATGTTGTGGCTGGTAATAAACACACTGCCAAGAAACATTTCCATAATCTCCATAACAAACATAGTGTGGTCCTAATTCATCCATTTTTAAACTAAAACTAGGTGAGATTAAACACACAACAATTCACAGTGAAGAAGATTTTTCAAAAAAAAAAACAAAAATAGTAGGTTCTAGTTCAAAGTAGTTTTTTTTGGATTTTTAATATTTTTTTTGTATTGATTTTTTTACTTTTTATAATAACCCTATACTCTCAGTGCATGCCTTCCCTGGAAATTGTGCCAAATTTTGAACACGGTAGAGGTTGTCATGGCCCTCAAAATTTCATTTATTAACCTACACTAACAAAGTGGTGCATGGTTGATCCACAGAAAAGGTAGGTGAGGGAATTCCCTGGTTTTTGAATTTTAAACCCCCAATGTTATCAATAATGGGGAAAAAATCTTCTAACTTTTAATATTTTTTATTTATATGATGATGTGGAAACATGATGAGGAAACATGATTTTTTTTACAATGAAACTAATATTTACACTAGGTACTAAAAACAACTAGGGAAATACAATATACTAATATTAAGCAGCAATACAAGGAACAATGATCAAGAAAATGACTCTCAGAAATTCATAACTAGTTAGCAAAAAAGTTATTTCTCCACTGAAATTTATTGAATCACATCTTAAGACTAGATTAATATATCTTCCTTTCCAGAAGATACATCAAATAGAGGTATGACATTTCGAGTTCGCCACTCCAAAATTAATCCACTGCTAATAATTTAAAGAATAATACTGCTGAAATAAAACCCACCCTAAAATTCCAACTGAAATAAAATTAACGCTTCAAAAAAATGATGATCAAGTTCAATCACGCCGATTGAACATGAAACTAGGAATATTAGTAAAAAAATGTAAGGTGTGAATAATTTACATGATTATTAAAATTGATCTCTCCGATCAATTCAGATGTCAAAAAAGAATAATGTGAAGAATTTAAAGAATAAACCAACAAATTATAAAATTATTGAGTTAAAAAAAACTCATCCTATGATCATAATGAATTCTAGTAGTGAAAACATCAGAAATCAGAGTACAAGAATTAAATAAAGGGGAAGGAAAAACTCCCCATGTGTTTCTCAGCCTTTGGGCTCCTTTTCCTGCAGCTCATCTCCAGTGCTGCTCCCTGGAATCCAAATGAACGTCCCTTAACACAAGTGGATTTGATCGTGGAATCATAATGAGAGTACCATTATGAGAGTCTCATCAAATTCTAATGCATATTTGTTTTAATACCATTTGTCACCGGCTGCATGTCATCACTCGCTTCCAACAACTTGGACTCATCTTTTAATGTTTCACCGCACACGTGCATTTTTTCATGACAGGCACGTTGCACTAATTGTTCTCACGTAACAAACTCCCGCTGAGTTAGTTAAGTTAATCTTGGAATCTTCTTGTCTCATGAATGGACATGTACATATTAGAAAAAATGATACAATTAAAACTCTACGAATTTTAATTAATATTTTATAGCTATTATTTTAGGTTTATAATTCGTATACTTATTAAAAATTAATTAATATTAATTAATAAATATCTTAAATTGATAATTATTATCTAATAGATTAAATAATAATATTATAATTATTATTTTATTAATAAAACATTAATAAAATTATTATGTTTCTAATTAATTTTTATTCATTACGTTTTTTTATTTATATATGTATTATTAAAAATTATTTAACATAACTTGATTTAATTCATAATATTAGTTAAATTTAATTAAATTAAAAAAACTATAAATAACTTATATTTATTAAATATTTCCAATTATTATTATTTTCTATTTTATTTTTATGAATTATATAAATGTTTTATTTTATAATCTAACTGACTTATTTATTTATTTTATAATTTTTATATATTATAATTACTAAATATTTTATTTATTCATTTGTTTTTTTAATATTCTTTTATTGTTGTGTTTTATATCCCAGGACATCTTCTCTTATTTCCCCCTCTAGATATTCATTTTTACACTAGAAGAAGGGAAACTCAAGGATTCCCCTGCAAGCATGCCTCACAGACACTCAGCTTCACAACGGTGGTGCCTATACTCCCACTTGATTCAGCATTAGAAAAAAATGGTGCCCTCATACAAACCATCAATCGAGGCAGCCTTATTTTTGCCTCAGTTCCGCTACATATCGGCGAATTTATCTCGAAAACATAACTCAGCTCGCCACACTCTGACATCTTCAACAAACGACGGAAAGACCTCGAATTCCAGATCTGAATAACTATAGGTGGCTCGGCCTCCTCTCTGTGTTTTCAAATAAATAACAGAAAACTCCAGCTTTAGTCAGCATGACCCAGGTTGGGGGCCAATGAATAGCAGCAAACTCATCTAGCTCTTCCCCGGTGTGGCCAAACTCAATCCGCGACACAAAGAAGATGAAAACCAGGCCTTTCTTCAAAAAGGGATAAATCTATTAGGGTTTTCATGGATAAATCTGTCTGTGATAAATCAATTTAATTGATTCTTACTTTTTGCATTTCAACATTTCTATAAACTAAAGATATCGTAAATTTTCTATTTATTGATGAACTGGATGATGCCGTAAGTATCAAATAACAAGTACTTGAAGGGAAGAAATGGAACATGAGGCGCTGTGAAGTTGTGGTGCTAGAAACAAGTTTGATTTCAATGGTCATGGGTGGCGATGAGTTGTGGGCTGCAGATGACGGTTACGAGCAGTGTAAGAGTGAGACATTTTAAATTATGGGAAACAGTGCTAAGAGGAAACAGTGTGTGATGTAATGGTGGAACCGTTAAAGGGACAATGTTCAAAATACAGGGTGAGAAAGGACATGGTGCCACTGTAAAGTGGTGAGACTGTGATAAAAGACATGGTGCGTGGCGGCACCATGGTAGGAAACAGTTGCTGAGGCACCAAGACACTGCAAAATAAACAGAGAAAATAAATTAAATTAAAACTTAAATAAAATAAGAAAAAAAATAATTAATACAAACTAAACATTAATTGAATCAATTAAAAATTTAAAAACAACATAAACATTAAAAAATTTATAAAAAAAATTAAACATATGTTAAATTATTAATAACTTCAATTCAAAAAACATAAATTGATACTAGACTAAAAATTGAATTGATAAACAATTAAATTATTTAATGTTAATATTAAATTAAAAGAATTTTAAAACAAAGATTATTTATTTATAAAAGACTAATGTTTCAAATTTAATTATTTAATGAAATTAGATAAATCATATTTTACTAATCAATTTATGACTATTAATTAAGTTGATGAAATTAAAAAAGAATATAATATTTATAAATCTAAATTAATAAACAATGAATTGTTAAATGACATCAAATATTTAGATTCTATTAAATAAAATTAAATAATGATTAATACATTAAATTCTAAATTAAAATTTCCTTATCTATGTGAAAATGAAGACTTAATTACTTAATTAATATTAGATTATTAAGATTCACAGATAGAAACTACCAAGTTAAATAAAAAATAATTAAACTATAAAATTAATATAAGAAATAAATCAACTATTTTAAAGCTTATAATAGATGATCTTTTATACAAATAAATTAATTATTAAAAATAATAATAATAACACAAAAGAGCCATTATTTATTAAAAAGAGTTAAAATAAATAATTTAATTGATAATAATTAATTAAAAAAATGTGGAAAAACATGTTTTTTAAGGCCACATCATTTCTCTAATAATTTAATAATCCTAAATAATCCAATATATTCTATTAATCATCCTCCCACAATAACACTATAATCATATATGGTGTAATAAATATAAATTTTATCATATTATGTAAATTAATTTTAGTCAATCCTTGGAATCTCAAGCAATTTCAAACTCATTTTTCTCCAAATGTATCTAGTAGATGATATTGAAAATATCATAAACACATCATTGATTTCGTCAATATGGAATTGACTATAACTAATGTACGTATTTTTTGTGTGTTATCTTTCATTGGAGATTCATAATCTATAAAAAATTATGATTGGAAAAATTACTATTTTCACATCATTGAAATTATCTTAATGTATATTATTTAAATACATAAGTATCCAAGTGGGATTACTGAATCCTATATGAGAATCAAATATGTTATGGAATAACCCCCAAACATAGATTGTAGAAATCTGTGTTACTATTAACATTTGATTTTATCTAATTATATTTCATGACACAACCTCATTCTTATAGAATGAAAAGGTATATTAATTTCTATTTCTGTAGCATGGGTATTTTTTTAATAGAAAACATCAATTTGCCAATGCTATAAAAATACACTTATACATTAATTATGATGTGGAATTACACTTCATGGAACAACCCCCATTCTATGTCATCCCTTAGAAAATTATGCATCTATTTTATAATAGTCAGTGTGAAACCAGTGGCGGTTTGGTGGTTCCCTCTACTGTCTATCCAACAAAAAATATAAAACGATAAGATAAAATTGATGAAACTTGTTGAAGATATATATTTTAATTATGTACAAAGGGTACCACTTTCCATTTGCATTTCTCTATAAACAATAATCATGATACTAGTAGGGTTGTTACATTGTTATTTCTTTTAGGTAGAAAAATATTATAAAACCTCATAGGCATTCATAATAACATTATAAAATAATTTGGGAATTCCTTCTTTGGTCTTCCCATAAAAAAATACTGAAAAACCACATCCTGTAATTTTAAATAACAATATCCTCAATTAGATTTTTTAATATCCCATTACTCATTGATAATACAATTTAACATAATTTGAATTGAAAATTTTAGTAATAAAAAAATCATAATCTAATACCCCCTTCTTTTATATGGAGTATTAGTGAATCACCAAAAATTATTTCTAATCTGAAATGATTCATGGTAATTTGTTACAGAACCCGTTAAATGAAAAACTATTACAAAAAAACTTTTGTTACTTACATACTATTCAG
The DNA here is from genome assembly GCA_963277665.1 of Viscum album. Lineage (NCBI taxonomy): Eukaryota > Viridiplantae > Streptophyta > Magnoliopsida > Santalales > Viscaceae > Viscum > Viscum album. Next base: position 1,833,523,366 of record OY728161.1, on the reverse strand, counting down.
GGCACCCTCATATATTATGTTTCCTAATAATTATCATTACTTAAATCACCGCTATTACAAATAAAATATAAATATTAATACCTCCTTGTTAGTAATAAGGAACGCTTCCATTTATAACATATCCCAATCAACACATGTAAAACTCCTCCACTATTTTCAGTACACCCAAAAAGGAATTATCTAAAGGTTTATAAAACCGATTTATCAATTTAGACATGAAATTAAAGGGTGTTTTCATAACATTCAATACATTAGTAAATCAAAAAGTGGCGAGGATCATTTATAAAGATCATATAATTATATGTAATCAGATAGCCTTAGATAACCTATATATACTTTTAAAACTATTATTGTGTTATATATTTATCATAATATTTAAAGCATTTTTATGGACACATCTTCTATCCTCACATTCCATATCCACTTATGTACTTAATGTAGTGATACTATATCACGATGTTCTTTTTCTTATAATACTGGACAATAATTTTCAATAGGATTTATAGGAATCAAGATACCAAAAATCATAACAAAATTATGTTTTACAATTATTCTAATAACATGATGCTAATTATTTATATAATGTATTTATGTACAATCTTGTGTATCCAAAATATATTCATCCTACTTAGTACACAATAAAATGAAGTATTATCTCCTACTCATGTTTTAAATGTATGAACCATCAAGTCAAAAAGAACCACCTGATATTTAATTTCAATAACATGTTGAACATTTATAATCTATAAATATAACCTAAATACAGTTTTTGTTGTGAGAAATGAAAAAACCACCTAAAATTCGATATGTTATTAATTTGAAAAAGTTTTTGATTCACTATTGTAATGATTATTTAATTTGTAACAATTTTGGAAAGAGTTAATTTAATTTCATAAAACAACATATTTGAATGTTTTGTTATTTTCTAGATTTGGTGTCTCCAATATGCCCCCTAAAAACAGTCACACCAATCAGCAAACACCTCCACTGTCCCTAAATAACATTATTAATCAATTTTTTGTTATTTGGTTATAGTGTATCACAAGTTACCATGTTAAAATTCTATCAACTTATGATTATAAAAAACAAACCATAAATATTCCACCTAGAACACAGTATATCCTATCCTTAATTTAGAAAACAATTCCATGAGTAACCAAAATTAGAAAATAAAAGTTCATATATTAAAAATATACTATAATAGTGATAACTCTTCAAAATAATGTAAGAAAATAAAATAAGATTATAATTATATTATATACACATAATAAAGATTAAATGAACACGTACAATTTCAGTTATGCCCATACATATAAAATAAAAAATCTAAAAGATGAGGATCCTACGGTGTAGAGTCAAGCTGTCTTCTAGTAGAACATGGCCAAAATCAAAACCATTTCGTAGAAGTAATAAACAAAATAAGAGTCCCACATATGTAATGAAGTATCATTAAATTTAATAGTATTAGATACATACAAATCTTTATATGCCTAAATTCATTTGTCGGGTGGGAGAAAAAAGTTAATAGGATACCACCATGAATCTGTAGAACACATTTCAAAATAGAACCCATTATTATAGATTATTAATAATCTAGAAACCCATTTATATATCTAAAATATTTTCCAAAAATCCAATGGGATTAATATGTCAACAAACCCATCTCATATATATATATATAAGAATAAGGAAAATTCTAATATATATGATGAAAATAAACATTAATCATAAGATTTTTATTACAATCGTTGGAATATGAAATAATAATCATTTATTGAATAATATTGGAATTATGGTGGAAGAATTAAACTATTGGTTGTAAAGGAAACTAATATACTCTATGATAACATTATAAAAACATATAATAATAATTATTTAGTGAAACTTAGACCCCTAAAAAATCAAAAAAAATGAAACCCACCTAGATTTCGGCATAAATCGTCAGTGTGACCCATCCACCCACCTGTATATTCATTATCTCCAATGATACAACATGAAAAAAAATTAAATCAATATCAATAATAAACTACAATATATCACATACAACATAAGTTATAATACCACATTATCAACATGAAATTACATTGAAAATGATTTTTGAAACATGAATTATATGTATATAATTTTTACAATCATATTGGGGGAATAAATTTTTTTTCAATGAAAATAATATAAAAATTGTTGGTGTATTACATATTCCATGAATCATCAGAATTTTATGCAAATGTAATGGAATTTAAATTTTGAGACACATACATCACATTCATCACAATGCCATTTTCTTTGAAAAATATCCAAAGGAGAAAAGATGATGGTTCCTTTCCCACAATAACATCAACCTATTTCATGAAAACTGTAACCAAAACATTCTCTTTATCACACCATTTTCTTTAGGGTTATAGTGATGGGTGATAATAAAAGAATAATGGATTATAGTGAGATAGGGAGAGGGAATAAATCCCATGAAATCATGATGTCTAATTAATAAATCCACCAAATATGAAGAGAGTAAGAATGGACGAGAGAGAATAGTGTAATCCAAAGACAGAGGGTGATGCAACCAATTTATAAAATATATAAATATTTCCTTATTTCAGTTAAATACTCGATATAGTTTCCTTGTTAATACATTTTTGAAAGTCGTAAATGATTAATTTCTTTAGAAACTATAAAAATGTCATATTATTTCATGAATTATCTTCAAAAACATTCATAGTGACCTTCTCACGTAGTTTATTTCACTAATATACCCTAATTAAAATCAAACATAAAAATGGGGGACTGAATGATAATAATGGGTGACCATAGGCAATAAAAAATTACAAACATATGAAATATCAATCAACAAACCTTGTTGAGAATAAGGGTGTGAGAACATTACCATAACATGAAAAAGTAATAAAAAAGAATCATATTTCATTAATTATGATTCATGGAAGAAGTATTTTTCACAAATATAAAATAAAATGTCATAAGTGTATAAAATCATAAATAATCCGTCATGAGAAATGATAGAATATAATAAAAATGGAATGTTTTAAATTAATATGCTTATAATATTTTTAGCATGTGTAAGTTTTAAATGGTTCACTCATTACGTTAATGATATTAAAACACGACCTTTCAAAAATTTATATAAAGGAAGAAAGTTCAAAGCATTAACATGTGGGCATGTAACCATGTCCATGAAAAATGTTGTGAACAAACAATTTGTGTTACACAATACATATGTATCCCATGTGTTATCCATATTTTCCAAATTCATTTTAGGGAAATAATAGGTACATGAAAATAATAATCATAAAGCATAAATAATTCACAATATCATAATGACATTCATCATTTAATCTTTGTAGAAGAAATTGAAAATAAATTGGTTTCAGAAAGATTCCATCTTATCCGAGTTATACAATATAAATATAATGGGTTTCATAGAATCAAATATAAAAATTCATTATCTAAATCCATATAGAAAAAATATTTTTATTTTGTCATTTGATCATATCTCTTAACGAGGACATGGTAAAATAATAGGGTGTAATCATCCGTGAAAAATTCTAATAGAATATCACAAAAATAGTTCTTGAAATAAATATTCTTTTTTATTTCTTGAAAAATTATTTAAATCCAAAAAATTACCAAATATTAAGGAAAATTTTTATTTGAAAGGAACTGCAGAATCATGTAAGGGAATCTAAATATAAAATATTAGTAATGTAGGCTCTAATAGTTATTATTTTGGTATGAGATAAAACAATGTATATGTTCACACCTTTTCTAAAAATTTTCTGTTTGAGTAAAAAAATTAAAAACTATTCCTAGAAAGTAAAATATGAAAAATTATGAGTTATATAAATTATAGTAGAATAGTAAGAAACATCATAAAATTATGTTGTGAGAAATTTAAATGTGAAGGAAAAGGAATCCCATAAAAAGAATAAATGATGATAAATTTCATTAAAAACTTTTTCTCAATCATATAAATTAAAAAAGGGTGGTAAATTGAAAATTTACATGAAAATATTATTAATTACCACAGAAGAAAAAATATATTATTTAAAAATGACAATATCTATAAAATATCCCTCATTAAACATTTATAATAGACTATCTTGTAAAAAACATTGTAACATAACCCCTTACCTAAAGTGTTATACTAGTTTATATGCCTTCAAACCTATTGAATAATTAATATAGGTTTACCATACACCTATTAACATACTATATATATATATATATAATTACAAAAATGATTTAATTATGAAATTTTACCACCGTTTTATTTATAATTATTTATATAAATATTTATTGTAGGTGATATTTTTTCTTTTTCATGCATGTACCAATTCTACATATTCATTCCATGTTCATTTTCCGTGGTTACATACTATAAATAATGTAATGAATATAATAATTATTATTTTTAATCAATATATACACATATATGACTATTCATATGAAGTGGTTATGGAAAATGAATGACATCACCTTTTGAAGATGGAAATCTATACAAACACATGTGTGATGTTTCCCCTTTTTTACTGGGGTAATGAAAAGAAGTAAAATAATAATTCATCCTTAAAAAATAATCATTATATCATAATGATCAATATATTCATAAAAATATATCCTTATGAACATCCATGTAAATTAAAAATGTAAAACACGTCACATCACATTATGAATGTGGAAGTCCACACATACCCATGAGGGACATTACAATTTCAAAACAATAGCATAGGGAAGAAGGTTTATAAGATCTTATAATTCAAGATTCAAAATTATTTTATAGGTAACACTTATTAATATTAATTCCATGTTAAAACCGAACCATATGTTATAGTGATGGAATATGAATCATATCGATACATTTTGGTTCTAGTGCCCAAAAATTCATTGAAGATATATTAATTACCCATTTGAAGGTAAATTAGATAAAAATAGGTTATTATATAAATCTACAAAAATTGTAGTATATATGACATTTTAATGATTTTATATCATCATGTTTATCAGAGTACTGAATGAGGTATAAGATGTAATTAAATGAAAACAATAAAATAATAATTATACCTCTATTTCGGACCACCTATTTATGTTTATACATAAAGTATTCATAGGATGGTATTCGAATAAAAAAAATAACACAAAGACATATAGTAGTTTTTTATGAATTTATTTCGTTATGGAATGGGGATAAATTTTCAAATTGTTTTTTGATAAGAGATTAGAGGTGGTATCCTTTGATAATGACCAATAATTAGGTTAAACTTATTACATAAAATAAATTTATATTTCAAAAAAATGTGATATATTTTACATGTTTCAATTTACATAATTAATATAGTTTTCTAAAATAAGGGTAAAAAATGCAACAAAACTATTTCTCACAAAATTTACTTTCATTAAATTGAGTTTAAATTCATTCCATGAATAATAAAACTATAAAAAGTATATTGAAATATATGATTGAATATATATTCTATAAATTTCATTAATATAAAAATTTAATATTTATTAATTAAAATTATAAAAATAAAAAACACATCTCTTACAGATTTTATTAAAATAGTACACTTTTTAGTTTCAATTACATTAATTTTATTTTATCTCTATTTTATATAAAATTAATTCATTTTATGATTCTGTAAAAAATAATTTTTATAATTTAGATAGTCATATTTATACCAAATAATCAAATAGCTATGATATTACTTTCAAATTCAGTAATACTAATTTAATATTATTACAATGGATTTTTAAAATCATTTTTTTTGTAATGAACGATATAGAAAAAATAAAATTCATTTAAAGAGTTTGGAGTAAAAAAACAATAGTGTGTTATAAATGGGGTAATATGTTTCATGGGTAGAATAAATTAGATAACAAGTGGTTTTAAAAAATTAAGGTAAATTTTGTAAGATCACTTTTTTAAAGGTTTTAAAAATACCAATAGTTTTGGCCTCACCATTTTTAAAAACATTGTTCCAACAATGAGAATCACAACCAATTGATATATTTCTATGAAAAATTCTCTATAGATTATGAATAGTTGGGTAAAATGTATAGATATCATGTTGAAAAAAGATATGTCACATCTAAGTCGAATTTTGCACATGTGGGGTAATGTATATGAGTAACCACAAGCTATGTATGTGACATGTACATTTATCCAAAAATTAAACCTTTTCAACCTATATCAACTAAAATGTAAAAAATATTTAGAATACAAATAAGAACTACAAATAAAATTTTACATCATCCAAATGGGTGTTAAAAATTGTCCACATTATGCCACTTTTCTCCCCACAAATTCCACACTCTACCAAAACTATAGACTATTACAACAACACTATTAGAGACAATGTTACAAAAATATTGAATTACAATGAAACACTTTCTATTGACGATCCTAAATACACATTATCTACTCAAAGATAGAGTAATATGGTTCAAAATCTAAATATTCTCACTCCACAACATAGTGTTGGTAACGGAAATACTTCATTATCTAAGATACATGTAACATGATGTGAATCATTTTAAATTATGATAACATTGATTTCTATTATTCCCATTCCCAATATGCTCTAGGTTTCTAAATATTCTGACATACCCGGGTGAAAACATTCTCAATATATGTATTTAAATGTTTATTTGTGAAAAATGCCATAATTTTTTTAAATATTAATATCACATGCAATATGAATTTAATTTAAACATTGTAAATAGGTTAATTTTTTATAAATATTTCAAATATATATGTTGGGAAATCATTAAAATAATCATACTTTAGAAGGCTTTAAACATTAATTTTTATGAATACAAATGTGGAAATACCTAATAAAATATTTTAAAAATCATTTTATAAATAAAATCATTGAAATATTATTTTTATATTTGTATTAAGAACCAAAAACATCAAAATATCGAGGAATAGGGATTTCAATAACTTGCATTCCTAAAATTAGCAATGATTTTTAATACATTATTTTTATATATTAGGATATATATTATTTTGATCATATATAGTATCAAAATAAGACCAAATTGAAAAATAAATTGCACCAAAAAAAAAATGTAACTAAAAAATAAGTAATAAAATTTACAATATCATTTAAAAAAAGTATACACATATATACAAACACAACTAAATTTTTTTCAAACATTAATAAACTTATTAAAATAAATTTAAAATGTTCTTCAAGTGATTCATAGAATATGGGAAAACATAATTCAAAATATAGAACAATGAAAATGTTTTCAATTTAAAACTATAGCATTTTTGTATAAGTTATAATTTTTATAGTGGTACCAAACAATTTAAAATCTATTATTATTCTGATCATCCTTGTCTAATTAATCATTCATAAATATAAAACCCGGATTAGAAAAATCTTATTTGATAATGAAGCTATGTTTACAAAAAAATTAAATTTGAAATAATAAATATCTGCGAAGAATCAAGTAGATAATAATATAAAATTACTCTACTTCAGCATTCACATATTTGATTTTTCAGATTAATAGTCAGAACATGTTTCTTATTTAACTCAATCTGTGACCAATATTGATTTTTAATATTAATTTACTGTCCTTTTGTAAAATTAAAATATAAATACCAAATATATAAAATTATGAATAAGACTTACTCCATTAAAATAATTCGAAATATTATTTGAAAACCATTTAATAAATACATCAACCAATTTTCCTTTCATCAATGTGGAAAAAATATTTCTAACATAAAATTTTCCCCAAAATATGGAAAAATAAAATTCAATATTTCTATTATGAATGTTTTTTCTATGTTGTATATATACTCTTACATCTCATGGAATAGATGAAACTGAAACATAATTTTAATGATTTCTAAACTCGTATATATATATATATATATTAAATTATAGGATATTTATTTATGAATTGTAAATATGTTTTAAATAATTATGGAATCTTAATAGCATAAATACATGTGAAATTATATTATATGAAAATAGTGTGGAGATAGATTATTAAAAATGTAATAAATTATGAGAATATAAAATATTTTTACATAAAGATTAGAAATTGTTTATTGAAATTTATATACATGGAAAACAAGTAAAACATGAATATAGTGAGATCCTCACCTTTAACAATATCAATAATAATTTTTAAATATATTTAATATAAAATATTTTAAAAAATATATAAATATTCATTGAAAAATTAAAAAAAAATATTTAACGTATAATAAATTTGAGAGTGTCTAATAGTGTGTGTTCTTTAAATTTTCCTTTTAATTGAAGTTATTATATGGATTTAATATAATCTTATATAATTAATGTGTAATAAAAATTTATAAATTATTTTAATTTAGTACTAAATAATAAAAAAATGCCACTCATACATCATATATCATCCCATTAAATAAATTATATGTATAGTGAAAAAAATTAACCAATGCTCCTTCCAATAATGATCACATCCTTAGAGTGTAGTTATTCCAGATGAGTTTGAAAAATAATATCATTTATCACTACTCAATCCTAATCCATATACAAAAATTGGTGATAAGAATACCTCTAGATGATATACCTTTTTATAAGCTAGGATATATACACAGGAATACAAAAAATGAAACACAAAAAGTATTTATTAGTGTGAATAAAATAATTGAGGATCTAGGTATGAAAATTATTCATACAATGTACTTCTCAAATTTTCGAAAAATAATTATTTTACAAATGAGTTAATTTTTTTATTTATCAAATCATTCAACTACCACAACAAATCCTTAATGAAATAATTTTCTCTCATGTTTTTTACCTCAATCATTATAGTTCATAGTTTGAAAAATGTTTCCCCCAATATTATACCAACCATTTATCCTCATACACATCTTGGTTGTTATATGTACACAAATTTTGATGTAAGAATATACATCATAGCATAAGTGATATAGTCCTCATATGCCACTTTTTTGTGAAGGGTATCCTAAAATAGTATGTTAATATGTTATATAAATTTGATTAATTAATTAAATACACAAATTAATGAAATGAAATAGTTAAATAATAAATATCATATTGTATGTTACCATAGTTTTATATTAAATAATCATATTTGGGTTTTATCTTCACATATTTACATTATTAATGGTAAGAGGGAGGTGAAAGATATTCATATTGATCATCTATGACACCACTACATATCCTGAATTACAAATAATTAAATATTTAAATAAAAATTTTCTAATAAAAAATCGGATTCCCTTCACGTGACAATGGAATAGGGTATAAATTTTGTAATGGTATCTCTTAGATATCTTCTTAAGTGGCCTTTTATAGAAATAAAAATATATATTTTATCATATATTTAAAATAAATTTATTTTTTTATAAAAAATCGCAAACCTTAGAGGCTTCTTCATAATAACCTGAGATAAAGTTATCGAATGTCTCTACAAATAGTTAATAATATTTATCACATGGATCATAATTATATTTACACCACGAAATATAATTTAATGTGATCTCTTTTCATAAAATATCATGATTATTTTTCTAAAAATGATAAACATGGTTTCTAAATAGATTTCATCTCATTGAAATTCAGATTTAATCCATAATTAGATAAATTAAATATTAGTCATTTTAAATGTATTATTTTTAAACAAATAGAAAAATAAATTAATATTTTTATATGTTTCATAGATATGCACTCCAATAATATATTATTAACTAGTTGGTCACCGCACTTCTAAACTAGTGAGTAACATTTATATCCTATAATGACTTGGCATATCCATGTATCTCAAAAAATTGTTGTAGTATTGGATAACAGGGTGGAAATTATAATCAAACTCAATTATCATCCTTTTATCTCCACACACAGGTGACTGTTTTGGTTAATTTGATATACCACACATAAAAACTATTGGAATTGTACTATATAGAGAATAGTAATATATGAAAATAATTTCACAACTACTGGTTTAATTTCATTAAATAATTTAGTTATTCAATATATATTTATATTTGAAAATTAACTTAACATGGTGCCCCTATGTATCTAATAGTCATTTAGAATGATATATGAAACATCAATGAAATTGTGTGTTTCTATATTTTATTACAATAAAAAAAATTATTTTGAATAAAAAATGTGTTTTAATGGATATAAAATCATTTTAGGTCAGATTTTGCAACAAAAAAATTAGCAACTAAATGTAAGGTATATATAAATTCAAAATATTGTTTGAAATTATTTCCATAAAAAATGTGTAATTTTTTTACAAATATTGTATTATAAATAAATAAATGTTGATTGATACAATTATATACTTCATTATAGGAATAAAATGATTAATATTTTTCAAAATTACTATGAATACCGAATTATCACGAATAATTTGAAAAATGTGGCATCAAAAAGATGCAGACAAATTTTTTTAACCCAAAAAATTATAAAAGAATATAATAAATTTAAAATTATGACAAAAAATTTAAGGAATTCTTGACCAATATAAATTTAAATTTATAAAAGATAATTTTTTTTATTAATTCTAATATTTCATAAAAATATAGAAATTTACCTGATTAGTTAATATATTAATCATGAGTTTTTCCATTTCTATTATCTATGAATAGTGTTTATTTTGTGGGTGATTTCTATTTCATAATATTAATTATAAACAATTAATCATGTAATAGGGGATGAAATGTAGATAATCTGTCAAGGTCATCAACATTCTCATCAGCAATATTAATTTTTTCCATTTCAAAAATATAGACTACTAATTATTAAATGGATCAGAAACATAATTTTTTCCCCATTAATATAAATTAAAATAATACTCAACTTTTTCTCTAAATCTTTTCATACCAAAAAATGAAAATTCGTATCCTTCTGGATTTTTAGTAGTTCTACTATCAACCCTTCTATAACTAAACAATAGCACTCAAAACATAATATACAAATTCTCTCATATAAGTACTAACACCTCCCTAGTAGCTGAGAGTCAGTGCCAACATTTTTACATTGGTGTCATATAAAAATTATTGAATCATGATGGACTATATAATTTTGTTGCCTCGGTAAAAAAGATACACAAATGATTCCAATATTACCATTAAATAAAACACTTACAACATAATAATGATTCTATAATATCATTATTCCTTCAAGAATGTACAAGAATATCATTAAGAGTATTTTTCCTAGATTCTTTGGAAATGATACAAATTATATGTGATCTCAAATTCTTAGTAACAGTTACATAAAGTTGAATACAACATGAGGAAATCAGTAATAATCTATAATTTATAATCAATATTACATGGTAAATACCTGAACACACATTAAATTTAATTAAAAAAAATTACATTTCTTCCCAGATAATGAATAATCAACATGGAATGGTAAATATTGGAAAGCACATTCCATTTAATCAATAAATATGGAATTAAATTAATCTAGAGATAATATTATTGATAATAATTAATGTCATCTTAATGATATGAATTATTATTTATTGGTCCTTGTGATTATATGAATCATGATACACATATTTTCTACACATTTCAAAATACATTTTTAAACTGATACATTGGTATACACTAAACACCCATTTATCAAAATATTGTAAAATGATTCATTACATGAGATTACTGATAAATCAAATGGGTATTTATAACACATCCACATCCATATATACATGTAAAACATATTCCTTATATATAAAATGATCGATTTTATTCATTAATATTATGCCTCACCAATACATTTACAAATGTAATAAGGAATAAAGTTTGAAAATAATTACCCCCATTCAATAGTATGGTATTAAAAGTAAAATACCATGATTATAAATGTAATTAATTTTATATAATATTTATATATATAATAGATAATGTTGAAATATTTAGGAAATATAATATCCAATGATAAAAATAATGTAAATATTTTAAGGGAAATAAAATGATTATAAAAAATAATCATGACATAAAATGCTAATACTTTCCCAAGTCAGGCTGATTTTAAACCATCTAGATAAATTATAAGGACGGTATCAATAAAAAATATCCACAATTGATCAAAAGAAAAAATAATTAATGTTTTTGATGAATAAAAATACTGTAAAAATTAAATTTAAACATTGATGAGAAAAATAAACTTTTCAATTTGAAAATAATTTTTTAAAACCAAATTTGTAAAAAAAAATTCTTCTTATTTAAAATAAACATTGAATAATATGATTCATGTCTTTAAAAATCTATTATTCACGATATCTAGAAATTTATTTCATTTCATACATGTTAATAAAAATATTTCATTCACATTTTCAGTAAAATTCATGTTGGAATTGTTTGGGAAAAGACATATAAGATTGTCAAAAAAACTCATTTCAAAATATAAAATGATTAATAGTTAATTTAATTAACCATTCTATATAATGTTAAAAACTTTTTTGAAGACATTTTTCGAAAACATGGTTCTAGATGAAAACGGAGTATCCAATAAATAGATCAATAATTTCATATTTTATTAGAATAATTTGTCCAATAATTTTGATTACCAATAAGATGAATATGGTACAGTTACATGAAAAAATAATGAATAAATAGAGGAGAAGAATATCAAAGGTGTTTACTATCTAAGGATAAAATAATTTCAATGACTAAAAATTCAATTTTAAATTATCTCTGTTTTTGTGTGATTATGATATAAACCCATAAAATCATCGTTAAATTTAAGTGAACATTAATCAAATATTCCTATTTTTTAATCAAAATTAAGTCCACATAAAATGAGTTGAAATAGAAAAAAACATTATAAAATTTATTTACACATGTCATCTTAAAATAACAATGAAAATGAAATGGTAACATAACCTAATGAAACAAATGTGTTATGAAATTATTTGAAAATTGGTTATTTTTAAGTAAAATACCCTAATAAAAAATAATTCAAATTAAATTTTCAATAACATATGTATTGATTAATTAATGAAAATACAAGAAAAATTTTTCATATATGCATCACATAATATATATTAGGTTCATTCCAATACAATATTCCATTGTTACATGAAATTGATATGAAGCCTCATAACTCACAAATATTTTTTGATTAATGTTATTTAACATCCATTATAATAATTGTAAGAAAGTTATATATTTATATGAGAACCATTATAATATTTGAAATACCATATATAATCACCATATAAAATTTTATGAATATCATATTTGAATCATTTTATACAGTTTCAAAATAATTCTTAAAGGTTATAAATGGAAAATGATTTATATCACCTAATAGAGATGAAGGTCAATACATAGGAATGAGCAACAATATCCTTCCTTTAATGTGTAAACGGGAAAAGGAGTGGGTGATATATTAATATTAATGAATACATATCATTTCTTTTATATCACATATGTTCATTAAATTTTTCATTATTATGTTCCATTTAAAGTGTTAGAGAAAAATGAGTCGCCTCACCATGCAAGGTAGCTTTCCTCGATACACATGAGAAGTGTTACGATATTTTAAATGAAATTGAGTGTATGAAGGTATATTAGATATTAAAATTAAATTATTATAACAATATCATAAATATTATATATATAAATTTATTAAATTCATCAATATATTCCACTATGAGATGTCAGGATGGAAGACGTGTTACGTCGATTCACGAGGTGATAATCTATGATACATAAAATCAATGATTTAATCACCCATTTGATGGAGGATGATATTGAGAAAAGATATATTATTAACATAGAATATCATAATATATGGGATGTATTGGTGTTATTATACTGTAAATATTGAATAAAATATGAAGGATCGAGAAGAAGAAATAATGCAAACATGATTATTTATAAATTTAACCTATCATTCAGAAGAACACTTAGGTTTTCTCAAAAAGTAATAATTTGATAGATTTATGATCAATAAAAGGGATCTAGAATTCTGGGAGGGGGGTATGCAAGGTGTTAGGGTAGGGATTTGTTGAGTAAAATGACTTTGGAAGTGTGAATTGGGGAGGATATGGGGTTGGCATTTCTATGTTTGGGGGAGGAAACACATTGAATTTTTTTTAACATAATTTTTTATATTTCCACGTGCTACAAAAATACTTCATTATCTACCCTTATATATTATAATGTTGAAATATTTTCATCTACTGGTTTTTGTACAATTTTTTAGTAATTTTCATCATTTTCTTATTAGTTAAACCCCTCATTATACATATTTTAATTAAACTATCATAATGAATTATAAATATTTTTGTTACCTCGATGTTTTAATTATAAAAAATATTGGTAATTATGATTTTAATGGGTTTTTTAGGATTTCATTTTATAATTTCTGTAATCTTGATTAAAACATGGTATATTTTTAAAAGATTCACCATCCTATATAAGTCAATTCTCATCATTAGTCACTGATAAAAAAGACTCATTTTTGATGTTGTATCACCTTTTAGGATCATTCACCACTTGATTTAGATAATATCAGCAAATATTATCCCCTCGAATTGAATACCTACAAAAACGAGGCATCATTGGTCATGAGTGACCATTAAAGATGGCCTGTCAAAAAACCAATTCACCACTAAGATGAGTTACCATTGACATTAGTCACCATAGAGACAAGTCACCATTGATAATTCCCTAATGATAGATAAGCTACCATAATACCATATCATTATTCAGTATGACTTACCACCAAACATGAGTCGCTCCCAGCCGTACTAGTAATTTCTATTCTAAGACCTTGAAATTAAATGACCTAAACAACTATATTAATTCAGTTACTGCAATTATATATTCTATAATTATATTCATAACTATTGTAGGGATCATTAAATGTTGTGTAAGGAGTATAACATGATGATTTAGTGTATCATGATGATTATTCATCAAACTGAATAACTATGTAGATGGAATCTATAATTAAATTAATTTTTCCTTCTGCATTCTTCTGAAAGTGTTCTATTCTTCAGAGAACATATTATTGATGAATTCAATAAGGATCATTCTAAAACAGCATAAATGTATAAATCATACTAATATTTCCACTCTAAAAGGGGGATGATAATAGAATATATAGATCTTTTCATATTTTCAAGGAAAATATATTATATAATTATCTATTTTGATGTGTTTTCATATAATTTTCTCATTCTACACTCCAATATACATAAAAAGGGTCAAAAGCATTATGAAAACATTATACAAAGAAACATTGTATTATATAAATATTTATATATAGTAATTTTATTTTTTTAGTGTTATCATCAAGAAATTAATTTTTTTTGACAATTTTATCAAAAGATGTTTTCTCCAACTCTATAAATATAGGATACAAGATATATTTTATATTTAATTTAATTTCTATACCATCTAGTAATGTATAAGAGGTCTTTTGTGACTTAATTTTTCTTCATACCATAGTTTTTTCAGAAGTTATCTCGAAATGGAATATATAGCTGGTTAATTGTTTTCTATTTTGTTATTCAAGATTTTCGGTCAAGATTATATTTATATACTCCTCTTGTGAATAATTTATTTCCATGTATCAGGGATTGGATCTTGATTTCCGACCAAACCCATAATTGTAATTCTGCAATATTTTTTTCTTTTCATTTCAAATCATTAAACATAATAAAATTGTAACTATAAAAAACCACTACATTTATAGTTAATATGAAATAGTTTTTATATAACAATTTGATAGGGAACATTGATTCCAAAAATTTGAATAGTTTTCATTAATTTTTTAATTGAGAACTATTCAATATTTGTGAATTCTTCTAAAATATAATAATTATATTAAAATACACATTTAGTTAACTTGGAAATATTATTTGATATTGGGTGACTTTATTTAAACATGTTTTAATAAAAAAATTTATTGGGAACTCAATTAACCCCTTCTTGAGTAAGTCACTCCGACCAACCTTTGGAATCAGTAGATTTTTAAAATATTTTATAATTTAATTTTTTTTGTGTTTTTTGGATTCTAATTTTTCATTTGTTGTAAATTTAGTTATTTAAATGGATAACATACAATAAGGTTATTTTTCAAATATACCATCCTTATTTATTGAAAATAATTATTCATAATAAAAAATAAGGATAAAAATTACATTGAAAGCATCAGTTTTGAAATATGTTTTTTATTAATGATTGATATAAATTACATATGTATGATAGAAAAACATGGGATGATTATTCTAAAACTAATTATAAAAAATATTTCAAATTAGTGAATTAATTATACAATTATTTAAGAGATTAAGAGTTTAATAAGATATCTATTAGTAAAACAGCATATGAAATTATTAACACATTATCTCTTTATCAATAAGAACCGACTAATGAAAAAGTAATGTAGTAAAATACATATAATATAAAATATGATACATTTACAATGAAATATAATGAGCTTATATTTTATTTATTACTCAAGTTCAGTGATATATTGAATATAACGACTTCTTTGGGAAATCCAATGCAAGAAAAAGATCAAATCTAATTATTACTGAGGCGTATTCAATATTAATGGAGAGAAAAACTTGTTTCAGTAAGATAATATTGTGATTTTTGTATGCTTCCTATCAAATATATAATTGATAGACGATGATGTACGAGGAGATTATAATGTAAATTGAGTAGTGTAAGATGAACCTAAGAGAAAATATATGCCCTTAAAATCTGTTACTTCAAAACAAAAAATATATAGTTCAACCGAATATATCTAGAGAAGAAGAATAAACATATTAAAATGATTAGGATATGGCCTATCAGAAATAAGGATTTAGGATTTCTAAATAAATAAATAAAATATTCAAGAAACCTAAATAAAAGGGAATTTATAATAATATTGATGTTTAAAAGAATTAATGGAAAAATAATGACAATTAAAATGATATTACATGTTATGAGTGTTAGATAAATTGACACTTAATGGCTGATTCCCTATATTAAAAAACAAAAAAATGGAATATGACATGGATAAAGTATGTGAAATCAATGACCCCCACCAGTGACTATGAGGATAGCTCTAATGTCTCATACTCTACTCATGGAGGAAATCCCGACATACCCATTATGTGCTTCATGGAAAGAAAATCATTCCTACCTAATGGCCTACCCATACATAACTAAAACCACTATAGGGATTAAAATAAAAATAAAAATAGGAAAAATGATGGAATGATTTAATACTATAATATACATTATGATACATTTATAAAACATAAGGTAAAATAATTTTTTTAAAAGTAATAACATGCATTATTTTCTAGTGATAAATATAACCATATAGTAAAAAAAATTAACAAAAAAATTGAATAAAAATACTAAAATAATGTTTTCAAATGATAGATTAATGAAGGTCTTATAGAGATTCACAAAAAAATATAAATAGTCACTAATATTTCGTGAAAGATAGCTACACAAATATATAAAACTTTTATTTGATATGAAATTGGATAGAGAAAATTTACTATGATTTTTTTTCCTTGTTCTTGTTCTACTACAAGTAATAATCCCACAAGACCAAATAATATTTATTATTCAAAAAATACTAATATTAGCCTATTTGAAATCTATTTATAAAAATTGGTTTCCTAAATCCCAATTCCCTAACATTTCTAGACCCATGCATATATGGGTATCGAAATTATTTTTGGCACAAATATTTGTCTGATAACCTAGTCTAAAACCTATTATAAAAGACAATTTTACCTAGAAAAAAATTCAAAACATATGACTTGAGATTACTCATTCTTAAAAAACAAGATAAATTTTTATGGTGTACATGTATCCTATAATAATAATTATAAAGGGAAAGTAAATTTCCATGTCCAATTTAGAAACACTAACTAAGATTTTATTTTAAAAGATTTATTTCTTGATGCATTAAAATGTAATCTTTATATAATCTCATAGCTATGTGATGATGTTCTTTTCCTGAAATTTGAAAGTAATACTACTAATATTTTTCATTTTAAGAATGAATATTAATAAAATTATTTATAAAATGAAATTTTTATATAATTAATATTGTTTCATTACAATGTAAAAAAAAAAATTATCACAATATTCCTTTCATAAGGAATCATGGATTTTTAATAGGACATTAAGAAATAATAAAAATTAATCACAAAGAATGATAACTATAAAATGTTTTGTTAAGAATATACCTAAACATGAATACCAAAATTAATAAGTATATAACTTTAATAAAAAAGGAAAACATCTCTAAATATATTTTATATAAATGAAACATGTTTTAACTTCTCAAAATCATTTGTTAGTCAACATGGAATTTTTGGACTATCAATAATTTCTTGTTTAAATGGTTAGATCAATTTCAAAATACTTGTAGATTAATTTCCTTAATATACATTGGTGTCCTTTTTAGCACCAAAACTGAATTTGGAACTCACTTTACCAAGTATGATGGATATGTAGAAAACATGTGAGGTTTTAGTATTAAGACCATAAAAGTTTCCATGGATTTGTGTTTAAAAACCATGATTTAGAATATGTATTCTCAAAAATTGTATACAGTAATAAATTCACTTCCTCTAGGAAACCAAAAATAATGGAGGTGGATAAAAAATAAATTAAACACATCAAGATATTTCTAGGACATTGCTTAATGAATATGTATTACAATATACTTTTGGGAAGAGGATATGTATACAGACAACTATAAAATTTAGAATTTCTTAATTAGTCATATTTTACAAAAAAACCATTTATGATAATTATAATATTAGAAAACCTAAGAATAATTAATTATGAAATTTTTTCTCAAAGTATTTATTCATAAAAATGATTAAAATCATGAAAATTATCCTCTAAGAGGGATGAAGGGATTTTTAATGGTTATTAAACTAATATTAAGTAATATTGAGTTTTTAACAAAACAACAATGACTACAAAATAATAAATCCAAGTACAGTAAATAGAAGTATCCACATTAACCAAAAACCCATTTCTAAAATCTTAAGGATGCTTTTCCAACTCTAAATATCAATTTCAATTGTACTGAAACATCTATAAAACATGAAAAAACATGTAGCTCTGAAGAACATTCTCAACCTAAACATGAAACTATAGAAGACTATGAGGTGACCTGCGTTTCCATTTAGATAGGTTTTAGGAATCATAAATACCACCCTCAAGATTTTTTAGTATGATTACAAGATTGAGGTATACATAGTGTATATTCTCTAAGGAACTAGATTGAACATTTGGCATTCTTGACATATCTTAAACCCCAGAACAACCCTGATGAAATTAATAAAGAATTGATGTTAATGTATATGTAAGAAGTTGTTGATAAATTTGGAAGAAATAATTCTTGATAAGTTTTAGATAGATCAAAATACACAGAGAATATTATAATTTAATGGGTATTTAGAAACTAGGATGATTAATCTTGAATCATAGTGAAAAATAAAGATTGACTATTTTTATAAGGGTGTAGTTAGGAAGAGTTTATAGAATATAACGAAACTAATTTACCTATTTCCATACTTCATTCCATTATAATAAAGATAGAATATATTTCACATTCTGATTTCCAATAATTTCAATAGGGTCTAAAAATTTCATTCTTGAATGGTTTTAATGTATGGGATGTTTTTTTAACAAATATATTTTTTAAATTCCTCATATTTAAAATATTTTTTTTATTTTAAAAACATATATATAGATTAAAACAAGTTCTTAGATATTGTTATGACAAGATCAACTAATTTGAAATTGAAAAAGTATTTTTAAAATTTATATTTTTTCTTACCCTTCTTATCAAAATAATTTGAAAAAATTGATTTATTTTTTCAAATCAATATCTATGATATTATCTTTGAATTATCCAAATTTATAAGTGTACTGATTTCTCAATGAAAAATCCAAATAAATTTGAAATGAGTTTAATGTGTGAAATGAAATTGTATCTTGGTTTCATATTTTTCAAAATAATAGATGAATTATTTCAAACCAATGTTACTAGAAAATATTGTCTTAAATGTTTCAATAATGATAAAAGTAAAAGTAGTGACAATCCCTTATGTACTATATAAATGTTAGATCTTGAGGAAGTTGGGAAACCAATGGATCAATCTAGTTACGTAAGTATGAATGAAAGTATTATATACATTACTACTACCTATCATGCCATTATTTTTCATCTATATAAGTGTGATAGTTTTCACAAAAACCGCAAATAATTGACTCACCACTAAAACCATCCACTATTGGGAATGAGTAACCATCGATGATCACCCTGTTTTAGACATGTAACTATTGAATATGACATACTATTTGATGAGTAACCACTGGGATTAATAACCACTAAGAAAAGTGACCACTAAGAATGACCTACCACTAGTGGACTGAATGTTATCTAGACTCACCATTGATCCTGAATCACTACTAAAAATTTGTCACCACTAGCCTTTCTCATAGTCACTATTCCAGGACAATTGAATTAAATGTTCCCAAATTTTATATTAGTGAATTGAATGCCTTTTTTTATATTTATATCATTAATTACTGAAGATATCACTAAAATCTTTTTCCGAGCTCAATATAAGTTTTCATATGATCATCATAATTTTTCATCAGATGGACCCTCACTCTTATTGGGATATATATTCAAAAGATATTTCCCTAACATGTGATTGTGAAATTAGGAAAGTCTAAAAAGTATTCATGATGAATATAAGAGAGATAACTGTACAGGTTCTTACACATATAATTCTTACCTAAATTTCTACTCTGAAAGACTTTATTATATAGACCATAAAGATCCTTTCATAGAGCCATGACAATGTGATATTATGGTGCACTATATTACTGCCTTTTTTAGATAATTGGATTGAGCCTCAATTAATGAAACATCTGATGAGAATCAAGTATTCGTAGAAAATAAAATTGGGAAACAAAAATTTATGTACATCTTTATATAGACTCATTTAGTTTTTTATTGTGATTATATAATTTTTTTTCTCTCTCCAACTATCAACACGGACTACCTCTTGCACTATAACTAGAATATTCATGATATCTTCTTCTCTCAAATTTCAACAGTATACCCACTATGGATTGAAAGTTGTCCTCGTGTGGCTTGAGATTTATTTCTTCTCATGATTATTATAGAGGTGATACTTTTAGAGACCTTATATATTGAAATCCATTGATTTCTTACCCAATCTAGTTTATAGATCATGATTATAAGTATATAATATTCCTGGGAGAGGGTTATTTCAATATCGATGGGATTAGGTCTCGACATTGTATGGATGTCATTTTTCAAATTCTAATGATTTTCATATTTCATTCATTTTAATGAATTAAATTGAATATATATTAATCTTTAAACAAAACCAATACATAAATTCCCAATCCAAACAGATTTTAAAATAATTTGTTGATTAAGGAAATTAATTTAAAATTATATAAAAAAAATTATATATTCTGTAACTAAGAACAAATAAATTTTCGAGGAATTGACTAAAATATCTAAATTATATTATTCTTCTATTCCATTTAAATAAGAAATTTAAATTCAAAAAATGGTACTTTATTTGAACTTGTTTTAAAAAAATTATTAAGAACTCAATTCACCCCACTCTTGAGTTACTCACCCTAACTAAAAAATTTTCTATATTAATTATAGTAAAATATTAAGGTGAACATATTATATAATAATTTATTATGATTCCTAATATGAAATTAATTTTTCCAAATTCTATTCAAAAAATATGAAGAATCCAATTAAAAACCATAACCACAGACATAATGAAAAAGTGGTCATCCAAAGGGATGATTGTCAAAATTATTGATTATATTAAATTAAAATTTAATATAAAATTGTTTGAAATGATAAAAATAAGTTATTAAGTAATATAATTGAACTAATTGAATGTTAGAAATCATTTAAAATATAAATTAAATTGTAAAATTATTTAAAATTCTTTTCTTAAGAAAAATTAATATTTTTCAGTATTAAATAAAATTGAATATTTTTTGAAAACCCAATAAAATTCACCCTATGAAAATTTTGATATATTAAATTAAAATATAAATATTTTTGAAATATAATTTCTTATAATATTTATAAAATATTAATTTAATATTATAAACGTAATGCATGAATAATTTTATTGAAAAATATAGTTTTTTTGAAAAGATTTTTTTTCTATTAAATGATTTTGATTTTATTTTCAATCAGTTTATGGTAACATTTTTTATATTTTCATAGTTTTATTAATACCATTCGACTTAATGGAATGATGATAGTGTTATAATTCATTATGTTATATTTAAACATAGGGTTTCATGTTCCACAATCTACTAGATATATTGAATTTATTAAAAATAAATATAGCATTAAATCTCAAGGTATTGCATTCTGGTCAATGATTGGTGTTTTATGTCATATATAATATTGAACCAAACAATTTTTTTTTAAAATATATGAGTTCATCTTAAATAAATCATTCTATGTACATTAAACATATTATCATCCATCTAGGGTTTCACATTTATAAATACAAATTTGGAAAACCAACATTGTAAAAGTATTAATAAAACATCAACATTGTGAGAGATAAAAAGAAATAAAAATTTCAACTAGAACACACATTACAAGGTTTGGTTGTAAGAAAAAATTAGTGGTATGTGATGATATTTCCATGATATAAAATAATAATTTCCTGATAAATAAGGTGGTTGATAGATGTCATTAACCAAAAGTATGTGAATGAATAAGATAAAGTAAAAATATGAAAAAAAATAAATCTATAATGAGTTAATGGACTATTTTATTCGTATTATATAAAATTGATATGATAATATATAATTATAATATGCTTTTCCTAGTTTTTTTGAATTATTTTACTATCTATGAATATAAGGATATATATACACGTGATATGTTTAAACTAAATAAGTTAGATTTTTCATTGGTTTTTATTTGATCATCTTACACTACAACCATAATGCTAGAAAATTAATATAAAAATTGGGTCTTTATTCTTGATGAACTACTATAAACATTTAAATGATCATAGTATCCATAAAAGTGTTAAAATAACTTCCACTTATTACTAAGAAATTCTAAAACATATATAGTTATCACATATTAGTTATCTCTATATGTTAGATGAGACACCAATGGTTTGTCATTAGTATTATTTTTTTAAATAACTTATGTAGAAATAATATCATAATAATAATATTATCATGTTGGAATGTGGAAAGTGATAATCCCTTATAATCTATGTATTTTGGGTTCATTCATCACAGATTTTCTTGATTCGATAGGTTTTCACAAGTTATAATGGTTTTCATTTTTCTAAAAACATATTAATATAAATTATATAACATTCCCAAATTGTGGAGAACAATAATTACAATAACATATTAGATATTATAAACCATAAATGTTACTAATACCTTTAATATTATTATTAATAAAATTTAATGTGATTCATCCTCACGTAGAATTTACATATAATAATGTAATAGGTTGTAATACCATAAATGTTTTGTAATAAAAAATATCCTTACATCTTTTCTATTCCCACAACATTAATTTTAAAAAGGGTTGGTTACATCTTTGAACATATTGTCATCCATAAACTAATAATCCCAATATTGTATCCATAAAAAGTTTGTTAAAAATGAAATATATGATTACAATATTTTATTGAAACTTGAAGTGATTCATGATCATTATAACCAAAAAATCATTGTTAAAAATAATTTTACAAATAAATCATTCAATCTAAATATATAAATACTTTATTTTATTTTATTTCAACAAAGGTCCCCCTATAATCTATAGGCTAAACATTAAAAGTGATCATTGTATCAAATAAATACTAGGTTCCCCACATTTATTATAATGAAATAGAAGTTGACGATGAAGATGAAATTTATTTTCATCTCTCATAGTCTTCATTTTTCCTTGTAAATTGACCGATGTATTCTTTTTTTTCACACATAAATAATTTCAAATTCATTTTATTCACATTTTTGTTTGTCTCTATCTACATTTATGACATGATGAAATATAGAATTCTTTTCTATATGGTCTCCACCACTTGATCTTCTTGAAATATCTATCCTTATCCACATTGGTGTAACTGATAGTGGGTCTAGGTATAGGTTGTTATTCATTGTTTGTGATAAATGATTAAAACAAATCTCGATATCTTTCTCACATGCCATCATACAATTAGGTTTTTCATTTTCCCACCTTTTTCCAACATTCTCAATTTTAACTTGACTACTTTGGATTATAGAAATTGGATAAAACGTAGAATCATAATGTGAGAAAATATAATTGTAATGGGAAATAAATATAATAATATATAGGATTATTAAAAAATGACACCATATTTTCAATCTAAGACAACATAGGATTATCCTATAGAATTAATTTTAATCATCTATTCAACTATTTCATAACATTTAGAAAGGAAAATTTGAATAATCAAAAGTATATCCCCTAGGTCTTTCAATCCAGTTGTGTGGTATGGCCTGCTTTCATATACCAGGAACCATTCAAGTATATCCTAACATATATTTTTTGGATTCATTACCCATAGGTACATCTATTCCCAAACAAATTACATGTATAGTTTATAGAATGGGAATTATTTCTAGGAAAATCCACATAAAATATTTGTCCCCAAAACATTATTATTTTATCCTATATTTATCCTCAGAGTGTATCAAATTATTGGGTTCCCTAATAGATAATTTAATAAATCATATTCCCTATGTTTATATTAAATTATCTCCGATAATAATTTTAGTGACCCCAACGCCATTAGTTCAGATCCAATTTCTAGTTTATTATTTTGTAGTAATATTAAAAGAATATCAACATTTTTTACTTTATAGATTAGTATTATATGTAGATAGGACACGTAAATGATTATAATATAACCATTAAAAAATATATAACATTATATTTTTCCATAATATCATTATTAACAAGTGTAAATCATATAATATCATTCATTTTACACGTCCATGATTTTTGGGAATGAAATGAAAATTTATGTGATCTCAAATTTCGAGTATGAGTTACACAAAGATAATACTATAATAACAAAATAAACAATAATAATTATTACATAATCAATATGGTTAGGTACACATACAGAAAAAAATCCATTTGATAATTTAATTTTATATGCATATTAGATAATGAATAACAAATATGGTGTAGTAAATAACCTAAAATAAATGTCGTTTAATCAATAAATAGAGAATTAAATGCATCCAGAGATAGTTTGACTGTTAAAATATCAAGGATAAAAATAATTAAATTCATGATGAATGATATGCTTAATTATCTTACCTCATGATTTTTGGTACCAAGATACATCAACAATCAAAATATTTCACAATATAATTTATAACTGAAGTGTAGGTATATACTTGAAAAATAATTAATTATGGCTAATGAACTGATTCATCACATGAGACAGCCAATGCATAAAGAGGATATCTAAAACTTGGGCCCACACATATCTTCATTTATTTTTCAATCCTCATATATAAAACAATCTATTTAATTCATGTAAAATATATCATATGATAAAATTTTAATTTGAAATAAAAAATTTATATTTGTTGTAATTTACCAAGTTAGTCATATAACATTCAATGTGAAATACCAGATGTCAAAATGAAATATGTTTTATGTAACATTTCGAACAAAGATTGATAATATAGGTATTTTGGTAAAATGTATTGTCCTATGATAATAATAAACTGAAAAGTTTCTATGGAATTTTAATGATTAAGAAATTTAATTGAGAAAGAGAATGTTAACACCTTCCCTGGTCCAATAGATCCTAAGACATCTAGAGAAATAATAAAGATGGTATCAATAAAATATATCTCTCATATATTATAATTAAAATAAATTGATGATGTATTTTTATAATAAAAATAATATAATAACGTCTTTAAAACATTCTTGAGGAAGATAACCATTTCCCTTTTAAAATAATGTTTTAAAAATAAATGTTCAAAAAATAAATAAGAAATAATTTTATTTTAGTGTAATCATTCAATCAGATAAATGAAGATTTAAAACATCAATTGTTCATTATATATGTAAATCCACACACACCATATATGTTTAATAAAATTAGTTTCACTATTTGTTGATTGAAAAAGGGGTATTTTTTGGAAAATATCATGAAATTTTCAGTAAATTTTTTTAATTAAAAGTCAATCATGGGTAAAAATAAATTTAAAAAATAATTTTGTATATGTTCAAGAAACATTTTTAATCTTTATTATTAAACATTTTCTTGTCATGAAGAATAATTTTTTTACCAAACAAATAAATTATGTCGTATTTTATTTGAATAATTTACTCAATAACTTAATTTACACGAGAGATTAATATGGTACTATAAACTAAAAAATTCTGGAATAACCATATTATAGGAAATTAATTTTGGATTATTTTAATATGATCAAATAATTTCATTAAATGGAAATTCAAGTAAGAAGAATCTCAATAAAAATTTTATTGTGAAATGAACCTTTATAAATATTTTAACACTACCATAATAACTAATAAATTTATGAAATTTTCATATCAAATTTAAATCCACATGAAAAAAGTAGAGATATAAAATATTACAGGAACAAATATTTACACACATAATGTTATAATATTAGATTGAATTATTAACTAATGAAACCGAGTAAAAATAAATTGAGTTATAAAATTATATACCACTTAGTAATTTTCAAAATAAATCTCCTTTCTTGAAAAAAATAAAATTAAAACATAAAATTAAGAGAAATATTAATTTTTTACATAATAGAATAGGAAAATGGTAATAGTTTACACTATAAAAAACCAATTATGGTTTTAACATAAACATAAAACTCAAAAAAGGGAAATTAAGATGAATCCCATTGCATCACAATTCATATGGATTGAATTTAATTTGACCTCATGTATAATTGTTTTATTCAAGTTATATATTTATACATAAAATATATTAATACATTTAATATCATATAGTATATGATTATATCATATATCTTCAATTTTAATTGAATTTCATTATTTTCATTCTTTCAGGTGTTAATAACACTGTTTTATCAAGTGTGTTTTCTCAGAAATTTTCTTGGTTTTTCACATAATATATGGTTACTTCATTGAAATAATTATATTAAAGTTATATGCTTATAATATTTTCTCAATTAAAATATTTTTAGAAGTTTTCTATATTTTTTGATATGGAAAAATAGTCTCAAAACATTTGGGAGATTGTAGGTCGTATGTACGCCTGAGCGGTGATATCATTCCATGAGGGAGTGGAAGGGAAAATAAGTAAGAGATATATCAATTTTGAAAAATAAATATAATTAGTTATTATCATATATATTAATTATATTTTTCTTTATTACATTCCATATATAATCTATGTGAAAAATGAACAACACCTCTTAGTGAAGTCATATTCTGTTGTACACACAAGTGATGTAGTAATATTGTCAACAGAATTGAACGTAATAAGGTATATGAGAAGTTAGAAATAACAAATTTATATTAATTTAATCAATTATATATATATATATATATATTAAATACAAAATAATATACAATCACGATATGAATGAATGGAAAACGAATTACATCAGTTCGTGAGGTGTTAGTACATCATACACATGATTGCCAGTTTTTTCCATTTAATGGAAGAGGATATAGATAAATATTTTCCCATTAATATAATAAAATCTATTTATAATTGAAATAATTTAATTATTATACAATAATAATTTAATACAACTTTATTAATGAGGAATAATAAATATAGAAAATGATTGTTAATAATCATTATATCTTCTTTGGATGACCACTTTATGTTTGAAAAAAATTCATTCTTGTGATGGATTTATGGTCTAAAAAAGTCCACTAGGAATTTTTTACAACTATGGAATTTATTTTGTAATGGATTTTCCTCAAAAAAATTTGTTGTATTTGTGAAAATTAATGGAGTGGGTTTCATATTTTATAAGTTGTAGAGATGAAACACAAATAATTTCTGAAATGAAACAATTACACATTCCAAAAAATATCCAAAATGGGTCTTTATATAACCTTATAGGTACTAAGGAATAAATGTATCAATAAATGTTTACATGGATAATTTTATGTCATTTTAAACCCTAATCATCTTAGTTTAATTCCCAAGTAAACATAGTTTTACAATAACCACAATTATCAATTTTTATCATTTCCACTCTCAATAATGGTTAAAAAATTATGTTTGACTTATTATATATTATAAATTATTCTCATTAGAAATATGAAATTAATTTTTTAAAATTAAATTCAATGATTTGTAAAATCAAATTTAAAATTATACCTCATGATGTGACAAAAAAGTATGATTCCATAGAAAACATTAACATAAGTATAGAAGGATTTAATATCAAAATTTAATATATAATTGATTATATTGACATAAATTAGTAAAATAGTAATATATTGAACTAATATTAATTTTAATGAAAATTTAAATATAAATTAACCATGTAAATAATTCAAATGTAATTCTAGTTGTCAACATAAATCATTATTTTTTCCAATACATCAACAAATGAAACATTTTATTAAAATCCTCAAAATTAAACTGAATATTAATTTTATATTCAAATTTTAAAAAAAATATGTACATTTCATGATTTTTTTCTAATTGTTTTAATGTAATAACTCTTAACAATGTTTTCAAATCTTATCTTAACAATTTTATGTTGAAAATGTAATTTTTCATGAAACATTTCTTTTCCATTTAATTTATTATTTTTCTATTCATAACCAATAAATAACTATTCTTTTTATATTTTTGATATTTTTATTAATACCCCAAATTTAATGGATTTTTTGTAATGGAATAATAAATTACATTTCACATAGGGTCATGGTACCATCTTTATTATGATAATGAATTGATCGAATTTATTTCAAATGAAATATATCATAACGGCTCATAGTGTTACATTCTTATTCAGGTTTACTGTTCCATGTTATATGAACTATTGAAAAAATGTTTATTCTTCTAGAATATTTGGGTATCACTATATTCCACAAAAACATATTATGTACATGATTAAGAAATTTTGTTTTTTTATCTTTTCCACCCAAAAAATGATCTGATTAATCGATGACCTATACTCCACTATTTAAAATTATACTATATCCATACTAATTATTTTTATATTCATAAACCATTAATATAAAAACTATATATTATTATCATTTTAAAACTTTTTCCACATATTAAACATCTCAATGTTGCTGATGAAGATAAATCCATTTTTTCTTTCCCTTTAGACAAAGAATCCAATGTATTTTTATGTTCATTCATCAAACATTTGTACTTTTTTAGATACTATGCATTTAATAAAAAAATATGTTACCAAATATATGTTTTAGCCTCACCTATTGGATGGAGTGACACTCTTATGATTGGGGTGAATTGTGTAACTAAAAAAATTCTATTTAAAATGAATTATTTTTAAATCCATTACATATTTAAATAAAACAATGTTTATCAAAATATTTTGTATGATAAAGATCATAATCATGTAATGTCATATCTAAAGATTTATTAGGTCTCTGATGAAGAATACATAATATTATTTTATCCATTGAAATCAATTTACTCGATTCAAAATCTATATAAACATAAATTGAGATAAACAAGAAAATATATATTTATTAGAGTAAAAAAATTTCAGTTTTAATGTTTATATAATGAAAAAAAAATATCTCAAAAAAAAAAGAATATATGGTTTTCAGTATCATGTTGGCACATAGACCTCTCTATATAGTTTTCATATACCATGATACAATTTATCAAAATTAAATGTCACAAAACCATCAAGGCACTCTGGTAACCAGATAACTGAACCAGCTCTGACATAGCCTGCAGGGCATTCCCAATCCCCATAGGTTGGAGAGTAGTACCTGGAATCCTAGAGGAATGAATGTGGGACCATTTTTCCCCAAACATTATTAATGAAAAGAAACAAGATAGTATTAATTTAATAAGAGACTCTATATGGAGTAAAGTATCATAATTTAAATAGGATTTAAAGCCCAACGTACTATAACCAATGTACCTGAACTGGGAAAAACATCATAAGTCCCTAAGGACACAACTCACTATGACAATGGTTTAATAGCTAAATCCACCACCAAGAGATCTATATCCCCTTCTATAATCAAGAAGGAGACGCTATAAAAACACCAATAAGAACATGTATAGTGTGATCCAAATCCTAGAAGAATTTCACCAATTATTCCAAAATAAGATAATGATACAAAATTAACTTATATTTTTTTTATATTTCAATAAAAATAGGTTTGGAATTTATAAAATAATATAAAAAAAATTATTCATTTCATTTTAAAAATAAAAATACATTTCTCAATTCATGATTCTCAATTCAAATGATAGAAATATATTTGAAAATATGGAATTAATAATTAATTATACTGTTATTTACAAAAATGAAACATTATAAAATCAATAAAATAAACACATTCGTATAATATAGTTTATAAAAATTAGAAAATAAATTTCAACCTATTTAAAAAAATTGATTATATACATTTGAAATAAAAAAAGTGATAAACATGGTCAAATACCAAATTTGTATGAACATTCCATGCTATAGGGATCCAACAATAGGGAATCAGAATAATGAATGCACACCCCATTGTGTATAAGGAAAAGGGGACTCGTCACCATCTATCAAGGAATGATGATGTGCAGATATGATGTATTATAATTTTGTAATTCATAAAGTGTGACCCAAAATAACTCACTAAATACCTAGGGATTTCATTTTTTGAAGTAAAAATAATCAATGAGAAGTTTATTTCATGAAAATATAAAATAAAAGTTATTTCCATTATACATTTCAAATACTGAAATTTTTTCTCTAAACAATAAAAAAAATTATTCAAAACACCAATTTTCACCGTGTTGAATCTTTAAGGATTCCATTATAAAAATAAAAAAAATCAAATATAATTATGTTAAGAAAATTCCTGAAATTTCAAAATCTATTTCACAATTAAATCAAACAATTAAATTTTTAAAAAATTCCATCAATTTCATAACAACACCCCAATTCTCTGAAATTGGGGGTTTTCAAATGTTTTTATGAAACCCAAAATTTAAACACTAAAGTTATTTCTCCCCAATTTACAATTCTCTAAAAAACTATTTTTTAAAAAAACCAACAATTCACTATAATTGGATCTTTCTATCAACCAATTAAAATCCATATAATCTAAATCCGAAAAATTTCATTTATATTCAAACATTGAAAATTAAAAAAATGAAATTTTTGTTAATATAAATTAGTCATCATAATGGAACCAACAACCACAGTATCTACAGATATCATTTCACCAAACCCTAGATGAGGTTTGTCAATAAAGAATAATCAAAAAAGAATCTAGGAAACAAGGATCAATACTAGGTTGATTAACCCAAAACTGAGGTTATTAGATCCAAAATAAACCACAATGATCTATATAACTATAGGGATAAGAAAGTTATTTGTGGGAGATCGAGATCGAGATTAGGAAACTAACCGAAAGGAGATCAAAGTGAGTTTTAGTAGCATTAGATTTCTTTTAAGAGGGATATAATGGGAAAAGAATCATTCTTGTTAGGTCTAATGATGGGGTAAATGAATATGGGTTAAAGGAGTTTTTTTAGTGAACTAAAATAGGGGTTTAAGAATTTTTATTATTTATTAGGATATCTTAAAATCCCATACACACAGTTTCATGGGAAGAGGTGAATAGTCTATATAAATCATGGGCAAGCCATGTGTAAGTTATAAATGGGTTTCACGGTTTCTTATAATAAGTCTCATGGATTAACTAATTTTTCACCAACCATAAAAAATCCCACTTCTTTGGGGTTTATGGTTTTCTCTAATAGGGTGCATGGATTCGGCAATATAGGAACCAACCATGAACTAGCCCAGAAATTTTGAAACATTAAAATTTTGACCATGAAACAACTCCTCACGAAGCCCAACCAAGGCTTAGTAAAAATATAAGTTGAGTAATACCAGAAAATTGGAATGGAAAGTTAATACGTCCCCACTATAAAAACATTTTCCCCCTTAATTCCTATGATAAAGCTTCATATATGAAACGAGCCCACTACATTATCATCATGACCTACCTCTCCCACATCTCATGGTAATGAGAACTCTGCAAGAAAATCACATGAAAAAAATTATCATCCTCCAAAGAAGTACCTTTTCCTTACAATCAACTATCTTGACTAGCCATTTAGTCATGTATAAATCAGCTTCTACATAAAGGTCAGTCAAGATCAAAACCTGAGAAGGATAATATAGGTACATTCAGGGATGAGACACATGAAACATGTTAAGTATAAAAATCAGCATGCATGGATGTCTTAAATGGTGGGAAACATTTTCTAATGCCATAAAAACTCCAAACTGTCCCACTAAATGAGGAGAAATTATCCCTTTCCTCCCAAACCATTAACGACCTAACTAGGGTGAATATTTAAAAAACACCGAGTAAATAAAAAAAAAACTCCAAAGGTCTACCGTGTCCTTCAATATAAGCCGTATATAGAATCTATTCAATCATAATTATCTGAATAATGCAATAGGTATTTCTGTTCTCTCTTGCAACAAACTTTGTCCAACCAACGAACATTCACCAACCTTTTAACAAGACAATAGATATTTACGAGGGTGGCCTTACAATTCTCCAAAACAAACCATTCTAATCAGAGACTATTAAATACTATTATTAAAAGACTCAACAATCCAAAAATGATAATCCCAAGATGAACCAAAATTGGGAACACCAGCACGAAGCATATCCACATGAATCTTTACAGATCATTCCTTTAGGACATATTACTATGAATTGAATGACATAAACAAATAGACATGATATATGAGAGACTCTTGACGGCCTCGCCAAAATTTTTATGTGAGTCTAGGATACATATACAAGACTATAGAATAAGTAACACCATGAAAAATGTGATGTCTTTCTGGTAGATATTTACCCGCTCCTCTACATCATATGTATCATGAATGGGTATAAAGTGAGTTAATTTCGTCAGCCTATCGATCACAACCCATATCACATTTCACTTTCTCTTGATATGTGGAGACCGAAACAAAATTTTATAGATATATCATCCCACTTATAATCAGGGACTACAAGTGCTTGAATAAATCCAAATGTTTTGTGGTGCTCAACCTTAAACTTCTTTCATGTATAGAAACAAGAGGAAAACTCAGCAATGCCCCATATTATACCAGGGATCATGAATTACCGCCACATATCATAGAACATCATCATGTAACTTGGGTGCACTACACAATAAAAATTGTGACAATCCCCCAAAATATCTTCCTTTTTGGTAATAGCACATTGAACCGATTGTGGAAACAAAAAGTATAATCATTGGAGAAAAACCATTGGGAAATTGTCTCCCCACAATAAAGGGAGTATCTATTACTACAAAATTCATCATCATGCTATTTTCCATGAAGAATTATCATTATAAGGGTGGATTTAAACTGAAATGTGGCTAACGTAACTTCATCCCCATTCTCCTAAACTCTAAGATGAAACTGTGTGAAGATAGCCATCAAATTACACTCTTTGGAATATAGTTTCACTACCTAGGTTGGATGTTTCTTACTAAATGAATCGTAACAACATTCCATTTCCCTCCGGGTATAGGCACTTTCAAGGTCAAAATACTTTAGGTATTCCCCCCACCAAACCTATCTTAGATTCAAATATATTTCCAAGAAGATATAACTTGGGATTTTGTTGTTTGAATTATGGTAATCCATTATTCATAAACGAAATGCCAGAAAATCTTAATAACATTCATCACAACTCTAATTTAAAGGACATGTACTAGATAAGTCATATAATGTGGCCTATGTTGGAGAGATCCATTAGAAACAACCTGATTATCTGGAATATAAACACATCCCAAATATAAACTTGAAGCATCACAAAAGACCACATTAACTTGACCAGCCTCTGGGGGTGTCAGTAGTAGTGTAGTTGTCAAGAGAATATTCTTATCAACAATATAACTGTGACATTTTTATTCTAGTAATACATCACACCCTTTCATGATATATTATACATCCAATAAATAATCGTTGAGTAGTACTTCACTACCTCATGATATTATATGGATAATCCCAAGATGCTCTGAATCATGAAGACATTCCATGTTTTTTCCCATGTCATAACATCATTCACATCCTAAAGTTCAAAATGAATTCCATGTTATGATACTATATTTTCTAATAAATTCAGATACTTATTCCAAAAATATCAATTCTAATGTTTAGAATAGAATCAATTATTTATCAAAAAAAATGCAATTAGATGATTCACATTGTAACGCCCTCACCCCAGTTACCCAAAGTCGGTGCATTAGTTTAATACATTGTCATGATTAAAAGAAATCATGTCAAATGGACTAATCAGTTTTGCAGTCTTGAAAAATACATTACATTACATGAATGTTAAATTTCACATTATAACATAAAACACAACAAAAGTAATCCTTTGAGAATTCCATTATTCCCATTGGTGAACACTACATATCAATCATTATACACATCTTAAAATCCTAGGAAAATAAAATATAATAAAGGGGTGAGGATAGATTCTCATTAATTGTAAATAATTTAGCGGAGGCTATAAACTTTTAAGGCAAGATGTGTAATAAAAAAATAGATTTTTAAACATAAAAATTAAAATAATATGGAAAAAATAAATCATACATTACTATATAAACATGCACATGGATATTATATAAGTTAAATAATCAAATTTAATAACAAATTTCATGATAAGGGAATGTCTAATTCTAGAAAACATTACCTCATAGTCAAGGCCTCATTCCAAGACAACAAATAAATTTTTTGTCAAGGCCTTGTTTCAAGACACTAGTTTATCTCATGAGACCTACCGATGCATCGAGGAGTAATATAATATTCAAAATTCAGTTAATACAATTTATAACAACTTTTTGAATGGCTAGTTTGGTGATTTGTGGTGCGCAGAACTCAGTGTTGGGTGTAGTGAATGTTATTTAATTTCTTTGAAGAGATAACATACTATGAAATATAGGGGTGTTACATTCTCCCATCTTACAATAAATTGTGTCCTCACAATTTGAAATTGTTCTTTGAAAATAAAAGGTCAAAAATAGAAAAATACCACTGTGGAAAACCCACATCGTAAATTAGGTTAATAAAATTTAGTCTTAATAAGAGCGAAAGGGAAATGAAAAAGTCACTACAAAATTTGGGTTTCAAATAGGAGAATATTGGTGGCAATTATAATTTGAGGAAAACGTAAATATTAATAGGGAGTAATTGAGGTCCTCAATCACAAACTAGTGAATGGAAAATTGAGGCCTCAAATCCTTAAATCTATAATGATTTCAAATATCATGAGTTCAACAAAACATAATGTTTAAGGATAACACGTTTTGGTTTTATGATCTGTTCCTAAATATTAGGAATTAATTTCAGTATAGAATAAAAAAAATAATAATTAAAAAATAGAGTCACATCCTTTAACTATTTCCTACCACAAAACCATCATTTAGTTTAAAAGAAAATAGAATTCAACAATATTCTATTTTTCATAATCCTACTGGGTTACAAAAAAATGAATTTATAATTCAATTGTTAGACGTTTTAAAAAAACTACTTTATACAAATTAGGACATCATGTAGGCCAGTGGTAGTTGATGCACCCTTCTTTCCCTTCAGTTGCAGGTTCAAGTCTTGTGGCCTTGTCGGACACGACAAGTTTTCACCCGACCATTGGGTTGTCTATTTTATATAAATCCAAATATAATATTAATATAATATTTAACCATAAAAATACTATCCAATGCCAAACATAATTCATTACAGCCATTAGACTAATAAAAAATACTTATGTCCAAACTCACCTTCCAAAATTTATAAGGAAGGTAAACACAATGAAGAACTTTTTTCCACTTAATAACATGTGAATACCATCATCATGTATTATCTTAAAACATGGTAACATCATGAATTGCTATAAGAAATTATTGAATACATTTATTCTCCCTTATTACATATAGAATAGAAGATATACTTCTTATATCCAAAAAAATTTTATAATCTAATAATAATAGAATAAACAAACTATTAATTAGATTCAAAGTAGACTTGAATGTAGAATATAATTTATCGAAATCAATCATTTCTTATTCCAAAATCACTACATCAGCATCAAATCTATATTAAGTTTTATCTTTCATTCAACCATGTATTTTCTAAAAAAATTGCTTGCTATTGAGTCACTTTTCTTACAACTATATAATCTCAAATCCTCAATGAAATAGTACTGCAGAAAAATCCTTATTTATTTCCCTAATTCATATAACCAGAACATCATTGATACAACAATCAAATGAAA
Source organism: Viscum album (assembly GCA_963277665.1). NCBI lineage: Eukaryota > Viridiplantae > Streptophyta > Magnoliopsida > Santalales > Viscaceae > Viscum > Viscum album. The sequence continues at coordinate 1,833,486,770 of OY728161.1, read as the reverse complement.
TAATCCATTAATAACAAAATAAGAACAATAGTCATTCCTCTTCATCTATGTTAGTATCATAACATGATTATTATCCAATAACATCATTCGGGGAATAGTCTGATAACTTGGACATTGATTCATGTAGTGTCCCATATCCATCTAGATGAAACATTGTAAATTTTAATCATTTTTAATATTCTTGAAACCTCATACATGTTTTTATTTTTCTCCACACATATAACAAACTCCCATTCCCTTCAAGAATTTACCAATGTTATTCATTCCATGGTTATTACATATGGGAAAATCCTTCTTTCTCATATTCCCTTTATCTATATTTCTCTCTACCATCCTTTTATTCTCTTACCTCCCTTCATATACATAGGACTCAGATAATTATTTACATATCTTATTAACACATGATAAAATTTCTTCATATAAGATAATATGTGTAAGACTATTTCCCATCAAAATGTTGTCTTAATTCTATAAAAGATAAGATCATTCAAACTATTTGGATCATGCATATTGCTAGAGTTCTCATTCCTTTTATTAGGTTCCATTTCTATATGACGAAATACACTAGGTTGGATCATATCCTAATGTATAATCCCAAATTAGAAAAATTCTCAACATTAATTGAATATCTTATCTCATAATCATATATATGATTTCTTTGCTAACATATTTACTCATAAATCCTTCATTATGGTTTATAATGAAAAATTGAATTACCATAATCATATCCCTATGGAGTTTCATAACCAAGAGAGTATCAAGGACCATTATCATGTACAAGGATACCCCAGGTAAAGCTCCAAACTTCATGTTAGTGTTTTTACTCATAGGTACATCTGTGCGAGAGCCGCCTCTACCTGCTCATATCCATATAGGGATGTATTTCTTGGAAAACTCACAAAATATCTACATTAACAATATTCTATAAAATTATTATTTTTTAATCCTTAATGTCTATCTGAGGGTAATGTTCTCTAATCGGAGTTTTTCTAAATGGAATTTCAAAGGATTATACTAAACATACTCTGATGAAAACTGTTACACCCCGACCCAAGTTACCTAGAGTCGATTCGTTATTTTAATACATTGTCATGATTTCAAGGATTCAAGTTCTAAAATACTGATCTATTTAGCAGTCATGGAAAATAGATTACATACATGAATGTTACATAACACTTTATAACATACAACACAAAAAAAATCATCCTTTGAGAACGCCATTACTCCCATAGCTTAACCCTCCATATCAATCATAATAAACTTCTTGGAATACTTGGAAAATAAAACATAATAAAGTGGTGAGCTCAGATGCTTAGTAAGGGTAAATAATTAAGCGAAAGCTATAAGCTTTTATGGCAAAGTGTGTAATAAAGAAACAAAAAACTTTAATCATAAACATGAATATAATATGGAAAAAATAAATTATACATTACCGTATAATCATGCACATGGATGTTATACTTTCAAATAATCACATGTAACCATGAATTTCATAATGAGGTAATGCCTAAAGATGGACATCATTACAACATAGTCAAGGCCTCGTGCCAAGACTAAAAATAAAATTTTTGTCCAAGCCTTGTGCCAAGAAACCAGTTTTTCTTGTGAGACCTTCTCATGAATCGAGGAGTAATATAAAAATCAAAAATCAGTTAATACAATTTATAACTGATTTGTGAATGACTAATTTGGTATGTTTTGTGGAGCTTGATGCTGGTGTTGCCTCAAGCGCAAGTTACTGAATTATTTTGAAAAGATAACGTACTATAAATTCATGGGTGGTTACAAACATGATCCTCCTCAGACATAGAGTTAATGATAATTTCATCTATAAATACTTCCACAAAATTATATAGACAATCTTGGAAAATAATGTTCATTAATTAAATGACAAATAAAGGATAATTGGTTATACCAATGGGAAACATGGTAATCATAATATTTTTACATGCTCCAAAATGTGGATTTATAAATGTTTGATTTTTTTTCCTCAATAGATGGTAACCAAAGAGAAGGTAAACCTCCTAGAAAACATTAGCTCCATTAAAATAATTCAAAATACCACCAATATATAAAAATATATACCTTTTATTTTTAATCACTCGATTGAACCTTCACTAATAAACATGTATGTAAAGTGAACCGTCATATTTCGTAGAAAAGATAACTGGTGTTGCCTAAGGTGAAACACATGGGAATACAGAGTATTTCTCTATTAGATCATCCAAAAAATACTTTAGCATTTTATTTTATGTTGGTTCCATATAGTAAAATGGAAAAAAACTGGCTCTGTACCAGTAATTAATTCATTAAAAAATGTATCCTCTCATACTGGTGGAGAACATGACAATTACAATGGAAACACATGAGGAAACCCGATGAAAAAATGGATATTGATCACCAACCAATGATTCCGGTTACAAATAAACAGAAAAAATGGATATCACTTCCCCTAAATCTGGAGTACATGGTCTTGATATGCCTGACCTTGGGTCCCATTCTCTATGAAAGATATGAGACACACCCCTAGGTGATCTGTAGGATACCAGACGATGATAAAAATCATACTTGGATTTATTGTCAATGTTCCAATCTATATGAATAATTATTTCAAGAGATTACATTTGGAAGAACAAAAATATAGGTTCATGTTAAACATATAATAGGGAGAAAATAGAAAACAGACTAAAGAGACCCTACTCTCTCTTCGTTCCAAGGGGAGTGGTAATATTAATTGCATAAGATAAATTAATCATATGGAGGTTTAGAAAATGTACTACATGGGGCTGAATAAATTAATGTTATGCGACATTATCAAATAAAGTAGTAACTAAGGATGAAGCAATAGTAATGGTATTTATCACCGTCACTATACTTATATCCACTTACTCTAGAGACTCTTCCACTATGTGAAGAATCTTTATTCCAGCTACATGTGACTATATCCCAATTGAATGAGATGAAATTGAATTCCCAATAGTTTCTAGAGCATCTTGTGATCAATTTCCACTCTGTAGATAAGAATAAATACAGACGAACTGTAGCAAGTTAACTGAATGTGCACAGGATCCACTGTTCATGGGTACATTGTAGTAGACCCTCTTCAAATGTCCTATATTTCCACATTGGTAGAAAACATGGGGACCTATTCCATGAACCATAGGAAGACTATAATGAAACTTATTTGGATAACTATCACAACAGCCATCATGCTTCTGTTTTACCCTAAATGTACTCATGTAGCTATTGGGAGAAAAAGAATGTCTTGATAACCCTGACATTATAGTCAAGTCCATCTTGACCAATAATGATCTTTATAATAGATAAACATAAGAAAGATGTATCAGTACGAAAATAAAAGAACATGTATCTGGTCAAAGTCCCAACATGAACCTTCGAGTCATTATCCTCTCATTGGATACTATATTGGATGAAAAGTGAATGATATTTGTAAAATAACATGCATACTCAGTCATAGTACATTCAGTATGAATGAGTTTTAACAACACAGTGGACTTGGATAATTGAAACGACAAATGAAATAACTAGTAAGTGGAAAGAACCTCAAATTCCATATATTCTAGTCCCTCATGATTTATTATTGCCACTATCGTGTCCCACTATCTTGTGTTTGGACCTTTCATCACAAAAGTATCACACATAACATTGATTACCAATGGTGTTTCCAAAAACCCATTAAAAACTTCTATTCTACAAATCCACTCCACAACCACTAGAGGATCATTTGACCATTTGAATTTTTATTTATTCTATACAAAAAAAATCATGAGAACATATCATGAGAGATCTAATATAATGTTCTGGAGTTAGAGCATGAAGATAAATTGATTGTGGTTCCTATCACAGATCATGGACATTACACACGATCTCCTCAATCAAATTTTGAGTAGAAACATGATCTTCTCATTTAGGGTCAATAGCAGCTTCCTCCTGGATCTGATTCATACATCTTCTCAAAAACATGAATGTACGGAACATTATTTGACGAAAAGGAAGACATCATTATAATACTCTAATGGAGAAATAAGGGAATTGGAGACCAATAGATAGGAATGTAATAATTTAATTTCAATTTATGAAAATAAATTTCAGGAAAAGAATAGAACTAATTCAAAAGATGACTTTCCTAACATCCCCTAGAGAATTAAGTTTTATTTCAGTGATAATAGTATAGGAACTAAATCGAAACAACCTTATATATCCTGATAGGATTTGAAAATGAATTCTAACATCATGGAAAGAACCTCAACCTCCCTATAATACCACTTTTTTTATGAACCATCTTTTGGAACCCCTGTAACCTGGTGACCTATCCAGCTTCAACAAATCACAAAAATAATTCTTTATCCCCATGGGATGAAGTCTCGCATCTATAATTACACATTAATGAAATTGGGAATAGTTTTTACACAATATTTACAGAAGAAAAATAACCAATAGAGTATTAATATCAAATGATAGTCCACTAGGAGTAATGTTCCAAATGTCAAATTGATAATAAAGCCAAATGTACTACAACCAATGTACCAAAATATGAGAAAATAACCCAATTACCTATGTAACCACTCACCAAGTCAGAGGTCCAACTTCTTGATCCACCTCAAATAGATCCTTTTCCATTGCATGCACCTAGAAGGAGATAATCTTCAAACACCAATTGGTAAAAGTAAGGAGTCTACCAAATCCCAATAGGATATCACGAATGATTTCATAACAAGATAAAAATTTCAAATTAACCAATAATGTTCTTTATGTTTTTAAAATAATTTGGTTTTAAATTTAAAAATACTTATTTAAAAAAAATCCTTATTTAAAATTTAAAATATGTAAATAAATTTATTAATTAAAGAATCAAATTTAAAATGATGTAAATATACTTCTAATGTTCTGAATTTTCCATTAATAAATGGGTTTTTTTTACAAAAATGGCAAATTTCACAAAATGGATCAAATAATAAAATTTATATAAAACTATTTATATAAATTATGAAGGCATGAAACATAGGTTTCATACAATGGAATAAATGTGTGTTTGAAATAAAAACAAGTAAGAAACATAGTCATATGACCAATAGGTAAAATAGTACTAGGTTATAGGAATCCAATACTGTGAAATTACAAGTATGTTCATATACCCCATTGGGCCTATAGAAAAAGGGGTATGATACTATCTCCATAGAATTATTATTTTCTAATATGTTGATTTAGAATGTTTTAATTCATAATGTGTGATGAAAAATAACTGACTATATTTTTTATACTTTTATGTACTCATGTAAAAATCAATGATAGGAAAATTATTTCGAGACTTATTAAAACACAATAAACTACCATTATTCTTTTAAAATATTCTAATATTATCTATTAAAACCATAATCAAATTTAAAAAAAATTCCATTTCACCATGATGAAATAGTATGGTTTCTATCATAACATATTTAATACAATTTTCACATAAAAGGATTTGAAACGAATTTATGAATCCCAATCCATTTCATAATAAATCCCAACAATTTAATTTTCATCTAATTCCATAAATTTCATCAAAATCTATTATTTCATTAGAATTGTGGTTTTTAATTATTATCCAAAAAAACAAAAATTTAAATTATTCAATTTATATATCACCAATTTTAAATTCCAGGCCAAAACCCATTTTTCTCAAAAACCCAAATTCATAAAAATCCGGGTCTTCCAACAACCCATTCTATTCCATAAAATATAAATTAAATCAATTTCACATACATTAATCAATTCATATTTAAACAATGATATTTCAGTTAATATAAATTGGACATCGTAATGGAACCACCTACCTTGGGATCAATGATTCAGAGATCCCCAATCCCTATCTAGGGTTCATCGATAAATAATGATGATCAAGGAATTTTGGAAACTGGGATGAATCAAAGGTTAATTGTCCCAAAAAATATGGTATTATACCCAAAATAATTCACAAGGATCCATATAGCTCCATATATAAGAAAATATATCATAGGATATCTAGATTGGGATGAGGAAACTACCTATGAAGAGATCTAATGGTGTTCCTCTTACTCTAAATTGCTTTTGAGAGGGATATGGGGGGACATTAATCCTTTATGGGAGCTCCATTGATTGTAATAATTAATATGGTCCAATAGAGGTTCTTCAGGGACCTAAATAAGTGTTTGGGAATTTTTAACAAAAACATATATCTCTTAAAACACCGTACACAAGGTTTCATGGGCATAGGTGCACAATTTTTTTACCCATATGAAAGATATGGGATAGTAATAAATTGGTCAAATGGTTTCTAATAAGAGGGAACAATTCATGACAAACCATGTTCTAATTAGGAAAAATCCAACTTCCTTGGGTTTCATGGTTTTCCCTAATAGGACGCATGGTTTTGGAAAATTGTGTGCCAATTGTGCACTAGCATAAAAAATTCCAAATTTTTAAAATTTCAATCAAAAATAACCACAAAAAACCCATCCATATCTATGTAAAAAGAGTGGTTCATGATTAAATAAATAATATAATGGGGGTATTACAATAAAAAATTATCCATCACTTGGATTCAGATTTTCAGTAGTTTACAAACACTCCATCTCACACACAACCTCTTCCATTGTTATTTTTAGAAGAAAAAATCAACAAGCCACACAAGTACCTCTACCACTCTTATCAATTAGAGTAAAAGTGTTATAAAAGATGAAAACATATCTTTTATCTTCTAGTTTAGTCTGAGATATATTGTGCATAAATAAAATAGAGGATGTCATATACCTCTCAATATATAAAACAACAAAAAATATGAAATGAGAACGCTTAAAGTATGTAGTTTAGAAATTCTCGGAATATATCAATGTATCTTGTGTCTATTGAATAGATTATTAGTAAAACATGTGTAAGGTTATCTTTAAAACATCATAATAATTTTTTGAAACAAACTCACATGATTAAATCCCTAGATTGGATAATGTAGTTAGGCATCCCAGTTGAGTGTTTGTGGAAGGTGAGATCTTCTTGTTTTCAAAAAAGTATAACTATATGTTTGTTTAGTAATATTTAGCTCTCATATTTCTAAAATTGAATAACATGGGTAACACACATCTCTACAGAATGTGGGAGTCTTCTTTCTTTCTTAAAAATATTAAGGGGAAAAATTTTCAGGTACATCTCGATATTCAGCTTCCTACACAGCATGCCTAACATCATCTTCAATGAGTTTGGTAAGATATTTATGAAATAATCATTAAAATATAAAATATTATGAACATTAATAATATATAAATTATTAATAATTAAAAATAATTTTGATATGAAAAAAATGGTTGTGTCTTAGACTGGAGATGAATCATGGTCTGATGGTGTCTTGCTCTGGTGGTGTCTTTCACTTCACAAGATTTCTACAATCCTCGTGGTTAGTGGATCAAAATAACTCCCTCATATGGTTGGTTTGGCTAATGGTAGGTTAGTTAAGAGATTTATTGAACTTATATGATAATTTAACTGTAGTAGTGTGATATCTAAGGGAGTCACTAACATAGTAGGATTTCCATGCTATTGGTGAATCATACCCAATGGATTCTTAATCCTAGAAAAAAAAATATTTTGTCTGTGACATTTGTGATGGTGTTTCTTCCTCAGAGGTGAATCATGGACACTAGTAACTAATGTATACTGATAAATATGAAATTTTTTCAATTTTCTCAGAATATAGGATACTTAAAGGGAACCACGATAGTCATTATTTTCCTTATAATCATGATTTTACTATCCTTAAAACGTGAAGGTCAACAATATATGCCTATTTAATTACAAAAAATCACGGAATAAAATCTAAAAAATTCATATTCTTAGAGAAAAACATTCACATGATAGCTATGATAAATAAAATAATAAATATTTGAGTGATATTAAAGGAAAACTAAACATTAGATAAAGATAAAGATATAAATGACATACGGAAAGACAATACATTCTCCTTCAACCCATTTTCAGATTATCAAAATAATAAAACAAGAATAGGAATAAAAATTAATCCAGGTATAATCAAATGAAAATAAGTTATATCATAATGAAATTATTAAAATTTTTCATAAAAAATGTGACTAAAAACATCCCATAAACCCCAAAAATATTAAATTCCATCGACAGACTCAAGGTTTAATGACTAATAGATGGTTCCATTGGAACCCATACCTAATCCTTATTTGTTTCATTATCTTAGGAAATAGAGTCATCATGATTTAGAACATATAGATGACCATATGATAGTACAACTGTAGTCTATGTATAATTTACCACCATAACAACTGGCTAGAGGTTCCTCAAATCTCGAGTAGGAGACATCTAAAAATGATGGAATCTAAAAGGAATAGAAGGTAGATTATATCTAGATACTCCTTTTCTAAGAGAAAAATGAGTGGTAATAGGAACTACTTCCTATGAAACTACTGCTTGGACATGATCATTATGAAAAGGTTGTATGATATTAATAAAATACAAAATAATCTAATAAAAATTTTATAAAGAACTAATGAAAAAAATCATTTTCTTCCATAAATATATTCAACACAAGATTCATATGCTTCATCTATCATATATTCTCCATGAAGTCCTGAGTCACATTGGCATCACCAAATTTTGATTTCTAAATTTGAAATTTTCATCCATTGAATGCTAGTTTAAAATCCTCAACATATAATATCTAATGGACTTGGAAATAGATTCCATTTTATCTTCTATGTCATTATAATAGTTGGTAAGAAATGAGAAAAAATTATCATAGTTACGTATAATTCAAGTCATGGTCTCTTGGGGATGATATGTAACACTACAAAAATCCCCTGTAGAGGCATATCTCAACTCATATCTGAAAACTGATCGGATCATATCAACATCAAACAATAGAAGAGGATGAGCAGTATAAATTTTAGTATCTGAAGAGTTTTCATTGTTACTTTTATGAATACTATCTAAAAAATATTAAAAACCATATTTCATTTATTCAATCGATGACTTTATGCATTCTATCTCACCACTTTTTAACTTATTTGTAATTTTTTTCTCACAAATATGATTAATATTATTTGGTTGTGTGTGGAAACCCACCGACTCAAACAAATAGAATACATTACTCTCAATTAACAAGATAAGAAAAATATATTGATTCTTCCATTATTTATCGAAATAATAAAATAGCTTTTGATTAATGGAATATAAGTCACACCTCATGACTATATCAACTGGAATATAAGGAACAAGAGTATCATTCTCTGGTTCTCTAATCGAGGAAAAACATTTTAATATCCCAAAAAAATCAAAATAACATATTATAATTCCCATAGGATATCATTCATTCATAAACTTGGGCCTCGCATTATTTTGTGTAATCTTTAGAGTGCCTAATAAATTTCTCCAACCATTATTCAAAGGGTGAGACCATTGGTATGAAGGAGTAGAAATTGACATTCCAATAGTAGACATCATAATCGAATGTACAAATATATTTGAAACCACCAAAGAAGGGGTATAAAAAACAATATTAAGTCCATGTGAGAAAAAATCCTATTCACAAATAGAATATTCATCACATGTATGAAATGTTTCCTTCTACTTCGAAATTATATGAACAAAAACATTAGATTCAACGACAATATGATTTTTTTCATCTAAACATTTGGATTATTATCTGCATCTTCATATTGTATATGTATTTCAATTGTAATATCATTTAAAGTAATAATACCAAAGAGATTATTACTAATGAATTTATAGTATAACATATCTTTCTTACTTTCCCCCACCACATGTTGTTCTATAGCAGCAACAACTCTCATTTTCTAAAACATAAGAAAATAATACATTGTAAAAAACCACCAATTGAACATTCTATAGATCCTTCGACAACCTTGAACTCTTGAAGAAATTATGAATATGAATATTTCTCATCCTAATATTGTTCATAATTATTCTTAAGCTCGTGATTGTTTTATACATCTCATTTTCTAATTCTTCTATCTGGGCCATCAATTTTAGTGTTTTCGTCATTACCATCAATTATATTTTCGTTTATATCATATCCATTTCCATTGACACATTAATTTTTATTTCTATATTATTCTAAATTTTCTTCCTACTCATTATCATAATCATCACCTTCTTTAGTGGATTTGGAAGTCATATATAGATCCTCTCTAGAGACCTTATTTTCTTATTCACCGCCTTTTACAAATGATTCTCTTTTTGGATGTATTCTAGGTGGGATAGGATCTAAAAATGTTATCAGAGGTGATAGATGTGATAAATCTAGATCACATCCTAAATCAACATAAGGACCCATTTCCACATCATCATTTGTAGAAAACTCTTCTTCTTCATTATAATTGTCTACAACCTCATCATGCTCTATAATCAGATCAAAATAATCCCTTGGTCTAGAATGATGATATATAGGATTGAAATCTACATATTATTTCTCATTATCACAACCCTCTCTACTTTCTTCAGGTTCTAACAAATGTTCATTCTTAATGAGTTGGATCTTAAAATAATGAAACCAACATAGTATGTAATTGTCCTTTCATCCATAGTAACTAGACCCTTAGCCTTTAAAATTGATGAAATCATCTTCCTATAGATCCTGGAAATATATCTCAGTTAAGGTTTTATAATCTCACACAAAAATACCATGAAATATATATATATAAATTTTTCTCACGTATTAATTTCAATAGATAAATTAGATAAACATATTCATACTACATTTTGGTGAAGTAACATCTTCTAGGATATAACATGTGTTAAATGAACATAAACAAAAACCAGCATTCTCTATTCAGTTAAGATGAACTAGATCAAATTATAATCCCTTTTCTTATAATATCCTCTATAAAATCCACATATTTAAAAACATATGTGATTTTATAGAAGTTGCCTTGGTAGTCATCATAAATTTCTGTATTTGTTACACCCAGACAATCAACCCATCTCCTTGAATAAAAATCTAATTAGAGTCAGTTGACATGGCTTTTTGACCAAATTGGAACCATCTTGATCAAATTCATAATACATGTGGTGAGAATAATAGTATATAAGGGTCAGATAAAATGGATTGTTATTCAAGGATATCCACTCTATGTATCCATGGTTTTAATAAAATTTTACCACAAGTGACTTAGTATATCCTAAATATGAGTATTCCACTTTTATTTCAGCTACGATATATTATTATTCATCTGCATGGTTAACTGGTTATACGGGGTCCAAAACACTTGACATGCTCTTTAGGTTCATAGCAGGTCTCGGTTCATCTAGAGAAGATACGATATTGTGGTTCAATATCAATATGTGTACATGTTTGGAATGATTGTTCTAGGGTAAGGAGAAGGATTGAAAACCATGAGGTGAAGTGTTTCATTGGGATTGAGAGTGAAATATATGGTTTCATTACACTATAATTGTGGTGTGTGGGAAATATATAGTGTATGGTTTTTTTCATTTTGGATTATAGGTATTCCAAAATAAAATTAATACTTGAAATCATAATTCAAATTCAAGTAATAAAAAGTATCAGGTTGTAAAAAAAAAATTAAATATTAATTAAAGCAGTGGTACAAACAAATTATAAATAGAAAAATGTGAAATGTCTAGAAATATTGATGGCATGATAAGAGAACACTTTTATAACCCAATGGTGTGTCACTACAATGATATGTCAACTAAATGTAGTGTCAACCACAATGGTATGTCAACTCAACATTTTCTTAACATGAACTGTAAAGAAATTCTATAGTGTGTCAACCACAATAGTATGTCATATAATTCCCCATCATTAAATATTACATAATATTGAGTTATTTAATAAAATATACTTTTATTCACATTGAATATTTTTTCATGATTATATATTTATATAATTATATCATAACTCATACATAACAACTTAAATATTACATGTGGACCATTCTACTAACCATATATTTTTTATCATAAACCCCCGCCATTTTAAGAAGAAACATGGCATCTTTCATGTTTCAATAACATGAATTTTACATGATCCCATCCTTGACTCTATTCATCTTTAATACCTATGAAAAACATTTCCAAAACATGGGATGAGAATAAAAATCTCATTAAGGGATATAAAATAAGGAAAGAAGTCAATAGTCCATGAATACATATAGGTCAATTAAATAATAATTTTTACTCATAAAACATATGACCATTAATATACCACATGGAATCGTTTGATTTATGAATAAAAAATAGAAATAAGAAATCATAATGGTAACTTGTGGCATCCATAACATACATAGATTGTAGATTCCACAAATACATAGGGAATAACCTTAATGGTTACATTTGGAATACCCATCACAGTATATTCCATAAATCTCTTAGGATAAATCTTAATGATTACCACATTCAAGTTACCAAATTCATTTGATTGCTATCACAAGCTCACCTTCCCTTGGTTTATCACAGAACCACCCATATACATAAGTAATTCCCAAGAACAATAACAGAATCATTACACATAAAACAAGCATAAAGGAAAGATAACATTTCCACATTGAAATCAGAATATATAATTTTAATATATTGACATAATAAATGATTTATCAAAACAATTTTCAATACCAAAATACAAAAAAAAAATGTTACATAGTATTTATTTTTCTTTTAAAGACATTACAACATGTTATGGAATCCAAATATCAAATAATGGTCGTGGAGACGGAAAAGTTGTTGTAGCCACGTAAGTTAAAAACCATTCCTTTTTTATGTTTAGTAAAATGAATCATTGAAAAATATTCCTTTTGAAAACCATAAAATGAAATTAAATTTCAAAGGGGTTGATTATATACCATATAAAATAAAGTAATGCTTAAATCAAAATACGCCTCAAAGAAAGCATATTGAGATGAATTCCCTTGTCGTGAATCCGACTTTGATCGTTCATTCATTAATTTCCTAAATTACAAATATAGGTTAATTAATAGTTGATTAAGAACCTTTTTCATGTTTATTATTCATTTAATATTAATTATTATCATGTTATAAAAATTACATAATTATTTATGTTTATTTTAGTTATTTTGTCGACATTTGGTACTATAGTCGAAAATAAACTTGTTTCGATGTAAATTGTCCATGTGGTCAGATCCCATCATCTGAAGAATATTATTCATGATTAAAATATCATATATATCCAGTAAATATATATATATTTATAATATCAACAATAATTGGATTACAGAAATGAAATGCGTCATTCCCAGAGACAGTAGCACGTACGTATGCATAAACACTACTTTCATTTCATTATCATATGAAATGAATAATAATAATAAAATGATATAAATGTATATTATACTTCTAGTATTAAATTAATTTCATGTATGTCTCATAGGATTAATAAAACCTTCTTATATGTGGTCTATGTATTACAGGAGTGACTCAAATCACTTTGAGGGGTGGTAGTCCACACATCCTCAAACGAAATTATCATATTTACACAACATAGAAATCATAATTGTATTATTAAAATAAAAATTACATAAGAAATGAATAAATATAAGTATAATATATACCATATATAAATATAGTGTTATCATAATGGACACCATGAGAGGTGGTATGGGAAAAGGGAACAATCATTGTTTTGTGAGGCAGTAGTTCACCATACGTAGAATCTGTCTGTTCTATATCCATTTGATGGAGAAGTGTGTAAATGTAGGTCAAACCCATAAAATAAAAAAAATCCTATTTTAATGAGGATACTAGTGTTGTTATAAAATAATGGAATAAATAGTGGTTATGGGGCTGTAGAATGAAAATAAAAGATAGGCGTTTGAGAGAAGACGTTACCTCTAAACTGGGTAACTCCTTTTGATTTGAGCCAAAAGGATTCCTTGGGTTACATTATACCCATGGTAAAAACATTAAGAATAAATTAGGGATTCGTGGGAGATTATTTTATCATATTTTGGTTGATCCAAGGGGCTTCATAGGTGTTAGTAAGTGGGTAGAGGTAGTGTTCTTTTATAAGAGGGTGGATGTCACTTTAAGAATGTCTTGAAATATAATTTAATTATAAATTTATTTTAGAATTATAATCATCAAAAAGTGATATATTACAATGAAAAGATGTGGAATGGTTAATATAATTACAATAAAATTCCCATGTAACCAAAAGTTGACAATTAATGTCACTTTTAACAATGTATATGTAATTAGGCTTCATTTTATATTTTTATGACTATTATTTCATTTCATAAAATATTATTTATTTTCCAAACTCATATATGTCAATTTTGACAATATTTAGTAATTAATTTTTTACAAAGTCATTGAAAATTGATTCCCAAAAAATTAATAAACACATCCCTCACATATAAGTGTAATAAAAAAAATTCATGGATCAAATAATCATGTTGAAGTTACTTTTATTTTAAATTTTATACTATCATTTATTTTAATTTTCTATTGATAATTTAATCACTTCATCATCATTGTGTCATTAATAACATTATTTATATATTGGATAAAATTTATATATAAAATACCATGATGTATTAAATATTTTTATATTTCTAATTAATATTTATAGTTGAATATAACGTTTATACGAACCAAATAGAAATTGTTCTATTTACGAGATACAAGATTATGTTATTTTCCAGTTTTATTTAAATTAAATATTATAAAAGGTCATTATTACACACAAGTGGCCCCATGGGGTCCAAAAATCGACCCAAGTATGACCATAGTCGAAAATAACTCGGAAAATAGAATTATGACATGTATTAGGTTAGTATTATATTATTATAATAATATTTTTTACCCTTATTTACATTAATCACCCTTTAACAATGGTAAATAAAAATAATTACTGAAGTTACTATATGTAATGTCCAAAGATAAAAGATACCAATTTGAAACAAATTACATTATTATACCAAATATAGAATCCATTTTTCAAAATTAATAAAATTGAAATTGTATTTAGGATTTTTAAATTATTTCCTCTTGTAAAAACCAAAAAAATGGGGATTTAAGAAGTAAAAAATATAAAAGATTGACATTTTTTGGTCCAATTTTATTTTTATATTAAATGTAATGAACAAAATTGAATTAATTGATAGAAAAAACAAATTAAAATTCAAAACATATTAAATGGGAAATTTAACTATAAAAATAAATTAGATGAAAAGTTTGTTTTGAATTAACAACCAATATTTTTCACTGTTCATTGAAATAATAATTTTATCAAAAAATACCAAAATTAAACCAAAGAAAATTTGCATATCCCTCATCTCAATAAAAATTTTATTTTTTCATAAAAAACTTATTCAAGTGAAAAAATAATTTTACAATGGGTTCACCATCATAATTCTATACAACTGTAATTTTTTTGAAAAATAGTTCTTTTCTCTGAAAAAATTGTATTTGTTCTTATATCCAATGTAGAAATAATAGAAGAATAATTTTAGACACTACGTTGGATATAAAAATATATTATTCAACAAATAAAAATCAATAAATATTGATAGGTTTTTATAAACACAAATTATCTCTTTTGATTATGTTTTCATATAACCACACCCTTTATATTCAATTGGGTTTTATATCCATTGCTAATAAATTTTGTAACCAAAAGAATCATTATTTAAAAAAATTTAAACCCTGTTTTTATAATTCCATTTACACTATTCATTAACACCATTACAACTTCTTGGTTATTACAATAAAATTAAAATTATAATATATAGTTTTTTGTTTAATTTCGATGTAGCATATCAAGTACACCACTAAATATGTGTCTCATTCTTAAAACATGGGATGATACATGTCAACTCAATGGTTTGTCCATCATAATGGTGTATAAACACATATGCTGTGTCAACCATAATATTATTCCCATTCAATAGTTTGTTAACCACAACAGAATGTCAAATAAAATGGTGTTTCAACAACAATTATTTGTCAACTTAATGGTGCTAAAACCATAATGGTATGTCATACACAAAAATGAAATATAACAAAAATTTATCAGTCCTAACTAATGATTCATATTTTTTGTTATCTTAAAATTAAAATTATTAATAATAAATCAGCTAACTAATTCTTTGTGATAATAAATTAAATAGTGAAACAATTATTATAAAAATTATCCCTCCCAAAGTGATGGCTTATATCAAATTTTTTTTATAGTATGTGAAAAAGGATTCTTAAAATGTTAAACAAAAATAGGTTATAAGATATTATGTGGACTTGTTAGAAATTACACCCATAGTCCTGTATAGTGTGTTTCACCAACAAAATTAATGATTGACAATTACTAGAAGCAATATAATCATCTTCAGTTGTAGAAAATACTCCTAAATTTTACATAATAATACAACACGAAACTAGATACATTCCAAAAAAGTTACATGTTCTAGAGTTTCTTTTTAACATTTAACCATCATCCTCAAAAATAAACATCAGAATAACTTACTAAATCAAATGATTATCCTCTAGGATAAAACAATCATATACTGGATTTATATATAAGGTATTTCAAAATTCTGATAAAAGTATTTAAATGTAAATCATTGGGGTTTAATTGAAAATGAGAAAAAATACACACACTAAACCTAATATTTCCTTAGGTAGCATTAGTGTAGTGATGAATATGAATCCTACATCTATAACTGGTTTGGTCTATGGGTTTAAAAAACAATATCAAGATACAATTTATAGTTGGCACTCATTGGAATATCACAACATTTAGTGTAATCGAGGTTAATGTGTTTTAAATGATCATTAGTATACTTACCCTGAAATTAAATAACTCTTTAATTGTTTTAAATGATTCAAACTCAAATTATAAATTTGAGTTAACTAATTATAATGATTTTGAACTAATTTTTCATCATTTCATAAAAATCAGTACATAAATAATTTCATGAAGATCCAAAATTAATATCATCAACATATATTTATACTATTAAAATATATTTTGAAGTTATTTTTTAGTGTATGTTTATCTATGCCTTTAAAAAAAAAATTTGATATAAGAACACTGATGAGTCTCTCATTCAATGCTCAAGGATCCTCTTTTAATCTATAAAATTATTTAGTTAATTTAATAACATAATTTCAAAAGTGGGTATTTTAAAAACCAAGGGGTTGTTTCATAAAAACATCTTCTATTATAAAACCATTTACAAATTCACTCTTGAAATCCATTTGATAAAGAATGAAAACATGATGCACTAAATATGAAAAATAACTATTATGGACTCAATTATAGATACATGTGAAATGGTTTCATCATATTTTTTCTGTCTTATTTACTATAACAATGATTAAAAAAAATATCATTGTTTCCAACTATTGTTCCTAGCTCACCAACATTGTTTTTAAATACCCATTTTGTATAAAAAGTTAATTTTATCTTTGTTTTATAATCATGTCCCCTCAGTATATTTCATTCAAACTGATTTTATTATTCATACATGACAATAATCCATAATTTATCATTAATGGATTCATTGATCTTATTAGGTACAATATGAGACAATAATGTTGGATTTTCAACATGATTTCATAGAGAAAATATTGTTTGTGTCCCCCTATGTAGGCCTCTTGTAACATCATCTAAAGGATGATACTTAATGTATCTAACATCTCAATAGAATTAATGGGCCAACCAAATTTGGACATTCATGTACAGTTTCTGGATGTTATAGATTTTCAGTAGAACTAGATGATTTATTCTTCTTTTATTGTTGAGTCTGAAGGTTTGGAATTTATGTTAAGAGAAGAAAAATCATCCTCATGGTTTTATAAGGTGTAATTAGGATCATGTGTCTTATTTTTATCAAACATGAAAAGAACTTATTCTTCACAAATTTTATTCCTCTTATTGAGATATCTATAGGATTTTCTCAAGAATGAATAATGAAGGAAAATTCCTTCATCACTTTTGGTTGAAATTTTTCCAAAATATTATAAGTGTTAATAATAAATATTTTGGGACCAAAAAATATAAATTAATTAACTATATAATTCATTTTATTCCAAATTTCATGTAGAGTATTCTTAGGGATATGTATACCCAAAACTCTATTGATAATGAAACATGCAGTATTGACTACTTCTTCCTTAAATTGGATATGTTTTGTTATAGTCATTTAACGTGTTTTGGGATATCTCTTGTATGGTTTTATTTCTATTTCAATTACATTGTTCTACTAGTGTTCCTTAGGAGTAGATAAGATATTATTGTAGCCATTTTTTTTGAAAAATATTACAAAATCTTGATTCTCAATCTCACGACCACGTATATATATTTTGAGTTAATCCAAAGTCCACTAATATTTTCTACAGACATATGATACATGGTAATGTAACATAAATCATTATTTTATGAGCTATAATTTATACCCACATTTACCTAGGATAGTTATATACTATAAAATAGACATAGTGAATCCCATTATTAATTGAAACTATAGATGGTCCAAATAAATCCATGTGGTCCCACTCGAGAGGTATAGAAGTTGATACTTATTTATCTAATTTTAATGAATCATTTTATTGTTTCCCTTTTTAAAGGGGTTGCAGAATTTATCAATTGGGAACTCAAGATTAGGAATATCTCTAACTAACCATTTCTTACTTAGTTTCCTAAGCTAGTAAATGTTGTAATGGCTGGCTCTCCTCTTCCAAATGCACCACCCTTTGTGAAATGAACTTATGCCATTAAAATTTTCAGAAACTAATGAATTTAAATCAATAACCAAAAAATTATAATTTATCAAGTTAGTAAAAGTTTGAAGTATTTTTGGAATCAAGAAAATTAAAATAATTATTTTAGAAATGGACATAAAAAATATCATCACATATCTGATAAAAACTAAATATATTATATTTTAAACATTCAACATATATACCATTATATATTTAATCGGAATTATTGATAACAATATTTCCTAGACTTATTGTATTGCTTTCATTATTACCAACAAAGGTGAAAAATCTTCTATGAACCTTGATAAGGATATATATGAAATTATAAACTCCTATAATAATCCTTGAACACCAACTATCCATGGAGCATATAATTCTACTAGCGGTATTGAATAATTTACCCAAAAAACTGATTTTATGCATGGAATTATTTGGTACACAGATATATCTGGGTATAATAAGCATTGAAATTAGATATTTTGGAAACCAAAATTTCTTATAGGTTTCCAATACTAATTTTTTAAACAATTAGAAAAAAAATTAGTTTTCACCATTGAAAAATTATATACAGAAGAACTGTCACGAACCAGCCCGTGTCGACCATGAACCGGTCACCCGAGCCGGTCCGTGGAAAGTCCCGAGGGGCGTTCCCGATCCCCTCAGGATGGCAACAAGTTCCAGGCATTTAAAACATCAATCGTTGGGAATGATTTCAGCCCAAACTAAAAACATGATCAAAAGAAAGAATATAAACTGAACAAACAGACAAACACTAAAGACAAAAAACAAAACTACACCACGACATACCTTCAAGTGACCTCGCGGGTCACCACCCAACCACAACCAACGTCGCTCCCTCACTGAGCGACTCAAGCCAGGAAAACCTAAACACAAGGAACCTGAAACTGAAATGGTAAAAGATAGGCGTGATCACAAAAAGTACTCAGTAGGTGAGCCCAACAACTATTCCCAAAACAATGCCAGTAAAAAAAAGAATCTACAAGTTTTAGATTTGAACTATAATATATAAAATTAAGCATTAATAGTGCTTTACTTGAATATCAAAACACGAGATATTTCCCTTATTCTTTTTCGAATGTTGGTTCCCTTTCACTAGTTTTAAACTCATTCTAAAAAGAAAAGTGTTACATTTTCAAATCTTACAAAAAGAAAATAAAGTATCCTCATTTGAAAACCATTTTCCCAAAGTCTAACAGTATAGGATATGAAGGATGACTAAAAGTAAACAAGTAGGGAAAAAATGTGCAAGTAAAAGAAAACAAGCAAGGAAAACCAAGTGCATGTAAAAAAAATAAACCAGAAGTTATCAGTAATAACCATTGGCGATCCTAAACATCCCTAGAAAACCCCAGGACTTACTCGGGTTCAGACTACCTGCCGGCAAGGTACTCCATAGTCAATAACCAACTGGCCACCCTAACAGCCAACCAGTGGCATTCCCCACAAGGCCTTACCTACCAAGGGGGCACTAACCCTTCTAATCTAGGTTAGCTAGCAACCGTCACTCAATTCTCTAAAAGACGCCCAGGAACCCACAGTAGTTTTAATAACACTGTGTATGTGGGAGGTCCTCGCACGCGTGACTCATCGCCCTGCACATTCCAACCCCTTACACGGACACCGCTACACGACAACCCTCGAAGGGAAGTCCCTCTATAGAGATTCCCCATAAGTACGTACATTTTATACTTATGTATAATCACTTCACATTTAATAAAGTGCCAACCGGGCCGTCATATTATTTACATTTTTACCATTTAATACTAAAGCATTTCTAAAGGGATATGCCACATGCCATTTCATTGAAAACCAAAAACACACTTAGAACATTATTTAAGAAACTCAAATCAGCATGTTAAACCTGAAACATACTGGTTTCACAAGTAGAATCAATTTCCAATATCCAAACGCACCCCACTTTTATCAAGAGCCAAACGGGCCTTTAATCACTTTTTGAAGGAATAATATTTCTCAAATTAAATCCAAACTTTTAATCACGCGTCAAAGGAAAACATTTTTCAACAACCAAGAACCACACTGAAAGTTTTCCAAATCATGTTTAAAGGTCATACATCATTTCTTCTAATCAAGGTACTAAGAAACACCTTTTCCATAAACAATACACCTACTAATTTATACACACAAAAAACATTTCAAAACACAATTTCACATTTAATAAAGAACCATTTAGCAATATTACCATGGAAGCACACAATTGAAACCAAGAAAAACACTTTCCATGAAATGCTAGAATTTAAACAGATTTTATCAGAAGATCACCACACTCTAAATAACTACTTAATAATAATTTTAAACTTACTGAAACTCAATGAAAAGACAAGGAATTAATAAATTCTAAATTTAAAGGTGAGTGCAATGGGAGACCTACCTCGAATCGGAACGAAGGACGACATGGCGCAAAACTCACATTGCGTAAAAGGGCGCACCCTATTGCACCGTCAAACCGGTCCTTAAACAAAAGACCGTTAAACGGGTTCAAAGATAATAATAATAACATAATTGAAATAACAATAATAATAATAATAATGTGAAAATAATAATGGTGATAACAATAACATCATAATAATAATAACACAATATAATAATAATATTAATGATATAATAAAAATAAAAATAATAATATGGCATAGTTATAATATAATAATATACTAATAATAATAACAATAATAAAATAATAATAATAATAATATTAGCATAACCACAATATAATGTTAATATCAACAATATATTAACAATAACATAATCATAATGATAATAGTATATTATTAATAATAATAATAATTTAATAATATTAACATAATAATAATAATAACAATAATCTAATAATAATAATAACATAATACTAATAAGAATAATAATAAAAATAATAGCATAATAAAAATAATAATAATAGCAATAATAACAATAAAGTAATAATAATAATATAAGTATTTCCATAATATTGTAATAACAATAATAATAATATAATAATAATAATAATAACATAATATAATAATAATAATAACAATAATAAAAAAATATTAACATAATAATAATAATATAATAATAATAATAATGACATAATAATAATATAATATTATTATTATTATTATTAACATGAAAAAAATATTAAAACATTATATAAAAATAAAATGTAAATAAATAAGATTAAGATTAAAAAAAATAAAAACTTATAGAGGAGAGGAGGGGGGAGGGAGCGCGAAGGGGGGTCACCGGACGGCGGCGGCTGGAGGGGAGCGCTGGAGGAGGGGTCGCCGGACAGGGGTCCACCGGAAGGGGTCGCCGGACAGAGGTCCGTCGGACAGGGGTCGCCGGACAGGGGGAAGTGGAGGGTGCAGGCTGAAGGAGGGAGGTCGGGGCAGCCGGCACAATCGCGGGGGGGGGGGGGGGGGGGGGGGTCCGGGGAGGAGGTCAGGGTCGCCACGGCGGCGGGGAAAACGGGGCCGGAATGGCGGTGGGGTATAGCGACGGGCACGCCTGGCGGAGGCCGGATGCAGGCCATGAGGAGAGCCGGAACATGGGGGGTGCGGGCCTGTGGCTAGGGTGGCCAGAGGTGCGGGGCGTCCGGTCGGCGAGGCAGACGGTGAGCGGGACGTGGTGGTCGGGAGGGCCTGAGGCCGGTCGGAGGTCGGGATGCCGGGAGGAGACCGGCGGAGCGGGGTGCACCAGGGGCTGGGGAGGTCTGCGCGCAGGGGGGGGGGGGGGGGGTTGCCGAAGGAGATCGGCAGGCTGGGAGCAAGATCGGCTCGGCGAGCCGCGAACACCGGTGGTCGCGCAGGGCCGGGAGTCGCGCAGGGGCGCGGTGACGGGGGGGAGGCCGGGTCGTAGGAAGGTGCGGGGAAGGGTGAGAGAAATGGGGGAGGGAGAGTGAGTGAAGAGGGGATTGGGGAGAGGGTGGCGGCTACGAAAATAGGGGGGAGGGATTAGGGTTAGGTAAGTTAATATATATATATATAATATTAATAATAATAATAATAATAATGATAATAATAATATTAATAAAAATAATAGTAATAATAATAATGATAAACTACATAATAATAATATTAGTATCACAACTATAATATAAATAATAATAAAGCCACAGATGATATCAATAAAATAAAAAGGGAAAAATCAATAAAACAACAATTAAACGATACTCGGGCCGACTCTGCGGTGACAGCCAACCGTGCGGCGACCACGAACTGGTTTGAAACCCAAAAAGGCATAAAACGACAAAAAGGTTTAATCTGGGCTCATCTCAGATCGTGGCACGAACACCCGAACTCTAGAAAAATGAAAATAAAGGTAAATAAATATAAGCGAGTGTGACAATTCTCCCCACCGGAGACACTTTCTGCCCCCAGAAAGTCATCGGGCCAAAATTCGGTCAAGATTCAGGTATATGCCCAAATAGAACTAAAGTAACCAAAGAAAACTGAGAGTCTCAGGGATGACCTTACTCTACACAGGTCACACCCGACCGATTCAAGAGAAAACTGAGGTCTGAGGTTGAGGGGAGAACACGAAGGGGTTCTCCCCACCACAAGAACATAACTAGTTCGAAAATTTAACACCCAAAACATACTACCACAAGAAGGAGGGTCCAGTGCAGGAACTCATAACTGATCCAAACCGACTCCTATAACACGATCATATTAACACCTCTGTCGAAACATTGAACCCTAGAATAGAGTCAACAAACTTCACCACCAAGGATAACCCACAGAAAAGACTTAACCAAACACCAAATTGGAGACATGATCCATTGAAATCTACAATCATAACCACATCTGACAAGTATAACTAACCAAGGTCAACCCACACAACGGTCAAACACACTTTTAGGAAGGACACACGATTCAGAATATTACATTCACACGACAAGTATGCTTAGATTACCATAGAACAAGTCCATCGTCACTTTATAGAAAAACAACGCATTTACAACGATGTTGAAACTCCAATAGAAGGGGAAAAAGTATAAAAAGGTTTCTAACTGTTCCACCATCAATACGGAAAACAGAACCTGGACCAAGGCATCACAACCTTGGGAACTCCTGACTGTGCGCGAGCTTCATTCTGAGACCTGTGGCTGGGGCTCTGATGGCTGAAGCATCTTCTGCCTCATAGTTAGGTACTGACATTCTCCCATCACGACGTCCTCTTTAAGCGATGCTTCCTGCAAAACTTCTCCATATCACCCACACGGCTGCATCGATGACACGTCTTCGGAGGGTTGCGACAAGACAACTTTAAATGCCCGAAACGACCACACTGATAGCACACCACTGAACAATCTGATGAACTGGAAGCTGGGACCAAGGGGGATATCTCCTGAGGAAAAGGTATCTCTAGCATATTTTCCACACCAGAGGGGGAACTCTTATGAACAACAGGGGATGCTGGAGTACTAACCAAATGTGTTTCGGAAACCAACTTAGCCAAAAATGTTTCCTCCATCAGCTTCTCGAAACGTTGGTCTTGAGAAGGAAGGACTCACTCCTTGATCTCTGGACGAAGACCCCCAATGAAAAGAGAGTCCTTCATGAACTCATGTGACGCTACCTCTGGAGAAAAGGAAATCAGTTCCTTGAAATGGTCAACATATGCCTTCACCGTCTGTTGGCGTTGTTAAATATGCACAAGCTCCCCCTTTTTCTCCAGCTTCACTTCCTCGTGTACAAACCATTGGATAAAAACAATTCTAAATACATCCCACGTCATTTCAAATTGCGTTGATTATGGGGTAACCTTCTTCCACTGGTCCAGAGCTAGACCCTCGAACAACATCATAATTGCACAAACCTTAACATTATCGGGATTTCCCAACATTCTAAAGACACGCTCCACTTCCTCGAGCCATTCCACTGCCTCTAACGGACCCTGATCACCATGGAGAATAGGCAAAGTCCGAGAAGGACCAAAAACTGGGCATGAACTATCCGAATCATTAGAGACCATTCTGGGTGGCATTTCCTTTAGCGATACATAAAACAAAAATCCAAAACCAATATCAAACCAAAGCAACATCAATAAAAGCGCCTTCATCAAAACAGTCAGCACAAAGACCAAACAAACACAAACACAACCCAAAATAAAATCTCCTTTTTAAAATCCCCTTTTTATTTTTGACTTTATAACCACCCTCTTTCAAGACTACTTTCCAAAACCGATCCACATTCAAACCAAAAACTTTCCAAAACTGTTTCCCCTTTTAAACCAATTTAGAAAACAAAGTCAAGCGTTAAATTTCAAATACACACCCAGGTACTCCCATGACCCGTTGCACATGTCTTTATCCCCTTTCCATTAATACTCACACCAACACGCATTTTTCATGCATTCTCACGCATGTGCAAACATTCATAAAGAGGACCTGAGGTTTAACCCCAAATCATTCATAACCAATTCCAAGCAAACAACATATTTCCAAATCAAGAGATTTCAGTTTTAAAGCCCATTTCATACATTTAAGGTCTTTTAAAAGAAACCAGTCCAATTTTTTCAAAAACCTTTTTCATTTCCAACAACGTACTTACACAGACCAAAACAAAAGCAGCATCCAAATTTGCAACAACCACTGGAGTGAGGGACAAGTAGCCACGCTCAACCTGGCGACATGGTAGTGGGCCATGTCCCAAGCCAGCATCGACCACTAAAAGGAATTCAAACTGTGTACTCGGACTCCACATGTGTCACTAAGCTATGTGAAATCAGGATGTAACATCGGAATGCCTCCGTTGTCATCTCTCAATCCAAGACAGACTAGAAAGAGACAAGGACACAATTCCCGGACTACCCCTGGCGACTCGAGGTGTGGAATGGGTGAGGGTTCATGATGTCCTTCCCGTACCTACCCCTCTAGTCCCTACAGTCCTAATCTCCACCTACCAGACAAGACAAATAACAAGAACCACCTATGATACCATTTTGTCACGAACCAGCCCGTGTTGACCCTAAACCGGTCACCCGAGCCGGTCCACGGCAAGTCCCGAGGGGCGTTCCAGATCCCCTCGGGATGGAAACATGTGTCGGGCATTTAAAACATCAATCATTGGGAACGATTTCAGCAAAACTAAAAACATGATCAAAAGAAAGAATATAAACTGAAAAAACAGACAAACACTAAAGACAAAAAAACAAAACTACACCATGACATACCTCCACGTGACCTCGCGGGTCACCACCCAACCACAACCAACGTCACTCCCTCACTGAGTGACTCAAGCCAGGAAAACCTAAACACAAGTAACCTGCAACTGAAATGGTAAAAGATAGGCGTGAGCACAAAATGTACTCAGTAGGTGAGCCCAACAACTATTCCCAAAACACTGCCAGTAAAAAAAGAATCTACAAGTTCCAGGTTTGAACTATAATGTATAAAAGTAATCTTTCATAGTGCATTACTTGAAAATCAAAACACGACATATTTCACTTATTCTTTTTCAAAATTTGGTTCCCTTTCACTAGTTTTAAACTCATTCTAAAAAGAAAAGTGTTACATTTTCAAATATTACACAAAGAGAATAAACTATATTCATTTGAAAACCATTTTCCCAAAGTCTAATAGTATAGGCTATGAAGGATGACTGAAAGTAAACAAGAAGGGAAAATAAGTGCAAGTAAAGGTAAACAAGAAAAGGAAACCAAGTGCAAGTAAAAAAAAACCAGAAGTTATCAGCAATAACCATGGGCAATCCTAAACATCCGTAGAAAACCCATGGACGTACTCGAGTTCAGATTACCTGCTGGCATGGTACTCCACAATCAATAAACAACTGGCCGCCCTAACAGCCAACCAGTGGCACGCCCCATAAGGCCTTACCTACCAAGGGGGGACTAACATGTCTAATCGGGGTTAGCCAGCAACCGTCACTCGATTCTCTAAAATACGCCCAGGAACCCACGGTAGTTTTAATAATACTGTGTAAGTGGGAGGCCCTCGCACGTGTGACTCCTCACACCACACTTGAAAACCCCTTACACGGACACCGCTACACGACAACCCTCGAAGGGAAGTCCCTCTGTAGAGATGCCCCATAAGTACGTACATTATATACATATGTATAATCACCTCACATGTAATAAAGTGCCAACCAGGCCATCATATCATTAACATTTTGACCATTTAATACTAAATAATTTCTAAAGGGATATGACACACGCCATTTCATTGAAAACCAAAAACACACTTAGAACTTTATTTAAGAATCTTAAATCAGCATGTTAAACCTGAAATATACTGGTTTCACAAGTAGAATCATTTTCCAATATCCAAACGCATCCCACTTTTATCAAGAGCCAAACAGGCCTTTAATCACTTTTTGAAGGAATAATATTTCACAAATGAAATCCAAACTTTTAATCACGTGTCAAAATATAACATTTTTCAACAACCAAGAACCACACTGATTGTTTTCAAAATCATGTTTAAAGTTCATACGACATTTCTTATAATCAAGGTTCTAAGAAACACCATTTCCATAAACAATACACCTACTAATTTATACACACAAAAAACATTTCAAAAAAAAATTCACAATTCATAAAGAACCATTTAGCAATATTACCATGGAAGAACCCAATTGAAACCAAGAAAAACACTTTCAATGAAACGCTAGAATTTAAACAGATTTTATTAGCAGATCACCACACTCTAAATAACTACTTATTAATAATTTTAAACATACTAAAACTCAATGAAAAGACAAGGAATAAATATATTCTAAATTTAAAGGCGAGTGCAATGGGAGACCTACCTCGAATTGGAACGAAGGACGACACGGCACAAAGCTCCCGTTGCATAAAAGGGTGCACCGTATTGCGCCTTCAAACCGAACCTAAAACAAAAGACCGTTAAACGGGTTCAACGATAATAATAATAACATAATAGTAATAACAATCATAATAATAATAATGTGAAAATAATAATGGTGATAACAATAACATCATAATAATAATAACACAACATAATAATAATATTAATGATACAATAATAATAACAATAATAATATGGCATAGTTATAATATAATAATATACTAATCATAATAACAATAATAATATAATATTATTATTATTATTAGCATAACCACAATATAATGTTAATATCAACAATATATTAACAATAACATAATCATAATGATAATAGTATAATAATAATAATAATAATAATAATAATAATGTAACAATGTTAACATAATAATAATAACAATAATCTAATAATAATAATAACATAATACTAATAAGAATAATAATAAAAATAATAGCATAATAATAATAATAATAGCAATAGTAACAATAATGTAATAATAATAATAAAACCATAGCCATAATATAGTAATAATAATAATAATAAAATAATAATAATAATAATAACATAATATAATAATAATAATAACAATAATACAAAAATATTAACATAATAATAATAATAATATAAGAATAATAATAATGACATAATAATAATAATATAATAATAATATTATTATTAACATGATAAAAATATTAAAACGTAATATAAAAATAAAATGTAAATAAATAAGATTAACATTAAAAAAAATAAAAACTTACAGAGGAGAAGAGGGGGGAGGGAGCGCTCATGGGGGTCGCCAGACGGCGATGGATGGAGGGGAGCGCTGGAGGAGGGGTCGCCGGACAGGGGTCCGTCGGAAGGGGTCATCGGACAGCGGTCCGTCGGACAGGGGTTGCCGAACAGGGGGTAGTGGCGGGTGCGGGCTGAAGGAGGGAGGCCGGGGCAGCCGGCGCAGTTGCGGGGGCGGGGGGGGGGGGGGGGGGGGTCCGGGGAGGAGGCCGGGGTCGCCACGGCGGCGGGAAAACAGGGTCGGAATGGCGGTGGGGCGCAGCGACGGGCGCGCCTGGTGGAGGCCGGATGCAGGCTGCGAGGAGAGCTGAAACTGGTGGTGCGGGCCGGTAGCTAGGGTGGCTAGAGGTGCGGGGCGGCCGGTCGGCGAGGCGGACGGCGAGTGGGACGCGGCGGTCGGGAGGGCCTGAGGCCAATCGGAGGTCGGGATGCCGGGAGGAGACCGGCGGAGCGGGGTGCACCTGGGGCTGGGGAGGTCTGCGCGCAGGGGGGGGGGGGGGGGGGGTTGCCGGAGGAGGTCATCAGGCCGGGAGCAGGATCATCTCGGCGAGCCGCGGATGCCGGTGGTCGAGCAGGGCCGGGTTCGCGCTGGGGCGCGGTGATGGGGGGGAGGTCGGGACGTAGGAAGGTGCAGGGAAGGGGCAGAGAAACGAGTGAGAGAGAGTGAGAGAAGAGGGGAGAGGGGAGAGGGTGGCAGCTACGGAAAGAGGGGGGAGGGATTAGGGTTAGTTAAGTTAATATATATATATATATATAATATTTATAATAATAATAATATTAATGATGATAATAATAATATTATTAAAAATAATAGTAATAATAATAATGATAAACTTCATAATAATATTATTAGTTTCGCAACTATAATAATAATAATAATTCCACAGATGATATCAATAAAATAAAAAGGGTAAAAATCAATAAAACAACTATTAAACGATACTTTGGCCGACTGCACGGTGACCACCAACCGTGCGGCGACCGCGCACAGGTCTGAAACCCAAGAAGGCATAGAAAGACAAAAAGGTTTAATCTGGGCTCATCTAGAATCGTGGCACGAACACCCGGAATCCAGAAAAATAAAAATAAAGGTAAATAAATATAAGCGGGTGTGACAAGAACATTTAGGTCTCGAAGTTAAACAATATATTTCTCCTCAATTTATCAATATCAAGGATGATATCCTATTTCATTAACATATTTAATTGAAAAATACTTAATGAAAATATGAGAAATATGATATATATAATTTTAAAATCTTTTTAGATCTTTCTTTAATTTCCCAGTTTACATTTTACGTTCTTTCTTTTCTTTGATAAGGGGAAAATCATTCCCTTTTTTATAGATAGTTCAGATTCTCTATTTACAATTTGAGAATGTTGCCTTCTTAAAACATTTTATTTATCCTCTAGAACACAAAGTATCTCATATGACAAGGTTCAATATTAAAATAAATTTTCTATTGATATATTATCATCATCATGTTCATTTTTTGAAATATCAGAATTAAGCATAGGAAGAATAAAAGAAAAAATGGGTTAAGTAGATACCTCACTGAATTCAATAATGAAACACAAATATGCAATGTGTAGTTCCTCCTCATATAATGAATCATAGTCACTAGATATATAATTTTAATCACTCCATGTTTCATTCATATCCCTTTTTATCTTTTATCTATATCCTTTTATTTTTTTACATAATCATTGGACATGTAGATTTTATATATTATTACCTTATACATTCAAAGTGTAAAACTTATTTGGAATCAACATCATTTATTCAATAATTCATCCATGTTCCCATTGATTCATATTTCCCTTTTTATTTTTTTAAATTATTTTCTCTATAAAGCATGTTAAATATTCTAGCTAGGTTAGCCATATTATGATCACTATCAAAAGAAGATTCATTATCCCTAGAATTGGAAACATGTAAATTCCCTTTCTCTTTTTCTTTTTGTTTTCCATATTAAGTAATCATGAAAGATTATAACATTATATTAGTCTCTTCGGCTTCTCCACTAGTAAACTTTATGTACTCTTCATACATCATAAGATATCCAATCAACTCCTTGAATTGTAGCTTTCAAATTTCAAATTATTCTTTGATGGAAATAGATGTACCTCTTCTCCATTCATGTAATCATCCCAACATTCTCATAATATGGTCCTTGTCATATATTGGTTTTCAATGTTAGCTCAATGCCCTAAAAAATTCATTAATCCAAAGGTACAAGTTAGAAATAGGTTTATGTTCATTCATCTTAATGTATTCATATTTAATAGTACAATTATTAAGTCTCATATATTTTACATTATTTATTCCCTCATGAGAAATAGATAAGGTATCACATGTTACATATGTAAATTTAAATTCATTAATCATATTAAACTCTCCATATTCTAGTGCACCAAAATTTTAATTCATGGATTTATGATTATTATTGTAAGCTAACTTTTTTTCATCATCCCATGTGCTTCCAGAAAAATTAAATATAACATATTTATCTTCTATAAAAGGAAAAATATCAAAAACATTTATTTCTATACACATTCTCATTTAAATTTTCCATTGAGAATAGTTCATACCATCAAATAAATGAGGATGGTATGTAGCTAAATCATTTTATATATTATCTATTTATAGGACTGAATTTCGACAAAATATAAATTTAATATCATTAATGTAAATCTTAAATCATTGTTAATATAATTTTCAATACATTAATACCAATGAAATAAAATGCATTGATACCAAATTTTTGTATGAGTGGGTATTTCAATAAGGTTAAATTAAGGACCCAAAAAAAAAATTATTTAGAAAAATTCTTTGGAGAACCCCAAAATTTTAAATACAACGCTTTTTATCAAAAAATTTAGTATGATATAGATATTAATGATTCTAAAGATTAATCTCAATTTTTATTTTTCCATTGATAAATATTATATTATATTATTAAATCCTTTAAAATAAATTTACCTTATAAAAATACTATGTAAACATAAATTTAGATAAAATAACAATGTATATATATTTTTTATTGTAAAAAAATAGTTTTAAAGAGGAAATAAAGTATAAGAAAATTAAATTACATAGTTGAATGATTGAATAAAAGTGGTTTTACAAAAAGTCAATATATTTTCCTCTCAACATCTTGATCACCTACTACCAAGAAATTTATATAAAATAAACAAGATTATCCATAACTTGGATTAGGTTTTACAAATATTTTAAAATTGTTCTAGGTCATGCATAACATCTTCCACAGTTATACATGGGAGTCTTCTTTATTGTTAATAGCAGTGGTGGGAAGAATTTCCACACGTAGCTGAATATTCTGCATCCTCCTAAAACATGCATGATATCCTCTTCCATTCATTCTGTTGAATATTTAATAAAATATAATTAAAATAAAAAATAGAACTAACATAAATAATATATACATTATTAATAATTTAAGATGAGTATGTTAATAAAAAAAGTGTGGTGTACTAGACTAGTGGTGACTCATGGTTTGATGATGTCTCCCTCTAGCAGTGTATCAATTTATAAGTATCTCGAACATTGAAATTTTTCTACTATGTTATCCATGACAGGTTAATTCTATCAAATTTCAATAGTAGGGTAGGTTGATGGTGTGTCGGACTAGCGGTGCCTTAGACATATGATATTTTTCACTCGATCATTGAGTCATCTGACGTTGCCTCAAACATAGTAAGATTTCTATATAGAAAGTGACTAATAGGAAATGATGTATTAAACATATCCAAAAAAAATTTGTGGTGAAATGTCTAATGGTGAGTCATTCATGGTAGGGACTCACATACATAGTTTTTTAAAGTTAGTGATTCTTATGAAATTATGTATTAAATAATTCTTTTATTTTTTTGAATGATTTGAAAAAAAGTATAAATTTGAGTTAACCAATTATAATGATTTTGAACTAATTTTTCATCATTTCAGAAAAAGTAGTAAATAAATAATTTCATAAAGATCCAAAAATAATATCATCAACATATATTTATACTATTAAAAATTATTTTTAAATTCATTTTTAGTGTAAGTTTATTTATGCCTTTTAAAAAAAATTAGATATAAGAACACTTTTGAGCCTCTCATTCCAAGCTCAAGTGTCCAGTTTTAATCTATACAATGCTTTAGTTAATTTAATAACATAATTTCAAAAGTGGGTATTTTTAAAACCAAGGAGTTATTCCACAAAAACATCCTCTATTATATAACCATTTACAAATTCACTCTTGATATCCATTTGATAATTCATGACATCATGATGCACTAAATATGAAAAAAGAATTATTATGGACACAATTCTAGATACATTTGAAATGGTTTCTTCATATATTTTTCTTTTTTATTTACTATGACCATGTGTAAAAAATATACCATGGTTTTTAACTATAGTTCCTAGCTCACCAACATTTTTTTAAATACCCAATTTGGGTAAATAGTTAATTTTTTCTTGGTTCTATTGTCCTATTTACTAAGTATATTTTGTGCAAACTTATTTCATTATTCATGCATAAAAATTACCCATAATGTTTCATTAATGGAATGATTTATCTTCTTAGGTACAATATGAGATAATAATGTTTGATGTTCAACATGATTTCATAAATAAAATATTGTTTATGTCCCCCTTTGTAGGTCTCTTGTAACATCAACTAAAGGTTGTTACTTAATGTATCTATTATCTCAATAAAATGAATGGGCCAACCAAATTTGGACTTTCATGTTCAGGTTCTGGATGTTCTAGAAATTATTTAGAACTAGATTATTTATCCTTCTTTTATTTTACAGTCTGAAGGTTGGGAATTTATGTTCAGAGAAGAAAAATCATCCTCATGGTTTAATAGGGTGGTATTAAAATCATCTGTCTTATTTTCATCAAACATGAAAATAAATTATTCTTCCCAAATTTTATTCTTCAAATTCATATATCTATTGGATTTTCTAAATAATGTATAATGAAGGAAAATACCGTCATCACTTTTGGATTAAAATTTGGTAAAATTTTTATTAGTGTTAATAATAAATATTTTGGGACCAAAAACTATAAATTAATTAACCATCTAATTCCTTTTATTCCATAGTTCGTATAGAGTATTCTTAAGGATATGTCTACCCAAGATACTGTTGATAATGAAACAGGTTGTATTGAATACTTCCTCCTTAAAATGGATATGTTTTTATACTCATTCAACTTGTTTTGGGATATCTCTTGTATGGTTTTATTTTTATTTCAAATACACCGTTCTACTAGGGTTCCTTAGGAGTATATAAGTAATGAGTGTAGAAATTTTGTATGAAAAATATTACAAATTCTTGATTCTCAATCTCTCGACCATGGTATCTTATTAAGAGTTAATCCAAAGTCCACTAATATTCATTATAAACATAGGATACATGGTAATGTAACATAAATCATTAATTTGTGAGATATAATTTATACCCACATCTACCTAGAATAGCTATGTACTAGAAAATAGACATAGTGAATCCCATTATTAATTGAAACTATCGATGGTCCAAATAAATCCATGTGAAACTACTCGAGTGGTAGAGAAGTTGATACTTATTTCAATAATTTCAATGAATCAGTATGTTGTTTCCCTTTTTACAAGGGTTGCAGAATTTATAAATTGGGAACTCAAGATTGGAAATATCCCTAACTAACCGTTTCTTACATAGTTTCCGAAGCCAGTAAATATTCTAATGGCTGGGTATCCTATTCAAAATGTACCACTCTTTGTAAAATGAACTTATGCCTATAAAATTTTCAGAAACTAAGGAATTTAAATCAATAACCATCGAATTATAATTTATCGTGTCAGTAAAAGTTTAAATCATTTTTGGAATCAAAAAAATTAAAATAATGATTTTAGAATTGGATATAAAAACACACATCACATATCTGATAAATACTAAATATATTATATTTTAAGCATTCGACATATATACCATTATATATTTAATCTGAATTATTGATAACAATATTTCTTAGACTGATGATGTTTCCTTTTTTATTTCCACCAATGGTGAAAAATCGTCTATCAAACTTGATAAGGATATCTATGAAATTATAAACTCCTATCATATTCCATGAACACCAACTAGCCTTGTACCATAGAATTATACTAGATTTA
This sequence comes from Viscum album, assembly GCA_963277665.1. Taxonomy (NCBI): domain Eukaryota; kingdom Viridiplantae; phylum Streptophyta; class Magnoliopsida; order Santalales; family Viscaceae; genus Viscum; species Viscum album. The sequence goes on along the minus strand of OY728161.1, from coordinate 1,833,452,218 downwards.
TTAAATAATTTTCACCACAAAACAAATTTTATTCAAGGAATTTTTTGGTACACAGATTCTTTTTCATATAGGAATGATTGAAATTAGAGATTTTTGATCCCACAATTTTCTTTATAGGTTTCCAATACAAATATTTTATACATTTATAAAAAATTTAGTTTTCACCATAGAAAAATTATTTACAGAAAAACATTTAGGTCTGGATTTAAAAAAAATATTTTCCTTCATTTTTTCTATTTTAAGGATGATATCCTATTTCATTAACATATTTAGGTGAAAAAATACTTAACTAAAATATGAGAAATATTTTATATATCATTTTAAAATCTTTTTAGGTCTGTATTTAATTTCTCAGTTTACAGTTTATGTTATTTCATTTCTTAGAATAGTGTAAAACCATTCCCTTTCTTTAAAGATTAATCAGATTCTCTATTTACAATTTTAGAATGTTGTCTTCTTAAAACATTTTATTTATCCGCTAGATCACAAAGAATGTCGAATAACATGTTTAAATATTAAAATAATTCTTATTTTGATATATTATCATCATCATGTTCATTTTTAGAAATATCAGAATTAAGCATAGCTAAAATATAAGAAACAATGGGTTATGCAGATACCTCTCTGAATTCAATAATGAAACACACATTTGCAAAGTCTGGTTTCTCCTCATATGATGAATCACAGTCACTAGATATATCATTTGAATCAATCCATGTTTAATTCATATCCCATTTTATCTTTTATCCTTATCCTTTTATTTTTTTTACTTAATCATTGGACATATAGATTTTATATATCATTGCCTTACACATTCAAAGCATAAAAATTATTTGGAATCAACATCATTTATTCAATAAATCATCCATGTTTCCTTTGATTCATATTTCCCTTTTTTTAAACTTATTTTTTCTATAAAACATGTTAAATATTCTATCTTGGTTATCCATATTCTCATCACTATCAAAATAAGATTCACTATAACTAGTATTGTTAACATGTAAATTCTCTTTCTACTATTCTTTTTGTTTTATATATTTAGTAATCATTAAATATAAAAACATTATATTAGTCTCTTCGGCTTCTCAACTAGTAATCTTTATGTACTCTTCATACATCTTAAGATATCCAATCAACTCCTTGACCTATAGCTTGCTCATATAAAATTTTTCTTTGATGGAAATAGATGTAGCTATACATTTCTCTTGTAATGATCCAAATAGTCTCATAATATGGTCCTTGTCAGATACTTGTTTTCAATGCTAGCTCAATGCACTAATAATATCATTAAACCCAAGGTACATGTAAGAAAAAAGTTCATGTTACTTCATTCTAATGTATTCATATTTAACAGTATAAGTGTTAATTCTCATCTATTTTACATTATTTGTTCCCTCATGAGAAACAGATAAGGTATCACATGTTTCATATGTTAATTTAAAGGCATTAACCCTATTAAACTCTCCATATTCTTGTGCACAAAAATGTTAATTCATTGAATTATGATTATTATTGTAAGATAACATTATTTCATCTTCCCTTGTGCTTCCAGAAAAATTATGTATATCATATTTATCTTATATAGAAGGAACAATATCCAAAAAAATTTATTTCAATACACATTCTCATTTTAATTTTCCATTGAGAATAGTTCATACCATCAAATAAAAGTGGATGGTATGTAGCTGAATCATTTTATATATTATCTATTTATAGAATTGAATTTAGACAAAATCTAATTGTAATATCTTTAATGTAAATCTAAAATCATAGTTAATAAAATTCTCAATACATTAATAAAAATTAAATAAAATCTGTTGATACCAAATTTTAGTATGAGTGGGTATCTCAATAATGTGGATTGAGGACCAAAAAAAATATATATTTAAAACAATTATATGGGGAACTGTAAAATTTTAAATAAAGCCTTGTTTGTCAAAAAATTTAGTATGATATAGATCATAATGATTTTAAAGATTGATCTAAATATTGATTTTTCCTTTGATAAATAATATATTATATTATTTGATCCTTTAAAATAAATTTACCTTATAAGAATACTATGTAAACATAAATTTAGATAAACTACCAATGTATATATTTTTTTATTGTAAAAAAATAGTTTCAAAGAGGAAATAAAGTATAACACAATTAAATCACATAGTGGAATGATTGAATAAAAGAGGATTAACATAAAGTCAAGATATTTTCCTCTCAACATTATGATCAAGTAATAAAAAGTAACATGTGTGGTATGGAATATCACTTTTGATTATTTAAAATACCATTACTACTACCCAAGTTGTTTCTAGTTCAGAAGGATACAGAACATACTAATAATTTATAAAAAATATATATTATAAATTATCAGGGTGTTATACTCTCTCACCACTCAAAAATAAATTGGGTCCTCAAAATTTTGATTATCATATAATAATGAAAATACAAAAGGGTTTTAACATGAAATTAATAAATAATTGTATAACTTCCCATCCTTACAAACATATGTAATATTTATTTTTTCTCATAATATTATTATACATGATATTGAACTTTCCTCCAAAACATTGAGCTAAATAGTCACTCTTATTGGGTATTGTGACACCTATAATGGAATTAATCTTATAATTGGGATAAATGACATCATTTTACTGACAGATGGCCATGGTTTGTTTTACGATATAAAATTTAATTTCTATATTACATTGATTAATATTGATTCTATGTGGATATTTACGATTTAATTCAAAAATTACATCAAATTAATCTGTACGAGGGATAATTAATCATCAATAAGAAAATAATACTACAAAAATTTTTGGGGATTAATATAACTTGGATACGATAATGATACAAATATATTTTTTAATTTATAATTCAATTGATAATAGTTGGTGAAAATATACACAACATAAGATTTCCCCAAACAAGAGGGAAGAATAACTATAAATAGAAAAAACTAATTTTCACAGTCTAAATCAATAATATTCATTTCTATGGTTTTTAATTTTTCCCAATGCCAATGAGAATATGGTTTTGTTTGTCTTCTCAATTCCTTATATTACTGTACTAGATTTCATTATGCCTAAATTTTTTAGATCTATAACAATAATTTCCAAGTAGATTAATTGAGAAATGTTTTTTATATATCACGTTAAAAGAACTCTTCTTTTTTAATCAAAATATTTTTTTCTAATTCCCCCCTTTACAGTAAATATATCATATTCGTGTTCCGTTAAGACATCCCATTGGGTGTCTTATCTCACATTTCTAGAATGATGGATAATTAATCTCCATTGATTCATCATCAATATCACATAATATTCTATTATAATCCATATTTATATTCATTTTTATACTTTGGTAATCTCACTATATTTACATTTTAGGAAAAATGATTAATCTCTTGTTTGGAATAATCATATGATTTTTCACTATATCTATAATTCTAATAGGTTTTTAATTGAGAAAATCATTCCATTTTCCCCAAAATCCTTTTTAAATTTTTCTATTATTGCTTAAAAAAATTTAATTTTTTTGATGAATGATTAATTGGTGACATCAAAAGAGAATTATTTTAATATAATTAAATGAAAAAATTAAACATCACAATGTATTAAATATTTTTCACTATCTTATTAGACTATATTTAATTTTTCTAATCCATTATCAGTTTATAATGGGGTTTATTATATTTTTTCCCTCATAATTCACATATTAACTCATTAATATAAAAAATACCCACGAATTTATTTTAATGTTAATTCTATTTACTAATGAATAACCCCAAAATAATTATATTATGGTATGTAGTCATAGTCCCAATAATCATACACTGAAAGATGATAAATTCAATACTCAACTGTCCTATTTCAAGATAAATACCCTTTATTTCATCTGTTCCACATTCTCATCCATGTACCATTACCGATACAGTTATGTAATCTATTATATACATCAAATTTCATATATTACCAAGTATTTATAATGGTATCACTTACATAGATTTCTCTCTTGGGGTTTCCCTGATGTTATGTTCTTCTAATGGCCAAAAAGAAAAAATGTAACCCAAAAGAAATAAACCAAACACTGATCATATCTATAGTGATCCATAAAAATATGTTTTTAACATCATTTCCATAATATTTAAATTTTATCTCCCAGTAATGTGATAATTACAATAATTACATGTTTGGTATCAATGATGTTTATATATATAAGAATCATATTTTTGAGATACATGGGAGTATTTTTCCATTATCGATTCACACTAGACTCTTTCATATACTCCATATAAGTAGTAATCATATTCCTGACCAAGGAATTAGAAGAATAACAAAGTGATGAGTTTAATTTTTCATTAAGGGAAATAAATTAATTAATGTATATAAAATTATAATGTGATACTTATTTATTATTGGATAGATATTATATTTTAAAAACCAAGAATAGTATGAGTTGTTTATATGTCATTATAGATGAAACTATAATATCAAATGAACAAAAATACAACATTTTATAAGAGTGTGATACAATAATGTAAAAACATAATAACAGAATGATATCATAAGTTAATAGAATCATAAATATGTGGAAACAACATAAAAGATGATATTATAAGAGTTATTCCTAGATCAATACCCTGAGAAAATAACATGGAATGTTCATTCTAGATATCCATGAACTATACACGAAATTGGATGCTTTGAGAATAAGAAACAATATGCATAGGGAAATAACATGTGCATCATAAATGTGGTACCCACCAAGAAAATATAATATTGTTCCTACGAAAATGTTTTGTACACCATACATCATATTTGGTGAGGTGAAAATGTTACTTATTTCATTTGAGAAAAATTAGGGAAAAAATCCAATTCATAAAATTAACACATATTTGTTCACCCCAATAGTAAATTGACACATTTATATGTAATAATTATGATAAAAAATATGGGAAGGAACCATATTTCATAATAATATCTTAAGAAAAAAATGAAATTCTACCCATAAAAATTCTACAGATAATGAGAGATTAAATTATATTTATTGATAAAATTTGAAATATAAACATATACATAAAACGGTATGTTCCAATGTATATTAACTTGTGGGTAATATTGCATAATTAAGAATAAGTTAGAGCCACTTAGTTGATTCATTATAAAATGTGTAAAAGCCCTCCTAATGATTAAAGGATCTTATTATTTTTCTCTAGACTAGAATTGAAACATGAAGATATTATATATAATATAGAGGGTATTCCAAATATATTTGTGGTTAAAAATTATCGAGGTGGTAATAGACATGAAAAAAAATGTATGATTTCAATTAAACCGAGTTTAATAAAATGGGGGAACAAAGGAAAGAATACAACACGTGCATAATACCCCAAATAGAAAGGTATTGTAAACAAAGTAATGGTTTATATAATATATGATAAATATTGATGAATAAAGAATAAAAATATACTTTAAACTAGAAAAAAATACAGAACACATATAATCAGAATGTAATAAGGCCAGTTTGAGTGACCCCTTTCTAGGTTTTAAAATAAATTTTTTGAAATGTAAAATTCTGTTGTGATAGTAAAATATTTTTTTGATGTCATAAAATAAAATTTAATGATCATATTAAATATCAATAAATTTGTTTCCAATAAAATAATAGTATTTTTAGGAATAAAAAAATATATATATAAGAGAACAAGCTATTATTAAACTGATATGAATTGTTCAAACCAGTTTTTTATCTTTGTGTTGATGAAATTATTCAATGTAGGATATTTGAATAAAGGTTATTATTTTCCCCAAATAGAGTGATAAATTTGAAAATATGAACTTCTATTTGAATAAATAATCATAGAGGTAATAATATTAATATGAATCCTTATAACTCAATGATATGATATTTTGGTGAAAAATTATCTTATAAAATTAATATTAATAGAATAAAAACATTCAAATAATATCATTATGTTTTATTGTAAATATAAATGATTTCAAGAAACTTATGGTAATAATGTATTAAATTTAAATATTTTTATAAATAAAATGAATCATATGGAGAATAAATATCATAAATAAATGAATGAAAAATGAGATTCGTAATGACTTACCTCAGGTCCAGGTCAATTTTTTTGGGTATATTATCTGATGAAAAACAATATGAAGTTTATTTAGTAAATTATTGAAAAAAAAATCTATATATATTTCATTATATAATTTATATTAAATAACATATGTTATTTATTTATAAAATAGTTTTATCCAATATTAGTATCCAGAGGTAGTTATGATGACTACTTTGAGACTACATCAGTATATTATACATGGTAAAATGTATTCTAAAATAGAATCATAATATAAATATATTTTTATACTTTTTCAAATTATTATTCCACAAAACTTATATATTTCTATATGTGTTCACAAAATGAAATTAAATTATGATAGATTATTCAAATTTTTTATTAATGCCCTTTAAGTACACTATTACCATTTATTGTTAATATCGCGTATAGAAATTAGTAACATTATATTTTACAAATATTAACACATAATTAGGTATAATTAAAAAATTCATTTAAATTTTAAATTCATCGATTTTATGTGGTAATGGAAAAAAATACACCATTTCATAGAGGTGGTAGTAAAGATTTATAATCAAATAACATCTTCATATTCTATATAACGAGAATGAGGTAGAATATAGAAGAATATTTCATTTTATTAACTCAAAAAACATTTAAATAATATAATTATTAATGAAATAAAAATTTTCAACCTGATTTTTAATAATGTAATGAGAAATTTTACACATCATTAATGGAGGTGCTCATTTTCATGCAAATGTGAAGATGTATTCATTTAATAATTATTTTACAGGTAGGTGTAAAAGTGAATTGACATTAGTATTATATAACTTTTGAAAACTAAAATAATGAGGTTATTATGATTTTATAAATTGGAAATATTTCGTGGTGTAGAAGATAAAAAAATTAAGGGAGCCATGTTCAGAACATTACCACTCCCTTGAGAAGTTTTCCCTTGGGTTATAAATTAACGCTTCTTATCCTAGTCTCATCGAAAGACCAATGATTTTAATAAATTGACTGGATGTTGGGTAGAGTCATAAAAATTGTTTCAGTTGAGTTTAATATGTTTAACGGGTGAATAAATTTAGTAGATGTGATCTAAATTTATAAGAGAATAAAATGAAAATTTAATAAATATAGATTATTATTTTAATGGTGAAATGAAAATATTAATGTTTAAATGGAACCAAAATGTAATATAATTATGGTAGGTATGATTTAAGGTCAATAATACCAATAATATTCATTTGGTTCCATATTTTAGATATGTTTTTAGACTTTTACGATTAGGATTTGACCTTTTCCTTAATCGGTTTTTAACCATAATAACTATTTTATACCTATGTAGATAAAATTTCATGAAAAATTATATATAAACCCACATAAAAAATTGAAATTTTATAAATCTAAATTAATTATCTATCTAAAAAAAATATATTTTTCAATTCAAAAAAAGTAATTCGTCACCAAAAACAAGTAATTCATAAAGAATGTGTTTTTTAGAAAATTGATTATTTAATATTTAACTGTTATTGATCTTATCAACTGAAAATTGTTTAAATGATAAAATATGGTGCATATTTTGAAACATAAAATAATAGTTTTTATATAATGTATGTTTGATTAATTTATTTGATAAGTATTTATATGACAATAATAATTTAATTATGTTTAAATAAATCGTTCACTATTATCATTATGATTAACAATAATCTTAGAAACAACATATTTTTCATTAAAAAAGCTGACTATAATAAATAATATGATATTATAAATCTAAAATATAAGTTTCATTTTTTTTTGTTTTATTTCATACTATTTATGTTCAAGAATTTCAAAATAGAAGTAAATAAAAATAATATTTTGATTTAAATATTGATAATGATTCAAAAAATGTTAATCAAGGGTTTTCTAAATTCAATATCTTATTTTCCATTTACCTATTAACTTTTATAATATATATTTTTAATAAAAAAATTTAAAATATTTAATTCAATCTTATATTATGAAATTTTCATAAAATCAATGGTATTAAGAAACTTGGTATGTTTTCACTATTCACATAAGAGTCCATTATTTTTCAATGTTTTCCAAAATTCACCATATTTTGAAATAGAAAATATGAATTAATAATTTATTTTAATATTCAAAAAATTATATAATTTAATGATAATGATTTTAAATAAAAATAAAAATATATACAAATGTTTTAAAAAATTTAATTTTAAAACATTAAAGTGTTCATAATTTTATTTATATTTCAATAATAATTGATAACAATATTTTTATTTACTAGTTGTATTTATATTTATATATATTTATTATAATATTAATCTTTTATGTAGGGAATTATTTAATTTTATTGTTACATGTAAGGAAAGTTATTAGATATAGTATTAATGTAAATAAAAAAATATATTCCAAAACTTATAAGGACCAAGCCTTATTCATTACATATTATGGTGTTTTTTAAATGCAATTGAAATTCCTAAAATTCCATTATTCATTTCAGTTAAGAGTTTTTTAGAATTTGTAAGAACTCTTAGAATGAAAACTGATACATTACTACTAGAAACCTATTATTCAGTGTCTATTTTTTTTAAAAAATAATTTTTTTCGAATAAAAAAGGTTCTCGTAATGAGAAACCATCATAATTCTTCCATTGATGCCATATATTTTGCAACTCTCCCTTACCCATGTGAAAAAAATTTTAAATGTGGGATGAGAAAAATAAGATCATTAATGTAACTAAATGAAAGGAAACCATTGGTCTAAATGAAAACAAGAAAATGATTAAAAATTTTCATAAAAAACACACATTTTTATCTGAAATGAGAATTATTTTAGCAAATTGAAATGTCATTATCTTATCTTTTTGAAATAATATGATTTACATGGAATTTCAATAACAATCATAAAAAATTCATGTTGGATCATTGGGATTTCATCATCATAATACCATTATATAACACTTATAAATTGAATTAATTTATAGTTCAATACCCTCTCTAGAACACCAAATTAATTGGAATGATATTTCAGTACACCCATCGTGTAACTTATAATAGGCTCACCTTGTGGTATCTAGGTGTTCCCATTGTATATGCTATAATGGTCTCACAAAGAGGAATGTGGGCTCACCAATTAAAAATAATTTCTGAGGACAATATCATGAATAAAACACTTGAAAACAGTTCCATACCTTATATTTCAAAATAAAATCTTTTTTTCTTTTTACAATGAGTAGAAAGAAGAACATTAAAATGGTATTTTTAAAATATTGTCATTAAAAAAATAGTTTAAAAGATTATATTTAAAGAAAATTGAGAAAAATTAAGGAATTGGATTATTAAAACAATCATGTACAAATAAAAAATCATAAAAATCATTTTAAAAACCTGGACATGAAATATAAATATTTATAAAAAAAATCTTTATAACATTAGTAATGAGGGTTCTAAATTGAAGAGTCATTGAGATTGATTTTTATTCTTCCCGTACATTTTTTATCATCATTTAAAATAAAATTTGGTTAATTATTTATAATCGTGTGAATATTTTAAATATTAATTATTTCATTAATGTTACATATTACCTTTTTTAACAATTCACATATTACTTATGTCCTTGTGATATTTTTTGAAAATTTTCAGTACTCGAGTCTAATATTAATTTAGTACGATGTCTCTACTAGATTATTTCACTATTCCATCAACCATGTAATATTATATATGACATAATAATCATTATAATAAATTAATTTTACTTTTAAATACATAAATTATATATGTTTTTTTAAAATTGACTACATTACAATCATGGAGATAGTAGGTCATACATATGCATAAGTAACATTTCAATTGGACAATGTTAATTATAAAAAGAATGTATGTATAATTTTAAACTAAAATAATGACCATTATTTAATTAATATTTTATTAATTATTTTAATATACTTATATATATCATGCATTTGATGTCGGGATGAAAAATGAATCAGATCACTTCGTGGAGGTGATAATTCACACATATGCATAAACAACGTTGTAATTTTTATGCGAATGGAAGGATAAAAACATAAACTCTACATTATAATTTTAAAAATGTTAAACATGTCATGAAAATTTTATATAACAATTATGTTATTAATTATAAAAACAATTCAAATTTGATTATAGAAAATAAATTATATGTATTAGAAAAACGGTAGTCAGTTGTACAAGTGAATGATTAATTCCAATCCAATTTGATGGACGTGGGGTTTAATATAGGTAATTCCACTTAAAATATAACATCTGAATATATTTATGATTCTAAATTTATTAATTTATAGTTATTTATTATGGTTTTCATGACGTGATTCAAAAAATAATACAAAAACACATGATTTAAAATAATACCTCTTTTCAGGAAGAACTCTTTTTCATAACACATTATGATAAAAAATAGGATGGGGATATAATTACAATATGGAATGAAATATATGTGTAGGGATTATAGTATTGTATTTTAGTAGATATTTTCTACCCAATATATTTTAATGTGTATGGGATTAAGAAGAAGAGGTTCCCATTTATAATTGACGAGTGGGGCACTATTGATATTTCTCAAAATAATAAAATATAAGAAGAATAATCTTGATCTCAATACATCCAAATGTCTTATAAATGAAAATGGGATGACATTTTAGACCATATTTTAAGCCATTGTGAATATTTTAAATTTTTATTATTTAGTAAAATATTCATTCCATAAAATACTATTTTTCTCAAATTTGATACTATTCACTACTTTAACCTGAAAAACTCCAAGACACATATTATAATTATAAAATAGTAATTAATTATATACTAATCATTTTATGTTTATATATAATTTTTTATTCCATTAATTAACCAAAAAATTATTTCATTTAATATTTTTAATGTCATTAATTTAATTTTTCCACTAATTTCATAAATACTAAATTAGTGTTATGAAAGCCATTGAGGTATTTATTTCATCCTTAAAATTTTAAAATAATTTACCATGATGATGTTAAAATTTTTCTATGACAACATATATGGTCAATAATGTCTTCAAAACAAGTACATATTTGAAATGTAAAACATATAAAAAAATAGGGTGAAAATATTGACATTTCCTAAAATGAAATACAATGTGAGACTTTATTTTAACAATGTTGTTCCAAAGGGTCATAAATTAGAATGAATCGATGATTTCAGTCAATAATTACACATTTAATTACATTTTTAAAAGTGTTAGGGTAACTTATCAGTCCTTGTCTTATTATATTTACCGTTAATTACCTAATTTACCCTTAACCTAACAAAGGAAATAAAAATTAATAATTGAACAATTCATATTGTCCATGAATAAAATGGTCGTATTTACTAAATTTGGACCTTCTAATTATAAATATTGATTCCATATTTTAGAATGTTTAACCCATTAGTAAAATAATATAATTTAATATTTTACAATAAAAAGTCAACAAAAACATGTTTTTTTGGGAAAAGAAATATTTAAATATAATGTAAATTTATAACAAATTTTAGTATAACATTAACTAAAAAATAAATTTATTATCATAATATAAAAATAATTAAAAATAATTTAATGTTAATAAAAAAAATAATTTTAATCTTTAAATAAAATAGATTTTTCCAAATAAAATAATTATTTTTTAACTATTTGTTGAATAATTATTATTTAAAAAAATTCACAAGAAATAATCTTCAGATAATTTTGAAAATTTGAATCCAAAAATGAAATTATCATTCACCAGTAAATTTTATAAAAAAACATAATTTAATTATAATAGTTATTCATGAAATTCTAGAAAACCAAATTTTGGAGATAAATTAATTTTAAAGATTGAACTTTCATTATTAAATTATTATATTCAAATAAATAAAAAATATATTAATATTAAATTGGATGATTAAATTATTTCAAAAATTAGTTATTTTTATTCATACAATCCAATTTAAAATCATGGTTACAATTATCACATTTCAATTATAATTTTTAGGTGTTTATTTAACATCGATGTCGTCTATCAAGTATCTTATCAAAAATATTGTTTACTTTTAAAAAAATCATTTGTTATAAATTATCCGAATATAAAACATGTTATAGAGATTAATAAAAATGGAACATTATCTCCTTCTACTCATATCCTTTGATTATTTTGGTCTATGTAGATCCATGTTCAGCATTTAAATCAGTCTTTTTGACTTCCTGGCCTTAAGATTGAAGGCCTTCTGAATTAATTTCATTGTTTGAATTGTATCTCACATTTGTTTTTGATCACAAGATTTTTTTGGGAATTACAAAGATCCTTGAATTCTCCCCAATCTTGTAATAATTTTTTATTGGTGACTGTAGGGTCCTGAAAACATCGCAAAAGGGAATAAAATTATCCCAAAATCACATTGAAGATGGATGTAAGCATTCACAAAAGAATTGAAAGGCATGTGGATGAAAAGTAAGATATAAAAAATTGAATAAACTTGATAAAATATAATTTCTCAAGGAGTTTTAAATAACCCACATAACGTCATCAGGAAGGGTTCGCCGAACGCAAGAACTATGAACCCCCAGTACGCAGAAGCACCTGCAAGGCACTAGCTCGAGGAGTAATGGCCAGAAAACCCATGAACACGCGAAGTCCGTCCGCAAAACATATGATGAACTCATTGGTTCATTGACAAATAAAATCGGTAGGGTTCTGTGAACCATGACTCATGAACTATAGCCTCCGCTAACCTCGGTTGATTGAGTCTTCTATGGGTTGAGTTATCTCTTTATGGGCTTCCACAAATGGTGTTTCATGTCCATAGATATGATTTCCCCATTTCTATATAAAAAGGTGCACTGAAGGAGGCAGAAAGAGGATGGGCGAAGAAAGCACAGAAAAGACCCAATATGTTGGAATAAAGAATTCAGATATGATTCTTTCATCGGTTTTGAATCATTGAAGAAGTTAAAATCGCAAACCGTATTTCTTATTGTATAACCATCCATGAATAATAAAAATAAGGAACATAATAATAATGGGAATACCAAAAACTGCATTGGATTAATAATGAACCCCACATTACTCAAGGATTAACACCCTGTGAATGATAGGATATAGGACACATCATCAATATGACATTCCGCATAGTATATCACTGTGTTTATTGAACCCCACACTACATACTGCATCAGTACACATATTGAACTTGATGTGGCATGGATGACCGCATAAAATACCGTGAACCAACGTGATTAATGGTGGTCCATTCCCAAGACAATATACTTCTTTTCTATGCAGACGACCCCTCTTCCAGCATACCACTGTGGTATGTAGAGCTCCCACCATCCCGCATGAGAAAACAGTATACATAATGGGGTTTCATGGGGTGTCCTCCCATCCGGATACAATAGTGCCACTCCATTACCATCCAGTCCTCCACAACCCCTATATGAACAAGTCCCCTAGAATCAATCAAAATCCTCTTCTAATGCTACCAGGCTTGCATGATCAGCTCATCCAGTACATCAATGCTCCTCATTTACTACACACACCCATGGAAAAATTGAGCCACAAAGGCTCTCACTACAACAATTCGGACTCCATGGATGTCAATAAGATTACATTCCCATGGTAACTCAGAGTCTAACCATGGGACGCTGACATAAACCTCCCTATTTTGGGATTAATGGTGGTCACTTACTTTTCCATTGAATGAGGAATGGTATGTAGTCAAAGGAATAATATTTGTTACTCATATTGACAAGGGGTGAAATTCATCCCCTTTCCCAAAACGCATTTTCGAGAACTCACACTGAGTTATGTCCCTAATCCACCCAGGGATAAGTTGTATGATCTCCAATGTCATCCCACATTTAGATGGTAATCATTGTTCCACCTCACCCACTATCAGATCATCTTATAATACTGTGGGTCTGCCCTCTCCCATCAGTGGGAGACGAGGTGGGTGGTTGGTTTCATCTCTCACATCCTATTGTTTCTCACACTGAGTATGACATTTATGGTCTTATATATTTGTTATGATCACAACATTCACAAATCCATCCCATCCTAATCTATGAGAACTCTGATTCTTGGTCAAAACAGGATATGTAGGACCCCTTCTTAGAGTCCTAATTTCAAAACGAGTTCACTTCCAAAAGCGTTCGCCCAATCATGTCCTCTCAAATGGGAATATCCCATGGAAAAACATTATGTTTTCAGAACTACATGGGATCTAATTTATCTCCATAAAATATGTAGGGTTCCCATATGATGGTTCCAATTTGAATGTCATGTCATTTTCCATCCACCCTGGATGAAGATAAACATTTGAGTGCCTTATTTCATGGCTTATGTCAGCATTTCATTCGTAGCATGAAATACAAGAATGACAACAATACTTCTGCAAACTAGGGTTTTCCTGTGGATACACTCTTAGGGAATGAACCAAGGATTCATGAACATATGAACACAACTTAAATATATAATAGCATAGTTGAATATGAAATAATTTCTCCCAAAAGGGTGTCATGAGCCCGACCACTCATTTTATCGACCAATGGAGTCATTAAGTGTCATCGGCTAAATCAGCATCCAAAAAGAGACAACCTTTAGAAAGCTGGTCCTTGAATCATGGATACCGAGGTTATTGGGTGTTTCTGGCTCTCAGAATAAACCAGATGGAGACCATCCGAGGAGGTTATATCCTAGGATGACTGATTGCGAAAATTTTTAATCCCATGAAATATCTCTTGTAGACCATTTGAATATGGCACCTCATTCATAATTAATAAGGGATAAATGGCCAAATCCCTAATAGGAAAATCGAATCCTCTCTTAAAGTATAACGATGTAGATCGTGTAAAAATAATGATGGTGACAAGTGATTCTCTATAATAACAGTCAAATTTTCATAACTCGTTAGACCATTTCATATATTTTACCAAAACCCATAAATGTGCTTCCTTGTCTGCCAAAATAAAAATGGTGAACCTGATGTGAATCCTTGACCATGGTGGCAGTTTTTTCCCACTCATGCACCTTCGCCTTAGAAAAAACAAGAAGGGGGCCAAGATCAATCGTCAAATATTCATACATTCTTGATATTCTACTTTGATGGAGTATTTTTGTCTATATTATATATATATATATATATATATATATCAGGATCTCACATATTAGCCTTTGATCCAAAGGGAGTGCCGACAACCAGTGCAGACACATGCCTCAATGATCCTGTCGTCGGTTGGTGCCCCGATGTAGATCATTACCCATATAATTCCTAGAATCGTCGATGTTGGGTATCCGAAAATCTAATAAAATATTTCCACCAAAATGGTATTCTCCCTATAGTGGAGGCTACAATAAAATCCCTCTAATCTCCAAAATCACTCATGCCTCCTCCCTACCAACACCTGGCACCCTGACAGAAGGTGACCATGGTGGTCATCTTGAACCGTTTTGGGATCCAATCAACATAACGCGACAAGAATTTCATCTCATATCTTAGGGGGGGAAATAAAGTTGATTTTGATGAAATAATCTCATCTACACAAGGGTAATACTCACGAGAACCTTCTAGAGAATTTTTCTGCCAACAGCCAGAGACCATGTCTCTTCACTCTGAAATGGTTCTTATTCTAAGGGCACTGGTTGATGTCCAGATGATTTGGACCCCTCAGGTAGCCCACCGAGGGTGGAAAATATACAATAATAATAGGCTATACCCTACTTCCTGAGGAGAAACTCCACCATACAAATGTTGATCTATTCCACGGGAATATATACAACTCTACCCACTTAACTCAATCCCACAACAGAAATAGGGTGGCACAATATGAACATGTGTACGTTCTTTCTAGTGCTCACAGGTACCACCATGCATATAGTGTGGGAAATCAAAGGTAGATTCATATACCTGATAATGCACAAGAAGCCTTCCATCAAAATAGAATGACAAAAAATAATTGGAAGGAAAAAATACCTGATGACATGTATCAATCCGGCCATCCAAATATGGTGGAAAGAAAATAGGAGAAGAGTTAAATTCATATGCATGCATAAAAATCATGTGATACAAATAAAGCTACAAGTGAGAAGATGAAAATTCTTGCTCATGAATATGAAGCCCAATACTCAAATATTGTTGAAATTAGGGAATACAACTGGTGGAAAAATAGCTCCTCTATCCTAGTACAGGAGAACTTCCATTATCAATTGGCAACTTATGGAGGACCGGAGCAGGAAAAAACTACTACATCGAATTTGGAATGGGCCTTCAATACCATTTCAACCAAAGATGTATCTCATCACATCCTTGAAATTATGTAATATCATATGTTCAATCCAGACCATATCCTCCAAACATGTGACGATATCATTACATCGACCACAAATGAGAGGAACTAGGCCCACAACCTAATTTTCTCAAATTGAATGACTTAATCTCAAAATTAGTTAGTCACTCCAGAGTAGTTAGGCATCCCTACACCAATCCAAGATGTTAGTTGAAAATATATCATGATATATATACAATAGGATTGGGAACAAATATCCATTCCAATTGGGCGACATCGGTCTAATGCGGTGGCTACTCCAGAGAAGGCATGTGTGTCCCTTCCAAAACTCAAGATGAATATCGGTGAACCCCATTGACATCACATGACCCCACAAGACCTTAAACCATATATTATTGTCGTTACCAAAAGTACACGGCCACAATTACTGAAAAGAGAGTTCCCATGAATGAAATGTTCAAGAGGAAACCAAAAAATGAAGAGGATATACATGATGATTCTCTGTTGGAACTTGGAGATGTTAATGCCCTAGAAAAAACATCAATAATGGATCAAGAAACTTTTGGTCTATTAGAAAATTATGGAAGTGATAATAACAGTTGTGAAGGCCCACCCCTCTATGTTTATACTAGAATCTATGAAGTTACTCCCCAAAGCACCCTTTGGGGCTCACTCAGTGGGCCTGAAAATATCGATCATGAGAGCATATCTCCTAATTCATATCAGGGTAACCCCCCCCCCCCCCCCTTAACATAAATATCCAGGGGAAAGAGGGTCCTACCCTTTCTCTCGTCTGCCCTGATGGTCCTCCACAGGGTATATGCTATAGATATGCTTCTCCATGTAGTCGAACGCCGAGTCATGATGGTAGTCCTTGCCATGACGGTAGTCATCATGATGGCCCACCATGTAATGGATGTTGCTGTGAAGGCACTCACCATAGTAACATCATGAAACAATATGATACTCCCCTCATTGTATTAAATCTTGAAGGACCTCCCCATGTTGTACACTACAAAACTTCTCCCTGCAACTAGATATCATTATATTATAGTAGTCCTCACAATCATATAAGTCATCGAAAAGTCCCTCCCCCCTGTGACAATAAGAATCAAGATGTTCGTACCCTTGATTTACCCCATCCTGAAGGTCCTCCCCAAGGTATTCACCACAGGGTCTCTCCTTGTGGGTGGAAATCAAGTAAAAATGGTATCCCTCTCCATTTTATCACTGATTGTGAAGGTCCTCACCATAGTCAATGTTCATAATAGAAACAAGGCCCTCCCCTTTCAAAAAAATGTGAGAAATCCCTCATAAGATGATGCACTCTGAAAGATGGAGTCAGAAATATTTGACACTCTGTCTATAAGGAGTGATATCCTTCCTCAACTGGAGGATGGTCCACAGACACACTAATCTTCTAAGACACCCTCGTGATGTTATCATATTTATGAGGCTACCCTAGCTTGTCTTCATAGAACCAAATTATTAAGAAGTAGTCGAGCTGGGCATACCATGTTGAGGAGTCCCCAGAAGAACAACATCGATATATGTTTCTCATGAGTAGGTTACTATCTATGGATAATATACCCAACGATGTATTGGAATAGGATCACTTCCCACTTTGACATACTAGTGTAGTTTTCTTAGTAAATTATGCATGGAATTTGCCTCAATATATGGATGACTCTTCACTAGCTAAAACAAATTTTCCTTCCATAGGAAGGGTATGTAGGCCATGTCAGTATATTAGGGCAGCTTCCATATTTAATCAACCTAAAATCCCACCAATCTTCTTGGCATCCATGATCATAAACGCAAAATAAAAACCATGAACTAGCCTGCTTCCATGCAGTACACAAGTTGAATTTCTTCTTTGGAAACGACCCATCTTGAGTTCATATTCCGGGATGGGGAGAACATAGATCTAGAAACTTCACCCCATGTCCTATCCATCAATCCATGGAAATTAAATCTTTAAATTTCATTAACCAATGGCAGCCTTCAAATGAAATAAACACTTAAAAATGATGAGATACTCAAAAAAATGTCCCTTAGTTAGTCTCAAAAGATTTAGGTATAACGAGATAAATCCATAAAAAAGCTGGTAAGACATGTGATTGAGAACATCCCGTAGGCTTACTGCCTAAAAAAACCAACAAAAAATAATTTATCATATCTTCGAAAGACAATAAATATCATGTGGATCCAGCACCATAATTGCCTCACACCCACATAGGAATGAGTGAAATCGAAAATGTGAGAAGAGCAGCAGCTACCACTACAAAGCTGTAGCATCCCTAGCCCGCAGGTCTAAGGGAATTTTTAACTTACAATCCCCCATGTAAAATCAACTATTCATGTTCTTAGTGCATCAACTGAATAATAAAGGTAACCCTAGCCCGGAGGGCTTGGTTCATTTTTACCAAATGTTCTGGCACAACAGAGATATGTCTTCTCTCATATCAGAAGAACGATGAGTAGAGAGGTCACCCATTCCACCATTTCTCGTGGTTCATACCCTCTAAGATGAAGGCACATTACGAGCTCAGATCAGGTCTCCCGTCAGGTCAAATTTAACAAATAAACTCAAAGAATACAACATAATGGACGGAGGAAGTCCAATAAAATATTCATAATGCTTCCCTACGATTCATCACTATTTATACACCCCAAAATGTGGTATGCAACATTGAACATGATAAATTTCCACCCCATAGTTCTCATAGGACATGATATAAAGGGATATGATGCAAGAGATGATGGTTCCCTCCAAGAGGCATCTCACACTGAGCCTAATGGTGTGCATACCCAAAACTAGAGAACAATACTAAATTTGGGAACCCCTTCATAAAATCCTTCAATACATCCCATAAGAAACCCCCAAAAAAGTAGATGATTAATTACCTAGTTGTCTATGACCAACCTCCACCTCCCATGGAGAATGTGTCCCACACTATTGATGAAGGATTAAAAAACTCAGAGGATTAAATGAATGAGTTTAGAGAAATTAATGTCGAGTTGTGTTGAGGGAGCAATATTTCCAGATGTGTTCCCCTGACGGAACGTCAATAGTTATTCCCATGAAGAGGTTTCCCAACCACATAAACCTGTCTGAAAAAATGAATTCAATCTCAGATGGTTGTCCAATCTAGCACTGCGACCATCAACTTACTTAAATCCAGACCCAGATGGACATCAAGAAATCCCTACATAGAAAAATGATCCAGAGTATATTCTAGAGAAACCACAAAGGATACCATCAGCCGGGTATCCACCCCAAATTCCATCTGCATCGGCATATCCAACTTTGGCCCCTACTACACACTCCCAAGCTCAATTTTATTAGGATATGCATCAATGTATCTTCAATACTATGTAGAAACATGTAGCTCGACTAGAATTCATGAATGGGAGACATGCTCTAATAAAACCCGAGAGAATGCCGTGCACTGATTTGGTGGAAACATTTCACCACTTCCAAACATTTGAAACCCCATATTTATAGTTTTTAATGGTTTGGGAGACCTAGAATAGAATCTAATTCACTATTCTTATTACTTTGATTCTATAATGGGCACTAAAAACATCAAGAAGAAGTAAAACCTGGGTGATTTCTGTGAACACTGTAGGGTTCACCCATCATATGGTGTGCTATCTTGCCACATAACATAATCATGTGCTGGAAGGACCTCTAGAAATAGTTTTTCTACTAGTTAATTTCCACATTTCCTAATAAAATGGTCAATGTTCACTTGATTTTCAAGTAGTTAGTGAATGATAGTTTTTTATACTTCTTTTCTAGATGGAAAGGTCTGACTTACTCCTTGAACCAACCTCTCCCTAATGATGAAATGTTTTCTATGTGCTTCGATAACTTTGATGATAAATTTTGATCAACTCTAATCCATGTGAATTACACTAGTGTGTTTTGAGATTTATCTAACATTTATAAATGGATATATGACTCCATGAAGTGAACCTATATCAAGTCTCCAATTCCCCATCAGCCATAGAAAAAATAATGGGAAATTTAAGCATCTTCTATCATGATTAAGCCACCCCACAAACCATCCCCAGTTGTGATGCCACCACTAAACTGGGAAGGAACCCCTATACACCAACAACCACCCACACCTAGGAAAGATGAGTGAATGGGAGCTAAAATAAATTATTTTTGGGATAAGGATAAATAATGTTTACTCTTTATGAGATTACCATGTCTGAGACTACATTATAGATGCCATGAACTGGAACATTCTCTAGCTACTAGAACTAAAGTGAGCTAAGGAAGTGGGTCTTGATGACCAGAAAAAAATTAATTCTTATTTCACCGGATATTGTGGAACACCATCCAGGAGTTATTCTTCTTCAAGGATCTCTTGTAAATTGAGGTGGATTTTAGGCAGGTCAAATTGGGTCCGCTGCCAGCACAAATGGCATATATCTACACATTTGACCCAAGGAAGGAGGAGGAGTGTCAAGAATTAACAAGAAAATTGGGAAAATATTGATTGTTGGATGACTCAAAAAATAGTCAACTGAGCTCATGGAATCCTCAAGGCATAGTTGAAGCAACCTACCATTCCCCCAATAGCTCCGGATGCAACACAATCATCATCCTCAACCATACAAACCTCTGAGGGCTAGAAGGAATAACGAAGAAGCAATAAGATGATATGTCCCCAAAACCAAAGACATTCTTGACTCTTTTAGACCTCGCGCTAGCAAACTAGGTATAGCAGGTTCCTCCCCTCCAAAAGATACAACGGGAACTGCCCCACCAAATGGCACCATCATAAGAAGATAGTTTGATAGAAGCATTATCGGATCATGAAATGATCTTCAGCTCCATTAATGTCAGTCACTCAATGGACCCCTTCTATGATAATGTTTATGGACACAAACTATAATTTTAAACATCCAAATAGAGGTAATAATGATGAGTTCACAAAGGATGAGGGTTTCTTGAAAGGCATGATCAATGCTAGAGTCAAATTCCTGACCATTTCTTAGCTCAAACCATTAACATTATGGAAACTCAAAGAATACCCATCTGACAGACACAAAAGGAACCAGAATGTTTCTCCTCCATCATTAAAATAAATTTAAGCCCATTAATTTTGGAGTATCCTTCAGAGGATGAACAGATATCCAATATCCCAAGGCGTACAAGAAAACCAGCTTGGTCAAATTTGAAATGTACCAAAGTTCCACAAACTCTGATAATAGACGATGGACCATCTACGTCCAAAGAGCCGTCCCCTAAACTATCTTCAGACCACAATGAGGAAATCATTGAAGCCTTTCTAAGTCTCCAAGAATTCGAGGATAAAGTAGTAGCAGTGAAAGTATATCAGCCAGAGACAAATCCCAAAGAATTAAACAGTGTTATTTCCATCACAAACAAGGCTGAAGACTCCATCATGTAAGGCCACATCAAACTCTTATATGTTACCGGAAAGATGAATGACATTGATGTTAATATAATTTTCATCGAAAATGGATCTGGTGTATAACTCATCCCACTGTGAAAACTTCTTTGATTGGTCTATGATGAGGACAGTTTAACACCCTGCACCACGAAATTGTCTAGATAAGACATGAAAGATAAAAATCATTTGGATTAATAATTCTTAAAACATGGCTTGGATACCTTGTGTGGGATTCTGAGTTTATGGTAGTGCGATAACGTAAGACCTTCAACATCCTATTAGTGATGCCTTGGCTACATCATCACACTGTAATTACATCATAATTCCATCAATGCATAAAATATTTCACTAATGGAAGAAACAAGACATTGCAATTGAATAAATACTCATCCTAATCTAATGAGTTTCCTTACATAAATTCAAGGTTCTATGAACTGAAAAGAGATGTAGTCTTTAGCCGATGAAAATAACTAGATCACTACACTAAATTGACTATAAATTGCTCCCACCAATCCCTTCCAATATCTTTAGGGAAGAGTATGTATTACCCACCAACCAAGTTGAATGAATATGTAAAATCTCTGATACATACTCAATCTTCTACATGATTTCTGTTACTGAATTCAAGTCCAATGACACTGAAGAGTGGGCTGACTCACATCCCATCGTCCGGACCCTAGACTATTCCCACCATACTCACTAAGGCTGAAGAATATTTCTCCGTAAAAATCCTAGTGTTCATCTCAATATTTCTCTCTCCATCATTAGATGGAAAATATGATAAAGAGGGTTATGAAGAGGATGGAGAAGAAGACCTCAAATATGACCCTCCAGCATTTTAAGAAGGTGTCTCGACCAGATTCAATGTACTTATGGAGATAAAACTGGGCACCGAAGATGACCCAAATACCACTCTAATCATTGTGGAAATACCTTTCATGTATATAGAGGCATATACACCCTTTTTAAAAATGAATCGAGATTCATTTTCTTGGAACTGCACAGAAATTCTAGGCCACAATCCTAAGGTTTCCACTAATCATATGGGTCAACCGAAAGAAAATCATGGCTATAATAAGGCATCTAGAAGGACCTACCCAATGCATGATAAACAATTAGAGGTTGACGTGGACAAGAGAAACAATGAAAAATACCTTTGGGATGGCAAATATCCAATCTAGATGGTAAAACTAGTATCTAAAAAAAGAAAAGTAGACTTATTAGATTCTATATGTACATTAGGGACCTCAATCGGCACTACCCGAATGGAGATTTTATTGTTCCGATCACAGAATTTTTGATCTATGTGTCTTCCAGATATTAGAGCCTCTCCATGAGGGATGAGTTCTCTGGATAAAACTAGATCTAAATAGACTAGGGTGCTAAAGAAGGTACGACTTTTAGGGACCCTAAAGAAGTGTTATGTTATAAGGTGAAGCCATTGGTCTAAAAAATGATGAGGTTACATATTAGGGCACTTGCATAGCATTTTCAATCCCTTATTGAGAGATTTCATCATGTGAAACATCGATGATCTAGTGGTTAAATCACAACATCTCTCAAACCACCTAACAGATCTGGAAACCATTTTCTATAATCTACAATAACAATGATTAAAGATGAATCCCATAAAGTGTGCCTTCATACTTATATCTTAAAAATTCATTGGCTTCATCATACGCCATCGCGACATTGAAGTCGACCATGAGAATACCAAATGCATCGTTTCCATGTCTCCACCTCACAACCTCACTGAGATGAGGGGTCTACAGGGGCACCTGGAATATATACGGTGTTTTATAGCCAACCTTTCCGGTAAATGATTACCTTTCACCATGTCAATGAAGAAAGAAATTACATATGAGTGGGAAAATGATTGTCAAGAAGTGTTTGACAATATAAAAATTTATATCCTACACCCATTGAGGTTTATGTTTCTAGTTGAGGGGTGACCACTAATTTAGTATGTAACCTTCTAAGAATTTTCATTAAGAATTTTCATCATGCAGAATAGTGACATTGGTAGAAAGATCATTCTCTATTACCTCATATAAACAATGATCGATGCCGATATACAATTTTCCAAAATCAAAATTTTCTACCTTGACCTAATCATCAGGGTTTAGATATTCATAAATTACATACAGCATGGGGTTGCCAATTTGGTATCCTAAAACAACCCACTCATGTATATCCTCAACCATCCCATGCTAACTGGATGCCTATCACAGTGGGTTGTCATCCTACCACAGTTTGGATTACGCTGTGTCCTCAAGAAGGCCATAAAAGTCTAAGAGTTAGCATAATTCCCGATGGATCAACCTCAGAAGAAACAACACTACTGCATTCTGGAATTACGGATGAAGAAGTGTTCTTCGTCCATGAAGAACCCCATCCCTGTGAAATTTAATTTGATGGTGCTTCAATAATCCCAATAGGGATAGGAATGGAGGATCCCAAGATCAATAATGTATTTCTGGGATATATACCCATATCCCTAGAAATGTATGTCTTTCCATATTCAATTATTATATCTTAGGCACGCACCAATAATGACGTAGAACACTAGTCCCTAATTGCTGGCCTAAATGTGTCACTTCAAGCACAATCCAGACACCTAAAGATAAAACATGATTCAATTCTTTACATTATGTATGTGAATGATGACTATACCATTAAGAAGTAAGAATTATACCCCTTGACGAACCATGTTTGAGAACTGGTGGAAGAATATTATTCATATCTGACACTGACCTAGGTCCCCCAGTAAGAAAATTCTTAAGCCGATACATTGGAAAATGCAGCTACAACCCTGAATAATGCATACCGGGATGAAACAATCATCATCATTTCCTATCATCGGATGGTCTTGCCCTTTATTCCGAACAATATAGAGAAAATTGATGATATTAACCCTATAAATGTCCCTTATGGGTAAACCACCTACTGGATGATTCCTATTTAAAACTACCTCCAGAGGGGGGGAACTTCCACCTAATTGGGTTGGAAGGGAACAAATCTAGAGGCAGGTAGTCAACATTGTCATGTACAATGGCATAAACCACGAAACGGTTCACTAAAAACGAGGCCTTGATGGATTCCTCAATAGGTGCATTTATGGAGAAGAGACTACTACTGTCATGAAAGAGGTTCACACCAAAGAATGTGGAGTCCACAAATCCAAAACCAATCTCTCCTATCAAATTCAAAGGCATAGATAACATTGGCCCACCCTAATAAGGAATTTTTCCATATTCACTAAGAAATTTCATTCCTGCCACATTCATACCAATTTTATTCAACAAAACCCAGAGTTATATCACACAACTATGTACTCCTAGCCTTTTCATACATGGGGGATGAATGTTGTGGGACCATATCACCTGCCTCATCCAGACAATTCATGTTCATTTTCAAACCAACCAAATTCATTTCCAAATATATTGAATCACTGCCCCATAAATAAGTAGGGAGAAATGAATTTTTTGTTTTGTAATGGCCAACACCATTAAAATATTTGGTGTCCCTCCTATAATATTAATAGGAAATGTTAGATAATTATACATTTATGATTTTGAAAATTTATAGAAGGATTGTGGAATCAAATCCAAATGTTCATCCTGCTACCAGGCAGCAGCCAACAATCATATTGAGGCCTTCAACAAGACTCAATCAAAAATTATTTTGAATATGGTAGATAAGTATATGAAATCATGGCCACAAAATATCTTTAATGCATTATGTGCTTACTAGGACACAACTCTCACTGCCACCCAAGAAACCCCATTCCTACTAATATACATGGAATAGTTTGTTTTTTTATTTAAATTCATGTTCCATCACTCTGTGTGTCAATTTGTGATCAATTTTACATGGATGTGCAGTCCCAGAGATTCTTTGACAAGTTGGAGCAGATGGATGAGAAATGTCTTCACATATTTCACTATTTGGATGCTTACCAAAATTGGATTGCATAAGACATCAACAAAAGGGATATCCAATAGTCTCTCATCATGGGAGATTTGGTGTTGGTCCTCAAAACCATGATGATACTTGGGAAGAAACTCCCCAATCACGATTTAAAGTGGGAGAGACCATATCTCATACATAGTGTCTATTCCAATAGATCATATACAATGATATCAATGGATGCACAACTCATAACAGATCCCACAAGTGAATGGTTTCTGAAGACGTACTTTTCCTAAGAGTGATGCCATGGTCTGAAGTCAATGACCCTAAACAATGAGTCATTGTCTTGACCACATGATGATAAAATATATCGTATCAGTACATACAACACAAAATTAAACTGTGATACCAATGTCCTCTCTGCATGACTCTAATCTTCATAGCATATAATCCATGATTATAGTTGTTAAACCACATAGCATAAATCGTTCTAATCCCATGATGATATACTGTGTAGTCCCCAAAAAACAATGTATATATTGATTTCCATTCATCAATTGGATTTTTAGTGACACCTCGACCCTAGATCTTGGCCATGACCCCCCCCCCCCAAATGACTCTATCATATCCACAATCTCCCCATATTACAAGGGAAATACTTGCCACTCCTTGTTTCTCACATCGAGTATAATCCCTATGAGCTTAGGATCTGTGGTAAGGATTCCCTTGCATAAATAAACTATTGAAGAATATGATTGACCTAAAACCCATAGCGGTTGAAACCAAAATTAAACTACCCATATGTCCGAGTCAGAACTGTACATGGAATATTTAGAACTAAGTATGGTTTTATTCCTACCCTAGCAGGATAGGTACTAACACACATATTTTACATCCCGGCCCCATCACCAACAAAAAAATGTACACTCTCATATCATTACACATGAACTGAACCATTGTAGGGATAATTTATAATGTTGTATGTCCTGATTACTACCCTAGGAGGATACATAGTGGTACCTATATTGGATATACCGGCCCAACCACCCAGAAAAAAATCCCTTTCCTTTCTAAATAGGTCGGACTTGTACAAATGAATCTATGAAAGGTTATAACGACCCATACATTACATACATTGTTAATAATTCAAAATTGAAGCACACTTATTACAACATATGACAAAACCACAAAGGACCGTATAGGTATAGTGTCTTTAGAAACTGGGAAACATAAACAACTGGTTCATAAGTCTTCTACAGTGTCTCCCATTTATTTCATCATATCTAGGGTCCCTTTTAGCATATTCTACTTAATATCCATCTTCCTGACCTGGGGAAAAGAAAACATAAAAGGGTGAGCTCAAATGCTCAGCAAGGGCAAATAAAGGAAATAACAATCATATCATATCTTTTTGAAAATCAGAACCTGCAAAAGAGATCATAATATCTTAACATGGAATAAATCATAGAAGTGAAAATGAGATCCCCATAATCATAACATAAAACTTGAAACTTTGTGGCATGCACACATAATCATGGAAAATCATTTCTTGTTAGTCATGACTCATTGCCAAGACTATCTTAGTGGACAAAGTCCCTTTCTGAACTAAGTTCACTCCTCGTTTCGGTCCTGTATCACTGAACCGAAATAACATTCCGTTCCAGCCATGTCTATCTCATGAGATATAAAATCTTTACCCAATGCATTGGAGGGAGATATAGGTCCCACCCATCTTATAATGAATCCTTTCTTATGTGTGCCACATAATCATAAATCATACATCATCGCATAACCCATGTAATAAAAATGGGATTCTTAAACAACATGACATCATAAAACAATTCATATAAGATAAAGGAATTCATAAAAATTTGTCCATCACAACATAATCAAATCCATGTAATAATAGGGATAAAAACAGAACCCTTTTATTATCTTAGATGGAAAATAATTTTGATAAAATACTTGAACTTCATTCTTGAGGAAAATATCATTTCTACTTCAAAAACACTTTTCCTTTCTTAACATGTCATAAAATTTTAAACTAAAAGAAGTTGATTAAAAATAAACTTGAATACTTTTAAAGGAAGATTCTTGGAAATAATGTTTTAGAAATCCATTCATGCCGTATAAGTTAAAAAAAACATTCTTCGTACTTTTGTCGGAAAAGTCAAAAAGTACCTCGTACGACAAAAGATTCCTTTCATACATATTACTAAAAACTCACCGAAGGGTAAAAATGGATTTAAACAATTGTAGTTGGATGGAAATAATATTACATATTGATGAAACATGGATGTGGATGATAGAATACACCCTAGTAAATACTTACGAATAAACAATCTCGGATAAAAATGCGATTGTGATATTTCCCTTACCTTAGGTCCGATTTGCTTTGTACGTGTCCGAAGCTCCTGTATAATGGTTTAAATAATGTTATT
This sequence comes from Viscum album, assembly GCA_963277665.1. Taxonomy (NCBI): domain Eukaryota; kingdom Viridiplantae; phylum Streptophyta; class Magnoliopsida; order Santalales; family Viscaceae; genus Viscum; species Viscum album. The sequence goes on along the minus strand of OY728161.1, from coordinate 1,833,424,012 downwards.
GACTTATTCCAGAATCATACATATTGATATGATATCATATATTGTCATATTCTTAGCTTCTTGTTAGTAATATTTCATTGTTACTTGTTACTTGGGTCTTTATTGCCTTTGGTTCTTATGCGTGTTTTGCCGAATAAATTCTTATTCTTATTTTAAGGTTATAGATACCTTATATCCAGAATGGTATTAGTGTAACATATATCATATTTATTCATTAAATTCATTTATATAAATACTATGTAATGATGATCATGTAGAACGAGTCGCATCACATCGTGGAGACGGTATTCCGTACGTACGCACGAGTGATGATATCGTTCCTATGATCGTGGAATTGTATTGGAGTACATATATATTATTTCAGTATCAATATTACTTTATAATAATCATAAATAGTTACTCATTACACCATTATACCCATCCTTGTAAAGTGATGGTGGAAAATAGATTACACCACGGCGTGGAGACGGTATTCCGTACGTACGCACGCGCGGTGATTTCATTTTTCCATGGGATGGATAGAAGGTGAATTAGGGTTGTTTCATATTTATAATAACATATCAGTATGTAAGTAATACTGATGTTATTACTTTATCATGAAAAAACTAAAGAAGAATAAGTTGAAGAAGAAAGAAATTGAAAAGATCGGTAATGGATATTACCTCTTCTTTGGAACGCCTCTTTGAATCCTCCACTTAGGGAACTAAGATTGGTCTTTGAAGAAGACCAGGACCTCTAGGATTATTCTAGGGAAGTGGAGAGGATAAAATGGCAGGGGTTGACCGAGCTTGAGTGCTCAATTTGGTGTGAGGAGGAGGGGGAGGAGGTGCCCTTTTATAAGGGAGGAGAGGGGCACCTTAGGAATATCTCAAAATATTATTTTATATTAAAGTCAAAATCGGTTTATAATGGTTCCAAAGGGTCTTATTTCGAAGCTAAAGTGGGGAAGGGTCGAAATCCTATCAACCAATAGGATTTAGACAAGTTTGGGATATTATTTTAACCTTATCAATTAGATTTAACTCTAAGTTAAATAATTTAACTTTTACCATGTCTTTTTGTTTTCTTTCACTATATGGTTAATACACTTACTATAACATGCCAAACGAACATGAAATTGTTTATTATTAATATATATATCCTTATCTAAGTCATTTGGCCGAACCTTAGATTATTAGGAATAAAATAACAATTAATAATATAATATTTGATTTAAAAACTATTTTGTGTCAATTTTGACACTATTTGATATATGATTTTTGTGAAAGTCATAACAGAATTTTATGTTCAAACCAAGTTGATTAAATCAACACTAATATATCATAGTAACCTAGAAAATTAGTGAAATTCATAAAAAGTCTCAAATTACATTTATTTCAGTGTTTATAACATCAATTATGTCAATATTTCATTAATAAGATAATTACTGCATCATCATTGTGTCATAAATAAATTAAATTATTTAATGTCTAAAAATTATAAATAAAATACCATTATGTAGGAAATCGTTTTAGCTTTCTAATTAATATTTATAGTCGAATTTATCTTATGTATAACCCCATATTAAAAATTCTTTACTTATTAAACTTTGATTTTAACTATTTTAACCCTTCTTTAAATATATTAATAATAAATGTCCTAATCTAATCCAAGTGGGCCTAAATGGTCATATTTTATTCCTAAGTTTGTTTTTGGTCGAATTACACTTGTCCAATAGAATTATTACATGTGTTAGGGTAATATTAATATCATATTTACCCTTAGTTACCCTATTTACTATTAACCGCGGTAAAAAAAAGTAAAAAGTTACTATTCACCAAAAAATTATTTTCATCTCATTGAACCACATTTTAGTCCTTGATATTAACCGTGTCTCTCGGATTTTCGAAATTCCATTCACAGAAGCGGTAAAATTAAGTTTTATGCAAAATTCAGTTTTTAACCTACCACTTAGTGGTTTCACTATTCATCAAAAATTGAAAGTTTTCAAAAAAATACCAAAATTTCACCCTAGGCTAATTTCGATATTCTGAGTCCAAAAATGAAGTCTATTTTGAAAAATAAAATTTATAAAATTTCAAAAAGTTTTTATTACTATTCATAATGGCTAGTTTTAATAGCATATTGTTGTTTAGTGAAACTCGGTATTGCGTACGACGCAAGCTATCGAGGAAAGTCGCGATTGCGTGTAAAGCAAGCCAAGCAAGTGTTGCGTAGAAAAAGATTCCTTTGATGATTTATATAATAATAAAAGTCTCAGGTGTTACATTCTACCCCCCCTAAAAAGAATTTCGCCCTCGAAATTCGTCACTTTGTAACAAACAGATGAGGATACTTCTCCCTCATCATATCCTCAAGCTCCCACGTAGCTTCTTCAAGTTGGTGGTTCCTCCATAAAACTTTCACCAATCGAGTGGTCTTGTTTCGTAGGACTTTTTCGCTACGATCCAGAATCTCTATCGGTTGTTCTTCATAAGAAATATCTTGCTCCAGCGGTACAACTTCTGAGCTGAGTACATGTGAAGGATCTGGTATGTACTTTCTCAGGAGAGATACATGGAACACATCGTGAACTTGAGAGAGATTCGGTGGAAGCGCCAATCGGTAAGCTACCTTCCCAACACGATCCAGTATTTCGAAGGGACCGATATATCTAGGGCTCAACTTCCCCTTCTTTCCAAATCTCATAACCCTCTTCCAGGGAGATATTCATAAGAACACTTTATCCCCCACTTCAAACTCTAGGTCTTTTCTTCGGTTGTCGGCATAACTTTTCTGTCGACTCTGAGCTGCTCTTATGTGTTGTTGAATAGATCTAACCTTTTCTGCCATTTCATCAACGAGATCAGAACCTAATAGCTTTCTTTCCCCAACTTCATCCCAGCAAGTTGGAGTCCTGCATTTCTTTTCGTAGAGAGCTTCATAAGGAGCCATCTGAATACTGGAGTGAAAGCTATTATTATAAGAAAATTCCATCAAAGGTAGGTGTTGATCCCAACCTCCTTTGAAATCCATAGAGCAAGCTCTCAACATATCTTCTAGGGTTTGAATTGTTCTCTCAGACTGACCGTCTGTCTGGGGATGATAAGCAGTGCTGAAACTCAACTATGTATCCAGAGTATGCTAAAGACTTCGCCAGAACTTCGAGGTAAATCTCGGATCCCGATCAGATATAATAGAAAGTGGTACTCCATGCAATCTTACCACTTCCTTTACATATATCCTGGCAAGCTGATCTAGAGAGAAATCCTCTCTAATAGCAATGAGGTGTGCAGACTTTGTAAGACGATCAACTATGACCCAGATAGCATTATTGCCTTTGTATGTTTTAGGAAGTCCTGTGACAAAGTCCATAGTGATGTTTTCCCATTTCCATTCGGGTATGGGTAATGGTTGTAACATCACCTTAGACTTTTGTCTCTCAGCTTTAAATTGTTGACAAACCAAGCATCGAGAGACATATTCAGCAACATCTCTTTTCATGCCATCCCACCAGAAGTACTCTTTCAGGTCCCTATACATCTTCGTGCTTCCAGGATGAATAGAGAATGAAGAACTATGAGCCTCATCCAGCAGCTCCTTCTTTAATTCGGGGATGGGAGGAACACAAACCCGATTCCTGAACTTTATTATCCCATCACAATCAAGGTTGAATTCAGGAACATTTCTCACCTTCTTTTGTAACTCGAAATCTTCTTTCTGTGCCTCCTTAATCTTCGCATGTATAGATGGTTGAACATTCATTTGAGAAAGATAAGATTTTTCCCCTTCCATTAGAATTCCAAGATCCATCCTTTGTAAATCCATAAATATTGGATCTTTTGTGATCCTTATCATGGATAAACTAGCATGGTCTTGTCGACTTAATGCATCTGCCACCTTGTTTGCTTTCCTAGGGTGTTAATGGATTGAGAAGTCGTAATCCTTAATCATCTCCAACCATCTTCTTTGACGCATATTCAACTCCTTTTGTGTGAAAATATACTTTAAACTTTTATGATCAGTATAAATATCACACCTTTCACCATAAAGGTAATGCCTCCAAATCTTTAATGCAAAGATTACCGCAGCCAACTCCAAATCATGAGTTGGGTAATTTTGCTCATGGATTTTCAACTGTCGTGAGGCATAAGCTATCACCATATCATTTTGCATAAGAACACACCCCAATCCCTTCTTGGATGCATCACTATAGATCACAAACCTTTCTCCACTACAAGGCAGTGTGAGCACAGGTGCACTGGATAACCTTCTTTTCAACTCCTTGAAATTCTCTTCACATTCCTCTGTCCAAACAAACTTAACTCCTTTCCGAGTCAACTTGGTGAGTGGATTAGATAATCGTGAAAAATCCTTTACAAAACGTCGATAATATCCAGCCAAACCAAGAAAACTTCGGATCTCAGTTACTATTTTTGGTCTTGACCATCTTTCGATAACCTCTGTTTTTGCTGGATCCACAGATATCCCCTCTTTTGAGATTATGTGACCCAAAAATGTAACTTTTTGAAGCCAAAATTCACACTTGGTAAATTTGGCATAAAGCTTCTCCTTTCTCAGGGTCTTCAATATAATTCTCAAGTGATCTTCATGCTCTTCCTTTCTCTTTGAATAGACAAGAATATCGTCTATGAAGACTACCAAAAATTGATCAAGATAGTCTCTAAAGACTCTATTCATTAGATCCATGAAGATAGCAGGGGCATTAGTAAGACCAAATGGCATCACTATAAATTCATAGTGTCCATACCTTGTATGGAAAGCCGTCTTTGGTATATCCTCCCTTTTGACCCTTAATTGATGATACCCTGAACGAAGATCAATCTTGGAAAAGTATTGAGCTCCGCATAGTTGGTCAAATAAGTCATCAATGCGTGGGAGAGGATATTTGTTCTTGATAGTGATCTTGTTATGTTCTCGATAATCAATGCAGAGTCTCATTGATCCATCTTTCTTCTTAACAAATAGAACAGGTGCTCCCCAAGGTGACGCACTAGGGCGTATGAATCCCTTATCAAGATTCTCTTGGAGTTGCTTCTTCAATTCCTGCAACTCAATTGGGGCCATTCTATAAGGTGTCTTTGAAATAGGCAAAGCACCCGGTATGAGTTCTATTGAAAACTCAACTTCACGATTTGGTGGAAGACCCGGTAATTCCTCCAGAAAGACATCATCATACTCCCGTACAATGGGCATATTCTTAATCGTGAGTTTCTCACCAACCATTTGAGATAAACGATCGTAGATTGATCTGGAATATGAAATGTGACTTCCCTTCTTTGGCAATTGATATGAGCTCCATGTAGAGAAAGCCAATCCATGCCAAGAATCACATCAAATTCCACTAAAGGAAGGATCACAAGATTTGGAGGAAGCACTTTCCCACAAACTTCGATCGGAGAAGAATTATAAACTTTTGATGCGACTGTTGTGCCATTAGGTGTTGTCACAGCTAACTCAACATCTAATTGTTGAGGTAATATGGTGATACCCTTAGAAAATTCTTTAGAAATAAAAGAGTGGGTGGATCCAGAATCAAATAAAACATTTGCTACTTTAGAGTGGACGGTAAGTGTACCTTTCACCACTTCGTTATCGTACTCCACATCACTGATAGAAATTGCATGTGACTTTCCTTTGTCTTTAGCCTTAAGATTTTGTTGACGTCGACCATCATCATCAACCCTTGGATTTAGGCATTGATTGGCATAATGCCCCATCTCCTTGCACTTGAAACATTGAAGTGTAGTAGGTTCATTCTGTGTATCCCTTCCTTTGTTTGCATCATTAGACATCTTCTTCCCATTATCGCGTCATTCAAATGCCCGATGACCTTCCTTTCCACATTTAAAACATTTACTTGTCCCTTTAAGACAACTCCCTCCATGTTTCTTTCCACACTTTGAGCATAAGGAAAATCTCATCTTCTTTTCCGTGTGCTCTTTAGATTTTTCTTTGAATTCCATCTTCCTCTTCTTATCAAACCCATGTGACTGATGGGTTACTCCAATCTCCATCTCGACTTTGAGAGCACATCGAACGATTTCCTCGTAGCTATTGAAGTCCCTTATGGCTAACGCCCTTCGAAGACTTGGTTTTAAGCCACTAAAGAATCGATCAATCTTTCTCTCAGGTTGGATAATAATACCAGAAGCGTACCTTGCAAGTCTTGTAAAATTTGCTTCATAGGTACCAACAGATTCATCATCCCTTTGCTTCAGTTCAAGAAACTCTTTCTCCATCTTTGTTCGGAGAATACGAGGGAAGTACTTATTGAAAAATAAGTTCTTGAACTCGTCCCATTCCATAGACTCAATTTCATCCCTTTGCCTCGTATTCTTAATAAGATTCCACCATTGATCAGCATCTCCTTCCAAACGATACACTGCTAGGATAACTTTATCATGCTCAGAACATTGAAGAAATGAAAATATCTTTTCAGTAGTACTAATCCATTGTTCAGAAACTAATGGATCAGTAGACCCGCTGAAAGAAGGTGGACGCTGCCTCATGAAGGATTCAACAGAATTTTGCTCCTTCCTTTGCTCGTTTGGAAATCCTGCATGATTCATAGCTTGAGAAAGTTGTGTGAGCATGGCTACAAGATTTTGCATTCCAGCTCCCATATCGTTTGGTTGCTCAGGGGGACAATCATTGCATTGCCCATCACATTCCGCATTAACACGGTTCCTTCGGGTTCCATCCATTGACTAAAACCAAGAAGAATAGTGTGAGCAACACTAATTATAATAGGAAAACCACATAATTCAAGAATAAAATTTTCATGCTTAAGGTCTTATCCTAGGTTATTCATGGCCATTTCTAAAACACTAAGATTGTGTTCTATGCTTAGACATATCCTTAGGGTTCTTACTAAGGCGTTCACATCCTAGTTTCCAAAGGTTGACTATACATTTCCTCTGATACCAACTATAACGACCCATACGTTACATACATTGTTAATACTTCAAAATTGAAGCACACTTATTACAACATATGACAAAACCACAAAGGACGGTATAGGTATAGTGTCTTTAGAAACTGGGAAACATAAACAACTGGTTCATAAATCTTCTACAGTGTCTCCCATTTATTTCATCATATCTAGGGTCCCTTTTAGCATATTCTACTTAATATCCATCTTCCTGACCTGGGGAAAAGAAAACATAAAAGGGTGAGCTCAAATGCTCAACAAGGGAAAATAAAGGAAATAAAAATCATATCATATCTTTTTGAAAATCAGAACCTCCAAAAGAGATCATAATATCTTAACATGGAATAAATCATAGAAGTGAAAATGAGATCCCCATAATCATAACATAAAACTTGAAACTTTGTGGCATGCACACATAATCATGGAAAATCATTTCTTGTTAGTCATGACTCATTGCCAAGACTATCTTAGTGGACAATGTCCCTTTCTGAACCGAGTTCACTCCTCGTTTCAGTCCTGTATCACTGAACCGAAATAACCTTCCGTTCCAGCCATGTCTATCTCATGAGATATAAAATCTTTACCCAATGCATTGGATGGAGATATAGGTCCCACCCATCTTATAATGAATCCTTTCTTATGTGTGCCACATAATCATAAATCATACATCATCGCATAACCCATGTAATAAAAATGGGATTCTTAAACAACATGACATCATAAAACAATTCATATAAGATAAAGGAATTCATAAAAATGTGTCCATCACAACATAATCAAATCCATGTAATAATAGGGATAAAAAAAGAACCCTTTTATTATCTTAGATGGATAATAATTTTGATAAAATACTTGAACTTCATTCTTGAGGAAAATATCCTTTCTACTTCAAAAACACTTTTCCTTTCTTAACAGGTCATAAATTTTAAACTAAAAGAAGTTGATTAAAAATAAACTTGAATACTTGTAAAGGATGATTCATGGAAATAATGTTTTAGAAATCCATTCATGCCGTATAAGTTAAAAAAAACATTCTTCGTACTTTAGTCGGAAAAGTCAAAAAGTACCTCGTACGACAAAATATTCCTTTCATACATATTACTAAAAACTCACCGAAGGGTAAAAATGGATTTAAACAATTGTTGGTGGATGGAAATAATATTACATATTGATGAAACATGGATGTGGATGATAGAATACACCCCAGTAAATACTTACGAATAAACAATCTCGGATAAAAATGAGATTGTGATATTTCCCTTACCTTAGGTCCGATTTGCTTTGTACGTTTCCAAAGCTCCTGTATAATGGTTTAAATAATGTTATTGACTTATTCCAGAATCATACATATTGATATGATATCATATATGGTCATATTCTTAGCTTCTTGTTAGTAATATTTCATTGTTACTTGTTACTTGGGTATTTATTGCCTTTTGTTCTTATGCGTGTTTTGCCGAATAAATTCTTATTCTTCTTTTAAGGTTATAGATACCTTATATCCAGAATGGTATTAGTGTAACATATATCATATTTATTCATTCAATTCATTTATATAATTACTATGTAATGATGATCATGTAGAACGAGTCGCATCACATCGTGGAGACGGTATTCCGTACGTATGCACGAGTGATGATATCGTTCCTATGATCGTGGAATTTTATTGGAGTACATATATATTATTTCAGTATCAATATTACTTTATAATAATCATAAATAGTTACTCATTACACCATTATACCCATCCTTGTAAAGTGATGGTGGAAAATAGATTACACCACGGCGTGGAGACGGTATTCCGTACGTACGCACGCGCGGTGATTTCATTTTTCCGTGGGATGGATAGAAGGTGAATTAGGGTTGTTTCATATTTATAATCACATATCAGTATGTAAGTAATACTGATGTTATTACTTTATCATGAAACAACTAAAGAAGAAGAAGTTGAAGAAGAAAGAAATTGAAAAGATCGGTAATGGATATTACCTCTTCTTTGGAACGCCGCTTTGAATACTACACTTAGGGAACTAAGATTGGTCTTTGAAGAAGACCAGGACCTCTAGGATTATTCTAGGGAAGTGGAGAGGAGAAAATGGCCGGGGTTGGCCGAGATTGAGTGCTCAATTTGGTGTTAGGAGGAGGGGGAGGAGGTGCCCTTTTATAAGGGAGGAGAGGGGCACCTTAGGAATATCTAAAAATATTATTTTATATTAAAGTCAAAATCAGTTTATAATGGTTCCAAAGGGTCTTATTTCGAAGCTAAAGTGGGGAAGGGTCGAAATCCTATCAACCAATAGGATTTAGACAAGTTTGGGATATTATTTTAACCTTATCAATTAGATTTAACTCTAAGTTAAATAATTTAACTTTTACCATGTCTTTTTGTTTTCTTTCACTATATGGTTAATACACTTACTATAACATGCCAAATGAACCCCAAATTGTTTATTATTAATATATATATCCTTATCTAAGTCATTTGGCCGAACAATAGATTTTTAGGAATAAAATAACAATTAATAATATAATATTTTATTTAAAAACTATTTTGTGTCAATTTTGACACTATTTGATATATGATTTTTGTGAAAGTCATAACAGAATTATATGTTCGAACCAAGTTGATTTAATCAACACTAATATATCATAGTAACCTAGATAATTAGTGGAATTCATAAAAAGTCTCAAATTACATTTATTTCGGTGTTTATAACATCAATTATGTCAATATTTCATTAATAAGATAATTACTGCATCATCATTGTGTCATAAATAAATTACATTATTTAATGTCTAAAAATTATAAATAAAATACCATTATGTATGAAATATTTTTAGCTTTCTAATGAATATTTATAGTCGAATTTATCTTATGTATAACCCCATATTAAAAATGATTTACTTATTAAACTTTGATTTTAACTATTTTAACCCTTCTTTAAATAAATTAATAATAAATGTCCTAATCTAATCCAAGTGGGCCTAAATGGTCATATTATATTCCTAAGTTTGTTTTTGGTCGAATTACACTTGTCCAATAGAATTAGGACATGTGTTAGGGTAATATTAATATCATATCTACCCTTAGTTACCCTATTTACTATTAACCGTGGTAAAAAAAGTAAAAAGTTACTATTCACCAAAAAAATTATTTTCATCTCATTGAACCACATTTTAGTCCTTGATATTAACCGTGTCTCTCAGATTTTCTAAATTCCATTCACAGAAGCGGTAAAATTAAGTTTTATGCAAAATTCAGTTTTTAACCTACCACTTAGTGGTTTCACTATTCATCAAAAATTGAAAGTTTTCAGAAAAATACCAAAATTTCACCCTAGGCTAATTTCGATATTCTGAGTCCAAAAATGAAGTCTATTTTGAAAAATAAAATTTATAAAATTTCAAAAAGTTGTTATTACTATTCATAACGGCTAGTTTTAATAGCATATTGTTGTTTAGTGAAACTCGGTATTGCGTACGACGCAAGCTATTGAGGAAAGTCGCGATTGCGTGTAAAGCAAGCCAAGAAAGTGTTGCGTAGAAAAAGATTCCTTTGTTGATTTATATAACATAAAAGTCTCGGGTGTTACAAAGGTCCTAACATCATGACATTAAACTACATTGTTTTTCGAGAGTCAAGTGCGGACTGATTCACAACATTACGAGATACCTAACGTTTCACCATTTTTCAATGCAACAAATATAATGAGATTAAGGGAATTCAATGTTTGAATTATGACACTGAAAATGAGTCAAAGCATCATGCTTCCCCTACATATAAGTAAGATCTATATAGAAGAATCATTACTTCATGGATGATCATAGTCTGGATATTTATTATATTCTAAAACATATCTTATCTATTTTTCAAACTCCATACATTGGGAAGTATTGGGTCTCCATAACCATTCATGGCCATCAATGATGGAAGGCCAGGGTGATGCGAACAACTTTGTTTGACTATGTGCATCGTACCCTAGTGGATCTGCATATATCTCCTACAAATATCCATCAACCAAAATAAAATTCATTCTCAAGAGATTCCTCTCCTACCCCAGTACGCCAAATGACTTCAGAGCCCCAAGTCAATCCTTCGGATCCCAATATCCCCTGGGGATATGGCTTACACCTTCTATCACAAGTCATGTCTACAGAATAACATAATATCCTAACAATGATTAAATCAAAGCTATTTGTGTTCTTTGTGATAGAATTTCCTTGCCGAAAGACTTTAATATTCATTGAATAATGTCCACGCTGCATGAATAGAAACTACATAACATAATTTCCTCACAACATGATTATAAACAACACATAAAATCTTCCTCACCATACGACGTTAAACTGCACATCTCTAAATGTCCACGCTTCATGAAGTTAAACTGCATTGCATTGATTTAAGAGTAAAATGCAACCTACCATTTCATAAGTGTTGATCTGGAATCCATGTTGTCACTTATTTCTCACACTGATCATAGCTCACGTAATCCTAGGGTCATCAATGCGAGATCTACAATGAAATCATGTAAAATTAGTCTAAGAGTTTCGTCTAAGCATCAAGACCCTAAAAGTCCTGTCAGAGTTCCATTCCCCATAAGAAACCCCACTTACTGGCCGTATGAAATTAAGCTACATTGTACACCAATTATGGGACTAATTCCTCACCCTATGTATGAGCTAGATCTATGTAAGGGTTTACATGTTCCCATGAGAAAATTACAGAACAAATGAGTATAATTTATCTAGATACACTCTTTCCATACATCAATCTCTATGCATTGAGTAATATTGGATATCAATAATCTTCCATGGCCATATAATATAGAAGGAAAATGTCTTACAGACACCTTCATTTGACTATACACATCATTCCCTAGTGGTTTGGAATATGTTTCCTAAAAAATAGATGTCATCCAAAGAAAAATTATTCATCATGAGATTCATCTCCTATATATGTATGTTTAACGACTTCCAAGACTTATGGAATCCATCATAAATCATGATCCCTCAGTTTCATGGATTGATTTCAATTTCTTACCCATTTATTAACCATATCAAAACATTCTGGACCAATTCACCTATGGTCACTCTTAAGGATTATATAAAATAATGATCCCACATCTATATGCGTGATGTTGATCCATGTATGAAATAAAAATTCCCTGAATTATTTCTTGGTTTCTTAGAAAAATTTCAATCAAAGAAATTAACCCTTTCAAGCTTAGTTGTACCCCTTTTAGAGGATATATTTCTTATTTAGAATGTTCCCAATATCCATTATCCTTCACAAAAATTAGATATTGAAGGCCATTGTCCTCCAGACACAATTGTCTGACAATTCACATCATGGCTCAGTGGCTCTGCAAATATTTCCTTCAAAACGATCATCAATCAAAGGAATATTAGTCTTCAAGAGAGTCCATTCTAGTATATGAATACTCTTATGACTTTCATTCTGCTTCTCACTCCTTGAATATAGAAAACCCCATGGTTGACAGCTTACATATATTTCGTTTTTTGAATTCCCAAACATGAAAATTATTTCCCATTAGACTAATTAACCAATTACTCTACTTTGAGTAGAGAAAAAATTATCCCCCATAATTGGTGTAAAGTTTCATAGTTGTATGGTGTTATACTGTACCATTCACCCAACATCCAATACATATGTAAAAATCATGTGGGAGTGGTTTCCAATTAAAATCCAACCCAAATTCCCCAATTACATTCAGACGTCATTATTTAGAGAGGCCACCACTAAGACCCCAAACCTCAAAAAACCAATGTGTTTTGAATTCACCCAATCCCTTGGAGATGGAAGGCTAGTGTCCTGAAGATACCTTTGTTGGACTATATACATCATTCCAATGTTGCTCTTCATATGTCGCCTAAAAGATAGCCATCATCCAAGGGAAATTATTTTCTCAGGAGAGTCTACTCCCGCCTCTGTATGCCTAAAACGTCTCCCAAGCCACACACATACCCAAACATTAATGAATTAGGGTCAATAAAAATATCACATTAATGTTTTCAAGCAAGTAGGAAGTTCTCGGCTGATGAATCAAAAATTGGGGATCCTTCCCCCTCATGTTTTTTAAAAACCATTCGACCTTAAACATCAGTAATAAGTCTTCTTGGTAGGACTTCAAACCGCTAGCGAAATAGACATAAATCATGTTAAGGTGAAAAACTATAAAGGGAGGCCAAGGAAAAAAGTTTGGTTATACCAGCTATTCCTGTCTCCAAAAATATTATGAAAACATTAGGGTGATAATGAAAAAGATCTAAGTGGTTTCACATTAATCCCTAGGAATAATTGAACTACACTTTCTGAGTTCTTTGGATCAAGAGAAAATTAGAGCCCTTTTAGAATATTTCAATTTACTAGTTTCAAATCATGGTTCATGAAGAATACATAATCGAAATAATGTTTATATGGTTCATAGTTATTGATTGATATGACATGAATGGAATAATAAAAACCGTTCTAGGGTAAAATAATCCCATCATATTTAAAAAAGATACGGAGGGTGTCTACAGTCTGGAACCTCTCTTTGCAAGTGGGATATTAATTGTTCAAACCAAATTTTAATCTTTTTTGTGATGAAATTATTAATAGAGGGATATTAGAATAAAAGATATTATTTCCCAAAATGAAAGAGAAATATTAAAATAGGATCTTCTATAGGAATAAAATATAATAGAAGTAATAATTTAAATATAAATCATTATAACCCAATGATATTATCTTTTGGTGATAAAATATATTATAATATTAAAAAATTGTAATAAAAAAACATTCACATAATATCTCGATGTTTTATTGTAAATATATATGATTTCAGGATTATTATCGAAAACTTTAATCCAATTCAAATATTTTTATAATTCAAATGTAACATATGGAGAATAAAAACCAAATGTTAAAATCAAAATTGAGATATGAAAACCCTTACCTTAGGTCCTGGTTGATTATTTTTGGTCACTAATGTAATGAATAATAATAGTATGTTTATTTAATAAATTTATAAAATCATATTCCAAATTTATTTCATTATCTATTTTCTATTTATTGTCAAATGTATTTTATTTATAAAATAGTTTTTACCGATAATAGTTTCATGATGTGGTTAAGATGACTACATTGAGAATCCATTTGTATATTAGCCTGGTCAAATGTATTTTAAAATAGTATCATTATATAAATAATTTTTTATATTTTGAAATTTTATTATTAATCTAAAATTATATAGTTCCATACATGTTTCCAAAATTTAATCAAATTAAGAGAGGTGCTTTTCTTTTTTTAAGGCCTTTAAGTACACTAAGTCCTTTTATTGTTATTATAACTTATAGAATTTCGAAACATTATATTTTAAGAATATTAATCCACAAAAAGGTATAGCTAAAAAATTTAATTATAATTTTAAATTCAACCATGTTATGTGGTAATGGAATATGAAATATATCATTTCATGGAGGTGGTAGTTCACATTTACACTCAAATAAAACATTCATATTGCATATTGCAATAATGATTTAGAATATAAAATAATTTTACATTTTGTAAACTAAAAAAACATATAAATATTATAATTTATCTTAAAATATATATTTTAAACCTAAGGTGTGACAATGTAATGAGAACATTTAGACATCATTAATTGATGTTGTCATTTTCACGTACATGTGATAATGTATTAATTTTTTAATTATTTTAGTGGTAGGTATAAAAGTGATTTATATTAGTATTATATAATTTTTTTTATACTAAAATAATTATTTTAATATTACTTTATAAATTAAATATATTTTAGGGTATAGTAGATAAGATAATTTTGGGTGCTTAGTTTAGAACATTACCACTCCATCCAGATGTTTTCCCTTGAGTAACACATTAAACCTCCTTATCCTAGTGCCTTGGAAAGAACATTTCATTTAATAAATTAGGATATAGTTGCTGGGATACATGAAAATATTTTCAGTTGAGATTAATATTTTTAATAAGTGAATAAATTTTTTATAAATGATCTCCATTTATAAGAGAATAAAATATCATTTTGATAAATACTGATAATGATTTTAATGGTGGAATGAAAATTTTTTAGTGTCAATTAAACCAAATAGAATATAATTATGGTAGGTTTGATTTAAGGTCAATAATACCTCTAATATTCAGATGGATCCATATTTTATTCATGTTTTTAGAATTTTTTCTATTAGTATTTGACTTTAATATTTTTTTTTGGTTTTTTACCATAGTAACTATATTATACCAATACATTTCTATTTTCACTAATAATAAAATAAAATTCCATATTCAAAATTATAATTTTATATATGTAAATTTATTTATTTTTTCTAACCAAAAGATATTATTAAATTTATGAAAATTAATTTTTCATCCAAAACATTTAATTCATATAGAAAGTGATTTTAAAATATGTTTTATTTAATTATTAAGTGTTACTGATCATAAAAATTACCAATTATTTAAATGATAAAATTTTTTGTATACTTGGAAAAATAATAAAAAAATTTATATAAAGTAGGATAGATTAATTTATTTGATATAAATTTTTATAACAACAATAATATAATTATTTTTAAATAACTCTTTGACTATTATCATTGCCTTTAAAAATAATCTATGAAACCACTATTTTTCCAGAAAAGTAAGTTGACCATAATAAATAATTTGATATTATTACTCTGAAACATAAAATTATTATTTTTAGATTTATTTTATAAAATATATGATTAATAATTAATAAATATAAATGAATTCAAATCGTTTTTAGAGTAACATATTCATTAAAATTAAAAAATGTTAACCAAGGATTTTATAAATTCAATATTTTAATTTTCAATGAATTTTTTAAATTTTAAATATATATTTTTTCTAAAAAAATTATAAATTTATTTATTAATTCTTAGATTATGTAATTTTCATAAAAGTTATGTTATTAAAAAAATCGGTATACTTTCATTATACACCTAAGAATCCATTTTTTAGAAAATTATCAATAATCCACCCAATGTTAAAACAAAAATTATTAATTTATATATTTGGTTTATTTTTAAAAAAAACATTAATTTAAATATATACAATTTAAATGAAAATAAAAATAAAAACCACTTATGTTGGAAATATTAATTTTAAAACATTAAGTTTTGAAAATCCTATTTAGATTTCAATTATAATTGATTAAAATATTTTTATTAATTATAACTGTTTTTCATTATATATACTTTTCATAATATTTATCTACTATGTAAGGAATATTTTAAATTAACTGTTTAATGTAAAATAATTTAATGAATATAATATTAATATAGTAAAGAAAATATTCCAAAACCAGTAAGGACCGAACTATAATCCTTACATATTATGAAATTTTGGAAATAAAATTGACATTACTAAAATTCCATTGTTCTTTTCAGTTTAAAGTTTTATAGAAATAGGAAAATAATTTAGAAACTAAACTAATACATCACTATTGGACACAAATTATTCATTATCATGTTTTTTTAAAATGAATCTTTTTCTAATAATACATTGTTTTCCAAATGAGAAAACATTATAAAGTTTCCTTTGATCTCATATTTATCCAAATAATTCATAAACCATGTGAATTGTTTTTTTTTAAATATTGGATGAGAAATAAATATCTATATGGGACATACATTAAAGGAATCCATTGATCTAATGGAAAAACCCCATTGCATATCTTTTCTTAAAAACATAAATTTTTTTCCGAAAGTAAAATTATTTTTTACTTAATGAAATTTATTTCTCTTTTATTTTTGAAATAATATGACCTCAATGGAAACTAATTAAAAAGCATAGAAAATCCACATAGGTTCATTGAAATGTCATCATCATAATACCCTTATAGAACCCTTATAAATTTAATAACCATATAGTTTACTTCAATCAAAAGAATAACAAATGCTTTGGAAGGATATCTGTTTGCACAATTTTAATACGGTATAACAGGCTCACCATGTGGAATCTAGGTCTCCTATCATATAATCAATAATTATATTACATATAACTATTTGGGATCCCTAATGAAAAATAATTTACAAGGACCATATCATTAATAATACACTTGATTAATCATTTATACCTAATATTTGGAAAAAATATTTCAGTTGAGCTTTTCAAAAACATTAGAAATGTGAACATTACAAGGGGATTTTCAAAACAAGTTCCTTAACATAAAATATGAAAAGAGATTACATTTTGAAAAAAATGAGGAAAATTAATGAATTACATTTATAAAATATTCATTTACATATAAAAAAGTTATAAAAATAAATTAAAAACATGGAATCAAAATATAAATAATTGTGAAATAAATATTTATAACATTTAAAATAAAGATTCTAAATTGAAGAGTCCTTTATCTTATGTCTTAATTTTCATGTACATTTTTTTTATCATCGTTGACTACAAAATTTTGTCAATTATTTATTATCATGTGAAAATTTCTCATGTTTTTTATTCCATTTATTTTACTTATTAGCAATTCATTACAATTCATAAATTATTTATGGCCAAGTGAGATGTTTTGAAAAAATTCATTACTTGAGTCCAAAATTTATTTGCTATGATGTATCTATTTAAAATGTTCAATATTCCTTCATCCTTGTAAAATTATATATGACATAATAATCCTTATTATATATCTATTTTAAATTCAAAATCATATATTATAAATTATTTTGAAAAAATAACTACATTATAATCATGGATACTGCAGGTCATATGTATGCAAGAGTAAGACTTCCATTTTATAATGATAATTATAAAAAGTAGGTAAGTATAATTTTAAATTCAAATAATAATCATTATTTAATTATTATTACATTAATAATAAAAATATACTTTATATATATCATCCCTTTGATTTGGTGTAGTGAAATAAATCATATCACTTCGTGGAGGTGATAATTCACACAAAAGCATGAACGAAGCTGTCATTATTAAGAGCATAGAAGGATAAAAAAATAAATTACTTATTATCATTTAAAATGATAAAAATGTCATGATGATTTTATATAACCATTACATCCATAATTATAACCATAGTGGTTATGGAAAATGAATTATTATTTATAGCGATATGGTAGTCTATTGTACTGCTGAATGAGTAATTCAATTCCGATTTTATAGAAGTGAAGGTGGATATATGTAATTACACTACAAATCTAACATCTCAAAATATGCAGGATAGTTAATATATTATTCTATATTGTTTGAAGAAGGTTTTAAGGATACTTATAAGTAAATAATATAGAAACACTTGATGTAAAATGATACATCTTCTTCAGAAGATCTTTTTTCCTTATAGCTTATGACAAAAAAGTATGTTGTTATAACAAAAATAAGGTCAGTAAAATGTTGGGAGGTAATATAAATATGTATTTTATCAGATATTTTCTACACAAAATTTGTAATTATGTGTGGGTGATTGAGAAGAAGAAGTTCCCATTTATAAGAGATGAATGATCAACTATTGGAATTTCTAAAAATATAAAAATATAATATTACTAATTTGGATCCAAAAACATCCAAAATATCCTATAAATGAAAATCAGATGACACTTCACAACATATATTATCCCATTGAGATTTTTTAATATTTTAATATTTTAATAAAATATTAATTCTGTAAAATATGATTTTTCTCAAATTGGATATTATTCGCTACTTAAACGTAAAAAACAAGAAGACATATATTATAATTAAAAAACAATATTGTATTATATCCTTAAAATGTAGAGTTCATCTATAATTTTTTTATTACATAAATTGTATAAAATTTTATTTTATTTGAATATTTTTAATATCATTAATTTTATTTTTCCATTAATTTAATTAATACTTTATTAGAGTTATTAAAGCTATTAATGTAATTATTTCTTTCATAAAAATTAAAAAAACTACTATGCTGATTTTTTTTTCATGAGAATATATTTGGTCAATCATATCTTCTAGATAATCAAATGTTAATATAGATAAACATATTAAAAAATGTAGCGTGAAACGTTTTAATTTTTTAAAATTGAAAAAAAATATTTGACATAATGTAAAAAAGAGGTTTTAAAGGGTTGTAAATTAGATAAATGGATGATTTTGGTCAGTAATTACACATATAATTAAATTTTTAAAAGTTACAGGGTACCTTATCTATCCTTATCTTATTATTGTTACCCTTAATTACCTGATTTACCCTTAACCTAGGTAAAAAATTTATCAAGTGTACTTTTCAAATCATCAATGAATAAAATGGCCAGTTTTATAATTTTTTTAAATTGTAATCATAAATATAGATTCTATCTTTTAAAATTTCAAACCCATTAGTACATGATTTTAATTTACAAACTAATGGGAAAATTTCAATGAGAACAAGTTTTTTTGAAAAATGAAATATTTAAATATCAAATGTATTTATACTAAATTTGAGAATAAAAATCATTACAAAAACCATAATTTTATTATATTAAATTAAAAGTAACTAATAAAACTTTTTTAATAATAAAAATCCAAAATTTAACATGTAAATATAATATATTTTTCAAAATAAAATAATTATTTTTTAACTACTCCTTCAAACATTATTCTTTAAAAAAATTCCCAAAAAATCATCATAATATAATTTAGAAATTTTGAAAAAAAATTAATTTTCTCAAATAATTTTTTTTAAATTTTATAACATAATTATAATATTCCTTCATGAAATGCATGAAAACCCATTTTTGATGAAAACTTCTTTTTAAAGATTAAAATATCAACATTATATTTTTATTTTCTAATAATTTACCATTACATTAATATTAAATTGGAAAATTAAATTTATTTCATAAATCATTTATTCATATTAATTCATTCCAATATAAAAACATGTATATAATGGGAACATTTAAATAATAATTTTTTGTTGATTATTTATCCTCAATATGGCGTATCTTGTTTGATAACGAACATATTGTTTCATTTTAAAAACATTATTTGTTAAAAACATCAGAATATTAAACCTATTATTGATGTTAATAAAAATGGAAATTTATTGCATTCCATTCATATAAATGGATTATTTTGGTCTATGCATATCCATGTTCAGCAACAAAATCAGTTTTTTTGACTTACTGGCCTATTGTTTGATGGTATTCTGACTTATTTTCCATGTTTGAAAGGTGTCGCACATGTGATTGTAATCACAAGCATTGTTTGGGAATTATTAATATCCTCCAATTTTCCCCAATCCAACCCAAAAAAATTTATAGATGATTGTGGGGTCCTTTAAACTTCATAAAAGAGAAGAAAATACTCACAAAATAACTATTCAGAAGGAAGAATGAATTCCCACATGTCCAAAAAGTCATGTCGCCAAAAAATGAGTTGTGAACATTTGATGAATCTTGAAAAATTGAATGTCTCAAAGATTTTTAAGAGACCTGCATACCATCACAGAGAAGGGTTCACACGACACGTGAACCACGAACTACTAGTACACGGAAGAACCCATGACGTTCATGCCCGTAGTGTGATTTCCAACGAACCAAGTAACACATGCTGCCCATCTACAAATCATATCACAAAATACATGGTCTGATGACAATGAAAATCAGTAGGGTTCCATGAACCATGACATTCGAACTGTTTCATCTACTAACCCCACTTTACCGAGTCTTTTGTTGGTTAAGGTAACTCTCCATGTGATTCCACTAATGCTGCTTCATGCCCAAAGATATGATTTCACCAATTCATTATGAAAGAAGCATTGGTTCATAACGAAGGAGGATATATAAAGAAATAATAGAGGAGACCGTAAGGATTAGAAGAAAGTATTCAGAGATGATTTGATCTTTGGTTTCAAATCATCAAAGAATTTCAAATCACAAACATTGTTTCTGCAGGTACAACTAGCCATGAACCATAAAATATGGAACTTAATAATAATGGAAAAATTGCAAACCTAATTGGTGTAACCCTGAACCACACATTCCTCACGAATAAAATCACCACAAATGACAGGTTCAAGGACCATCATTCAATACGGTGTTTTGCATTGTGTATCGCTATGCGAACTGATCCACACATTCTATACCACATCAGTACATGGATAGAACCGAAAGGGGAGTGGCAGACCGCATCCTGGACCATGTATCACTGTGTTTCATATTGGTCCATGCCCAATCCCACATAATTCATCGGTATGCAGTTGACCCCTCTACCCGTATACTACTATGGTATGTTGATCTCCCCCCTTCCCGCATGAGAAAAAAGTGCATGGAATGGGAAATCCTCAATTTCCCTTCCCTACATCTCAAATATCGGCCCTCTATTACTATCCATTCCTCCATATGCCCTCTATGAACTAGTCCCCCAGCATCATGCCAAACCCTCCTCCAATGCCACTAGACCCATATGATCACATCATTGGCCACATTAGCGTTCCTCTTTGAGTCTAAAAACCCATGTTATGTTGATTCACAATGGTTCTCCCCACAATGGTTTGGACTTCAGGGATATCTGTATGTCTACATTCCCATGGTAACACATAGTCCAACTATGGGATGATGATATCAACCTCCTCATTTTAGGGATTAAGGGTGATAAATTTATTTTTCATTCACTGGGGAATGGAGATTAGTCTAAGGAATCATATTCTTTCATCATTTTGTTGAGAGTTGAAATTACTCCCTGCCCTTAAAGCGCATTCTAGGGAACTCCGACTATGGTAAGTCCCTAATATTTTGATCTCCAAGCCGCATGACCTCCAATGTCATCCCGCATTGAAAGGTTCATCATTCCACACCCCTTCCCACCATTAACTCGGCATCTTCCACCATAGGCCCACCCTCTCCCATGAGCGGGAGAAGAGGTTTGTGGTATGTTCGATCTCTAACATCCTATTGTTTCTCACACTGATTATGACTCTCATGGGCACATAGATTTGTGATAATTACAAGATCCACACATCCAAGGAATCCTAATCTACGTGTTTTCTAATTCATGAACAATCTCAGATTTGTAGTATTTCTTCCTGATGTACCAAGATCAAAAGAGGTTCCCTTCCAAAATGGTTAACCTAGTAATGTCCCCTCAAATGAGAAGCTCCCTTTCATAAGCCCCAGGATTTCCGAAATACGTGGGCTATGATTCCTATTCAGAAGATCCAGAGTAAGCCCATCTTATAGGTATCATCCCAACATAGAAACATTTCTATCCCACCTAGATTCCAATAAACTCCAGAGCGCCATATTTCATGGCATAAATCGTCTTTTCCATCATAGCATCAAATCCATGATGCCTATGATGATCCCAGAAACAGGGGGTTTCCCATGGATACAATATTAAAGAATGATCCATGTATTCCAAAACATATTAACACGACATAAATCTATAAGAGAGTCCCATAATAGGCAATAAGACCCCCAAAATATTTTTATGAGATAGACCACCCTTCCTCTCGACGAAGGAAGTCCTTATGTGTCATTGGAAAAATTGTCATCCTATAAGCACCTGCTTTTAGAAAGTAGGTACATGAATCAAGGAAACCAAGGTTGTTTGGTGTTTCTGGATCAATGAATAAATAACCTAGACACTATCCAAGGAATTCATATTCTAATAGAACCGATTTCAAAAATACATAATCCCATGAAATTTCCATTGGGACTATTTTACTGTGGCAGCACAATCGTAATGTAAAAGGGATAAGCCTTCCTGTCCCCACCGGGTCACTCCAATCCTCCCTTAAATGATAACGATATGGATTGGGTCGAAACAATGGAAGAGTCTTTATAATAAAGGTTGAATTATCATCACACGTCAAACCATTTTAGGTATTTCCCCCAAAACCATAATATTTCAATGTATGAGGCTGAAATAGTGAATATTTCATTTATTGAATAACATATGTACTACTTCCTTGTAATGTAAATAACTATCTTATTCTCTATTAATGAGATTGAGATTCTTCATATTGCACCTTAAATATATCATTAATAAATTGTATAATCATTTCCCAAAGAATTCCATTTTATGTTCAATAAATATACCATATAAGAAAATTTTTCAATATGTAGTATATTTTTACCATTGTATTGAACCAACGAAACATCCATGTTAATTAAATATTTTTATTTTTTTGACTTCCCTATAGCCACTGATCTCTAATGATTTATTATTTTCAACATTAATTACCCCATTTCGATGAATTTGATTACTTTAAAATTATTCTATTTTTTAATCATGTTTGTGTTAAAGATGATATTCATAACCTATAATCTATCATGTTCATGATTTTCATATAAAATTTTGCAATGATGGAATCTAAATCTATTCCCATCTTTATCTGTGATTCTTTCAGCCAACCCATTATTAGTGAATTTTATTGTCCTCTTCTATATCAAATGGATCATCCTAAAATTGTATATTTATGTATTGATTATCAGTTCTCATCAACATTTTTAATGATTCAAGCTACTGAAATATTATTTTTCAGGACAGTACATGAACACACACTTTCACACATGATGGGAAATGTATAAATTCATATTTATATACTTTACATCATAAATAATATCTGTCGAAAACTTACTAAGAGTTTCATATGCATCCAATCCATTTTTTTTATCTTAAGACAAAAAAATCATCTTTTTGGAACAGACATAAAATTTATTCCCCATATTTCAATTACCACTGGAAAATATTTATAGTTTATTCTTTTTTGTCGTCACTTGTCCACTTATTATATTTTTTGTATTTTCTGAGTCACATAATTAAATACTCATTATTAATTATTAGAAGGAACCTATATAAAAAATTAAATGATCTTGTGTATTATTAAATGATTTAATTTATTTTATTTTTATTATCTTTTCATGTTTATAGTTTTATAGAAATATTCTGTTTCTCATACTTCAAAAACTCATATAATAAAAAGTGGAAACTTATGATTATAATCTAGTTATCCTATAATATAAAACATTAAAAATGACTCTTTATTTTTTTCATAAATAATATTCATTAATTTCAACCTGAATTATTATTTTCACTTACCCATGCTTCAACCCTATAACATATTTTTATAATAACATTTAATGAGAAAAAAACCCAGTAACTGATATAAAAATAAAGGAAACTATTAGTTAATTAAAAACATGAAAAACATGAAATATTTATCGTTAAATTAATTTACAGAACGAAATAAATAAATTTTCTTCCAAATAAAAAAAAACACAAGATTCTCTCATAGGAATCCCTTAATACTCACAACAAGAAATAAATAGTACATTTTGGACCCATAGAGAATCGTACTCAAAAATTCCCTTTTAAAACCCATTTAATGGGAATAAAAATACACTCCGCTCCTAATATAATAATTTCCCAATTCATAGGGAATTTATAATGGTGATCTCACTTTGTTTAATCTATATCACTATCACCTGTGAGGTTTAATTTTGTTAAGCACTTCATATATGATATATTGGTCTCACATGTTTCTCATGAGAAATAATAGAGATGAACTCTTTATATAAACTATATTAGGCTCACATGTGAGCTAAAATGGGTTTAAAACCATCAATTACCTTGTATCGAGATCACCCATTTCACATAATGATTAATTACCATTACATGAATACAATACATTTATTATAAGACAATTTGATAAAAATATTTTTAAGCCAAATGAAAAATACATTCACAAAATAACATTTTTTAAATGATTATTTTCAATAACAGAAGACCATTTTATATAATCAAAACTTTTCAATAGAAAAAATACCAAAAATAGGGAAGGTGGATTACATTTCTGAAAATATTATTTTTTAGGAATATAAAAATAAAATTACATTCCAAATGGTTGTGAAATATATGAATAAAATATCCCTTTTGTCATTTTTGAAACGTACTATATAAAACACGATGAGAGAAATATTTTTAAAAACCATCTAAATGATTTAAGGAGAAAAATTTCACTTTACTAAAATTTTACTTCCATATAAACCCATTAATAAAATAATTCTTAAAACATTGACGTGCAATACAAAGAGATATTTATTTAAAAATATTAAAATATATTCCTTAAGAAATTTCCATTTACTCTTGGGAATGAGTTGAATCATAATCCCTAAGAAAAGTTAAAGTAATAAAAATATAAATGTCATGAAAATAGGTAAATTAAAAACATAAATTATCAAAGGGTCTATATAAATACTTTATAATATGATGTAGTTGCATAACATCAAAAAATTCCATAATAAAATTAAATTGAAAATAAGTACCTTACCATGAGTCTTATTAGTCTCGTGTTTCCTTATAATAATGAATAATAATATTATTTAATTTATTTAATTTCATAAAAAAAAATTTCTAGTTTATTATTTATTTTATTTATCTTATTAACATGTTATTTACAATTATATATTCATGTAAATTTTAATTGGATTAATTTATCATATTCGGCTTATGTATCAAAAGGACATTGTTTGGTTAGTTATGCCGAAGTATGTAATTATTTAAACATATAAAGATTTAGAATTAATAAATAATAATAATATCTGTACATAAATAATAAATTTATAACTAATCTTGTAATATGGTAATAAAAAATGAATTATTGTTACATTCATGGAGAAGATAGGCTGTACGTACTGATGAGTAACATTTTCATTTTTTAATGATCATTATAGAAATAAAATAAGTAAAATTTCCATTACATAATGAATGTTCTATATAAATAACAAAATATTTAATTATATATACTTATATATGTCCTTCTTATAATGTGGTCATAAAAATGGATTCATATTCCACTAAGGAGAAGGTCGACCACACATCCAAGAACTATGTTCTCAGTTTCTCGGTGAGTGAAGCGGTAAGAAATAAATGGTTAAATTATTCTTATAGAATGATAAAAACTTCATTAGTATCATTATATTTAATTTATATAACATTTATTCATATCCATTAACGTTATTACCATTCATGTAATTTTTTGGTGAAAACAAATCATATCTATATGTTAGGTGGTAGTCTGGAGTACCCACGAATGATGTCATCATATCCCAATTGTTTTGGAATATAAAAAGGTTATATATAATTTAATGAATAAATATGTAAAATAATGTTATAACTATCATATATAATCACAATATCCATAATTTTATAGAACCATGAGATGTGGTCTTGGAAAATAATGACATCGGTTTGTTTGGAAGTAGTATGTTATACACATGAAAAATGATTTCATAACCCATCTGATGGATGTGTGTTTAGCTTAAAATAAACTCCTAATGATAACATAATATAACTATAAAATAGATACTGAATTTACTATATTATTTTGTTATAATGTTAACTGAACCAGCTATTGATGGGAATAATAGAAATATACATATTGAAAAACATTATGTATTATATAGGTATCTTCTTATTGTATTATCTAAACAAATAATATATTGAATTTATGAAAAAATAAGGGTTCTTGGATGAAGGATTGGATTTTTGTGAGTTATTTGTTATGCTATTGGATTATTAATATTTCGTGAGTTGTGTGGATAATTGGGAAGAGTGAGTGCCCTTTTATGCTTGATGTGGAGTTACATTCTTGTAAATAATCAAAAGTATTCACTATTTCAATATCATTATTTTCTCTTCTGCTTAAAAATTAAAAAATAATTGATTGCAATAAAATTATTATCAATAAAATAATTCCACCTAACAAAAATAACATCACATTTACCATTCATTTATTTATTCTTTACGTTTACTAAATTTTACACTTTTCATTTTTACCATGGTAACTCATTTCTTATTCTAGGTAATTTTTCCATTATTAATAAATTTAAGTAAGAATTACTATAAAATAAGGACCCACTAATGCTAAATATAAAATAAATTTTAAAAAATATTATTAGTTTATATTAATTTTAAGAAAAGTGCATGTAAAATGAAAAATAATTTCTTTAACCCTAACCTTGCTAATAATTATTTTACTATAAGGTCTTTTGTATCATCATTATTAAAGATAAATTAGACCATGAAATTTACTTATTTTATATTTATTAACACTTAAAAATTACTTCTTATAAGATAGATTTAATGATTTTAAGAATTTTAATAAGATAATTTTTTTTTATTAAATAACAAAATTCTAAAGATAACATTATTTAATTAATTTTTATTCACTAAATACTATGTCAGTAGTGGAATTTTTATATAAAATGTTAAACCATTTTTATCATGACATAATTATCTAAAAAACTTATTTCTCAAAAAAAATCATTTAATTTACCACACTTTTAATATTATTATAATCTTTAGTTTTTGTTAGTTATTAATTATATAATTACTATATTTGGGTTTCATAGGAATTTTAAGTGGCTAATTACTATATAATAATTGAATATAAATTATAATGATGAAAAAACTCATTTAAAATTCAAAATAACATCTATACTAGAAACTATGATGTTTTTGTCTATATCACAAAGAACTATAGATATTAAAGGCAATGAAGGTTCCTTTTATGTATTTTTCATTAATTAACTTTTTATATAGGTAAAATTCATGGAATAGTACCTGAATAACTCATAATAATAGACAATAATTACATAAGGGCTTAAATAGGGCCATCCAATGGATATTCGATAAATTCTTATGTTATTTTACACAATATATACTAATTTTAACCAATATGTAATCTCATTTTTTACCATAATCACTATAATTAATGTTGTTGTTTTCATAAAAAAATAAATAAAAAGATTTAGTACACCTTATTAAATAATATAACTTATGATTATTCTAAATTTGGAATACAGTTTTTAAAATTCAATTATCAAATGTGTCTAAATTTAATATAAATTAAATCTCATATGCATGATGAGAAACATGTTTTCTAATGTGAAAATGATCAAAATTTTAAAAAAAATGTGTATCAAAATACAATATAAAATGGTTAAAATGACACATACTGAATTTATATATGCATTATTGTACTATTTTTACATTAAATAAAATTAAAAATAAAATTTTCATCATTAATTATTACGATTAAAATGCAATTATCAATTTAAATCCAATATATTTAACTAATCAACAAAACATAAATAAATTCATAAAAAAATAAAAATTCCCATGATACATTTGGCATTACACATTAAAAAATTAATTATATTTTTCATATAAATTTTATAAAATAGATAGAACATTTATCTTAAATTTTGTGTGTCGAGCAAGATTTAACCATCTTCTTAGGAAAAACCATTTCCCAGAAAACAGTCATTTTTCATTAAAATGATTATTTTTTTAATAATAATTAAATAATTAATTAAACTATGTATAATTGTCACGACTCGTCCCTCGGGTCCTGTGCCGTGACTACCCCAAGTCTGCCGTATATAGGCAGTTGGCAGGCAACTAGCACCGAAAGGCGTATTCCCTAAAACCGGGAATGCATTTCCATTATATGCTATAAAAAAACTCAACCAAGAACACAACAACATACGAATAAAAGTAAAATGTATAGTAAAAAGAGTGTGTATAGTAAGTTAATGGGGCTAGAATACAATCCCAACTAAAAAGTGCATGAAAATTTTAAAGTATAAGTAAACTGAGCAACTCCTGTGAACACCCACCAAGGATCCTACATGAAGGGTAGATACAGCTCTCAAACGGTCGTCTCTGTGGTATACCTCATCTGAGGTCCACCTCTGAGCTTCCTCTAGTCATGGTACACTCATCCTCATTTAGCGTTGTCTATAGTCTTCAACAAAAACAACAAGGTGCAGACCTAGCCCATGCAGGGGTGAGTTTAACAATACTCAGTAGGGACCTGGAGACCCTCAAAGGTCTCATAAAATCCAAAAAAGGATAAACCACATTTCATGAAAAAAACTGACAACCCTACTTAGGTATATAACCATACATATACCTAAGTTATCAAGTATACCAAACTCCTTCACAATGAAACAAAAGGCTCGCCTCTTTTAGAAATATCTCAACTGTTCCATGGAGGAAGGAAAACCATGAAGGCAACACCACAAGGGTATGTACCACAAAGGTAACCCTACACAGAAGAATACCAAAAAGGAATGACCACGGAGCTAAGAACCACAATGGTATGCCACACAGAAGAATACCGAAAAGGCATCACCACAAAGGAATGTACCACAAAGGTAAGCCACACAAAAGATTACCACAATGGTAAAGACTCACCTCACACGAGGTATAACTTATGTACGGTAGTAAATATGATTTGATGTAACTACTGAATCATCTTACTCTATTAAGAGGAAGATCCATGAGGGATCCTAAATCCATAGACCCTCATAGGATTTGAGTACATCATCAGACCCACATAAAATCCTATTGCATAAGACCCACGTAGGATCCTAGAGGAGTCCCACATGGATTCGTAGAGTAGATCCAAGTGAGACTCTTGAAAACAGACCTGCAAAGGATCCTAAAACATATACCCACATATGATCCCTTTATTATTTTACAGCCAGCTACAATGTTCTCGCACTAAGATCGCTGACTCTGGGAGGATCCACTCCTCAAGTTATAGGTTGATACTATAACTACCACGAAGTCCCGCTAAGAACTATCCCCATGGACTGTCACATAAAAATGGTATCAACGAAAATAAATGGCGTGTCAAACAGACGCATGTTCTGTATGTTATTTTTATTTTAGTCCCGACAGCCCGGTTGGATTTGTGTTTGATCTAACCCATCTGTACAACAACTTTATTCAAAACTCACTTGGGGTATACCAAAAGGATCATCTCGATCCAAGGTTTCTGTTTCCCCAAACAGGTCGTCAAAAGGATGCCCAAAGCTCAAGATATTTCTGAAAGAATGAAAAGGGGTCAAAGTTGGTCTTGGTCAGGTCTGATTCAGTAGGACCGACCCGGCCCATCCCAGCCTAGGCCGAACTGACCCAGTTTGGGTTGACCCGACCCGCAAACTCTGGCCCATCATGATGGGTCCAGCCCGACCCCCCGACATGGCCCATGGTGCGGCCCACTGTGGGGGGCCGCAGGGTTCTTCCCGCGATGCCGAGGCTAGCCGGACGGCGAGCCCCCCCTCTGTGCAGCATGGTCACGCCTCACTCCTCCACCGGCGGACGGATCGGCCGACCTCCCCTTCGTCACTTCTATGACCTCAGGCCATGACTCTTGCTCCCCAGGCAGCACGAACGCGCGCCGCTGCCTCCCCATCGCCCGATCGGCCTCCGCCCAGCCACTGCCCTTGCTCCTCCACAGACTATGGGTCGTGGCCCTTCTCTAGTGGTGCGGTCGTGCCACTGCCATAGTTGCAGTTGTCCTCAGTGTCGGCCGCCGCTCCCGAATCCCCCCGGTTTCAATCTCCAGCACCAGTCTTCGTCCTCCTCCATCGCGAATTAGGCGCCAAAAAAGGATTTTCTAAGAGGTCATGCCGTGTTCGTTTGGCCCGCACCCTATACGTTAGTGTGGTAGAAAGCGGCTCAAAATTTGTTGAATCATGAAAAACATCAAGAACATGTTATGGGGTATTGAAAACAACAAACCCTACCTTTTTTTTCATTGTAGGAGGTCACGAGGAAGAAGACAAAGTCGTTGGGGATGGTGGTGTCAGCATTCGTCGCTTCCGCAAGATTCCACCGTTCCAGGCTCAAGCGTCGTCCTTGTTCTTCAATTCCAATGTGCATTATTCTATAGAGGATGAATTTCTCCAGAATTCTCCAATACTCCTCCATTTTCAGAAACTTCCCTTAATCCCACCAAAAATTAAATGCCAACCTAATAAATTATGTTTTAATAATTTAATTTACGTTGGCACAAATTAATGGAATGATGTTGGCATAATTAATGTAAAGGAAGTACATGGGACTTCCTGAAATTAAAGAGGGAAGTTAAAGGATTAGGTGGTCCCCAACATTGAAATAAAATTGGTTTTTTTAGTTCGTATGGTCCCCACCTCCATAACCCATGTACTGAGGTTTCAAAAATAAAATAAAAGTTTGATCTTTATTTTATTTTTATATACACGAAAAACACGAAAACTATCTTTCACCCTCATCCTAATGTCATCGAGGTGAATGTCTCCTTAAGAGAATATTGGTGCTGTGAGTTCAACGGTGTCCTCATATTTCAATTCCATGCACCGGTTCAGAGGTTACAAAAACCAGCTCGCAAGTTTACTTAACGTACATAAAAAAAGTTCAGAAATTCATTCTGAGTACCTCGGGCCTCAGAATCAAGCGCCTTTAATTTTTGCGGACTCATAAAAATACCATATAATTAAAAATAGATTTACATGGAAATTTCCCTGTATTTACATTCTCCCTACTTTAGGGATTAGCATCCCTGAAAGGGACATGTCAAAAATTATGAAAACAAGTGTGGGTACTGAGCACAATTCTGAGCCTCCCACTCAAATGTGCTCTCCTGGAGGTTCTCGTGCTACCAACAGACACACCAAAATTTTATCGATCAACCACGAAGAACCCTCTCTTGTCAATATTCAATCTCCATAGGAACCTCCATAAATGTCACCCCATCATCGATGTCCAGCTTTCTGTGGTCGATGATGTGAGAAGGGTCGTGCATGCATCTCCTCAGATGGGATACATGGAAGACGTTATGCACCCGATACAACTGAGGGAGACGTGATAAGCAGTAGGCCACCTCTCCAACTCTGCTGAGGACCTGGAACATTCCAATTAACCTCGGAGATCACTTGGTGCCCCGGAAAAATCTCTACAAACCACGTCGGGTTGAGAACCATAGGAAGACATGTCCCCATCCTCAAACTCTAGGGGTCTCCATCTCCTTTCGGTATAAGACTTCTACCTACATTGTGTAGTCTTCATTCGCTATTGAATGATTTGTGCCTTCTCAGTGATAGCATGTACCATATCTGGTAACATGAGTGCTGACTCCCCTAGTTTAGTCCAGCACAAAGGCGATCTGTAAGGTCTTCCGTACAATTCTTCTAAAGGTGACATCCCAATGGTGGAGTGATAATAGTTGTTGTATGAAAAATACACCAAGGTAAAGTGATACTCCCTGCTATGAACGAAGTCATGGATGCAAGCACACAACATGTCCTCAAGGGTCTGAATAGTCCACTATGTTTTTTCATCTGTCTGAGGATGTATGTTGGAGCTCAAACAAAGCTGCAACCCAAAAGCCTCCTACAACCCCTTCCATAGCTGGGAAGTAAAACATGCATCACGATCAGAGACAATCATCGAGGGCACTTCATGTAGCCACACAATCTAATGAAAAAAGAGGCGTCATAGGCTCTTTACTGAACCCTTCTCTCTAATCGGTAGAAAGTTTCCCGACATGGTAAGTTAGTCGACGATCACCCAAATAGAATCATGACCCCTGGATGTACGTGGATTTCTGTTCACGAATTCCCTGGATATCATGTCCCACTTCCACTCTGAGACCCTTAAAGGATGAACTAATATTGGTGGTACCAGATGCTCCACCATCACTTGCTGACAAGTGATGCATCGAGAAGAAAACTATGCTACTGCATTATTCATTTCAGACCACTAGTGTTGTCTTCATAGATCCTAGTACATCTTCATTAGTCCTGGATGTACCACTAGAGGGGATGTACGGAACTCCCTCAACCCTTCATCCCAAAGCGACATTAGTACCATGGTACGTCTTCTAAAAAGGATGAAATTCCCTTGATGTTATTAATGAATTCATTACATTTTACTAACTCCCTTTACTAATTTTATATGAAAAGTGCATAATTCATGTGTAATATTCATATTTTAATATTAAATGTAATTTTGTGCACTATTTGAATAAATCCAGATTTGAGTCAGTTTAATATATTATCTATAACTATTACTATACTGATCCAAATTTCACATTTTTTCTTTTTTAGGATTACTATTTCAATTTAGAAGATTTAATTAGGAGGGATCATGTGCCAATTCGGCCATTTGAAGGTTCATATATACCGCACAATAAGGCCCAATGAATCTGTGAACAAACTGGATAAGCCTGGAAGATTGATTTACTGGGCTCAATCCAGAAGTCCAAAACGGTTGATTCTCCACCATAATATGGGGGACAATATGTGTCATCTTTTATAAAAATTTCAAGGGTAAAAGTATTCAAAAAGTGGCCCAAATGATTCTATTAATTCCAGCCCACCATTCTGGAAGGGAATTAAAATCAGCACACAAATGTAAGCTTTTCTCCTTATCTGGAAATCCATTGGAGCTGAAATTTGCAGTGTGAAAGAGGAGATATAGGAGCATAACGTTGTTGAAGAAACTAATTGGATTTTATGGCATATTACAATTGAAAAATCCATTCACATTTCATCCATTGAAAAGTCGTGGATAGAAATGGACAGTTTAGCTTTGTTTAATGAAATAGCCATAACGTTGGCTCAAAAAGTCCAATGACCGCAAGATTTTGGGGGAAGACATAAGACATCCATATATACATTTATGAAGAAGACACCAGCTCGTGATTTAGCTGTCTAGATTGGTAAATATTCAGGTCAAGTGGAGGGACAGATTTGGAATGCAAATAGTCCACTCCTTGGGCTATAAATTCATCCCTTCTTCTCCTTCCAAGAAGATGACAATTCAGAAGAGATGAGATCATATTGGCAAGCCCAAAGCCTCGCCAAAGGCATGTGAGGATCTTCCATACTCAAGTTTTCAATTGAGAGAACTTCCCTCCTCTCTTTTTTTTCACTTACTTTTCTGTTCTTCATTTTTTTAAATTTTTAAGTCCTTTTCTTTTGAAATTATGTTTTAATGCAAGTTTCTTCTTCAATATCTCTTATTCTCCTCCACCTTCTGTATTTTAATATAAATGTTCTTAAAATAGTTTAAATTCAGTTAAATCTACTTCCCTTATTTTGTTTCCTCATTCAATCAAAAATATGTTTTTAATTATCATCATTGTTCGTGTGTGTGTGTTCGACGTACCACTCTTTTCTAATAACTTTCTTTTTCTTCTATTCTTAATTTATCATCATAATTATTATAAACAGAATATTAAACACCGAAATGGATGAGTAAATATCTCATTGGGTTGATTCAAAAATTAGGGATGTTATGTGATTGAGTGTATTTGGTCGATGAGTATTCATTAATTTAACATTGTGTATGTTGGACTTAATATGTCATGGATTAATGAAATATTTTGATTAGAATGTGGTTTCCTTGGATTATTGGAACCATAAATACACTACCATAAACAAGTACTGTTTGATTTTAGAATCCAAGTTAAGTTAAGGCTTGGATTAAAGCTTTAACCCTTAGGAATTATAATCGATGTCAACTTGTGAAGTGGGTGTTAATTTAAAAGCTATATAAAGAAAAGCTCAAGGATTTCACAAGCTTAACTAACATAATGATGAACTCACCCCAATATTTATCAATTTGTTAAATCAAATATAGTCAATCAATCATTTCAATTATGCTCTGAAACAAACCCCCCTAATCAAATACAATCAATTATAGTCAATCAATCATTTCAAGGATTCGACCCGAGTGCTGCTATACACATTAGCAGAGCACCAGAAATTTGACCGGTCAATAGGCGACAATCGGCCGTGCGTTTCCGCCCTCAACCTTCATAAAGTCCATTAGGTGCATGTCTTATGGATATCTGAGTATGTCGAGCCCTGCAGTCAGTGTCCCCATGATGTGCCTCTCTGAATCGTTGAAAAAGTGGGGGAGTGACTGTAAGAGACTGATGAAAATCTTCTCCATATCGATCAAAAAAAATATATTTGTAAAGCATACATCTGCTTTGTCGCCGAACCTAGAAGCTATATACGAGATCTAAAAATGAATGTGTCTACTAAAATGTTCCCCTTCCTAGGTGTATAGACTAGCTCTAAGTCATAGTCCTAGAGGAACTAAAGCCAGCACCGCTGTCCCAAACTCAGGTCCTTTGGAAATAAGATATACCTGACACTCTTGTGATCAGAGTAGACTATAAAACATTCTCCCATCATGTAATGTCGCCACATCTTCATGGAGAAGACCACATATGTAAACTCTTGGTCATGGGCAGCGTAGTTCTTCTCATGTGGTCTTAGATATCGAGAAACATACGCAATAACTACTCACTCCTGCACCGGGACAAATCCGAGCTAGTCCCTGATGTGTCATAGTAAACTACGTACCCCATGCCCTCCTCCAGAAACTTCAATATTGGGGAACTAATTTGTCTCTACATCAGATCTTGAAAACACTATCGGCCCCTCTCCAACCACAAAAATTGTTTCTATTTCTTTTTCAACACTGATAAATGTGTTGCAACTCTGGTTAAATATATCATTATCCTTCGGTAGTATCCGGAGAAACCCCATAATCTTCTTTCCTCCATCACACTCCTGGGTGGCTCCCAAGCAAGTACCACATCAATCTTCACTGGATCCATTGCAACTCCAGCCTCCAAGATGACATGTCCCATTAAGTGAACCTCTTGGATCTAGAACTGGCACTTCAAGAGATTTCCATAAATTTAGTGCTCTCGGAGTGTGCCCAAAACTATCAGCAAATGATAGGCATGATCCTCCTCAGTAGACGAGTAGATCAGAATGTCATCGATGAAGACTACTACAAAGAGATCATGTTATAGCTTAAATATCCTGTTCAAGAGTCCCATGAACACTGCTCTAGTGTTGGTTATGCCGAAAGACATGACCAAAAACTCATAACGGCCATACTGCCATCTGAAAGTCATCTTCTACCCATCCTATTCCGGTAATCTGATCTGGTTATTTCCTGATTTGAGGACTATCTTCGAGAACCATCATGCTCCCTTCAACAGATCAAAGAGTTCATCAATCCTCATGAGTGGGTAATTTTTCTTCACATTCACTTGGTTAAGGTTCCTATAGTCAAAACAAAGTCTGAAGCTCCAATTCTCTTACATGGAAATGAAAATCAACGCATCGCAAGGAGAAACACCGGGCTAGATGAATCCCTTCCCCTACAAGACCTCTAGCTATACCCACAGCTCATGAAGCTCCGCGGGTGCCATCCGATATACTGGTGAAGATATCGGTGCCGTCCCAGGGTAAAAGTAAATGTAAAATTTCAACTCTTTGGGAGGAGGTAGAACCATGATATCATTAGGTAAGACATCCACATGCTGATCCACCACTATAGGATAACTCAGACACTCCACATCAAACGGTCTGACGGTAAGGCTATCCATCTAATGAGTGATCGGCTGCACAATCTTCTGGGTAAGTACATCTTATGATACAAAGGATCCCTTATCATTGGTGAAGGTAAACATACTACAATTAGTGTAGAAACACAACACATTGTGCCTAATACCGTCAATCAGATCATAGACTATAGATAAACAGTCCATAGCCAAGATGACGTCGTAAGGCCATAAGGTCTCTAAAAGGAGAACCTAGCCAATGATCTATACTCCTAGAGTAATCTCACACTATCGGAACCAGGGTGTAATCACCGAATCCCACCTATTATTAGTATCAATCCATAAAGATCGAGCCAATAACTCCTCTGGAATCTCGAATATTTTAATAAGGGTAGTGGAAACAAAAGAATTGCTGGCACATAAGTCTATAAGTACTACAGCTAAGGTGGATTAGACATAGATAGTACCTCGTATCATCTATGGAGCACCATGGTTGTAGGCCTCACCTAACTAGATATGGACTCAAACATTCCCACCAACTCTTTGTGGTTGGGGTGGACAACCTGGTGGTGGTGGTGGTTACACCTCGAATCGTCCCCCACCACCAACAACACAACCAGTTCCAATAGCATGTCCGCCTGCTCCCTGTGGACCACCTCAATCAAACCTATGTCTCTGTCTGGGCGGTCCGTTGAACTATTTCTGATCATATGTATGGCGGGTCGTGCAGTCACGATCCATGTGACCCTACCTTTTTCATGAGTAACATTTGCCTACTCCTTCCATGGTTGACTCTGTCTCCAGTGCCCCGCAGCACTGACCCTGAATCCTACGGCCGTCCTTCTGTAGGTCTAGTCCTCTTGGACCTCTGTGACAGATGTATGATGCCAGCTACATAAGACTCTGCTATGTGATTCCATGTTGTGGGTCTCGCTGCTGGTGACTGCTCATCAAGAGAACTATTCACTAATAGGGATCAATCTAACACCCCCGCCTGCATCGGGATGATGAGAGAAATAATTGAAGCCCTAATCACCTGCCTGAGACCCAGCTCGAATGTCTGGGCCCTAAAGAATTGATACTACAACATAATAGTGGAGTATCATGAGAGGTCGGTGAACCTCATTGAGTACTAATCCACCGTCCTGCTGCCCTTATAAATATGAAGATGCTCTTGTATGTGCACTACATGAAGGGTCTCTAGGAAAAACTCTACCCGAAACAGGCTCTCAAAGTCTAACCAGATAAGTGTCACCTCGTCATGAACTTGGAACATCATGCTCCAAAGTCTTCATGATGCTTCCTGTATAATACTGGAGGCAATGATCACTATGAGGTCAACTGGTGTACTTACCAGTCGGAAGACTCTCACCACGGGCTCCAACCAATCCCCAGCTGCATGTGGGTTCAACTCAACCATGAACATGAGTGGCCTCTTTCACTAGAAACCATGCAACATGATTAAGCGGCGTGAACCCTCTTCTGGTGGGGCTGGTGGCATCAGTGTACCAACAGGTAATGGTACCACTGGTGCCCCTACTAAAAGAGGGCCCTGCACCGAAGCCTAATCACTCGGTGGGCTATCATCGCATACTCTACCCAGAACCCTAGCTGGCTGTCTGTGTGGAGGTATCCTAAAAAGAATGAGGTGTGCTAGGGTCAATAAGTTACACCTCGTGAGATGACTAAAATAGATCACAAATAAAAACCTTCAAAACACACATACAATCAGTGTTTTCATGTACTGAGTTAGAAATAAAAAGTCAGGGTCCTTGTGTATTGAGATGTCAGCTGCCACACCAACACTAGATTCCATAAACTAATAACCACACTCCCTACATGTAACACTATTGCCGTTAAAAAGATCAGTGTCCCGTGTTCTACTGTAGAACTGACACCTCTGATAGCAATTTTTCCCAACCCGTCCCCCGGGGCTCGTGCCGTGACAACCCCAAGCCCACCTTCCATAGGCAAGGGGCTGGCGACTAACACCGAAAGGCATATTCTATAAAAATGGGAATGAATTTCCTGTATATCCTATAAACACACTCAACAAATAACACATCAAGTAATTAACAAAAGTAAACTGTATAGTAAAAAAGAGTGTGTATAGTTAGTAAAAGGGGAAAGAATACAAGCCCCATTGGAAAGTAGAAGAAAACTAGATACTACAAGTAAAGTGAATAGCTCCTATGAACACCCTCCAAGAATCCAAGATGAAGGGAAGGTAATGCTCTTGAATGGTCGTATTTGTGGTACACCTCATCTAAGGTCCACCTCCGAGCTACCTCCAGTTTTGGTACACCCATCCTCAGTTAGCGATGTCTGTCGTCTGCACCAAACACAACAAGGTGCTGACATATCCCATGTAGGGGTGATTATAACGATACTCAGTAGGGAATCCAAGACCCTCAAAGTCCTGACAATACACCAAAAGGATAAAACACAAAGAATGAAAACGACTAACAACCCTACTTATATATATGTGCATACATATACATATGTTATTAATTATATACATCTCATTCATGAGGAAACACAAGGCTTGCCACTTTTAGCCAAAAGCAAAACTCTTCCACGGTCGAAGGAAAACCACGAAGGTAACTCCACAAGGGTATGTACCACATAGGTGACACCACACAAAATAATACTACAAAGGTATTAACATGAAGGTATGTACCACAAAGGTACGCCACACAGAATAATACCACAAAGGCATCACCACAAAGTTAAGTACCACAATAGTAAGACCCACAAAAGATTACCACAAAGGTAAAGACTCAGCTCACACCAGGTATAACATTGGTATGGTAGTAAATATTATTATATGTAACTACTTATTCATCCTCCTCTATTAAGAGGTAGACCCTCGAAGGATCCTAAATCATCAGACCGACATTCGATCCTAGTACATCATCATACCCACATAGGATCATATTACAGCAGACCCATGTAAGATCCTAGAGTAGTCCCACATGGATTCCTAATGCAGATCCAACTGAGACTCTCGAACACAGTCCCACAAAGGATCCCAAATCACAGACCCACATAGGATCCATTTCTCATGTTACAGCAAGCTACAGGGTTCCCCCACTATGCTCGCTTGATTCAGAGAGGATCTGATCCTCTTGTTACATGTCGATACTCCTACTAGCATTAAGTGTAATGAAAAATTAGCCCAAAGGACCACCACGTAAAAGGTTTCTCAACGCAATAGATGGTGCGTCAAACAGATGCATGATCTGTATGTTATTGGTCTTTTAGTCCAGAGGGCCCGGTTCGATTCGTGTTTGATCCAACTAGGCCATTCCACATATTTATCTAAAACTCAGTTGAGGTATACCAAAAGGTCATTCTCAATATATGGTTTTCGGTGCCACAGAGGGTTCGTCAAACAGATGCATGTAGCTCATGATATTGTCGAAAGAACGAAAAGGGGTCGAAGTTGGTCCGGGTCCGGTCCGACCTGGCCCAACATGACCTGGGCTGACCTGAACCGCGGAATCTCGACTGACCCACTAGGTTTGGTCCGGCCCAATGACACAACCCGGCCTACAAAGGCAGCCTGTGGTGGGGGCCCGTGGTGGCGACCCACAGTGAGCATCCCACGGTGCTGTGGCTGGCCGAACGCCTAGCACTCCCTTTGCACGACTTGGTCATGCGCCACACCTCCACCGGTGGCTGGCTTAGATGGAAACCCATCCATCACTATTGTGGCCTCATGTCATGGCTCGTTCTTTTCATGTGGTGCGGATGAACGCGGACTCCTCCCCATCACGCGGCCAGCCTCCGCCTGGCTTTCGCCCTTGCTTCGCCATGGTCGACGTGCCATGAACCTTCTTCGGTGGCATGGTCGCGCTGCCGCCATCGTCGTGGCCTAACATGGTGGCTGCCGCTGCTCCCGAATCCCACCCGTGCCAATCAGCTTGACCGGTCTCCATCCTCCTCCATCGGGAAAAACAAACAAAAAACAACAATGATTTGCGGAGAAGTTGGGCCATGTTCATTTGGCTTGCACCCTCCGCATTCAGGTAGTAGAAAGTGCCTCAATAATTATAAAATCACGAATAATGTCAAAAATGGGTAAGGGGGTATTCAAAAGAACATACCCTACCTTGCCTTTCACGGGATGCGGTCGTGAGGAAGAAGAATAAGTTGTTGGGGATGGTGGCATCAACGTTCGTTGCTTCCACAAGATTCCTCCAATCCGGGATGAAGTGTCTTCGTCGTTCTTTAATTCTGGAGTGTGTTCTTCATTGGAGGAGGAGTTTCTCATAAATTCTCCAAAAATATTTCCTTTTCCAACACATCCCCCGATCCCAACAAAAATGAAAACCGAATATATTAAATTAACTTTTAATAATTTAACTTACATTGGCACAAATTAATGGAAGAAATTT
Organism: Viscum album; assembly: GCA_963277665.1. NCBI lineage: Eukaryota > Viridiplantae > Streptophyta > Magnoliopsida > Santalales > Viscaceae > Viscum > Viscum album. The sequence goes on along the minus strand of OY728161.1, from coordinate 1,833,383,489 downwards.
GGCATAATTAAAGTCAAGGAAGTCTATGATATTTCCTCACATTAAAGAGGGAAGTTCAAGGGTCTGGTGGTCCCCACCTTTGAAATCAAATTGGTGGTTTTTTTTAGGTGGTCCCCACCTCCACAAACTATGTAGAGAGGTTTCAAAAATAAAATAAAAGTTTGATTATTATTTTATTTTTATTTACACGAAAAACACAAAAACTATCTTTCACCCTCATCTTACTACCGTCGAGATGAATGTATCCTTAAATGAATACTGGAGCTACGAGTTCAATGGTGTCCTCAAGATTCAATTCTGATAAATGCTTAAAAATTTACAAAAACCCACTCGCACATTTAATGAAAGTACTTAAAAAAAGTTTTGAAATTCTTTCCGGGCATAGTGGTCCTCAGAATCACCCACCGTCAATTTTTGGGGAATCCTAAAATTCCCATATAACTGAATAGAAATTTTGATGGAAATTTATGGATATTTAATATAATATAAAGTTTATTAAGGAATATAATAACTCTAATAACCCCCATTCCCACATCTAGGCGACAACTATCATAATAAATAATAATTTTTTTATTATATTATTGTTGGATAAAACTAGGTTTTTCTTATAACGTAATCTATTAACCAAACTCATTATTGCGTTTAACAATAAATAATTTAGTGTAATGTATAATTTACTATACTTATATTAATTTTTGTCATTTAAAATCATGGGAATTTATATCCTACCCCTTTTGAAAAATTGTGTCCTTACAATTTCAACATTATCATGGTGAAGTAAGTTGTCCATACTTGAAATAAAATTAATCATCTAATAACAATTTTAATAAGGTTCTATATAATAAATTTTTATGAAAATTATATTAATAGTTTTTTACTATAATTAAAATTTCACTAATCATCATATTAACCCTAAATGTAATCAACCCCTTTAATCTTATATCTATAACTCGTAAAGGTTTTACTCTTCTAATAACATTTCTAATAAAATATATACTTCAGATATCTCTGAAAACACAATAAGGGTCTCACATGGTAATTCTATGAAACATAATGTCATATTAGGTGTGCCTAATACATTTATATTATTATAAAACATCAAAAAATATCAATATTCTTAGATCTGTTAACACATCACAAGATTTCTTAAAATGATCTATTGTAGTAGAGAATGATTTTCCACCCCATTTTTCATCTCACCATGAGGATTTCCACAAATATTAAGAATATTTTAATACACAATATCATAATTTCTGAACACATTGAAGTGAACTAGTCTTAGTGTTCACTCGAAATCTTTAATCTCAGCCATTGAATGTTCAGGATACTTTTCTTTGTAGTCATGAACCATGCCACAAAACATACAATGTTAGTAACAGTTTAAAATTATTTAACGCACCAACCCAAATGTATTTCACGGCACACTGAATAGGTTTCGGGATTACCTCTAGAATTTTAGTTGGTTTCTTCTCTATTTTCTACCACTGTGACTATTTTTTACTCTTATCATATCGTGTCACATAAGTGTCGAAAAACTCCATCTTAACATTCTCGACAGAGTGAAAAACTTTTATCATATCACTTATATTCTAGTGTGTCCAAAGTTCTTCAAATTCATGGTTTTATCCCTATGTAAAATCTACTAATTTTATTATCACTGTCTCAAATTGAGTTTGATACATACCACGAAAATCTTGAGATCTTTTCGTCATTTTTTCAATACAACTTCATCATTCAAAATAGATTATATGATTTTTTTTCTCGATACCAATATGAAAAACCATATTGAAATATTTATCAAGGAAAAGATTCATAAATATGTCACCTTTCAAATATGACTGATTTTTTTACTATATTACTCATAACTGATGACCAAAATCGATCAGCATCACATTCCAAATTATAGCTGAAACTATTTACCTTTTGAGATTAATAACATCCCATGACATTAAATATCATCACCATTGTATCGATACACCCATAATGTAAGACTATATTAAATGTAATATTTAGTGATGGAGAATATTACCTCATTAAATTCTCTACTATGGACATGTTCCCTCATGTTAGATCGGGTTTCTCATTTTCATGGATACCACCACAGTTTTTGGCATGTTTCATTGTATGAATAACTGAAAAAATAGTCCATTTCTAATTCCAACCTTCTCTATACACTTATTAATAAGTATATTTTTTTCAAGGGGACTTTAATCTACATCAATAATTTTTTCATTGTGGAAAACCACTCTAAATATCAATAGATTAGATTATAAAACATGAAATTAATTAATCTATATATAATTTCAATATAAAAAAATTAAAATATTTTAAGGTAATTTTATTAATAATTTATTAACCTCTAATGTTTTCTAAACCGTATTTTGATACCAACTATATTGAACAAGTATTAATCATTACACGACCTTTATTATTAGTCATGAATTGTATTTCATTATCTTTTTGCAACTTTTCAATTTCTAATCTTATAAAATTAATCCATGTATCATACATTGCAAAAATATAAAATAGAAATATGATTTCTCTATTTATAAGTCTTTTTTCTATTATATAAAACAATTAAAATTAGTCCTGATTTATGTTCTTAAAAATCCTCATGACATTCAACAAGTAATCTTATGTTCCATTACCAATCCATGAACCCTCTAAAAACATTTCAAAAATATGGGATAAGAAAAGAAGCTTTGTAAAGGATATATAAAGAAAGTAAATAGTCAGTATGGTAAAAAAATAAAAACCTGTGAAATATTTTTATTTACATGAATGGTATTTGAGAGAAAAAAATTCACAACAAAACGTTTAATTTTTTTACAATTAAATCCGCGAAAACGTATATCATTTACATAAAACTCATTTTTCTTACTTAGAACATCACATTTATAAAACCCATTCAAAGTCCAACTAATTATAATAACCGTACAGTGATTTACAATATAATCATTACCCACTTCATTAAAAATATATAATAATGATAACCTATCGTATAATATACATCATTCCCAATCGAGAGATATAATGGGGATTAACTCTTAATAATTTTCGTATTATAATCACCCATTTCTCATGAGCTATAATGAGTCTCAATATTTCTTTTAAGCTATATCTGGCTTATACATGAGATATAATGTGATCAAAACATTATATAAGATGTATCAAGCTCACCCATTTCATATAATTCTCATTTACCACATCATTAATAAAATACATTGATCATTTAAAATGTTGATAAATAGTCTTTAACCCATATGGAAAATAATTTTGAAAGAAATATCAATTTTTATCAAAACCCCATTTTCACTAACATAATGTTTTTTAATTTAAACACATTATCAATAATAAACACCGAAAAGGGAAAAAATAATTTTTTAAAACATGTAATCATATAAAGAAATTGATAAATAAAACAATTGTAATAATAATGGAAAATTTATTGTCTCTATGTAAAAAAAGAATAGAACATCACTTTTGCCGATTATCGACGTTTTTTACATAAAATGCGTAAAAAGATTATTTTTTTAAATAAAAAAAGTAAAGAGCCCTAAATTTACTATATTTATAATTGACATCAATATAAACCCATTGATAAAATCACTTTCTCAGAATTGAAATTGTATAGAAATAAAAAATTAGTGGAAAATTTTAAAGGATAATTGTTTTAAAAAGAAAAGTCATTTATTACTTGGTAAACATTTCAATCAAAAGGCCCATGAAAATATAAATTTTCTAAAATAAAGTTCTACTATATTGATAACTAATAAAATCAATATATAACATGTCAACATGTATCTATATACAACTTATAATAGAATATTAAATCAAACCATAAAAAATGTTATTCAATGTAAGGAAATTAAGGTGAAGCCTCTTACCTTGAGTCTGATTCATCACATGTGCCTCTATCGCCCTGAATAATAAACTTAAGTTTAGTATTTTATTTTTTTCAGAATATTTGTCATGTTTGTTAGTACTTTTATTTTACTTAATTACATGTTATTCAAAATTTATTAATCAATTAATTTTATGTTTGATGTGTTGATTGTATTTATTTTATCTCTCAAAATGACTTTGGTAGGTAAAAAAGTTTCAAATAGGTTAATATTTATAACATATATATATATATTAATAAATTAAATATTATTTTAATTAATAAATTATAATTTTATAATCAATAATGAAATTTAGTTAAAAAACAAGATGTAACATTATGATCATGGAGATGGTAGGGCGTTAGTCTAGATGAGTATCATTTCCATTGTGCAATGATAGTTTTGGAAACAATTTAAGTAACATATAAATTTCTTGAATGATAATAATATCATAAATTGCATACTAATTAATTATATATATATATATATATATCAATTTGGTGATTAGAAAAATTACATCGCTTCGAGGTGGCGGTAATCCACACTTCCCCTAAGGATGTTATCAATTTTTGAGTGAGTAAAAAGATGAAATAAAATGTTCTATGACAATTAGATAATTATAAATATTCAATAAATATCATAATATGTAATTTCTATCAAATATATTAATTTTTTTGCCCTTATAACCATCCTTGTAACGTGTTGGTGAAAATGAATCACATCACTCCACGATGTGGTTATCCATTAAACACATGAGTAACGTTATTGTATCTCTTTGGTAATGGAATATTAAATTGATGTATATTATATAATGAATAGAGATTTATAATTAAATTATATATATCATATATAAACATTATATACCTCATTATATGAAATTGTGAGAGGTGGTAGTGAAAAAATAAATGACATCGCTTCGCGTGGTGGTAGTCTGTGATATACAAAAATGATGATTACAAAAATTATTTGATGAATGTATCAGTGGTTGTTTAAAAACCCTTTAAATTAAAAAATTTTAGTGAATTATATATAATATGGTTTTTATCAATATCGTATGAGAATTTGTTAATGGGATTCAGAATAAAATAAAATAATGAAAATTGTAGAGAACGTTTCCTCTTCTTGAGGTATCTGCCTTTGGAATGAAATAAAACATTCCAATGATTGATTTTAAAAACAAAGTAGGATTATTTGATGTGGGGATGTATTCTGGGGAGTTATTTTGCTTGTTTTTTGGAGATCAAACAGCTTGATTGGTGTGGAGAATAGGGCAGAGTGGACATTTATTGTGGAGGAGGAGTTTAATTCTTATAAATACTCAAAATTATTTTTTACTTGGAGAGATTCCTTACTTCACGAACATAAAAAATTTAAAACTAATGTTTTAGAGGGATATTATTGATGATCCAAAATAAAATTAAAAAAATATAAAAGAAAATTATCATTTTTCTCTTTATTCTCCATGTTAAATCAATTTTAACCATTTTTATTCTTCCATAACAACTCATTTTCTATCGTATAAAATTAATCAATTAATACTAAATTAGATTTATAAATATTAAAAAATTGTGAACCATTTATTATAAATCTGATATATATATTTTTAAAACAATCCAATGTTTTTGGGAAATTAATTTTAAAAGAACCGCATGCAACGCTTAAAAACACACCATTAACAAATAACCCCGTAATATTGTTTTTTCAATTTATGGGGAAATTTTTCATTTTAAAAGAAAAAATGGTCATTTAATCGAAAATATTTTATATTTATTAAGACATGAAAATAACTTAAGATAATATATGCATTTTTTATATCATTTAATTAAATTTTATTTATAATAAAACAAAAGTAATGTCAATTTTAACATTTTTTATATAATTATTTTAAAAAAAGTCAATGGTGGAATAATAATATGTTAAGATAAATCCTATTTAAAAAAATTTATTACTATAAAAAAATAATTTAGGAATTAAGAATTAATCATTCCTAACATTTAACATTTTTATTTTCATCTATTTTTATTAATTATTAAAAAAATATTTACTATGTCGGTGTTTCATATGCTTTTTATTTAACTATTTGTTATCTAAAAAAATTGATAAAAAATAATTTTAATTCCAAATAAAATAAATTTCTTATCTAATGGTGTTTAATTCTCTTTCCCAATGCATTATAGAAATTAAAACTAGTGATGGTTGTTATCTGGTCTTTTTCATTACATAATATATTAAATAGGTCAAATTTCGGGAATAGTGTCCCCATGACTCTTTTAAATATATCAAATTGTTATAATAGTAGAAATTCGTCCAGATAACTGGTATTATAATTATTTTTAGGTCATTTTACAACTTATATACAAACTTTTACCAAAAATTAAACTCCTTTTTAATTTAATCTCTAATATTTCTATTATTTATTTTCAATAATCAATATTTCCCTAAAATTTATTTACTATATTTGAAATTATATATTATACAAATTAATAATATTCATTAAATTTTTAAAATTTCAATTCGATGATGTCGGTGATGTAAATATAAAATTAATTACACAAACAAAACAAGAAATCATGTTTTTAATGTGAACATGTTCAAATGTATACATTTTTTTATATAAAAAATAAATAAGAATAAGAATAAAATGACCTATATATGATTAATAAATATATAATTGACATATTTTTAATTTAAACCCAATTCAAAATATATTTAAACATTATAAATTATTTAAATGAAAAGACAATTTTCAATTAAAATCTAATATTTTTACTATTTATCAAAAAATATAAAAAAATATAAAAATAACAAAACAAATACCCTAGGATATTTTTTTATTTCTAAAATTATTTTTAATTTTTCATATTTAATTTTCCAAAATTGGTAAAAAATTAATTTAAAATGATTTTCACTTAGCACGATTAAATGATCATTTAGAAAAAAACTAATTTTAGAAAACAATAAATTTTTAGTAAAACAATTTTTTATATTAAATATCAATATCTAGTTTTCAAAATTTTTAATAAATATATTTTAATAAGTTTTTTAATACTATTTTTACCATCCTTTTGAATATCTAGTTGATTAATATCTTGTTGAATAATAATATTAATATAATCTTGTTGTTGGTTAAAACATTATCATGTGCTTGAATAATATATCAAACAAACTCATTGTTTCATATAATAAAATATAAGTTCTTGTTAAATATTATTTATAATTTTCAAAACAAATTATTCTTTTCAAATATTGAGGTGTTAAAATATTTTTTCTTATGTAATTTTACACCCTTCATCTTACATTTTTTTTATTATCAATACCCATAACATATTTCCCCATAACATCAAATAATTAAAATTGAAGAAAAGTTTCCACTATCTCCATTGATTACCTGTGGACCTCATTATCCTTTTCAATAACAAGTATAAAGGAAAATTCTGTTGTTATTCTTGGTGTAAACATTTTCATTCATCATTATTTTTATTTGACTTGGAAAAACATTACATTTGGGGACCCCAATTTATTGCCATCACCTTTCATAGATTTTTTCATTACATCAATGATCAGAAAATTATATTAAATTTTTATTTTTCTCCAATTTTCTTCTACGTTATTTTTATAATTTCTAGACTTTAGTATTCCAATCATAGCCTATAATATGAAATTTTCTCTCTCAAACTACAACATGTATAGTTCACTATAATGAACAACTATATTATATTTCCTTTTTTCAATTCAAATGACTATATATTTATGTTAATATTATAATTAACCATAATTATTGCACATACATTAACAAAAACTCTTTTATAATCAGGTTTCTATAGTTTTCATCGTTATATTATAGCCCTAAAAACTTATTCACAGATTTCATTTAGTTTTTCATATTCATATCTTCTTTCTCATCCAAGATGAAAAATCAATATAAATGAATACTATTGTCTTCGATTTTTTTTTTGGAATTCGTATTTTAAATTTAAATACATGAAGATATTATTCCATGTTTATTGATAACTATCATCTTATTCATATTTAATTTGGAAATTTGATGAAATATTACCAAAATTTCTACATCAAAATTATTAAACTATATGGTTTTATTAGAATTATACCTTTATCATCTAATGTTTTATGATAAGAAAACATTACCAAATAAAATTATCATTCATAAGTGTTTTTATTTAAATTATTTTCATTAATTTCCTTGATTGAAAATGCACAATAATTGTTATATTTTTTAGACTCATTTCCATGGTTATTTATATATTATTCAATGTTAGTGGCTTGATGTCTATCAAATGTATCTTCCTTTAGATCCAAATCATCAAACAATGATATCTTTTACTCGAAACATGTTTTAAATATTTTTAGAATTTTCATTAAAATGTATATATATATATAAATTATATTTTCTCCATGTCCATTGATTTACTATACAACATTATCAATGAATTCATCAATTGTCTCATTTGTGGACATCATCTGACACTTGTACAAGGTCTATAAAACCTACAAATTAACACCATCTACCTTTAAATATACTTTTTAAATTTAGAGAACTTCCTCTCATTTTTTAATGAGGTTGTAAATTAAATACCATTTATTGATATAGATTTATTCAAATATCCTCTTAATGTTTAATCTATTATAGTATCATCAACATACTTCCATAAATCATTTATAATTCTCTTCTCTCTCTACAAACTGACATTAAATGAATTAAATTTGTTAAGATTTCCATTCCCAAACATAAAAAATAGTCTATCACATTATTCTTCAATAGTTTGATATCGATTTCATCAACGTTCGAAATAACCTTGTTGTTGAAAACTTCTTCAAAGACATTAAATAGATATTAGTTCTTGACGAAATTTTTTCTATGTTTCCCATTTTTGATCCCCTCGAATGGAAAATAAATTGATTAAGGGTACAATTAGGGTATGAAGTTCTTTTCATTACAACCACACCAATTAACTTATTCCCACATTATAAGGAACACACAATCACTCATAGAAGATTCAAACAAAAAATTAATAAATTAATGGGATATATTCATTTTACATGATTCACATAAACCGAGAAAATCCAAGGAGAATTTATAAGAATAATGTTAATGTACTGAAGCACTTATCATGTTACATTTAAAAAATTATAGCCATAGTACTTAGACAAATTGGTCACATACCTCGCAAGTTATAAAGATGAGTACTCTCACATATTCAACTAACATACTTCTCATTTTGAAAGATTTAACATAACAACATATATTATTCTATTTGTATATCAATGAAAAATCATCTCTATTTACCCCAAGGATGGATAAATGATCAGCTTTCATAAGTACATGTCCAAAACATAACATAATATTTATTTTTTAGTGAATAATTTATTTAATTGTATCTTTTAAGACATTTTTATTTTTATCATTTTTTAGAGTAAGGTGATTACCCTTATATAAAAACCCAAATATTAAAATGTGTACACTACTATTCAATATCACTTTTTCTACAAAATAAGATATTTAATTTTCTTATTTACACGAAACATCAAACCTATTTTCATTTTGACCAAATATTTTTCTATACACATCCTATGAATAAAAATAAATAAAATTACGAGAAAAAAAACAAATAAGGGGAATAAAAATTAAATAAACTACTAGTAAATAAATACTAATTACAATTTACCACAATAATAAATACAATTCTTAAAATAAACATATCCTTACCCTATAAATAACATTCTACAACAAATGATTTTAATAAAAAAATTATAATAATTCAAAAAAGAAAAAATAGAACTCAAAGCAGTTTATTTAAAATCATGAGAAACTCACAACAAGAATTTCGACAAGTTATAGAATTCACCATTAAAAGTATAAAATGCATTACTTTTAATATAAGATCATTTTATTACATTTATAAATTTTAATATTGTTCAAAAATTCCATATAAATTGGAGATATCACATTACGGTTAAATAGGACAACATTTCCACATCAATCTAATGATAAATCTTAAAGATAGAATATACAGTCTACATAAATATTCAATAAATTAGATGGTTATCACTAGCACATACATCCTTGGTTTATCAGGGAACCACAAAAAATTGGTTAATGATTTAAAAATCCATAATTGGTTTATAACTGAACCACCCATTATCATAATAAATCCAATGAAATATAACTTAATAAAAAAAGTAAAATATTTAAATTTATAACATTACAATCATAAAAATATTTTTTCTATGCATATGAATACAGTGGTAGTCAATGAAATAATAAATACATATAAAAACTTTTTGAAAAACACTACTATATTAGGAAAGATATATTTTCATTGAAGAAAAAATTAAATCATACAATTAAATCCAAAAACCAAATAAAAGTTATAGAGGTGGAAAAAAATTATCATTATGTACATTAAAGTATATTATTTGTTTTATATTTTGGTAATGAATTTCAAAAACATTACATAAAAATATTACATTTGAAATCCATATGAAAGAGTAAAAAAGAGAAATAAAATTTCATTTATAATTAATTTATATCAATATAAATATGTCTATAAAATAATATTAATAATATGTACATGTAATAAAAAAAGATTTTTAATAGAATATTTAAAATAAGAATTCTAAAATAATGTACCCTTTATAAAATAATTAAGATATTCATTCAAATAAAAAATTTCAAGGATGTAAAACATTATAAAAATTTATCATTATGAATATTTTATTTATAAAGAATAATAATTATTAAATCTTTTACAAGTACAAAAACATGAAAGGGTAAATTGAAATAATTAAACTTTAAAACATTTAAAATGAGAGTTTTAAATTATAATTTCACCTATCATGATTCCAACTTGACATGTATGTTCTTTAAATTTTAAAATAAAAAACATATATAAATTATATAATTTCACGAGAATGTTATTCATGTTTTTTATTCAATTTCATCCACTTACAATTATGTTATATATAATTAATTAATCCATTAAGTTCACGTCAGGAATTTGGTAACATTTACCACATATGTCAAAAATAATTGGTGTATTTTCGTTATGGTCAAATATGGCTTTAATAAATAATCTCTAAAATATAGATAATTAAATATGCATAATTTTTATAAATTAATTATTCTTTTAATCCCAACTAATAATTATGGATGTGAAAAATAAACAATGTTATAATCATAAAGACAGAATGTCGTACATATGCATAATATAATAATAAATATATAATTTTTTAAATATAATTATATATTCAATCCTTGTCTTGTGGATATGAAAAAAGGATCAAATTGCTTCGTGGAGGAGATATTCCACCCGTACAGATGAATGCCTTTATCAATTTTTAGTGAATGGAAGTGTAAGAAAATTTCTATTATGTTTTATTTTTAGAATTATAAATAACTAATTAATATTATATATGTGTACATTAAATCCAAAATTTTTACCCCCATGAGATGTGTTGGTGGAAACTGAACTACATCGATCTTGGAGTCTATAGTCATCTGAACTCAAGAACGGGGCATTGTATTCCAATATGATGAGGGTTGGTGATGGATATAGAATATTACATTATCATAATAACACATTATTATATATCATATAATTATATTATTATATAATCATTGTTTTATATGATTTGAAGAAGTTAGAAGAATAAATAAATTAGAAATTCTCTCTTATGAACAATACCTCTTATTTTGACAACCCCCTTTGCCTAACACCACAAGATCACTATGTATTTAATTCTTCCACCATTAAGGATTATAAAATGTAGGTTAAGATCATACAATATAATTTTGGATGAGATTTTGGGAACTAAATTGGTTTTTGGAGTGCATTAAATATAATAATACATTCCCTTTTATAAGAGAGGGGAGGTGAACTACTGAAATTTGTCAACTATTAAATTATTATGAATTAATTTTCAATATAAAATTGATCCAAAAATTTTAAATTAATAAATTATAACATAATTAAACTTTTTTTAGATCATGATTTTATCAAAAATATATAAAATATATAATAGATAAAATAATATGTATAAAATATAATTTTTATCAACATTACAGGGTATCATACTAATTTTAGACGATTTTAATAATCAATGTATTATTTTTCATCATTGAAATCTAGTTTAAAATTTATTTCTATTTCCAAATCAGAAAGAATCAATCAATTATATGGTCATTTAATGTTTAACTATTCGATGAAAAATATTATATCTTCAAAGAATATAGTTGGTGAATAAAGAATTGTTCATCAATACATTAGGAACTCCCTTATAATTTTAATAGGACTATAAGAGTAGTGTTTTATTTATATTTGGATATAATGATATATATAATGTTTATATTTCATAGATAAATAAATATCTAAATTTTGCGTTTTATTGCAGAATATATAGTTAAAATATAGAATAGATGATTTCATAATATAATAGGTAAATAAAAAATGTATGTCTATATTGCTGTTAAATAACCTGATTTTAAATGGTTTAAAAAATAAATATATTTTTTTATCTGAAAGATATTTAAATAATAATAATAACATTTTAATATAATAAGTATCACGTAATTTTTATATATAATTTTAACAAAATTTCTATGAAATATAAAATAAAATTCACTAAACATGTAATGATTTGATAGAAAAATTTCATTAAATCCCATTTGAATTGTGCAATATGGTCCATATTACTCTCTTAGGTACTCATGAATTTTTTTTGATATGTGTCAAATTCATTGTTTCTATATGAATACATGGGATATATAATATTATATACATATAACATAATTCATACTAATATGTTTACATAATCCATTTATACATGAATTCATTTTATAATGTATTTAAGTGAATTTTGAAATGCATTAATAAATATTAAAATATTTTTTATCATTTATATATTAATTAATTGTATACTATAAAATTTATGTTGTATATAAAATATTCAATTTAGTATTTGATAATTATTTTTATATTTTGACCATTATTGATTTATAGAATGTATTAATTTTAATTTGATCAATTGTATTCATATATTAATGTTATAATATTTGAACGCGATAACTAAAATATCTCTCTCTCTATCACACACACTCTCTGTTATTCATCTCCTTAAATTTAAAATAAATTAATATGTATTTATGATAATTGAGATCAATGATTATATATTATTATTCAAATTTTTGGTGGATTAAAAATGGTGGAATGAAGATTATGGTTTTTTTATAGTGATCACAATTTTTTGTGTGGAAAAATGTATTGGTATCAAGAGAGTAAATGGTTTATACATGTATTTTATTTTTATTAATTTATTCATCTAAACCCATATAATCTAATAATGGTTTTATGAATTTGTTTTTTTTCATATCTTGAATTGATATAAGCCTTTGGTAACCTTAAGTGGTTTCAAATAATGATCATATGGTGTTCAGTATAAAATTATATTTTTACAAATAATATGGGTTTTATGAGGAACATGGATATGATGAGAGGTCATATATTTATATGACATAATTTTATATGGATACCATTTATACAGACTTAAAGTAAATTTTCATCATACCTCACTAACATATATGTAAGATATTGTTATCCATAATGATGAATCCAATGATTTTGTCAAAATATGCAACTATATTACATTCAATAATTAGAATATTTTACTTGAGATGATTTAATGTAAATAAATAATTTTTCTATATAACTTTGATTCATATAATTATACTTCCACCCCTGATATAAAAAATACTTAACATATGAATCAATGACATGATAAAAGTTTCTTTCATATATCACTGAATGTGATATGTGATATGGTCCATTCTAATATGTATTTATGATATATGATAATGCTATTTTGAATTCCAGAAAACATTACATTTCTTAATATAATATAAAATAATATAGGTTATATTATAATATATGAAATTAATTTTTGAAAATTATCAATATTTTGTTTTTCATAGACATAAACCATAGAAAATATATATATTTTAGTTAATATTTTTTCTAATAATTGGGTTTTCACGTTAAAATATTATTAAAAGCTATGTTATTTTATTTATTTACATTTTTTGTACTGTTACTTTTTAATTCATCTTATGGATTTTAAGGTGAATATATTATATATCTTATAAAATTATATGTATTAGTAAATACGATCGAGTTTATATATATCAAGAAATTTTAAATTACATACTCTTTAGATATAATTTTTAAATATAAATAATTATATTTTGGTATGAAAAGTACATATAAAAATGATATGAAATTTTAAATCTTTATACTTGTGTAATATGATATTCTTATGATTTATATTCTAAAATTATAAATTTTTAATAAGTCTTTTGTTAACTTTATGAAATTTCTATTTACCCTATTTCCTTTTTAGAAACAGTTATGATTATAAAATTTCTATGTAAGAAATTTTTTTATGATATGTGTGGAATGTTAAAATTACTTCCTAAAAATTCAAAACCATTCATTTAATAAATTCATATTCTAGGATTAATTGGAGACATAATTTATATAAACTGAGGTTTTATTAATTTTTTTTATATTTCTAATATGAATTTTTCTTTGTGGATATACTAAATAATTTTAATTAAAATAATTTTTCAACATTTAAATAAATTAAGTGTAATGATATACAGATAATGGTAATTTTTTTGTCTTATCTCTATTTTGGGGGTATAGGATATTTCAATGAATGTGTAGGTTGGCGAAATATTGGAACATCTTTTCTATCATTTATGTTTTTTATTTCTTATTATTTTAATCCAAAACATGGATTGCATATCATGTGAAATTTGAATTTGTTTACTATAATAATGTGTTGAATTAGATTATTATTTTTAATAATGGTATTATAAAAAAATCTTTATATATTATAGTAATAAATTTAAATTATTCGAACATGTCAATTTGGATGAATAATAATTATATGAATAGTTAAATTTATAGAATAATAATAATAATAATAATAATTAAATGATAATTCTGCCAACAATAGTATGTAATTCACTATACATTATACATGATCGACACCAAAAATTGCTGATGTACACGTATCAAATAATGACTTTACTATCCCAAAAATTATTACCAGTTTTTTAACCAAAATAATAAACTAAATATCAAAGAAATTAAAGAGGTTGCTCTAGGGAAGAAGGGAAGAACCCTACAAGAAATGGAGAGATAAAAGTTTCTGCATAGCATGCCTTTATCAGAGCCACAAACTTCAACAGATTCTCCAATGTAAACCACCTGATCCTCCACGTCGCCGACCCCATACCTGCCGTTCTAGTACAAATTTTCTTGTTTCTATTGGGGCATGAAGACGCAAACCAAGAAGACTTTAGAGACAGGGTTACAAATAAGGTATAAATATGATCCAAAATAGATGATATATATATATATATATTATTTTCATGTAATTTAAATATCTTAATAAATTTCAGGGGCTAGATTCTTTACAATGTAATATCCCAAAAGTACCTTAATAAATCAGCATAAGTGACTGTATCAGTTATCTGTACAAGGATTATCACGTGTAATTCTACAAAAATATATGGGACCCTCATTGTTATAAAATTAAAAAATATTTGATTTTTGAATATGATTTTCTAATTAAAATTTATAGTTCTGTTCATAGGGGAATGGAGTTTTAATATGTTGAAACCTTGGTCAGTTAACATAGGATAATGTTTGGATGTGTTATAAAGAATTCAAAAATTATTTTTAAATACTATTTTATGAAATGGATTTATTTTTTGTAATATTGATGGTTGAAAGTATTATTAGATAATCTTTTAGATGATTGGTTATTGGTTTAGTGATTTTGAAAATAAATCCCAAAATAATATTTACGAACATATAATAATTATTACTCTATGGTTCAGACGAATTCAATTAATATTCAATATAATAAATATTTGAATTCATACTAAAATTTCAGAGTTTAATTTTTAGGGAACGATGATAATTTCTCTATTCAATATGTTAATTTCTATAAGGTCATAAAATAATGTAGTAGTTTATAAGGATAATATTTTCAAATTAATTATAAAGAACACATATGAAAAATAATGTTACGAAACACTGTTACATATGAATGTTGTCTTCAATAAATGAAGAAATTTGGGTTGAAAAACAACCTAATTGATTATTTTAATAAATAATTTTATAATGAAAATTTAACTACGATATAGTTTAAGTGATTAGTCTATAATGATTTAAATATGGATTTCCATAAATTTATATGTCATTATTGTTAGATAAATAGATTCATATGACACATTTCATAGAGTATATTGTTTTAAAATTCAAGTAAATTATAGTGAATAAAATAAATATTTTTTTTAGTGGATATATATATATTTTAAAAATTGTAAAATATTTTTAATTAAATAATAAAATTTATATATATATTATATGTTACTTGATCATTATAGATGGTATTGAGAACCAATCATAAGGTAACACATGCACTAATTTATTAGAAAATTTTACAGGAGATATATAATAGATAATATTGGATTTGATGTAAATAATCTGAAAAAAACAAAGATATTTTATAAGATAATAAATTATTAATATCTATTTTTTGAAATATTTTATTTTAAGTCTAATAAACATATACTGAGATGAATGTATAATTGCAATCATAGAGATCAAGATGAAGTGAAACATAGAAATATGTAAAATGTAGTGATATAATTTTATTTTATTACTTCAATGACATTCATTTAATTTGTTCATTACATTTTCTTCCTAGAGTGATTGGATATATAAAAAATAAAAATTCCTTTCAATTGGAGTTAACCAATCGCAAAAGTTCTATTATTGTTACAGTGTGTTAGTGAATTCATTGTTAATTGGAAAATTATTGGTGTCTACTCCATGGAAATAACACTTTGTTAGATAGTCCATGTAGAATTTCCAAGAACCTATATAAAATTTAATATATCATTACTATATTTTTATTATAATTGGGATACATTGTTTTTTACTTCATGAAAAAATGAGAATAATATTTTTTGGGTGAGAATGAGTACTCACAATAATACAACCCCTTCACACCATCTTTGGGCGATTATGATCATAGTTATTGAAACAAGAAAATGTAATGGATGAATCAAGAAAATACATTTTCCACTAAAATATCCAAGAAATATATATGATAAAATTTTCATGATTTTTTAATTAATTAATTATTAAATGGTATAATTTATAATGTTAAACAAAATCATTGTTTGATATAAATCATAATCAAATGATATATATTATATATAGGATCATTATTTTAGTTGATGAGAATAAAATTATTTAATACTTGTAATGAATTGTATACAACCTAAAATTAAAATTTCAGTACTTTATTATTATAAATAATATTTTTATAATATTGAGGATTATCATTTTTGTAGTTTGTTCTAATTTAAATATTATCTATGTAACACCCTGGTTCTTAGTGCCACCCAGAGGTGCCTCATTTCTGGTTGATCACAACGCCTCATGCACATTAACCCAAACACTAGAGGCTTCCAACTAGAATTGAGGTCCATTGATGTGATAGTTTAGATGTTATGCTCTCATTAGAAGAGTAATGCAGTGGAAATAAACAGATCACAGTAGAGGAAGAAGTAATGAGTTTCAAAAAGTAAACAACAGAAGACTGATAGTAATAAACAACTAGACTACATATATAAATGATGCATGAGACCAATGTCTAAGAAAGAATCCAAACAAGGCACATTGCAAGAATACAGTACTAAACCAATGTATAATAAAAAATAATAATCTCAAGCAGCATCGCAAGCCTCGGGTTGGTCTCATACCCTACAACCCCACAATAGTTAAGTACCTCATGTAGAAGGGAGATTTCCCTTATCTATACCTGCAACAATATAATCTATTTGGGACCATTATCATGACCCAAACAGGATGTGAGACAATTCCCTATAAGTATCCTCCAAAATATTTGTTCCTAATAGTCAGTATATATATATGGTAGGAAATAAGGAAAACGAATCAGTAAACAATACAATAGTTTAAATTGAATTCATTTATATATATCAAGTAAGAAACTAATCAAAATAAAAGTTACCCTCTAGGAAGTACTCATACCATAACCCTTCTGGTTCAAAAAAAACAAGAAACCCTATGGGAAGTTCTCACAGTCTAACACCTCTGGTTCAGCATTAGAAAAGACTCTCAGAGGAAGAATTCACCGTCAATTCTCGTTGTGGTCTTGTATCGGTAACGATAGACACATTGAGGAATCACTCAATGTCCAATTCTGCCGGTGGTATTGAATCCGAAACTATAGACACATTGAGGGATCACAATTTCCATCCCCCCTATGGTCACACAACTTAAAAGTAATCATACACTCTAGAGAAGCCCCCATCATACATTATTTCTAAAGTCTACTACACCAGGTTCCCACAGCCCTGTGTAAGTCAAATGTGCACAATGATGTTCAAAATCCAAAGTAAACCATATGAACTACTTATCTATCATATTTCAATATGTACATGGCTAAATATTTACAATCATATAACAACATCAGATAATATCTCTCCATCCTAAAAACACTATTCATGAAAAACAAACAACCTAACCATCAATGCAATAGAAAATGTTAAAGATCAAATCAAACGTGGGAAATCACATCCATGCCTGGAAAATAAACCTATTCACAATAAAACAACCTCTATTCAAGAACACAAGAAATAGATGGAATTAACAAGTCAGAAATCTAAAAACACACAATACCCCATTCTAGGGTATTGGGAACTTTTTTACATATTAATGAATGAAGAACTATATAAAGGAACAAGCCATATACATTGGAATTGTGTAATTGATATAATCTATTGTTGTCCCTTGAATTGACCTTTAATTTTGTAGATCTACAAAAATGTCCAAAACTTTCATCCAAGGAAATCTCATAAAAGATTAGAATTCAAGGTACCAGGCACTAGAAGAAGGAAGAACTCGTTGTGTTGATTCCAACACAATAAAAATTGATTGATTCGGATCATGGATGGTCGATCGGGATATCTGAGAAGAATCATCTCTCTTGGAATCTCCTGGATGAGGATTTCTATGAAATACTATTATCTTCCAATTAGACGCAACCCCGGTCCGATATTATAATTAAACTGTAAAGTAAATGGTGTGTCTTTTAAAAGTACATGGTGTGTATATGCCTTTACCTGGCACTACATTAGGCGGACTCTAGTTCACCCCACAAAACCATGTACTAGGATATTACACGGATAATACATGGTCACCTTCAGAAACTGGGTTCTCGGATTGTACTCCAATGTACACGGTGTGTACTCCTTGAATTTACAGATTCTCCATTCTTTCTCAAAACACTAGAAAAATAGGATCCATACCTGAAAAGAATATCTGGGTTCTCAAAAACTCCCCACTAATAGAAATTCAACCTTCAATATCCCTAAGAAGGTGGAGCAGAAGAATAATCCTCAAACAATACTGGCCAATGTGATCATACATAAGCCTCCCTCTCTTTAGTCTTGTCCTTTACTCGCTCGTTATGCCATAGCACTCAAACCAGAGGAACATACCCACTTTTGAGAAACATCTCAATGTGATCATCATTATGAATAAGATTCTCCCAGAATTATGTGTCCACCTCCATCTCAGACTCCTCATGTTGATGAACATGAGACAAGTTTGAGAAGTAACTTCGTAGTTGAGGAATGATGAAGACATCGTGCATAGGCCAGAATCCTTGAGGTAAATGAAACCGACAGGCAACTGGCACGACTCTCTCAAAAACCTCAAACGATGCATCATATCTCAGTGAAAGAATGACCTATCTCCAAAATCCTCCCATGTCCTAACATCGGTGTGACACATTAAAAAACTTTTTCACCAACCACCAAATCCCGAGGTCATATCCTTCGATCAGCATAACACTTATTTCACGAGTGTGAAGTAGTCAACCACTTCTGAATAAACTCTATCTGCTATGCGGTCTCCTGAGCAAGACAAGGTCTCAGAATAGCTTCATCTCCTCCCTCCAGCAAACATATGGGTGATCAGCAAGGCCTACATACAAAGCCTTATAATGTTCCATCCAAACAGTTTCATGAAAACTATTATTATAGGAGAACTTAATAAGATAATGTGATTCTCCCAAGAACCTCCAAAATCATGGACGCATGGTCAAAGAATGTCCTCTAGAACCTCTATCGTATGCTTGGTCATTCCATCTGTCTAGGGATGGTATATTGTAATATGATGTACATGAGTACCCAAAGCACTCCATAATCCCTATCAGTCCCAAGAAGTAAAACAAACATCCCTATCTGAAAAAAGGAGTTTGTAACTACATGTAAATATATAATCTCTCGAATGTACGACCTTACCATCTTATCAATAGAGAAGTCTCATCGATCGGAATGAACTGAGAAAACTTCGTGAGTCTGTCAATGACAACCCATAATGCATCATTCCCTTAAGTTGATATTTCCAAACCTGTCACAAAATCCATCATTTCATCATTCCACTACCACTCAGGAATGGGAAACTACGACAATAGCCCTGCTGGTCACTAATGCTCCACCTTCACCTACTGTCTGGTGGAACATATCATCAGAAAAGAGGAAACATATCTCATCATAACAGGCTACCAATACTGATGGCATTGATCTCGATACATCTTGGTGACACCACGATGAACTTCCCAAACTGAGGAATGAGTGTCTCACATTATCTTCTCATGTTTGTCTCTTGACACTCATACTCACCCATTAAAACACAAGATCATATCCTCCCTAATAGTCCATATAGTAATAGGGTCCTCCCCTGACACACTCTCCCGTAGGACTAGGACATCAGAATCTGAATGTTTCCTCATTCACACTTGATCAAGTATAGTAGTGGTAATAACCACAGAAGAAAGAAATGTTTTCCCCTTTCTATCATGCACCTGCAAATGCATCTAATAGAATGGAATCATAAGCTACCACACACTGCTAGCATCTTTAACTTTCTATATTTAATTCCGTTTACTCAACACAATATCCACTGCGTTTCATTTCCCTAGCATGTAGGATAGCTCAAATTCAAAATACTTAAGGTACTCAATCCACATTTGTTGTCTCAAATTTAGATCATGTTGTGTAAATATATATTACTGACTTTTGTGATCAATGAAAACACAAAATGACCTCACAAAATATAATGTATCCAACAACGTAAAGCATGAACAAATGTAGCCAACTCATTATCGTGTGTCGAATAATTCCTCCATTGTCGCCTCAACTACAGAGGCTCGTATGGAACAACTCATTCTCGCTACATAAGCACTGTTCCCAGCCCATTATTGGATGCATCACAGTAAATAGTATAGATCTTTTCGGACTCTAGAAATACTAGTATAAGTACTGAATTCAACATCACTTTCAACAATCGAAAGGTTGACTCACAAGAATTTGTTAACAGGTATGTTGCACCCTTCTTCGTGAGCCCCGACTGTAGCACTCCAAAGCACGAAAATTCATGTATAAAATTTCTATACTAACCGATCATCCCTAGAAAACTCTATACCTCAATTATGTTCTTCAAATGCTCCCATGAAATTATTTACCTCATTTTCTCTAGGCAAAGATATACTATTTTCTCTGAGATAACATGAAACATGGAGTCACAACATTGTGATTCCCTCCCACAAATGAATCACTAATCAAGGTTTTTTGTGATATGATTCTTCAATTTTAATAAATCAATCTGGTTAATTATACAAGGTTTCATTGAAATATGTGAAGCATTAGGTATGAATTTTATAGAAAACTACACATCCTGATTCAAAGGATGTCAGGGAAAATTTTCCATAAATACATCAAAAACCTCTCCTAAATAGGAATATAATAGCTTTTGAATTCCATAAAAACCATATAAGATAAATACACCATATGAATAGGAATAAATAAACATTAAACATATAAAATATAATTTGAGTTTTCATGTTTATCCCTACACAGATTTATATACATAGGCATGTTCAGGATATCATATATTACATAAATTACATTAAATAGATGTGGGATTTATATAAATAGTGTTAATCCATGACCAAAATCACATTTAATTACACTTGTGGAATAATAAAAATATTAATAAGGAGATCATTCCATCAAACATATACTGGGAGGAAATCATAGACTTGAGATGAAACCATTATTTTAATAGGATTTGTTACTCCTAACTCAACATCAAATCATTAAGGATTAGAGCTACAAATCATTGATACTTATATTAATACAGTGTAATTAATATAACTATGCATAATTAGGGTACCTCAATAATTGATAACACATGTAACAACATTCACATTATCATTTCATTTCAAATCCCTTACAAAAAATAAGATTGTTATCATGAACATAAATCATTATTAACATGTGTGATAAATCAATTAAAAATAAAAATTATTCACATAATGTCTATATAATGAAACATTATTACCAATATATGACTGATTTAGTTTAACATAGGTCATCCATGACCAATATATATTCAAATACATCATAATTTCACTTAATGAAAATGTGAATTAACATAAAAGTATTCCTATGGTGGTCCTACTATGTTCCCATTAATGTATCATTCACCATTCACCATTATTATGTCTAATATATATCTACCAACCCATTTCTTGGTTATGACTCTAGGATTTATCTTCTACGAAACTAAGAACACTTGTAGTATCTACCAAGAGATGTTTTTCATTCAAAAAATCAAAATCCTTTCATTTTCATAACATAGGATGTTCTCCAACACATTGTCTTATCCTATGTTTTCTAACTATTTTTTCACTATAAAATTTTATATGATATACAATAAATTTTCATTAATATTAATAACATGTACCCTTACTTTTGATAATTGATTTGGATAATTTCAGAAAGTTTTATTAGTATTACATATGAAATTAGGTGATTACTAGTCAGAGAATCCCTAAATTGGGGATTATTTTAATAAGGATATGATATTTAATCAATTATAATATAAATGATACTTTTATTTTAACGATAAATAATAATTCATATAAATAACCATAGAGATATATTATGTGATATTGTGATATCCATGTTGTATTATTTGACTTCTGTTCTATGTTGAAATCATTATATATATGGCTATGGCCTAGAATAGGCACACTTATATGTTGTAATGTTGATATTGAGATGAACCATCCCACATCCATAATGTAATATTTTTAGATATTTGGCTATTACTGGTCCCATTTTGTGATCCTTATAGGCATTTAACAAAAAATATATAATGATTATAGCCCTTTGACCTAGATTTTTGTGACTATATCATGGTTAGAATGTGCTGATTATTATGTTCAGAAAAAATTCTTCTATGTATTCCAATATGGTTCTGAATTTTTTTATTCTACCATGGATTTTTGGGCATGGTTTTCAAGGTCGAAAGACATGCTCCCATATATTCCAACATGGAGAAGAAGTAGTTGTTTATTGTATTTTATTAATTAATACACCAGTTAATAATTTTATTGCATACATGACTAATTAGAAGTATTTTATGCATGGTGGATTCAACCTAATTTTCTTACAGACACCCTAGTCGAGACGCCATTTGGTACCTGGGATGATTACATGGACACATGTTCGGACAAGGATAAACTTCCCCATAGTTGAGTGCTTGCATGGTCAATGGGCAAGATATTGGACGTGTAAATGATGTGGGGTTTGGGATCAGGGACATTTGCATCACTATTTTAATCATCTAGTCATTTACTTTAATTTTTTCTATCATGGAATTTATTAAAATTCTATCACGTCATTACGATAATCCTTTATCAATGAATGTATTTTTTAGTTGGATTTTATTTTTTTTCTTATATGTATGTACACCGATTTTTTTTATTATATGGAATATTTTAGAATTCTATGACACTTAATAATAGGTGGTATAGTCTCCCTACAAAACATTTTACACCCCCACTATAGGTTGCAGCCTCTGGTGTCTGAGAGATTCACTTGATGTTTCATAAACAACCCTTCTTCTCCACGTGAGAGGGCATTGGATTGTGGTATATTACAATGTATTATCAAAGGAGAATGTTTATTCATCTATTTTACTATTTCTGAATGACTGAAAGAATACATTAATGTGTTGGTACATGGTATTGAGGTTGTTCATGGGAGTAGTTAAGCCACATATAGGGTAAAATCAATGATCCCATGGATGGAATTGTTTTTTTGTTGTGTTATTGTTACACTTGATGTTATTTCACATTTTTTATCCAAATTATGTATAAGGTTATTGTTTTATGATCTTACCATTTCTTGATATTTGTTATTTTGGCCTAGTATGTCGCCAGATGAGATTACATACAACATAATAGACACATAGTTATATATTGACTTGTATTGTTCATGATAGGGTCAAATATAATTTTTTACGTGAAATACTGTTTGTTGTTGAAATATGATATAAGATATCTATTTTATTGTATAACTGAAATTAGTTGATGTTCTTTGCCAAAAAACTTATACATCTTGTTTAGGGATACCATGAGTTACTGTTTCCCTGTTGTAGTAACCTTTTGAGGTTGAAATTTTTACTGAATAGATGTTTATGGTGTGTACCTTTATTGTAGAAAAAATGATTCCTCGTCATCTTCAACATGGGAATTCAGAGATAGGATTCCAAAACTCTACAAACATCACTAAACTGTGGCCTCATGTAGTTCCAGAGGAGTTCATGGATTTTTAGCTCTGTGACAGTTTCATGAGGGTTTGGTGATCCATAGAAAGAGAGATAGTTTGTATTATTCCTTCAATATCTAATCTAATATGAGGGTTTTATTTATATTTTCACCAATGTTTACTATAAGAGGATAACCCTAGGAAGTAGTGTTCAATATTGAGTTACTGATGAAAATATTCAATAATCTTGTGCAACCCACAAAAAGAATGTATAATCTTGTTTCATGTTTTCTTCTTGGACCTAACATGAATTATTGTGAAATTCTAGAAAAATATGGGCAGGTAGATGCTTTATCTAGGAAGGAAATACATAATAATTTAGTAATCTATTTCTATCTACAAAAATAATTTGATGAAAAATATCATGATTTCAACCATATAACACAATATGGAATTCCTATACTAGACAATTTATTGATGTTTAACCGAAGTTAAAATGATTTATGCCAAATTTTGTAGCTGATGAGATGTCAAGGGTGAAATATTTTCACTATTTTCCCCTCTATGAGAGTAGGTGACATGTAAATAGAAATTTTTGAGCATCATTGAGGATTTGATGAACCATAATCTCTTCACAAAAAGAAAAATGACGGAGGCCCTGAGCATTGAATATATTAATTTAGAAAGATGATCTGTGAGGTCTTCTTTGAGTGGAAAGAAGAACTACTATTAATGTTTCTATCAATATTGTAGTAAGAATTGATGTCAAGGAATTGGATATCCCATTCAAGACTATACAATTTTCTAGTGTTATTAGTGAGGAATGATTTTTCAAATATCCCATAGTGTCCTCACCCCATAGATGATTGTATCTTCTATGGTAGAATGGGTCATCTTTAGAGGGTATTTATGAAATTACATAGTAGACCTGGGGAAGGGGATAAGAACTAGGACATGACTCTGGAAGGGGATACACTGACACTGAGATGGACATAGATAGAATTCCGCTGTTTCCATAGGATGAAGTATGAGATGTAGTTCTATAGTGCTTGATCAGTAGTACAAGGAATGAGAAATAGCTCAAGGTTCTCACAATGGAGCCCAGAGTAGAGTGAAAAGTCTACTACACAATAGGAAAACTGCTTTAGCTATCATGGGTGCAATATCTTCTACTTGATTCTTTGTTTGGATTGGTTAGTCTTATTCTATTATAGTATCAACTATTACTAGAGGAGTGTTACATTTCTATATTCATAAGGAGGTAGTTATTTAGACCTAGGTGAGTGGGATGTTTATGATGGACATTCATTGTCAATTTAGTATATATTGGATTTTCTCACTGATTAGAAAATGGTTACTTCCTAAGATAGTGGTGTAATACATTATGATTTTTTTCTCAAGTGGTGGACCATTTTTTTCTTTCATGATGAGTTTTATGGATTAACACTCAAGAAAGAGATCATGTTCAAAACTCATATATGTTGGGGGGTAGATCTAGTTTATATCTTTCCTTACATAATGACGTTAACAGGTCTTCAGGATTTGAATGATTAGTTAGAAGATCTAGATTCTAAATTCTTCATAAAACATAGTACATCTCTATAGGGTTCTCTAGTTCCCATCACTAAGAAGGTTATTGGTTCTTTTTTATTTAGTGTGAATTATCATAGGTTGAACTAGATGATAGTCAGGAATAGGAATCCTCTTTTATGCATGGATGATATTTTTGATTAGTTGAGAGGTGTTATGATCTTATCCAAGTTCGATTTTAGATCAACAACCACCAGTTAAGGGTGATACCATCATACATACATCATAATTATTTTATGAGTAGGTATTGATTATATGAATTTATAGTGATCCCTTTTGGGTTGACTAATGCACTGGTTGTATTCATGGGCATGATGGATAGGATCATTCAAACTTTTATAGGATGGATTGTGGAAGGTTTTTATGACAAAATAATTTAACCCTTATAATCAAACAATCATTTAAATTACCATCCCATCATTCTTTGTACACTAATAGAGCATTGTATTTACACCTAGTTAACCGTATATAGTTTATGTACTAATAAATTTCCCTTCTTGAGCCATGTCATATCAGAGTTAGGTGTGTCAGTTGACCCAGTGGCAGCAACACCTATGGATTCATGTAAAAATATTAATATTGACTTTGAAATTTGATGATTTCTAGTTTTATCAGGTTATTATAGGTTTTTTGTCTCGAATCTCTCCCTTTTACTAGAACCATTATCTAGGATCACAAGTAAATGGATATGATTGTTTTTTATAATTCTTATTAGAGTGTTTCTCTTGTGTATTAATGTAAGATTACTTCAGAACCTATCCTTAGAATACATGAGTTGGGTGATGTTAATTTCATGTGCTATGATGCATCTCGAGTTGTATGAGGAGAATTTCTAATGAATGAGGATTGAGTGGTTTCATCTAGATCTAGAAAGACTACACCACATTAGATAAATTACTCAACACATGGTGTGGAGTTAGCAGTAGTTTTACATCCACTTAGATGTTGGATACATTAGCTCATGGGAGAGAGTTTTGGGGTATACATGTACCATAATAAAAAAATATACATATTTTTACACCAAAACCTAACCCTATAGTATTAGAGGTGATTCAAGTATCTATATTCATTCAACTCTAAATTGTCCATTACCCTAGGAAAGTGAGATTTATTTACAATTCTTTGAACTTAGAGACATAGATAGATGTAGTAAGGGAGTCTTTTGACAAGGGGTTAGTAATAGCCCATTTTGGACGCATGCATCTGGATGTACATTATTCTTAGAGAGGGGTAGTTATGACATTAAAATCTATTATACTGAATATTGTACACTGTATTGATGCCAAATTTTTATTTTCCTTTAGCGTGTATAGATCTCATGGAAAAATTATATGGCAGGAATATTTTTTCATGATGGTCTCTTAGTGGTGGAAATTATTATTTTTTCTATGGCATTGTATGGGCTCATACGGGGCTACGTGAGGATCTAATGAGGGACTTTTATTATTCTAGTTAGTCAATGAATTGTTCTTTAACTAATATGTATCGTGATATATGTCGATATTTATAGTGGAAAAAAGTAAAAATGTGGTGCAAAGATCAATGGTTAAATTCTTCGCTTGTCATCATGTAAGATTCCAAAATAAGAGGCTAGATGAAATTTGACAGATTTTGCTCATTCCATAGTGGAAATGGGATGATCTCACCGTAGAATAAATGATTTGGTATCCCATGAAATCCCATGTGAATAAAACTATATGGGTTGTTATGGATTGACTAATAAATGAATCCCATATTTTATCCATAACGGAAACCTCCAAACCAGATGATCTCGACCGTCATTACATGTGCAAGGTGGTATAATTTCACAGTTTTCCAAAGAGTATCAATTTACATTGAGATCCTAATTTCACATCTTGTTTTTGGAAGGGTGTTTAGAAGGATATAAGATCATGGGTTCTTTTAAGAACAACCTATCATTCAAGAACTGATGGTCAATCTCTGAGAATAATTCAGGTTCTGGAGGATATGTTACAGGCCCATGTTCTATATTATGGTTTTTTATGGGAGAATTATATTAAAAACAAAGATTATTAAGATAATAATTGATTGAATTCATCGATCTGAATTGATCATTTGTTCAATTTTTTTGTCATGCCATGTCGTTCGCCTCTTTTTTGGATAAATGATGGTGAGTTGAAACTTTTTGGGCCTCATCTAATATAGGTGATATCTGAGAAAATTAAAATAATCATATAGTTGTGTGTGAATGTGAAGGAAATGAAAAAATAATATGGTGGCAATCTAAGAAGACATCCAAAATTCAAGGTTTTTCATAATGTTTTCTTTCATGTTTATCCTTGGTTTGGGAAAGATATTGTAAGGAGATATAGTAATCTAGAACACATGTTTGTCTATACTTTTGAGATAATTTCAAGGGTCAGTGCAATAACATTCTATTTTTTCATTACGTGGAGATATAGTTCCATGAACAATGGTTCCACAAGTCACATCTATGGATTTATCATTTATACCCTTCCCACAAGATATATTTGGTAGACATCAAGCTTTGTGATGATGTGTCCTTTGAGGAGCATCTAATCCGGGTTAGGTATAGTAGTGATGAAAGTCATTAGGGTGGGACAATACTATTTTCATTAGTATAGTGTAAGCATAGGAGAGTTCAAGAGGAGAACTGGGAGAGTGAGTTTTCTATGCCAACAAATTCAACGGTCTTTCTCCTCGAGACCTCACGATGATTCATGGAGTAGTTTGAGAATGAGATTTTATAATTTGGGGTGGTTTATGATATGGTCCTTTTACATGCATTTAACTCCCTATGTTTTTCATTAATTTTATACTTTGGTTTTTTTTGCTGTGTACGCCTATCATTTAAAAAAAAGTTTTTTTTGGTTATGAGGAAACATGAAGATCCTAGATTTGATGTTCATGGAGAGCCTATGTTGTGGAAAATGACCTAAGGTACAAAAATGTATGATTGTTTGAAATTATGGACTCTGGGTATAAATGTGTTAAGTGTTTGAATGGAATGTTGGTTGTTTAGAATCTTTAAAATTGGTTCAGGTGATTTATAGAGAAATATCTTGAAAAAATTCTACAGAACATTTTTATATCATGTGAATGAATTACACATAATATAAATTTTGGGGATTTTTTATTCAATAAATATGAGGTGATGGTTTTTTCAGTGTATTCCATTTAATGTATGTACACAACATATATCCACTTTACACGTAATGAAATTCCCCAGAATTAAATGTTAAAATTTTTTTATTGATAAATTTTACTGTAATTTATTTTATCTCCTCTTATATCGATATTGGGTAACCTTCTAGGAGGTTTCAGAGTGCCAACATACCTTATGGATATCCTGTTTGTGTGAGAAATCCATGGAATGCCTTTTTAGTTAGGATATTCCATTATTTCCCATATTTATCCTACCTTTATTATTAAAACCATTGACTAATTATGTTCTTGGTGTTTATCTTTATCAGTTTTGATCTAGAAAAACCATACAAACTTATCCAACATCCTTTTCATTGGTGTTTACTATTATAAGAATAAAGTTCTTCAATGGATAAGATATCTGGTTTAAATCAAAAACTAATGGTTTTAAAAATTCAATTTCTATGAAATATTCTAATATATCAAACATAATTTGGGTTTGAATCAGCTAAAAATTATTCAAATTATTCCTTGATGTAATTTTTTTCAATTGTCTTTTGACCTGTCTTATGGTTACCCATTGGTAGAGCTGCCTATGGGCATAATTTAATTGTTTAATAGATTAATGTGTGTTTATCATGACATGTGACCTTATGTCATTTCTTATTATAGAATCAATAGATTGTTGATTATTTTCTTAATTAAATGACTGTTAATCAATGTTGATATAAATATTATAGATATTTGCGATATAAATGATAATTCAAATAATTAACCATTTATATATGTTATGTTATATTTTTATATCTATGTCATATGACATTACTTGTGTTTCATGCTGAAATGATTCTATATTATGCTCGAACCTTTCACATGCACACTTATTTGTTGTAATGCTGATATTGAGTTAACTCAACCCAATATCGCATTTTAATGCTTATAGAGTGTTGGATATTCTTAGTCTCATGATGTAATTATTATAGGTATATCACACGTATGTTTGAATGCATGTTTGGCTTTAACCTAGATCGTTGTGATAATACCACAGTTAAGTGGTGGCTGTTTGTACGGTTGAAATACATGTTTAGAGATATTCAACATGGAATCATGGAATGTTTTTTACCTTTTTTATATCATAATCATTATCATGGACATAATATATGCTCAATTTTATTATAGCCTAAAGGTGAAGCTACTTGTTATTGTATTTTATTAATTGTTGAATTAATTAATTAAATTTTTAATTTCATTATGTCATTCACATTTTATTAGAATGACGTGTTTAGATATTTTTTCTGTTGAGCTATTATATTCAACTCACACCCTATTCGAGTCTTTCTTTAGTACCTAAGATGATTATGTTGATGTACATTTGGAAAAAGGTACTGGACTGTGAAATTGATTTCTTTAATTTTCAATGAGGTAGAGTTTAGAGGTGGGAACTATGTGGGGTTCAAGACCAGGGAAATTTGAGTTTTTATTTGTGTCTTATAATATTTAACTTTTTATTTTTCTATCATGATAATTATTAACATTCTAGCATGTCATTACATTATTCCTATATTATTTATTGTATTATTCAATTGGATTTTTTTTGTTTTCTTCTTCTATATCTGTAATTTGATTTCTTTTGTTTATATGGTTTATTTTATATAGTTATGACACATTATACCAGGGGTATATCCTCCCCACTATAAATTCCATAAACCCTTATGCTTGGTGGTAGACTATATATAATGGGGATGTGTTCTTTAGGTCTCATAACCAACAATTTTTGGTCACATGATACAGTGATGAATTAGGGAAAATTAAATGTTATTTTTTTCATTAAATATTCCAATTGAATTTTCATTCAATTCCATTTTCCATCAATGATGACATCACTTATAGTTACATAATAATTAATAGGGATATTATATATAATGATTCAATATTTTGTTTTTCTATGTATGGATTACGGTTATGGTGCAGTTATTTTTATGAAACTCATTCCTTTTCCACATGTTATTTGTGTGTTGAATTTATGTGATAATTATGAGATCCATTTCCATTTTATAGGTTACTATGTGATTAAATGTTTATGAATGTATTTTAATTTCATGGGTTTTGTTATTATAAATCTTATCAAAATATTAACTTGTATTGAATGTCATTATGGTCAGCCTTGACATAATATTTTATATAGTTATATATATGCCTAAAAATTATGTTATATTCCAATGTTATGATCTCATGGTTCAAATTATTTGATTCTATTCAGATTAATTTCTTATGATATACTATTAATTTTAAAATGACACATGTTTATGATATATGTAATGTGTGATGAGGTTTTCAAATTTTATTCTCAAGTTATCATACAAATATGCTCTTGTTGTGCTGATATCTCATTTCATTATATTTTCTATTAATCTGAGCTCACCATTCCATTTGTATTATTTCTGTAACATTTTAATTAATATATTATGTGTGACATGTTCATGAAGAAATTAACTTATGAATTACATAGAATGAGATAATGTTTCTCACTTATATACTTGTTGTATACATGACTAATTTCCCAATAGTAATAGACCTAATAATTTTTTCAACTGATCATTATGCGAGGTCATTGATATTCATCTACTAAGATGTAATATTTATGTATGATATGTTTCGGTTTATACATCATGGATATTCTCACAAACTTTTGGAAAGGCCTTCTTGGATATTCTCACAATAAAATGATATCAAATTCATATGTTTGGACCATTGTCTAATTCATATTCACATGATTAAGTTTTCATCTCATGGGAAATGTTTATCAAATCATTGTTTAACACTCTCTAGATTCAAATCTTATTTCTGTAATTTCACACCATTTTACTAATTATTTAGGATCTATGATTTTCTGGTGTGATTTTATTATATATCATGTAGATACTAATCATATGATCTTTTATCACATGGAATATATAATTATCTTTGTCGATTGGTTCCTTTACTATTCATCTGAGCTCACAATTTTATTATTTATAAATTTCTATATGTTATGAACCAATGTTATGTGTATAATGTGACTAGAATAGTATCTAATATGGAAAATTTTTGGGGTATGTGGAAGAGTTGATATTTACTATCCAGTTTATCATAAAGATTAAAAAATATCTGATTTTTAAAAAATGTAATAGGATTATTAGTATGTGTTTCATCATAATTAACTAAAAATAAATAACTACAAGATCATAGTTATGTATTGTAATGATATGTTTCCATTATGTCATTTAATATTGAAAACATAATCCTTGGGGTTCTATATATGGTATCAGAAGAGGGTTTATATAACATTAATGGTTAAGAAGACTGTTGAGGATAATTTAAGAGACAAATAATTAATGTTTATTATAATTTATATGGTTTACACAACTCATGAGTTCAGTTAATGATATATTTAATTTTTATCAATTGGAATAAAATTAAATTAGTGAAAAACATATGTATACATTTAACAGAAAATATATATGTAATATTACATCCATGAATATTGGTAAACTATTATTATTTGGATATCCTACTAATAAAAGTATTGTATATATACTAAACATTATTTTTGGTTATTGAAAATTTGTTCTATTGGTAATAACCCTAAAACGGGGGGTTTGTGTTACTAATAATAATGCCCGAAACCCATGATTCTAGGTTCAGTGTAAGAAATCATATTGGGTATTTTTTTTAAAGTTTACTAAAAAATACATAGTGCTTTGCACAATTGAGAATTATTTTGGACAAGGTTTCGGAAGATTAGAAAACACATCTATTTATCAAAGATAACTAAAAAAGAAACAAATGACTACTAAGCTCCCAGGTGAACTAACTACAAAATAATTTATTACTAACTTTAGTTCATCTATGTTTTCTATGAGAAAAAATTTAAAATATAGAATGAGAATATTATTTTCTTTTAAGAGTTTTTAAAACCACTATAAAAAATTAAATAAAATTCTTTTAAAAATTATATATATCAAATATAAATATTTTATAGATATATCATTTTCAAAAATACCTAATTTGAGAATACATTTCAGAACTTTTCATTACCAACACTTGGATTCTTATTCAAAATAATTTGAAAAATAATAATATATTTATGGGTTGTTTTTATACTAGGAAGATCCAAATAATATAATATTTTTACAAGTAATATCATAGGTCGTTCAAAGTTCTTGGAGGTCTTGGGTTCAATCCTGATTCATCATTCTCCAGCATGATACCCAAGTGCCAGTTCGTATGTTAATAAAAAAAATTTAAGGATCCTGCCTTCTCAATCAGAATCCATTGAAAATATTTGGAAATAATAATTAAATTATTTTTTCAAAATAAAATAATTTTATAAGCTCTAACTTTCATAAATCACTTTTTTTAAATGTAGGAGAAATAGAAATGTTATAAAAATTTATCATTGATAAATATTCATGAAAAAATATTTATGATAGAATCATAGATTAATTAATAATTAAATAATTAATGTAGAATTCCTTATTCAATGAAATTTCTCTAAAATTAAATACAAAAAAAAATCATATTAGAATAAATTAATGAATCATTAAAATTATGGTGAAAGCATGAGATGTCATGATTTTATATATAATGTTCATTTAATATAATGAAATCAATAAATGACTATGATAAAATGAGAAACTATAATTGAGTAATAGTATATTGAAAATAAAATAAACAAATCATTATTTTATAAACTAATAAATAAATCAAATATGTTTAATTAAAAATGATTTTGAAAAGGATGAAATTCTATAATATTATCAAATTATGCATCATCTTATAAAGGCAAATTTGAAAAAATAAGTATAATATATATAAAAATTTAATATGTATAGAATAGTTTGTAAAGAAAATTAATTTTAAATAAATATAGTGAAATATTTTCCTTAAAAAAATAATTTAATAAAATGTTTACAAATATACTTTGTTACCAAAATTTTAATGTAAATTATATTTATTATAATGAAATAATGTAGAATGAACAAATAAATGCACCGAAAAATAATATCCATTACACATAATTTCAAAAATATTATAATTCTAATGTAAATCCCAATTGGAAGATTATTTTTAATATGTTTAAAATTATAATAAAATAGAAATTTCCAAAATATAATAATTAGAAATAAATATTTATTTGGTAGGCGAATTTTTATGATTTTCCATCGGATGCTACTAGATCCTATCATCTCCCCTTATTATAAATCAGATAACTAAATAATGGGTACCACTAGACCTATCTCATTGGAAATCATCTCTTAACACATATAATTTACTTTTGTTTAAAAAAACACGAGTGTTTGATTTATATCATTCTCAACCAATATAAATATATTTGTATAAATTTCAAAGAATAAAATCTTTAGATTTAATATTTTGAATTCTAAACAAGCATAACTAGATAGATTCATTGAACATAATGTATTAAATATGATAACCTAGTCGGCACTGTTGTCAGGAATCAGCATGGGATCCCTAGTAACCCAATAACCAAGATGGCCCTGATATAGCCTTAAAGGGAATTCCTGATCCCCATTGGTTGGAGACTAGCACCTGGAATCAGACTTCAAATGATCCATGTATCACAGATGAGAAAGTATTTATTTGATCCATCTCATGTTTTGAGATGGATTGATCACGAGATTGAACCTGATTTATCTTTGACTGAGCAGAAAATATGGATAGTTGATTCTGAGACCAAGCCGCTTTGTTGTAGTATAATACCTTTAGTTCGAGTGATATAGAATCATTGATCTTGATAATCATGAGACATGAGAATATGAGACACTGATGAAAGAGAAGTGTCCTAATTTATTTGGCCTTGAGGTTTCTTTACAGAATTTTTAGGGACATAAATTTCCTATAGTCGGGATGTTGTAACATACAATTACCGTTATAATAGATTCATCTTAAAAATTATTTTTGTTTTCCATTTTCTTGTTCGGGTAAGGGTTGAGTTTGGAATTGGGAGAGACATATAATGGTAAAGCCTAAAACATGTGGGATATTTCAACTTTAAACAAGGTATTTTTGGAAACTGCTAGAGAACTACACATCGTGGACTGAGGTTACATGATTTGTATGTTATCGCTGGGTACAAGCTCTGAAAAAGTGATTCTCGTTTTGAAGGGTTTCACATCATGAACCATTTTTACACGTTGTGTAAAATTTAAATATCACACATTTGACTCGTGTGTCAGCGATTAATGCATGGCAACACGTTTTTTATTCAGGGATGCATGGATAACAAATTTTATAATATTTTAAATATTACACATCGTGTAATTCCTTGATAGTATCCTACAATGTGATGAAGTGTTCTTGGTTATTTCTTTATTATATCCTCTTTGATTCCCATTCTCTAATCCCAAAAGACTTCCCCATACAATTTAGATCCATCCATCGCTATAAAATCCACTCCATTTACTTTTGATCATCATTTCGTTGGTGGGTGATATACTAGTAATATTTTTACATCCTTCTTAATCATTCACACTTTCTCATTCCATGTTCATGTATAGAAAAGGTATCTCTTAGTGGTGGATCTAGATATTAATATTTGGACTTTGTGAGTTGTGTCCTTAGGTAACATGGGTCTGTTTTCCTAGGATTTATTACTTGGGTTGTAGTACATTGGTATTTTTATGCCTCTTTGTTTTCTAGTACATTACTCCCAGTGGATCTTCCTTGTTTTGTATATTGTCTTGTTTGTTTTGATTCTTCTATCTGTTGTGGATAATTCATTCCCACTTGAATGATGTCTGATAATAGGAGCTAATTACAAACCTGTGGGGATCAGGAACGTACTTCATTCTCTGTCAGGGCCAGCTCAGTTATTGGGTTACCAGGGTACTAGGGCTGGTTCGTGAAAGTTCCAGACTCAGATTTTAAGAAAAATTTTTTAAGGATCCACCTTTCCCAATAATAATTCATTAAAATTATTTTGAAATCATAAATAATTATTTTCAAAAAAATAAAATAAATTTTATAACCAATAACATAGATAATTCACTTTTTCAGAAAAAAATAGGAGGAATACATATTTTATAAAAATGTATCATGGTTGAATATTCATGATAATTATTAATGATAAAACCCATAATTCATTGAAAATTAAATAACTTGTTCTGAATAATTTGTTCAATAATATTTTTAATAAATTACTTACAAATAACTCAAATTAGAAAACTCAATGACTCCTTAAAGATATAGTGAATTCATGAGATTTCATGATTTTATGCAAAATGAAAGTTTCTTAATATTTCATCCATGGATGTCTAGATAAAATTATAACCCATAAATAACTTATTATAGATACAAAATAAAATGAAAAAATGTTTACCTTATAAATTAATAAATAAAGAAATATTATTATTTTAAAATGATTTTTAAAATGTTGACATTCCATAATATTTACAAAATCTAAGTCAACTTACAATGAGTCATTTAAATATTATAATAACATATATACCATTATAAAACCTATAAAATTGTACGTTGAGAAAAAAATTTCAAAAAATTTTACTTAATTACCTTCCATAATAAAATAATAATTCTTAAAAACATTGACGAACAAACTCCCTAACCATATTTTAAAGGTAAATCATCTTATATATAAAAAAAATTGGTAATAAAAAAATAAATGTACACTAAAATAATTTCTGTAACAGATAATTCCCATAATCATTGAATTCTTATATAGAACTCACATTGATTAATAATTTTAATATATTTAAAATTATAATCAAAAATAATATTCTAAAATATATTTCTTATAAATATATTTTTAATTATAAAAAATAACCATTAACAATATTGAGAACAAAATTTAATTAGAGAATTAGTGAATCCCTTATACTTATATTTGCATAAGAATCTTTGTGTTGTTTTTCGGCTTGATAATTATTATGTGTTCCATTCAGATGTTTCTCATTCCTATATTCTCTAAGAATTGGAAAAAACTAAAGAATGTATATTTCTCTCCCTATCTCAATGGTGATCCTCCCATAACTCTTATAAATCAACCATGTATAAAACAAAAGGGGATTGAAGGCTTTTTGATGTCTCAACCATTATACAAATAATTGTACAAAATTGAAAGAATAAAATGTGTTGTTTCAACGTTATGCTTTCTAAACCAAAATAATATGATATATTTATTGAACATCATGTAATAAATAAGTAGGCATCATTTTTTCAAGATTCAAAAAAAATTATAACCACTTTAATGATATTTGAATGATTCAAAAATATTGACCACAATAATTTTTTATAAATGGGGAAAGTGTTTAAAGAACACTGTCAAATAGAGACGCTATTGATAGAATAAAGGCAATGAATAGTGACACTAAAAAACCAAAATATATATCTAATCAAAATTATTTAATATAATATGAACAATTTTAAAATTAGTTGAATAATCAATTAGATTAAGAAAAATTAAGGAAACAAAAATGAGGTATTAATACATTGGATATGATCTGGTAAATAAGATTTTCATGATGATTCGATTACCAAAAATGTAAAAATACACATAAACCTTGAAATTGATATAATTAATAAGAGATAACCACATTTTAAGGACACTTTTTCCCAAACCAGGTTCAGAACCCTCATCGATGTATAGATATGTCTCCGAAGAACCCTAGATGCCACTCAGACATTGTTCGAAGGTAGAAATCCCCAATCTATACACGATTTCTTAGGTTGTGACTCCATTCATTCAATCATCATCATCTACTAATCCTTGATATCCAGGACACTTGACTTGATCCAACATAAATCAAGTATTTGATCATCTCAAAAAAGACTAAGCTCTTGAATCCCAATCATCCTACCTCATGGAACACCCTTGGGACCCTACATAACCTGGTTTCCCTCATACCTGACAATCTCATCACTTTTCAATGATTCTTTTCATTTAATTGTCATTATTAAAAATTATTTTTTTATTATCAAATTCGTTAATATTATTATCGTTATCATTTATATAATTTAATTAATGAAATTATTTTCATATTTCTATCCTAGATAAAAATTAAATTTTTTGTTGCTAAAAATTAATATTCACAATAATTTTATTTATTATTTATTTATATGTTTATAATATAATTTGATAATTTTCATCATTCATAATAAATAATATTTTATGGAAATGTATATACAGTAAATAAAAAAACAATACTTTTAAAATAATAAATTTCATAATTCAAAATAATAATTTGCTTGTAATTTAATATTTTTATATGTTTTGAAAACATTATAAGTTAAAATAATTTTTTAATGATTCAAACATTATTTATTCCACAAAATTATAACATAATTTATATCAATTGATAATTTTTAAATTTAAAACATTTTTTATGCTTTATAAATCATCTTGTTTTAAAGATATAATATTAATTTTTATTCATTAAAAATAATATATATTTTTATTAATTGATTTAAAAATACTCAATGAAAACTCAAAACATATTATAAGATATTATTAATTTATCAATGTCATTATTTGTTAAAATTAATCGGTAGTAACTTAGTTAATAAATTAATATTCACTTCAAATTATTATTACTAAAATTGATTTATTTTAAAATAAAAAAACAAATAATAAAATAAATAATTTTTTACTAAAACTCATGATGTTACATCCCCCCCCCCAAATGAATTTGGCCCTGGTATTTCATTTATCGGACATTAATTTTTTTTGGAATTTCCATCTTTAGAATTGATGAATTTATAAGAGGAAATAAATATCTAATGAAAATTTTAACATGAATAATTTTTGTTCCACAATGAAAATATCAAATCTCCAAATTTGTCTAGAATGTGTCTCTAATACCCATTATAATACCGTAAACCCATGATTTGGGGTTTAGTACTTGAAAAATGATGCTTAATTTTTTAAGATAACTAAAATATACCAACTACTTTATATAGTATAGTCTCATTCTGTTATAGATTAATGAATATTAGACAACACCATGCATTTAAAATATTTGAATAAAAATGAAACAACTGCA
Organism: Viscum album; assembly: GCA_963277665.1. Lineage (NCBI taxonomy): Eukaryota > Viridiplantae > Streptophyta > Magnoliopsida > Santalales > Viscaceae > Viscum > Viscum album. The sequence continues at coordinate 1,833,344,088 of OY728161.1, read as the reverse complement.
TATAGGATTCTGTTCACACTAACTCCAAAAGTGTCAATGACTAACTTTAGATCACCTTTGATTCAAATAAAAAACATTTAATATTTGGGGTGAGTATTTAATTTCCCAGTAATATTTTAAAGACTTGTGTATAAATTTTAATAAAAATATTTTGAAAATAATTTATATCCAACATAAATATTTGATATATATTACCTTTTCAAAAATAATTATTTAGAAAATTCATTTTAAAAAATCTTCATTTAAAACACTTAGATTCTATAACAAAGTCATTTGGAAAGAAATAATTTTTTACTTCTTGTTTTGATAGTATGAAGATCCGCATAAAACTCATATGGACACAAGAAATATCACTAGTGGAACAGCCTTTTATGAGGTTATGGGTGGACTCCTTTTTCATTATTCTAACACCTGAGACCAATGTACAAGTTTAAAATTTAAGAAAACATTTTTAATGATCCAAATTTCTCAAACATAATCCAAAAAAAATATTTCGAAATAAAACATAAATTATTTTTACAAAAGAAACAATGTATATAACCTCTGCAATCGATAAAAAACATAATTAGAAAAATTAGGAGACATACCTATTTTAGATAAATGTATCATGGATAATGATTTATGAAAATTATTTAAAATGAAATCGTAGATTCCTTCATAATTAAATTATTTATTTTGACTTATTTTTAAATAATATTTTTCTTAAACTAATTACAATAAACTCATATTTTCAAAATGTAATGACCCGATAAAATTATGGTGTTGGTATGAGCTGTCCTGATTTTATAGATAATGGCCATTTTATATTATGACATCCCAGAATGAGTAATATAAATTTAAAACCCAAAATTAACATATTATGGAAAAAATAAAATGAAATAATCTTTATTTTAAAAATGCATAAATATTTCAAATACGTTTAGTTGAAAATGATTTTGAAATTTTTTTAATTCCAAAATATTATCAATATTTAAATCCACTTATAAGGAGTCATTTGAAAAACAACGATAATATATATTCTAATTTAAAATAAATATAATAGTAAATATGGAAAAACAATTTCAAGTTAATATATTTAAATATTTTCTTCAATTAATGTTATAATTCTCCAAAACATTGAGGACCAAACTCCATTAAAAATTTTGAATTTTAGCTTTTTTAGATATAATGAACTAATTTTGAATAATCAAAAAAATGTTCCCCAAATTAATTTACAATACAAAAACTTTCTACAATCATATAAATTTTAAGTTAAGCATACATGGTAGATAAATTTTAACATATTTAAGATTCTAATCAAATATAATTTTACAAAATAGAATAATTAGAACTAAATATTTATTTATAAAAAATAACCCTTAATATTAAAGAGAACCAAAATCATAAAATAGAATGAAAATATATCTTATATATATATTTGAATAATATTATTCGTTTTGTTTTTCGGAAGGATAATTCTAATGTTTTCCCTTAAGATTATACATGCTTTAATATTCTCTCAAAATTGTAACAAAAAAACAACTACTACTCCGTTTATCTCATTAGAAAGCCTCCACCAAATATTCTAACTCATTCGTGTTGAAATTTTTTTTTATTAAAGGTTTTATTGTTATCTCTATCATTATACATATAATTGTATAAAATTAAATGAATAAGATGTGTGGATTCGATGTTTTGTTTTTCGATCAGGCATAACTGGATAGATTCATTGAACCTCTTGTATTAGATTTGATGGAATCGTTTTTTCATGATTTAGATTAAATTATAACTCTGGTAATGAAGATTGAAAATTTTTAAAATATGGACTATAAAAATTGTTGGAAAATGAAGCAACAGTAAAAACAAATTGTGTTTAATAGTGAAATCATTGATAGATTTAAGGCGATGAATAGATACACTCAAAACAAAAAAAATATCCAATCAAAATATATGGATTTAATTTGAAGGCTTAATAGAATTAGTGTCAAATCCAACAGTATGAATAAAAAAAGGCAATGGAAAGTGGTGTATTAATACATCACTTCTAATCATTTAGATATGATTTTTCAGGAATACTCAGATAAAAAAATGGATAATGACACACACACATTCTTATTGCGAAAATCAATTAAATATATCCACAATCAGATGTTTCTTTCTCCAAAATCCATTTCAAAACCCTCATCGAAGTCCAGATCTGGTGCATAAAAACCGTAGAAGGTTGTTCTCAATCATTGTTTAAAGGGAAAATGACCCAACTAAATTTGATTTATTAGTCAATGAATCCTTAATTTCCCTCAACAACCTCCGCTAAAATCAAATCTCCTTCACACTCAAATTCATCCCACAAAACTACTGTGGTTGAGATCCTCTTGGTTGAAGAAGCTCTCAAATCCCAATCATTCTTCCTCATAGACAACTCTCGGGACCCAGCTTCACTCGATTTCCCTCTTACAAAAACATCTTAGCACTTTTTTTTATTCTAATTATTTCATTTTTTAATTCATCAATGTTTTTATTTCATCAAAATAATGGTTATTATTATTATTATCATTAATATAATTTAATTTATAAAATTATTTTCATTTTTCAAATCCCATATTAAAATTTAAATTGATGTTGATAATAAAAAATAATAAAAATATACATTTTTCGATTATGTTTATGTTTAGAAAATAATTTACTAATTTACCGAACTAAAAATTAATAATTTTCATAAATATAAATATTTATTTTAAATTAAAAAAATTTAATCATTTTAAAAATAATTCATTTAATAATTTTAAATATTTATTTACATTTAATTTTATATTTTTTATATGTTCTTAGTAAATTATATGTTGACATGTATTTATTAAAATGATTAAAAAATTATTTTAAAAAAAAATAATAACATAGTTTATATTAATTAATATTTATAAATGATATTAAAATTTATATGATTTAAAAATCATAGTGTTTTAAAGATATTCAAATAATTTTTATTCTTGAAAAATAGTATATATTTTTATCAGCTGATTTAAAAATCCTCAGTGAAAACTAAAACAATTTCACTAATTATTAATTTATTGATTTCATTATTTGATAAAAATTATCTAGTTCCAAATTATTTTATAAATTAATATTAACTTTCAATTATTTTTACTTATATTGATTTTTGGTTTAATTTAAACAAATACTACTAAAAAATAAATAATTTGTCTTACTATAACTCGGGATGTTACACATACTGAATCGTCACCCGGTGCAAGAGAATGAGGCATAACTACAGAATTGGAATGAAAATACAAGGTTATATTAATTGGTTAATCATATTATCATTACAATACATTATATGGGTGTTATAATGTAATCTAATTATGAATATGATCTTGTAAGATCTCAATATATTAGAAACATTACCTTTCCAAGAGTGACACATAAAAAAATGGAAGCTAATGTGAAGGTTTCAAAGAGTATGACATTTTGGGGTTTTATTTTTTATATCATTTTTGATAAATATATTATGCTGTTAAGGAATCATAAATAACAATATCCTCTTTTTGTTTTAGCAATGGATAATTCCGTAAGGAATCACGAAAAAAATGGATGACATGGACAATGTATAGATTATAAAAATGCAAAAAACTAGTGGGGTAATATATGGAGTGGAAAAAAATTTATAATCCAATACTAGATGCGATGAATTAATATTAAAATTAATTAATTAGTGTAATTTTTAAACGCAAAAAATAATAGAAGAATTTATTATTTTTGAGGTTCATGTGATGAAGGTGATGATGGAAATAAAATTTAATACCCCTCATGTCAAAAATATGGGTAGAATCATAGGGGTTTATCTCAAAGAAATATAAAGGTGTTTGATATTTTTAAATGGGGCCTAATTGATCAAAAAAATAAAAGGAAAAAAATTAATAGTTCAGGTAACAAGATGAAAAAATAATTATTTTCTCTTTAGGGACCAACTGGAAATTCATTGTTTTAGATGAGAGTAATTTGGGAACTATGAAAACTTGTAAACTAGTATAATGTATTAAGATGATAATGGACACCAACAACCCAAAAGACTATGGGAACAAGGAAAACATTATGTAGTGAATACTATTAAAGTAGATATTAATAGTTAGGTGGTGTTCGGTCCACAAATATATCACACATGATATTTAAAAGTTAGTTTTTCTTAAACTATTACATTTTTAAATAAAAAATCTAAAGGGTATCATTAATGTATCCAAGGTATGTTAATATTATTAATCTATTATGGGATTATAATCTATTGTACTATTATTTTCCTTCATTTAGATAACTTTTATGTGGATTTTTCAAATGTAGTAGCTATATTATTAGAGACACTATGGTAATGAATTATGGATATCATATTTCAAGTCTCAAGTCCACTAATGAACACCTATCACAAAAAGGATACACAATAACTCCCTTGGTAAATGGATATCCTTATCAAAACATTGACCCCAATCATATGGTTTATTGAGCATGAATACATATGAAGTAATACAATATTTTGATATTTTTTAATATAAGAGTAATTAAATTTCTTAGACATTGATAGGTTACCAAGGGGTATAACTCATTATAATATAAATCTAATTACATTTATATATTGAGGGAATCAGAAAACGAATAATTTGTGGGTAGTAAAATTTTTTATGTAATTTCATTAAGATTAGAGAATGTCAAGCCATGGGATTCATGTCATATGTATATATTTTAAAACATTATGTGTTCAACATCATTCTTCACACAAAACAAAAACCCCAAACTAACCATATAACATTATATAACCAAACAATACATCTGTTTCATTTGGTCGGTAAATATTGAGTTAAAATAAATATTAAAAATATGTATAGATAATCATTAAATATCATTTCTTATACAAAAGCATTGATAAAATTCAATTAGTATATAAAATTAACATATAGTGTTATTATATGAGTTACATATATATTTTCATAATAAAATTGGAATTTAATGCATTATTAAGTCATTTATATTATGGTAAAATAATTTTTTAAATGTAAATTATCATAAATATATACAATAATGTATATTATAATTCACAAAATAGTTTTTAATAGGAAGATAAAAATACAATTTTTTAGTTTGGTTGGAATGGCTTGAAGGCCTTCTTTTTTGTATTATTTTGATAATCCACCTTTCAAGGGGTGAGGTGGAACCCTTACAAGGCATGAAGGCTTAGAGACAATTACATGACATGTAGGTCTTAGAGGGAATAACCCAGATAAGACAACATGGAACTCCTACTTCCCAGCAGATTTCATGATATCAGCACTCCCCCATCATAGGGCTGGTTACCTAGTTGTCCTATACTATAGTACATAGGCCCAGTACCGATTTCAAATAAATACAGTATCAATAATCCAATTATTTTTAGCTCTGCTCTAGTTAATTATCCTACCCTAAATTCTCTTCTAAATCCTTGTACCTTGTAATTTGACGGGTACACTTGCATTTCATGTGGCACGGGGGCCTTGGGGTGGCACAAAGGCCTTAAAGTGGCCGAAGGCCATAAGAATCAACTGGCCCGAAGTCCTTCGGTGGCCCAAAAGCCTTATAGGACCTGAGGACTAAACTGTTGGCCCAATGGCCCAGATGGTTGATTTGTTTTGGAAGCTATAGTACCGAACTGTGACGGATACAGTCCTTGCAACATTACTACTACAGTACCCAAAAAACTCCCCAACCCAGATTTTATCTCGAGACTCTTGGACGCACCTACCGGGTCCTCACCAACTGAGATGAGGTTCATGTTCTTTTTATATTGTAGATATATCTTTTATAATATTATTTTTATGTGTAATGAATTCCATTATTAAAAATAATTTTTCCAATAATTGAAATTCATTCATATAAATGAATTTTTATATATTTAATAAAAAAAATTAAATTATTTAATGTGGTCAACATTTAGTCATAAAATTATATTACCAAGGTATATATTAAATAATGTGGTATAAAATTTATTTGGGAAAAAATTATATATTTTGTAAATATTAAGTATTTTCAAACTATATGGAACTATTTTAAATTATGAATCTTGTAACTTGTTTTAAAATGGTCAGAAATATAATAAAACTTACTTAATTGGTAAAAAATTAAAATTAAATTTAATAACATTAATCTTTAAAATGATATTTTTCATGTAAAATATATTTTAAATATATTATAAGTTTTAATTTAAAATTTATTTCTGTCAAATTTTGAATTATAATAAGATTAAATGGAGTCCAAGATCCTAATAATAATAATTTTTAATATGTTTGAACTTTTATTTTTTATTTATAAAAAAATTACAGTGGGTAAATTATAATCAATACTAATAAGTGTTAAAATGCATAATATAATATGCAAATTTTTTAAATTTTGAATTTGGCACATTACCCTTATAAAATATATTTTATATGAAATATATTATTACCAATATACCACACCATAAAAATCCCACATCACCAAACTAACTCCAATGAAATTATATTATTACTAATTACCAATAATTCTTTTAAAATTATTTGTGACACTTTTTCACCTATAAAGGGAGACCACATCCAACCATATCAATACACACCCAAACATATGAATTACAGTTAAAATTAGAATAATTTAATTTCTCTAGAACATGTATACATGTTTAGAATCTTATACACACAACAATGTTCCCCAATTCCTTCATTTTAAAAAAATACTTCAAGTGAAGATTTAAATTATAAACATATCTATACACTCCCTTTGACTTTATTTCATTACCCATCTCACCCAACCTCTTCAAAAATCATTATTACTACGTAGATAAAAATTCATCGGTATAATTAATATAATAAAATATTATTATATTGATGTTATAACTATAATCAATTCCCCTCCCATTCATTTAAATAATTGAATATTTTGTCATGCAGGGGTGCATACTACTTCCCCCATAAATAAAATGTTCCATTTTTCAGAACCAGCAGTCAATAATGGTTATATAAATGGTTTTAGTGAATATATATATTTAATTTATTTCATTATTTAGTTTATAGAAATATAATAAGGAATTTTATACGTAATATCTGCAATAAGAATTCAGTATAAATCTCTCCTACTTAAACGCGAATTCAAAAAGGAAAAACGATTTATTTATAGGCATCAAGATTATTTAAATTTACCATATTCTGAAAATTTTCCCAATTATAATTAAACATATAAATAACATTAAAATAATTACATTATACATTTTTTTATAAAGATATTACTGAAAAATACTATCTTTTATAACCATACTCACACATAGATAGTGGAGTGTTCTAGTTGGGTAAGTTTATCCACCAACATGAATACTATTATAAATTAAAATCAAATATAGATTTTGAAAATTATTATTGGAAAATAATAAATAAATATTTTTTTATTTGTAATTTTAAATATTTAGTTCACTGATTAATATTACTACATTATTTTTCTTTTAAATTTAAAAAATAGGCTTTTTACAATGTTCATATTCAAGGATTATTACTAAAACAACCATAAGATGAAATAATATATTTATAAATTACTATAAATATATATTTATATTAACCTAAATGATATCATAATGAATAAATTTTTTATAATAAGGATGGTTGGGAATTGAATTATGAAATCGGTTCAAACTGATCGGGATTACTCACACCAGATATTGGAAATTAATTATAACTAACTTATATATCTGTATATAATAATTACATATGATTTTAAGAAGTGATTATATATGAAAAATTATTTTAAAAAGGGTCATAATATGTTAAATATTATTATACTAGATTTCGTGGCACGTTTGGTTAAGCATGAATATAATGTAAGGTTTTCTAATCTAAAATTTTCACCCATTATGAAAAATTTCTTATTACACGTCATGTTTTATTATTGAATGGAATATTTATTTCCCCTTTTGTGTTATTTACCTTGATCCTATACTTATACATTGTATTAATTATTTAATTTCAAATCATATCATTATAGGTGTTCTATCATAAAATTCTTTATGGTTGAAACCGTTTCATAGTCTCAAATTAAATTTCAAGAGACAAGTTTAACATATGAATCATTATTCATTTTAAATGTTTTACTAACTAACTTATTTATTAGATGTCTGAATTATAAACCATTTGATGAGATATTATTTTGAAATACACGATATTCAAGCCATGTACATTCAATTCTTATGTAAAAAATACCATGAGGTTTTAATCTCAAATATAATTTTCAAAAAGAGATTTATTTTAAAATATAATCCATCAGGAGATTATTTTTATCTCTAAAACACCTATAATGTTATTATCCTTTGTTAATTATCATGGTTTTATTTTCCTTCAACATATTTAATTCCCAACTGTTTACGTTATTTATATGTTTTAAGGAAAACATATTAGGACACGACCATTTATCATGACTCAATCTAAAGTATATTGAATTGAATTCTATTGCATACAATCAAAAAGTTATTTTAGGACTATAGTTTTAAGGAATTTATTAAAAAATATTTATTAAAAAAACATATAAATTATAAGTTTGAAACAACCCCTCGATATCCTTTTTCCCCAAATTTAAAACATCGAAAAAATCATGTTTACTTTTGACGAAAAATATACTAAAATTTAATCATGACGTCTTATTTGTTCATAATAATTTGTAAAAAATGTGAAAATATTTTTAAAAACCGAATATTGGAATGAAATTATCAAAAACAAAAATAAAATTAAGAAATATTTTGATCCATTGAAAAAGATGAAAATGCATTAAATTATTACAATTTTCACCTTCACATTGAGAATATAAAATAAATAATATACACATGGGGAAATATATATTATTCTATAATAAATAATTTAACCCCCATATGAAAAATATAAATACTTGTTGGAAATTGAGAGTAAATTTAATCATCAATCATGTTACAAATAAGTATATATTAGATTAATCCACTAGAAAAACCATCTTGATTTACTCCCCCCCTCTTGACATTAACAAAAAGGAACATTACTAAATTCACTAGTGATATATATTAGGATATCCTTTTTTATAAGAATCATAAGGATTAAACATCATATAATTTTAATTGGTCTCAACCCTCATAACCTATAATTCTCAACTACTATGTCGTTAATATTACTTATTATATTTACACAGTTTCATCAAAACCCATTGAGAATCTCTTTTGAACCCATATGAAATGAAAAATTGGTTATCAAAACATCATTTCCTGTCAAGAACCAATTATTAAAACATAAATACCTATTAAAAATTGTAAATGGTACTACCTGGAAAAAATAAATCTTATAATGGTATCAAAATATCAAATGTTTGTTGTGGTAGAGGTAAAATTCATCGACGGTGTAAATGTTAAAATATAACATTATTTTTTTACTTTTTCACATAACATCATAAGTCTTCCTATAAAATACATAAAAAATTTATTTTCATTTCCTTTAAAATAAACTCAATTGAGACTTCAAAAAATTCAATAATTCCTTTATGTTTGTATAAATATATTTTTGAAATAATTTTAGGAATATAGATATAGAAGAGTGTTATTTATAAATATTAATCATTAATGTGATTAAAAAATGATTTTAAGGGATAATGTCCTTTACCATGAATTGGAATCAGCATAAAAGTGCTTTCACATCCTATATAATAGAATTATATTAGTTATTTAATTACATAACAAGATTTCAATAATATATTATTCTAGTTAATATGTTTTTAACTATGTTTTATTCAATTACCTAATCGATTATGTTCACGTTGGTTGGATTGACGGTATTGGGCCCATATATTTATAAAGAATTTAGTAGATTGACTATGATCAGATAATTCATTTATAAATAATTTCTAGAATAATAATAATATAATTATAAATTTTTTTAATAAATTATACTTTTAAAACAATCCATGAATGTTGGTTATGAAAAACAAATTACATTACATTCATAAAGATAGTTGGTCTTACGTAATTTTGAATAATGTATCCATTTTATAATAGACATGAAGGAATGATGGTATGTATTATTATATATTACAATAATTTAAATAATATCCTTAATATAATATTATCTCAGTAAATAATATTTTATATATAATCCAAGTGATGCGGGGAAGAAAATGAAATTATAACTCTTCATGGGGGGTGGTAATTTAGTCATACATGTGAAAACCATTTTCATTATCAAACAAATTTAATGATATGAAATTAGACTACATAATATATTTTAAGAGTTAAAATTATTTCATGAATATAATAAATAATAATTCGATCTGTTATAATAACCATCCATGTGAGGTGGTGTTCGAAGTGAAACGCTTCTCTTCCTATCGGTGGGGATACATACATTTTCATGGGTGTTGTTTTTATTTACCAAATGTGGGAAAGGAAAATGAAAATCAGTTGTATAGTAATCATAATAAAATTTAGGTATACGTAATATATTGATATATTGTTTCTTAATGGTTCAATAATATTTTGTAGATTTCAATGAAGATATAAATCTGAAATATATCATTTAGGACTAATACCTTCTTGTTGGATTTGGTTATACCAAATATACACAAGAGGTGGGGTGAATTGTGTCTTTTACATTTTCTTCAAGAAAATGATGATTTCAAAATCTATCTTTTATATTTATCAGAATGTTCATGCACCAGAAAATAAACAGATTGAATGTCACATGGATGTATTGTGGTTCGGGGAGTAAAAGGACCCTAGTCCACTCCACCAAAACTATACTCAATGAGATTTGTGATTTTAACTATCAAGTCCTCTTATCAACAGACCATCCACAATTGAGTACAGACAGTTAACACCTTCAAAAGTTAAGAATAAAACCGAGCCTTCTGGTTCATGCACATAACCGAATACACTACATAGTATGGGAAGGTGGTAAATCAAAATGAAAATAATATTTATCAAAAAATACTTTCCAGTTGTCCGTCATAGATGCAGAAGCATGAAACTGTTAGCATATGGATTATCTTTAGAAATCATGTTCATTATGAAATAGAAGTTCTGAGTCGATCCTGTTGAAAATAGGTCTTGAATTAAATTAGAAACTTTAACAACAATAGATTCATGATAGATCATTCATGTAGAATAAGAATCATTTCTTCTCTTCCTTATCTTCATAAAAATAGTGTCTGATAGATCTTGATAGCACCAGATCGATGTGAATTGAATATCTATTTTTCATGATGATTCATCACAACTTTTGTAAAACAAAATAATAGATATATATATTTATATATAATAATGAAGATTGTTTTTCTTTTTAAATTAAGATCCACAAATGCCACCTTAAGAATCATGATATTCAAAAGTTTGAATAATTGAGCAGACATAACATACCATAATAATCAGCATCAAATACTCCTCTTAAATCAACAATTCAAATAAAAAATAAATGTCTTTAATTTAGTCATAGATGTGCTATGATATAGAGCTTTGAATCTGGCTTAAAATTTGCCTAATATTATGCATAAATAATGTTTCCCAATAATGTCATATTTTAAATCTCTGATGTTAAACATAGGGTTGATGATATTTTCTTCAAGCGTAAGGTTGATCTCAAAAAAGGATGATCTCAAAAGTAAGGTTGATCTCAAATTTAAGTTTTATCTCAAACGTGTGTTTGATAAAAAATGTATGATTGATCTCAAACCTAAGGTTGGACATCCATACATTCCTCTTAAACTTTCAAATGTATGGTATATTATCCTTACATTCATCTTTAGAAAAATGTAAGATACATGATCCATACTTTTCAATAGAATTTCATGTTTATTAGAAAAGTTTGGTTGATGATCTATACATTTGAGAAGAAAATGTAAGGTTCCATACTTACGTAAGGTTCTTCTTTCATAATTTTTTGATATTACAAATGTATGGTTCCTTCCAAACGTAATGCTATTTTACCATACATTTCTAACTCTCCTAAAGAAAACCTATAATTTTATCCTTGTTTTTTGCTCTTCGACGTAGGGTATGTGAAGTGTTTCAAGAACATGCTAAACTAATTTCTCAATGCATTGTCAAATATTCCATGAGAATTAAAAGCTTTAATATTATTCCAAAATAGAAATATAATGAATTTTAATTTACTTAAATTTACTCAAAATAAAATCATTACAATAAAATACAAGGGTATTTGTGAGCATCTAAATCATCATAAAAAGATACAGTTATGTTGAAACAATACATTCTCAACAATATCCTACAATCTTAACAGTATAGAGTATTGTTGAAAATAATACTTTCTCAACAATCTATGAATTTTTTTATGATTACAGAACCCATGAAATAACCCATGATATTAATTTCATATAATCTATAATTTCGCAAGTAGAAAATAGTATTTTATTTTAACTAATTTATTTCAATAAGAAATAAATAAGTAATGTGTTATCTATAGTTATTTCTTAAAAAGATAATATTTTTTAGAAAATTTATTTTAGAACATCCTCCCCCTTTAAAAATTAAAATAATGAAAAAAATATTTTGAGTTTACAAAATTTATATCATTAAGGTAAATCAAAAAATAATATAAAATGTCATATTGCATCCAAATTTCTCCCCCCCCCCCCGAGAAAGAGATTAATATAAAAAATAATTTATATAATTTCTCCCCCTTGTGATATAAAAAAATGATTGAATAAGGAATATAACACATTTATTATAGCACTAAACATTATTAAATGTTATCTTAAACTATTAATCGACAATTGAATCTGGAGTCTGGCATTTTATCATAAATAGTATAGGAAAACAAATTAAAAACACATTTAAATGAGATTAAAAATAGTGTATTGAAAATGTAAATACATAATTGGAAAAGGAATCATGTTTGGGGTAAAAGGTTTTGAAAAAAGGTATTCCAGTGCCTCTGAAAAACATACATTAGCTCTACTAAAAGCCTTCTAAACCTCTTCCTCAGACTATATCTTAATTGAATTGTCAAATTTATACCTTCCTCAGTCAGTTGAATATCTTCAATCTGATTAACTCAGAAAAACTCATGCAATATTTTTTTCTGTTCTATGAAATGATTTAGCATGTCAGTGAATGTGATCTGTAACTCTCTTACCCCTGGTTCATCTGATGTATAATGGTCACTATGATGATTTTTATTTTCCTACATAACAGATAGTGGAGCACAATTACATTGTATAACATGAAACTGATCATTCATATTTCTCATTATAGTTGTAATGGCATGGAATCCCTTGATCAGATCAGGAAAGGTACCTAATGTACTTTCTTTATTGCCTCTAAAATTTGCCAAATGTTTCTCCATGAATTTTTTGAAGTCTTCCAAATATGATATCAGAGAAAATTATGATTATAATTTCCCAACTTCGGCAAAAATATCTTTCTTAAAATCATCCACTTATCTTTAAGAAAATAAACATTCTATCACGATATGAATCATCTTCCTTTCCCTCTCTAATTTTCTTCCCAAAGAAGAATTTTCAGCTATAATTCTATTAAATTATATGATTAACTCCTCCAAATAATTATTCTCAGAATTAGAGGAACCTTGTTCTTGAGTCTCAACATGATTCAACAAAATTAAAGTCAATGAGTATTCATTAGATCTCTATGTTGTATCTTTCTCCACTGTTTGCTTAACCAAATTTTCTTCTGAGAAATGAACTGACACAGCCTCAGAAAAATGTCATTTAAGACTTCACTATTAGCATCATATTGATTCTATCCTATATTCATATTTTCATCAGGTTGATTCTCTTAAATAGAATCTTCATTTACCTCTTCTAACATAGCTTCTTTTTTGAATAACTTTAGCAGTTTGTGAAGACTTTTTTTTACCAGATTCAGGTCATGCCACTTCAACTTATATAGGATCTACCTATTCCAGAGGTACAAAAATCTCTTCAATTTGAGGTACCACTTAATATAATAAACAACATCTCTTACAAATTTATAGCTTAAATGATCTCTAGTTTTAATAGCATCTATTTGAACATGCTCCTCACCCTCTTGAGCTGCTTCATATCTTTTCCTCTAAATTCCCTCTTGTATTTCCTCATCAGTAGGTGAAATTATTACTTCAAATCTAATTATTCTTTATGTTTTAGAAACATCATTGTTCCTTGATTCTTCTCTTCCTTCTCTGGTATTCCCAGTTTTCACTCCTTGAGCTAACTCTTAATCTTCATCACCACCATCATGAATAATATTTCCTTTCACGGTGCTCCATAAAAATAAAATTTTTCTTAATGATCAATTATTGAACACATTACTACGACGGAATCACACTCTGGATTCTACTAATCTAACTATAGCATACTTAACCTATAATTTTGAAACAAACCTCCTACAGGGATAAATGTTCTTTCTACCATCTGGTTGAAATCAATAATTTAAATACCATATCATATAATGACTAAAATTTTATTTTATGTCACTCAAAAATAGAAACATAAAATTCATACATGGAAATATAATCTTCTCCATTTTAGACACCGTAGGAGAAATTAATGTTTGAAAAAAATTTAGATGATTTTTTTGATCTGGATCCAGATTCTTAACTAACACCATTCTGATATAAGTAGATACAAATAAAAATGACATAATGTACTCTGACATATGTTCATTATCTCCAATGGATTTTAAATCAAAGTGATAAACTCACTCAAAAGTTTTGTTTAATATTCTATCTATTTCCACATTCGAAATAAGAAAATCCCAATATTCAATTTTCTTGAATATGTAGTGCTCCATATATCCAAGACTGAACTGAACAATTTTAATGATATTTCACAATTCTACCTCGTATAGAAATTCTGTTTTTCATCACTGAATTTTTGTTTGAGATTTTAAATATCCAAAGCATGCTTCAAGGTTAAATAGGTGTATAACATCCATTCTAAATCAATTACTTTGCCATGTAAGATCTTTCTTCCTACTAAACATTACCGCTTGACATTACTAGATTCTCCATTGTCGGTTTTCTTTTTCATGTCCATTTCTGTCTCAAATATCTGAATCCTCAAAGCTTTTCGGGTTTTGAAGGTTCTATCAAATGTAAACGAAATCGATAAGGGTTTCATTTTTTCGATAGGTTTTATGAAAATGAACAGGTTTGGAATTTTAAATGGTTCTGACAACCTTTGCTTTCAGTGTCATTACATATATAATAATCATTAAATTATTTTAAATCAATATTTAAAATAATGTAACAATGTATGTGGAAAATAAAATTTACAGTATAGATGAAATTCTAAATTATTCTAAGGACAAATAATTAAATTATTTAAAATAGTGAAGATTAAAATAAAGTAGGAATTAATAAAATTAAAAAAGTCATTTTAATTTTATTAAACCTATATTCCCCTTAATAAAATCAAACCTTGCAGTGGGATGTTGTTTTGCAAACGTATCAGGTAATTGGATGTCATTACTTACAAATTATATGAAAATATCATTTTTAAGAACATGATCTCTTAGAAAATGATGTCTGATAACAATATGCTTAGTTATTGAATGATTAATAGGATTTTTTTGAAATATTTATTATGGTTGTATTATAACATAAAATTTTTGTATTATTAAAATTTATTCTAAATTCTATAAGATTTTTCTTCATCCACAAAAATTGTGCACAACTACTACTTGTAGACATAAATTTTTCCTTGCCTGTTGATAAGGCAACTGATTGTTGTTTCTTACTCGACCATGAAACTAAATATTTTCTTAAAAAGTAACAGGTTCCTGAGGTTATTTTTTTATATAATTTACAGCTTCTAATGTAAGAATTTGAATATGAAATTAAATTAAAATCATACTTATTTATTGAGAAGAGATTGAAAAATAGTTCACTTAAAATATCTAAAAATTATTTTGACAGAACATAAGTGAGATTCTTTAGGATTAGATTGAAATATTTCACCATGACATACTAAGTACATTATATCTATCCTGCTAAAAATAAGATATAATAAACTACCAATCATACCCATATATAACTTGTTGTTAACTGAATTTTCAGTTTCATCCAAATCAAGTTTCTTATTACTACACATAAGAGTTGTATATGTTTTGCTAATTTTGATTCCAAATTTCTATAGTAAATATTTATTTTAGTTCTTTATTCAAACCTTTTACAAAATCTTTTTAATAAATTTTTCCTTCAAAAAATAAATTTAATCCTCCCATTATACTCATTTTAAATTTTTTTTTGCAATAACTTTGAAAACTCTTAAAAAAGTTTTTTTGTTTTTTGAACCAAAAATTACATCATCAACATAAATTTGAACCAATAAAATATTAAAGTTAACTATTTTCTCAAATAATGTTGGATTTTCCATTCAAATAGTAAAATAATTTTTCCAAAGAAATGAACTTTTTCATTCATACCAAGCTCAATGTGCATGTTAAATTCCATGAATATCTTTAGTATGTTTAAAAACAAAATTTGGGTTTTCATAATTTTTAAAACCATTAAGTTTCTCAACATAAACTTCCTCCATTAAAAAACTAGTTAAAATGGCCGAACCAGAATCCATCTGATATAATTTAATATTTATTTGATATGTATAGGATAACAGGATTCTAATGGATTCTAGTATAGCTATAGGTGAAAATGCCTCATCATAATCTATAACATATTTTTAAATATATCCTTTAGTTAATAGTCTTTCTTTATTTCTAGTTATTATTCATTGTTCATTTTGTTTACTTATAATGACCCATTTAGTTTCAAATACTAGACAGTTCTATTGTCTTTCAATAGAATTCCAAAATTCATTTCTCTTGAACTAATTTAGTTCATCTTGCAATGCTATCATCCAAATTTCATCACCTAAGGCTTATTCAAATGTCTTATATTCTAATTGGGATATAAATGAATAAAACTAAACAAAATTTCCTACATTTTTTCAAGTTTTTATTCTAGTTTTTATGTCGCCTATAACATTTTCTAAAGGGTGATTCTTTAGAGTTCTAGATTGACTAGGTAATAAAATTTTAGGTTCATTAGGGTCATGTACTTCTAAACTAGACTAAATTTTATTTATATATTTTTCAAAATAATCATTAATGTTCTTGAGTCTCATGGTATAATTTGAGTCAGATTCATCAATTGATCATTACTTTTATCAATGATATCAGATTCATCAATTTCCACATGAATTTATTATTCCAAATTTATGGAGATTTTTTAAATAAATCATTACGATTTGGAAGTTCTGGAGTATCCTATGAAACCGCCTTCATCAGATTTTGTATCAAAATTACCACGCTTGTCTTTAGTGTTTAGGATATAAACTATGCATCCAAAAACATTAAATTATATTACATTAGGGTTTCTGTTATTCCGAATTTCATATGGTTTCTTTTTGAAAATAGATCTAATTAAAACCTTATTCAATATATTACAGACTGTACTTGCAGCTTCTGCCCAGAAATAGGTTGGAAGTATGTATACATTTAGTATAGCCCTAGCCATTTCCAAAATAGTTATATTTCCACATTCAACAAACCCATTTTGTTGAGATGTTCTTGGTGAAAAGAATCTGTGTTTAATACCTAAATTTGAGAAAAAGGAATTGAATTCCAAATTTTCAAATTCTCCACCATGATCACATCTTAATGAAATTATTTTAAAATCATTTTCATTTTGAACAGTATTAGAAAAAGTTAAAAATATAGTAAAATATTCATTTTTATATTTTAGAAAATATACCCATGTAAGTATTCAATAGTAATCAACTAAAACATATACATATAATTTACGTTCCATACATGCTACTATATAAGGTCCAAAAAATCCATGTGGATAAGTTCTAGAGGTTTATATGTAGCAATTTTTATAATATATTTGAAGGATGATTTGTTCATCTTTACTTGTTGACATGCATCAAAAAATCATTCACTATCAAATTTAAAACTAGGTAAATCAGAAACTAGTTTTTTCTTAGTCAATTTTCATAAAAAAATATTTATTCCCATGTCCAAGTCTTCTATGCCAGATCCAAGATTAATTTAATTTAGCAATTAAACAATTTAGATTTTGTGGACATAAATAATTTATGTCTAGAGTATAAACATTATCAGTTCTGGGTGCACAAAATTTAAGAAATTATCATTATAAACAAAATATCAATTGTTGGAAAAACAAACAAAAAAATAATAGTCATCACGTAGTTTATATATACTTATCATGTTCTGTTTCAATCCTTCTATGTAGATTACATTATAAATTGATATAGATTCTGGATATCCAACAATTATAATGAAAATTATTGTACCTTTTTTGTTGTCACTAAATGATACTAAACCGCCAAATATTTGTGTTAATGTTTTAACGTTCGATGAATTCCAACTCATATTCCTGGAGTAGCCAATGTCTATAGAACATATTTTAGATCGGTTTCTGTGACCTGCTTCCTATATAGATATTCAATCAAAAGTTTGTTTTGGTACCCATAAAATATTGGTTCCAACAGTGTTAGCTAGAAAAGATATGAGAATCTAGACATTCATTATTTTTCTATAATCAATAGAATCATCTAAACTACATTCGATAAGGCTTTTTTAATCCCACTTATTTGAGGTTTCCTTAAATAATAGTTTTTAGATAGGTGGCCTTTTTTCCCACAATAGTTGAAAATTATTGATATTGTATTTGGAACAAAATAATTCTTATATTGTTTGGGTTTTTCATGTTTACTACATATTCCATATCATCCCTTTTTAATAACATTCATTCCATAAATTTTATTTCGTGAATTTTCTCCTATTGTAAAAAAAAGATGTGCACTTTTTTATGTCTCTACTTCTATTTGTAGTGTTTTTTTCATTTCATTATCTATACCATTTGTGTTTAATGAGTCATATTTTTCAATTAATTCTTAATGTTGTTTTAAAAGAGTCTATCTTTCTCCTAAAACAATTGTGTCAATATTTTTTAGAGAATTATATTTCATAAATAAGGAATCGTATTTCTCTTCCAGTATACTGTAGTTGGATACATGATTATCATTTGAGAAACTAGAACTAGGATTTGAATCAAATGAGTAATAAGATTTTACATAATCCGTATCTACCACAATGCACATATTTTCATTAATATTTGATTCTTCCTTTTCAGAGTTAGACTTTGATGAGTTGCTGTAGTCTTTAGAAACACTCCATGTAGCATTCATTGCTCTTTTGTCTTTTTGCTCACAATCCTTATTTTTTAAAATTTTCATTTTCTTTTCTCCATTTAATTGAAGATAGTCTAGTCTTATGTGAACCATGGTGTTAATTTCATAACATCTGACTTACATTGATTATTTAACATATCTCTTGAAGGATTTTCTAAACACCTTATTCGTTCTATCAAATTTACTGAATTTCCAGGATAACTCAGACAGTTCCACATCTGAATCAGATGAATCAAAAATTTCTCGTTTTTTCTTGATATCTTGTTTCATATTTCTTCTCTTATTTTGGGATGTTACATTCAAAGTAGTATTTTCTCTATTGATCCTGACTTTATGCTAATTTTATTCATCTTGCATCGCAACTTCATTCATCATTAGGGATCTAATTAATTATCTTATAGTTATATCTTTGATTGATGATGATTGCCTAATGGAAGCCGATATTAAACTCCATTGGGTAGGAAGTACTCTTGGTACTTTTAGGGCTTGATCTACTAGTTTTATAGGACCTCTCAAGGCAGTGATGTTATTGAATATTTCTATAAGCCTTCCATTCATCTAAGTGATACATTCACCATCAATAATTTTGAATGTATCAAATTTTAATTTTCCAATGGGATACCATATTTGTCTGACATTGTCTATTCCTTCATAGAATACTCCAATTTTCATTAACATCTCATATGCAGTAGGTAATTGAGAAACTCAATTAAATTTATCTGGTCCTAAACAATAGATTATATCATTCATAGATTTTGAATTTATGTCATACTATGCTTCAATTTCTTCACTCCATGTTTCATATTTAATAGGAATTTCATAAGCAGTACGAATTTATTAGTAGACTCTGTATTCAATATTTTTTAGATAGATGGTCATCCTTGACCTCCAACATCCACAGATTTCACCATTTAAGAATGGAGCTTGAACCATGGAAATTTACACTCGTGTATCATCCATTGAGATCTTCGAGTATAATCCTTTGAAACTTTCATCATTTATAGGTTTACCAAAAGAACCTCCTTTGATAACAATTTTTGGATAAGGTTATGAAAAATATGCATAAGAGGGGGGTGAGTTTTGTCTTTTACAATTTCGTCATGAATAATGATTATTTCGAAAACTTCCCTTTCTATTTATTTGAATTTTTATGAAGCGGAGAAAAAATAAGTTGAAGTACACATGAAGGTATTGTGGTTCGGGGAACAAAAGGCCCCTAGTGCACTCCACCATAGTTCTAATCCACGATCATGGGTATTTTCACTATCTGGTCCTCTTATCAACAGTCCGTCCACAACTCATTATAGGCATTTAACACCTTTTCAAGTTAAGGCTAAAACAGAGCCTTTTAATTCATGCACAAAAAAGAATAGAAAACATAGTATGAATATACGGTTACTCAAAATGAAAAGAATATTTTTCTGAAAATACATTCCAGTTTTTTTTACAGAAGCAGCAGCACGCAACTGATAGTAGATATATCGTCTTTAGAGAAGGTGAACTTCAATTATGATCAGTTATGAGTCAATTCAGATAAAAATATATCTTGAAATAAAATAAAAAAAATTACAAATAATAGATTCAAGATCGGTCTTTGATGTAGAGTAATAATCATTTATGATTTTCTGTTTCATTATAAAAATAGAGTGTGATATATTCGGATTGTAAAAGATATTTGTGACTCATATAACTATTTTTCATGATGAATCATCCCTGTTTTGTGTAAAAAAATATCGTAGATATATATAGAATAATGGTTAGAATTTTTCTTTTTAAAATTAGATAAAAAATTCCACCTTAAGAATAGTGAAATTCAAAAGTTTGAATAACAGAGCAGACATAACTTCTCTTAATAATCTCTATGAAATCCTCCTCTGAAATCGATCTTTGTGTCACAAATAATTGTCTTTAAATCAATTAAATATGTGCTTTAATATCAGGCTTTAAATCTGGCTTGAAATCATCCTGATATTCTGCATAAAGAACGTTTATCAATAAAGTCATATTTTAAATCTCTAATGCTAAACGTAGGGTCGATGATCTATTTTTCAAACATAATGTTGATATCAAACATATGATTGATCACCGACATAAGGAGGATCTCAATTGTAAGGTTGATCTCAAATGTAAGGTTGATTATTCATACTTTCCTCTTCAACTTTCAAATTTATGGTAGATTATCCAAACATTCATCTTTAAAAAACAAAATAGATTCAAGATCCATAATTTATTATAGAACGCATGGTTCATTAGAAATGTAAGTTTGGTAATCCATAACATTGTTAAGAAAATGTATTGTTTCATACTTACGTAACATTCTTCTTTCATATGTTTCTTATATAACAAACATAAGGTTTCATCCAAATGAATTATTTTTTTACCATATTTTTCTAAACTCTCATAATGAAAATGTAGAATTTTAGCAATATGATGCATGCATCAACTTATGGTATGAATAGGTTTTCCAGAACAAGCTAAACTGATTTCTGAACACCTTGTCAAATATTACATGTGAATTAAATGCTTTAATATTATTTCAAAATAAAAATATAAATAATATTAATTTCCTGAAATATACTCAAAATAAAATCATTATAATAATAAACTAGGGTATTGGTGAACATCAAAATCATCATAAAAAGATATATTATTATTGAAACAATACATGCTCAACAATATACCCCAATTATAATAGTATAGAGTATTGTTGAAAACAAAACCTTCTCAACACTTCTCACTGGATAATAAATTTATCAAATAGATTAATCCTACATGGTTTGATATCTTCATTATACAAAGACCTTCAAGACGTTGTAAGTGCAATTAGGGAGACATTTGGGTAGTGATTTTCTAAAATATAATTCGCAATGTATGATGAAGATAATAGAGTAGGATTCCTTTTATAAGTTATTTGAGGGGTAATGGTTTAAATCCAAAAAAATTAAATTAATATAAATTAATTTTGAAGTCAAAAAATAGAAAAAATCGATATGTTTCAACGATAGGATCAGAATGGGTCAACATACTATAAAAAAATAAATTTTATCCATGTTTATGTGAAATTTATACCAATATATTTTAGTTTTAAGCCCCAATTAAACATTGCGATTATTATCATGATGTCAATGTTTTTTTAAATTTATGGTTCAATAATGTTATAAAAAAATAAAAATTTACCAATAAATGGGTCTTTATAAATATTCATATATATTTCCCAATCACATGTGTAAAGACACGTTTTATTAAATTTTAAACAATTAAATAAAATATTATTTAGAATAATATAACATTATAGTTATTTGTTGGACAATTTATAAATTTTGACATTAATGGAATTAATATATAAAATTAAATAGAATGCATGATTTTAAAATGTCTATATTATGTTATATTTCTCATCAATTTTTTTGTGACACTATAACTCAACCAAAAAAATTGTTTTAGAATTATAAAAATATTTTACATGATTTTTCTGCAAAATGAACTTGCATTGCATCAACGCTGTGAAATAATTATAGGTAATTAATTCATCACAATAATTTAAAAAATAAAATACCATGATAAAAAATAATTTTTCAATCATAAACATACATGGATATTAACATATCCTCTTATAATTCCAATGATATAATATTTTATAAATCTAAAAAATAGAGAAAATTGCCTTTTTATTATTAGTTACTAATCACGTGATGAACATTACCAATGGAAAGTGGAATAAAATTAATAAATTTTTTCACCATAGATGTTTGAAATACATAGAATGTTGATAGATCACTGAGCCTAATTGGGTGAATTAGTGTTCTTCAATTTTAAATTTTTTATTTTAATTAATTTTAGATTTTGGTTTTCAATACAACCTATGTGGGTGGTTAAGGCCTTAATCCTTTATTTATATATCTCATTGGCTTACTTCAAATGAAGTTGTAAAACGGAATCGAACACAAAGATTTATAGGGTTATTGACAAAGACTTGCTCCTTGTTGGGTTAGTTATTATCCCCCACACAGATTCATTAATTTATAAAAAGATAATTATAAATAATAATTGGTTATACTCCCCAGTTAAAAGCTTCTTATATCCTCCAATATTAATTCATATTTTTCAGTTAGATATGACAACAACTACAACTTATTATTCTAGAAACAAGTTATACCCCTAGCTTCAACTTCTTCATTATGATGGCTTGATCCACTTCAGGATGATCTGGTAATCATCATCCACAATCATGTTGGATCAAACTGACTTGTGTTTATTTTCAAGAATCTTCAACTACCTCTGTTCCAATCTGTTGGCCTTTCCGAATTAAATTTTCATACATAATTCATTTTTCATGTTTGCATGGGTATTCATAAATTCATGTATGTTTTGATATGTTTAATGTAACTTGAACACATATTGTTCACTTCCTTTATTCCTTTTGAACCCACTGTTTATCAATTCTTCTTATGCATAAACCAAGAGATGAACACGTAGGTGTGTTCCCTACTGCGACTTCAATGCTAATTTGTATGGGTAGAAGCTGTGCAACGGTTCTTCTTCTCAAGGGACAGTATATGTGTACACATGTCTCAAGTATTCTCATAACATGAACAAAGAAGGCTTCATCTTCACGGTATGTTTCCCAAACCATTGAGGTGCAACACACTATCCTTTTATGGATTCAAAAACCTATTCCTCATAATGCATCTCAAGAGTTAAAAAGCTCCATTTAAGTGCTTGTGGGAGAATACTATTTCGCATATGGTCTTTTTTGCTCAGGGTTAAAATATGTTTGAGGAAAACATATAACATTCATGAAAAATGGGTTATGTAATGCTCTATTTCTTCAAAAATAGGAGCTCTCTTAATATCACCAATGTCAAACCCTTGGTTGGGGGATATTTATTTATATGTGAGGATCACAATGATTTGCAATGCCTATGATCCTGGTATTTTCCTCATCCATTACTCATTAATACTCCTGAACTATATGTTGTGCCATGGAATATCATCAAATTATCTTGTTGTTTGGGATCCAATAAATATTATAAATTATTTCATGGTGTTTCTCATATGCAAGCCTGAGACTCTCCTTATTAGTGTCATCCTCATCTACATGAAGTTTTTCTTGAATATCATGAAGATAAAGATTGAATTTATCATATTTGAAGACTGATAATCCTCTAAAACTCAATTTTCATCAACCGAATTTGATCATCTTTTTTACATTGCCAGAATGAAAATATAATTTCATGAAAGATCTCATGACATCAATACTACTCTAATTTAGTGGATTAGATCATCAATTGTGTGGGAATATCAATAATTGAGGAGACACAGTAGTGATGGAATACTGCTATGCGTTAGGTGGTCGGTGGTAGAAGATTATGTAGATCCTATCAAACAATGGAAAAAATTAGTTTAGATCAGGTGACCTAGATGATTTACATCTGATGGGGGGGGGGGGGGAATATATCCATGTTTTTTAAATCAAATAAACTGATAAACATCCCCGATTATTATTTGGAGTAATTGGATGGTTGTCGATCAAACCGACCTATCCCGTATCGAAAAACACCACATTTTCTCCATGCATTATAATATTCAAATATTAAAAATAGTTTAGAAATATATTCCTCCTCCAGAACCACCTTTTACAATTCTATGGAAACAAAATGAACACATAATTTTGGTGGTCCCTTGGTCCTATCTATATAATATCTTGACCCATGGGTTCTCATATAGTCTTACAAATATCCCAACACATGTCTCCTATAGGCTAGACATGGCTTGTTTCCCTTAGGATCAGTTGACCTAGTGTCTTATAAGTGTACTCAGTTGAGGCTAACTGTTCATCTTAGGGGATGTCCATCATATTTAAATAAACACAATATAATTTTTTTAAAAGCAAAATATATATAATGGAATTTAACATGAAATGTATTTCACCGTCTTCTTATAAATATAATCCACTTCATCATTAACCATCATCCATATTCTTCTTTTATGTTAGTAATATGAATTTCAAAGTGATTATTCAATGTATCTAATATCAAAAATCCTTTTTCACACGTTTTAAACAAATAATGTCAGCACATGTCTAAGCATGAAATCCAATGTCATTCCATGGGCCTATAATGACACTCTAAGAAGCATCACTTTAACCATCCACTAAAAAATAACATATTGACCTATCATTGAAAAAATTGGAAATCACAAGGCTAAAAAATTTCCCCCTTTGTATTTGGTTTTCAATATCTCATAACCACACTCCATAAGAGTCACTATGTATGAAAATTGTTTCTCCCCCTTATTGAAAATCAAATGAAAAGGGTATGTGGGGAATTTTCTATAACAATTTCTTCTTCTTTTAAAGAATATCATCATGGATATTTTAGAGAGGGAGATGATATCAAATGGTTCACTAAGCACTAATCCATTAGTTAATCAACTCTAAGTCTATGTGGGAAAACCTAGTTTAAGAAGAGAGAGATATCCCCAAGGTTTTAAAAAGTGTCTATAAACCATCATGTTTGTGAAATATTTCTAAGAATGTATCAATTCATATACAGGTATTGGATATTATCAAAATTCTCAATGAAATGAATGAAAAACATGCCCAAACATCCTCCAACAATGATCCCCCTTGGGGGATGTATTCAACTCCTTCATTTAAATGAAATATAATAAAAAAGTGTGTATATGTTTAGGGAATAACGGGGGACCTTTTATTATTCTTAAATTGAGGGGAGATAGATGATCTTTATGTTTTAGCCTTATCTCAACAAGCCATTCAGTTGGTATTTATTATGTGAAAATACAGGTAACCTAATGTTTTGTATAAATTTATTGTTGTTTGATATCACCCCCAACCATATTTTCTATAATAAAACGATATCTAATATCTATATTTCTGTATCTTGAATATTGTATAATATTATTAGATAATCCAATGGACTGTTTATTATCACAAAAATTCATTAGCGGTTTATTAGTTTCAACTTTCAAATCTGCAAACTGGACATGCATCCAAATCATCTGTGTACATGCATAAGTCACTTCAATATACTCTGCCTCAGATGTGCTACATGTTATTGAATTATTATTTTTTCTATACAAACTGGAAAATACTTCTACCAAAAAGAATGGTCCATGTAAATTAGATCTCCTATTAGTACAGTCACCACCCCAATCAGTATATGTAAACCCCAATATCAGAATGTCTACATTGTGGATTTATAAAATCCCATTGTTAAGAGTTATTATCACATATCTCAAAATAAATGTAATTTTCAACTTTTCCATTAACAAAATTCAAATCCCATGGGAAACCATCTAATTTAGAGTACCAGGCTCTACTGTCCTATTTTAAACTGTATAGAACTTTTCATAAATTTCATACCATGCAACCATCATTGTCTATAAAAATATATGTGGTTGTTTGATATATACCTCTTCTTCAAGATCTCCATTTAGAAATTCTTATTTCAGATCAATTTGATAAACCATAAAACAGTTCTGTACTATAACAACCAAGAACATTCTAAAGGATTCCAATTTTTATTCTGGTACAATAGTTTCATCAAAATTAATCCCTTCATTTTTTGAATATCATTTACATAATATCCTAGATTTTTTTCTTGAAACATCACCTTTCTCATTTATATTGTTTCTAAAAATCCACTTGCTTCCAAAAACATTTTTATTTTTTGGGTATTGATAAAAGTTCCCATGTGGGATAATTCTCCATGTGATCAAGATCCTCACGTATAGCCAGTATCCATTCCTCAAGCTCAACTGATTCAATGAATGTATTAGGTTCAAATTGAGAAATAAGATCAATATGATATTGAATTATAAATATTCCTCTTGTTTTTACTAGAGACTATTGATTACCAATGATATTTTATAACTCAACAAGTTTCTTTTTTTTTGTTCCATTTTATTTTCTTTGAATTAGCTTCTTCTTCATCACTAGTATAGTCCAAATTAATATCAATGTCGTTGTGTTCGGTCTCAGTTGCATCTTCATTATTTTGTTCTATTATAATACCGTTTTTTCTATATGTTTTGAATCAGTATTATTAGTAATATCTAATAAAATTTTTAAAAAATAATTCAGGCATCACATCAATCAACCACCATATTCATCCTCATGTTTCAACATATGCATCCTTTATCATTTGGTAGGTATCCCATGAAAATTTTCCCCCATGGCTTTTCTTCAAATTTTTACAAATTAATGTTCTTAATCTTTTTATGTAGGTAATTTCAAAATTGCTGATGTCATTCACCATTGGTTATATAGTGTACCTAATTTCATAAGCTATCATTTTTTTATCTTTTGTCAGTATACATTTATTCTCTATATCTATGGTATTACATACATCTTATATCTAGAAAACCATGGATATGTTGTGTTATGCTAACACAGTTCTTCTCATTTGAACTACGATTGTGTTCTTTCTTTCTGTTACCCAATTTTTTGGTGAGTATATGGTATGTTTTATTTATTATTGGTTCCATTATTTAAATTATAGCTTTAAAAATCTTCCCATATATAATATTTACTATTATATGATCTCAAATTTATGATATAGATAACTATCTACTTCTCATCATTCCATTTTTTTGAACATTTTAGTTTCCTCTGGCTTCTACATTATAAACATGACAGTAGTCATTCTAATGTGATCATCACTGAATGTTATAAAATACATATCTCATCTTTTAGAGTTTTGTCTCATTCTCCCACATAGGTCAGTATGAAAAATTTCAAGGGTCCCAATAGATAAGATATTCACCCCATTATGTGAACCAATGGTCAATTTTTATATCTGACATGTTTCAAAAATGTCATCCCATTCTCATTTCAACATGGGATGATCTCTCACAATGTTATACATCTATATTTTACAAATAATCCTTCCATTAAGATTGTATGTTCTTCTATTCCATTGGTTTTTTTGTCCATGGAACTAAAATAATAAGAATTAATATAATCACTAATTTGAAATATACTTTTTCTGGTCCTTTTTTCTTAAGTGTTGATTCATACATCATTTGATCACATGATGATACATGAATCCTTTTTGAACAAAAACTCATTTCCATCATCACAATGTAGTCTCACACTAATAAAATTGTTCTTTAACAATTCAACAAATAACACATCATTGGTCTTCAGATTTTATTGTTTCAATTTTTTCTTTTCCATCTCCATTAATTTTCCAAGAACAACTATTTCCATAGATCATGGCTCCTCCCTCATTATTTTACATGATGCTCAAAATTTTTGTATTTGAATACATTTGTGGGGAACATCTACTATCCACAATGAACGACTAGGGTTCTCTACAGTATTTCTATGAAACTTCAATAAAACTTTATTTTTTTTCATTTATTATCATAACTCCTTTTTCATTCAGGACATTGAGTGTTTACTCAAGAATAATACCCATGAGATTTTTAGCACTATGGCCTTTCTGATCACATATTCCATTAACTTATTCTAAATAATAAAATTTCTTCTTAGTTGGAAGATCATATGAATTTTTTATGGTTTCATTCAAACTTTGTATTGAACTTCTATTTTCAGAATAGATTCCCGTTGGTTCAGGCCTCATTTCGATGTAGGGACATGTTACAATATCACAAATATTATTTGTTCCCTATCATTACTCGACACTACTTGTAACATTTAAACATTGATCATCCCCACTGATAAAATCATTTTCTATAAGATAGTTGTTTCTTTTTTCCGAAGAATAAGTTTTTTAATTTTTTTGGGGGAACAAATCTTTTTAGGTAATTTATCACATCCATTTGAATATATGAATATTTCTCACTTACGATTATTCTCCAATAAAGTCAGAAATTTATTTTTGGACCTAAATTTTTAGATATAATAGATGTATATTTGGATTTGATAATTGCGGAATTGACATTCTTTGTTGATCCCATCATTTCACAAGTGTGTGATTATTCTTCCTCGACCACAATAACCCTTCTAAAAAACTCTCTGATATTTTTGATTAAATTTAATGCTTCAATGAATTTAGACTAAGTCACTGAATATTCTTATTCTATAAGTTAACTATTTTCCACAATATATTTTAACATTTTTCCATTCACTGTGCCTTCTGTTTTTGACATATATTTTCATCAACAAAATGGATTGTTTCTTTAAAAATTCGTCTTTCACCTCAGTAATATTTTCATTTTCATTTATTAACAATCTCTTATATTTCTCAATATTTCTTTCATATCAATAAAATATTCTAATTCATTCATAAATATCTTTTCTAGACCCATATGTTCACTTTCATTATATTCACATTTTGAGGTATCATATCCTTTTTTCCTTATGATCTATAAAATTTGTTTAATCCATTGATTGGATGCCTCATATAAGGTACACATATTCTTATTTTCTTATATATCTTTATCATTTACCTGGGAAGAACTTTTTCTTTCATCCACCAATTTTATTTTATTCTGTTGAGCTTTTAAATCATTTCTTCATATGTAGATTTTACTCAATAGTATCAGGTGCAACAAGAATTTTCATCGGGAAATTTGTAGAAAAATATCCAATATCATTGTAGTTATAAAATCATGGTGGTAGTTTTCCTTTACCCATAAAA
Organism: Viscum album; assembly: GCA_963277665.1. Lineage (NCBI taxonomy): Eukaryota > Viridiplantae > Streptophyta > Magnoliopsida > Santalales > Viscaceae > Viscum > Viscum album. The sequence continues at coordinate 1,833,314,263 of OY728161.1, read as the reverse complement.
TTCCTTTATACAATCTCTTCGACATAATAGCATTGATTCTATTATATTACTCATCTTTATCATTGTCATCATATTCATTTAATTATGAAACTTCATGATCTCTAATTTTGAGTTTTCTCATATCCACAAAATTGATCTCATATATGTTATTCTTCAAGAAAACTATGATCTTTCTCACATAATATGATATGATAAAGTTATGTAATTCATCAAGAGAATGATCATCTCTATCTTCCAAAACTAATACATCATAATAGAACCTATTAGGAAAATTTCTCATTAGTATTTTAATAATAGTTGAATCATCCAACATTTTCCAAAAGCCTAAAACATTACTTGAAATTTCAATGATTCTTCTGAAGTAATCATCAATGTTTTCTTCTTATCACATCATGATGTCTTCTAACTAGCTCCAAAATTTTAAATTTTTAATCCTTTCCATTCATTTTTCATTCAAATATTCTTTCAATATTTTCAAAAATTTCTTTGGAATTTTTGAATCACATAACCTTTGTGTAAGCATTTTCAAAAAGAAGCATAAAAAAAATTGACATCAAATTCAAAAAAAAAATCATATAGAATGTCAGAAAAAATTTACCATCAACATTAGGGGATTAAATATTAGACACACTTATAAATTCAAGGCCATGATATAGAGTATTGGGTAACACATTATCCTTCTGACTGTGTAATTATATCTATTAAATGTAGTAACACCTCTACTATTGATAGAACATATATCATCCATTCTGAAAATGTAGTAGATATGTTCAGAGGGTGCCTAGATCTGATACTAATTGAAATACCCTTTATAGTTAATGTTTACTGAGAGTGGGGTGGTGAACTAGTGATCCACTCTTTTAAATTATTATTTTTTATAAATTTCATCCTTTATTTTTCAAATCATCCTTTATGCATAGATAAGGCCTCAATCCACTATTTATATATATCTTGTCCTTTATTGAAATGATGTTGTTAAAAAAGAAAAAAAATCGATTTACCAAGTTTGGTAAAATGACCAACTCTTTTCCCTCTTGGTTATTTTCCACAGCATATATTATTTACATTATTATAAGATGATTACAAATGGTAATCGGTTAAACACCCCAATTACCAGTGAGTTATACCCCCAATTTTAATTCATATTTTTCAGTTACGTATGACCAAAATTGCACCTTAATCTTTTAGAAAATGTTTATACCCCCCCCCCACACATCAAATTCTATATTTAGATCGATAGATCCAATTCACGGTTATCTGAAAATTTTCCTCCATGATGTTGTAGAATCTCACTTGCTCATGTATCTGTTCATGTAGCTTCAAAAATATCTAATCGAATATTAAGGCCTTTCTCAATTAAATTTACACAAATAATGTGTATTCATTTGTGAATGAGTAAGGATAATTTCATTTATGTTTAGATATGTCAAATTTAGCTAAAACAATAACTGTTAACATCATTTAATACATTTAAACTCACTGTTTATCAACACATCATAAGCATAAATGAGGACATGATCAGGTAGGTGTGTTCCCTACAACCTATTGTACGAATACTGAAGGGTTATAAGATAATCATGGGTTTTTCTTCTCAAGGGATAGGGTATGTTTAAACATTTTAAGAAGATTTCACAACATGAATCAAGAAGGATTGGTGTTCTTGGGGTGTCACCCAGAATCGTGTGTTGCAACACAATGTGCCTTTATGGCTTCACGAACTCATTTTTTACAAAGCGTCTCAAGAGTGAAAACAAAAATCTGAGTTCTATTAGGATCCCTCTCCATCATGTAAGGCATGCATTCCTCATGTAATAAAGAGTTTCATGGTACACATCTATCTTTTCAAACAATGGGTGATGTGATTATCTATTTCTTCACGAACGAGAGATCTCTCAATCTCAGTAATTCCAAACCCTCAGGAAAGGGATTTTCCCTTATAGGAGAAGATCATAGTGCTTTGCACTACCTATGATCTATATTTTCTACCTCATTAACAACAAATTCCTATTCATTAATTTTAAGTTTTTCCATGGCATATCATCAATCACCCAGGTCATTCGGGACCCTTTCAAATTTTCTCTGCATGTCATTGCATTTTTCTTTAGTGAGCCCGAGATTATCGTTTTCAGTACCATACTCATATACATGACATGTTGCATTTATATCATGATGATAAATATTTATGTCATGAGTGTTGAACATCTAGAAGACTATACATCTTTGTTTTCCTCAAGAATATTCAGTCTTCTTTATTTTATCAAGTGAATGAAAATGTAATTGAATTCGTGATCATGTAAAATCTATATGACTATAATGAAGTAAATTATATCATCATTGGAGGATATAATCATGATCATGGAGGTGAAGCTATGGTGACATATTTCTAGTATGCATAGGGTGGTAAATTGTAGATGATGAGGCAGAGCCCATTGATCAATTGAGATAAATCATTTTAGGTCGGGTGGTCGAGAAGACTAATATCAGATGAAGGACAATTTTTTTATGTTTTTTAAAAAATTAGATGAAATTATCCATTACACAGATGGTGCATTCAATTGATCAGACAGTCCTTGTTCATACAGATCTATCCGACATCGAAACGTGCCTCAGTTCCTCTGGGATTTATAATACTCGTTGTGCTAAATGAAACCTAGAAATATCTTCCTCCGCCTGATACCACCCCATAATATTCATTGGGTGCTCTCTATGCCTAAAATTTATGTGTGCCCTTATACCTAACTATATATGTTCCTGACCTCATGCACTCCTGTGGGCTTACACATGACCCTGTGCATACTACATGCGGGTTGTCCTTCGCTTGGTTCCCTTTGGTGTGGTCGACCTAGTGTACCACAAGTATCCTTGATTGAGGTTAGTTGGCCATCTTATGTGTGTAGGCCTTCATATTTAAATAAACCCCATATAAATCAATTTGTTAAATTCCAATTAATATATAATGGAATTTAATTGGAAATGCATGGACTCATCCACTTAATAATCTAAGCTGCTTTATCCTCAACCATAATCCATTATCCTATATTCTTTTTGCAATAAGAATTTCAAAGTATTTCTTCAATGTTAGTAATGTGAAAAATCTTTTTTCAAACATCTTAAACAACTATGATTATCACATGTCCAAGAAAGATATCCAATTTTATTTCATGATCCCAAAATGACACTCCAAGAAGCATCACTTCAAACATCAACTCACAAAGCACATATTGGCATATCATTAATAACAAATTAAATCACTAGGTTAAATAATGTTAAAGGTAAAAAATAAATCTAATAAAATAAATAAAAATGATTATAGAGATATTTAGGCTTTTCCATGTTATTTTTATCCTTATTTTTCCAATTCACCATTAATGAGGGGAAACATATTTAATATGGTTACTACTCTTAATGATAAAAGAATAATAAGTAACAATATAAAAAATTTAAGCCTAATGATTCAAAAAATGGAATTATTTTTTCAATGCCCAATTTATTTAACTCATATAAACTACTTGAAAATAAAACTGCAAAATGAAAACAATTTGGTTTCCTTAAAATATTTATTCAATCTGAAAAAATGAAATTATACAAAAAGAAGTTATAATGTTTATTAATATGTAATTAATATGAAATTTTACATATAGATTATACATATTTTAGTTTAATATAAAATGATAATTTTAAATTACATTATAAAATTAAAATATTGTATAGTTTTACAAAAATTTACATTCTTTATTGTTCAACTAAAAATATATAAATCCAAAAAAAATTATAAAATTTTACTCGTAGATAATAATATAATATTTAATATGAATTTATTTTTTCATTTTTTCAAATTAAAAGTCATAAATTAAAAAATTATTTTTTTAAATTAAAGCATATTATATATTAATATAAATAAAATTAATACTAAATTAATTATTCTCTAAATGATAGAAATAATTAAAATTATTATAATGAATATATGAATATAAATTATAACTAATGAATATTAATAAAAAAATAAATTTAGTTTAATATTTGATTTACCTAGGCTTTTGTATTCTTTATTACTTTGAAAAACTACACCCTTATGATTATATCCATTACATAAACAAGTGGGCATACTTTCCCTTCAAATAAATTTATTACTAGCATACTTCTTACACAACAATATGGATTTCCAAAAAAAGGCAATAACATGATAAATTATCCTATTACATAACACTTTTTATTTCTTTCAATAATATGTACTAGTTTTCCATCATTGGTAGATTTTCATCCCACAAAACTACATCATGGATGAAAACATGGGATGCATATGATATATATTTTCAAACTAATATTAATGAAATATGCTATCTATTTTGGTCAAATGTGGTGAAAATTCCAATCAATATAAAAATAATTCATCTATCTCTAAGATTTCATTAATTCCAATGAATTATAATATTTTCTTCACATTTTACTAAAACACAAAACATTTTTCTGTTCTGACACTTTACAAAAAATCTGATCCCCTACCTAACAATAATTGTTTTTTCATTTACTATAAACATAAGATTTTATTATTTGTTTAGAGTACCTCCTTTGATGTTGAATCATATTTAAATCATTAATCATTTTGTATAAAAATTATATTATAAACTATGTTAATTCCCTTAATTAATCCCAACAAGAAATAGTTTGACACCACATTCAATAATATGAAACAAATTGAGTCATCTATATACTGGATTGAAAACTATTATTATATGAAATTCCAACTACTGAAATATGATGATGTAAAATTCCATTTCAATCTATATATAAATAAAATTCTATTATTCCAAGGACTAAATAGTTCTTTTCAGACTATTCATATGTATGAGGATGAAAAGATGTAATGAAATTTAATTCACCTCTCAATCTCTTATAAAGGAATTTCCAAAAAAATAAAAGAAAAACTATGATCATAGTCAGATACAATGGATTGATGAAATACATCTAACTTATCTATATCATAGATATTGTTTTGATACATTGAATATTGAGAAAATATATCTAAAACATATATGTAATGTTTTCATTTATTCAATCGATCCAAAATAACCCAAAAACAACTATTACCATATGATTTTAATTAAAAACATACTGTGAAATCCATGTATATATTTTTCCATTTCTACTAGAAAGATACGTTATAATATTTTATCCCTTTCAGTATATGTCATTTGGAGTTAAGCTACTGAAAAGTAAGTAGATTCATGGTAAACATTACAATATCTTTAATTCATTAAACAAATAATAAACTTTATGGTGTCTATAAATCATAGTACTATCATGATGAACCAAATATGGAGAGTTATGATATTCACTCAATAAGTCCATTTTCATCTATGCAATTTCTGGAACACCAAAAATTTTCAAAATGCTTAATTCATCTTTTTTATCATATTAAATTTAGGTTAAGATCCTTTATTTTCCAATTCCACCATCTCATAAAAGAAATGTTCTTCCTTAAAATATTGATTAATTCTATCAGAAAATGTTGACTAATCTAAAAACTAAAATAAATAAATGATGTTCCCTCATGTACATTTTTTTTGACAATAGTCAATAAATCTTTTACTTAAGTATATTTTTTTGAAATGCTTCATGATTAATAAGGCATTATATATTCAACTCAAAGCATTAGTGAGTTTGGTAGCTTTTCTTATTTTTTTTATGAATTGTGATATCGGAATCCCTTACTTGTTATAACCATCATCTCATCAATGTCATCCTAAATTTTTAATTCAATATGTACAAATAAATTTATGACTAGTATATATTTCCTAGTATAATGCATATATTTTATGCCTCAAAATATAGAAAGCAAAAAACCATGTCTTTTAATTCTATATTATTTATTTGAAAATTTATCATAGTATGATTTAGTTTATGCAAAGAATATTAGTTTTTATGATCATTATGTATCAGGAAACAACCAAGTGATATCAATGAAAAATTATTTTGGTTGAATACTTTACAATTAATAGTGTGAAATCACAAAACCAGTGCATTAAAGAATCATCATTTCCATACTTGGAGGGAACATAATCACACTTTTTCATTTAGATGAGTATAACACCATTTCGGGCTAACTTAGTCTCTAGGCTAGATAACCAAGAAACTTATTCAACAACTTGCTGGAGGTGATCCACTATTTCCACAAAAGTATGAATCTCTGTGACATTTGAGGGTCTTTTCCATTCATTAACAAAATTATTTTCTTTGAATTCAATATATATTCTTTCATTAAAAACATATTTCCCAACGAAATAAATTGGTTTAAAGAAAAATCCATATTTATTAATTTCTCCTTATAACATTATTCAGTTAGGGTTTGGAAAAAATCCAGAGTTTTTTTTCATGATCATCGTGACTTTTATAATATACCAAAATATGCTAAATAAACACAACCATAAAATTAGGTAAATATTAATTTAAAATTCATTTTATAAGATCCATGAATATTAATAGTGACTTACTCTACCCAATGTTCTAATTATAAACTCATAATTCCCATATCCATCAGAAAATAGATTATTAGGAATATCCTTCCTCTTCACCGTCATATGATTGTGTCCATGCATAAGCACAATCATTCTAATATACATTAATTGATCTTAGAGATCCAAAAAAAGTCACTGATATAATGGAAAAATTTTTATTTGTAAAATTGATATTATTCTGGTCTTAGTAATCACTGAAATGCCTCATTTAAACATCTTTACTTTTTAAAAATAAAACTGAAGCACCCTATGTGACGTTCTAGAATGAATGAAACATATATCAAGAGACTTATCAATTTTTCTTTTCAAATATTATATTTTATCAATATGATAATACATTTCAAAATTGGAATAATATTATGTGTTATGTCTTATAGTATATTAAACATTATAGTTAGGAATAGCACTATAAATTCATCAAGAAAAACTTCCATATATTCAATCATTGATAAAAAATCACCATTATGATCAATATTATACATTTCTTTAAAACAAACTTGATATAATTTATTTCCATATAAAAATATTACATAATCCTGTTGATATGATATGACATATTCAAAATTGTGTAATATATGTTTCTTAGCTCTATAGTCTACCATATAATGAGAATATAAAATCCAATCCCTCACATTATAGTGTCATACACTATTATGTGTAATTAATTAATAATATCTGAAAAAACCAACCCACTAATAACTATAAGTAGATTGATATAATTCATGGTCGACTAAAAGAATCCACCTATAGTTTTCACCCAATGTTCTATCTTCCCTTCATGTGGTGATATTATCATTTCAAACTAAAATTTACCAAAAATTATGGAGTGTGATGATACAGTGTTAAATATTATATCAATATTATTTAAATATATAATTACCATAAATTAATCAACTTAATTACATAGATCCAAATCAACCTAAATGATATAAAACTATTTTTACACACCTTTCATCTTTAGGACTTCCAGATTTTCACCCCATAGAAAATTCATGGGGTCACATTTCATCATAAGATCTGAACACATTGTAATGAAAAAGTATATCAATTATATGGTTATCAATTACACAATTCATGGATTGTTCAAGACTATTTTCATTAGAGTAATGTAATTTATAACACAACATACCACACTGGTAGATGTTTCCAAATCTTTTGAAATATTCTTCTAATTTTTTTAAGCACACATGGAACTTGTTGGGGGGCCCTAAATCGGGAATTCATTGTTTAATTATTCTCAATTACTATCCAGCACGACTGTTTCTAACACTTTTCATATTGAGGAATATAACTATCTAAAAAAATATCTCAACATTTTCAGCACATTGAAATAATTCCTCATAATGGTTAAATTAAATTAGGCCCAAACCAATCCATAAATATGGTTAAAATACTTTCTAAAAACTATTAAGTTTTCAATTATGGTCTTAAGTTAGATTTGGAATGTGCTTAGCCAATAATGTAATATTATCTTAGTATCTGGATACTAAATCCTCATTAATTTCCTTCAATCCGTTTAATTTTTCCTACATTCTAAGATTCATAAACTCATGGATATATTTACCTATGAATATATTATGAAAGATATCTAATTTCATAGAATCAATCTCTAATATATCACTAATATTCCTACCCATATACAATCACTGATTTCTTTACCTTCAAATTTACAAATGGAAAAGTGTTAACATTTTATATTCTATACACCCCATGTCTTTTAATAACATTTCAATAGATTTAATTCATCATTTAGTTACCAATAGATCTAAGGTTCCATTGAAATTTTGTGCATGTTTTTTTTCATAAATGATTAACTATAGCATGAATATATAGAGTAAATTTTCTTTCCCAATTTTTTTGATTTCACAATATATTATAGATTTCATCAATTGATCCATAACATGAAGCATTTATATATTCCAATTACAACCATTCTAATATTCTATTATAAACAAACAAATTCACCATGAGGAATTTTTATATGAACCCTCTTACATTCATTATAGAAAACCATTCTAAATAGGCATATATTGGATGAGGCAATATGGAAATCATAAAATGTATGAAAATTTAAAAAAAAATATAAAATAGAATGTGAAAATTTCTACTTGTTGTATTTTTATATCGAATAATTTTATTAAAATGTTCACTCATTTTGTAACGCCCCGACCCCACCTACCCAGAGTCGGTGCTTTACTTCGTAACATTAGCATGATCAGAAAAGATCAAGTCTCGAAAGGCCGATTAGTTTAGTAGCCTTGGACACAATAGATACATTCATAAGTCTTACATTACATCATAAAGTAAAAGAAAACTACAACATCTTTTCTTCATATCCCCTTATATTATCCATGCAGGTCATTCATAATATACTTCTTCACATCCTGGAAAAATTAAAACATTGAAAGGGGTGAGCTCATATGCTCAGTAAGGATAACAATATAGCAGAAGCTTTTATAAATAAACATAAGCATTTAAGGCAATGTATAACTAAAACAAAAGCCTTTCAAACAAGAACTTCAACATAATATGGAAAATGTAAAATGAGATAATTCCATTTAATTATTCACATGGATATTCTACTGGTCGAATAATCACATGCAATATCAATAACCACATTCATAATGATGGAATGCATAATGCCAGACTATCATAACCACATAGCCAAGGCCTCGTGCCAAGACTACAAATAAGATTTTGTCAAGGCCTCGTGCCAAGACATTAGATTGTCTCATGAGACCTGCCGATGCATCGAGGAGCTATAACGGGCTCCACCCGACACTTGTTAAGTCTAATTCATTCCCCATATGAATAGGTTTAAACATATCATAAACCATAACATAATCGTATCACATAAAACATGCATAAAGGAAACATAACATTTCCAAATTTCAATCACAAGATATCAATACAACACATTGATATAATAAAAACACTTTCAAAACCATTTTCAATACCAAAATAATGTAAAATTAAAACTTTGTATTTATTTTTCATTTAAAAACAATTTATGGCTTGTAGAGGAAGCCGAAACTCAAATAATGGTCACGACGGCAGAGAAGTCATTGTTGCCGCATACGTATGACAAAAAAACATTCCATTTTTTCGTTTAGTAAAACGCTTCGTATAAAAACAATTCTTTTGAAAAAAAACAAAAGTCAAAGGGGTTTATATGGCGTATAAAAGATATTTGTGTATAAAACAAAATATGCCTCAATGAATAGAGATTGAGACGAAGTCCCTTAAAAAGATCATTTTTTAAATAAAATAGATCTAACATGTGTATTAACTATAAGTACACATAAAGAAAGTACAAATACAATATAGGACACAATAATATCATGACATAACTTGAAAGTATGAGATTAACCCAACGAATGGAAATTGGGTTAAGAAATTCCCTTACCTCGTGTTCGACTTGACTCGGCCATTCTTTAACCTCCGGAATAATAAACTAGAGTTAATTTATAGTTGCTTAAGAACCTTTTTTGAAGTTTATTATTCATTTTATATCACTTATTACCATGTTATTAACATTATTTAATTATTTAAGTTAATAACGGACATTTTGTCGATCATTGGTACTTGAGTCAACAATAAACTTCTTATAATTACAAGTTGTTCATGAGGGGAAATATCCATTATATCCAGAATTATATTCATGATGAAGATATCATATACATCATATATATCTAGTATATACATTCATTTATAATATTACATAACATTTAGAGGTATGAAATGAAATGCACCGTTCATGGAGACGGTAAGTCGTACGTACACATGGACGCTACTTTCATTTCTATTTAATATTTAGTGGAATGAAGTTATAATTATATAATGGTATAATATAATTCCAGTATAATATTATTTATAATACCATTTACTCCATCTTTTATACATCCCACATATGGCATTAACGATTCAAATCACTCTGAGGGGGCGGTAGTCCGCACTTACTAAAATGAAAATATCGCGTTTACCCATAATGGAAACCATAAAGGTATGACATAAATGAAAAATACATAATCTTAATTAAAACATAATCATATTATATACCATATATAAATTTAGTGACATCTTGATGGACACCATTGAAGGTGTTATATGAGTGTTGAACAATCATCGTTTTGTGAGGCAGAAATTCGCCATCCACAGAAACAGTATGTTCTTTAACCATTAGATGTAGGTGTGTGTAAGTGTAGCTCGAATACTTCTTATAAGAACAACCTAGTATATTTTTTATATTGGTTTTGTTACAAAAGAAATGGATAAAAAGAGTTTAGTGGGTTAGATAAGCAAAACAAAACAAAATAACATAAGAGAAGACATTACTTTAAAATCGGGTAACTCTTTTTTGATTTGAGCCAAAGGCTTCCTTGGGAAGAGTTCTGCCCAAAGTGAGGATTCTAAGAGTAAGAGAGGAAAGTTGGGAGAGTATTTGGGAAGATTTCTGCCGATCCAAATGGATTGATGGTGTGAATAAGGTGGTAGAGGTGGGGGCCTTTTATAAGAGGAGAGGAGGGGTACTCTTGGAATGTCATGAAATGTTACATTATTAAGAAATTATTTTCAGATTCTAAAGGTCCCAAAATGATATATTTAGAGGATAAGGTGATAAGGGTTCCAAATATACTCATCCAATAGGTTTTTTGACTAGTTTAAGCCTTGTATTTTACATTATCTTTTCATTTTATTTAAATCGTTAATTAATGAGGTAATCGATGCATCATCAGGGTGTCATAAATAATATAATTTATTTAATGTCTAAAAAATATAAAAAAATATCATGATGTAGGAAATATTTTTATCTTTCTAATTAATATTTATAGTCAAAAATATGACTTTAATAACCCCATTTAAAAATTGTTTTAGTAAAACAACTTATGTTTGTGACATTTTTATTTTAACATTAAATAAATGTTATTTATATCATTATCCAACCAATGTGGCTCCATGGGGTCCCCAAGTTGACCCATGGATTGTCTGGGTCGGCCATGACTCATCCAAAAGGGTTAGGACAAGTTTCAAGGTCATTTAATATTATTATAACACTATCTTTACCTTAAATTTCACTAATTACCTTTAATCACGATTAATTAAACTTAAAAGTTACTATTCACAAAAAAATTATTTTAATCCCATTGAACCACATTTTACTTCCTAATTACAACCATTTATGTCAGATTTTTGAAAATAAAATCATATAAGTGGTAATATTTCATTTAAACGAAAAATCAGTTATTTAACTACCACTTAGTGGTTTCACTATTCATCAAAAATTGATGTTTTTCAGAACAATGCCAAAATTTCTCCCTACGCTATAATTGATATTCCGAATTCAAAAATGATATCTATTTTATGAAATTCAAAACATATAAGTTGCATTAATTAATTTAATAATTAATTCCCGCTGTCACAAAAAATAGTGTGTTTTTAAGAAACGATATATATCAAAAGATTGATAATTTTTATGTCCAATTTCAATGTTAAATTAAGTATAATAACCACCATTGGATAAAATGGTGAAAATATATTATAATTATACTTCAAAACCACTAAAAATTATTATTTATCACTATAAATTATTTTGATTAAAAAGGTTGTTTTTATGTATTTTTCACTATTCATAAAAAATTGAAAGTCCTCAGAAAATTACAAAAAATTCAACATAGGATAATTTAGATATTACGAATACAAAAAAGAAGTCGATTTTGAAATACAATATTTCTATAATTTTAAAAAGTGGTTATTAATATTCATAACGACTACTTTGATTAGTCGCGGTGTGTTAGAACTCGGACTTGCGTATAATGCAAGCTATTGAATTATTGATAGAGAGGTGTATCGTGGAAGCTCGGGGTGTTACATTCTCCCCTACTTCAATAAATTGCGTCCTCACAATTGGAAATTTTTCTTTGAAAATAAAAGGTTGAAAATAGAAAATACCTTTGTGGAAAACCCACATCAGAAATAAGGTTAATAAAACTTTAAAAGAACGAAAGATAAGTACAAAGGTCACCCGAGATAGCCCATACTAGGATTCTATGAAAATATAGATATGGAAGAAAAACAAACCATCAAGGTCTGATGGAGAGTTGTAGAAAACTGGATTAGGAGAAATTTAACAATAAGAAAATCACAATCTTTTGATTGGTTAAACGATCATTGAATCCCCAGTTGGAAAAGTTAACCGAAAACGTTTTTGTTTTAAGCTACCTTTTATAAAGGTAAGGAATTTATTTAGGAGATTTACTAAGAATGTAAGGAAATATACTTACTTTTCCTGTAGACTTTCATTCTTTAATAAATTTTTACCACAAACCCATCTTTCACTCTAAAAGGTAATAAAACTCAAAAATATTCTATTTATCCTAATTGTATAATGTTCCAAATATTAACACATACCATTTAGATTATTAAAAATATTTTGTAATAACCAGGGACTTCTTGTAGGCTAGTGGTAGGTAATAAAGGCATGTCGCACTATGGTTGTGGGTTCGATTCCTACAGCTTTGTCCGACGCGGCGGGTTATGACCCACCCTGCAGGTTGTCCTTTTCCCAAAACTATAATATTATAACATTCCAAAAATATTCATCAGAAATGTTTTAACCTTAAACAATATCATCCAAAGATCAACTTAATCCATTCCAACCCTTATAGTTATCTAAAATACTTCTGTCCAACTCACAGTCCAAATTTTATAAGGAAGGTAAACATAATGAAGATCCTTTTTTCCACGTAACAACATCTGAACACCCTCATCAAATATTCATTTAAAACACTAAAACATACTGAATTACCATAAATCCTTATTGATTACATTCATGATCCCTTATTCCTTATAGAATACTAGATATACTCCTTCTATCAAAAAATGTGTACAAATCATTAATCAGTTTCAAGGAATTTAAGAATATCCAATATAATTTATCCAAATCAATCATGTATTATTCCAAAATCACTATCTCGGTATCAGAACCATATTATGGTTTATCTTTCACTCAACCATATATTTTCCAAAAATTTAACCTGCTATGGATTCACATTTCATGGTTCCACACAATCTCAAGACCTTGATGAAATAGTACTGCAGTTCAATCCTTATATACTCCATAATTATTATAACCAGTACATCATTGATACAACACTCAAATGGCAAAATTATTTAATAACAACATAATAACTCTAATCATTCCTCCTCATCTGTGGTAGTATCATTACTTGATTATTATCCAATAACATCATTAGGGGCATACTCTGAGGATTTGGACATTGGTTTGCGTTGTGTCCCCACTCCTTGCAGATGAAGCATTGTACATTTGAATCCTTTTTCATACCCTTGTAGTCACGCACTTGGTGTCCTTTTTCTCCACACTTATAACAAAATCCCATTCCCTTCAGGCAAGTTCCAAGGTGATTCTTCCCACAGTTATCACATATTGGAAAATTCTTCTTTTCCCTCGTCCCTTTATCCATCATTCTATCTTCCATCCTTTTCTTCTCTTTTATCCCTTCAAATACATAAGACTCGTAGAATTCTATACTTATATTATTAACACATGATATTATTTCTTCATATATTGAGAACACGTGGGAGACTATTTCTTTTCTAAATGTTGGCTTAATACCGTGAAAGATATGATCCTTCTTACTCTTAGGATCATACGTATTTATGGAGTTCACATTCCTTCTACTGGGCACCATTTCTATAAAATGGCATAAACTAGGTTAGTTTATGAATAGAAATACATAATAACAAACTTGCAAAACACTTAACATAAATTGAACTATTTATGGATATAATCCATAATCACAAAAATGTTTTCTTTGAGGATGTATATATTCATAAGCCCTTCATAATGGTTTGTAAAGAAAATGATAATTATCCTAAGAATATCCCCCGGGAGTGTCGTAACCAAGAGTGCAGCAAGGCCCGTTGTCGTGCACTAGTTCCCGTTCGAGTCTAGCTCAAAGAGGTGTTTTCAGGTTTTACCCCTAGGTACATCTGTGCCAGAGCCACCTCTACCTGATCGTATCCAGACATGGATATACTACTCGGAAAACTCACAAAATCTCTATAATACCAATATTTTAGGAAGTTCTTCAATACTAATCCTCAAAGTCTATCTTCAGGATATGTGATCTAATCAGAGTTTATCTAAATATAGCTTCTAAAGTTTTTACTAAACTACCTCTGATACCAACTGTAACGCCCCGACCCCAACTACCCAGAGTCGGTGCATTACATCGTAACCTTAGAATGATCACAAAAGATCATGTCTCGAAAGACCGATTAGTTTAGTATCCTTGGACACACTAGATACATTCATAAGTCTTACATTACATCATAAAGTAAAACAAAAATAAAACATCTTCTCTTCATATCCCCTTATATTATCCATGCAGGTCATTCATAATATACTTCTTCACATCCTGGAAAAATTAAATCATTGAATGGGGTGAGTTGAGATGCTCAGTAAGGATAACAATATAGCAGAAGCATTTATAAATAAACATAAAGATTTAAGGCAATTTATAACTAAAACAAAAGCCTTTCAAACATGAACTTCAACATAATATGGATAAAGTAAAATGAGATAATTCCATTTACTTATTCAAATGGATATTCTAGTGGTCGAAAAATCACATGCAATGTCAATTACCACATTCATAATGATGGAATGCATAATGCCAGACTATTATAACCACATAGCCAAGGCCTCGTGCCAAGACTACAAATAAGATTTTGTCAAGGCCTCGTTCCAAGACACTAGTTTGTCTCATGAGACCTGCCGATGCATCGAGAAGCTATAGCGGGCTCCACCGGTCACTTATTAAGTCCAATGAATTCTTCATATGAATAGGTTTAAACATATCATAAAACATAACATAATCATATCACAAAAAACATGAATAAAGGAAACATAACATTTCCCTATTTCAATCACAAGATATCAATACAATACATTGATTTAATAAAAACACTTTCAAAACCATTTTCAATACCAAAATAATGGAATATTAAAACTTTGTATTTATTTATCATTAAAAAAAGTTATGGCTTGTAGAGGAAGACGAAACTCAAATAATGGTCATGACGGCGTAGAAGTCGTTGTCTCTGCATACATACGACAAAAAAACATTCCATTTTGTCATTTAGTAAAACGCTTCGTATAAAAAGATTCCTTTTGGAAAAAACACAAAAGTCAAAGGTGTTTATACACCGTATAAAATAAATTTGTGTATAAAACAAAATAAGACTCAATGAATGGAGATTGAGACAAAGTCCCATAAAAAGATCATTTTTTAAAATAAAATAGATCTAATATGTGTATTCAATATAAGTACACATAAATAAAGTACCAATACAAGATAGGACATAATAATATCATGACATAATTTGAAAGTAGGAGATTAACCCAAAGAATAGAAATTGGGTTAAGAAGTTCCCTTACCTCGTGTCCGACTTGACTCGACTGTTATTTAACCTCCTAAATAATAAAATAGAGTTAATTTATTGTTTCTTAAGAACCTTTTTTGAAGTTTATTATTCATTTTATATCACTTATTACCATGTTATGATCATTATTTAATTATTTAAGTTAATAACGGACGTTTTGTCGATCTTTGGTACTTGAGTCAACAATAAAATTCATAGAATTAAAAATTGTTCATTGGTGAAATATCCATTATATCCAGAATTATATTCATGATGTATATATCATATATATCATATATATCCAGTATATACATTCATTTATAATATTACATAACATTTAGAGTTAATAAATGAAATGCACCGTTCATGGAGATGGTAAGCCGTACGTACGCATGAACGCTACTTTCATTTCTATTTCATATTTAGTGGAAAGAAGTTATAATTATATAATGGTATAATATAGTTCCAGTATAATATAATGTATAATACCATTTCCTCCATCCTTTATACATCCCACATATGGCATTAACGATTCAAATCACTTTGAGGGGGCGGTAGTCCGCACTTCCTAAAATGAAAATATAGAGTTTACCCATAATGGAAACCATAAAGGTATGCCATAAATGAAAAATAAAGAAGCTTATGTAAAACATAAACATATTATATATCATATATAAATATAGTGACATCTTAATGGACACCTTTGAAGGTGTTATATGAGTGTTGAACAATCATCGTTTTGTGAGGCAGAAATTCGCCATCCACAGAAACAGTATGTTCTTTAACCATTAGATGTAGGTGTGTGAAAGTGTAGCTCGAGTACTTATTATAACAAAATCCTAGTATATTTAGTATACTTGTGTTGTTACAAAAGAAATCGATAAAAAGAGTTTATAGGGCTGGAGAAGCAAAATAAAACAAAATAACATAAGAGAAGACATTACCCTAAAATTGGGTAACTCTTTTTTGATATGAGCCAAAGGATTCCTTGGGAAGTGTTCTGACCAAAGTGATAATTCTAGGAGTAATAGAGGAACGTTGGGAGAGTATTTTGTCAGAGATTGGCCGAGCCAAATGGCTTGATGGTGGGAATAAGGTGGTAGAGGTGGGGGCCTTTTATAAGAGGAGAGGAGGGGCACTCATGGAATGTCATGAAATGTTACTTTATTAAGAAATGCTTTTCGTATTATAAAGGTCCCACAATGATATATTTCGAGTATAAGGTCATAAGGGTTCGAAATCTACTCATCCAATAGGTTTTTGACAAGTTTAATCCTTGGATCTTACATTATATTTTCATTTTATTTAAATCGTTAATTAATGAGGTAATCACTGCATCATCAGGATGTCATAAATAATTTAATTTATTTAATGTATCAAAATTATAAAACAAATATCATGATGTAAGAAATATTTTTAGCTTTCTAATGAATATTTATAGTCAGAAATATGACATGTATAACCCCATTTAAAAATTGTTTAAGTAAAACAACTTATGTTTGTGACATTTTTATTTTAACTTTAAATAAAAGTTATTTATGTCATTTTCCTACCAAAGTGGCTCCATGGGGTCCCCAAGTTGACCCATGTATTTTCTTGGTCGGCCAAAACTCATCCAATAGGGTTAGGAAAAGTTTCAAGGTCATTTCATATAATTATAACACTATCTTTACCTTAAATTTCACTAATTTCCTTTAATAGTGATTAATTAAACATAAAAGTTACTATTCACCAAAAAATTATTTTAATCCTATTGAACAACATTTTACTTCCTAATTACAACCATGTATGCTGGATTTTTGAAAATCAAATCATAGAAGTGGTAATATTTCATTTAAACAAAAAAATAGTTATTTAACTTCCACTTACTGGTTTCACAATTCATCAAAAATTGATGTTTTTCAGAACAATGCCAAAATTTCTCCCTAAGATATAATTGATATTCCGAATTCAAAAATTATGTCTATTTTATGAAATTCCAAACATATAAGTTTCATCAATTAATTTTATAATTAATTCCCGCTGTCACAAGAAATAGCGTGTTTTTAAGAAATAATATATATCAAAAGATTGATAATTGTTTAAGTCCAATTTCAATGTTAAATTATTTATAATGACCAACATTGGATAAAATGGTAAAAATATATTATTATTATACTTTAAAACCACTAAATAGTATAATTTTTCACTATAAATTATTTTTATTAAAAAAGTTGTTTTATGTATTTTTCACTATTCATAAAAAATTGAAAGTCCTCAGAAGATTACAAAAAATTCAACATAGGATAATTTCGAAATTACGAATACAAAAATGAAGTCCATTTTGAAATATAAAATATCTATAATTTTACAAAGTGGTTCTTACTATTCATAACAGCCACTTTGATTAGTCGCGGTGTATTAGAACTCGAACTTGCGTACAATGCAAGCTATTGCATTATTGAAAGAGAGGCGTATCGTGGAACTTCGGGGTGTTACACATATAAAAAAAATGATTCATTATTAAAACATTAAATAAAATATCATTTCAATACTATAATTAACCTTCTAGCACACCCAAGATCTCTTAGGTTATAGTTTCATAGTATTATCTGATAAATCATACATAATTGGACCATAAATTAAAAATTGGACACAGCAACTCAATAACATTTTACCATAATATAAATCATTAAAAATTAACATATTTTTCTTTTCTGATAAATCATAATTACAATCCACCTGACTTATTATGAGTTATTACCCTTTTCTAACCCCTATGAAAAATATTTACAAACATCAGATGAAACCATAAATATTAGTTAGGGGTATAATAGTATAAAATCTATTATATTAGTATAACAAAAGTAAATCTCAAAAATTTTATTTCCTTCATAAAAATATTCAATGATCATATAAAATAAATCATATCTATGTGGGGAAACACACATTACTCAATTAAAACCATTAAAATATATTTAAATCAAATTTAAATACATATGGGAAATATAGATGAGTATATTAAAAACATATTTAGAAATAATTGGAAACTATTAAATAAAAAAGAATAATCATCCCCAATTATCTTCCAGCTTCATTCCTTTAATGAAAATAAACATTACCCAATTTATTAGAGTGTTATATCGATCTCTCCTAATGTATACGGTGAATCAGGATCAACCATCATATAAGTTTTATTGATATCACCCATAATAAAATATAATGATAAAGTAACAGTTCATGAATAAATAAATCCATGATATCTCATTTTAATCCAAAGTCCCTTTAAATCCTCTTTTCACCCAATATTCAAAACACTTTCTTATATTGAAATAATATTCTCTTTTAAAAAAATCTATATTAAAACACCCAAAAAATGGAAACCATGATTTGTTTCAAGAAAACACGGATTAATATAAGTGGTGAAGAACATAAAATAACCGTTTTGGTGGTACTATTATTCATTGGAATCATATATATTAAAATATAACATTCATTTTTTCCTTTTTTAATTAATGGAATAATGTTCGATATAAAATATATAAAAATATTCCTCTCGAATAGCATTTAAATAAATTCAAAGGTGACATAAAATTTAGAATATAATTTATTTATTTCTAAATACATAAATTCAAAAATTAATATTAGGAATATGGATAAAACATGGAAATATTTATAAAAAATGAATAAAATATTAAAATTTTGGTTTTTAGAAAATATTTTTATTACTATGGGTTGGAATTATCAGGAATGTTTTTCTATCATCCTAAATAATAAATACTTTACAATTAATATTTTTAAATATTAAAAATTTATTATTTATTTTAATTTATTTATTAACATAGTATATAAAATTAAATAATTAATGAAGTTCATGTTGGTCATTTTTTCGATATTCAGCCCAGATGTCAAAAATAGAATCAATAGGTTTACTAAGGTAAAATAGGCCCTTCCTTTTTCATTAATAGAATAATAATAATGCAAAAATTATATTTTTTATACAATAATTATTATTTTAAACCGAACCATGAATTATGTTTAGTAAAGAAGAATTACGTTTTAATCTTGGAGATGATTGGTCGTGCGTGTGCATTAATAAAATTTCGATTTCTCCAAGAAACATGAGGGTAGGAAGGGTAGTAATATTTAAAATATAAAAAATGATAATTATACCATCAATATAATATATATTATTTTAATTCTGTTATATATACTATTAATGTAATGTGGTTATGGAAAATGTATCGCATCACTTGGTGCTGATAAAAATCCATACATACGCACAATTGATGTTATTTTTTTATTAGACGAAAAGGTAAGATAATAGAAGCATTATTATAATTATTAAATTGAAATTTTTTCATTAATATCATTTATATTAATTAATTTGTTCATAATAACCATCATTGTGTGGTCATAATGAAACCTGAAACACAATGCTTCGTGAATGATGTGATCCAAATGTATTAATGTGTAATGCTTTCAATTCTTATAGGATGGAATGGGTGATGAAAAAGCGTTTTAAAATAATCATACTAAACGTTTCAAATATTTAAGATTGTTATGTTATAAATTCAGTATAGTTAATGAATATTTTAATGATCTTGAATATGACATATATTTGATATATTTTTGTTAGTACGTATACCATCTCCTTGGATATCATATTTGTATTAAACCTTAATCAACATAGGCTTGGATTTTTAGTGAGACTCTGACCTCTATAACATGATTAATAATGTTTATGAGGGATTTATATAGTGAATATTTGACCAATAGTCCTAAAAACATTTATTAGAAGAGGAAACGACGTTCTCTTTTATAAATGAGTGTAGGTGAACTCTTGGGTTTAACTAAATTATCAATTTACTATATTAATTTATAATGAAAAATATAAACAAATTTATATATTTATAATATGGGATGAGTAATATTTTAAACACTCTACTAAAAAAATCTAATTCTTTCACTTTTCTTTCAAACCCTTATCGCATAGTTCAACTCATTCATAAACACTTTTAGTGATTTCTATGATATCAACATTTTTACTCCTTAGGGGTCATGAAATTCCCAATAAAATCATAATTGACACATAAAGGAACCACTATTGATATTCTTGACCATATCTGTTTCACCATGATGATGACCCAATTTCTATGTATTTTGAATCATTAACTAAATTTTTATTTGATATATTATTACATTATGTCCATTTTTAGAATTTCTCACATAATTTGATGTTAATGACATAAATATATATTTATTTTATTGGAATAAAAAAAATTAAAATACCTCTAATATATTTTATTTATCTAATATATTAGTGGGGCACTATAATTTACCCAAAAATTATTATTTTGGATGTTTAAAAATCACTTAAATAAATTTTCTATAGTTTGTACAAGGACTATGTTGGAGTTGAAATACAATTTAAGATAATTACATCATAATAAAAAATAACAAATAAATTAAAATTGTAAAAGAATTCATATTTTTCTCAAATAATAATTTATATCCTAACATAACATCATTTAATACCAATTAGAAAATATTGTAGTTTTTAAAATAAAAAGGGGGGAATTTTTTGTATTAATTTTTAAAAATAATTTTAACATCATTATCAAAAAGAAAGTGAGAATGAATTCCAAAATTTCAATGGTTCTATGGTCATGGATGAAATACACATATCCAATAAATTTATGTTATATTTTATGGTGATTTTTAGACATTATCTCATTGTTTTATCATTATTTACCTGATTGATTATTGATGGGATGGAAAATATATACAAAGGTTATTATTCATAATGATAAAAAATAATATAAGTGCCTTTAAAAATTTTGAACACCATGATTTCAAATAATGTTTCAATTTTGAATGATACAATATTTATAATTGTATTAAATTAATTTAGGATAAAACTCAAAGTAAAATTTTATTTTTTCATAAAACGGTCATTTTAAGCCTAACAATGAAATTAAAAATGTCATGTATTTTGTTATTCCTATTTAACTAATTAAATTATTTTAAATTAAAGAATTTTTATTTTAAATAGTAAAAAATTGTACATTAAATTTACTTTATATAATGAAAATAAAATAATGTTTTATAGTAATCCATATTTTCACTATTCAATAAAAAAATTAATCCTTTTAGAGAAATATCAAAATTTTACACTATGCTATCATTGATATAATAATTTCGAAATTGAATTTCCTTTTTTCAAAATTCGATTATCAACATTAATAATTAATATTTTTAATAAAAAATTAATACATGAAAATTAATATAGTATGAAAAAATATTTACTTCTCAAATTAATGAAATACATAACACTCCTATAAAGAATTTAACTATATGAAATCTAATTAGTCAACATTAACAAGGATGAAAACTTATTTACCATTAATATTACCTAGATTATTGCAAAGCAAGCCTACCATTATTCATTGGTGACCTCCATTTTTTTCCAAACATGTCGGACTCTTTTGGAAATTTTCCCATCTATGCATCTATAACTGATTAAGGTCAATTTTTACTACGTAACATTCTTTAAAAGTATTGAAATTTTTTTGAACAATGTTTATATTCATTTATTTCATCCAACTGTAAAAATAATATCATTATAACATTTTTCAAGTGAAAAAATGTTCTCGTCACCTATATCATTTTTATGAAACATTCTCTCAAAATTTTCATGCTTTATAAATGAAATGAAATTTCTCATAGTTTTCTAAAATATTTTATAGTGATTTCAAAATATCAAGGATATTGTTTATTTCAAAAGTGGATTTATTATTTTAACCTCTTATATTGTGTTTATTATCAAAAAAATTTCATTTAATATATATTATGCTTCGTGAAATAAATTTCACAAGTGATTACACACCCTTCTTATTCAGTATTTATTATGAAATATTGTTCTTTATCAGAAAATTGACACATCACTGTCTTTTCTATTTCTAGTCAAAAAAATGATTAAAACATATTTTTTTCTTGAAATTCCATGGATTAAGAATATTGTTCATCCATTTATTTGGATAAACATTTTTTTACCTATATATCATACATAGAGTGGTTGGGAAAATATTAAACTAATTATTACACCCATTATCAATAAATTATATAGACCATGTACACTATTATTTTTATTGAAGGGTATTTACCTCATATGTTAGTAGATATCTTTAGATTTTAATTTATTTCAAATGGTTAAATTGGGTTATGATATTATATATAATTATGATTGTATTCTTTATCTAATTACATTTTAAAAAGAGATGAGACCAATTTTTTTTTGTTCTGTTTCTTGAGATATGTTGAATTAATTTATATATAATGGAACAAAAATGTATAGATGATTGATGGGTGGGATACAATATCAACCTCAATTGCATTTGTTTACATTTAACATAATAGGAGATAATGTTATATAATCCTTCCTATATATTCACACAATGTAATTCATGATTCTTCATTGATATTTCTATAATATTATGATACCAAATTATTATGTTTATCACATAGTCTAATCATTATTCTTGTGATTGTGTTACTTTCTCATAGATCATGTCTATAAACTAATTTTTCCATACTCCCTTGATTATATTATTATGTTATAAAGTATATTATTCTACATTTATTGCTTGATTCTCTAATATTTTTTTTATGATTCTATTATATTTTTTGATTGAACCCATATTCCCATATTATGCTCAGTTGTGATCTTTTAGTATAATCACATATATTCACCCTTAATGTGAATTTAATATCAACACCTTCTTATTTTTATGTTTTAATTTTTTTTTGATAAAAATTGATATGTGTGTATATATATATATATATATATTGTGTGTGTGTGTGACATGTCTAATAGATTATCCTGTTTGAATAATATTCATGAGATGTTGAACGATTTTTATGATCTTAGTAGTTTGTTATATAGTGGAAAATATGTCTGTTAGTTGGAAAATACATGGTATTGTTAGTTGATGTGGCATCATAATTTTCTAAAATAAAATTATTTAATTTAATGAAATATGTTCAAGGTCGATGTTGGTATTGTTAGATGATGTTGAAGGCTTCTTATGGGAATGCGTTGTAATGAAATATATTATATAATTCATTTAATATAGATGGTCACACCCATGGGGAACCATAGTTTGTATATGAGATGGGTTGGCATTGTATTATATTTTTGGATGTTAATTTTGAAAAACATAAGGGTTGATTAATTATGGGAGTTAATACATTCAATGGTATATATAACACATGATTTTAGTTGAGTTCATATTGATTCTCTAGAAATTCCTTTTTGTAAACATTAGTTAAATCCATGTGGCTAAATCGAATTGATGATTCTGATTATAGGATAACTTCTTAAATTTTTTAATATTTATATATATATTGTATTTATCCATGTAATAGAATCCCCCTCTAAAAAATATAATTGGATAAAGTCTCTGACATAAATGTTTCTATGGGTAATAATCATGAATAAGTGTATTTTTTAAATTGAATCATTATTGGGTTTTCTATGATTAAAAAAAGTTTTTCTAGTTTCAACATCAAACTTATCAGACTGATTTGGAAACAACTGATTTTTGAATGAGATGTGTGGATGATGATTCAGTTGAACAATCGCATTTCTATGATTAGATTTGATTACATACGTTCATTGCTCGTCGACGATGATGCTCAGTCCTGGTAGATTCTTAGGTATCAGAGTGATTGGATCCATGATCTATGGTGATGGTGGTATGGGAAAGATTGGTTGGAAGAACTCTTATTTCTAGGAAATCAAGATACACACAACACTTATGTCAGGATTACATGGTCTGTGGGTCCCCCGATGTAGATGCTAGGGTTCTGTGTAAAAGAATGGTATCACATCTCATGTGGCTAGTCCAACAAGACATGTGGTCTCTCTCGAGAAACATGTAGTATACCATGGGATATACACTAACACGACATGAAGTACACTAAATGTCGACATGTCTTGTACTCCACTACATTTTACACATTGGAAAAAGTACATGGGATAAGCTATGTACTTGTATATGGACACGGGTACCTGGGATGAAGCTATTTACTTCCACACAAGAAGAGTAGACATGATTCATATATGTCGTACACTACTACATGGACATTATTTGAGGACATGCACTATTTATATGGGTAGGAATCGAGTTCAAGGGAGACATATTGTAACCCATATACTCATCGTGTGCTCATTCTTATAGGGATTAGATCCCTTTTCCTTAGAGACCTAGAAAAGTTTCATTAGGTTTTGTTCCACCTATCCATTCCTTAATGGACTCTAAAATATCATTTCCTACTCGTAGGAAAATGATCCCTTTAGCAAGACACCGTATATAGATTTGATGGAATCCATCCGAGAGGCCTGCACTGAAATTATTTATTAATCATCATTCCTTAGGTGTATTTAATGGTATTGATGTGACCAACAATATGTGGGAACTAATTCTCTACTGAGCGGGTGAACCTAGAAAGACTTTTTTATATCACCCCATGTCCTTAGTAGTGATCCTAATCTAGGTATCATATTCTATTCAGAATTTCAGTATACTATTCTCATGATGAGACCTGACGAGAATTACCTCTTGGATGGATTTCATCAATTCCATTAGACTTAGGTGGGAGTTTTCTTAGACGAGTACTTCATGGAGTCATTGAAATTAAATAATAGGTTGAGTATAAAATGGTTGTGGATTAACACTTGACTATAAGTCTTTGTTTAATATATCTCGATACTGTTTTTAAATATTTTGTGGACTTATACCTATGTAGATATGACTATACCTTCAATTGTTGTATGGTTTATTGTTTCATGGAATCTTACGGTGTATTGTTATAATATTCCCTACACATGATTTACTTGTATATGTAATGTATTTTGTAAATGATCAGCCTTTAGATAGAGTCTTATATGGAACATATGATACTATTCTTAGTGAGACCGGGTAGAGAAAGGTGTGTTCATCCGGCTTTCATATTCTAGTCCCATAACATTCAAGTTGTAATTAGGTTACCTACACTTTGGGGTGGTCTTTTATTTGGCCATTTTTATTTTTATTACATCCTTTCATACTCTTATTGGGATATATAGATATATTCAATCATTGGTTATTCATTTGGATTTATATTTCATCATTTTGTAGGATTGAATATGTGTGTGTCTGTGTACAGGTACATTGAAAATTCCTCCCAGGTTAGTGATATGTCAACCTATGCTAGTCACTATCCCCTATCCTTTCAGAGGCAGGCTTAGGGAGCCATGAATTGGGCCCCACTATAAATTGTTATGACAGGTTGTGTACTACCACATATTGAATCTGATACAATATGTGACTTTCAATATTTAATATTTTCCTATTTCACCTTTCTCATTCATGTAATTCTCAAATTCCATTTGATCACAAACACCCCTTGGATTATATCTCCCCCACAGTCAAACACAACATCTAGAAAATATGTGAATAATTTATTAAATTGTTTGGGGGGTTCATCTATAATCCTCAATAAGAGGATTTTGGTTGATCCTGATGGATCAAACTTATTATTCTTTGTTGTAAAGCATAATATTGTTTTTTTTCCTTTTCAAACTGTTGAGCCAATTTCAATTATTCTGGCCATATGACTAGACATTATTTACCCACTTTCTATATCTTTTTATGATATATAGGTTCTTTAGAATTGATATTTTTCACAATTTGGTGTCTAAACCTATTAGTTGAAATTTCTTTCTTTGACTCTCCACAACTATGGAATTTCCAATGAAACTTTATTTTTTTAAGAAATATTTACACTAGTATTATTCTCTTGTTTCTTCCTCCATTTGTGGGACATTTCACTTGCCTTCTAATCTCCCAATCTGGAATGACATGAGAGTTTATAATGGAATTATTTATTCGTTTATATTTTATCATTCATTTGAGTGACACCACCCATTTCATCATGGGTTTAATTCTCCACTAAATATTTATTATTCTTATTTAAAACTAGAACATAACCTCCCTTTTTCTTCCATGCTAGTTCATGTTATTTCCAATAGTACTAGTGTGAGAGTAACAGAGGAGGTAATTGATATGAATTTATTTGTGCTCATTGTTATTCCCCTGGGTTTGTAAACCTATATTCAATTTATCATGTTTTGTTATGATATGGTATTTCTTTTTATACATTTATAGAGTTAGGGTTCTCCTTTAGGGTTATGTTTCCTTCCCTTCATTTTTCCTACAACAATGTATTTCTAAATGTCTTTGATTAACTGATATAAAACATATTCCATTAAATAAAAACCTTCTTTCATCATTCTTCAGCTGAGATGTTGATTTATCTAGAGTTATTATTCTAATATTAATCCAATAGGATTCTTGACACATACTCATGGTGTGTCCATCTCTTCCACAATAATAGAACGTGATGACTAAATTCGTATGATAAACACATATTTTATATTTCTAATTTTTTTTTATTATATTATAGGAATTAGAAATATTTTTTCCCTAGAAAAATGTAATTTATAACAAACCCTTGACAAAAACAAGTTGCATGATGACCACAAATCCAGCGGAAATAGCACATGTTTTCAATAATTAATGAAAGAGTTTTTTAGTTCTATATTTAGTGTAAACATGATTTACCTTTTTTAATAACTAATATTGATATATTCCTATAATGCATGGATAGGGTTCATCATATCCAATACCAATTCTTCTAAATCTAGATGGCCTTTGGGATGATACAATAATTTCATGTTTTCCACTAAATTTTTATATTTTCACTTCATATCATTACTACCTTACAAAGGAAAAGAAAATAATAAATGAATGGAACCCTTATAATTGAGATTTAATTTGGAATTAGATTATCCAACATATTTCATGACCGAAACTATGTATTCTTTTAATTATGGATCCTTCTTTTACCTTAATACTGGTAGAGCATTAAGATATCTCTTGAGGTTGTTAACTCTAGTCACATCATCATCAAATTCTCATGATAGATTTTCCATCATGTCATAATTATCCATAGTTTTAGAGTACATATAAGAAATATATTTATTATATCAGGATTTCTCTATTTGTATCCTTGAATACTGTTGATTTAATAAATAAATGTTTATAGTAATATCGTCATGTTTGGATTTAATATTTTATATTTTACCTGATCTTAGATTCCTTCCAATTTCATTAGAATTTAGTTTTATCAATTCATTATATTGGGAATCATTATTATCTACCAATTCTATGGCCACTTTAATAGGACTTCTATTTAATCCTTTTATCTAGTTTACTTAAATTACCTACACATGGATCCAGAAATATTTACATTTATTTTCATCATCATTTTTATGACCAAGTTCATTTATTATATGGACAACCTCATGTTTTTTCTGTCTTGGAGTCTATTTATCATTTTTAGTTTCTTAATCACAATTAATATCATGTTCTTCACTCATTACGTCAAGATTATTGAATGTGTATATATTATCATTGTATGATCCACCCCATTAATTATTGAGTACAACGTTTGTATCCTTTAATTGAATCACACAATTTCTATACACATGTCCATGAATTGGAATTAAACCAGAATTTTTCTTCTTCCATGAAGCTATTCCCTTTTAATGTTAACAATAAGATAAGAGAAATCTGAAATTTTAATTTCAGAAATCTAGGAAACCAAGTCTACAAAAATCCAAGATCATAGAAACTAATTCTCTAATACCATTTTTAGGTTTTTAAGGTCCCTAGATACCCTAAGAGGGGGTGGTATCATTTTATGGATATTATTTTTAAAATTTTTCCTTCTCCACCGGATCGTGACCTCTTTATTATATAGGTCACATTGTTTTATATTTACTTCTTATATTACAATGTACCTGTCTATGTTTATTTTATTATTATATATATAAACTAATGTGGGAATGAAACCATAAGCAACCCCATATATTTACTATGTTCACCTTCATTGGTATAAATACAAGGAGAATCCAATAGAAATGGTCAAAATGTACTGAATTTACAATGAATCGCTACCAAATCAATGTTCTGGCAAGATCAATTCATTGCATAGCCTAACTACATTTATAATTTTAGGGCCATATAAATTATTTCTCAATGGTCACACCCATACACCCTTTCAGTGACTCATTTTCTAGGGAAATTATCACATTCTTCCTCTTCATTTACTCACTACTCTAGTGAGAATCAACATATTTTTTATGTACATGTAGTTCACTTAATTATCAATAATGAATGCATCCCCAACTATAGGTATATGCTATGTTGAATTTATATCTCGTTTTCTTCTTCACATCGAGTAAACCACCCAGATTCGTTACATCCACTTTTCAAGAAACATTAATATACTTCACTTTGGTGTAGACATATAAATCACTTCCCCTTTGCATGTATTTTCAATATATATAATCTATTCCATTAACTATCCTAAATATAGTAGTGAATAAACCCCGTTTATAAATATACTTGGATAATGTTGATCCTCAATATACCTCTTCAGAATTCACTTATGACTATGATATTGTACTATTGGTATTTGTAGCATGTATGTCCTTATGTGATACACTCATAAGAGTATCACTAATAAGTGTCTCAAAATTATCCATTTTTGAACATCCTTCTCAAATTTCCTCTAATGTAGAATTGATCCCTCATAAAATAATTCCTCTTTAACATAATACTCCTTCGTAAACACTAACCTTCAGAAACTTCTCCGTCGAAAACTATTTCTAACTCAAATGAATAATTTAAGAAATTAATTTTTTATCTAATGATATTATCTCGATCATATTATGTGATTAGGTTCCTTTATATAGGAATCTAATTAAGTAAAACCACATCAATCAAATATAACCCAAACTATGATGGAGCACAACCTTCATTGCAAATTTCTATGTGTCCCAAAAAGTTCATTAATCATTCTGGTGGCTGATGTCATCCACAAAAAACCCTTTTGGATCCATAAATAACTACTTCAATTCAGAAAATGACTACCCGCACATGAACTGATTTCCCTACACAGTTTATGTATTACACATTGTTGTTATCATACCTCATTTATTATAAAAATATCATAGCTGCACTATAATATGGTTATCTAGCTTCATAAATAAACACAATTACCTCAAAAAATCTGAGAGGACACCTTGATGTATTTTTCCCAAAAAATGGTTTATCAAAATTCTATAAACCATAGAACATAAATGATCAATGGAATTCATTTTAACATAATATTATCTTTATGTAATGTGATATATAATGACACATCTATGGGGTGGAATATTCTTACCTAAAATAGAAAATATAAAACTAAATTAATATTATAAAAAGTTTTAATTATGCGTCCCCCCAGAAAAATAATTTTTTATTTATCACTGAATATAGACAATTTCATTTCATATAAGGTTATATTTCTTGGTTCAACCATGAAATTTTTTTAGTAATTCCATCTAAGAGATTATGAATAGTTCCTTCATCATTAAAAATGGATAAAATTGAAATTTTCAGTCTCATCATCTTAATCATAGCAGATAGTGACAACGTGATGGTTTTTAACATTTAAAATAAGATAAAAATATATATAAATAGTGGATAATTATAATTTAACTTTTAGAAGTATGTATTTTTATACCATCCTTAATCATCAAGAAATACTTAAACATCTTGTTTATATATGATAGTTTTTAGTTTTTATAAGTCATAAAAGATCTATGCGCTCGAACTTTAATGTTACATAATTTGAAACATCATGAGTAGGATTAAATCTTGGATAGTGTTGTTTACCAAGTTGGAAAGTGTAGAACTCTCTGGTAGGGTCAATCATATGTTATAGAAGTTACCCCAATACTCCTTTAATAAAAAATCATTATTATATCCCAAACATTGTAGCATGTTAACCATCTACAACTAATCTATGAAGAATCGTAAATAGAACTACTAAATGGTAAGGTATTATGACTATATCCTTATATATATTAATATATAAAAAATGTACATTCCAATTTAAATATAAAATATTGACTCCCTATGAAAAATAAGTGGTATATTTACCCTTATCAACATTCAAAAATAAACCATCATGAAAAAATTCATGTCATAAAATAAATTTCTTCTCAATCATAAAAAATAATGAACATTTTAAATTAAATACATATTGAAAAAAACATCACCAATATGTAGTATTTTTATTTTTTCATTGTCTTCAAAATTGAATCATCATTGTTTAAATATACTAATGTTCTCAATAGTGGACGTGTTTGTAATCATATGTTGAGATCAACATTCCTCTATATACAAATTGTACTGTCATATTGTACTTAGCATGTGTTCTTGTAAATCAATAAGATCAAATATTTTGGTACCCAAATGTACATTGGCCCTGAAATTATAGTAAAAAAATAATCATAGAAACTTGTAGTTGTCTAACCCAATAGTCTCGAATATCTACAAGTTCTATAGAAATAGTATTTCTCTAAGTAATGATCATTTTTTATTGTAAAATGTATCTATAATGACCTCCTCAATAACCCTTTTCACTAAAAGTTTCATTTTTTGAAAAAAAATGTTACAGTACAAAAAATACATATTGGAAGAAAAACCAATTCCAAGAGATATTTGATTATATTTCAACTTCCTTATGAGTTTTTCAAATTTCCCTCAAATAAACATTATCTATGATAGAATATTCATTATATAATCAATAAAGGGCTTTTTTATAAAAAATAACCAAATTTAAAAGAATATTATATTCAAAATCTATCTCATATGTGAACATAAAAATATCAAAAGTATGTTAGTATTTATTATCACCAACATCATTAAAATATCCATTAGAAGAAACAATTTATTAATTTTACTTATTATTTTTCTTCTCAAGGATATTAACATGTCTAATAGTTTCTTAAAATGATGTAATATCACCCAAAAATTTGATGAAGTTTACTTACTATTACAATTCAACGTAAAACTTAAAAAAATAAAATCAAGAGTAAACTATGAAATTAAATAAGGAGTTTCCATCCCCTTAAAAAAAATATTATCCATAAGAGTATTTGGTAAAAAAATTATGATCTTACTTTAATATCACTCTATGCGTAACTATTTATGTTATATGATGTATTTAAAACATAATTTCATTATTCATTACCTGTTATAAATGATTTTCTCACTCCTATAATAGAATATTTCGTATCGATATTATTCATTCTCAGTATTTTATAATCGGGCCAAATATTCCTTGTTTATAGAACTTATAACAAATCATGTCAATAGATTACTTCTTCTAAAACATGTCTTTTATATTCTTCATATAATAATATAATATGTAAAAATTTATATTAATCTTATTCGTATAACTTGTAAGGTATGTATATTTCCCTTCAATATATTCAGAATTACTAACATCCAAATTATGTTTAGACTAATTCTTAACAGTATTTATTGATTTTTATGGTTGATATATTGATTTCAAATTATAAGAATATGATAAAAACATCATTATTTTATTTATCCTTATTATCATATGTATTTAAGCATTTGAAAAAATTCATGACAGTTCATGCAGGATCATAGATAATTTTTTTTAATAGAAGTATCATTTGTTAATAACATCCAGAGTTTTTTAAAGGAAACAATACGTTCAATAGTGTACATGATACACCACATCAAGCTTTAAAGAACAAATAAGTATTATTATGTGAATGTTACATTTATATCCAATCTATTATAATGTCATGTATGAATAAGATAAATTGAATTATGGAAATACAGCTTAATATTTCATATGTAATAAATTCATTGACCAATTATTTATAAATGATAAGAAAACCCTTTTTAAATACATGAATTTTTTTCTAAAAAACTACTTAAATTTTTATATGTGTGTTTTATAAAAATAAATAAACAGGTTAGTCTTATTGGATTATATTATTAAAATTTATAAAATATTACATATATTTTTAAAATTAATATTATTGGTTTTATACACGATAAAATAACAAATCAAATTCTAATCAAAATAATCAGTATTTTTTTAAAAAGGTAGTTTGGTCAAATTGTGAGGGTGCCGTTGTTTTAATTGTTTTTACACTTTTATATATTTTAGGGTCAACATAAACTTTTTATTTGAAATAATTATATCCAAATTTACTTTGGATGAGTTTTAGGAATTATTTGATAAGTTTCATGTTTTGATGAATGCTAAAAAATACAACATTCTAATTGAAAAATCGATATTTTTTCTATATAATGTATAGTGTTTATTATATATATATATATATATATTTAAAGATTATTTTTATTAATATTATATCATTTAATACATTTTTCTTCTTGACAAATTCTACATTGGATTTTTATATTAAAACATTTCAATCATGTGAATATTTTACGTTTACTAACACAATTTTTCACCCCATAAACAAGATTGATTTTAAATTAATTTTAGCAAAATATATATTTTGAATTATTCAAAATGGAATACATTTTTTCTATTAAAAAGTCCATTTTTAGTAAATAGGCCCTTTTTATTTTTGTTCTACATGAATATTAGCATTATTAATTTTAATTACCGTAGTTATAAGTAAATTTTATAATTAATGGTAAAACTAATATTATAAATATTATAAAACAACCCTAGAAATTAGAATAATATAATTAAATGGGTTATTATAGACAATAATATTTGTTCAGCCTGTTTTTTGAGCTCCTGGATCCATTTTATGACTTTAATCCATTTATAGAATTGTATACAAAGAAAAGAAATTTTTTATCAAACTTCTATTTTGAACAAATGAATTATTTTTAATATGTGAAATATTCTAGATATCATCACTTATAATTAGTATTTGGAAATATCATATTATTATATTAATATTAGTAATTTATTTTTATCATTTATGGATGAAATAATTTAATATAGGCTAGTATAGTGATGTTTTAGTACTTTTTTAATTGATATAAATAACATATAATTGTAATTATAAATATTAAAATAAATATAATTTTATATTATTAATGTCATAAAGTAATTTTTATAAGACATTGACATGTTAATAATGATTTAAAATACTTGGTTCAAATATAACATTTTGTTATACATGAAGCGTGTCAAAATTGATAAAAATGTTATTCTTAAATAAATAAGATTTTATTAGATGATATAATATTTATTATGTTATAAATTTTAGAGAAAGAATTTTTATAGTTTTTAAAATGACATAAATTATCCATTTTATGTAATTTTTTAATTTTATATTAATAGTTTTTATTCAAAAGTAGTGAAAAAAATGTTGACACGATATGAGTTAACGAGGTTTAAAATGGTTAAAATAAAAAGATATGGATTAGAATATGACAAAAAAAATTATTTAATTTTAATTTAGTAATTTTATTTCCACCCATAATCATCTTATACTCTATATAAATAATTTTTATGACTTTTTGAATGAAAAATTAATTTCTATTAATTTCATAATTAGATAAATTCGAAGAGTGACCCTCCCATCTCTTACAAACATGAACCACATAATATCAATTTATTCATGCATCAGAACCCATTTTTCATGAAATATCTACATATATACCTTCCAAATGTCCCTATAAAAATTCTATTGCTTTTACTTTATCCAAAATACCCCTATATTGGTTTAATGGCGTTAAGAAAAGGATATCATCTAAATAAGATGTATTCTTTTAATCAAGTATTTTTGTTTTATTTATTCATCCACTTAATTCATATATTATTAAACCACGATAAAATAATAACTCTAGTATCTTCAATATAATGATATATTATTATTTTAATATAATCACTTAACTCCTTCTCAACTTCCATCAAAATGGAAAATAATTAATCATTCATATCTACGGTAAACTACCACCTCCCGAACCGATATAATTCATTTTCCATCATCACTTATCAAGAATGATTGTAATGATGGAATTAATTCTTATATATTATATTCATGATATATTTATAATTATTAAATGATAATATATCACTTTTCTCTTATAATTCCGTGCATAAAAAAATGATACCATCATCCGAGCCTACTAGTAAACTATCACCTTCCCAGAGTGATGTGTTTGTCTTTCCAAATCACATCTCATGGATAATTTATATTATTATATTTAATTGAATAATATTATATTAATTATATTAAAATATTACATTATTTTTGAAATTATAATTACCTTATTTCCATTAAGATCCTTAAAAAATGGAATTGTTAATTATGCATACATACGACTTACAGTCTTCATGATGGTAATGTAGTTTTTTTTATATCCATATATAATATATGGATATAAAACAATTATTGATTTATAAAAGTGATAAATAGTTCTGTATTATTAATCTATATATGAAGTAATAATGAACACTTTGTATATTGAGATCATACCAAAATCATTTTTGACATAAGTACCAAATATCACCAAAATGTCTAATATGAAAATAAATAATTAATAATTTATTACACAATGTAAATAAGTGATCTGAAAGGATTAATAAAAATGAAAAATATTTTAAAAAACAAAACAATTTACCAATGTTTATTTTTTAGGAATATAATTATTGTTAATGATAATGTGGAATCAATGTCAGGGACTTTGACCCAATTACCTTTCATTTAGGCATGTCTTGATGTTATAGACCATTATTCATTAATAATGTGAATATATAGACCATTTTACTTAATATATAAAAACCATTATCTATTATAATTATATTTTTTAAAAAATAATTTTATTATATATTTATATTTATGATTCAGATGTTTTAAATGTGGTAAGGGACACATTGACATAAAAATATATTTTAAAAATATTATAATTTTTTTAATTGTATCTTCCACCATGTCAATATATTTGATAGTATTTTAAATAATTAATTATATAATGTTATTGTAAGGAAAATTTAATGTTTATTTTTATTTCATTCAATGTTTTTTAAAAATTAATATTTTTAAGTGTTTTATAAGGAATGCTTTGACCAACAACTGAATGATTATTTTATTCTTAACACACATGACAACAATGAATTATCTACCATAATGGATGATATTTTATTTCATGAATCCTTTGAATTATTTCATTATTTCTTAATTGAAATCACAAATTTATCTTTTTGGTACTTTTGGTATTAAAAATTATTTTTCAAAGAATAGGGTTATTTGGTATTGAAAATTGGCTCTTAAATGAAAAGGGTATTTCTATATGAGTGGTTTTGATAACGGAAAAAAATATTTTTTGAAATGGTTTTATGATTGTAGTGTTTTATACATGAAATGATACTAGACCATTATATTAAACAGGTGATCCTGATACATCTTATATGAAGATTTGAGCCCCATTATTTCTTATTGTTAATATCAATACAACTTATACAATGTGTTGAGACACAACATAACTCATGAGAAATAGGCGAGCTCGATATATCTTATATAGAGGGATGAGAAGCCCTATATCTCACTGGTGAAACCGATATACCTTAAATAAAGGCTGATCCCCATTAGAGAGCTATAATTCATTGGGTAACATAAACAATATTGGAAGTCGATCATAATTTTATTCCAATTGAAAATGATTTGAAAGGGTTTTATGTATATGATTCTCTAAACCACATAAATTAGTTTTAATTTATTCTTAGGGGTTTTAATGATTTCATTTGAGAAAATGTATATTTATTAATATGAAAATTATCTATTTCATATTCTAAGATAATAATGAGTCTAATGTTAAGTGTTATATTATTTTGGAATTTCTCAATGAAATAACAATTTCCATTATTTTTATATCAATCAAAGTTATTTTATCCCTTCATATGTGTTTGAAAATTATTTCACAACATCTAAGGGGGAGTATAGCAAATATGACATTAAGAGGATAAATTTTTTTATTTTTCAAAACAAAAATCATGTATTATTTTAAAGAGTATTATATTGTTTAATAGATGGATAATGAGTATAAGTTTTAGCATGTAATATTTGTGTTAAATTTTTTAGATTTAGTGATAATTATTTAAAAATATACACTAAAAAGTACCTGGAATTTGAATTTTAGTTCAAAACACTAGAATATATAATTTTTCAGGATGGGTCCTTAAATATGGTATCAAGAGATTGTTATGAAAACATTGAAGATTATGGTGTGTTTTTAAGTTATATGGATATCATTGTGTGATAATAATTTTATGTTTGATCCTAATTTCAATTACAAATAATCACCTTTTGAGGCTTTGTGTTGTGAAATTTCACAGCGACAAACAGTATTTTTTTAGACATAATTTTTGGTGTAATTGTGGTTTATTACATTTCAGGATGCAAAACAAAATGTATGAGATAACATTTTAGAATAAAAATTTCCATCAAAATTTGTATTTATTTTAAAATTAATTCTATAAAAATATATAGCTTTAGAAAAAGTAAATCGCATAGGACGGGTGACAACGCATCGTGTCTAGCAAGACCAGCGGAATCAAACTAGTAACTAAAGGGTGACAGGGGTGAATCACCTAACATTGGC
Source organism: Viscum album (assembly GCA_963277665.1). Taxonomy (NCBI): domain Eukaryota; kingdom Viridiplantae; phylum Streptophyta; class Magnoliopsida; order Santalales; family Viscaceae; genus Viscum; species Viscum album. The sequence goes on along the minus strand of OY728161.1, from coordinate 1,833,276,753 downwards.
CTACATTATTTCTTATATAGTATAACTTTTTTATATTCAATTTAATTTTTTATGGATGTGTAATATTTTTATTTTGGTAATATATGTTGTATTGAATTGATAATTGTGGTTTTGTGATATTATTTATTGATTATGTGATTAGTTTTATTTCATAAAACCTTTTATATTTTAGGAGCCCATTAATATTATGTTAAAAAAATATTATGGGATTTTATCTGATTAATAAAGGTGAAATTATATTTCTGAAGAATCAATAATTTATTTTTAGATTAATTTTTATTTATGTTTATTATGAAAATTATCAGTATATCATCAATATTAATAGGGAAATAAATTTTTGGAATGAGACATCAAAGTGTAATTGATGTTATATGGAGATGATTTTTAAAATTTATTTTGGAAAACTATTTGACTAAATTATTTTATATGTTGGGATCCAATCATCATGTTGATTATTTTTTGGATTTTTAAGGACAATTATTTATGAAATGGTCTATGTTGAACTTTGGTTGTTGTTGAAGACTTTAAGAGATTGAATTAATTTTTCAGCATATAAAGGATTATCCTAACCATTTTTTTCTATATGTTTCAATATTGGAGAAATATAATGTTATTATTTTATTGGTTAACCGAGTTAATATAATTTTTATCTAGTACATCAAGTAGAAAAAATCATCTTAAATTGTCATCATTTGGAGAAAAAGATTTGTTTGTGATGGAAATTGATTAAAGGACGAAACTATACATCTCATGTAGGTATATTTTCTCATGTTACTAGTCTTTATAGTGATATAATTCTTCAAATATATGAAATAAATTTTAAATCAACAAACTTATCCATATACCTTTCTTATTATGAAATCGATGACCTTTTAACTCATTACCAAATTTCAGTTTTATTATTGTTAACATTAAAATGACCAGGTTCCATATCAATCACCATAAAAACATGATAGTTTTTTCTCTTCCATCTCATTCATTTCCATTATGGAACCCTAATATGTTTTATCTTAGTTGACCACCATACATCCCTTTCATTAATTTAATGTTGAAGATTTATTAATCCTTTTTCTGATGTGGGATTTCAATAATGGCAATTTGAATTATTGAAACCTGGTTACCATTACCATATTAAAATTGTGAGGGTGAAATTTTTTAAATTTTTGATGAATGCAATATCCCGGGTTTTTAGAAAGAACGAATGTTTTGATAGCATATATAATGCACCACATTGAGCTTAATTGAAAAAAACTAAATATTATAATATAAATGTTAACATTATAAAATAATTGTAAAAATATAGGGTAGAAACAATATTAACTAAATTATGAGAACATGGTTTTCATATGTATACATAATAAAATAATTTAACAAATAATTATGAGGGAAAATGAAACCATTTAAAATATAAATGGAATTTTGTCCCGAAAAATTATTTAAATGTGAAAAAGTGGGGTTTATACAAATAAATATAAAAAAACAATAATTGGATTATATATATTAAATTTATAATATATTAAATAAAAGATAAAAAAATTATTGTATATTTTTTTATAGATGATATAAGAACAAATAAAATTTTCACATATAAGATTAAATTTTTAAAAAGGGTATTTTTCACAATTTTTGACGACATGATTGTTTTAATTATATTTTTTGAAAATTTTATACATCCTATACAAAAAAATAAACTTATAATTTGAAATGGTAATTACAAAATTTACATTTGTTTAGTTTTTTATTTTTTTAATAAGTTTAATGTTTTGATGAATAGTAAAAATTAAGGGATTTGAATTGAAAATATCATTTTTTCTCAATAATTTAAAGTGTAACATTATATATTTTATTAGATTAAAAATATAATTTTATAAAATATACATCTTTTAATCAAATTTAGAACATTTTAATCAATTTCATATTGAATTATGATATAAATAAATTTCATTCATTTGGATGTATTCACATTAATAACAATTTTTCTCACCCTAAAAATTGAATTAATTTTAAATTAATATTATCATATTACATGTTTTTAATTTCATAAAAATTATTCCACATTTATATTAAAAATTTAAAATTTTAGTAAATATTATTCTTTTTTGTTTGGAAAATATGAAAAGTAACATTAATAAATTTTATTACCATATTTAATAGTAAATCGAGTAATTAAGAGTAATAAAAATATTATAAATATTATAAAATTATGCTAAAAATTTTAATAGTTTTATAGAATGATTTATGGTCAGAAAAAAAATTCTTTTATTATTTTGGGAGAACCTAGAGCCACATGGATGAAATTAATCCATTTGTAGTATTTTCCTTAATGACAATCCATGTTTTCCATACTTTTATTTTTAATACGTGATATTTTTTTAACATGGGGTTATTTGAGGAATATATTATATTATAAATATAATTTTTAACTATAAATGTTTTATATTCATTGTGATAATATATTTTTATTTTTTATTTAAGAAATAAATTAATTAATTTCTTTTACACTGATGTTGTAATAAATATATAATTAAGGGAAGTACAAAATAAATGTTATTAAAAATATTAATATTAATATAATTACACATAATTAATATCATATTACATGAAACTAACGTGTTATTGATATTTTAAAAGAAATTTCATAAGATATTACATTTTTAGTATGTTTTTAAAAATTCAGGAAATGAATACTGTCAAAAATGATATAAATGATACTTTAAAAAAAATATTTCATTTGATGATACAAAATACATAATCATATAAAATTTTAAAAAAGTATTTATATAAGGTATAAAATGTTTTAAATGACCTATTTTTTTTGTCTTTTTCCATTTTGTGGTAACAATATCTATCCGTAAAAAAATAAAAACACATTTTATTTAAAGAATAGTGAAAGAAGTTATATAATGATTAAAAAATACAAGGATTTAGAAACAATAAAAATATCTCTATTTTTATTTGGATGAATTTATTTGGACCCATAACATTCATATATTTAAATAAATCATTTGGAATCCACTGGTAATAAAAAATGAATATATATTCATTTAATATATTGAAGAATTCCAAGAGTTCCCTCACCTCTCTTATAAAATGGAAAATTTTCTTATCATTTTGTCACAAATAGAACATATTTTTTCAGTATATATCTTCCCAAATACCTTCTTATAATTATAATAAAATTATAAATCTCTTTTTTTGGAATAAAACAACTACCACAGCCTTAAGGTGTTAAGAAAAAGTGATCATCTGATGAAGGGGTATAGTTTTAATCTAATATTTATGTATTATTTTATCTTACTCATACAAAAAAATCATCATAAACCAAAATTTATTAATAAATAAAATATCATAAATATTATTTTCTTTTATTATCTTAATAAAATCAGAAAAATCCATCCCCACTTCCATCAAAATGGCATGTAGTTGATCAATCGGGCGTACAACCACCTCACGAACCGGTATAATTCGTTTTCCAAAAACATCATTCAATAAATATTATAATGATTTAATTAATGTTTAAATTTATATTAATGACATAATAATCAGTTTTAAAAGATAATTTACCATTTTTTATAACCTTTACATGCATTGAAAAATTAAAATGTAGCTTGTGCATACATGTGAACTATCACCTTTACGAAGTGATGGGATTCTTTTTACATCACCACATCACATTTATAATATATATAAATATATTTAAGTTATTATTAATATAATAATTATATTATTTTATATATGGAATGATAGAATTTTAATTACCATTTCACTATAATTACTATTATAAAATGGAAATGTTACTCATGCAAACGTACGTCTTACTTTCTCCCTGATTGTAATGTAGGTCATTTTTGATATCCAAATTTAATTAATAGATTTAAGATTATTATTTGTTTATAAATATAATAATTATTTCCTGATTATTTTTCTAGGGGTAAAGTAATAAATACCATATTCAAAATATATATCATACTGAATTTATTTTGGATTAATGCACCGAATATCGTCAAAACATCCAATATATACATAAATAATTAATTAATTTTTAAAAAATATTAATAAATTATATATATGAAATAATAATTTTGACATAGTTTACAAATATTTTAAATAATTAACATAAGTTTGTTATTTATGAATATTAATATTTTACCAGACCAGTTGGACTCAAGGTAAGGGGCTTCATCTCAATTTTATTTCATTGAGGAATGTGTTCATGTTCTACACATTTATTTTTTTTATATGTAGTATATATATTCTTATTGAAATTTTTTATCATGAATTTAGAATAAGATGAATATTTTTAAATTTTTTTAATTTATTATACAATTATTTTTTTGACTAAAATTATTTCCAAGTGGTATGAGACGCTTTGACAAAAATTAACTTCTTATATATATTTGATATCTACATTCCAAATATTTTACTCAATTTCCATATTCCTAATATTATTGCATTAATTTAATTATGAAAAATTAATGTATAAAAAATTTTATATTAATTTTAATTATAGATATATTTTTTTAGAAAGCAATCATTTCACATCTTTTATATGGGAAATTTTGACAAACGACCAACGAAATGATATATTAATATCGTACATTTCAAAAATTATATTTCAACCATTGTGGCCATTATGTTATATATTTATTACATTAAAATTGTTATTTTTTATTAAAATAAAAAATTTATGTATATTTCTTCCATGGTAGTGAATGTTTTTTTCAATGAAAATGGTGTTTTGGTATTAAAAATGGGTTCTTAAAAAAATGGTATTTTTATCCCATATTGTTTATTATATTAGATTAAAAGAGTATTTGAAATGATTTTATGATGATATTATTTTATTCATGGAATTTTATATGAACATTTTAAGAAATGTGTGAGCCCGATACATCTTATAAAATGGGTTGATCCCCAATATAGCTCATGAAACATTGGTGAGCCTGATATATCTTATAGGAAGGGTTGAGCCCCATTGTAGCTCATGGGTGAGCTCAGTATAGCTCATTACATGGGTTATACACAATATAAATCTCCATTTAATTGCGTAGTAACTATTATATTTTAATTAGATCATTTGTCACTCAAAGTCAAAGGGTTATATAAATATTCGTCTCTTAGTTACCAAAAGGAGTTTTAATCGCATTAAATATGTTTTAATAATTTTATTTTAGAAAAATGTATATGTTTATTTCATATAAAGATCCATTATTTTATATTATCAATTACATTATAATTTAATGGAAAACATTATATATGTTTTTATTTATTCTATTAAGCTAACGTCTTCTTTTATTCTTATATAATTTATTGAGCATTAGTCCAAATTCTAATTTTTAAAAATTCATTTTAATATATTTATGGTGTAATAGAGAAAAGGATGATATCATGGGGATAATTTTCTAGATATTTCTTAAAAGTTTGTTTTATTTTAATATTTTTCATGTTGTGAAAAAATGGATACTCATTATAAGTGTTCACTAGTAATGTTTGGGTTTATAGTGTATGATTATATCTTATTTCTATAAAATTATAAACTGAAAAGATAATAAAATATGAATTCTATTTTAAAAACACTATTTTATTTATTAATTAAGGATTGGTTCTTACAGTATCAATATCCCCTTAAATTAATATTCCTTATGAAATGTTTCAATAATTGTTTCCATGTGATATTTATTTGTAATTTATTTTAATCAATGTGATTATATTATATTAACAACACGAAACAGACGTTGATGCATTTATACTACTGCATCACGTGTTAGAAATTGAACGACATGGTTGTTAGAAAAAACCATTAGTATTAGAGTCCTAATATCATTAGAAGATTAATATTGAGTGACTTCTGGCATTCAAATATTTTTTTAAAAATTTCTCAAGAGGAATTTTTTCTATTTATATTTCTTGTAATCTTACAATGAGAAGAATTCCAAATATTATAATAATATTTATATTATTGTTTTAATAATCATTAATATATAAAAAATTCCTTCTATAGAAATAAAAATATTAATATATCATAAGAATGTGATCCAGCCCATTGCCGATAAAAATTCATTTCTTATTTCTATGAAATTTCTCATAGTCATCACCATAAAGATCAGTGGAAAATTTGGATAGAGATTCACCCATGATTCGATTAGAAGTCCTGAAATGATAAAAAAATATTTCATCTATTTTAAAAATTAGTCTAAGGAAACTATCATATGTCTGATAAAAAAAATATTAACCATGAATTTATTTATAAAAAATGTTAGAATTGTAAAAATTGATGAGACAGTATCCAATTCAAAATATTACCCCATATTTATATAATATGGAAGCTATAACTTGTGAATTAATTATATCTTTATTTTTAAATATAATTATCCACCATAAAAATTATTTAAAATAATTTTTAGATATTATTTCTTATTGAATCAGTATTACATGGTAAAGTCATATAAATAGTGTTAATTAAAAAAATTTGCAATATAAAAACTCAACTCATTAAAAAAATTGTGAAACTAAAAATAATAGAAAAATATAAAAATTATTCTTAGAGTTATCAATAAAAAAACTAGATTCCTCTAAATTATATTATTAGTAGAAAAATTGAAACAAAATGAATATTTTTATCTTATACTAATGGGTAGTTACATTAGTATAAATGAACCATTATAACCATATACTATAGAGGATCATTGTTTATTTTAATATTTTCTAAAGAAATCATTTAAAAAAAATATTTGACGAATTATAAGTAATAAGTTACTGTCTCCTTGAAAACCACATATAATAGATAATTTATAACATTCCAAATCCCTTTGAACTAATATTACACATTGTTCTTAAGATATAACTTCCATACCATGATTCTCTTCAACTAGAACAATCAAAGATACAGATTCCCTATTAGAATTTCTTCAACAAAAATCCCTGGAAAATGAATAATTACATGGTAAAAGTATAAAAATAAATTACATTAAACATCACTAGACAAAAGGTCAGATAAAAGAATCACTATAATAAATATTTATATTAAGATAGCATGATTATTTTTTATAATGGAAACAAAAACAAAACATGAAGAACACTTTGTGTAGTTCATTATGTTGAATAATATTATATTCTACAAAGCCTTAGATAAATTATTAATCTTTATTATAAAAAAATTCAATTTCATAGTTCCTTGAGTGTGGTTTCAACAGAATTATAAGTTAAGTCATTTGTGGATGCGTGTACCCATATCTTTCTATGAAATATTATACACTCCATTTTTCTATCTAGTGTTCTTCACCAATACATTGTAATTGGATAAATCTATATAGGTTTTCAAAAAATAATATTAATAAATACAAAATGTAAATATATAGAATTGTAAAATCATAAATGTTATCTTTGAAACAAATTAATCTTGATTATATTTTCATTTTAAGGGAAAAATTAGTCATTCAACTCTACCCAATATATATTATATTTCTCTACTTAATACAGATAGTTATTCATATTGAAATTTTTTATATATATTAGATCAATGTTCATGAATGTAATATAAGCTAATTGATATGTACTATATAAATGGAATTTATTTACATATTATCATTAAATTATCCATTATATAATTAGAGCATGTTTTTATGTGGATTTTAATATGCCTTAATAAATATAATAATTAGTACAGAAATTTATTGACTGTGTAAATGTATGATTCTAAGGTAATAAAATATCAGTATTCTATTGAGAATTTGAGAAACATTTCGGTATTTTGATCATCTATTAGTTATTTTTGTATGTATTGGAAAATATATAATGGGTATTCATGAACTTAATAACATTATTATTTAAATTAGTGGTTTAAATTAAATCTCATTTCCCACTCTCTAATTTTCTTTATTAGGTAGTAGCTTGTAATGCTGAAAATGGTATGAACAAAAAATAAGGCTAGTGATTCTCATGGTTGATGGATTAACAAAGGCAGTATGAACTCCTTACCCATTTTTCAATGACCATCACCAAGATCATGGTGGTTACTAAAGGGATGAAAATGTAAATTTTATGAAAAACACAATTTTTATCAACATTATATTGACTTCAGGTTGAATTTTAAAAGCCGAAAGATCATTATATAATTTTAAATTAAGGAATATTACTATAAAATCATTTACTCTTCCCAATTTAATAATAAATTATTAATTTTAGCATTATTATCTAAATATATGGATTTAATACACAATATAAGATGTATGTGACAAAATAATGGAATATATAGAATATTTCTTTTAAAAATTATAGCAACCCCAAACTGATTATATAATTCTCAAATGAGTAATATTGTAACATCTCACCTCTTAAAGGGAGTTCCATTGAGGTAAAGTATCGCATACCCTAAATTGTGATCTGCAATCACCAAATCAATGTAACTAGTAATTTGGGTCTAAGGACATATATTTGGTTGTAATTCACACTCCAATGGGGAATCACATAAAAAAATATAGATCATAATATCAATATAAAGTGAAAATCAATTTTAACTATTTTGATATGTTAATGTGATATCCCATAAATTCCAGTATATTTATCATATAAAACAATTCAATAATAAAAAACACAATTATTAGTACATCATTAGTAAAACTAAAATTTTAACTAAAAAAGTTTATCCACCACTCTATAAAAATCCAATTGAAAATATGCATAACTCCAAGATGAATCTTGATATCATCTCCAAATGTACTATGGATAATAGAGTTTATTTATAAAATTATTAAAACAATCTATTTGGACATGAAGTATGATCATACAGGGAGAGAGTATAAGTCATCTTTTGAAACTCCAAAAAAAATAAATACATTATTATTAACGTGATGGGATGTAAAAATTATAATTTATTTAAATAATTTAACAATATAATTGTTAATATTAAATAAATGTATTAGGTCTCCAATAAGACATGTAAACAAACTCATATCTTCTATGGCCAATTATGGTGAAATGTATATTTCTAATGTAAAATTAAATTTTCAAATATATAACTCATATAATTTTATATTCAAAAGATATTCCAACTCATGTATTCTTTGGTATGACTCAAGGATTAACAATATAAATTTATCAAATTTCAATTTATATTATTTTTTGACCTAGGACAATGCTCCCTGAAAGAGTCTAACATCATCGAACATTTTATAATAAATAATTTAAAAATATCAAATAAATAATTTTATTACAATGAAAACATAATTCAATTTAGAAAAAAAATATCTAACAAAAATGACACATTTACTTTTTAATATTACTTGTAATAAACTTAATTTAATTTACACTTCTATAATTCAATAGATCAATTATATTAAAAATTATTTACAATAATATGACTATTTAAAACTATAAAAAAATCTCAATGAATCTATCATTGAATAATCAGAAAAATAATTTTATTTCGACACTAAAATATTAAAAAAATGAGGAATATATATTACATTATTTTATAAAATTCTCATAGTAAATATCACATAATTTGGTTACTAGGTCCTCATGTTTTTTTTGTTTGTTTAATCACTTTATATTTATATATTTTCATGTAAATACTGTCATTAAACTAGTAACCATTAATATTAAATAGTTATAATATTAATAACATTATCACTATAATAGTTTAAAATTATTATATTTAATATATGTATAATTTGGAAACAAATATCACTTAAACAAATTTATTAAAGACCAAATCATAAATTTATAAATTTATTAATTGATGACGATCATTTAATAATCCCTTTAAAACTTTAACCTATATTTTCAATATGAAAATACTATTATAAAATATAAACAATACATAAAAAATAAAAACAATTATTCTAAATCCCCAAAAATGTTTGTTAAAGAACCTTGATTCAATGAAATTAATAGACCATAACATATTTGAAATTGCATTTATAAATAACATAATTAAAAAACAATGCATTCAAAAGGAAGAATATCTCACACTAGCATTAACATGTGTGTAAGAGAAAATTTCTTTTTTACTTTTAGAATATAATAAATCAATAAATTAAATAAAGTAAAATAAATTATTAGAAATGTACATTTATAGTGACTAAACATTTTTACATTATCATAAAATGATAGTCCTAATGTATCCTTTATTTTAAGGAAACAAACATCGTTGACGGATCATTATTCAAACATGAAATGAATAAAAATATCACTTGAATTTTGGGGAATAAATTGAGTATTTAGATTTAAATAAATTAAAAAAGATAATTCCCTAGTAAAAGCATATATGAACCAATAACCAAAACAAGAAAATGAAATATATATAATCTTTTTTCCATAAAACAGCAAGATAATACGTGTTTAATACATGGGCACCCAATGTCTAGGATCACACCCCATCCTCCCATGTAATCACGACTAACTACCCAGTACCCCATGCTACGTGCTTGATGACACATTATAGAAAAAATCAATAAATGTTAACCTCATTTCCCCTTACATCAACTTCGTCTAACATAAATCCTTAATATTTATTCTATAAAAGGGTAATTAAAATTAAAAAAATACCTCAAAATCATGAGATTTTAAATAATCATATCTATAATGTCTCATACCACTTTGGTCCATTTGTTTTAAAAATAACGTTTTTGAGGTGTTCTTGGGTGGTCAAGGTAGCTTATTCCCAACTATTTGCAAGATTTCCTGCTCTATGAATAGTGTTTCGAGTTTTGTGAATAGTGTTTTTGATGAGACATTTGGGAATTGTTCTATAATTGAGTCATTTGTTAATAAACTTTTTACTGAGTCATTTTTAAATAGTGATTTAGTTGATTCATTTTTGAACAGTTTGATCATTGATTCATCTGTGAACAATGTTTTCTTTTATTCATTTGTGAATAGTGTTGTCGGTGAGTCATTTTTGAATAGTGTTGTTATTGAGTCATTTGTGAAAAATGATGTCAGATAGTCAGATTTTGAACACTGTTGTCATTGAATCATTAGTGAATAGTGCTATCAGTGAGACATTTTTGAAAAATTCTATTGGTGAGTAATTTCAGAATTGTGTGCTCGCTGAGACAGATGTAAACAGTATTTCTAGCATCCTTCAGTTTCTCCCATTTATAGTTTTATCTGAAAAAAATGCATTCAAGTCTATGTTTTAAGGGATTTAAGGCTGATTCAAAGCCCATAACTCCTATCTTTTAATTCATAAGTATCATAGTTCTATTACATGGCCCAATTGTGTAATCATGACTAGATAATCCTTTAATGGTAAATCTAAAATATAATCTAAAATGATGCTCTATTTATATTCTCAATTGGCTTTGATTCCTTCAACCAAGATCTTCCTTCGTAGATTTACCCTAGAACAAGAAACCGAGAGTACTTCCTCCCATATGATTCATGTGATCGAATTACGATCCTTGTATCATTTTCATTAGATTCTTCATGCTTTAAGCGCACCACCTTTTGTGGTTCAATAAGGAAGTGCCAATCTGTCTCTGATAAATGGTATGTTCTACCACCATTATTCTAAGTTCATATCCATACATTTATCTTTTCCTTGTCATGTCATTTGATCTCCATGTTTCTAATGGAGTTTTCATTGGTATTGTTTGGTTTGGTGGTGTCTCAGAGCCTTCGGGTGGATAAAATCTTCCATGATAGGTGATTGTAGTCCATTGTGATTTCATGTTCTCATGTAATGAACCTCAAGAACGTTTTGAGGTAGGGGATTCATAGATTCATTATTTTATTTACATGAAGTAGTATAGTTATCCTGTTATATTCCATATGATCACAATGGAATTGACCTAACAAATATTTGAACTGGATGAAAAGAATTAGAATCGATTGTACCTCATTGATTTATATTATGATAATGTCATGCTTCTTGATTTTATAGATAGCTGTATTTATACAATTTTCTTGTCTATCATGACGTTATTGATAAAAATTGGAAAATAATATATATCTGGGAAAAAATTTAGATTAATTGGATAATGATAAAGACACATGTAAATGAATGTATTTGTTGTTGTAATTTGATGATAATCATATGGATTCAGTTATGCATATTTAATTAAATTTTTTAATTCAATATGGAATAACTAACTGGTTCTCTGATAATGATAATTCCTAGAAGGGTTCTGAGTTACCATTATTCCTTTCAAGTCCAATTATGTTATTCTTTGGAGCTGTGGGGGCTATTTATATGTGAAGGATGAATTCCTTATTTAGATACCAAATCCAGGTTTCTATATTGTTTGTTTCCAACATCTTGTGTAGTGGTTTCAGCCTGGGATGGCTGATCCTGAATGGTTATTGTGGTATGTGGGGGGAGTCCCTATTGCTGTGGTGGCAACATTAGAAACCTCGAGTGGCAAAATGCATCGGTTAATGCATGCAGGTGTCAGAGGGGACACCCGATACTATGAAACGGGATAGATGTGAATGATAAATACTTTTTTATCTTATTTTTGTTTTATCTTCAATAAATTCCCCACTACTTGAGGACGGTTCTCTTGCTTACCCTCCTTCCCAAATATATGGTGATACACGAGGTACTCCATATGATTTCCATGTTTAACTTCTCGATGGTGAATGGTTCTATGCTCCAGCTATATGTGGAAAATACATAATTGGTAATTCATCTACTCACTATATTGATCCCCTTCTGTTTGGAATATTATAATGTTTTTATAGAATTCATGGGAATTATGGAATATTATAATATCGTTAATAACTAATTAAATAATTGGTAACCAATGGGGTTGGAGCTTACTGGGATGCAATGATGAGGTTATAATTCAATGGAATGGTATACATGGTTTGCGTGGAGGGAATGAATATTGGTTGCAATACTGATGAAATGTAATGTGGTAAACTCTAATAGTTAATTAATGGTTGATAAATTAATTAACATAAATTTAATATCATTAAAAAAGTTAAGGTAATTTAATAATTCTCCTTAAATGTTTTTACACATGTAGGATATCAAGTCTTAACAGTGGCAGCCAAGAGTCTAAGAGATATTAGTCGAAGTTGATTCTATGATTATCTTATGTCCATGCTGTGGTTGTGAGCTATATTATATTCTATACATTTTATGTTTCTAAATGCTACTCCACCATATCGATTAAAGAAACTAACACCCCATGGATTCTAATCCTTGGGGGATGTTTTCCCCAATATGTTATTGGGATGATGGATTGGTGTCTACACCCTTTGTCCCCACTACATTCACTTAGTAGTTACTAGAGTTGGTACTCACGTTGGTTATATTTACAAATATATGTTTGTAGAGCGATGTAATGGCTTTTGTTTACTAACTCACATATATTATCGATATAGTTTCCTATTGACTACTATAGGTATAACATGTATAGGTTGTAATTAATTGCGGATTCTTACTCAGTGTACGTGAAATAGTGGATTAAGGTATAATAATCAATGTATGATACATGTTAAGAAAGCTATAATGGATCCCATAAACTACATGGTTCCTTTGGGTTTATGGACATAGTTGTTGTGTTTCAAAAGTTTAATATTGTGTTGCTACACCCAGATTTCTACAGGAATGCCATTTTTAGAGAGAGATGCTAAGGACGTGCAACATTGGCAGGAAGCATAGAATTAGTGAAGAAGTGTTAGCTGATTAACCATATTATTCAATATTATATTATATACTATTGTATTTCATATTTTCTTAGAGTATCCATGGTCAGATTTGGAATATAGTATACCAATTTAGGTTACCGGTTAGTTTCACTTGTTGTTCTCAATGTTTTAGCAATCTTTATTTAATTTCCCATCAGAGGAACCAGGAAAGATTCTACTTGGTATACATATATACTCACCCTACATATATATGTGCTTTTTTCAGTTCACTTGGAGAGGTTTGGAGATCAAGAATTTCACTACTTTCTTTGGGTTGTAGGATCTGTTCAGGCTTCATGTTTGCTTCTATTTTTTCATCTTTTGGTACTTTCAGTTATCCCTTCAGGTTTTAGAAGTTCATGCATGAGATTACATATGTGTACTTGGTATTTCTTTTATATAGTACTCATCTTAAGAGTTGGTTGTAGTTTTTCATATCTCTCTCTTTCTCATGTGTTCTATTAGAGGGTAATGCGTCTCATTTGTGTTACTATTATACAATCCGTACTAGTAGCCAACTCGGGGCTTACAAGAGGCAGGAATCAGGGGTCACTCTCTCCCTTACCCCATTTATATCCAATGATGGGTACTAAATATGAATAGGGGTTCGTGAAACCCTCCCTAGTGATTGTAATCATTGAGAAGCATAATCAGAAACCATTACTGAATAATCATTACCATTATTCTCCTATTTTATATTCTCAATCACATGTCTCATGGAGAGTATGTTGATTTTTCATATAATATGTAAAATTATCCCAAATATACTTTAAACCCATTTTTCAATATGATGAACAACACCCAATAGTATTTTTATATAATATTCTTCATATTTAACTTTAAAACAACACATCAAAAAACATGAGAAAAATTTGGTTCATAAATCAATCACTATGACACATGAATGAAATAATACAAAAAACTATACATTTTATTTAATTAAAAATAATAATTAACCTACCTAATCCTATTTAGAAAATCATACTGACTAAAAAAACATATATAAATTTTAATTACCAATAATTTTTGTATTCCCCAAATATGATGAATCGTGAATAAAGACATAATATTCTACATCAAACTCATGAGGATAACGTCTATGATCATCATATAAAATTTACTTATTTTTTTCATTTAATATATTCCTTTATCATTTAAATATGATAATATGCCTCTTGTACAAAGACATTCCACAAGAAATATGTTTCACCATTTTTCATTCAATAAGAAGATGACACAAATAAACTTCCATATAATGTTTGAAACAAATCCATATTAACCGAATCTTGAAAATCATTGTATATAAAACTATAAGTATTTCATATGGTCTTCTAATGAACTTTAAAAATCAATATCACAAGCATGATTCATAGATGTAAGAATTTAAATAGTATTCTTTAATTGGTTGTAACTCTATGTATGAAAACCTCTACTCAACTTCAATAGTTAACCTAAATATTTTTTAAATCCATTCTTGAATATATATATAGAATTCTCATATCACAATTTCACATGATTTTGTTTTCTATCATATGAAATATCATAATTCCTCTAACATAAGAATTTCTAAAATCTTTTACCATGTTGGTTTCTTTGATTATATAAAAACCTATAACATTATTCAATTGATAAAAAAGTCCCAACATTGTTCTTACAATTCTATGATCCCATTAATTTTATTCAAATATAAAAGGAAGCATCCTAAAATTTCCATTATTTAATTTGTAGAGGATAAAGATTATTTATTTAATCTTATATTCACCAATCATCGTATAATTTGATAATAACTTCAAAATCAAATGTTTTTATTTAACATTTTATTCATGGTTATCAAATATTACATTAAATATTATGGTTCTTTGTTATAAAAATTGGTAAACAACCCATAAAAAAATATTCAAATCATTGATTGATTTATCATTCCAATACATTGAAATATAAATCCATATTTGTAAATACAAAATGGAATCCTGACATTACAACCATACTTGAATATCATACCCCTATATAATCCTTAGAAAAAATGCAGAACATTGCATTAAAACATGTGAAATATTGCACCCAATATTATAAAAATGATATTATATTAAATTAAATTAAAACCACACATCCTTCTTCCTTATATAAAACATGATGTATCTCTAAAGAAATAAGCTACCACAACTTTAAAACATGAAAACTACCACCCATGAATTCCTTCATAAATCATTAATAATTTATTTTTTCATTTCATATAGTTTACATATACTCAAAATAAAATAAATAGATATAATCAAATCGTACCTATATTATATATTTAAATCCCCCAAAATTAATATATTATTTAAACTTTTATATTTAGTGAACATTAAAACTTCTCACTGAAAAAATAAAACCACTAAATCATTAGAGAATGGAGAATAGCATTCAGCCTTAATTCTTGGGTAGGGTAATTCTTCTAATATATAATATGATACCATCAACCATATACTGTAACACACCCCTCCTATATATACACATATCACAATTAAACAATGCAGAAATTACAATATACCTTATAATGGTTCATTTTTTCTTATAAAATGTGAACTTTAGATTATGTTAAACAATTCATTAGATACCTAAATAGAGACTCACATTTATCATGCTACCAAAACATCATTCCATTCGGATTCATTTACATCATGGGTGAGGATAGGATAGAAAAGAATTCAATTAAAAAATGGTAATATCCTATAATGCTAATGAATATCAAGATCTCAAAAACAATATTATGAAAATCCCAATACAAAACAACATCAACATTTTTGGGATTCCATAATATCAAATTATATGATAAATCTAGATTAAGAATCATCAACCCATAGATTCATTATAGAAATTTTGGAAACATCATATATATATATATATTCTTGTTTATTAATGTATGTTGAATAATATCAAAATTCACTAAATTCTCTACATATAAAGAGGCTTATGGAGAAACAGGTTCCCACAAGGCAATAATGCCATCATCAAGGACTCACATGTTTTCCCCTGATCTTATTAGTAATTTTTCATTCCTCTTCTTTCGTATCACTCTATTATTCTCTTTTCCACCACTATCTTCCTTGACCCCAGCAATAGCATTCACCAAGATTTAATAGTTTCTAGTGTAAGTATTCAATGTCATATTTGTCTTATCTATGATCTTTTAATTTTTTCCCCTTCTTTATAACATAACAATTTTCATACCCGCGCCCCCATCCATAACTTCTAGGATAACGTCCATGTTTCCATAATTTGGTTTATATCCATAAACACTCTTCTCCATCGTCTAATGCTTTAGTGAATATCGATGTTGTGGTCAATACCCTACTATTAGGCATATCTTGATCACACAATAGCATTTGGATCATATCCACATACTGTTTCAGAGACTCTTTGATGGGCACCTTATATGAAAAAATGGAAAATAATAAGTGATTTCACATTATTGATCTGACTCTATAGAGTGTGTTGCGACACCAGTGTCCCCTGTGGGGTATCTGGATTTATGGTTATGTACAGTTTGGAATCCTTCATTATAAAATATATCTCTTTTCAAATTAGTGTTGCCAATTATTGAATTTTTATTATCCAATAAATCAATTTTTTAAGACATAATTCCTGCTTTTAGTTCATTATAGTCATGCATTTTTTCCTCCCAAAGGCTTGGAACGAGCAAGGGAATATTGACCCGTAACATCATTCCTAACTTCCATAAGAGGCACCTGAGCCACTATATAATTTCCAGGGTATTCTATATCTTGGTTTTTCTTACCTCTTTGCAGGCTATTAGAAGAAATTTCTGCCGTCACGAGAAAATAATCAATAGTTTTTTTAATTCCCTCTTCCTCAAATGATTTGATATCATCTATATTATCAATACTAGTGAGATCTTAAGGATGTATGCCAGATTAGTTCTCAACAATGATTACTGATTCTCAATGGTAGAATATTCAAACATTTATAGAAATCCCAAAATATCATTTTATCATCAATACTCATAAAAAACACTTGAATCACCCAAGGCATACAAAATATACCTTACGAATCCCAAGGATTCAAGATCAATAAAAAATATTTTTAACTATTTGAGATCATCTGTACTACTGGAATCAAATTTATTTTTGGTTGTATTTTTTAATTATCACTATAATGAAGATGTATAGTGTTAATGAGGACATTTTTTGAATTAATATGAACATATTCAAGTCATTTATATGTTGTTTGTAATTTTTTATTAACCATACAAAAGATAGATATGAAGATCATTGATAATATTTATATACTCGTGAACATAAGAAGTGCATTAGTTTGGTTCAAAGGGTTAATAATGTTCATGGGATATATGGATATATGGGATAATATATGTAGTAAAATTAATAATACAATAATAAATATGGAGTGATAGATTTTAGAGCCTTGTTGAAGGATTATAATGAGGTATAAAGGTTTTTATTTTGTCTTATTGATGAATAAAGACAATGGTTAACATTTCTATGTTTTTTGGAATATATTTGAAGATCCAATGGATTTCATTATAATGAAATATAATCTGGTTCAATAGAAAATGATTATGATTCAAAGAAATATATTTTTGGCTCATGTCTCTCTAGATGATATTGTAGATGGTTTGATATATTTTTTTATGGAATTTTTAAATAGATAAATAAATTTCAGAATTTTTATGAGTATGTTTTCACATGGATATATTGTGCTACAATAATTTTCAGTGAAAAATAATTTTTCATGTAAATGTTTGGATATTAAAATGATTAAACAAGATTTTTCATATGATGAGAGGTTTTTATCATAGAATTAAGTGGCTTATGTAAGAGAATATAAATATTTTTAATAATTCATATGTTTTAAAATTTTTCGTGACAAGATACATAAGTGTAACTCTAGGATTATGGAGTTTGGTAAATATAATATTGATATTACAGTAGCTATGTAATATTAAGGTTCATTAATGGAATTTTAAAAGAATATATTAGTTAGAGTCTATTTAAGAATATGGAATGCCTAAATCTGTGTAAAATTAACATATAATTCATGGTGGATATTTCATATTATGTATAATTATATAGAAAAATAATTAGGGAAGTGTAAAAGATGAAAAATAAATAACATATTCTATATTATATTAATCAAGAAGATATAAGGGACGGTAAGAATAAAATATTTTCCATGTTATATTTATATGAATGGTTTGAAGGTCATGTAATAGTAACCAAGAGACATATTCGGTTATTTAAGATTAATCAAAACTTATGTAAGAGTAATATATGTATTATAGGAGATTAAATAAAATTTTTTATAACAAAGGACATATCTTATGTTTTTCTCATGTGGGGAATAATAACATTTTAATTTATTCAAATATTCCAAGGTTATATATATTTTGATTTATGTGGATAACAATATGAAACATTTTGAAGGATCTTGTCTTATAAATTATAGAGGGATAAAATTTTTGATTTATTTCTATATATAATAATTGATTGTTTGGGTTCTATTGGGTATTTAAATTAGTTTTTTCAAAATAATTTCCATTTTTTTCATTTTAGTTTTATATATATATATATATGTCAACAAATATATAAAAGGAAAAAATCATGGACACAAAAATATATTATTGACTAATGATGTTTTCTAGATTACATTAAAGTTTGCGTTTCAAATTTATATGATTAAATATAATTTTTAATTGAAGATATGATTAATTCTATCTTTGGAAATTATCTTATTGATACTATTTATATATATCCTATAATATTTTTATAGGAATCATGTATTTTATTTTAAATCAATGAAATTGGATTGATGTGTGAAATATTTTGTAGATAGTATATAGAAATAAATTAAGGATAATAATATAATATAATGTTATTTATATATCATGTTTCACATAGAATTTAACAATTATATCCATATATTATTTTGAGACATAAAAATGATGGAAGGTGTTACAATAAAGGAAATACATTAATGGTCAGATCAATTTTTTCAACAAATAGAGTAAAACAACTATATTCTAATTTGGAATAAAAAGATATCCAATAAATAATATTAATGCTTCAAGGATTATATTCATGATTTTATACCAACTCACTCTATAAGGTGTAGAAATATTCTAATTGTAAGGATAAAAGAGTGAAATGTACACTAAAATAAATGGATCATCAAATATATATATTTTAGTGGTTTTTATAGTAGATGGTAATTCAGAGACCCTAATGTTTATTAACAGTTAATAAAATTTTATGAAATAGTGCACAAAATGGAATGGTAGGAGATCTGATGAGGTCAAAATTATTTAGTCAAATAAACTTTTTAAAGGAAGTACTCTTTTTCCAGAGAGGCATTGGCTGAACTTTTATCCCTCGAATGTGAGTATAGTGGATTACTATGTATCAATACAATATCATTTTATTCTTCATGGATATATCCTATAATAAGGGTGAACCAGGAAAAATTATATTGTTTTGTGTCCTATAATTTCTATTCTTTTCTTCTAGTGTAAATAATAATAAGAGGAATATAGATTTAATGGTATTTATTAAAATGTGTAAAAACGATTTGATTGGAAATGAATTTCCAAAATTAAAATATCAATTTAATAAACTCTTGGATTTACACCCTGTAACATTCAAGGTGAATTCATTAATTTTTTTCCTAATATGATGTATCAAATCCTAACGGTTATAACATATATTTAAATAATAATTTATTTGAATATTTTAATTTTTCAATGAATTAATCATATATCATACTTATTATTTTCAATAGTATTAACATTGATTATTAAAAAAATAGATGATTTAGTTTGTACAGAAAATTATTACTGATGTTTTAAAGTATATATATTGTGATAATTATTTTAAGATGAAAAATTAAATATTTATGATGGTGATATTTATATTATGATTATTATATCAATAAAAAATGAGATATGAAAAACAATAATATTTACAAGAAAATGAAACATTATTCTACTGTATTTTGAATTTGGAAAACAGTGGAACCAATATTTGGGAAAACCTTGTAATATAAAAATGTTATGGTTCCAACATAAATAGATGAATGTTAAACTATATATTTTGAGTCTTAAATGGAAACAAAAATCAAAATAATCATCATGTCGAATGGAAAGAAGAGAATGTGTAACAATAAGACGGACACGAAGAATATAGTCCCTAGAATAAATATTTATATTTTCTGTTTATATATTAAATTTGATTCTAACATTACTAAAATTTATTCGAAAAAAAATTAAATCATATTATTACATATATATGTTTAATATTATATGGATTATATGTTATATTTTTCAATGATATCAATTCATTAATCCATTGACATCTTCGGAACGTTAGTGTTGATATCCAAGCCTTATATGAGAAGGTGAATCAAGTGGAAATAATATTTTTGGTTAATTATGTATTCATAAAATATTTGGTTTTTTTATAATCAGATATTTGAGATTGAGATATACTATAATGGAGACATTATAAAAATTAGTGCAATGATTAATACTAATAGTAAATTACTCATGGAAATTTCACAAGAATTGGGAGAAAAAATATCCCAAAAAAGGAAATTAAATCAGTTGTTATCCCTCTTAAAACAAAAATTTATTGGTCGATAAAAATGGGTAAATAATTTGGATCATATAGGAATGTTAAGGATGAGAAATTAACTTATAATAATGAGAATACAAAAGAACATTAAATGATGTTCTAATATTTATATGGGATTAATTGAATCCCTCCCATGGTAGCTTCAATAATTGCAGTATAAAAAGTTCCTAATATTGATTAAGTTATTAAATAGAAATTTATTCAATAATTCGGTATAAGTAACCAATATAATAAACTGTAACTATAATTCTAGTTCATTGTAAGAATGGGAAACATTGCGAGTGTGTGTATTGAATCTAGAAGGCCGGACAATGGAGAATGGATTTCTCCAAAAAATTATTAAGAGAGATATGACTACATGAGGAATTATTTTAATAGTAGGTGTTTTATATGCAGTAACCATGAACATATGGTGAATAAATATGAAATCAAATGTAATTTTATTAATAAAATAATAACCTGATTCAAATATTTTGGGGAACATAAGTGTGTAAAAAAATAATTTTTTATATTGAAAAAAAAATTGATGAATTTGAAATAATTCAATGACTAATTGAAATTAAAGGTACATAATAAACCATTATATTTATTTATGTAAAAATAATAATGTATGGAAAATAATTAATTATAGAGATGTTATAAAAAATATATATTACATAATAAGGCTACTCGCTTGAAGAAACACTCATCATAGAAAATAATTCCTCTTGTTACTTAAATTAATATTGCAATAAAAAATGATTCATCCTTATGTGGATTCAAAAACATACCATAATTAATAATTATAATATTGATAAAATATCCCTTCCACATTAGTGGTTGTATGAATAATGATTTATCAATGGTAAATTGAATAAATAAACAACCACAAGTGGTAATAGTCTCAATATGGAATAGGATCTTAGGTAAAGGATAGTAGAAGATTCAAATTAAAAATTCATAAAAATTGTATGATAAGTATCTATAAAAGGAGAAATAAAAATTTGTGGAACAATGTTGAACGAAAAGGGTTAGTTCATTATGGCCACCCACTTTCCTTATCCTATGAATGTTCATGAAATACCCTAATCGTGAAGAAGATTATTATTATAACAAATTATTTTTTATATAGGTTTAGGGTGGATATTTTATTCATGGGGTAAATTTGAAGAAATAATATAATTTTTTACATATATTAAATACAAAGAAACATTGTTGTAATGTATGCACTTTAGGTATCAAAATATAATTTTCAATTTCTTGATTTCATGAATAAGGGTAAAAGTGGTAGATCCATATCTGAAGATAATGTCGATTCTACATGTAATATTGAATTATCTCGAGGTACCAAGAATCATACATTTGATAAAAAATTGGTTTCAATACATATTTAATGTGATATCATAAAACCATTAAATAAGAGTCATGCTAATGAAGAAGAAAATTTATTGTTGGATAAATTCTTATTTTATCAATTTTTTAATCAAACAAAGAGTTATTATCTGGTTGTGTTTTATAGGATTCTAAATGTAGTTAAAAATTTACTCTCCTTGTATAAATAAAAAATAGTTTTATTTATTATAATTGGTATCAAGAGTGATAATAATCAAGGGGGATTTGAAACGATGATCATAAATACTTATTATGCTTACACAATACTGAATGAAAAGATTGTATTAAAGGAAGACAAATTGTATTAACTGGTGTCAAATGTTTATAATAATAAAAGGGTTTAAATAGATTTATATGTGATTGTTACTAAATAAGATTGAATTTTTTACACTTTATATCATATTAATATGGATCTTAAATCACTCAATTGGTGTTTAGAATTTTAACAAGTGATATTAGTTAGCTAGCATTCACAACTAGATGAGGAGAACTATTGATGGAAGAATAAAATTTCCGTTAGTATTAGAGGGTGATTATAATCATCATATTTTTTCATAATGTATATAATTTATTATCTTGGGTACTCTTATATTAGTATATAATTTTATGTGTAATTAGAGAGGAGAACTCTCAAGTTGATTGATGTTCAGAAAAATCTATATTTAGATTCTCAAATAGTTTTTTTAATGTGATCATTCTAAAATTAATAATTTTATGTAATCTAGTTTTTATGAAAATAGATATCTATCTATTTTTTATTTATATTTATATTGAGAAATTTCTATAATTTCCATGATTCCCATGTTATTTTATATTATTATTTGAAGAAAAGTCCACATAGTGAGTTTTATTAAGAGTATCAAAAATTTAATTGTCATTTTACTGATTGCTTAATGTTAATGTTGATGTATTTTCTCTGATTAATTTTTTTCAATGAAAAAAATATAATATTTTCAATCATTATCTTGAGTCCAACAATGATCCATAACTCCAAAAATATTATTTATTTAAAAAATCTATACTAAATGTTAGTTTTAACCACTAAATCATTTAGTGGTTACAACTTCATATTAAGATGAAATGTGATAAGAGAAAATTAATGATTAATGATAATCATTCATAGAAGAAAATTGAATGATATTAAGAATAATAAAAAGATTTATATGAGAATACAATGACACAACAAAATACAACACATTCTTATAAATTGGGGAGTATATGGAACCTTGGAGACCAAAATGGAGATATAGATTCCATAAAAATTTAATTGTTTCACCCATAAAATAAAAGATGTTATATGATATAAGAAAGAAACAAGAAATGAAAAAACCCTTGGTAATATGTTAATCTAGGAGATTTATTTTTCTCTTTTTACATATATGTAAAAGAGAGTGAAAATTAAGGTATTACAGAATCTACTTCCTAAATCATTTTTTTATTTTGATAGAGTATTTATATATTAAAGTAAAGATAGAAAAATATAAAGGGATAAGAACATTGTTAAAAAAAGTTTGTATGGGGTTGGATTATTTGCTAATCATTGGAATCCTAAGGTATTATTAGGTTTAAAACATGGGAAAAATAAATATGAATTCAATAATTGAATTCATATCATTGATGGTTTGTTTTTATACATACCAATATATGGATAAGTAATACAGGGGTAATATAGATATTATCTTTAAAATAACAATTACATGATTGTGATTTTATAGATTCTCATGTATAAGGGATGAGTGGAAGTTAGAATTTTAATGTGAAATTAAATGATAATCTGGGGTATGGATTAGTAATAATGGAGTTAAATATTTTGACGTTCATTTCTTCTTAGTTAAATTTAATGAGTTATAAAGAGGTATGTCGAATTCATGAGATTGGGAATGGGATATGTAGTTCTTGTCATGAAGAATTATATTGAGATATAGATGGGTTTATTCTAAACTATTGATGAAAAGGAATAATATTTTAATTTTTAAGTTTTTATGAAATTATATACCTAAAATGGATCATAGATTGATCTTTAATTACCTAGTTATATAGACTTATTCCAATATTTAATGGATCAACTTATCCATCATATTTTCTTTTAAAATAAATTTTGGATACTATGGTAGTGTTCAATAAAATTTGGAATGAGAAGGAGAGGAAATTTGATGCTAAATGTGAGTAATATCCTTGTTTTATAGATTGTACGGGAATAATTTTTTACTTGAAGATTAAATTTTTTAAAAGTATTAGGATATGAAATATTAAACATGATTTTTTAACAGATATGTAATATTTAATAAATAATGGGAAGTATGGAATATGAGTAACATGATTTTTTGAATTATTTTTTAGAATGAATAAGATATTGGAGAAGCTAGGTAATAGAAAACCCAATTTTTATAATCTATATAAAAATATTCCAAATATTTTAATGGTTAATTAAGAGTAAAATTATAGAAAATGTACATTGTAAGAAAAACTCATTTGGATTCTATATAAGAGTTTTGTGGGAATAAATATGAAAAAACACATTATATTTGAATTCCTAACTATTGCATCATATTCATTTAGATTCAACATATGAATAGCCCTTAAATCTTTAAGGATGTATATAAATAAATAGGGTCTATAAAATTATACTCTAACTATCTAAAGGATGTGTAATAGTAAATAAATTTTTCACTTTTATTAATATCTTTTATTTAAAGGTTGTATAATGGTGACTACGATATTATTATAGTAATGTTAGATTATGAAAAATCATATAAAACTAATCAATTTATTACATAAGATTAAACATTTTTTGTACCAAATGAAAAAAATTGAAGGTTTTATATGTCATGTGGTTAAAATAATCATGGGGAATGTTTAAAAATTTCTATCAAAATATATTTAACTATTTAACTTGGTAAAATCATGGATGTTTTTAGGTATATTGAATAATGATTTCTATATTAACAAATATATTTATTTGTATATAGGATTTAGGATTAAAAGAGTATATTCTATGAAGGATTTGAATTATGGTTTGTCTATAACATTGAAATAAATATCTCAATTTATATTCTAATTAAAATTTCAATGGAGATTTAAGTGAAGGAAATCATGAAGATATAAAAGGATATTTAATAAAGATATTTAGAGTACTAAATGGAAGGATTGTCTTTCTATTATTTATTATTAGAGCTTCTGTTTTATCTTAGAAAAATTATAATTTAAATATGAAAATTATTATAGAGATATTCTTTATATATAATATGAAATATTAAAATATAAATGAAGGTGGTACTTTTAAAATAAAAAAATGATTAAATGTTGATATGTTTAATAGATATCAGGAATATAAGATGAATGTGTTAGTGTAATGTAGAATGGATGTTACAAATTTTTATTTAGAGATAATGTGAACTAACTAATGTATATGATTTTGAGAGAATAAGAAGGGATGAGGAAAAAAATATGAAATGAGATTCAAAGATAATATTTGTTTTTTAAATATATATCCTACCAAACGATTATTCTAATATTGAACCATCTTCATATGGTACACCTAATGTTAATTTTATATTTATTATAAAAATAAATTCTCGATTCACACTTTGAGGACTTTTTTCTCGTATTTTCCAGTATAAGAACAAGTTTAAAGAAAATAAAAATCACTGGAGAATGATATTTATGTTTTTTTATGTAAATAGTATTATTTTCACATAAAGATAATAGAGACAACATATTGTCTATCAACAATCTAAGACATTACTGAATGTAGTGTATAGTGAATAATAAGTGGTATTACCCCATGGGTAAGGAGTTATCATACCGTAAATTTTTATAATAATAGTGATCCTCGGCATAGCATGGCCATAATTTAACTTCCACCAATGTTGCATGAGTACTTTTTTCTTTGATTGTGATAGCATAATATAACAACATCTCCCATGGATATAAACTATAATAGGTGAACGAAGTAAAATCCCCATGTTTGTGTAATTTAATTTATTAATTTATATTTACTTTCAATGAGAAAAATAAATATTGGAATATAAATTTATTGATATTCCATAACATAGGTAAACAATATCTTATATTTTTATTGTTTTGAAAGGAAAAAATTTATTATAAAAAAAATGATCCACCCCCTATGTGTGTCTTCATTCAATATATTCTCAAAATGATTATATATTTTAGTTTTTTATAGTGATAGTATAAACAACAAGCACAAATTCAATCATAATCTTTACCTCTCTATCTGATTTTAACAAAAAAAATGTCATCTGAAAATAAGTCCTAATATCAATCAATGATTAGGGGAGAAAGAAATCTAAAAATACCCTCAATTGATATGAGAATCATCCCTTCTATGAAATATGTAATCCTACTCATCATCAACCAATCATATATTCCAATGATAGTATCATTATTATGGATAAATATATGACTCCTCACATGATAAAAAGAATAATACCAACTTCCTATAGAAATCATTATGTTCCCTGAAACCTTATCAATAATCAATCCTAAATATAACATCAAAACTATTTATTACTAGAATAAATAATTCAAAATTATTTACATGTACTAATATACGATATGACAAGATAGATTTTTTTCTTTAGATTCTCTATTATTAAAAATAGATTATTCATAGAAAAATTCTCTATAAAATTACATGACATCACACCCTAGTGTATTCAGTAAACAATAATACATAAAAGAATGAGAGGCATTATAATAAAATAGTCCATTAACCAAGGTAAAGGTAACGGATATTTAACCTTTAATAAATGACGAACCCTCATCATAACCAATTACTACATACTTAATAGATTGAAATAATCCATGAATAAAACCTTAATTTTTCCCATGCCTCTCATAACTCAACTACAATAAATCCACTCACAAATTGTGTCTCTAAGAACCTTTATCACCAGCATGACCTATCCACAAAAATTCAATAGATTTAGCACTCTGTTGGAATACACTATTCCATTCCTTATATGTTTATATAAAATATAAATCATTTCCCTCACCCATTTGATATTTCAACCAAATTAATAAATAATAGTTTCCAATATATATACAATTGTGACACTCTTTTAGTGCACTTGGGAAAATATATTAGGAATTCCCACTTTAACCTCATTGATGGAACACGAACAATACATTACCGTAAGATTATGGAGAAGAAAAATTATTCCAATAAAAACCTAATCTCTCATTATATATATGATATTAATTTCCATTCATCTAATTTAAACATTATAATCCATGTGACCCAAATAACACCAACATCTATTACTCAATATCCATCACCCATATAAGATTATTATTCACCAATTCCTTGAAATTAGGTAACAAAAAATGATACATCCATAAGTTCATGAAATATAAACCGTACTCAAATTGACAACACTTAAATGTCTAATTACATCAAATGGTTTTAGAAAATTGGGTCAAGACTATTAATTTATAATAATAATATATATTTATTATATTAAATGTCTAATTACATCAAATGGTTTTAGAAAATTGGGTCAAGACTATTAATTTATAATAATAATATATATTTATTATATTAAATTGATTCAATGCCATGAACTATTGAAATTTTTCCATCCATATCATCCTTAAATAAAACTAATCAAAAAAAGATTTCATGGAATGATTCCCATGATAAATACCACTCCTCTTTTCCTAAACCAAAAAATACAACTAATGTCGATGTTTTCCTCCAGTAATAACAATAATAATTGTAACGTCCCAGAACTAGAAGCCACAAAACCGGTGCTCCGAGTCGGGTGGTTTCATGACCATATGCAAGCCTCCCCATATTGTAAAGGTTGTCAACAAGTAGCGGGGGTCTACATAGTCAATTGGGGAGACTATACCCCCTTTTATCAGAGTAAGCCACAACAAAAGATAAAAAAATAGTGGAATAAAAATCCACAATATAAGAGAATTCATAAACAACCATTCCCCCAAATATGGTACAACTATGTCCAACAGTAAATATTCCATCTCATGCTTCATGTGAAAAGGTGAACAAAACCCAAAATGAAGACAAACTGAAAAATCCCCAAAATTCCCCCAACTCCAAGTATAGGTCCTCCTCCATGTACAATCATGTCATCCGGACTACCTAATAAGGGCATTTTCCCTTCTTTTGGCCTACAAACGGGATGTCTTCTTAAGTACCCAATGGTGGCCCAAGAAGGGTGTCAGTACAACTTAGTAGGCCACCACCAACAGTTTCTACAGAATATCTGGCATAAAAATTGTGCATGAAAAGGGGAAATGAATAATAAATGACAAGGAAATGATTAAGTTCCCTTAGAAAATATAGGTATATTTCCAACATTTATTACCATTTCCATATCATACCATTTTAGCACATTTATCTGGGGATTGTTAAACACAAAAACTTACATAGCTTAATGTTCACAACCACAAACATGAGGAAAACACACAGTTATCTGATCTCACCAAGCCCAACTTCCTCATGTCAACCATATCCTCACCCCGAAGCATCATTTTGGGTGTATATAAACCATATCAATACCTCAAAGCTTCAGTTAGGGTGGATTTCATCCATATACTCACCTCTTAGAATCAATCTGGGTGGATGTAACCAATAGGGAAACAAAGCATCAGTCATATACCTACCCCATGCAATAGGGGTGAATTTAGAGCCTCGGTCCAACTCGACATCTTGGTGTAGAACCTCAGTCAATACCCCACACTACCAAGATATTTTCACATTCTATACATATATATAACCGGTAACCATTTACATAATATCACAACCATTTCTTAAGGAATACATAAACCATAGCAGTATCATTAAGTACAACACCATGCCTTAACCCATTAACACATTTACTACATTTCACATCACTTAACAATTTATCCCACTTCCATTTTTTTCTTATCACATTAAGCATTCATTAATTGTGCCAATCTCACTAGGCTCGGTTCATTATGCCCATTACACTAGGCTTCATTAACATTATCGTAACCCATTCATTTATGGTCTTTAATCACTTCCACATATTAACCCAACATCTCTTATAATATTACCAAGATTAGTTGCACCACCTAGATTCAAACCCAACACTAATATTCACCCCCAACCATGTTTATCAAGGGCTCTGTATGATTTCAAAACAATCTCTCTTATTCTTCCTAAGTCACTAGGTCTGAGAATGTTATCTCACCCCATCGGTGGACTTAGTTTAGTTTCATCTCCCTCAACACATCCCATTAGGATCATGGGGGTTCACCTTTATCTTTTTAAAAACCATTTTTCTGAAACATGTCATGGGTAATCACAAATTACCAAGAGACACTCCAGAATAAAACCACAGATGCCCAAATCACCATATAAACCATGGGATATAACTTGTAGTCCTCCTACATCGATTCCGCAATGGAAAACACTCTTAATCAAGACCTTATATTCCACTTCAACCGACCTATAAAGATTCGACCTAGAACTCTTACAAGGAGTTGGGTTTTAGTGCTTCGTAAAGAGAGGAGAAATGATACAAACACTAAACTGAAAATATAATCAATGATGGTATTATCCCTACCTAGAGCATCGATCTGTAACCAACAGCACCTAAAATGCCTTAGAAATGAAGGATATTGATCCCTTGGAGCTCTAAGGTGATTTGCTCCACCCCTATAGTGAATAGAGGAGAAATGGGAGGAATTCATACGTTGGTGTTGAAAATCTAGTGGTGGGAAAATTGTAATTTCTTTGATCTTTTTGGGCCGCATAGTTTACCCACATGGTTTTCCAAACTATGCACATAGTGTACAGAAGCTTCATTCCCAAAAAGGCCCCCTCACATGGTTTACCCCCACGGTTTCACAAACTGTGTGAAAACCATGTGGATACTTCTACATAATGGAGCCCCCTCGCATTGATTACCCACACAATTTAACAAACCGTGCACAGACCATGTGGATGCTACTGTCCAAAAAATCATCCACTTGCACGGTTTACTTGGGTTGTCCACATTGTTATCACTTACCGTGTGCAGAACATGCAGACTATCTAGAAAACAACTTTTCACAATTTTTCATGTCACGAAGTCTAGGAACACCCTCAGGCCTCCTCTAGGACTTGGATAAAACTTAATTAGATAAAATAAGGGATTAAAACCCAAACCAACATGAGAACATACCTTACCGTGATCTGTGATCTTACCACCTCCCTACCTTATAACGGCTCGTCCTCAAACCGAGCTCCCAAGCATAATTTCACTTCCAAGGAAAATATATCGGGACACTGAGCCCGCATATACGATTCCTCCTCCTAGGCATATTCTTGAACATTTCCATGCTACCATAGAACTCGCACCAATGGAATATCCTTTCCCTGAATTCTTTATCACTACGATCCATGCCACGAACATGATCCTCCTCAAAGGACGCATCAGTCTCAGGAAAAACATCCTCTACATCCACTACGTGAGTTGGGCCATGGTGATACTACCAAATCTATGACACATGAATGAAATCATACATCCCTCTATATAGTTTTGGATGGGCCAGTAGGTACGCCACTGACCCGATCCTGTCCACAATTTCAAACGGCCCCACATACCTGGGCACCAACATTCCCTACATATGAATCTATCGGTGACCCAACCTTGGAGACACCCTAAATAACACAATATTAAACACCTAGAACTAAATAAGTCTATGAATATGATTTACATATGACTTCTACCTACTCTGATCAGTTGCAATCTGTTTTCAAATCAACTCAACCTTCTATGATGTCTCCTTCATGAGACTCGGTCCCAAAAGCTCAGTTTCACCGGCCTCCAAATATCATAGCGGAGATCTACATAGCCTCCCATAAGGAGCCACAAATGGTTCCATCTAAACTGTTGATTAAAAACTGGTATTGCAGGAAAATTCACCAAGTGATAGGTGCTTCTCTCAGAAACCACCAAAATCCATGACACATGCCCTCAACATATCTTCCAACACTTGTATTGTAGGCTCTTAACTCCAATCTATATGCGGGTGAAAAGTCATACTCAAAATCACCTAAGTGTCTTGTTCCTTCTAAAACCCTTACCAGAAAATCAATATGAAAAGTTTATCCCAATCTAATACTATATTCTAGGATACAACATGCATCCATACTATTTTCTGAACATACAACTCATCCAACTAATCAACTGTATAAGTCTCCTGATTCGGTAATAAATGATCCACTTTTGTTAGCTGATCCACAACGACCCAGATTGCATCATTTTTTCGAGGGGTCCTCGGATGACCCAGCCCAAAATCCATCATCACATAATCCCACTTCCATTCTGGATTGGCCATTGTATGTAATATTCCACCTGAGTGTTGATGCTCGGCCTTCACCTACTGACAGGTAAGGCATCGCACAACAAATCACCTAACTTCTTTTTTAATTCATATCCCCCAAACTACCTACAAAAATCAAATTACGTATTGGTCATTCCTGGGATTCACTTCCAATTTCGATGCATGGAAGTCACGTATCATCTTTTACCTCATTCATACAAGTGAAACCACACGACCATGAACACAAACAACCCCATCCACACTAACGACCCAACCTGAAGGTGGATCCCCACATTTAATTCTTTCCTTCATGAAAAAAACATTTCAGATCGTCAATCTAAATTCCCAAAAAAAGATCAAAAGAGACTATTCAACAACCACAAAAGAAAGCATCACCAGACCATTTTCCTCCCGCACCTCCAAGTGCACCTCCGTAAACAAGGCCATCACCTTCCACTCAGTGTCGGATTTCTGAACCACCTAGTTCCGAGCCTTCCTGCTCAAAGCATCCACAAAACTATTCTTTTTTCCCAGTTTGTATACCATCTCAACATCAAAATACTGAAGATATTCAACCATATTTTGATCCCAAATATTTAAATCTTGTTGCGAAAATATATACTTTAAACTCTTGGGGTCGGTATACATCATGACTTGTTCCCCAACAAGTAGTGCCTCCAGTAATTTAAGGCACACTACTGCAGCCAACTAAAGATCATGAGTTGGATAATTCCTCTCATGGTGTCTCAATTTCTTCTACCCATGATCCACAATCCGCTCATCTTACATCAACACATCCCCATGCTCGATATTGGATGCATCAAAAACAATGATATACATCTTACTTGGCTCAGGAAAGATCAATATTGGTGCGGTCTTCAATGAATTTTTTAAATCATGAAAGACACTTTCAAAAGCCTCCAACCACTCAAACCTGAATTCCTTCTTGGTCAATCCCAATAGTGGTGTAACCAAAAGAGATAAATCTCGAATGAACCTCCTGTAATATCAGGACAAACCCAGAAAACTCCAAACGTCTGAAACACTCTTGGGATGCACTAAAGACACAACCCCCTTCAATTATCGGGATAGACTGACACACCAACCTTAGAGATGATGTGACCCAAAAAATGCACTTCTTCATTCCAGAACTATCACTTTGATAGCTTATCATAAATTTGAGGATCTCTTAGTGTACTCAAGATGATATCAATATGTTGGGCATGATCATCATGAGTTTTCGAGTACACCATGATATGCTCCACAATTAAAACCACAAACAGATCCAGATAAGGTTGAAGGACTCTACTCATCATAGCCATGAACACTGTAAGAGAATTGGTCAAGATGAAAAACAACAATATTAATTATAATAACCTATACTGACTCTTGAAAGCTATCAGCAGTACGTCAGATGGACTCACCACAAATAGTGATAACCCGATCTCAGATCAATCATAGAGAACACTAATTTAACCCTCCACTATTCAAAAATCTCATCCATTCTAGGAATAAGGTACTAATTTTTCACTGTCATATGATTTAACAGACTATAATAAATGCACAACCTTAATGACCAATCAAAAATCTTTGCAAAAAGCAATGGATATCCCTAAGGAGACATACTAGGATGTTTAAACCCGTTATGTTCCAACTCCTCATGCATAACCTTTAACTCTAGGAGTTCTTACGGTGTCATTAGGTATGGAGGAATAGAAACCGGCTTCGCTCTCAGAAATAACTCAATCATGAACTCAACATCTCTATCGAAAGGTAACACTGATAAATACTCAAGAAACAAATCCTAATACTAATCCACTACTAGATGGAAGACATATTATTCCCATATTTCATCATTAACCACAAGACAAGCAACTTGAGCCGTGAGCCTATCCAACTGTCGACAGAACAATCCCGGATAACCTTCTCGAACATCCCACTCTATGTGATGGACATAAGTGTTACCATCGAGTGACCTGAATGATACATTGTGATGGTAATAATAAATTTGTGCTCGATACAACACTAACCAATCCATTACCAAGATCATGTCAAACCACAACATCTCGAGAATAAAGAATTCCCTCTATGAATGATATCATCCGACTTTTAGAGAACATCCCCTATAATTCCTCATTTCTTCATTGTACACCCCTAATAGAGTATCAATCGACATAACCCCACACTCATCCTCTAGAGGCAAACCCAACACTATGAAACAATGATGATAAATAAAATATTCTGTGGCACCAATGTCAACAACTTACTGAAAAGCGTAGAAGCAACAAGGATCGTACCTTGAATAGTAGATGGCCCAGCCTCGCCATCACCAGGTGCGAACTGAACTGCATGAAGATGACGGACCCCTCTACCCTGGGCTTCATCTTGAATTCCTTGCACTGCACTGCACAGCTAAAAACTTCCAAAAAAATGCATTCAACACTAAGAAGTCGGACCACTGGTCTGCTTAGCTGGCACAACAAGAACACTACCTGAAACTCTCTTTAGGATCCATTCTAAGATATAATTTTGATCCACTACATCTTTAAACAAATTCAAGGGAAATATATTCACCAAACACCTGATATCATGTCTCATCCCATCCATGATACACCTCACAACCACTACCTAAACCCTAGGTAACGTTGGAACAAAGCGTCGCTGGTTAGTGAAGCAGCCAACACACTCCATCAGTGACATTGATCCCTAAGTTAGACTCTTGAACTATCCAATCCACACTTGCCTCAAAGTCTTTGTGTAAAAATGCACCAAAAACATTTCTTGGAAATCATTACACAACATCCCCATAGCCTGCTCGGTCTGAGCCAGGATGTCCCACCAACACTTTTCTTGGACCCGAAACATATAGGCTTCTATCTAAACTACTTCACATCAAGAGTCTCCAAATTATCAAGTATCTTCTAGATAGAATCTCTCATTAAATCTTCTACCACTGGCCCACCCTCTCTATTAATGGTCATAGGGTGCTGCATCTGAAAAACTATGGATAGCTAAAAAATACTCGGCCCAACCTACCTTTGGTCTCAATCCATCATCTGCATAAAACAAGCCATATTCTCTCGGAACTGATCTTCCCCAGCCACAACAACCCACCAAAGAGGCACCATCCCAATAAACCTTATTTTTACAAAAAAATCACCCCAACCCTCACATACCACCGGCCATTTTCCAGAATTGGTAAACAACCATACACAACCAAAATGCTCACACAACATGTCACAAAAAACAATTTTAATTCATTACCACCCTTAACTACAAATATTTAATTTTTCATCACCTATCATTCATTTATCTTAAACCACTTTCATTTTTTTACCACGTTTTTCATTTTCACTAATAAAAATTCAAGGTGAATTCTATCATTCATGCCTCAAACACAAAACATGTGTGGGCATACCATGATGCATGTCACATACCTCTATAGGTGCCTCCAATTATGCATGAATGAAAAACCTCATTCCATTGAGTACACAAGAAATTTTATCATGAAACAAACACATCACACAACATGTGCACCACCCAATGGTGAAATATCATAAATTGTTACATCACACAATCATGAAAAACAATTCATGACTTAGGCATCATGGTTCATTCCTTATATATGGGTTAGATAATTACAAGCATGATCTCATTACCATGGCCTGACACATGCTATCTCCCATCTACCATACCAAATAACAATATTTTAGAGAAGGAAAAAAAGTCCTCCTCTGATACCACTTTGTAATGTCCCTAACCCGGAAGCCACTAAACTGGGGTTTTGATATGGGAGGTTACATGACCTTAAGCATGCCTCCCCATATTCTAGAGGATTCCACTAGCCGCGGGGGTATGAATATTCATTTGGGGAGACTATAACCCCAATTATCAGAGTAAGCCATAATAGAAGATAATAAATATTGGAATAAAAATCAATAATACAAGGGCATTCACTAAAAACCATTTCCCCAAAAATTGTACAACCATTTCCAATAATAAATATTTCATTCAATGATTCTAGTTAAAAAGTGAAAAAAACCCAAAATGACGACAAACAGAAAAATCCCCAAAATTTTCCAGACACCATGTCTGGGTCCTCCTCCACATACACCCATGCCAACTCGACTTCCTAACAAATAAATTATCCCTTCTCCTGACATGAAAAAACGATGTCTTCTTAGGTGACCAATGAAGGCCTGAGAAGGGTGTGAGTGCAACTCTATAGGGCCCCACCAACGGTGTCAACAAAATATCTGGCATGATAAATTGTGCATGCCAAAGATAAATGAATAGTAAATTAAAAGGAAAAGATTATGTTCCCATAGAAAGTTTAGGTCCATTACCAACCATTATTACCACTTCTATATCATACCTTTTCAACCCATTTATCAAGGGTTTATTAAACACAACATGTTTCATAGCTTAATGTACACAATCACATACATGAAGAAAACACACACTTATCCTATCTCACTTGGACAAACTTCCTCATGTCAATCATATCCTAACCTAGAAGCATTAGTTCGAGTGGATGTTGACCATATCCTCAAGTTGAATAATTATTCCATGTGGATGTCAACCATTTCCTCACATTGGATCATCAGTCCGGGTGGATGCAACAGATAGAGAAATAGTTCATCAATCCGATCCTTACACCATTAATTAGGGATAGAGTTTAGCGCCTCAGTACAACTCAACATGTGGGAATAGAACCTTAGTAAATACCACACACTAACAAGCTATGTGCACCTATTATACATATATGTAACCATTAGCCATTCACACAACATCACAACCATTGCCCAAAGAAAAAATAAACCATAATAATAACATGCGGGTTAACACCAAGGCTTATCCCATTAACAAATTTACCACATTTCACATTAGTTATTCATTTAGACCAATTCCATTTAATTTTTCTAATCTCACTAATAATTCATTCATTTAGCCTATGTCAATAGGCAAGGTTCATTATGCCAAATTCACTATGTATCATTACCATGCTCATAACCCATTCATTTATGGTCTTTAATAACTTCAACATATTAACCCAAATTTCCTTATGTTGTTACCAAGATTAGGTTCACCACCTAACTTGTAACACAACATTCAGAGTCACCCCCACATGTTAATCAAGGCCTCTATATGATTACACAACAATCTCACTTATTCTTCCCAAATCCCTAGGTATAGGAAAGTAGACTCACCGCATGGGTGGCCCTAGTTTAGTCTCATCACACTCAACGCATCCCATGGGGATCGTGAGGGTTCCCATTACCATTTGTAATAACCATTTTTCTGAAACAATCCATTGGTAATCAAAACATACTAAGAGACACCCATGAACACTACCACACATTCCCAAATACTCAAATAAACCATGGGATATAACTTCTAGACCACCTACGTCGATTTTGCGGTAGAAGATACTCATACTCAATTCCATAGATTCTACTTCAACCAACCTATGAATAATTAACCTAGAACTCACCCATGGAGAAGGGTTCTATTGTTTATAAAGAATGGAGAAGAAGCTATAAATCTTAAACTCGATGGGAACTCAAGGATGGGATTAGCCTTACTCAGAGCTTTGATATGCAACCAATTGCACCAAAAACACCATAGAAACAAGGTTGATTGATCTCTTGGAGCCCTTGGAAGGCTTTGGTTTGTCCATATGGTGAATAGAGGTGAAATGGGAGGAAGTAATGAGTTGGGGTCAAAAATCCCAAGGTTCAAAAAATTGTAATTTTTTTGACATTTCTAGGCCACTCTGTTTACCCACAGGGCTTTCCAAACCGTGTGAAAACCATGCGGATGCTTCTATCCAAAAAAGGAACCCTTATAGGGCTTACCCGCACAGTTTTCCAAATCATCTGCAAACCGTGCGGATGCTTCTGCCCAAAAGAATTCCCCTCACATGGTTTAGCCACATTGTTTTCTAAACCGTGCGCAAACCATGTGGAGGCTACTATCAAAAAAATTCCTCTTGCACGGTTTACCGGGGTTGTCTGCACGATTATCACTAATCATGCGCAAACCATGCAGCATACACAGAAAACCCCATGTTCTCCACATTTCATCTCCCAAACTCTTGGAACACTCCCGATCCCCCTCTAGGTCTTGGGTAAGCACTTAATTAACGAGATTAAAGGATTCAAGTAAAAACATATATTAGAATATAACTTTCCAAGATCTATGATACTAAAATAATTATAAATTTCTCACATTTGCAGAATCAAAAAACTCCTAGATAATTCATATCCCCACCAACCACTTTTCAAATACTAAAATAGCAACTTCTCTATTAATGATATGACAATGCAAAACTCAGAAATACCACATTGGAAAACAACATATCCTTATGATGTTTTCTAACTTAAAACTTTTTAATAACATTTACAATACTCCTGGAAATGATATTCAACCCCAAAGTTATTGGATCACCAACTAAATGAACATGCTGAACTTCACCTTCTTTGGGACTCTTATTGAAACACTCAGGCCTCACTTATTGGTTTTAATAAATCTATAACGAAAAAATACATGGGATAAAAATCAACAATATGAATTTCAAAAACTAAAATCATAAAATTTAAATTATTTCAAATAATTGAAATATAATTAGTCATAATACAACTATTCAAATTAAATCTTCATATTTATCACTTAAAATTTTGTAAAATTATTCCACCATTAATATCCTACTCAAGAAACCAAAAATTTGTTTATTAATAATTAAATTATTTATTTAAAATATACATGACCCACACATCAATAACATATGATAAAAAACATATTTATGTCTCTAAATTAAATAATGATTCTTTAATACCCCACTAATCACCCGACATTAGGTGACCATACAACCCAAAAATACATGTTATAAACAACATAAATACTCTCATAAACTTCCCAAGTAATATAATATTAAACAATGATTATGATATCTAGGAAGACATATGTTGTTTTATTACCATGTTATAACACATACACATCAACCTACCAACACCCAAATGATAATACCATATAAAATATATCCCTCTAATATCATTTCTATATGAACCATCCTAGCATGGTCGTTTTGTTCAGGTGAAATATCACATGACCTCAAGTGTGTTCTTCAATCCCAAGTAGTCGGTGTCTATCACTAAGGTTATGTATATAATACATGGGTCACATTTTATGTTGAACTAGTACACCACATGAAAATACCCAAATAAAAAATAAAATATCACGAAGAACTGTAAACCAGTATAAACATACTCAATATGTCATATGTAACAACACAAATTTTTAAGTCATATTCTCTCCAAATGAATTATGATTATAATTATAAAATTATAATATTATTGATGACCTTTGAACCAACAACATTTTATTAATTCATAATAATAAATTAATGAAAAATAATATTAAATTATGTATTATGAAGTAGGTATTTTTAATAAATACAAACTTGATAATCAATAAAAACTCTATAAATTATAATATGAATTTATGGAGATAAAAATTAATAAAAATTTTGAGATCTCTTGGATCAATCTCACCATTGAGGAAAACTAATAACAAATAAAACCAATAGTTAGGAAGATCATAATGAATGGAGAAAGCATATTTCCATATCTATAATAAAAGCTATGGAATTTGAATATTTTGAATGCAATAAGTTTAGTAAGAAAATATATACGATTGAAATATAGTAATTGAAAATATGGTCATTATGAATATAGGCATTGAAAACATCATCATTTCATATATTTTAATTGTATATGCATGTAATATGTATATTAAAATCATGTATTATTAAGAAAAACATAACTCAAAATAATTATAAAATAATAAATAAAAATATTATATATATATATATATTTATATTTATTTTTATATATTGCATTTTTATTTTAATATTATTATTAAAATTATATATATATATATGTGTGCTTATATTTATTTCAAATAAATATCTAAATATTATATGAGTGGTGAAAATTAAATTTTAAAATATTAATAATTAAAAAATTGTATTTGTTAAATAATATTTAGTATAAAAGTAATATTTTTTTCAACGAGATATTTTATTAAGTAAAGTATATTTTATTCAAATTAATTAAATCGAAACCATTCAATTTTCATTATATATGAACAAATATTTTAACATCACGTAAATTTTTTATTTAATATCAAAAAATAATAATAACAAATAATTTTTAAAAAATAATTTTTCAATATGAATAATTTTATTTATAATTTATATTTTAAATTTAAAAATTAAATATGTACATATTATAATTTTTATGTTTTAAAATAAAATTATTATTTCTATTAGTTATATAAAATTTAGCTTAGTATGATTTATTGATATTTTATTAAAATAAAATAAATCTTTAACATTTTTGAAAATCAAGTAGCTATAAACAATAAAAAATATTTTTTCACACTTATTTTCAATATTAT
This sequence comes from Viscum album, assembly GCA_963277665.1. Taxonomy (NCBI): domain Eukaryota; kingdom Viridiplantae; phylum Streptophyta; class Magnoliopsida; order Santalales; family Viscaceae; genus Viscum; species Viscum album. The sequence goes on along the minus strand of OY728161.1, from coordinate 1,833,236,317 downwards.
ATTTTTTCTATTTTAGAAATTAAATACAACGAAATTTATTTAAAATTTGAGTTTTACATTTCATTTTTAGTAAACTTGTTCATAATTATTTTTAGGCATAAACCTAATATTTGTATGATTAAATTTAATTAATATGATAATGGAAAAATAGTTTTTTAGTTGACTTTTTTATAATCATGTTGTTATTTTTATCGAATAAATATATATTTTCTTATATAAATTATGGCTCAAATTTGTTGATTAGTCTTATATATAATTATTCTGACACTCATTCAATTGGTAATCAATACTACATCATATTAAGAACACATAATCGTTAAATGTAATTTTTCAACATATATATATATATATATATGTGTGTGTGATTTAATTTAAAATTTTATTTTTTAATATTTATAAATTGAATTATAATTAATGGATAAAAAGTATAGGTCAAAACAATCAAAATTGTGTAATCTGGATTGCTTTTAGATTTTAAATAAATATAAATTACATTGTTAAAAACTAATTATGAGGGTAAAAATTATATTTTTAAAATGTAAGAAACTATGCGAAAATACATGAATAATGATTAAAGAATATATTTAATTTCATTGATGAGGATTTATAAAACCATGAACACCCACATTTCAGTATCAAGAAATGCAGAAGTCATTAACCTTGAAAAAATGTAATGATATCATGAAAATGAAAAGGTTATTCCCCAATGTAACCATTTCCTCACTTCTAAAAGGGAATAATTTCCACCCATTATTGGGTACACAACCCATTTTATTTTACACTAAATGTCACTCCACCACCGTGGAATTTAATTTATTATAATTATGATTATTTCATCCACTCTTTTGAGTTTTTGTAGTTCATGGGTCGAATTTTAAATTATTGGAAACATTGTATTTGTTGAACGGTTTGGATGTCCGGTTAGTAGTAACAATATGCTGCTCGTGTGGGTGATCATGTTGGGTAGTAGTGTGGCACTTGGCTAGGGAATGGTTTATTAAACCATTCATAAAGTGTGAAAAATGGTACTATCAAATGATAATTTTTTGTTGCACATTTGGTGCACGACTTCCAAAATTGTTTGGCTTTCCTGTGTGTGTGACCCTTATTTCTAGTAGAGTGCACATTGTTGCTACATGGTATAGAAGATATTACAGCCAAAACCGTGCAACCAACCTAGTGTAAAAATTTATCATTAAATGAGAATAACATAAAAAAATATAAAATAAAATAGGAATAATAAAATATAATTTACCGATTTTTTTTTAATAATAATAATAATGATAATATTATTTTTAGTATCACTATTATTATTATTAATCATGTTATCATTATTTTTACTGTTGTTGTTGTTGATTTTTTTTATTATTTATTGTTTACATTAAACCCACAATGGGGTCTCCCCCATACCCCCTTTGTGGCATACCACAACCTACTGCATTCTTCTTGGTTATGTGCGTCCCCCTCGGGCAGAGCCCTCAAGTGCACCACCACCCCTCTAGTGGGAGTTCCTCCTCCATCGCCTCATAAATTTCCACCCCCTTCTCTCTCCATACTCACGTAACACCCACAACTTAAGACCCTACATCAAATGTCGTAGAGACCTCCTATCTCAACCATTTGTACCTCATTTTTGTCCCTGATTCAGCGCACAATCATCCCTATTATGGTTCTCTAACCATCCCTCTCCTTCTATTTTCTGATTTTATTCCTCCATGGGTTTTCAACAAATTGGGCAATCCCAAAATTTATTTTTCCTGGTTTTATTTGATGAATATTGATTATTTGGGTTCATTAGGCCCCATTGAGGAAGATTATAGCCACTATAGGCAATGGAATGGTTTTTCCATGTGTTTGGGTAAGGATTCATTGGTTATTTTGTTTTTATTCAACTTTTAATTATGTTTTTTTATGTATTCTGAGTAACTGGTAATTTTTCTAGATATTGTTGGGTCTTTTTGATTCAGTTTCGGGATGTGGATGACGTAGACAATTACATTTGAATGCATAGGTAAGGAAAATATATATATATATATATATATTCAATCTGTGTACATATTCTGTCATGGTCATGGGAATATCATCAATGAATCTATGAGTATTTATATATATATTTATAAATTTATTTTTTTGCTCGTGTGAATGTTCGTTTCACATTGTCTTCATCAAAAGCGATAGGTTTGATACTGAGATCCATATATCTGAAACATTAAATTGAAAACTACCATTCATTGTCTATTTTATGTAGTGATTTCATGATATTATATAGTTAGTGAATTTCAAAAAAAAAATTGTGAAAACAATTGGTTTATTTCTTGATTTTCATCACATTTATTATGTTTCACTCTGGGTCCATCTTATTATAATATGTTCTCTATGTTGGTTTGGTAAATCTAAGATTATTTATTTCTTTATTGGTTTTATGAATGAATTATATTGTGTAAATTGGTCTTTTATAATGATGTTTGACCTCAAAAAGATTTTCTTTTTAAAAAATGTAATGAAATTTTCGAGATTTTTAATTGTATTGTAATATAAATGTGTTGGGGAATTTTTTTTTATAATGTGAATTCATTTCTATTAAAATATTAAGGAACATTTGTCACTTTGAGAATATATTATGGTAGTTTAAATCAAATCTAAAGCCATTCCCCATTGTTTTAGAACAATGATGTGTATCTTAAATATATTTTTTTATATTTTCCTAGTGAAGTGTATTGTGAAGTGTTTTGAGATTTAACAATTCAGATGTGCTAAAAGAGGGAGATTTGTGGGGAGAGGATGGATTAATTTTTGAATACACAAAATGATATTTTCATGTATGTTAGTTTGATAAAAACTCACCAACACATGAAATAGAATATATGAGAAACCTGGTTACCTGGGTGGGCTGAATATAACTAGAACTCTAGTTGACATGGATGTGTTCTGACTAGAATTTAACTTGTTGGATTAATGATTACAACACTAACTAAATTATAATGATTATTATAGACAACTAGGACATTATTTGTTTCCCTTATAGTGAATTTTTCACCACAATGTTGTTGGTTGTGTTTTCTATACCACGTTTCAATAAGATATGTGGTTTATAGTGTCCCATTTATTCTAGAAAACTATTGGAGTTTCCCTTGATTCTCTCTTGTGACATAATACTTGTGATGTTATTTTTTTAGTTTCATCATGTTTATTTTACATTTTATAAAAATGATACCTTAATATAATCAATGTTCCTTTTTTTTGAAATAACTATGCATGCAAAAAAACTATTTTGGTAATTTAACTGAAAGAAAACGAAGGTTTTAAAGAAAACGGATGTTTAGGATTTGATTTCTAAAAGAGTAAAAAATTATTTTTATATTATATTATTTTCAAAATTTCATGACTTGAATTTATTTTAAAAGTTATGTCATATAGAATTGTTTATATGGGGCCACCTACTGAGTTTTAATTCACCAGATTATATCTTTATTATTTTTACCATTTATTAGTGCTTCCCTCTATGTTAATATCATTGATAGAGTGTGGTATTATTGTTGGAGAAGACCCATGAGGACAAATGTAGTTACTTATGCTCTTTATTTTATTTTTTTCTTCTAGAGTTTAGTTTTAATGTTTTGTTCATATTTTTTATTTATTTTTCATTTTTATAAGATAAATCATTCCCAACTACCTTATTTTGATTCACTACACTAGCTTATAGATCATGGTGGTCTAGAATGCCCTTCGGGCCTTGTTTTGTGCTAGCTCAGGTGACCAGATCCGGGTCGACTAGGTTCATGACAAAATGGTTTGAGATTAGGCCCTTGTTATATGTGGTGTCAGGTAACTTGGGTATTATGACTCTTGATACTCAATATGTATTAACACAAAGTATTTTAGAAACCCTTTTCCTTGTTGAGCCTCATGGTACTAATGATATCCCAAGATTTAAGTCTTTTCTTTTTTCTGTGTGGATAACGGATGGCAAAGGAAGTGATATGCTGTTACGCAACGAGCTTGTGTAAAATGGCCACCAATGTGTATCCTGAGTTCATGGTTCTAGATACTTCATGTGTTTGATTGTCTTTCATATAATGGTCTATTAATCCATGTTGCAGGTTAGGGATATCCACTAGTTCCTTTTTCATTTTTTATAAGTTATTTTTGGGCTTATTTTGGGTTCATGTTAGTGGATTTAAAAAAGAAAAATAGTTTCTATGAAATGTTTTTTCAAAATTTTTATATTGAATGAATTTTGGAATTTTTTTAGAGATTTTGGAAATACTTTTTCAATCCTAAATGATTTTTTTAGAATTTAGAAATGTGTGTCTTTAATGATAAGTGGTGACTTCATGTTGGATGGTAATTTGGTTTTTAGGATAAATAAACATATTTGGAAATGATAAATGTTTTGAATTGACCCTTGGTATTTCTATTAATGATTCCATATATTGATGTATGTATGTAGACATTAGATAACTAGTTGTATGTGTGTATGGGTTTTCAAGATTGATCTCAAAATTTAATATATGAAACTTCATGTAATAGATCTTTTGGGTATTTTAGTTGCTTTGCTTTCATAAAAATAGTTTTCAAAATCTAGGGATTCCAATTTTTAAAAAAGTGGTGGAATAATTGTTTACTGTATTATTTCTTTCTTGGAATATTCTTCTATAGGCTCTTTGTTTTTACATGTAAAAAATGTTGTCTGAATTTTGATTTTATTTTGGGTTTTTTTATTGATGTGTGGAGTTTTTTATGAGGAATTTGGATTCCACTTCATGCGTTTTTTAGAATGCCACCCTAAATGGTCCCAATGGTTTTTACTGAGTCTATTATAGTTACTGATTCTACCCAAACTCTATGAAGTTTGGTGGAACTGAGTTCCTTTTAGTTTTTCCCCTCTTCTAGGGTGATCATGATTTATTGAAGGTGGTTCCTTAATGAGTCTTTTTTTTCAGGTAGTCGGGATCTCCCAAAGTTGTATGTGTCTGTGCTGATTTGGGTTCATTCGAAGCATCAACATTGGATTAGTGGAAGGTGATAATCCCAACATAATTACATGATTGGGTGTCTTTGTAATTTTTTAAGACCTCTTTCATCCGATGTTTTATACATTTAGAGGTGAAGGATAAGAAAGTGGTAGAGGTCGTAAGAATTCAGAAAGGCTAACTAACAGTAAAGGCATATGCTGATCATATCAAGGAGTTGGTTCTTTTTTCTCCAAAGTTAGAACCATAGAATTTTTTGAAAACTCATATTGTAGGGGGTATCTATTTATGGATCAAGTAATAGTTTCTTTTGGTGTTCAAGAATGTTCCCTATCTATCCAGGAGAGTAAGCTAGAGGATCCTTTTTTCAAACATGCCTTCTTGTCAGTTCCATCCTTTCATTAGTTGGACCACTCTCTTATTTGGATCTAATGTGGTAGGTTTCGTAACATTAAGTATCCTTTTCATCATCCCCTGAACACTTTACATTTCTGATGTCGTTTGGGTCATAAATATATGTTCTGCAAAGTAATTTCTTCAGAATTAGTCTCAACTGGAAGACTTCACATTTTGACTATGAGACAAGGGATTCTTCAATCATAAGTGTTCTAGATGTAGGCCCCATATTGATGCTTTTGGTAGTAATGATTTCTTAGTTTTATATGGAACATTGGATAATGAAATAATTTGAGTATATCATTTTTAGTTTGCATGGTTGTTTTAAGATCCCCTTTATTGTGACAATTTTTTGGACATAGATTCTTGGTGTTAAAATGATTGTGTTTTTTTTGGAATGTGAGTTCTTGATCATTCGTTCTTTATAGTGTTTTCTTAGCATTTATGTATCAGTTTCAGTTGTGGTTTATCTATTGTGAATTCATTGAGGGTGTTTAGGTTATGTGTAAATAATGATTATTAGTATTATCTTTTTTTACGTTCATGTTTCTTCATGGGTTCCCCATATGTCTTGGATTTTGGTTTGGGTTGGGATTTATCAGTTATACTAGTGGGGTTTCTTATCTCGAAGATAAAATCATGGGATTTGTTTATGTTGCGAGTATTCACAATGGTAATGTCTGTAGTGGATCCATAGTGATTGTTTGGTCTTTGTGGTGGGAAGAACCCACTCTATTTACCTTTGATTACTCTCATATAAGTTCTTCTTCGAAGTGGCCAGGTGTGACTTTTTAACATGAATAGACACCCTATGGTTTGTAGTTTTATCTATCATTATTTAGTTACATGTTTATATTTTTTATCAATTAGATCGATGACATTATGTGTAGGAACTATTTTTTAGGGAGAATTTCTACACCCCAACATTGGAATTTTAATTCTTTAAATTAATTATTTATTTTCCATCCTTTCTTTGGAGTTTCAATAGTTGGTGGATTGAATTTTAAATTTTTAGAAAGTGTTTTTCTATTGCATGTTTAGCCTATATGGTTAGTAGTAATGGTAAAATGACTATGTGGGTGCCTAGGTGGGGATGTGGTGCACGAATTGAACACCGTTAGTTAAACCGTGCAAAAAGAGTGTGAAAGGTTTTAATCAAATGATAGAGTTGAGTTGCACAGTTGGTGCAAAAATTCACAAACACTGTGACATGCCTATGTTTTTCTCCTTCTTTCAAGTAGGTTTCACCTGGTTGAGGTATAGTCTACCATAGCATGTTGAAAAATCATGCAGGCTTCCCAAAGACAAAAATAAAACTAAAACAAAATGAAATTAAAATATTGAAGTTAAAATATGAAAAATAAAGTTCTATTTAAAAAGAAAACATTTTTAGAAATATTATTATTATTATTATTTAGGTAACTATTGTTATTATTTTTATTTAGGGTTTTCATTTAACCCATAAACGGGTCTCCCCCTAACACCATTAATGATGATCTATACCTTACCTCCAATTACTTACTCTCCCACGACCCCCCTCGTTTGGAACCCCCAGCTTTCCATATCCCCTCTGATGGTTGTTCCACTTACATAACATCAAGAAGATCCATCCCCCATTCCCACTCCCTACTCATGAAACACCACCATCCAAAGAAAATCCATGTTCCACTTCCAACACCCCTCTCACTCCCTCTAGTCATTATTGCTTTAATAGATTCGGTGAAAAATCATTGTATTATGTTTTTCCAACCCTCCCCAACCCGTATTTCTGGTTTTTATTCCTCCTTGTGTTTCACCAACCTTGATCAAACCCTAAATTTGTTTTTGGGGGTTTTATTTGTTGAATATTGATGATTATGGATCAATGGGTCCCATCGAAACTGATTCTAGACACCGCAATCAAGGTAATGTATTTTGTATGAGTTTTGGTAATGATTGTTTAGTTAAATTATTTTTAATCCATTTAAATAATGGTTGTTATGTGTTTCGATTTCCTTATAATTTTAATAGAGGGAATTGGGTATATTTGAAGTGGTTTTTGGTCATGGGTGTTTTGGGTGCATATATGTGAATTCATTGGTAAGGAATATATATATATATATTCTATCTTTGTAAATATTCCTTCATGGTGAGTGGAATATGTCAAATGCAGCTTGAGGTACATATATATATGTATATACATCTGTGTGTGTCTGTGTGTCTGTGTCTGTATAAATCCATGTTCTTGTAACTTCTAAGGGTTGGATCGAGTGGTCTCCATCAAAAGTGTCATGTTTGAGGTGGTTCTCTTTATATTTGAGTGTATTAATTGAAAAAAATGAAAACATGTGTGTTTTATTAGTTTTTTTTATTAAATTATAAATAAAATAAATTCTATAAAATGTGAATGTTATAGATAATTTGTTTATTTGATTTTTTTCATCACAATACTTATTTTGAAATATGGGTCCATATAATTAAAATATGTTCTCTGTATTGTTTTTGTAATGCTATGATGCATGATATCTAGATAGGTTTTCATAATATATTATATGGGGTGAATTAGAAATGTCTAAATGTGTTTTTCCTTTTTTGAAATTTATTTATAAAATTTTTAATGAAAATTTTGAGCCTTTAATAGGTTTGGGAATTTAATGTTGCTGGGAAAAGGTGTTTTCTAATGTAAAAGTATTCATCATAAAATAATGAGGCTCATTTGGAACGTTGAATATATTTTATTGAGTGGAAAACCACTCTTAATCAATTACCCCTTTTTTCAGAGAAATGATGTGTATGTAAAATGTGTGATTTGTGATATGTTACTAGTGACTAGGATTGTGCATTTGTTGTGTGACACAAAAGGGGCTTTTGCTCAATGAGGGATATCAGTTGTCAGAGGTTGGAAGTGTTTTTGAAAAATTAAAATTACATGTTCATGTATGTTATTTTGATAAAAACGTCCCACCGTGTGAAATAGAGCACATGGGAAACCTGTTTACATAGGCATGATGACTAGAACAAGTATGATAGTAGACATGTACATGGAATGGGCCAAATTTTTCTATAAGGATTTATTATTATTACAATCCCTGAATAATGATAATGACCGGAGACCACTAGTCACTTGGGTTGTTCTTCCTAGTTAATAATGCATGATAACCCAATTTTTTTTGATTCTATAGTACTTTGCACTAAGATATGGGTTTCTAGGGTCCCATTTGAGTAAGTTACATATATGGATTTTCCATGGTGGTCGCATATGACAAGATAATTTTTATGTGATTTTATATTAACTTTATTAATGTTTTTTTTCTCCTAGGATAATAATGTTTTAATTTAAATAGTTTGACTTTTAATTTAAAATTTCTATTCATTCTTGGAAACTATTTTTAAAATATTAGGTAAATAAAAATTATTTTTTTTAAAATGGTACATTGTGACTTGAATTTGAACAGACTGTAGAACCTTATATTCATATGGTTTTATATTCAAATATTCATAACAAGGATTTCATTTTAAATGTATAGAATATGGAATTATATATTTAATAATTCATATTAGATTTAATACTCATACCAATAGAATTAAATTTTTAGCTTTAAAGTGTATTTTTTGACATTGGTTCCTTAGTGGAGGGAGTGTGGTATCATGCATGGATGTGACCCATGAGGTCACATGGAGGTACGTGTGATATTTATATTTTCTTATTGAATCTCATATTATTTTTATAATGGTATCTAATAAAAAAAATAGAAGTACTATGTTTTAATAAATTATAATATTCAAAATATATAGGTTAATAGAATTACATGGAAAGTTCATGTATCGTGTTTATTTCTATCTAGTCTCTAATTATATGCCTCGTGATATATTTGTTAAATATACTAACAGTCATTATATACAAAAAAATTTCAACATCTATTGAAATTTTAAAAACATTCAAAAAATTTATAATATAATGAAAATCTATGAAGAATAAAATATTTTCTATCTAAAGTCATAAAATCGTGTATTTATGTTTCATATATAGTATGTATTTACCTAAAAATATTCTTATAAAAATATATAAATATATACTATATAAAAGGGTTAAAAATGAAATGTAATAAGAAATAATGAATATAATATACATATACCTCAATAGGGATTTGATGAACATGTCTAGATGCCCAAAGGAAAAAATGGAAAATACTTTTTCAATTCAACTTACATCATTTATAATAAATTATATTATTTGTTATCTATCTATAATATCATGTAAAATAACCTAATGATTTTTTGTCTCTATTTATTGAAGAGAAATAGAGTCTCTAATATAATATATCATCTCACATGAAACTATATGAATATAGTGATCTTCAATATATAACTCACTGTAATTGGGATGTTGGGGTTGTGGGGGTGTGTGATTCATATAAGTATGAGTAGGTGGATGAGTTAGATCTGCAGACGGGGTTGGAGGAGTTGGATCATCATCTTGACACTATATTTGTTTGTCTTGAAAAATCTACTATACTGAATCTCAGATCCTTTCCTCCATTATCTCATGAATATCCTGAACTATGAAATGTAAATATTAAAAATTTCAATTATATACATCCTCCATTGAATAAGATTTGTAATGATAAAACACATGTTCCAATACATATTCCATGTATCCTTGTACATGACATGAGTTTTTAGGATTCCTTAGTGTAGTGGCTAAAATATCCTTCCTACCCACAAGAACGAAGGTAAAAAATGTTCTCTTCTTCTTATAGGAATATAGTATAAAATATTTAAAAAAATTTATTGAATCACAATATATAAACACTTCACTTAACATATATAAATAAATTAATATACTACTTACAATACTATAAACCAAAACCCTTGACACTTCTATAAGTTATTGTTCAATTTTCATTATTTAATCCATCATAAATTTTTTTATTAATGTTGGGAGGAAGTCGGATCAACCTATAATAATCATAAAGTGTTATTTCTTACTTTTTTAATTTTTTCAGAAATAATTTATTCCTTCAATATAATATATGTTCAATGGCATAATGTATACGGATATGAATTTTTGGATTTCAACTCCAGTGGATATATCCTCATTCTCTGTAAATTTAGAATAAATAAATAATTAATATGATAATTAATTAAAAAAAATAATATATAACACTCCACATTCTGAAAACACTTATTGTAATCCAATTTCATCAAATTGATATCATGTATCTAAAACAATAAATGAATATAAATCATATGAATTTTTATTCTATCTATGCTAAAAATTATATTTGTTTTGTGATTTGATTTAAAATCCCTATATGTCATTGTATTTAATGCCAAACCTTTCCCCTTGAATTGTACAATATTTAATATATCATATATCTTGTAATAAAAAGGGGGTGACTAATGGATGACTAAAATTTTCATAGTAAATTATATTAATAACAAGTAAACTATCAAATATAGTATCTCATGTTTGATATTTTATCCATTTTTTCGACACTTCTCCCATCATAAATCAAAATTATAACATTTTCATTAATATGTAAATCGGTAAAAGTATTGAATTCTTTTGAATTTTGTCCCCAAGAAATATAATTATCATCAATGTCAACTAGTATCATTTGGTCCTGGGTATATGAAACTAAAATAATTTGTGAACTTATGCTGACATTTTTACCAAAACTCAAACAAATTTTTTCCATATGAACATATATGGATCATATATTGAAGTATATGGAGCCGCAAAAACAGAAGTTTGTGTACAGTCTTCCATAAGATTATTTGTATGGTCCTCCTTGGGTGTGTGTGGTGGATTAGTTGTTTGATATAACATTATCCTAAAAATTATTAAATGAATCAATTAGTACATAAATTCCAATCCAAATATTACATAAAAATGTAAAAAAATAAAAATTGATAAAAAAATTATAAACTTAACTAATCATATTTTTATTTATATTTTTTATAGTTAATACAATTACAAAAATAGTAATGATAGATTGAAAAACATAAAAATGAAACCATATCCAAAATAGAGTGTGAATGACCAAAAATATGAACACAAATATACTAATACACCAAAAACATATAAAATAAATTATAACATGAAAAATGACAAAATAAAATTAAAAAAAAATCTAAACACATCTTTATTGACATATTTTATATTATATAACTTAAATAATAACTAAAAAATAATTATATATGGTATGACATAAAAATGTAAAAAATATATCCATTAACGGTATGTGAATAGTAATCATGCCACAACATATAAAAATATTTTCTACAACAAAAATAATATTCCTAGAATATACTATAAATAAATTTATTTATTTTTATTTAAAATATAATATTTAAATACACTTTTATCTCAAAATAAAAAAAAATTATTTATATATAATGATTTTAAACTAAACAATATTATATTAATATAAATAGTAGATTTCATTTAATAGTTATAATATGTGTTTTAAAAAATTAAATAAAACTAATATATCAATGATTATTTAAATTTTTTAAAAAAAAATCAAGAATTAAATTTATGGAACCATATAATATTATCAAATTAATAAGGGGTTATTTTCATAGATTCTTTCAATATGATCATTCTATATGAAAAAACTACATCTACAAAATTCTTATAAATAATAATTATTAATATTTACTTATAAGTAATGATATTTCAATGAAAATAGGGATATAAAATTAATTAGTGTCTTTATCAAGACTTTTATTACCAACAAACGTTTTTCCATTTGATTTTTTTATAAAATTTTTGTATTCCTATCAATTCAAATAAACTCAGTGCTTTCCAAATTCCTCATGTCTTGAATTAATTTTACCAATAAACCATTTGTATTTAATTAATAGAACTTATAATTTAATGTAATAAATCTCTCATATTACATCATTGAATCAATAATATGAACATTATGAATATATTGTTTTTTAGAACACAAAATATCCATCGTTTATTTGAACACTAATACACTACTATTATGATCATCACTTCTATTTTATTGGTGTATCTTATGAAATGTATAGCCATTAATGTCATACCTAGACAATATTATCAAATTTTACATTGGGCCAAATGTTATCCATATCAATTTTTTTGATGCATCTGACATTCCAAGCAAGATATCATTAAATAATGGAAAAATGTAAGTTACTCAAATTTAAAATCCCTATATCATCATACTTTGGATGAAATTAATTTAACACGCTATTAAGCGATGTTATATCTAAATGAAAATCATTAACACTATTCAATATGAATAAATGTTCCTTATTTATTTGTTCATATATCAATTATTTTACATTAAATTAATTGATCCATTTTCCCCAATAAATAAATTTTAAATGGTGAAATTTTGAAAAAATGATGTGCTCCACTGTAGAAAAGAATATTTTATAAAACTCTCCATATTCACCTGAAATATTCTTCTCAACAATGGAGGCTCAAGTTAATACGGATTATTAGCATGCCCCATGAATATATTTATATTCCATTCAAAAGGACACATCCAACATAGATATTACAGTGCCTTGAGATCTTATTGTTTGTCTCTTTTAAATTTGACATATTTGATAGGTTATACATTGAGCTTTAATGAAACATGATAAAATATAAAATATTAACATGGTTGTGGTAATAGTAATGTGACCAGTATGAATAGTAATATAAAAAATATAATAGTAAAGTCACCAATGAAATTATAAATATTTTATAGGTATATTATGAATAAAAATATAATATATTTATATCTTGTAATGAGTAAAAAATGTGTTAAATATGATAAATTCAGTATTGGAATTTTTGTGAAATATAAATATGTATTTACATTTTATAATCAATATATTGATTTAAGAAAATTATATTTTCATAAAATATATTCATAAATTTAAATTCTATTGTCATATTATTATAATATAATTTTATAATACCTTAATTAATTTTAGGATGTGTCATAAAATTAGTTATAATTTTAAAATCAGTATTTCTGATATAAATAGTAATTTGGATTAAAATTTTAATTTACATATATAGCAAAAAAATTCAAAAAATGGAGTCTATTTATTAAATATACAGGTATAAGAATTATTAGGGTTTATTTATTGGTTTCTTTCTAAAATAGTTAAATTTTCAGAAAATAGTGAAATTCATTTATTTATGTTATTTTAAATCTTAAGTAAATAAATTAATTTTTGATTCATGTATGAGTCATAGAAGATTCAAGTGTCCATTATCAGGAAATAAAATTCTCATGTTACTATATTTAGTCACAAAAAACAATTCAAATGGTATTTTAGAGACGATATAATAAACTAATGAATAAAATAATCAAAAAGCACCCCTCTTTACCACTATAAATACCACCCATAACCAAAAATTCATCCAAAACATTATAGGAAGTGGTTATTTCTTGTATTATGAAAAATTAATCTCCCAAAACTATTATAAAATTCATGGATTTTATGTCTTTATCAAAAGACCATTTCTATGTCCCTTAATAAGATTATCAAGGAGATGATACTCGAGTGGGAAACTCATCCCTCGTTCTAATTTTTTTTATTTTCTCAGCATGTCCTCATCACCACTAACTGTATTGTAATGGTATATATAGTTTCATATATATATATATATATATATTATAATTATATTATTTTAATGTAATATTCATCATCATGTAAATTATTTTTTCCTATTATTCTAAATATTAAAACCTCGTCTGTGATGTGATGATTCACCGCCTTCATTGACGACGAGATTTTGTTAATAATTACCCCATTCATGGATGGTAAAAAAACCATTTTTTTTAAAAATTTAAAGAAAATGTGTGTTAAAACTTATTTAATGTTATGTAACCAATATATTACTATAGTATTAAATAAAGTTATACAAATTCACTATGGTTGTCAAATCATCCAAAATGAATTAAATAATTTTCATTAACATTTTATCTAAATAATAGTTCTCAGATATTATAACCAAATTATATGTGTTACAATATAAACTTTTTTATATTAATTTACACTATAAAATTTCACATCTATAGAAGTTATTACAATTTTACTAGAACACCTATATTTATACAAAAGAGAACCATCCATAAAACCATAAAACAAACAGACCCAGAACAAAAAAATTAAACAAAATAAACCACTAAAATTTTCATAAATGAAGGATATAAATTTTCTTATTTCAAATAAATTTTGAAGATGTTACTTATTAATGAATTAAATTCTTTTTTGATTATCAATGACATTAATCACATGTACAGAACTCTTTCAAACGAATGGTTTGAGATACTCGTTGAACCCCCATTATTTTCATTTAGGTTACACTTTATCTCTATTTATCCCAATGTAATTATAAATTATAATAATTTTTAATCATCATAAATTTTGTTCATATTCTCCATGAATATGTACATTGATAAATTATTCTTTATTTAACATAATATAAATATTTTATAAGGATCCCTTTTAAAACAATCCAAAGAAGAAATCCCGATTAAAGGGAGCTTCCCAACATCTTTTACTTTTTACAGTGCAAAACTGAAACATTTTTTAGAAAAACAAATTTATAAAATATTTTATTACAAAAAGATCTATTAGTTAATTTCTTGTTTTATTCAAAAAATATCATTTTTCCTCTTCAAAGCCTCTTTTATATTTTTCTATCATCAATACTGAAATTACTCAATAGTAAATTTTCATAAACCCGCTTTTTATATTTTTTCAAATCATATGGACATAAATTATCATTATATATGTGTATTTACCTATATAAATGTCCATTAATGATTAAAATCCACTCTTTTATGGGATTTTTTTAATACAATAATTCTTTATGCCTTATGACATGCTTATTCTACCATTTACTTTCCATTGGAAACTTTTATATTTATTTCATGTGGATAATTGAGGTTAGTCACTAATGATACAATCTACCTTATTTTTATTGAATGGGTTTTGATCGTTTCTACTAAGGAAGTTCTATCTTGATATCATTCCTGATATTACTCTAGATAGTAAATGATGATTTTTTCTGATTGGGGAAATTATTTAAATTTTATATCCCTTCTTAAATATGAATATTTATGTTTATTATGTTTCACCACATTCATATGAGGAAATAATTGGACTAACAATGTTTTGGGTGGTGTATAATATGTCCCCTTGATCCAATAGTACAACACATGGGAAAAACTAATAGGGGTTTTAGTCAAGGAATTCTCCATTATGTAGACTTCTTGGTGGAGGACTTGATTGTATTTTTATGATGTGTCACGTTATTAATTCCCTCATTATGAGATTTAGTATTGATAATCAATTTGATTATTCGACTAATATAATATCCATGGTTACGTATCATTATCATGTAAATTTTTATATAGAATTACATGATCATCTTTTATTCCTGGTACATTATTATCATTTTTTTGTTTAATGTAATCAGTTTCTATTTATTAAACATGCCTTATAGTTAATTATTATTTATGATAGATTCTACAGAATTAATTACCATTATTGAGCGTCAGAGCACACCCATTTCATATGTTTTATTTCTTTCCTAGGATTCCAAGAGGTTTATTATTAATGACCTGAAGTTATAATCTAGGAGAATAGAGATGCTTCCATTGGAGTATCTATACACTATTTCATTTCAAGTTGTAATTTAAATTTTATTTTTGTAACTGGTTTTCCAAAGATACAAAACTATTCAAAACACTTAAATGGTATATATTATTCATAGAACTATTTTAATAAATTAAGGGATGGGATCCTAGACACTAGATTTTGGGTCTTTTCAAATATACAGTTCTATATTAATTTTTTTCAATCACCAAATTAACCATTAAATACAACATGATATCAAAAATGTTGATTAAAATGAAATTTACATTAGTTAAAGTATTTTAACAACTTTTATAGATAAATATTACAATGTATTGCAATCAATAGAGATTTTATTTATTTATTTGTAAAAATAAAACACCTTCATTATAGTGATTTTAATATGGATGGGAAATAATCCATACAATGAAACATATAGGATGTATTTAATCATGGTGTAAAAATCATGATATTTTTTACCCAACACCGAATAATAATTTAATGATACAAATTTTTTTATATATGATTAATAACAATTTGAAACTAGTATACAATAGTATAACAGAAAATTATTATTTTCGACCTCTTGGATAATGCTTTAAAATTTTGAGTATGGTTTTTTTATTCCATTAGGAGAGGGGGATAACTCCAAATATATTCAAATAGATCATATGTCGAATATTACTATCATAATATTTTTGTATTTCCTATATTTTTTAAAAAATTTCTAGTCATTTTGTTACATATATTATTATTTATGTGCATGAAATCAATGATTTTTTGGACTTCATAAAAACTACATTTTTCTAGAAAAAAAACATGATCATTTCATCTAAATATTTCAGTCACTACTCATTTATTTTCTCTTTAAAAATCTCACATCCATGTTTTTCACCAACTCAAATCACCACTCAGTGGAAAATTCATTTGGAGAAATATAAATTTTTTTGATCCATTAAGTGCCATTTTATATTCTTTAATATGATTCATCAATTGAAAAAACCCCATTTGTCCCATTTATAATATTTTTTCACTAACCAATGTTGACAATATGATGTATTTTCTTCAAAAAATGGACATGTATAATACCCATTAAAAATTCATCCCGAATGATTTCATTATATTGGGAAGTCATTAATAATGAACATAATCATTTCATGTAGTATAAAGTGTTCTATTTTTTTATTATAATAAACCATTATTCATTCCCCTCATAAAAGATTCAAAACATAAATTAATGGTGATAAGAAAACAAAAAATTCATTTTTGACATGTTATCGTACAATGATCATTACTATTAACATGTTATATTTTAATATCATATGAAATTTAGGATATATATTGTAAATTAACAATAAAATATGCAGTATATACTATATTATACTAATTATTTGATAATTATTTATTAGATTTTTTTATTTTCCATGTATGATATTTCTGACTTCATGTCCAAATGTAGGAAATTATAGAACGATTTTCTTCTATTATGGAAAATCAACTTGATGAAGTACATTTCTATCACATATCCTCTCATATTAATTCCACCTTAAACATTTTACATCATCCTAATTTTTAAATAAAATTTTCAAATGAGGAATTATAGTAAAATTAAAAATTATTTTGATTGGAATAAATGTAACGTAAATACTAGTATATGATTTTTCTATCAATTTATACCATAATTCCCCAGATTTACAGAACACTAATAGATATTCATATTCATTCCAAAATATCACATATTCAATTGAGTAAGTATTTTTTTCTCGTTCCCCAAACCCATCATTCGTAATATTATCTTCTTTTTATAATGTGAATTCAGAAGATCATTGTCTTTAGAAGGTATTTCAAAATACAGACATAGAAAATCAATATAACTCTTTTCGATCCATCCATTATTTAGTATCAAATTAATCAATATAAAAACTATTTATAAAATCATAAATTTTATACATCCTAAATAAAATTGTGTTTCACTATTACAATATAATTTATCAATTTTCATTCATTTCTAAATTTTATTTTTAAATAATATCACAAATCATTTAATCAATTTGATTAGATTTATCCTCTTAGAAATCATCACAATAAATAGATCAACATTTATGATTTGCTTCACCAAAAAAATTTTTTGTCTATAAATCGGATTGAAAAAAAATATAAATTAAATGATCTTTTAACTCTCTAATTTTCATCATATTCATCTTTAAACATTTCAAGTATAGATTAGAAAAGTTTTCATTCATTATAGTATCGTGTTTAGAGAATTCCAAAAAAATCATCAACATATTCATCATATTAATACATTATACAAATTGAAATAATCTATCCTCAACATGATTTTATGTATATAAAATAACAATAATTTAAAATAATTAATAATAATATGAAATTTAATTGCAAATTTACATTTATCGATAACAATAAAAAATATAATAAGATTTTTTACAGAAAAACGAATTAAAACATTTATAATTAAATAATATATCCTTAAATATATTATATTATAATTCTTTAAAAGACATACGCCGTAAAATAAAAAATGATGTATTAATTAAAAAATAGATAATTTTTTATAAAAATTATTACATCTAATAATAATTCTGACGGCAAAGTGATCTCATTGTAAAATAATTTATGTAAATTCATTTGAAAATAAATTTAATGAAAAGAATTTAATCAAAAATGAAAAACTATAAACTAAAAATTGATCCAATATTATTGGTAAGTGGAAACCAAAGGAAATAAAGCACAAGTGACAAGTTATTATGGATAATACTATATTGTGATGGTGAATTCGAACTGATAGATAAAAGAGACATTAATAGAACATTGAAAACACAAATATAAATTAAAATACCTTGTCGGAATAGAAAATGTAAATAGTGAACAGAAACTGTAAATTGAAAGTATAACTAGGATTATTTAGATGGAAAAACCAATAAGAAGAATGCAAAAGTGGTAGCCAGCAACAGGTGATTGTGGATAGCACACAATGGTACATTAAAATTCAAAGGTAAATCAATATTAAAGAAAATTAGAACCAAATATAAAAATAAATAAACCTTGAATTCATCACAAATGGAATCAATATATATAGGCATAAAATTGATATAAGAATGGAAACAATTAATAAGGAGACACAATTGTGAATAACACATAAGTAGTCGTCAATAATAGTTGACGATGGGTGATGAATAATGGTAGATACCAAATGAAATATATTTCGGTAGATGGATTAAGAAAGAATATATTTGAGACCATGGATAAAATATTGATCAAATTTTATTCCACTGATCAAATATTTGAAGGGTTGGGGATCAACGTGTTATAGAAAATTTTTGTCTGATCCATGAAAAAACAAAAGAAAATGACATATCCTGAGCCCAAATTTAAAGTATAAATATTTTTCACATCGTTTATTTAATAAAAATTCAATAAAGACAAATTTTCAAACTTTTTATTCCATAATTAAGATTAAAAAATAGTGAGTTTCATTTTTCATATTTTTTTCCAATAACTAATATGAAACATCACTATTTTCACATAGGTTATTGAATAAAGGATGCAAAAAATTTTGTTTCATTTAATTTTCATATAAATTCCTCAACATCCAATGTAAAAATATTCTTTTATTAATTGGTTATTGGATCAATGACCTGAAAATTATCCATGATTCAATTAGCACATTGGTAATATAAATAAAATGTGATGAACATGTCACGGAAAATAAATATTTTACTAGATGGGTCAAATAACTCACCCATATAAGGATTTTGAAACTATTAATAAAATATAAAAATAATTATTATTTTAAAAATCATTCAATTGCTTCAGTTCATTTTTTATTAAAAAATATGATCATTCCTTCATTAAAAATATCATTTCTAATTAAGGATTCAATAAAGAATTATAGTGTAATACTTTATGGCCAAATAATTCTCATATATTCATTATATTAGAACTAAATGTTCAATACTAATGTTTTTTCTCAAAATAAACATCCAAATGATTTAATTATTCCTTCCTCTAAGAATCTTTATGATTCAATCATTCGTTATTCCATGATTTGAAAATTTTAATCCCACTTCATTCTCATGATATTTATTTTGTGTATGAATTATATATGGCCTATTTTCATCATTTGTAAGAAATATTTATGATTTTATAAATGTAATGGGTGGTCCATGAATTATTTATCCCACCAATACAT
The DNA here is from genome assembly GCA_963277665.1 of Viscum album. NCBI lineage: Eukaryota > Viridiplantae > Streptophyta > Magnoliopsida > Santalales > Viscaceae > Viscum > Viscum album. The sequence goes on along the minus strand of OY728161.1, from coordinate 1,833,216,133 downwards.
TGGGTAAATCCTTATATCTCAATATAATTTTGGTAAGATAATATCAAGTGAAAAAAATCCACCAGAAGACTTTTTCCACATTATAATGATTGTCCTATGACTGATCACAAATTTTATTTATGATGTCAAGTCAAATATTATTAAAAGATATTCATTGTTGTCATGATCTTATGATTTCATTTTCTTACCACATGTTTTTGTGATTTTGAATGTTCTCTTTATGATATCATGTTATTACACTTGACAATTGTGTTATGCTTTATTTCTATGTTTATGAATTCTATAGAATTTTGAGACCACCATTATATTTAGGTATTTTCCCAATGGTATAATATTCATTTTTTGAAGATATATCTTATTTATGAGAACTATACAGAAATTTAAATATACATAATTTTTTTAATATTTTATATTTATGGTTCTAGTCATCCAAAAATGTTGAGCCACCCGATCATTGTCTTGTATATGTTAGAAAATTATGCTAATATTGTTATAATAATGTTTATTTAAAGCCTTTGTTACTATAGTTTGTTTTAGAGGAAGGGAAAATTATTTTTGGGAGATTACGATGTAATTAAATTATTTAAAATTATAGTGATGAGTATAAGAATAGGAAAATATCCACGAATTTGGGTATTGTATAGAATATTTGTGATTCAAGAAATTACAACAATTTTTTTATATTATAATTCAGATGAGGTTTCATTATAGATTCACTAAGAAGTAATCACCCTAAAAAACGGTTTTCGAGAATTGATTTGGTCCTCACATCGATGAAAATTGAGTGGACCCAACGTTGCACACCTATATAGACACAATTGGGAGATATACATTGGATGATCATATATAAATTGTGAATAGCTATGAAGGATTGGTTTTATTATAACATTTAGGGATTAGATTTATATGTAAAGGATGTCCCAAAAAAAAGACACCCATATTAATTTAATATTTTTATAGATTACATGAAATAAATTATGTTCTATCATGGTGCTGAAAAATAATATATTGTAATTAGATTTAATCCCTTTTATTTTATTGAACATAATAATACCCATATGATTTTAAATATTCATTACTCACATTAACTATTTTGGTTATAGTGGTGGATGGTACCATAAGTTACCTTGTTAACCCTTGGTGTGAAGTTCAATGTGATTATTAACTGACTGACCATCCAATTAGAATGGTATATGGAATGATTAATATTTTAATTATTCTAAATAATCTATCCTGAACCATGACTGACAATAAAACCATACATAAAATCATTGGTACACTCCAATAAAAAATTATATATATCACAACAGTTCAAGTGAACAAAAAGATAAAGAAAGGATGGGTCAATATTATTAATGTAAATAATTTTGGAATTAGATCCAACATAATTTATTGAAGTGGAATCAAATATTAATTATTTAAGGAACAATGGATCTTCAAAAATTAAACTTCCATTGGAAAATTAAGAGGTCTATTTTCGTGTTTGGAGTTGAATAAATTTATCAAGAAAGATGGATAACAGTCTAATGCCTTATGTGTGGAAACAGAAAAATATAACAAGGATGATATACATCGATTAAATCTATTTCTATGGGAATAATACAATTTCTATATAATAGAAACTTCATAAATCATTTGAGATCATGACTTGGAGTGCGTAACATTGATCATCCACTCATGAACACTGGTTATTATTTTTAAATATTCTTTATCCAATTCCATTATACCTATAATGTTTCATAATAACATTAAAATGATACCTCAAAGGCTTGATATTGAATAATTAATAAAAAATAGAGTGTAATGATTATTAAATCTCATATTTATGTTTACGGGAATATTTGATATGAAAATCAAACTATTTTTCCCGAACAAATTTAATGTGATTTTGGAAATGGAATGGTTTTATCCACTTATTTGAATATTAATTTCACATAGGAAAGTTGAATTTTATGTCAACGTATTATTGTCGATAATATCATGATTATAAACACCATTTATAACTAAATTACAAAATTTAACTCTCGATACCGATTAAAAATAGACTATAGGGTGAAACTGTTCGATAAGAAGTCAATGTTACTAATAAAAATATAATAGGGAAAAAATATGTTTCTAAATATTATAAGGTTTATATAACAATATAAACTATATCTTGATTAATATCTCTCTAAAAGAATATAACACAACATATTTTTAGAAAGAATATTTCCTCAATAATATATATATTTATAATTAAAAAATTATATATGTTTAATGTATTGAAATATATTAATAAACAAGTAAAAAATATAGTAAATGTCCCATAAAAGTAAAATCCTTGAATAGTGCATCTGTTAAAGGTGAATAAATTAAAATTGTATAATAAATAAAAAAGAACAAACTCTTCAACACTATGAGATCTATTTGACCATATTAAATCTCTATGATCATTGATCTCCATAAGAAACCTATAATGAAGAAGAAAATCATGAATAGAAAAATAATATAGGCACATTTAAACGCAAAAATATGAAAATGAGAAGTTTCAATGGAATAAGTTAGTGCAACTATGTATAGCAATGAAATAGGGACATTGAATATATGTTCACTGTCAATACCATCAGTAGAAGCATGGTTTTATCAAATATATAAATTTCATATACACTTTATTTGTATACTAATGACATGTATTGTTAAAAAAATGTCACGACCCATCCCAATGGGGCCCATGCCACTATTCCCAAAGCCTGCCACTAACAATCCAGGGGTTTGTTGCTAGCACTGAGTAGGCATATCAATAATTTGTGAGACATTTCCTATGTACCTGTACACATGCACACATTTCCAAGCCCAAAATGCAGAAATGTAAAAAAAATACCAATGGAATAAAATGCATGCATATAACTAAACCCAACTAGTAGAGATCAAATGGAATGTTATTTTTGGAATGTAAATTAGGATAGAAATCAATCCCACCAAAATAAACTGTATGAATACTAAGAAGTCCAACATTTAAGATTGAAATTGGTACTGGTACTTTTCTCGATGTCGACGGAATTCCATGGCCAGTAGGGAATCTCATAAAGCGTGGTTCAATCTTGGTCGACTAAAGACATTGTCAATATAACACTCATATTCAAAACACACGACACATGTGTGAAATTCTCATTAAGGGATGAGTGTAACAATAATATGAAGAGGACCCAATAAAAAATATTAATTACACAAAGTAAAGAGACCATCCTGGAAGCCCGCTCATGGGGGAATTTTCACCTCCCATGTACCACTCGTCTTGTCGGGTCACCTGGTGTCTCACTGGGTGAGCATAATGGGAAAACATCAACTGGATGACGGATTTTAATGACAAACCATCGCTAATCGAGGTGTTACCCCATGGGATGCAATTTCATCTTGGCTAACAACGGCTCCTTCCAGGCTGGGGAATCTCAAGATTATCTCTTCGTGGGGGGGGGGTGTCCTCGAGTGTAGAGGGTTCGAAAAGGCCACTCTCGAGAATTCACTTTAATTATGAAATAAAGACATCATCCACTATAGAGACTATATGCATACAAAACATATAATAATAGAAACATAAAAGTATAATCAATACCAAGACCAATTGTTTTGAGATAAGTCACAACAACTGCATACCCACATTAATGATTTAGTTCAATGATTTCATGAAACACTATTCTCGGAGAAATCACTCCACAAGTCTGTTATATAAGATGAAGTCCCCTTAAAATGTACACTTATTACGAAAATGTCGCAAAAGAGATAGATGGACTGATAGATCAAATGAGGGAACACATACACTAATTTGGAGAGAAATCATTCCTATGTGGGGAAGGATAGAGATACACAGATTAAGATCACTATTTGGGTTATGGTGCATACCACAACTAATCTATAATTCACCTACTATGTAGAATACCAATGTTCCTGTATGGGTGGTCGTGTTGATACCTGACACTACCTAAGTTCATGAATGGGTATATAATTTAACTATAGGCCCCTTATATAGACTCTAACTCTATCTCGGAATATCCTGCTGAAGGGTTAATACTCTTATGAATATTAAACTACACCTGACCATCATGAGAACATTAAAAGGGGGAACATACACAAATTAATCCTTTCTAACTAATGGTGGCCATTAATATCAAGAACTATACAGAAAATTACCCACTGTATAGAAAGGACGCACACAGTGTCCTCTAAACCAGGGTACTACACGTGTTCAATGTCCCTTGTCAAAGAGAATGTCATGTAGAAAGAGATATACATGGCATGTATTATTCTGGCATGTCGTGTCCAATTATCTGGGGGAGGCTCTATGAACATTGTTCATGTTCCCATACATGGATTCAACCTATGTGTTTCATGCCACGTACTGGTACATGGGGTTACCCACGTATCTAGCTTGGTCTGATCATGAGGCGGAGTACATGCATTTTACTCCACCGCTTGTTTGTGTGTGATATGAAATACATGTTGAGTCCCACGAAAGTACCCACATGTTGTGTGATAGTTTCACATGTAGTTTCATCACTTCATGCATCATGAAACCCCATCCAACGTAGGGCCATACCCACATTCCATGTTTTTTAGAGAAAATGTCGTGTTCTTCAAGAATTTCCAAAACATCAGTTCTTCACTAGCATGCCTGAGTTGACCATCGATCCCTCTATTTAGACATCTGCTCACCTCAAAAATGATTATATGAAGTCGTCTTTCCATTATAATAATGAAACATTTGGTTTGAGTCCTTATATTGGATCCATGAATGCTTTACGATCATTCATGCGAAGAACCATCAATGAAATATTTCTTCCAATCTGGGTTGATTCGTTATCCTCCATCTTCGTTGCACCACCGCTAGTTATTCACAATGCCAGATCACTAGCTTTTTTATTGTTTCATTGCAAAACTGACATGAAATGATCACTTGTTCATAAACCCATGAAGATTGTAAAGGATATTGTGTCAAAAGGGGGAAAAGAAATTATAGAACGATAATAGTAACAAACCACTTCCATTGTTCATGACAATATTAATCTTCTCCCGTTATAGGATCAAGCAGAATGAAAAATAATTATGAAATCAAGCCCAAAAATTAAACCCAAAAATTAGACCATCGCACAATAAAGGATGATTTGTAGGTCAATATTTTCATGGGTTGATATGTAGTCTAAGTTTAATCTATGAATAGGGATAATTAAATCCAAAAAATCCTACCTCAATCATAGATGAAGAAGAAATGTGGTCGTCATCGGTTGAGATTTGATATAACCACCCAACGATCCTTGTGTCATCGCTCGTGGTTATTCGTTGAGATTCCTCAAAGGTTGGATCAACTCTAAAGCTCCATAAAATCAAAGGAATGTTTTCCCAGGTTATGAGCCTATCCCAAAGCTCCTAGTTATTTAAATCCAATAAACATATTGTAGTTCTAAAAAATCATTTAAAATAAAAATATATTATTAATTTATTTTATTTAATTTAAAACGTATAAAAATTCAATTTTGTAGTCGAGCTGCACCAATCGATGTTAGGTCGCACCTATGGTAAATTTTCTACTCTAAACACAATGGTGCCGTCAAATTTTTGATCTAGGAAATGAATAAAATTTTATTAGACTCTTTTTTGAAATCTTATCAAAAATGGTATTTAAAAGATTAATTTATTTCAAACATTTATTCGGGACGCTATGAGCATCTGAATCACATTCCATCGAAAATCATTTTCTCAAGATAATTATATATAATATTTAAATATACCAAATAGAAATTGTGATACAATACATTATCTCCACCTTATGGAATTGTGTCATTGAAAACCTAAATCAATAAGGTATCTGAAACCGAGGTAGGTACTGGGCACGAATTTAAGCCTCCCTCCCCCAAATTCTCTCCTAAAAATTCTCGTGCATCCACTGAACACACAAAAGGTAAATCTCTCAACCACAATGTATCTTCTCATTCTATTCATCAATCCTTACTAAGTACCCTACAATTTGTTTTCCATCCTCAATGTCCATCTCAACGCTGTCGATGATGTGTGATGGATCGTGCAAGTACCTCCTTAGCTACGACATGTGGAATACATCATGTACCAGGTGAAATTGTAGTAGTATATCTAAGAAATATGATACCTCACCACTTATGTGTTGTTTCTAGAATGGGCTGATGAAGCTCAGAAATAGTTTTCCTCCCTGGCCAAATCTTCGCAACCCTCAATGAGGTGAGACCCAAAGGAGGTTAGGGTCTCCATCCTCAAACTCCAGCCATCCCTACCATTTATCTGCTTATGATTTTTGCCTAATCTGTGTAGTCTTCATCTAATCTTGGTTAATCTACACCTTATTAGATGTAACTTGCATCATCTCTAGACCCATGAGTACTGACTCCCTGGGATCAGTCCAGCAGTGTTTTTACTAGAAGGGTCAACCGTATAAGGCCTCAAACGTTGCCATTCCAATGGTTGACTGTAATATTTTCTTGTATGAATAATCCACTAGTGTTATGGGGTCCTATAAACTATTACCAGAGTCTATGATATATGACCACGTCATATATTCCAGAACCTAAATGGTCACCTTTGTCTGACCATCAGTCTGGGGATGGAACGCTGGGCACCAATATAGCTAAGACTCAAAGGCCTCGTGAAATCACTTCCACAGTGGTGGTGTGAAATGAGAATCAGGATATGATACTATCATTAATTGGGATCCATGTGGTCACACTATCTCATTCATGTAAAGGCATCATATGCTCTCTACGGAACTCTTCTCCCAGATATATAGGAAGTGGTCCGACTTGTTGAGTCGGTCAACGATCACCGGTAACGAATCATTATTTTTTATGTATGTGGAATACACATCATGAAGACCCTAGATATTCCATCTCACTTCTACTCACGTATCTATAAGGGGTGATCTAATCTCACTAGAACTTAGTACATAACCTTTTCCTACTGTCACATAAGACAACGAAAAAAAAACTTTGCTTCAGCCATCTTCAAACCATAACACCAGAACTGATGACAGACGACATTGTACATATTTTTCAGGCCAGGGTGTACTACCAAATTATATGTATGAATCTCCATCAGAAAATTATTCCAAAACACTTTTTGTACAACCATGAACCCTCTAAAAAGAACAATTTTCTCCCCATTATTCCCCCTGACTTGATTTAAGAGTGGAGGGGTGAAACGCATTTACAAGAGATAATTTTCATCCTCCATATTAACAAAGGATAAATATAGTGAGGAAAACTACTCTAACACCTTTCTTAGCAGCTGCGAGATCAACCTTTTATGAATATCATCTTTCACCATATTCCCCTTCACGTTAGTATAAACATTCTCAAAATAATACTCTATAAGAAACTCGAGCCACTTCACCTATATCAAATTCAGATCCTTCTACAAGAATATTTACTATAGTGTCTTATGTGTAAGATTAGATGATAAACCAATCTGCCATAAGGTATTGTGGCCACAAATTTAATGTGAATACTAATGAATCGCCCTCAACATCAAGGGTCACGCAGTGCTGATCAAGCGGTCTCAACGGGTGAAAACCATAAGAAAAAACAACATGTGTCTATATCTAAACACTACCAAGTCATGTCCTTATTTTTTTGCAGAAGACTGCCTATTTAATTCCCTCATCTAGAAATCTGAATTTCAATGTTCTCCACACACTCTTCCTCGCCTACTAGAAATCTCACTAGCACTTCTCCATCCATATAAAGGGATTCCCATTCTGGGTCAAGTATGACATTGGTGCTAATATCTTGGATAAATCAGGGATAAATATCTAGTAATATTCATCCATCCCAAGGAATCTTCGTACCTCCACCATTCCCCTATGTTCCCCCCATTCTAACATTTCCTTGACCTTGGCTGGGTCCACCGCTATCCCATCTGCTGAGTTTTCATGTCCCAAAATTGGACCTCTTGTAATTTGGACTAGACCTTCAAGAAATTCATGTGACGTTTGTGATCTCGATCTACATCTTGAAATATATGTAGGTTTCTTGTATTCTCCTACCCTGATGCCGAGTACACAAGGAAGAATTCGATGAAGATTACTACAAAACGGTCTAAGTGTTGCTGGAATAATTTGTTCATCATTCCCATGAATCCTAAGGGGTGAATCCATCACACTAAAAAGGAATCACCAAATAATTGTACTGACCATAGCGACAAATTAATGTCGCCCTCATTATATTCTAATATCTTACTCAAAGATGATGATAAACCGATAGAAGGTCAAATTGAGAGAACTACCATTCCCCTCTCAACTGATCAAAGTTTTCATTAATACAAAGCATTGGATACTTATTATCCACAATTACCTATTTCAATCACTAATAATCCTTTAGAAATCTCAAATTTCTTGTCTCCCTTCTTATAAAACAAACTTGGGCCACTTTGGGTGAAAAACTGGGTCTTAGGAAGCCCTTCTTATAAAAATCCTCCAACTACACCCTCAGTTGGCAAAGCTCTGTGAGGGCCATCTGATATGCTAGTGAGGATATCAGTGATGTCCCATGGTGTATGTTGATGCAGAAGTAAAAATCCTAATATTGATTTAATCCTGGAACATATTCTAAAAATAATTCCTCATACACTGCCACTATGTTTGGGAACTGAAAGATCCCAACATTCACTGCTCAAAGGGTAAATCTGGCCAACTAAGAAGTGATTGGATGCACCCTCTATATAATTATCACATTCAATGATTCCTAATTTTTAATCTCACAAACAAGTAAAACCTCGTTCTATTGTTGTGGACACACTCCACACTTTTTCTAAATAATTCAATCTGGGCATGGACTAAATATAACCAGTCCATTCTGAGAATGACGTTGTAAGGCCTCAACGCTACCACCATGATGTTCAAATTGAAAATCATTCCTCAAATGGTATAAAAAAAACTATCATAAATGATGCTAGGCCAATAAGTTTCCTCTAATATGTGTCTCCAAGTGTAAGGGTTGAGTCAACTGTTCAACCAAAATCTCAAGGATACACGCAAGAAATGTGGAATGAAAAGAATGACTAGAAATTGTGCCTATATGTATGGTATCTATGTTAGAGAACACATAGATGGTACCTTGGATCATCATGGGATTCTCAAGTTCATACCCCATGATCACAAGTAGGTACCCATGTCTATGTCACCCAACTCCATGATCCTGGTGAGACTCTCCTTAGAATGGTTTTGGAAGTATTTCAATGCTTATTCCACCTCCCACTGATCTCCCTACACCTCTTCCACATCCACCACCTGGCAGGTCTGCCTTCACCTCTCTCTACCTCTACCTTAGTGGTCAATCCACTGTGTCTCTATCAACAGATCGATGGGTTGGATAGTCTCTCAGAAAATTTCCTCTGTCGTTGCATGAGTAGCATCACCTCTCTCTTAGCTGACTAAATCCAGATTGAGACACAAGGACTGTTGACACCATGTCCTAGGGCCTCTTGTTATGTCTCCTATTTCCTAGTCCTTATCCCTCACAAAGGCTCCCTACTGGTGTGGTCTCTACAACTATCTGCAATTGGATGACTTCCACAAGCTATCTCTACTTAGCTGAGATGCTACCAATCACCAAGGATCACTCATGCACTCCGTGTTATGTCATAATGAATTGGGGGATGACTCTAGCTTGGATATCCCATCATACACCTCGCTCAACTGTCTAGGCACTAAAGTATAGATCCTTTATCATATCCATCGAGAACTTATTGAGGATGGTAAACCACAATGAATAATCAGCCACTACTAAATTACCCTACTTGAGATAAAGAATACCTTGGATATGCACTACTCTCAGCGTAACAGGATTTAATGCCTCCCTAATGACTCGCTCAAATAACATCCATGAAAGAGTCTCCTAATCATGATTCTGTTTGGGAAGACTCCAGCATCGTTCAGGTGAACCATACAGAATGATCTCTCTAAGGATCATGATCTGGTGTATGGCTATCCTTACTAGACGAAACAATCTTGTCACCGCCTCAAGCCATTCCTCTATAGCTTGATGATCGGGCTCACCTTGGAACATTATGGATCTATACCTATGAAACTCAATTATCATGCTCATATGGCGCTCCTCATATGTTGGTAAGGTAGCCACCACGTGCTGCTCTACCAGTGGTGGTATATTAGGTGCACCACCTTGAGGTAACACCTGCGGAACATGTCCCCAAATCAAAGTCCCATCACTGCGGGGGTCATCCTTGTGATCTAGCTCTTAAATCATAGTTAATATGCATCATGGATGCATCCTATAATTAAACAAGATGTTCCAAGGTAAAATAGTATATATGAATAGTTTACAAAAAAGGATATGGAAAAAACTCATTCTTATATGATGTTTGTACCATGTTTTGTTTCCATGCAACTAGTGTTCTAATGTACCGAAATGAAAAGAAGGTTGTCATGGTCCTGTTAGATGGATATGATGGTCACCCGCACCAAACCTGATGTCCTTAGAATTAAGGCCAAAATTGATAAACATAACACTATATCCCTAAAATCAATCTCATAGACAATTGGTACTAAGGTAGATATGACCTCCTTTGATACCACTCCATCAGGACCCGTCCTAGTTGGAACCACAAAACGAATCAAGAATCCTACATCCAATAGGCATGGGGAAGGTTACTAGCACTAAGTAGGCATATCACAAACATTGAAGGATTTTCTTATGTTTCTGCACACAAGAACACTTCTCTTAGCCCAGATATTGTAAAATGATAAAAAAAACTACGAAAAAATTGCATTCATACAAATAATCATAACCATCAGAGTATAATAAAAGTAAAATAGAGAATGTAAATTGGGCAAGAATACCAGCCAACTAAAAGAATGAGTCTGGAAACTACAAAGTAAAACCTGTAATAAAGACATAGGTAATGGGACTATGGCTTGATTCCAATGAAACACCTTATCTAGTAGGGAAAATGACAAATCTCGGTCTAGTTCTAGTCCATCCTAGACTCAGCAAAAAGGTCACTCATCTGCACAAGACGTGACATGTGAAGTGAAATACCATGCATGTGTGAGTATAAAAATACTCAATAGAAGACCCCAAACCTATAAAAAAATACACAAAGTAAAGGTATATTTAGATCTACATAGTATATGTTTATAGATCATATAACAATTAGAACATCCTAATATACTCAAAAACCATACCCATAGTCTCGAGGTAAGTCACAATGACCACATACCAACGCTAGGGATTCAGTTCGAAGAATACACGAAACACTCATTTGGGAGAACTCACTACACAAGTTTATTAGTTATGATGGCATTAGTACAAGAATTAATGTTTGTATATAATTGTCATGAGAGAGATAGATGCATTGATATATCAAAAGAGAAAATAGATACTCTCATTTCATTAGAATTCACTTCTATATGGGGATGTATCAGGATACACAGATGAGGATCGGTACCTGGGACTTGGTGTATACAACGAATCATACTAATTTTATCTTCTATGTAGAGGACTGACATTTTGGAATGGTTGGTCATGCCGATACTAGACTCTTCCTAGGGTTATTAATGGACATAGGATCTCACTACGGGCCTCTAGGATGGACACTTACTCAATCATATAAAGTCTTGCCCAAAGGGTCATAAACATGTGAATAGGAAACAATTACTAACCGACATTGGAATGAGAAAAGGGGGCATAAGCCATATTAAACAATTCCAAGGAACAGTTTACAATAAGATAAACCCATGTACAAAAAAAGGACATGGCATGTAGATATGTCACACTCCATGTCCTTTATCTCAGGGTACTGCCGCTATACAAGGGATCATGTCGAAGAGCATGTTATGTGGAAATAGATATACATATAGTGTGTTTTCATGACATTATATGTCCTATAATCTGTGAGAGGATCTGAGTATGCTGGTCATGTGCCCACACATGGCTTCAAACCATGTCTTCCATGCCGTGTATCGGTACACATGCTGACCTGTGCATCCTTCTTGGTATGGTCGTGTGGTGGAGTACATGCCTTGTACTCCTCACTTTGTCCATGTGACATCCAATATACTTGACCAGTAACACATAAGGGCCCACACATAGTGTGATAGTTGTCACACACTATGACATCGCTTCCTACATCATGAGATCGTAGCCGCCTCAGGGCTTTCCCCACACATAGTTTTCTTCACAAATTTCCAGAACATTAGTTCTTCATTGGTGCACCTTAGGTGATCTTTAATCCATCTATTCCGTCATCTGATCACCTTTAATGTGAATATGAAAAGACTTCCTACAATGATAACACTAGAATAGGTTGTTTTGGTCCTTCTATTTGCTCCATGTATATGTTTCGATCATCCTTGTAATGAATGGTCGAAGAACGATTTCTTCTGATCTGAGAGGATATTTCAACCATCATCGTCATCACACCTCTGTTGGGTTGTCCAGAATTTGGATCACATGTTTCATATTGCTGTATATCGAAACATACGGACAGTCGACTTTTTTTCATAACCCTCGGATGAATGTGATGAATGTAGTGTCAAAAGGGGATGAATAAATCAAAGAAGAAAATAAGGAACAATCCTCCACTATTTTTCATTACATCATTCATCCTCTCTCATTAGAAGAATCAAGAAGATCAGAAAAACAAGTATGAAATCAAGCCCCAAAATAAAAGATGATAAATATACAACCCCTATAAGAATCGATGATTCGTGGGTCATCTTGTTCTTGAGTTGATCTATGTTGGGTTTTTACTCAAAGAAAGTGGAAAAATGAAATCAAAATAATAACCACAACCTCGATTAGTGGAAATGTGGAAAAGTGGTCGTCGTTGGTTGAGATTCAATCTCATTGCGCAATGATCCTTGTTTTGTCGCTCATGGTCGTTTATCATGATCCTTCAAATATGGATCATTCCTAAAGCGTCAGAACGTCCAATAAAAGTTTTCTAGGGTTATCAACCTAACCTTGGGATCATGGTAGTTTAAATCCAATAAATATGTAGCTACAATAATTAAAATGATTAAAATAAAAATATTTTATAAAAATATTTTATTTTATTTAAATGTTCATAAATTATCTTTTGCAGTCAACCCATGATTATCTTTGTTCGGCCATGCCTAGGATAAAGTCACTACTTTGATTCAAATAGTGCCCTCAAATATCTGATTCGGACACCCATTCAAAAGTTATTATATTATTTCAATAAAACCCCTCGTGCACACTTTTTAAAAGTTCAATTTATTTCAAATTTCATTTAGGGTTCTATGGGCCTTAGAATCACACGACATCCAAATTCCTTGTTTCGAAGAAATTTCATATAATATATAAAAATAGTACACAAGAAATATGAGACATTAAACAAATACCACTCATAAAAAATGAGAAATATGATATTGAAATATTAATATATATATATATATATACCTATTATATATAAATAGATTTATTGTTATCATATTATATGATGTATATATATAATAAAATTAAATAAATTAATAATAATGGAGTAGTAAAATTTAAAATTTTGAACTTAAATATCAAATAAATGATACACGCTAATGAATATTTATTATAAAAGTAATATTTCATTTCAAATACCTATATTATTATGTATTTATATTGGGACCTCGTCAATTAAACTGAAAAATTTAAATAATTATTATACATTAACTAATATATTAATATCAATTAAATTAAATATCGATAAGAAATAACATATAGAATACATAATGTTTAAAAACACTATTTTTCAATAATATGAATTTCTTTATAATTTAAAATATTGATTTAAATGATATATATATGTGTGTGTGTGTGTGTAATTTTTTATAATATAAAAATAATAAAATAAAGTTCATTTTTTTATAACATCTTAAAAAAATCTATAGATTGACTTTTTGAGATTTTTTTAAACATTTGGTAATTTGGGGAATAGAAAAAATATCATTTTTGTAAAAACCTATAACTTTTAAAATTAAATAATTATCTAAAAAATTACATAAACCATTTTAAAAATATATTTTTATAAAATAACTCTTAAAAATCATTTTAAAATAGTAATTTTAATTTATAAAAAACGTGAATAGATGTTTTTAAACTCAAATATTACTTTACACTATAAACTATTGTTTCCCACTTATAAAAAAATTATAATTTTAATAATTTAGAAATTAAATATAACAAATATATTTCCTATTGTAGACCTACATCTAATATTATTAAATAATTTCCATTCAGTTCTTAGGAATAAGATAATTTTAGTGAGATAATAGTTAATTCGATTGATAATAGTAAATTAGTTTGTATTCAATTATTACAGTAAGATTATGTAATTTTAATCTAATTAATAAAATTGATAAAATTTAATTTATATCTCTAATAGGATTTTTAAAAAATATGTATAATTATTTTAACACTAATTCAATAAAAAATTAATAAAAAATATGATTAAAAAATATATTTTTTATATGTAAATATTCTATAAATTTTTTGTTTTAATTTTTTAAAAAAATTAAAATTAAAATTAAAATTTATAGATATTTAATTTGAATAGATTCAGATTAAATTTTGGATTAGTGAATACATTCTTCATAATATTGGATGATTTATATTTTAAAATTAAATAAATATTTCTTACAGAAAAAATATTTGTCAAGGTAATGCTCTGTAACTGCAAAGACTAAAGTAACCCATTATTTGTACCTACTTTATTAAATTGATATTCATAAAATGGATAATTTTCAAAAGGAATTATTTGTTTAAAATATTAGAATGATATACATACATGGTGGTTATTTTACATAGGGAGAAAAATATTAACCATTTTAATAGATAAAAATTATCATCCTTGAAATCATTCCAAGAATCACACTTCATATACTATAGAAAAAAGAAAAAATAAATGTGACCACAAATGATTAGTATGGGTTACATTACGGTGTCCCACGTAAAAATACACTTAGTGATTTCTTGAGACCGTTATCCACATGACCTCAAGTTAGCCTCTTCGTATATCAGATGAATCCAAATAGGTGCAATAGAATATGGTGTGTCTATGGGAAGAAAATTCCCTCATTGATTAGAGTATAACATTATGGTAGAAAATATACCAAAAAATTAACAATTTTTAAATATATATGATAAAAAATACTAATCATTGACAAAAATAAGCAACATTCAGAAGCTGAATAATAATAGTTACAAAAATGATGATTATCATTCCATGAGGTATACAAAATAAGATAAATAGTATGTAGCGGATTCATGAGTATACTACATGCTATCATATAAAAAATAGACAAATTCTATCAAAAATATTATTAGAATCAAAGGAATGGTCCTCTTCTTTCTGTGATACAACATAGAACTCATAATCAAACATTGAAAGTCATACTCTTCTCTATATATATGCATGCTATCCTGAAGTCTTCTTGGGTACCAACAACAGTATAGGAAGGGTGTGAGATATACTTTTAAAGGCACTATCAATAGATTCTAGATAAATCTATTCATTTAATATAAAATAAAAAGTGTTATAATAATACTAGTTAAAAGGATGAAATTAAATATGGTACATTGGACACGGTTCAATTTTGGATAAACATTTGAATCTATCTATTTCATCCTCATTTGTATGTATGGGTACCCTAGGGACCTGTACAAGTATTTTATATTGTACAAATAGGTCTAGATAAATAAATTTCCAAAAGGTGGACCATCCCTAAGCATTTGATTTCACTTGGTGAACATATACCTGGGATTTCAGCTTTAAATTCCTAATCTATAATTTAAAATTTGTTTTTATATTATAAAAATGGGAACCATGATCTCAACTGAGGATATCTGGTATGAATCTCGTGAATCAATCTAGGGGAACATTAGATTTAAAATTCAATAAAATTTTATCCAAATTGATCCATAAATGAAATCCCATGTATCACTCTCAACATTGTGTGAATTAACACTCTATGCCCATCCCCAATATCCAACATTGGGTATCATGTATCACTCATGGCCTAGTATAATCATCGAGCCACAGATCCCATCCATGGTTTCATCCATATATAACTAGTATAACTCACATATAGGTTAAATAAATTCATGGAGATCCCATGCTAGGAATATGTAGTATCACTCTCAGTGTGTACAAAATCAAAAATAATAACTAATTATAATGATCGATATTCCCATCCAAGGAATCACTTAAGGATCTAAGTATTTCTCTATGTTTGGATATTGGGTTTGACATAGCTATCAAAATTCAGTAATTTATCATGGAACTACAAATAAAATATTTTAAAATAAGTTTTTCAATACATTTAAAGAATAATTTAATGATTAACATAAATAATTATTCATATCTCAAAGCCAAGAATCATTCGTAATTAATATCACATTCCCATTTATTAATTTCATGGGAATCATACCTCAACATTTTTTTCAATGAATCTATGGTAAAATGTAAAATATGTGTCTGAGAAATGAACAACCATGCGTGCCCAATTCAAGGATATTAATCCATAGTGGTGATTCACCAATTGTTAGGATTTTCGTAAATAATAAAAGTATTTTAATTTAATATACTATAAAATTTAGATACATTTCTATTGATGGATGATGCATTGTACAATTTGATATATTATAAATGCAAAAAACCAAAGGGGAAATAACTATACCACCAACCATAGTTTCATAAATGACCACTTATCTCTTGTCGGCCTTCGATTTTTTCTAAAATGGGGGAAATTGGTAGAATGGGAAAAAACCATAAAATATGGAAAATAAAATCACACCATAATAGATCAACTGATGGGAAGATAAAATATGAACTGAATAAGTTGGAGTGTAGAGACAAAAGTGAGGAATCCAATGCACCCTATAGTGAATACAAAGCGGTTCTAATAGAGAAGGAAGAATAATCCTTATATGTGGAATTAATGAGGCCTATAGCGCGGCACATCATTAGTGAGGTAGAAGAAATGGGGGATATGTTAAAAATGATCCCCTTACCATTTATAAAAACATTTATTTGATGTTTACACATTGTGGAAATGAATCACACATCATAAAATTAATTAGTAGTACCTCCATGGGAAAACCCTATTCAAGTTTTGAAAGGAGGGTCTACCTAGAGAAATACATAAAACTAATTTAAATGCATGTCATGTTTTTTATTTGAAGACATGATCAAACCCAAATAATACCTCCTTTATAAATAACCTAAATTTCATTTAGGAATAGCTTTTGGATTTAACCAACACTAAAATAAAACAAAAGTCATTGAAAATATGTAATGTAAAAACCTCCCTCTATAAAAATAATCGTCCTTGAATTTCCCAATAGATGGTGGTAAAGAATCACCAGATAAAAGTTTTGGCCACTGAACATGTACATTGTACTCTCTCTGATGGATCTAATTCGACACACAATCATGCTACCACAACCCCAGGACTAGTGGAACTTCTTTTTCTTGAAGATCCTTCGTCCTTCTAACAATTATACATAACTGATGCCTCTTAATGGATGAATCTTCAACTATATCAATATCCATAGGCGAAAATGAATGGGATTGTTCATAATGATAACATACATGATTCAGTAAATGGGAGATATCTTATATGGAATAGTACCTTTGATTTAATTATAACAGATAGGTTTCCATCTTTAATCTCCCTACAATCTTGAATTGACCAATCTGATGGGGTGATTGATGAACTACCAATGAATATATCTAAGTCTCAATATATTTGATTCTCATAGGAAGACCATATTATGCACCATAAACACTATAAGAAAACAACAATAATCATTATAATACTTTTTAGGAGACTAGTATGTAGAAAAATTTCTCCGAATAATGTATACATACATTAATTTTTCATGAATGAGACAAGGACACAGTAACACTACCTCACATGCCTCTAACAAGAACATGGGTGATGGGAATAGCCATAGGTAATGTTCCTCATAATTTTCCAACTAAATCATTGCTTGAAATCAACTTTATAGGAAAACTTAATGGGAGGAATGTAACTCTCCCATGAACCTCCAAAATCAGTGACATTTCCCAGAGCATGCCCCCTGACACAGGTATTGTTCGCTATCACTACCTATTCATCTGAGAGTGATATGTTTTACTTAGAAGAACCTCTTATCCTATGGATTTATGAAACCCCTACCAGAATTGTGATGTAAACTGGGCATCTCTATATGATGTGATGGAACAAGGAACACCATTAAGGTACATAGTCTCCCAAATATAGAGCCTCTCTAGATCGTCAACATAGAACATCTCTTGAATAGGTAAGAAGAATGTAACCTTGGTCAACGTATGGATGATCACCTATTTTACATCACATCCATAATGTTATCTCAGCAAGCCTTTTAAAAAATACATGGTGACATTTTTTCATTTCCATTAATGAATGGATAGAGGGTATAGAGTTCTAGTAGTTTACTAGTGCTCCTCCTTCACCTGTTCATAGATAAAATACATTGTGATTAATCTGATAATCACCCTTTTAACATATGGCAACATATACTAATGATATATGTCTTGGAAAATTGTTGTAATCCCATTTTGAACTACCCAAAATAGGAATGATATTACTATATCAACTCTTCTCATTTCTCATAAGGCATCCAAATACACCCATGGAAGTGAAGAATAACATTCTCATTGATAAACTTACCCAACTGTGGATTCTCACATAAGCCACTATTCCTCAGGATGAGGCCCATATAATCTAATATCTATACAATCTGTACCCACTCTAGAAGGGATGACATCATTTTATGAGATGCAAAAAGAGAATTCAAATTATTTTCTTGAACAACAATGTGGATCTCAAAAAACAAGCCAAAATTTCCACTCACTACTATCCTGGTGGAAGGGACGCGTCTATGTCTTCTAGGTTAGGGATTAAGCTACTCCATTTCTATTTCCGAGTGTATAATAAATAATAAAATTAATAGTCTATAGTTACTCAACCCAGATGCATTTCCCCATATATTCATTCTATATAGAGATTTGTTTGATACTATTGTGATCTGTGTAGACAAAAAGTCCTCCCCTAATAATAATCCCTCCACCAGTGTAAATCATGGACCATTGATGCTATATCATTTTTCATGTATAGTGTAACTTATGTAATGGGATCTCAACTGGGAAAACCCTTGTGAAAAAATATGAACACCCTAAATAAAAACATTTTGTAGTCAAATTATATAATAATCATAGTAAATAGTCTAACATATTTCAATATCTATACATTTTGGAATGATGTTGATGTTATTCTCTCGTTCAACTCCAAAAAGTCTTCCTTACATGCTTCTAACCATACGAATTTCACACCCCTTCTTAGACGTGGTCGTAAGAGAAAATTCCTGGAATTGGAAAAACTAAATTTTTCACAAATAATATAAATCCAACCCCATGAAACATTTTATTTCATACACATTCTTGTTTTGTTCCTAGGAAACCATGGTTCTCAACTTCATAGGGTTTATAGATAAGCCTTACTCTAAAATGATATGACCCATGTAGTGAACCATTTTGATATTAGAGTGGAAATTAATATGCATATAATATAGCTTATTCTCTTATAGAATACATAGAATGATATTAATTTGTTTATAAGGGTCATGCATAGTTAGATATTACACCAAGATGTATTCAATGAAGAATACTACAAATAAACCCAAGTATAAGTGGAAAACATGATTCACTAATGTCATGAAAACTAATGCTGCCTTTGTAAGGTCAAAAAATAACAAAAAATACTCATATAAGTTAAACCTACTCTAGAATATCATACTTGGTAGGTATATTTATCTCACACAGACACCATATACTGTCCTAAACTCAAATTGATATTAGAGAAAAGATTTTATCCTCAGAAATGATCAAGGATACCAGCTTAATGAGGTGGCAGATACTAGTTCTTAACTATACATTAGCTCAATCATATTGTATCCATGCTGATTTTGAGGGTACCATCCTCTTTCTTTGAGAAAGGATTGGTGAATTACTATATCATATAAAATAATTTTCCTCAATATCTCCAAGATACATCTTGAGTTCCTGGGTATATGTAGGAAACAACATATAAGGAGGTATGGACACTAGTTCAAGTCTTATAACTATCTAAATGTTGAACTACAACTCTCACACAATAGGTTAAGTAGATAAATATTTTGATAAGCTGTTGTTGTAACACCCCGAGCTTCCACGATACGCCTCTCTTTCAAAAATGCAATAGCTTGCATTGTACGCAAGTTCGAGTTCTAACACACCGCAACTAATCAAAGTAGCCGTTATGAATAGTAATAACCACCTTTTAAATTTATAGAAATTTTATATTTCAAAATGGACTTCATTTTTGTATTCCTAATATTGAAATTATCCTATGTTGAATTTTTTGTAATTTTCCGAGAACTTCCAAATTTTTATGAATAGTGAAAAATACTTAAAACAACTTTTTTAATCAAAATAATTTATAGTGATAAGTTATACTATTTAGTGGTTTTAAGGTATAATTAGAATATATTTTTACCATTTTATCCAATGGTGGTCATTAGAATTAATTTAACATTGAAATTGGACATAAACAATTGCCAATCTTTTGATATAAATTGTTTCTTAAAAACACGCTATTTGTTGTAACAGCGGGAATTAAATATAAAATTAATTAATGCAACTTATATGTTTGTAATTTTTTAAAATAGACATCATTTTTGAATTCGGAATATCAATTATATCTTAGGGTGAAATTTTGGCATTGTTCTGAAAAACTTCAATTTTTGATGAATAGTGAAACCACTAAGTGGTAGTTAAATAACTGATTTTTCGTTTAAATGAAATATTACCACTTCTGTGATTTGATTTTCAAAAATCCGACATACATGGTTGTCATTAAGAAGAAAAATGTGGTTCAATGAGATTAAAATAATTTTTTGGTGAATAGTAACTTTTAAGTTCTTAATCGCGATTAGAGGTAATTAGTGTAGTTTAAGGTACAAATAATGTTATAATAATATGAGATGAGCATGACACTTGTCCTACTCCTATTGGATGAGTCATGGCCGACCAAGACAACCCATGGGTCAACTTGGGGACCCCATGGAGCCACATTAGTTAGAAAATGACATAAATACCTTTTATTTAATGTTAAAGTAAAAAAAGACACAATCATAAAATGTTTTACTAAAACAATTTTTACGTGGCGTTACACAAGTCCAAATTTTGATTATAAATATTCATTAGAAATCTAAAACGATTTCCTACATCATAGTATTTGTTTTATAATTTTTAGACATTAAATAAATTAAATTATTTATGACATCATTATGATGTGGCGATGACCTCATTATTTAACGATTTAAATAAAATGAGAAGATAATGAAAAATCCCAGGCTTACACTTGTCCAAAGCCTATTGAATGAAGATACTTCGAAACCTTATCACCTTATCCTAGAATTATATAAGTGTGGGACCTTTAGAATCCGAAAAGCATTGTGAAATAATGTAACATTTCAATCTTTCCAAAAGTGCCCCTCCTCTCCACTTATAAAAGGCCCCCCACCTCTCCCACCTTATTTACACCTTCAAGCCATTTGGCTCGGCAAACCTCTTCCCAAATACTCTCCCAACATCCCTCTATTACTCATAGAAGCCTCACTTTGGGAAGAACACTTCCCAAGGAAGCCCTTGACTCAAATCAAAAAGAGTTACCCGATTTTGAGGTAATGTCTTCTCTAATGTTGTTTTGGTTTATTTTTCTTCTCCATCCCCCTAAACTCTTTTTATTCAATTCTTTAGTAACAACACCAGTATCCTCAATATACTAGGATGTTGTTATAATAAGGATTCGAGCTACAATTACACACACCTACATCTAATGGTTAAAGAACATACGGTTTCTGTGGATGGCGAATTTCTGCCTCACGAAACGATGATTGTTCAACACTCATATAACACCTTCAAAGGTGGACATTAAGATGTCACTATTTTTATATATGATATATAATATGTTTATGTTTTACTTATGCTTCTGTATTTCTCATTTATGGCATACTTTATGATTTCCATTATGGGTAAAACGCGATAATTTCATTTTAGGAAGTGCGGACTACTGCCCCCTCAAAGTGATTTGAATCGTTAAAGCCATATGTGGGATGTATAAAGGATGGAGTAAATGTTATTATACACTATATTATACTGGAATTATATTATACATTTATATCATTATGATTTCATTCCATTAAATATGAAATTGAAATGAAAGTAGCGTTCATGCGTACGTACGGCTTACCGTCTCCATGAACGGTGCATTTCATTTCTTACCTCTAAATGTTACGTAATATTATAAATGAATGTATATACTGTATATATATGATATATATGATATCTACATCATTAATATAATTCTGGATATAATGGATATTTCACCACATGAACAACTTATAATTATAAGAAGTTTATTGTTGACTCAAGTACCAAAGATCGACAAAACGACCGTTATTAACTTAAATAATTACATAATGTTCATAACATTGTAATAAGTGATATAAAAAGGATAATGAAATTGAAAATGGTTCATAATTAGGTAGATATTAACTCTAGTTTATTATTCAGGAGGTTAAAGAACGGTTGAGTCAAGTCGGACATAAGGTAAGGGAACTTCTTAACCCAACTTCCATTCTTTGGGTTAATCTCCTACTTTCAAATTATGTCATTATATTATTATGTCTTATTTTGTATTTTTACTTTCTTTATGTGTTCCAATAGTGAATACACATAATATATCTATTTTATTTTAAAAATGATCTTTTTAAGGACTTCGTCTCAATCCCCTTTCATTGAGGCATATTTGGTTTTATACATGACTTTCTTTTATACGGTGTATAAACCCCTTTGACTTTTACGTTTATTCAAAAGGAATCTTTTTATACGAAGTGTTTACTAAACGACAAAATGGAATGTTTTGGTCGTACGTATGCGGCGACAATGACCTCTCCACCGCCGTGACCACTATTTGAGTTTCGGCTTCCTCTTCAAGCCATACCTTTTTTAATGAAAAATATATACCATGTTATACTTTTATTTTATTTTGGTATTGAAAATGGTTTTGAAAGCATTTTTATTATATCAATGTGTTGTATTGATATCTTGTGATTGAAATGTGGAAATGTTATGTTTCCTTTATCCATGTTTTATGTGATACGATTATGTTATGGTTTATGATATGTTTAAACCTATTCATATGAGGAATGTATTGGACTTAATAAGTGACGGGTGGAGCCCGCTATAGCTCCTCGATGCATCGGTAGGTCTCATGAGACAACTAGACGTGGAATTGGCCGAGGCCCTTTCCCAATTTGATTTATGGTTTTGGCCGAGCCCTTAATCATTTTAGACGTCTTGGCCGAGGCCTTGACAAAATGTTTTAGAATGTCCGGCATTATACATTCCCTCATTATGAAAGTGGTTATTGATATTGCATGTGATTATTCGACCAGTAGAATATTCATGTGAAGAAGTAAATGGCATTATCTCATTTTACTTTTGCCATATTATGTTGACGTTCATGTTTAAAAGGCTTTTGTTTTAGTTATACATTGCCTTAAATGTTTATGTTTATTTATGAAAGCTTCCGCAATATTGTTATCCTTACTGAGCATCTGAGCTCACCCCTTTCAATGTTTTAATATTTTCCAGGATGTGACGAAGTGTATTATGACTGACTTGCAAGAATAGTCAGTGAGGATATGAGTGTGGACTATGAAGACCATGTTATTGTAGTTTTTTTACTTTTTGATGTAATGAAAGACTTATGAATGTATCTAGTGTTTCCAAGGCTACTAAACTAATCGGTCTTTCGAGACTTGATCTTTTGTGATCATGCCAATGTTACGAAGTAATGCACCGACTCTGGGAAGCTGGGGTCGGGGCGTTACAGTTGGTATCAGAGGCAGTTTAGTACTAACCTTGGAAGCTAGATTTAGATAAACTCTGATTAGAGCACATAGCCCAAAGATAGACTTTGAGGATTAGTATAGAAGAACTTCCTAGAATTTTGTTATTGAAGAGATTTTGTGAGTTTTCCGAGCAATACATCCCTGTCTGGATACGAGCAGGTAGAGGCGGCTCTGGCACAGATGTACCTAGGGGTAAAACCCGAAAACACCGCTTTGAGCTAGACTCGAACGGGAACTGGTGCACAACAACGGGCCTTGCTGCACTCTTGGTTACGACACTCCCGGGGGATATGCTTAGGATAATTCTCATTTTCTTTACAAACCACTATGAAGGGTTATGAGTATATACTTCCTCAAAGGAAACATTTCTTTTTATGATTATGGATTATATCCATAAATAGTTCAATTTATGTAAAGTATTTTACAAATATGGAATTATGTATTTTGATTCATAAACTAATCTATTTTATGCCATTGTTTAGAAATGGCGCCTAGTAGAAGGAATGGAAACCGTATCAATGCACGAACTCCGTGTAGGGATTGCCCCCCTGCTCAAGATAATTATTGTGGATCTGGAGATACAACTGGTGCTGATCAACTTAATACCATACTGGGACAACTCACTCAGGTTATGAATAATAACCTTACTCGTATGGAGCACCCTGATCCGCAACGTGGAGGATAAATGCTAGACCGTTTCATGAGGCAACAACCACCAACCTTCAATGGGAGTACAAATACTATAGTAGCTGAGCAATGGATAAATTCCTTAGAGAAAATATTCCATTCCTTGGGGAGTAGTGAAAGGGAGAAGGTTGTCATGGCAGTTTACCGCCTCACTGGAGATGCCGATCAGTGGTGGTCGCTGATTCAAAACACAAAGGAAGATGACGACGTATCGAATATGGAATGGAGGGAGTTAAAAGAGCTTTTCTTAGAAAAATAATTTCCTCGTGACCATCGAGCAGATATGGAAAGGCAATTTCTGAGTCTGAGGCAGAAGGAGGATGAGAATGTCGCAAAGTATGAGGCTAACTTTACAAGGTTAGCGAGGCATGCTTCCGATTATATACGTAACCCAAGGAGTAAGATTGATCATTTATTTGATGGGTTAAAACCATTTCTCTGTCGAGCTTTGGTATCACAATCCTTCTCATCATACGAAGATATTGTCTCGTGTGCTATCAAGACAGAAAAGGAATTCTCTAAGTCTTATGACAACAAAGTAAAGCAAGAGAAGAAGAGAACGGTGGAACAAGAGACAGATAAAGGGAAAAAGGGAAAGAAGGATTTTCCAGTATGTGAAAATTGTGGGAAGAATCACCCTGGAACTTGCCTAAAAGGAATGGGAGTTTGTTATAAATGTGGAGAAAAGGGTCACCAGGCTCGTGATTGCAAGGGAAAGAAAGAGGCTATCAAAATTGAATGCTACAATTGTAGAGAAATGGGTCATTATGAAAATGAATGTCCTAAGCGTCAGGGAAACTTAGCTCAGAAAAGGCCAAGGGATCAAGGGCAATCTTATGCTGTTACTACAGTTGAAGCAGAATAACTAATGTATTGGTGCTTTTGGACTCATGGATTATATTCTGGTTATTAGAATAATGTGATATATATATAAGGATTGTACTGCAGTACTTGTTGATTTCAGTAAGGTTTTAATATGATTAAGGTAATCATATTTTTAGAATGTGACAATAAGAGAAACGTTACTTTGTTTGGGGAATCTGATAAATTGATTTTGGAATTAAGAGACCTTTTAGAGAAAGTCTGGACAGAGGTATTTTGGATAACTATAAAGTTTGGAGTGGATTAAGTTGATCTTTGGATAGTATTGTTTAAGGTTAAAAATTTATGAAGATTATTTTTGAATATTATAATACTATAGTTTTAGGAAAAGGACAACCTGCAGGGTGGGGCATAACCCGTCGCGTCGGACAAAGCTGCAGGAATCGAACCCACAACCATAGTGCGACAAGCCTTTATTTCCTACCACTAGCCTACAGGAAGTCCCTGGTTATTACAAAATAATTTTACTAATCTAAATGGTATGTGTTAACATTTGGAACATTATACAATTAGGATAAGTATAATATTTTTGTGTTCTATTATCTTTTTGAGTGAAAGATGAGTTGAAGGTTGAAACTCTAATTGTCAAGCATAAATATATATATACCTATCTCTTATTCAATGAATGAATTAATTCTTAAACATTAGTAAAGGGATATTAAAACAAAAAAATATGTTATCCTAATACCTTATGTCTTGTTGAACTGATGATATTTTAAATCAACATAGATTGAAGGCTTTGAGGCCCTCAATTTGACAGTTGATTGTGATTGATGACCCTAATCGCTCCCTACAAATATTTACGTTTTTTCCTCTAATTATATGTCTCTAATTTCCGCTAATTTTCTCCTAATCGAGATCATAATTGGGTGGTGACTTGTTCATTTCCCTTTCCCTCTTATTAAGGCTAAATTTTATTAATCTTATTTCCGATGTGGGTTTTCCTCAAAGGTATTTTCTCTTTTCAACCTTTTATTTTCAAAGAAAAATTTCAAATTGCGAGGACACAATTTATTGAAGGAGGGGAGAATGTAACACCTCGAGCTTCCACGATACGCCTCTCTTTCAAAAATGCAATAGCTTGCATTGTACGCAAGTTCGAGTTCTAACACACCGCAACTAATCAAAGTAGCCGTTATGAATAGTAATAACCACCTTTTAAATTTATAGAAATTTTATATTTCAAAATGGACTTCATTTTTGTATTCCTAATATTGAAATTAGCCTATGTTGAATTTTTTGTAATTTTCCGAGAACTTCCAAATTTTTATGAATAGTGAAAAATACTTAAAACAACTTTTTTAATCAAAATAATTTATAGTGATAAGTTATACTATTTAGTGGTTTTAAGGTATAATTAGAATATATTTTTACCATTTTATCCAATGGTGGTCATTAGAATTAATTTAACATTGAAATTGGACATAAACAATTGCCAATCTTTTGATATAAATTGTTTCTTAAAAACACGCTATTTGTTGTAACAGCGGGAATTAATTATAAAATTAATTAATGCAACTTATATTTTTGGAATTTTTTAAAATAGACATCATTTTTTAATTCGGAATATCAATTATAGCTTAGGGTGAAATTTTGGCATTGTTCTGAAAAACTTCAATTTTTGATGAATAGTGAAACCACTAAGTGGTAGTTAAATAACTGATTTTTTGTTTAAATGAAATATTACCACTTCTGTGATTTGATTTTCAAAAATCCGACATACATGGTTGTCATTTAGAAGTAAAATGTGGTTCAATGATTTTAAAATAATTTTTTGGTGAATAGTAACTTTTAAGTTCTTAATCGCGATTAGAGGTAATTAGTGTAGTTTAAGGTACAAATAATGTTATAATAATATGAGATGAGCATGACACTTGTACTACTCCTATTGGATGAGTCATGGCCGCCCAATACAACCCATGGGTCAACTTGGGGACCCCATGGAGCCACTTTAGTTAGAAAATGACATAAATACCTTTTATTTAATGTTAAAGTAAAAAAAGACACAAACATAAAATGTTTTACTAAAACAATTTTTACATGGGGTTACACAAGTCCAAATTTTGATTATAAATATTAATTAGAAATCTAAAAATATTTCCTAAATCATAGTATTTGTTTTATACTTTTTAGACATTAAATAAATTAAATTATTTATGACATCATTATGATGTGGCGATGACCTCATTATTTAACGATTTAAATAAAATGAGAAGATAATGAAAAATCCAAGGCTTACACTTGTCCAAATCCTATTGGATGAAGATACTTCGAAACCTTATCACCTTAGCCTAGAATTATATAAGTGTGGGGCCTTTAGAATCCGAAAAGCATTGTGAAATAATGTAACATTTCAATCTTTCCAAAAGTGCCCCTCCTCTCCACTTATAAAAGGCCCCCACCTCTCCCACATTATTCACACCTTCAAGCCATTTGGCTCGGCCAAACTCTGCCCAAATACTCTCCCAACATCCCTCTATTACTCATAGAAGCCTCACTTTGGGCAGAACTCTTCCCAAGGAAGCCTTTGGCTCAAATCAAAAAGAGTTACCCGATTTTGAGGTAATGTCTTCTCTAATGTTGTTTTGGTTTATTTTTCTTCTCCAGCCCCCTAAACTCTTTTTATTCAATTCATTTGTAACAACACCAGTATCCTCAATATACTAGGATTTTGTTATAATAAGGATTCGAGCTACACTTACACACACCTACATCTAATGGTTAAAGAACATACTGTTTCTGTGGATGGCGAATTTCTGCCTCACGAAACGATGATTGTTCAACACTCATATAACACCTTCAAAGGTGGACATTAAGATGTCACTATTTTTATATATGATATATAATATGTTTATGTTTTACTTATTCTTCTGTATTTCTCATTTATGGCATACTTTATGATTTCCATTATGGGTAAAACGCGATAATTTCATTTTAGGAAGTGCGGACTACCGCCCCCTCAAAGTGATTTGAATCGTTAATGCCATATGTGGGATGTATAAAGGATGGAGTAAATGGTATTATACACTATATTATACTGGAATTATATTATACATTTATATCATTATGATTTCATTCCATTAAATTTGAAATTGAAATGAAAGTAGCGTTCATGCGTACGTACGGCTTACCGTCTCCATGAACGGTGCATTTCATTTCTTACCTCTAAATGTTACGTAATATTATAAATGAATGTATATACTGTATATATATGATATATATGATATCTACATCATTAATATAATTCTGGATATAATGGATATTTCAGCACATGAACAACTTATAATTATAAGAACTTTATTGTTGACTCAAGTACCAAAGATCGACAAAACGACCGTTATTAACTTAAATAATTACATAATGTTCATAACATTGTAATAAGTGATATAAAAAGGATAATGAAATTGAAAATGGTTTTTAATTAGGTAGATATTAACTCTAGTTTATTATTCAGGAGGTTAAAGAACGGTTGAGTCAAGTCGGACACAAGGTAAGGGAACTTCTTAACCCAACTTCCATTCTTTGGGTTAATCTCCTACTTTCAAATTATGTCATGATATTATTATGTCTTATTTTGTATATTTACTTTCTTTATGTGTTCCTATAGTGAATACACATAATATATCTATTTTATTTTAAAAATTATCTTTTTAAGGACTTCGTCCCAATCCCTTTTCATTGAGGCATATTTGGTTTTATACACGACTTTCTTTTATACGGTGTATAAACCCCTTTGACTTTTACGTTTATTCAAAAGGAATATTTTTATACGAAGTGTTTACTAAACGACAAAATGGAATGTTTTGGTCGTACGTATGCGGCGACAATGACTTCTCCGCCGCCGTGACCACTATTTGAGTTTCGGCTTCCTCTTCAATCCATACCTTTTTTAATGAAAAATAAATACCATGTTATACTTTTATTTTATTTTGGTATTGAAAATGGTTTTGAAAGCATTTTTATTATATCAATGTGTTGTATTGATATCTTGTCATTGAAATGTGGAAATGTTATGTTTCCTTTATCCATGTTTTATGTGATACGATTATGTTATGGTTTATGATATGTTTAAACCTATTCATATGAGGAATGTATTGGACTTAATAAGTGACGGGTGGAGCCCGCTATAGCTCCTCGATGCATCGGTAGGTCTCATGAGACAACTAGACGTGGAATTGGCGGAGCCCCTTTCCCAATTTGATTTATGGTTTTGGCCGAGGCCTTAATCATTTTAGACGTCTTGGCCGAGGCCTTGAAAAAATGTTTCAGAATGTCCGGCATTATACATTCCCTCATTATGAAAGTGGTTATTGATATTGCATGTGATTATTCGACCAGTAGAATATCCATGTGAAGAAGTAAATGGCATTATCTCATTTTACTTTTTCCATATTATGTTGACGTTCATGTTTAAAAAGCTTTTGTTTTAGTTATACATTGCCTTAAATGTTTATGTTTATTTATGAAAGCTTCTGCAATATTGTTATCCTTACTGAGCATCTGAGCTCACCCCTTTCAATGTTTTAATATTTTCCAGGATGTGAAGAAGTGTATTATGACTGACTTGCAAGAATAGTCAGTGAGGATATGAGTGTGGACTATGAAGACCATGTTATTGTTGTTTTTTTTTTACTTTTTGATGTAATTAAAGACTTATGAATGTATCTAGTGTTTCCAAGGCTACTAAACTAATCGGTCTTTCGAGACTTGATCTTTTGTGATCATGCCAATGTTACGAAGTAATGCACCGACTCTGGGTAGCTGGGGTCGGGGCGTTACAGTTGTTTTCAACAATACATGAATTTATAATTAATAAGGGGGAGATTGTTAATAATAATACTATATTTCATTATGATGATTTTGATGCTCACAAAATACCCTTAATTTTTTTCTAATTATTTTATATTAAGTATATTTCGGGAATTAAATATTTTATATATTCTGATTTTTGGAAGAGTAATCATGTATTTATACTACGTGAAGCATGTGTTAAAGAGTTTGGAAATCAATTTAGCTTGTTCTAGAAACATTTTTCATACCCTACGTGTAGAAGCGTAGTATAAGGATGGAATGTGGTGTATACTCAAAAGTTATATCAGAAAAGAATGATTAATCAACCATAAGTTATCAGGAAATTATGGAAGTGGAACTCCATGTTAGGAAGGAACACTATGTTTGGGATATTAAAAATTATTGGTGAAGAATTGTACGTAAGTTTTTAACATTACGATTGTTTCTCAAAAGTATGGTTCATCAACCTTACTTTTGTGAACAACCTTACGTTTCATCAAAAGTATGGATCAGGTAAATTACGTTTGGAAGATTATAAAAGTATGGATCATTTATCATACATTTGATTGTTGAAAAGAAAAGTTGGGATGACCATCCTTACATTTGTATTCAATCGCAGGTTTGATGAATGTGTCATCAACCTTATGTCTCTGATCTAGTTTACATTTAGAAGATGCATGCTATACAGTTCAACCATACGTTTGGCATCAGAAAATTAAAGACAATAATATTATGCCATGGTCTAGAAGCGGATTATTAGGCTAATGTTAAGCGGGATTAAAAGATTTTTTTAAAATGTGTATTTGACTGATTCAAAGCTGTTTTATCTATGATTCAAAGGATGAATTTAAAAGGATCTTGTCAAGCCGAATTTCAAATGGATTTATGACTGCTCTATTAATTCCATTGTTAGAATTTCGTGATTCAGAAGGTGACTATTTTATATGTAAATTTGCAGAAGAATTGACCTTCATTATTATATATATTTTAAAAATATAGATGTGATAAAGAGAGAGATTTTATACAGAAGAACTGTTAAACAACAATGATGAATATAAAAAGGATAAAAATAGATACTATAAATATCTACTGATCTACTGATTACAAAGAGCGGAAAATCATTGTTTATTGAAGAAGAAAAACATGACCGAAGATTCACCTATTCGACATCAAAGATCTATTTTGAATCTACTGCTGAAGTTGTGAATTATATTCCTATATCTACTGTAACTAGATCAAAATAGAGTGAATCTTACTTGAAGATCATTATTTCTGAAGATGAAGATCCATCTACTATCAGTTGCATTCTGTTTCAATTGTGAAGAACATCTAGGAATGTATTTTCAATGATCAAATACACTTTTATCTTTAGTGATCTGCTTCTCGTACTAAGCTGTGTATTAGGTTCTGTGTTTGAATCAAAAGGGTCTGTTTTCCCTTAGATTGTAATGTGTCTACTTCTTGTACATATTTGTGGAACGGTCTATTTACAAGAGGACTAGATAGTGAAAATCACCAAGCTTGAGTAGTAGAGTGTTGATGGAGTGGACTTGGGGCCTTCTGTTTCCTGAATAACTATACATCATGTGTCATGTGCGATTTATTTTTCCCTACTAAACTCTTTGATTTAAAGGTAAATGGATAGATCGCGATTAATCCAAGAAACTAAAAACATCACCTTCCTCTTGTGTATATTCGGTATAACCTGATCCAACGATTGGTATCAGAGGATGATCTTTCTAATAAACCCTTAACATATTGAAATTGATTATACAGATAGCATGATGACAGATACAAGAGAGGGTATGTCTCTGGTTAGATCACCATATTTCAATGAAGAAAATTATGGATTCTAGAAGTCACGAATGATATATTTTCTAAAAAACCTTGGATATAGAGTATATTCTATGATTATGACTCCATATAAAATACCTAAAAAACATGAGACATGCAGTGCAGCCACTAAAGCAGAATATGATATGAACTCAAAGGAAATGAATGCAATTATATGTGGTCTAAGACAAAATGAATTCAATAGAGTATCTCAATGTCCGATAATATATGAGATGTTAAAAACTATTGTAGTTTCTTACGAAGGGACTAAGGATGTCAGGAAAATGAGATATACTACTACTAATCATAAATTTTATACATTCATAATGTTTTAAGATGAAAGAATTACTCAAATGTTTTGAATATTGATAGAAATTTTCATCAATATAACTAATCTGGGAGACCCAATCAAACAAGCTAATCAAGCTTTGAAGTACTGAGAGTACTACCTACTAAGTGGAATGAAATCTCTACTGCAATCAAACAATCAACAACTATCAAAGGCTTAACCTTGAGAGTGGTGATTGGAACACTTATGATGTATGAAGCCGAAATAACAGATAAAGAAAATGATCAATAGGTTCTGATCATGTGGGAAGAGAAATCCTTAAATATATTTTCTCAAGTTAAAAGAAAAAAACTAAAGAAAAAAGAAGTAAAGGTGAAATAAGAAAGTTCTGATTCATAAAATTATAATATATAACTGACTCAGCTAGCCAGAAAGCTTAGTAAATTCTGCAGAAAGAAGAAAGGCTTCATAAAAACATTTAAAAAGAATAAAAAGGAAGTCAGATGGTATGAGTGCAAGAATATGGGTCACATCAGACCTGACATTCCAAAATTAAATGAATACAAGAATAAGAAGTTCTTAAAAAGGAATTATTATGAGAAAAAAAGAAAAGAAATAAATGACAGCTATAGAGAGTGAGTCTGAAGTCTTCAGCAGCCCTTCATAATTAGACTCAGAAAAGGGAGAAGTAAATCTGAAAGCCAACATGTACTTTATGGTAGAAATGAATTAGGTACAATCTTACTATTCTTCTGATTCTAATGCAGAATCTATTTCTAAAACATGTTATACTAATGAAAAACATGCAGCCTACTGTGACATGCTTGATGAAAAATATAATTCTCAATTTAAGAAACATATGTCTTTAAAGGAAATTCACAAGGCTGTTTCAGATTAAAGAGATACAATACTGAAACAACTTAAGGTGATAATTGATAATTATAATTCAATTAACACTAACTATACAAATTATGAATCAAAATTAAAAACACTACAAAATGAAGTAGAAAAATATAAAAGTGCAGAACTTAATTTTACAAAAGGATAAAATACACTATATGAAGTTATTGAAAAGAATGTGATTAAAAAGGGATGATATGGAATATGCAGTACAGGATAAAATTCTAAAATGTGCAAAAATTAATTTTTTCCAAGTACTAGAAAGGTGTTCTTTAAAATTATGGTGAAAAAGGTCATCTATAAAATTATTTTTTAAAGGAAACCCCAATTAAGTGGAATAAATAAAGTCTTTCTCTCAAAAAATTTATATAATTCTGTTGATTTTAGAAAAAAAAATGTAGGCCAGGACTCCCATATCTTTACTAGCTAACACAACTAGGCCTTATAGAATATCGGTACTAAAATAATCTGTTTAAAGGCCTTTTCAAGATGCATGTCAAATAAGGAAAAAGGCCATATGGAATATGAACAATGGATGCTCCAGGCATATGAGTGGAAACTCATCAATTTTTAGATCACTTACTCAAAAAGATGGTGTACTAGTCACTTTTGGTAACAATGACAAAGGCAAGATAATTGGCATTGGAACAGTTGGAGATCCAGAAGCTATCTTAATCAGTAAAGTACTTTATTTATATCGATTCAAAAACAATTCCATAAGTATCTCTCAACTCTATGATGATGGTTATGCTATTTATTTCTCTGACAACTGTTGTTCTGTTTTTCAAAATAAATTGCATAAATTTTAAGCACCTAGAACTGATAATGTGTATACCCTGGACATAAATTCCATGTGTAAACAATAAGTAAACTGCTTAACTACTAATATAAATGAATCCTTAATCTGGCATTAAATAATTGTCCATTTCAATATATATTATTTACATTAGTTATCCAAGAAACAATTATTTTCTAATTTTCCTAGTCTCAAGTTTGAAAGTGATAGATGTTGTGATCCATGTCAACTTGGAAAGAAGCAAAGATCATCCTTCAAATCTGTTAACTAAATTGCAACATCTAAAATCTAGAACTTATCCATATGGATTTTTTTGACCTTCAAGAGTAGCAATCATGGCTGGTAAAATTGATGTATAAGTTTTGGTTGATGATTATTCTGGAATTACTTGGATTTTGTTTTTAAAATTATAAAATGAAGCTTTTACATTTTTTGTATGTTTTTTCAAATCTGTTCAAAATGAAAATGGTTTTAAAATAATTTCATTAAGAAGTGATCATGGTGTAAAATTTGAGAATCTAAAATTCAATTCCATTTTCTCAAATATGGGTATTAAACACACCTTCTCTGCACCAAGAACACCCCATCAAAATGGAATGGTTGATATAAGAAATTAAACAATTCAAGAAATGCCTAGGACTATGCAAAATGAGTATAGTCTTCATACCTATTTTTGGGCAAAAGCTGTCAGTATAACCTGCTTTATAATGAATAGAGTGTTAATTAGACAATTTTTGAAAAAGACACCCTATGAAATCTGGAATAATAGAAAACCTAAAGTAAAATACATCAACATTTTTTGATGAAAGGTTTACACCTTAATCACCAAGGAAAATACTGGTATGTTTGATCCAAAATTTGATGAAGGCATTTTCATAGGATATTCTGCTACATCCAAAGCTTATAAAGATTTTAATAGAAAGTCATGGATTTTTGAAGAATCAATTCATATGAAATTTGATGAATCTGATCCCATTATGAAAGGGACAGATAAAATTGATGATTATGACTGTAACGATAAAATGAGATTTGCAAAAATGAAAGATGATTTTGAAAAATATATAAATCAAATTCAGTCCAGACTAGAAGAACATGACACTAAAGATCCGATAAGTGTACTACCTAGATAGTCAAGGACCCTACAGAATCACCTTTTAGAAACTATAATAGGAGACTAAGAAACAATAATAAAAACTACAAGGAACAAAGAAAATAATGTTGAGTTTTCTTCCTTTCTATCCAAATTAGAACCCAAGTCTATAGAAGAAGCATTAGATGATGGATGTTGGATGATAGCAATACAAGAAGAACTAAAAAAGTTCAAAATAAATGATGTCTGAAAATTAGTTTAAAGACTATAGAATTATCGAATTATAGGAAAAAATGGGTCTTTAGAAATAAACAAGTTGAACAGGGAATAATAACTAGGAATAAGGCAAGACTAGTAGTTAAAGGATATTATCAGGAAGAAGGTATAAATTATGATGATAACTTTACACCTATAGCTTGATTAGAAGTCATTTGAATCCTTTTAGACTATGCATATCATATGAACATTAAATTATTTCAGATGGATGTCAAGTCTAACTTTTTATATAGTTATTTAATTGAGGAAGTTTATGTTGAGAAACCTCCAAGTTTTAAAAATTCACAAAAACTATATTATGTTTTTAAACTTACTAAAGCTCTTTATAGCCTTAAAAAAGCATGTAGAGCTTGGTATGATATATTAATCTCTTTTCTTCTAAAAAATAATTTTACTGTTGGAATGGCAGATCCAAATATATTTAAGAAAACTGTAAATATTAATATTTAATTGGTTCAAATTTAAGTTGATGATATAATTTTTGGATCAACAAATAAATCCCTTTGTCATGAGTTTTAAAATCTAATGCAAAAAAAATTGAAATGAGTATGATGGGAGAATCAAATTTCTTTTTAGGACTATGAATTTTCAAAAAGATTTTGGAAATGTTTGGAATCAAATAAAATAAATTTTTGATTTACTAAAGAAATTTGGATTTGAAATCAACAAGACATATATATCTCCTATGTGTACTAATATAAAACTTGATGTTGATGAAACTGGAAAATCAGTTGACAACAAGTCATATAAAGGTATTATTGGTAGTTTATTATATCATACTGCTAGTAGACCAGATATAATTTATTCAGTATGTCTTTGTGCCAGATTTCAATCAAACCATAATGAATCCCATTAAACTGCTATTAAAATAATTTTTAGATATTTAACAGGAAGTGTTGTTCAATCTCTTAATTATCCCAAAACATCTGATTTTAATTTAATTTCATATTCATGTGTAGACTTTGGAAGTTTTATATTATATAGAAAATGAACCTCAATAACTTGTCACATTTTTGGAAAATCTTTAGTGTCATGGTCAAGTAAGAAACAACACTCAGTTTCCCTGTCAATAGCTGAGGCAGAATATGTATTTGCTGGGAGTTTCTATGCACAAGTTTTGTGGATGAAAAACACT
The DNA here is from genome assembly GCA_963277665.1 of Viscum album. Lineage (NCBI taxonomy): Eukaryota > Viridiplantae > Streptophyta > Magnoliopsida > Santalales > Viscaceae > Viscum > Viscum album. The sequence goes on along the minus strand of OY728161.1, from coordinate 1,833,179,464 downwards.
TTTATGGAATTTGGACTATGTTTTAATAGTATTTTTATTTTATATGATAATACTAGTTCTATAAATATTTCATAAAAACCTATTAATCATTCATGGACTAAGCATATTGATATCAGACACCATTTTTTAAGAGACCATGTTATTAAAAAGGATATATTCTTTGAATTTGTAAGTACTACAATTCAATTAGATGATATTATTACTAAAATACTACCCACTGCAAGGTTTTATTATATTAAAGGGGATCTATGTTTATTTAATTTTAAATAAATCATTATTTTATTCAATTTATTATGTTATTTCTATTTATACTATTTAAAATTTCAAATATAATATTTTATTTTATTAGATATATTTTTAAATGTGTACAATTTTGTTTTTTTCTAAAATTTTTGTAATGATTATTGATGACACAGGAATCAAGGCTGTTAGAAACCTTTCAAATTCTAACTCATTTCATTTCTACCAAAAACCCTTTCACACCCATGAAGCATTACTACTCTTTTTCATTACAAACTTGAACCTTTTAAACCCTAATCCTTTCTTGAACCATCAGAGACACATGAATGAAATGGAAAATACAAAAAAGAACCGATGAGACTGAGACCAGCACTTCTAAGAGGCCGCTCTTGGCAGCAAGGACAATTTTACAATGAAAGTTTATAGATTAAGAATGGTTATATCATATGAACCTGTTGCTGAAGGAAGATCTTGCTTTTCAAAACATTGAATATATGTTTAATGGATATCATAAAGAGTTTTTATATGTGGTAGAAATTCGTTATTTCTTTATGTTGGGACATTTTAGTCTTGGAACTGATTTAGATTCTATTGTTTCTAAGATTGAGGATCTAAATTTTTCAATATCATCTTTTGAAATAGCTCAAATTATTATCTTCCATCATGAGAGAGATTTTATTATTTTGATTTAATGGATATTTGTGATTCTATGCATAATTTAGAAGATATTATATCCTTTTTGTTTGGAACTTCATCTATAATGAAAATGTTTTTGATGGTTTTGGAACCAGATCAGAAAATTTGATTATGTTTGAGAAAACTGGTATTGCACTTTGAATGTCTGAGATGGAAAGGATAATTTACCCAGATATGGTCATAATGTTTTTTCAACAGAGTGATATCAAATTAATCATTCCTTGATACATGTTAAGGTATCTCATTTAGTATTTCCAACCAGAGGCAAGGATAAAATTTTATCCTTTTGTACGGTTTATCTCAAAAATTTTGTTTAATATAGATATGATAAGATTTGTGGATGCTCGAGTGGGATGCTACCACAAAAATATATTCAATGCTGGTATATTGAGAAAAATTGGATTTTTCACGAACACTATCAAAATAAATCTACTACCTGTTGGAGATGAAGAGGATGACGAAAGATCTCACGCCTAACAAAAAAAATCAAAGGAAGTACAAGTTGAATCAAGAATCAGTGTTGTATCAAGAAGACTTTGGTTTGAGGCTATGGAAGTATCTGAAGATAGAAATCAAAAAGGAATATAGTTCAAAATGACCAGTGATCGTAATCCTGTTAAAGATCCTGCTGTAACTTCACATGTTTTCACTTCTGGTGATCTCCTAAGCTATATATTGGTGAGAGAAACTATAGTTGAATAAATACTATAGGGTGAAGTGGCTCAAGATAAGGTGACTCCACTAGTAGAGAATGAATTTTTGGCTCAATAAGTGATAGGACAAAAAGCTCATACAAACAATATAACTAAGACAGTGCCAGTTGAAGGAGAAGCAGTGGCACGAACTCCTATTGATCAAGTCTAGGTTGATCAAGAAAATATTTTTTTGGAAAATCTAGAGATAGAGGAAGACCATGAAGATGATGCTAGGAGGATTAACCTCCAGCACTTTTCAACCACGAAGAGAATGCTTGTGAGATTCACACTGAAGTACTGAATGATAATTTTTCTATGGATGAGTCTAGGAATGTCTCAGAGGAAAAATATGTTGAAAAACTAGCTCAGTAGGAAAATAAGGAAACATTTGATGTAGAGTCACTACCTATATTGTTGCTAAATCAATTACAAGTTGAGGATGATAATCAAGCACAGGGTACCTCTGATTTAGTGAATGGGGATCTAGAAGAGATCTACAAGAATCTGTCAAGTTTGGAATCTGAAAATGTTTCTCTGAAGAGATCCTTAGAGAAAGAACAGTTGAATTTTTAGGGACTAAAAGCAAGTACTATTTAAATAAAGGATGTTTAAGTTTTTAAGAAGGAAATGTTAAATAAAGTTGCAAAGATAAAATCAGAAATGGTTATGAAGACAGATTTAATGGAATTACAATCATTTATGCAGTAACAATTTGCATCTGTCAAACCCCAAGAGGATAGTACATCAGGTACTTCACCTACTTTAATCAAAATATTTCATGCTATTATAGTGGTCATAGATAATATGAATTCCATATTTCATGAACATAAATGTAATAGTGCCCCTTTTTCATTATTGTTAGACAATCAGAAGTTTCTAGTTTACCAATTGACCTCATCTGAACCAAGTATTAGAATTGCACTAACTCAGTTCATAGAGATGTTAACTCTATTTATTGACAAATAAGAGAGGCTTAATGAGTTTTTCAACGTAAATATGATCGAATATATACATATGACTCGATATAATAAGATCTTATTATCAAACTGGGAGATGGAATGATGAGATGACTAAGAGAGAAGTTGACAGAAATCAAGGCAGTAATTCAGTAAGGTTAGAAACTCTCTCATTCCCTTACCAAACCTTGATTCATGTGTTCATCATAATTATAATTGCTACATTTTTTTAATGAAATTTTATTTCTTTCAATATTTGTGTTTCTATTTTTTACTGTCTTTGTTTAGATATTCCAGTAATGCAGATTCATTTATTAACAAACAGTTTATAATCGCATTTACTAAAGTATAGTGATACATTAAAATGTGTCATATTCTAACTTCTATTATTTTTTTGGTGTCACAAAAAGGGGGAGAAATTTAGATTTACACAACATTTTATTTTAACTATTTCACATTGTAGTTTAAGTTTACTTTAATTGTTTTAAATCATTATTTTAAATTTATTGGATATATTTTCTTTTCTTTTTTTTGGGGGAGAAATTTGTTAAACATTTTATTTTCTTCACTTTAGAAAAAAGGGGAGAAACTTAATTTTATGATTATGGATACACTATTTTTTTATTATCTTGTTAGAATTAAATATTGTTTTTAATAAGAGAAATATTAAACTATATGTAATTAATTTTGGAACTTAATTTAATTTATTATATTATGGGTTTTGTGATCATCAAGAAGGGGTGATTGTTAAGAAAGTGTTGTTTCTAACAATACTAGATTTTATTATTAATATGAGGGAGATTTTTGAGAATGACACTCTATTTCGTTATGATGGTTTTGATGCTCAAAAAATTCCCTTAATTTTTTTCTAATGATTTTACATTAAGTATATTTCAAGAATTAAATATTTTATATAATCTTTTTTTTTGGAAAATTATTCAAGAATTTATAAAGACTCAAACAAGTGCTAAAGATTTAGGAAACCAATTAAGCGTGTTATGGAAACATTGTGCATACCCTACGTAGAGAAGCATAGTGTAAGGAGGGAATGTAGTGTATACTCTAAATATATATCAGAAAAGTATGGTTATTCAATCATATTTTATCAGAATATTATGGAAGAGGAACTCTATATTAGGAAGGAACCCTACGTTTATGATATTGAAAAGTATGGGAGAAGAACCATATGTATGTTCTAAACATTACGTTTGTTTCACAAAAGTATGGTTCATCAAACTTACATTTGTGAACAACCTTACATTTCATCCAAAGTATGGATCAAGTACCTTATGTTTGGAAGCTTATAAAAGTATGGATCATTTATCATTCATTTTAAGGTTGGAAATAAATGTATGGATGATCACCCTTAGGTTTGTATTTAACCTTGCATTTTAACAATGCGTCATTAACCTGGCGTTGGTGATCTACCATACGTTCAAAAGACGCATTCTATACAGGTCAACCTTACGTTTGGAATTGGAAAATTAAAGACGATATTATCATGAAATGTTCTACAATAGGATTATTAGGCTGATATTAATCCAGATTAAAAGCTATTTTTAAAAAATTTCATTGACTGATTCAAAGCTGTTTTATCTACGATTCAAAGGATTAATTTAAAATGTGCTTTTCATGCATAATTTCAAGGTGAATTTTTGAATACTCTGTTAATTCAAATGTTTGAATATCGCGAGTCAGAAGGAAACTTTTTTGGATCTAAATTTGTAGAATAAGTTCTCGTTATTATTATATATATTTTAAAAATATAGATGTGATACAGACCGATATTCTATATATAAGAAGTGTTGAAAAACATTGATGAATATACAAAGGAGAAAATTATAGACTATCAAAATCTACAGATCAGCTGATTCTGAAGAGAAAAAAAGATCTGTTTATTAAATAATAAGAAGCACAATAGTAGATTCACCAATTCGACAGTAAATATCTATTGTGAATCTACTACGGAATATGTGAATTATATTTCTATATCTACCGAAATTGGATCGACTCAGAATGAATCTTACTAGAATATAATTATTTCTGGAGATGAATATCCATCTATTTCCAGTTTCATTCTGTTGCAATTGTGAAGAACAACTAGGAATGAATTTTCAACGATAAAATACTCTTTTATCTTGAGTGATCTGCTTATCTTACTAAGCCGTGTATTAGGTTCTGTGTTTGAACCAGAAGGCTCAATTTTTCCTTAGATTGTAATGGTGTCAACTAACTATACTCATTTGTGGAACGGTCTGTTGACAAGTGGACTAGATAGTGAAAATCACCAAGCTCGGGGAGTAGAGAGTTGGTGGAGTTGACTAGGGGACTTATGTTCCCCGAACCACTATACATCATGTGTCCTCTGCTATTTATTTTTCATTATTAAACTCTTTGATATAAAGGTAAATGTATAGACACTATTATGCAAGGAAATGGAAAATGTCACAATTCACCCCTCTTGTGTATATTTTATATAACCTGATCCAACAAAATCTCCAGGGAAGATATCCCTAAAATTATCTGTAATAGGTCTGAATTGCAAAATCTACATTCGTGGATAACTAATAAAGAGACTTGCTGACTAGGTTGTCACACTACACAACACAGTACAATTAAGTCCAACTAAACATTATTGGATATCCCATTTACAATTATTAACATACATGGTTTTCTCATGTGAGGTAATTTAAACCCTTATATGATTGAAATAAAAAACGGATCGATATGTTACTCTATACTCCATTCCAATAATAATGTCAAAATTGGTCATCTCATGGAGAAATAAATTCTATAGTAATTGGTACCCACCTATATCAAGGGGTAATCATTTCACTAGTGTATAAACTATCATAGGACCCCTAAATTGGTTTCTAGAATCATAATGATGTTGAAGTACTCAACCTCTTGGATTAGAGTTTTGTTAATAGCTTCAGACGTAAAGTTGTCTGATGAACTTATTTCAAATAGGGTAGAAACAAAAGTAGAGGCTACCAAAATATTTCCACATACTATAGAGGGTATGTGAATCTACTTCTTCAGAGTGTGATACACTAATTTGATGAGACATGTACCAAAGATGTGATATGAAACCTGACAAACCTGAGCTTGTCTACTCTGCTAGAATTGAACCTTCAATAAATTACTACCTCACAAAAGGCCACCTCCTCAGTCTGATAGGATGGTAGTACACCAGATCCGAGCTGGATGTAGAGACACATATATGGTACCTAAAATCAGTGCCAGCACATATCCCTTCTCATCAGATACATGAGGAAATTTTTTGTAGAAGCACTACCAATGACACTTCATTTCCCAATCTCGACACACGATTAGGTTCCTCGTAAACAAAGTATTTTTATGTATTGACCAATCACACATATGATACACCACATAGTTGTTGGTACATGCCTTCTAGATAGAAACTACCCAAAAATCACCCTCAAGATGATGCTTTGTTCCACTAGAATAATTATCACCTTATGTGGATGCTAAACCAACCTGGATCATATTTCGAACATCCTTTAGGTTCTATTCATTAATGGTTTCATGTTTTACTGTCTCAAAAATTGTAGGCATCCCGAATTATTGAACATGTGTTTAGATGGTGTATGTAATCCCATCCTCATGACTCATCATAGTCGTAAACTCGTCATTGGTAAAGGTTGGGGAAAAACATATGATTGGTGAAATGAGTTTTGTACACACTCTCTGACATAGAACCCTTATGTAGGTGTATGAAATACTGAGTACAATCAGCCCTAAAGTTCTACAAAAATATATAATCATAGAAGACTATTCAAAATCCCACCAAACTATACCCTTATAATCTCTGAACCATTTAATGAAATCACACCAATATTTAGTATATGCATGGAGGATAAAGTTAATGATATTGACCCTCTACTCTGGATTTATCTCAAGACTCTCAAACTTAGAAGGCTAGGATTCTATCCAAGACTTAGCAGCTAATGGATCTATCTTCCCTAATTATGTGGGAGTATATTTCTAATGAAATTTCTATGTCACCTCTACCATGAAAGTGTAAGGTTCCATAGCTCCGTATATGGACTAAAATATATGAAAAAATTATCTTTTAACATAGCATAGATGTCCTTTGGAAGTCCAATAGGAGGTTCCTTAGGTGTCAATATACGAGGTAATAGAGGTGGAATAGGTCCCACCACCTCTGTAAAATTTTCATCTTCATCTTCATGGAATACGATGTAAGGATTTTGAGGCAGTATATGTTTATAATGTCCACATTCAGGACTTATATTATATTTTACAATAGATGTGAAATAGAGAGATAAAGAAAGAATAGGTACACATCCTTTCTAAACTGAGTCGTAACCCTTATCCTACTCTATATGATAGTTGCAAGTGTCGAAAAAAATTATAATAAAATAAAATAGACACAACCTAATACCCATTAATAAGGTATGTTCATGGTCAAGGTGCCACATAGAACATCATTATTTCCAGTATATGTAATATCAATTGAGTGTTATAGAGTTAAATACACTTCACATTGAAATTGACTTGCCCATTTAGCAGTATCATTTTTAGTTTGAAACCATAATTTATTAGTTTTTTTTATTTGGAAATTGATATCATAATATATTTAAATTTCATCACTAATTGAAAATTTATAATGTATCATAACCTATATATCAAGTAATTTTCACATCGTGTAATATGAACATGACATGTTTCTATGGAATAAGGATATAACATGTCTTGTATAGTGACACAACTGAATGAAGACCACTCTCAATTTATAGAATTACATACTTCTTAAATTTACATTGGTATTAATAAATAAAATCCACCAATGTTTTATCAAGTAGAACCTATGGATTAACCATCAAAGCTGACATTAAAGGTCAATTAAGGTTCTGTCATAAATCTATATAAGAAAATAATAAATAGATTGATGTAGATTCATTAATGAATCCTATAATTTTTAACCTAGAAGAAAAATTTACACATTTTAATATGTACAACAATAAATTCACATGAAACTAGCACATGAAATAAATAAAATCCACACATGAATATATGTGTGTCTGTGTGTGTGCGTGTGTTTGTGTTATGGAATACTACATGAAACTCAATTCTTATGGTGTCGGGTATGATGAATGTATTTATAGACCCTTATATCATCATGAAACATTTTAAAAAATTACATCATATTAATATCATCAATAGTAATTGAACAGAAAAGTGCATCACTAAATTGTAAAATATATAAATATATAATAAGTGAATAAAATAATAGTATAAAACCATCTTATGAAAAAAATTCCACGTATGTGGGTTAGTAACTCATAGAAGATGGATCATTATCAATTTACGATTGTTCGTAATCTCATGTATAAAACCCAAATAGTAAAAAAAAGGAAAAAGATTATATGATACCACTTTGAATCATCTCTCTGCTGAAGACACTTAGCAGTTTCCCGAGATGGTGGGAAACATGACCTCGAGTGTGCATCCCCTTACACTAGAGGCTTCATACTAGTAGAGAGGTCCTAGTCTCTGGATGAGTGAAGACTACACCATCATAGATCAGAGTATAGCAGAGTGGTAGATAATAAATGACAAATAGTGAAAGCAGTAATAATTGAACAGTAGTGAACAATAATATTCATCTATATTAATAAGTGATAAGGGTAACCTAAATAATAATAGGTACAAAATCATCTTCATCCGAACATGAGCTATAAAAAATAAGTTACAAGTGATATAAGGGATTAAGGCATATACCACATTCTATTACAAAATTCCTTATAGAATAACGATTCCACTACTAGCATCATGAGAAAAGGCTCAGTCATTTTCTTGTGTACTCCAACCTAGAACATTGAATCAAGCATCAGATGAAAACCTCTTCCATTTTCCTATACATGAAATTGTAAAAAATATTTAGGTTCCAAAGGGGGAAAATGTAGAGTGTGAGATATAAATAGTATGCTACAACCAATAGTATCTCGATCAATCCAATTAGTTCATATAAAATGAGAATTATGCCAACAATATTGATTGAAATGTAATAAATTAATAAGTTTCATCAGAGTAAGTTATTTATGTGATACAAATCTGACTCTCCCTACTTCATCCTATGATGAATGTATCTAAACCATCATGACCTCTAAACATATGTTATAATGTATAAATGGGTCAAAATAAAAAAAGATTCAAAAGATGGATCATCTCGAATAATGTGATGTGTCATGAGGAACATGTTCTTAGGATTTTGGCTAAAAATTATAATTCCTTATTTTAGATTTCATAATTATGTATTAATATGAAACACCCTAATCCAATCCACTAGGTTGTAGTTGGAATCCCTTGTATCGCACCAGGGGAACATTAGATTTGAAATACCACAAGATTCCATCTATGGTGATCCAAAAATGAAATCCCAACTATAAATATTGGAATATGATGAAATAAACCCTCTTAGATTTTTTTCTGATATCTCATGTAGGGGACTAAGAATCACTCATGTCCTGGTTTAACAATATATGAACTAAGCCCATGCATGTTGTCTACCAAAGGGAACCAGCATCACACACATGAAAGTAAGGTAAATGAGTTGTGATCCCATCCTAGGAAAACCTAGTATCACACCTGGAATGTATAAAATCCATAAACATGAATTAATTATCAAGAAATGTGAGACCATCCATGGAATCCCATATGGATCCAACTATCATTGTCATCTTCTTGTATGAGGCTTGAATTATCTATCACAATTTATTAATTTACCAAGGAATTTCACTTAGAAAAATTATATCATGTGTCCCTAGAAATCAAATTTTGGGAATAGATTACCACTCATCTATTTCCAACCTTTTATTTGACCTTGAATGATAGAAATTGGGTGAAATGAAGAAACACATTAAAATTCTTGAAAATAATATCACACGAAAATTACACCTGAAACAATTGGAGAATTTATGAATAGAAGAAGGTGGGGTGTATAAAATATGGAGAGTAATCCAATTCTACATATTTTAATGTAAATATATTTTTGATAAAGGAAGAATAAGGATCATATGCTTGGGTTTTGGATGAGGCCTCTCACGCAGCTCCGCTTCAATGTGGGAGTTGAAAAGCGGGATATGTTAAAAATTTTCTCTTTTCATTAAAAAAACAACCTTGTCATTTACAAGACATGTGAATTTATAACATCTTGGGTAATTATCAGGGACTCCCTCACAAGAAGAATCCACTAAAATCCATGAATGGTGGGTCTGGTAAGCCAAAAAAATGTCATGTATTTGTTCAATAGCCATATTTCAAAAAATCTACTACCTTCATTCCTAAAACAAACCAACCGACCCTTAGGTACGACTAATGTATTTACCTAAAATAAAAAAGACAACATACTAAGATAAAATGGTGGGGCATTACATACATATATTGGAATCTACAATAAATTAATAAATTATAATAAAAATGGATATATATATAGCTAAACAAAAAATCAATATAATTGTTAAATTTAATATTATTACTGGACAATGATTAATCAATATGGAATGGTAAATAATTGAAAATAGAGACCATTTAAAAAATAAATTGAGAATAAATTGAATATATAGATAATATTTATATGAAAATATCATATATAATAATAAAAATAATAATAACTAGTTATTGAAATAAATAATTATTATCCATCAGGCTCTCTACCATCGTTATACCTCTACTATGAAGACCTTTCTTAAGATATTTCAAATCTACCCAATGAAAACTGTTAAAATTTGGCCAACTGACTCGTTACATGATACTTGTCGACGCATCGATAGGCTATATCTAAACAATAAAAACCTTTCTGATTTTTCCCTCTTTTTTTCTCCCTTTTTTCTTTTTAAATAAAAAAATAATGTTGATGATTTGAAACATTTTCCAAAATAAACAAATAACATTCAAACAAAACACATTATCTTAAAATGATATTTATTTTAGGAAATAATCAAATCCATCATAAAATAATGTTTATATTTATGAAAATTTTATTTTCTATTGAAATTTTGTCACATTAAAATTATTGTTTCATGATAATTAAAACAAACACAAAATAATGTGAGATTGTAAAATATTTTTTATTACGAAAATGATAAATTCTAAATTGTGACTGATGTAAGTAATAATAATGAAAAAAATTATTCATCAGTAATTAAAAATTATTGATTTTTAATTCAGAAATAGTGTTCTATATATGCCACACAAAAGTGAATATGAGAATATATTCAAATATTTATCATTGAAATTGAAATTGACACGAAATTGCTTGCTAATTGGAAACTTTCATATAAAATCACATTGGATGAAATAATTCTAATTGTTTCTCAATGTAAAACTAATTATGAATTATACATTATTTTACATGTATAAGGGTAATTTTTTACACCATATAAAATGAATTAAGTCCACAACAATAAACTATTCCCCAATGAATGAAATTGAGATGATATCCCTTACCTCATGGTTGCTTTTGGTAGTAAATTATTTAAACTAATTTATAAACATGTATATCAAATTATTAATTTAGAAAAAATTGTGTTAATATTTATATTGTCATATATGATCCCTTTATACCATTTTACCACTAATTTATCAATTATTATTTATTACTTTCATTATTTTGGGTATCATTTTCCTTTTTTTCGCATGCATGTTTTTTAGGAATGTATTAAATCTTATACGAAGGATATAAATTCATAAAATAAATATTTTTAATAATATTATTAATTTCATATTTACTCATTATATAATTTTTTTTAAATATTCTTAATTTTGTTCACAGTAAATGATGGACATCTCTTCGTGGAGATGGTGGGTCGAACGTATGTACGAATGACGATATCATTCACTTAACGGGTGAATGTGTAATTATGTTGGTTATATATTAATTAAAAATAATTGATTTAATTTCATTAATACCACTTATAATAATTAAATATAACCCTATTAACATTCACGTAAACTGTATTAGAATAAATAATCGAATCACATTGTGTGGCGATAGTTAGTCGTAAACACATGTGGTGCTATCATAACTTAAAATTTTAAAAGTCACATATTATATGTTATATTATAGTTTCCTATGTTTAATTATATTACAATAATTATATTTACCTACTTAACCTTGTTTTTTATCTTCCCATGTTTTGTGTCTATGGAAAATGATTTCTGCCAGTTCATGGGGTGGTAGTCCACTATACACATAATTGATCGTTTCATTTCCCATATGATAAAATAAGGGGTGGATATAATATATTAAAATAAAATAATGATAAATAATAATATTATATATTTTAGTTTTATAATAATATAATGATTTAATAATATTTCTTGGAGTATTATGAAAAATTAAAATGAAAATGCTCATTTATGAACAATACCTCTTCTTTGGGGAACTTATTTTTGTTTTTATTAAAAAATGGAAGGATGGATTTTAGAAAAAAAATGATACATGGGATTTTTGAAGGCGAGTAATTATGTTATTTCATAACATCTTGTATGATCTAAATGACTTTCTTTATTTGAAGAAGGGAAGCCAATTTGTGGCCTTTTGTTGGTGGGGGAGAGGGCACAAATTGAAATTTTGAAAAGAATCAATTACACCAATGTTATTATCTAGTAAAAAGTAATTATAATGGGCCATTTTTTTAATTATAGACTATAAAGTATAAATATTTATATTAAATGTGGTTTTTATATGTTTTCAGGTATATTTTAACCCTTATATTCTTAGTTTAACCATCTATAAATCAGGTGTTACCTTAACTACAATAATTATGTTTTACTTCAAATAGTATTACTCATGGTCAAAAAAAATTAAATTAATTAATAATAAACATTATTATTATTCCAAATATATAATCCATTTTTTAAAATTCAATTCAAACTATAGGAATAATCAATTTAAAATTATACCCATATACGCAATGAAAAAAGTAAATTTCTGAAGAGAAAATTCTGTTATGTATAAAAGGTTTTAAAATGAATATTTAGTATAATATTTATTCTTATTACATAAATTATAATGATTATAATATTATTTTACTAAAATTAGTTTAAAAAAATTAAAATAAATTTTATCATTTTATGTAATTTAAATTAAAAGGTTGTTTTTAATAAAAATTGGTATTTTCACTATTCATCAAAAAATGAGACATTCCAGAAAAAACCATCAAGAAACCGATTATAATTATTAAATTTTAACATATAAATTAACTTCAATTTATCAAATTAAATTTCAAAAATAGGTATAAATTAATTTTAATTCATTTTCACAGAGCATGACTAAACTACCTTTTAGAAAAGTACGTTTTCACTGAAAACATTATTTTTAGATGGTTCGTATTTTATCTGAAATAAATATATATCTATTTATATAACTTTATAAATTTATATAGATTATAGTTTTGATTGTAAATTATGTACTATTAATAAGCAACAAATTAATGGATTGGTTATAATGGTCATCTTTAAAATATAGTTTAATTGATTATTTTAATTAAACAATTTTTATTGAATCCAAAGCAATCAATGGTGTTGATTTAATTAAAAGTAAATAAATTAAAATTTATTTTGGTGTTACATTATTCCTTAAAGGAATCAAACTTCATGATTTTTGTATAATAGATTCTAAATATATAGGTTTATTTTTTATTCATAACATCATCTAGTTATGAAATTTCTTCCTCCATTTTTTTTCTCTAAAGTGTCTAAAAAATCTCTTTAATTAATCAATATATCATATATAGTATCAATATATTTTTATAGATTCATCAAATTAATGTAGATAAATTACCAATTATATTTAATTATAGGAGATCACATGTTTTGGGTCTTTAATGGGCTTCCTTAAAAATTATATATGAAACACATATTATTAATTTGGGATAATTGGAGGAGTTTTAAAATGATAAGAAATTGATCTAATTATTTATGAGAATTAAAAGCTTCCAATGTACTATGGTATCATTTTCCCTTTATTAGGAAACCTTACACCCCCCGTCCCTTGATATACTCTCAAGAAAACTTGATCTCCCACTTAAGATTCCATATCTTTCATTTGATTATTGGAATAAATATTAATCTTACCTTGAGCTAGTTTAATATAATCATGAATATACCTTACCATTATTTTTTTATCTATAATAATATATGGGCCAAATTTTGTCCTTTCCAAAAAAACATCCCTACAATTTGTAGTGCACCATCGCTTTTCCTATAGTTCTTTATACAATGCAATTTGATTGCTTGAAAGCAAACTATTATTACAGGAAAATTTTAAAAATGTAAATATGGACCCCAAATACTATTAAATTACCAAGATAGAGAACTCAAAATCTCTTATATAATATTAAAATCCATGTAAAAATTTACATTATCTTCAGGATATTATTCAATTCCCAAATGAAGCTCAATACCAAGAGCCTTCTATGGAAACTTCTATAATATCATAGCAAAATATGGATCACAATAAAAAAAGATCAAAACATAAATTTCACATTTTCATAATACATAATTTATATAGATCCTTCTATGTTTAACAAAGTGAACATATTCACCTATTGTGAGGAAATGTGATGATTTGGTTAGAAGATCAAGGCTAACCCATATTAATCACTCTTCCTTGGAGTATATGGACGTCCTTTGGCAAATTCTAGTGTAATTTCATCCCATTTTGACATGGGTAGACTAATTGGCTGCCTGACTACCCTTGGATGTTGTCTGACATCTTTTACATATAGGAAAACATTACATCTGGACACATAATCATCAACTTCACACTTCATGTTATCCTACAAAAAATGTTCCCTCAAATATATATACAATTTTGGGTACTAGGGTGTATAGATTATTTTTATCTATGAGATGAAAATATCAATTATATTTTTATCTCATGTATAGATAAAAAATATAATTTATTTTCCAATTTCCAATCACATGTTTCAAAAATGATGTTTACTAATTTCTCATCATTCATTGGACCAATTTTATTCTGGATTTCTTCATCATAATATTGAGACCCTTTATCATTTATTAAAAATTTGTTATCAAAATAATTTCAAAATGGGTTGATGTCTGTAATGAATTAATAATTCATATATAAATCATTACTAGATCATTAAACACATGATCACACTGAGTAATCATTTGGGATATAAATCCATGATCTTTCATAATATACACTTCTAATGCCTTATTTTATTTTAGTAGGTGGTATTTCATCATGTAATCATAGTCCCCATGTATATAAATCCATTTATTTTATCTCATATTTATATCTTTCTTTGAAAAATGTAATTTTTTATTTTATGATATGCTTATATCTCACATATTTCACTATAGAGATTGTTTCTCCATTTATTCAAATAATCAATTATATCTTCCAACTCGAGAGTAGGGGTTGGATACTTTAGTTAATGAGTCTTAAATTTCCATGATCTTGTGAATTAAATTTATCACTTTTCATTGGGATACTCCCAATTCCCTTCTTCTATGAATAAATATAAATCACAAGACAATCATTCCCAAATATTTGAGTCAAAATAAGATCATTAAAAATTATCCTACTACGTTCAACAAAATATTCTTCCGATTTATCTATCCAAAAAACCCTTTTTGTGAAATCTTGGTCAAATAGATTTCCAATCCTGAAAAATTCTAAAAGAGTCACCAAATGTTACTTACTAATCCAATGAAACTATGTACCACAGTGATATTTGTTGTTTTATGACATTATTTAACTTCCATTATCTTCATATGATCAACTGAGATTCCATACATGATGAAAGTATGGGAAATAAAATAATATTCGTGACTCTAGAAATGATAATAAATAAATTTCCCAAATACCTATTTACTTATAAGGGACTCAAGAGTTACCATGATGTTATTTTCATGGAACAAGTTCCTTTTTAAATACTCCAAAATATCATCATTAATGACCAAAACAATGATGAAATTTATTAATTATATATTCATTATATCCCTAATAATAAAGGGGTTTTCATGAAGTGATTCAACATTTATCAATCATGATGTGGAACTAGTTTCTCTATCCAGGAAAGCTTATTTTTCATAAATTTTTTTATCTACCAAAATATATCAATAATATCTTCAGATATAATAACAGTTGTATTCTATTGATCCATAGAGAAAACTATTTATTTTTCATGAGTATTGATACCCTTCTTTCATACATCTTACATTTCTAAACAATATCATATATTATATTTTCTCATCAAATTAAAATTTTAAGACAAAATTTATAATTCTAAATAATATGCATCTCATAACCTAATTTAATTTTTTTTTTAATTGTTAATATAAGAATCATGAAAATTACTTCTTTAAGGATATCCTTAATTTAAACTCCATCATAATGTTTTTTAATGAAAATGTGAATTTTCTGAATCATATACCATTATTCTATCAAACCATGAGTGAAGTGAAGCCTATTTTCATGCACCAAGTAATGATCCAGTTGAGCCTAATGCACCCTTTTCATATTTAGTAACCCAATGTACATGTGTTCCAAAACCACGTCTTTTTTATATATTAAAATATGGATATATTTCTAGGAATAAAAAAATCATTGTTAAAAAATAAGTATGTAATTATATACATGTCTTGAAATTTTATTATAGGTAAATGTTCCATGATTTATGATTCCCTGAATCTAGATCATTGTTTTTCTACTAAACATAATCTAGTGATAACCTTTACCACACCAAATCCAGTAATCTAGATTTGGTGCCTAATTTAGTACATTGGCATAGATACAATGGGTAAAATCCCCACGAACTGATCTATTTTGTTGTTTTGGATAAAAAAATACATATATAGAACCCATTCTACATAGGTGGGAGAAATAACAGTGTATAAACGAATAACATTATGAATAATTTAATTTATTTAATTAATTATTCTTCGTATCCTGGTATGTCTATCAAAATTAGGATGAACATAGACGACTAGAAAGTGTAACAGACAAAGGAATCTTGCATGAATCAACAAAGCATAAATAATAAAGTAAGGTAAATAACTGAGCTCACATTCAATTTAATCATTAAAATTGATTTCATAACTGGCTAATCCATTTTCTATATAGAAAGGTAAATAATCATAAAATACATATCATTTGAACAATAAACATATAATTAAATGTTATTATAAAGAATAAAATTAGGAAAATCACATAGATAATAATAATAAATTAAATACCAATGAATTAAATGCATATTTATTATTATTTATGATCATAGAAATCATGACTGATCTAGATTCAAAATTTTCTATGAAATCTTAAAACTACTAGGTAAAAACCCAAATAATTTGGCCAATTGATTTGTCCCATAAGAATAGTGAATGGATCGAGGGACTGTATATAAATGTGTCCCACTCATAACATTGAATCAAAATCATTCCTAATATATTGTATAATATATTTAATTCATTAAGAAATATGTTTTATTATAAGATATCAATATTTTTTAAAGGATACTAATTTATTAGTATTTCCTTTACTAATCAAATAACAAATAATATAAAAGTTGTATTTTAAAAGGTTATAAAGTCAAGGAAATAATCATATATATAGAAAAAGAAAAAGGAAATATATTAGGATTGTAGTGTTCAATGAAAAATGATCACAAGAAGGTGAAAATTTGAAGAGAAAGTAATCAATCACCAGATAAAGTGGCATTGTACAATAATTTTATTATATATTTTATAATATTAAATTTATAACCCCTTGAAGAATAAAAATGAAACAAAACATTAATAATCATGAAAACATATTATTTATTTTTAAATATATTAAATGGGTAGTATATACACAAAATAAAAGTGAATATGTTCACATTATGAAATATATCTCAATGAAATGAAAATTGGGATGATATCCTTTATCATAAGGTAATATTCAAATAAAATTCCCTTGGATTAAATAATTAATATTGAAACATTACATAAAATTATTTTTGTATTATTAAATATATAACTTTTAAAAGGAAACTTATGTGAACCATATAAAATATTTTTTTTATTATTATAAAACATGCTGGAATGAAGAATATTGGGATGAAGTCCATTACCTCAACGTTCCTTTTGATTGAATGTTCTTTAACATAATGTATAGTGGTTTTAATTTTGTTATTAATTTATAAAAGAACCATATTAAAATATAAAATACATTATATTATATCTTTATTACATTTTCCCACATATTGTTTAATAAAAATTCTATATATTGAATGTTTTCTGTGTTATTCTCCCTGTTTTCTGATGCATGTTTTTTCATTGAAGTTATCATAAATTAAAATGATAAATAAATAAATAAACTATGAAGAGTTATAAAAATGTTAAAAATATTATATTTAATATTTATATATATTATTATAACCATATATAAAGTTTTTCCATGGAAATTGAGTCCCATCTCTTCGCAGAGATGGTAAAAAGTACTTACGCATGAGAGATGAAATCATTTCCTTAAGTGGTGACAGGGAAATATATTTAGTGAAATACTAATCATAAATAATTTATATGATTTCATAAATATCCCATATATTAATTAAAATTACCATTATTACCTTACATGTAATTTTTTAAGGGAAAATTAATCGCATCACTCCACAAGGGAGTAGTCCGCGGTTAACAGAAACAAAAAAATCATATTTTAAAGAGATGAGAAATTATAAACATATATGTCATATTATAATTACAGAAGATTAATTATATCATAAATATTATATATAAATGTATATATATATATATACAAACATTAATATTATTATTATTACATCCACCCATGAGTGGTGTAGACGAAAAATAAGTTTCATTAGTTCTTAAGATGGTACATTATAGTACACATGATCGATGGTTTTGTTTCACATTTGATGGAAGGGGTATATATATAAGTAATTACCATAACATAATAAAACATTAGTATATTTGATATAATTTTAAATTTTAATATAATTATTGAAAATGATTTTAAGAATGTGGAAGGTTAAATAAAATTAAAATACTTGTTTTATAATGTTGCATCTTCAATGGAGAGGTTCTTTTGTGGGAGAAAAAATAAATTCTATAATAGCTTAATGATCAAACCCTAGTATGTAGGATGTTTTAAAATGATTAGGAATTTTTTTTTGCTTTTCTTGACTGAACCAAATGGGTTTGGAAGTATTAATATGGGAGTAGGATAGGTGGCCTTTTTTAGGGGGGTGAGAACACAAATGGAATTTTTGGAAAAAATCAATTACACCAACTTTTCATTATATTTAAATCAAAAAAAATGGTACATTCACCACACATATATTTGAAAATTAAAATATAAAGTAATAAAATAGTTTTTAGTAAAGTTATTTGGTCATTTTTGACCACTAATATCTTCTTTCACACTTGTGTAAATAAGTTTATATCATAACCATGGTAATTAATTCATTCCACTTTTACTATTCACAAAAGAAAAAAATTCATTTATTATTATTATATAATAAAAAAAATTTGATTCAAAATATGAAATATATAATTCAAAATTAATTTCAACGAAGTGGAAAATTCTAGTTTAAAATTATAACCGCAAGCTTGACAAAAAAGGAGTTACGAAATAGAAAATTATCATATGTATAGATGCTTTTAATTTAAAAATTCAATAAAAATGGTTTCAAAGACCTAAATTTTATTTTTAATAATATAACTAAACTAATTTTACTTTAAAACTAATTTTATATATAATTTCTCTTTTTATATAATTTTATCTAAAATAAATTTCTTAATAAAAAATAGTCTCTTTCAATATTAATTGAAATATAAAACATTTTTGAAAAATCCAAAAAATAACCCTAAGGTTATTTTGATATGATGAATTTAAAAAATATATTATGAAATAAATTTTTTATAATTTGTAAAACATATTTTTAAATTTATCTCAAATAATAACTATTTTATAAAAAATTATATTGTTTTTAAAAAATGTTTATTTCTCTCTCAAATGATTCATATTTTGATTCTAATCAATACATATAGATTTAATTTATATAATACATGCATAATACATATATGTTTTAGAATGTTTTTAGAATTATTCATACACTCCTACTTAATGGAAATTTTATAATATCAGTGTTTAAAGAATTTATTGAAAGATAATTTTCATTTAAATATAGTGTTACTTGCATGAGAAGCTATTAGAGAGATTGAATTTAATTAAAAAATAATATATTTTAATATCTCAGTTTGTTATAAAATAAAATTTTCAAAATGTAAAAAATTATGGAAATGGACATGAATCATGTTCATAACCTTTGCGGGCAGTTTTGGTTGAGGCGTTCTCGACCTAAGATCACCCCACAGTCAATTATTAAGTTATTTTGGAATCATTGACTGAAGAATAGTGTACTAATAACAAGAAAGTGTAAATTGTAATCCCAAAATGATTTTTTTATTCACTTCTATATGGTGGAAAATTTTAACCTCCTTGGTTACACATCCCGTTATATTTTCCATTGAAACGTTTTCCAAATTAACCCTTTTAGATGAACTTTTTCATCGATTTTCATCTTATCTCTATAAATTATCATAATGCATACTTTTCTAATAATATCTCTATGATAAGATCAAGCCTTAAACATGAGAATAACCTCCTATTTATTATTTTATAATTAATATTTATCTTTCAGTTATTGTATATACATAAAAATATAATTACATCAATATCATTATTATACATATTTGTTATTATATAAATAGAATCAATTTTATTTCTTCCCCTATATCCTCTATGAAAAAGAGATGCAACATTTTCATGTGGCATTGACTCTCAACTCGACAAATTAAAATCTTCTATTTTTTGTATTCCCTCTCATGGTGAGTTATAAGGATGTTATTTTTTTAATAAATATCATTTCTATAATATAAATATTATTATTAAATTTAAATTTATCATATATTTTAATTACCTCTCATTATTTAAGAAATAAACAAGCTAACCACACATCGTGTTGATTACCACCTATATTATGTAATGTTTTTCATTTCTCAGGGTGATTTTAATTATTGATCAAATCCACATAAAATATAATTTAACCAACATAAAAAGAATCTAAATAATATCATTATACTTCAATTATTATGAAACTATAATAATCCTTATCCACACTCACCCATCGAGTTATACTATGTTCATATTTGGGTTTTTAACAACTTACATGAATATGTCATTATACTATATCATGAATTATAATGGGAACTTAAATAATAATATAATTATAAGTTAGTAAGAAAATAATGATTGTCTCTTTTTGACTAGTTAAAATATGTGTTGAACTTAATATTAATATATCGTCCTCGTTCTCTAGAACTACCAAAATAAGCTTCTAGTTATACAATTTCTACACCAATATAAGCCTCAAAAATATAATATATAAATATAATATGATTAAAATGGAATTTATTAAATTTAGTATAAAATAATTTTCTTATTAATATATAATCTGAAATACTTGATTTAATTATTTAGGATTATAGATACATAAACAAATGGAATCTGGAACAAGGTAAGGGTTTTATCTCAATCACACTTCATTGAGGAATGATTGGAAATTATACACCAATAATCATTTTTATGGTCTAACTAACACCCCATTGACGTAAAATAACATAAATTATATTTCAAAATGGAATATTTTGTTCTACTCCTTCTCTCATATGACATAAGCTATAATTGATTCCTTTTTAAGAATATCATTGTCTTTAATAACTCAATCTGCATTCTTCTGTTATAATGTCTCTTGTTTTTATTTCTAATTTTATATGATAAACACAAATTATAAAAATTAATATCAATAAATATTTAAATATTCATTATTCTTGAGTAAAATTTCGTCCTAAAATTGCAGTAATAAAAATAAATATTACCATCCCCTTAAATGATGGTTTCCTTACACTGTACACAATTTACCAACCCTCCAATGATTATAATTTTAATTTTAAATATATTGATTTATTAACTCATACGACTTTAAATGCCATGTTCACCCCTTTTTATGATATTTTCTTATCCCTTTTTTTATTATTTTTGACTCAAAAAGGAAAATTTAATGTATTTAAATGGTTCCCCTAGCATGATCATTTTTTCAATCTTCTATACCACTAATGATACTTGTTAGTTTTGTTTCAATTTTTTTCATATAAAAATAATAAAATAAAATTTTTATTAAATTTATATATATAAATATTCCAATAACATATATACCTATTAAATTATATATTTCATTACTAGTGTTATACCTGACTTTAGCTCCCTTTAAAATTCACACATATAAGAACCTTGGATTTAATGGTATATTTACGATTTTTTATCATGTAAAAAACTAACATCATTAAAAAAAGTCGCAATGAAAAACATCTAAAACATCCATTATCTTGTAGATATCCATCTTGGCCTAATTGAATTTTTTATGAAAAAAATACAAGTTCTTTCTATCTTTGAAAAGGTCATTTATTAATAATGCCTCACCTAAGTGGTATGTTTTTATTTATTATTCTCTATGATCCTTCTAAAAAAATTTATATATTGAATATAAATATTAAACGACAATGTTTCTCTTCCTAATATGACAAACAAATTTATTCAATTCCTTCTTATATTTGGATTCCTTGTGAGTTTCCCTTCAGTTATACCTTGAAATTGAATTATTAAACCCACTACATTATCGTGGTATTGATCATCCTTATTATTTATATGTGGATTATTTTCATTATGTAGAAAAAATAAAAGATTTTCATTAATTTTTGGGTTTTACATGAATTATATATTCCTCCAACACATATAATAAAGATTTAATTATCATGATATGTAATGTATGGTATTAAAAATTAAACCTAATACACCATGGGAATTTTTCCAATATATGATTATGGTATAGGGATTTTCCATTGAATTATGAATATGATTTCATGGATTATGATTTTTACTAATCTTATATGATTTTTAATCTTATTATTCCAGTCACTTATTTCATGTTTTCTTTATTATGATCATTTTATTTATGTTGCGCCTCTTGACCCAAATGTCATTGTTCATTTCCATGTTTATTTCATGAAAAGTACTTCTAGATCACTATTTTCAATATAGATTTTCCCAAAATTCATCCAATAGAGGTTTATAATATATATTATATTTCAAAACCCTATATATGTTTTAAAATAAATATGGTGTTTTTATGTTTATTAAAATCTATTTTTATGTATAATAATCAAATGAAATTCTAACTCTCAATCTATAACTTGTATTTATTGGAAAGGTATGTTAATAATCATAAAATAACATTTTTTGAAGTATTGGGTCTCAATATAGTGAATTATAGAATGTATTTGTTGATTTTCTTGATTAGGAAAAGAGAACGTTAGTAAAACCACTTGATATGTGTCTATGTAAAGTATCTCATACAACGAATTTTTAAACTATAGAGTATATAACATTTATATAAATTATATCCATTTATTTATACTATAAAGTGGCTATAGTTATATGAGAGATACACCTTGGGGTAATCTCTTAGAAAGGGTTTGGTTTAGTATTAACATGATCCTAAATATGATTCTTGATCATAGGGCCTAATAGTACACACCTAACTAGACTCTCTATAGAGATATAATTTTTTAATCATAAAAACATTATGAAATGAAATGTTTGATTGGTTTTATAGATAATTTATAGGGACTAGGTTGTGGAAAAACAAGATAAGCTAAAATAATGTAACCAATGATAATGTGTGATTAATATACATTGACTAATAATATTTATAAAAAATGTGATGATGTAAAAGGGTAAAATAATATATGGTTGAATCACTTTGATGTTTATAATTATGATAACCCCCTCGGATTTTAGATGTTCGTAACTCATTTCAACCCTTTTTAATTTAGTAATCAGAACCAGAAGGAACCTAGTTACCCATTCGTGTGAGAGAAAACATGATGATTACCTCAACAACAAACACATTAAGATTTAATATGGATGATTAAATATGGTGATTGTGGAAAACCATATATCATGAATCATGATAAATAATGTAAACATAGTTTATATATTTAGTGCATCCATGATTCTAATGATGGTGTCTCCTAAACATTCATATAAATAAGATGATAAAGGAAAGAATACTCATTTTCCTTCTTGTGAAATTTTTTTGGGGAATTCCACACGTAAATTTTTTCAATAGTATAAGAATATTCTAAACATATTGTCGATGGGTTCATAAAGAATTAAAAATATGTAAGAAAATTTTGTTGATGAATATAATTATGGGAGTAGAATATATACATCATGGTGAACCCCAAACAATACAATGTCTTTTGAGGGGAATATTATGTAACTATCTCAGACAAATCCCTAATATCTTGGCTACCCAGGATGATACAAAAAACATCTTCAAAGAAAAAGGGAAAAGGTTAAATCTTTTATAATTGAAACTATTAACGTTTGTTAAAAACATTATATGGAGTACGGATCTCTAATCATCCAACAAAAAAATATGAGTATTATTTTTATATTATGTTCAACCCACAAATTTATACATAGAATGATTTATGTGAACATAAAATGTTCACATAGTTGATTAGCTATTTAATGATAACTAAAAAAATATAGTTTTATGAAAATTTTATCCCATATTCAAATTCATGGGAATGTGTCTTATAAAAATATTATTATAATTCATTGTTAAATTAATGTTGATTTATGAAATTGATTACTTATATGCAAGTAAAATAAATACTATTTAGACAAAGAATATCTCATTTTATGTCGGCCTTGGAATATATATGAATATATGATTATGAATATCCTTTATAAGAAATTTATGAAATGCTATCCTTCAAACTGAATAAATAACGTCTCTTGGCTCAAAAAATTGTGCAATAACTAAATATCATATATATCTTATACTAAGGAAAAAAGATATTTTCCATATATTTTCCTGGGTGATATCACTCTTGAAATTATTTATTTAGTCACATATATCTACCATACACCTATAAATATAATAATTCACTGGTAATTGTTATAATTAGGAGGGTACAATTTATTTATTCAGGGGATAATTCAAATCCCCAAGTTTCTCGAATGTATATTCCATCCATAATCAATTTTTTATAATTTTAATACATTTTTATATATGATAAATGAATTGAAATATATTATGAATAATTTAATAGAAGATATGGATTAATATAACTACATTAATTAATTTAAAACAATTAATCACATTAAAATAACCTGATACCATGTATTGCACACCATGAATTATTAATCACCATTGACAAGTATGTCAATTGAAAGTGAAAAATTAAAAGTGGACAAGTTAAAAAAAATTATATAATCTTGAGTAATAGGATATTTCTTAGATTCTATCTATCAATGATGATCAAAAATTGTTAAAAACATATGATGAGGAAGAACATCATGAATAGATCAATAATTTGAGAGATATCAAATTAAAACTATGAAAATGGAAATTTTTAATTGAATATGTTTAGTAAGATTACATACAGAAATGAAATATGATTTTTTGAATGAAAAAAAAATCATTGTGAATATTTTCATTGTTTGTTACAGAAATAGTCACTGAATATACATCTAGTAGGTATAATAAAGACATGTATTTTTAAAAAAATAATACTATTACTAAGATAAACCCATTATATTAATATATTATATTTATATAAATGTATATATTTATTTTTTTTATAAATATTATTACTATATTTAAAATATGATATTTGTAAATATAAAATTCAAAAATAATATTTCAATATCATTAGAGTAGTAAGAATTATACTTTAGTATTTAAATAATTAGTTATTTGTACTTGTTAAAGTGTATTTATTATAAAAGTAATATATATCATTGAAGGAATGGTTTTATTATGTATTGTACATTCTATCCCAACACATTAAGTTGAAGCATTTCAAATATTATTGAATATGAACTACTTAAGAGTAAAAATTAGGATCAATATTGCTAATGAGAGGTTGTGTGGTGAATTAATGGTCAATTGTTTTTATGTTTTCTTATATAAGAATAAACCATCACCACTTATTATAGCAAATTTACTTTCTTAGAAGACATTAGATAAAAAAATCATAGGAACATTGGTATTTTCATGATTCTATACTCAATAACAGTAGCTAGTATTTAGTATGGTTTGGACGTAATATATGACCACACAACCACTAAAAAACTATCCTTTTGGTTCTTACAATAATAATAGAGTATCATTTAAATTTATAGTCACTATATCCAATTGATAGTGAATATTGTTTTGAATATATAATTTATAGGAAAATGTTTTCTAAAGAATGAACCCACTATAATCAAAAGGATTCTGTAAATTTTCTTGTTTATTATTAATTTAAACATTTCTTCTTGTAAGTTCTACTTCCTCGTCACTTTCCTACACATCTATGAGAACAGTCTTATTTAATCTAGTAATAATATTTCACGTATGTCAATCCAATATTTGTATATGGAATGTTCATCTATTTTTTGTTGTATGTATCCTTCTATATATAGATATCAATCTATCATCATATCAAAATAATCACCTTCTAACATTGTTTTTTAGGTACTTATTCAATATGTTTGATTGATCACATGTTCACATGGTCTGGCTAAAACTAACAATTTTCATGTTTGAATGATCATCCATGTATAATGTTCAACTGATACCAACTTATAAGAATATTTTTTTGGAATCTTTCATGATGATACCACTTAAATATCTTTTTGTGATTATCTATCAACGTTTATAGAACTTTTTATAGATTCCAAAATTCAACAACAACCTTCCCAATACATCTTATCCCTTTATATTGGCATCACTCCCCCAATGTTTTAGTGATGTGTAAGGATTTGGATTCAAACATACCACTCTAAAAAACTAACATTACACTCAAAATATTCCTTTAATTGATAGAATTAAATCATAATAAAAATTTTGAACATACAATTCGACTCGAAATAAATATTCATATTTAATCATTATTTAAGAATCAATGAGATTCGTGATATTCTGTCACAATTTATGTATTGTAGATCGAATATATCAGCATAGTCTAGTTATATATATATATATATATATTAAAAAACCACAAATCCCATTAATCCTTCTATTTGGAACAACATCAATAATGTATTCTAAATGATGAATTTTGGATTCATTTTCCTTCAAAACATCTTAGAAAAATTAAGTAAAAATTTCCCAATGCTCATTATCAATATGATAACATGCATCGAAAAACATCATCAGTTGATTTATTCAGGTGACCACTTTGTGATGGAATTCATTTGGAATCATCTTTTTGATAACTCAAAAACATATTTCAAATCAACCTACAACATATTCCAATTAAAACATTGTATTTCTATTTGTTTTACCAATTGAAGTAAAACACAATAAAATGTTATTTTTTAATGTCATTTAAAATGTTTAGTTGATAAACTCAATCCAATGTCATTTAGATTTCCCAAAAAATGACCCTTACCCCAAATTTTTATTCAACACTTCTTCAAATATTCACTAAATTAATGAATTTATACAGGATAGTCTAATAATAAAATTAACAACCACATGTTCAAAACATCATAAACCAAAAAATTTGAATTGATTAACATTATGTTCATGGAATGAACATTTCACAGCTAGACCATTGTCTATAAGTATCAATTAAATGTTCTACATGCTACTTATTATCACAAAATTGTTATGATCAAACATACAACTCCCATTTCGAACATATGATTCAATCATGATATCATTGAGTACCTATTATATTTATGAAATTAATAAAAATGATGTTTCAGTTAATCTATTTTGTCAAAAATTCATTCAATTGATAATTTTGAGAATATTTAGAAAGTTAATCTATTGAAATAACTAGTTGATCACATATTACTATTATCATACATCCTATAAAAATATAAAACATTAAGGTGATATACTTGGTTTGATCACCAATATTGGAAAGCAATAAAATTTAATGTTATTTTTTGTATCAAAAATTTCAATACCCAATATACCTTTAATATCTAAAGACAAGCCTAACTATAATACTATTATCACAACATCACCTAAAAACATATTTTTACCAATATTTTCCCCAATATCTTTTATTTTCAACCAAGGATCATAAATGACTTAAATTTTGAAAATGGAATACTTCCCCAACAAATCTAAGAGAACATTGGCTAACATGGTCGAGAAAAAATAATTGAATAGTAATAATGTTATTTTCCATAAACAATAATATAATAAATTTAGTTAAACATATCCCATTCCCGCAACAAACATGGAGACACAACATAATAATCATACCCCACATCATTAACTCGCATATCTTATGAACCAATAACAAAAATATTCTAGCAACCACTTCAACAAACTATTCAAACAGTTCAATCGTGATGTCATTATAAAATACCCCTTTTCAAAACTCCCCCTATATGTATGATCTTAATTTAAAAGTAAAATTGATAAAAATAAAGAGAGTAGTGCTTCATCATTTTTATACCCTTTTGACAACATTATGTAACTATATTATGGAGAGGGAATATACACGTCATACCTTATCCTTGAAGAGCCGTAGGTTGAACACCCATTATCAACAACCTATTAAGAAATATTTCATTTGAAAACGGGATAGTGATGATAAAAAAAACTTTACCCATTGTTAAGACAAATTCAATATTTAGTGGATTTATTTATTCATTTTCTGTAATGAAGTGATACATCATATTGATGTGATTGTAATGAGAATATTGAACTATATTTTTAGTAAGATTTATATGACTTGTATAATCACAACCCAAGATAAGGGGATAAATAAAATTAAAAAATGTATTCTCATTTTTTCTTTATCCCCATCAATTATAATACCTCTTGAGTATCATCTACATACTTTGATTCTACATTTCCATGTTTCAATGAAATCTATTTATTTGTATTCAATATAGAACAAAATTATATAAAAAATGAAAACTTCCCAAGTTGTTGATCATATATCTTCCAAACAACCTTCCCATTATACAATTGGGTAACCATATAAATCAATCATTCATATTCTCCCATTTTTTGGAAAAAATAATTATTTCTATTTATTTATTAGAGAATTTTTTTCTATCCATATCATGAGAACCCTTAGGAACAGTTTACAAACTAAATCAAATTGTAATAGAATATACATGGTTAGACCTTGATGTTGTTAAATATAAAATTATTCCAATTAAATTTTTGAACTCGTTATGATCAACCTTCATTTATTCCCTTTCATTATCCAACATTTTTCCAACATTAATTATGTTGAAATGGAATTTGAATAATACAATCCAAACTCTTTAAAAGTTCTTTGCGTACATATGTTGCGATACAAGAAATGTATTTATTAATTTTATAGATTTATAATCCACGAATTTATAACATATCTATTTTAATACCCAATTCCTATAACGTCTCTTTTTCTAAATAAAAAAATTATTTGTTACTTCATCATTCCATTTGAATATATAATCATCAACATCCACACTCACAGTCAGGGAAACCTATTACTTTTATTTTATGTATAGGTTACCATCAACTCATCCTTTCAAAAATTCCAAATTCCTTAAGAAATTGTCTAATTTTTAGAACTATGATATTAGATATATCATCACCCATAAAATCATTATTTGAACTATACACATAGATTTTTTCTCTTCCAGGAATGAATCCACATGGTTGATTATATATACTTCTTGAACAATCTCTATATAAAAAAATATAACATGATATCCATTAGGAATATCTTATTTCCCTATTTTGTTGTAATAGAAAAAATTATTTTCATATCTTCAATTTGAGATACTGGGGAAATGGTATAAACAAAATCAATTCCTTTAATCTAATATTAATCATTACAAACCAATCCTTATTTGTTTATAATCACTAATTCTTTTTTATTCAATTAAATTTGATCAAATATTATTTACCAATAAAATTATTATTATTATTGGGCATTCGGTTGGAGTTATAAATGATTCATTATTACTAATTGGATTTATATCTTCATTAATAAAATAAATACATTATTTATTATTCATATAATCATCAATATTTATTGGCTGCACATGTGACTGTAAGAATGTATGTGAATCTAACATCGATGTTCTTCTAGTTCAAAACAATTTACATTTATTTCTAATGATATTTTAGACTAATAATTGCTTAATTTTTCTAGGAAGAAGTGAATGTAATTATTCCTCATAATTTTATTTGGTTGAGTTAAAATATTCATATTTTAGAGTATCAAAATTTTTACTCATGTTATGATCTTTATAATCTTATCTAACTATATTCATATAATTTTCACTTCCTCTCATGTATTAAATTTATTATGAATATTTATTATAAGAATGATTTAGAACCTTAAAATATTTGGAGTGAAAATTTATTCTTGTTTATTTATTACATCACCTATAAATTATGCCATTATAAGGGTATCCTAGAAGGATACCACCAACAAATAACTGGTCAAACATCCAAATGTTCCCACTCTATAATTTTATAAAGCATGTATTGAAAAAAAATTAGTATTTCTAACAAGAATATTAATTTTAATATATATACTAAGAATTCATATCTGAGTTTGGTCTATAGAAACCACAATTATGTATAATAACTACTAGTAAAATCAATTTCATCCAATGGAATTGAGAAGTATAATGTTTATTCTGAATTTTTTGTTCCAACCCAACTAAACATCTATTTATTCATTTAGAAACATTTTTCTTCAATGTCTTGTGAGGACTACTAAATTTATAAATAATATCATGATTTTCTATATTATCTAAAGACATATAATTTGTATAATCAACACCATTACAATTTTTTGTCTACTTCACTAAATAAAAACATTCAATTTCACTACTTCTCATGAAACTCTTTAGAATTTTGGGATCCTCTGACTTATGATTTTAAAAAAATAATACATGTAAGGAAGGAAAATTAATAAATAATGGAAATAAATTTTAAATTACAATTTTTTTCATTCTTATGGGCCTATATATATTAGAGTTTATAATATATAGGGAATTATTTCAATATATCTCAACATTTATATATGTTGAGTTTTATTATTCCATTTTTAAAATATTGAAAAACAACAATCCATTATTCCTATCATGTCAGGAATGTCATAAATACATTATCTCGTTATTATTTTTATATTCCTCAATAAATATGGGCCTAAAAAATTTCCCATAAGTGATATTATGCTGTAATTCCCAAAATGAATTTACATCGTGCATCACTAACATTAATTAATTCTACCATGGTTCATTGACCCATTTTAACAGTATTCTCATATTTGTGATATATAATAAAAAATGAACTATAATAAAAACAACATGTTTTCATTTTTATAGATATATTAACATGTAACCATTCCTATTTCATTCCATTAATAAATAATCCCCTTTTAGACATTAAATTATATTTCCTAATGATAATAGATCCAAAACCATTGAATTTTAGTGATTAATTATTTCCAAACGTCACACTACCATATTTATAATTATTAACATTTTTAAACTAATAAAAATATCTATTTATATTTGAATAACACCCACTACCTTATATTCAAGGTTGTTCTCCTTTATTATCTTTAAGAGTAGTTTCAATAACTAAGGCCTTGTGCTTGTATATTTCTTATTTATAATATATATTTTTAGATTTTTATATAAGTATTTATTATGGTATTAAAATTATAATAAATTCATTTTCAATATTTCAAAGATGATAAAACATTTCATAGTTAGTTTCCATATCTTGGAATCTATTTTCAATCATCAAACATCCTCTCTTGGGATATCTACTTTGAGAAAGTTTAGTCCCCATAAATAATTACATATAGATTCTTTTATTCTCATTATAGAGTTTATTATTGTAATATAACCAATTATTCATATTAAAAATCACTCACAATTCCAATAGGAATCAAATAAATCATATTTTCCTCTTTAATTTACAATTTTATCAAAACTATGTACCAATTGTCAATCATCTTTCTCAAGAATATCCATGGCCCTTTTTTCTAAACCATAAATTATGTATCATTATAACACATTATTCTTGAAAATATATTTATTCTCATCCTTAATTAAATTTATATTAGTGATAGATTTCAGTCCAAATATTGAAGCTATAATTTTTTATCAACTCCTCTTGTTCTGGATACAAACATGATGTTATTAAATAACATTTCTTCTAAGAATATTTAACATTTTTGATGTCCTATAAGGGTGATTTTTTTAAATCAATATAATGATTTTATTTCTTGAAACATTCATCATCTTTTGACACTATGTTTTTGATGTTTGTTATTCCACACTCAACATAAACTAGTTTGTTAAGAGATCGAAGTCATTCTACAATACCCTCATATTTTATTCAATAATGATGTATAAGATATCATCATCATCTATTAACATCTTAATATTATATATACCTTTTATAAACATTGATTTTTCATTAAGAAAATATTTTTCAAAGTTTGATAAAAGATAATTACTCTTAAAATTCATATTCTTCCTCTCATGTATTATTTTATTTGTACGAAATTATATTAACCATCTTTTAAGAATAAACACTATATAATTATATTATTTTTTTTGATCTATATCATAACAAAATGGTTAATATTCAATTTTAAAAAATTAATTTTTTATTAGTTTCATTAATATATTTTACAAACTCTAATTCATTTTCATCATCTTCTTTAAATTTGAAAACAAAATTATTTTTATTTTTATATAACATAGTATCCTTAACATTAAATGATTTTTTACCTACCTTTTTCATAAGGGATATTCCTTACATTCCATCTTTTTCAAAACATTCATTATCTTTAATTTATCTTATGACAATATTCATTAAAATTTATATAGGATCAACATCTAAACAACTTAATTGGTATCATTTTGGGTACATAATTATCAAATGTCGTATATCTTGCTAATTATATTTTTTATAAAATTCATGAGAAAATTTCCAGACCACGTGTTGATACGATGTGTGATTCTAAGGCTAGGTGTGCCCAAAATGATCCATCGAAACAAGTTAACTTTTTAAATTGTGTGAATGAGTGGTTTACCTGAAAAAGTCAAATAACTTTTAAAAGGTTACCATATTAAAATTTTAATGGCACAGTTGAGCTCTGCATAGTGGATTTTCCTAAGGAATTACTTAACATTATTCTGTGTAGGTCTTCTATGGAAACCCCTGAAAATGACATAACTCTAAATAAAATTATTTTATTAAATTATTTTATATTAAAATCAAAATAACTCATATATAGTAACTTGAATTTGAAATTTGATACCACTCATGGGAATATAATGGGGGTTTTCCTTAGGCATATCTGGACATGGACCAGTGTGCGTCGATTGTGAAATTTAATTTTTGGAATATTTAAGAATGAAATAATTTTAAAAATATATTTTATACTTAACGTTTAGATGTAATATAGTAACATTACGATGTTGTGACTCATCGACTCTACAACTAAGTGATGTGATTGTTCTGAAAAGTGTTTAATGCTGAATCTGGTTTAAATGTTGAAAGATGTTTTCCATCTCTAACCGTTGGCAGGGAGACATTATTGATGGAATGATCCTTGAGAATTTTCCAAAGAGAACTGGAGAGGAACCATGAGGAAGTCATCTCATTGGTGAATGGTGGATGATAAGGATATAACGAATCAAGGATCGTGGATTAACAATAGACAACAACATAATCTCTCTTCATCAACGATCAAAGAGAATCAAGATAGGGTGTGTTATTTTTTTTGGTTTCATTCCCCATTTATTATTCTTTTTCCTATGACAAACATGAATCAATAAGAGAATAGATTCATTCATAGATTTTTTGTAGTGCGGGGTTGGGATTTTTGATTGGGTGTTTTAATCATGGATTGACATTGATTAGAATTGATTAATGATAAAAATAGTTTACCTTTTCCCCATATTCAATTCTAACGGGGATAGATCAAGGCTGAAATAGATAAGTCAAAAATCCATTCAAATTTGGTTGTTTATCTGTTACCCCCAATATTTCCCAAAATCCTTTCTTGTTCATCAAGGGTGCACTAGTCTGTAACAGGATCTGAAACCACAGCGGTGCATGGTGGCGCCAGCAAGATGCTACGCTCTGAGGTGGCGACTCCGGAATTTCCAGGTGGAGTGCAGTGAGATGAGGCTATAGGATCGATGGTTAGAGGTGAAAGCGTGTAGCAGTGGAAGCTGCGGGCAGCGTGCAGGGGTAATGGCCGGGTGAGCCAGGACAGTGACAGATGTTGTGGAAATAGGTTGTGGCAGAGGGATGTGGCTCATTGAAGCCACATTGGAAGGGCGATCTTGTAGTAGTGTGGACAACATGTGGTGTGCAGGAGCCGCGGCCATGTGGGCCGAAGTGGTAGGAGGCCATTGTAGAGGGATGTGGCTCGATGGATCCACATCGCAATGGGGAGCCCACAACATCATCGACAATGGGTGATGGCGACAAGCCACAATAGGAGGCTGATGTAGTAGAGGGATGTGCCTCCCCAAGCTATGCTGAATGGAGGACACACAGCTAAGTTGCGATTTCATACTATCTAGGTGGACTGGCCGTGTGAAATGTAGACTGTTTGTGTTGACCCATGGTGCGGTCAGCTGGGCCGCATCCAGTGTTAGTGTACCAGCCCGCATGAGGTGGGTCGGGTTGGGCCCTACTGTTCGGGTCCGGATGGCTCAATTAGGATGGACTGGGCCCAGACTCTACCATCCCCTTATCACTAAAAGACCCATAACATATAAACCATAAATCCATTTGACAATCAATTTAAAGTGCTGGCACCCTCACGATGAGGAGGTGTTTTTTAGAAGTATTTGTGGGTTTTTAGGGAGGACCATACTAGGTTTGAAACATACACTTTATTCTTTCCCCAATGGATCAGTACGACATTGCGTCCACATCAATGGGAAGAAATCCCATTGAGAGGATAGAGTCACGTATCTATTTATGGCATAATATTTCAGACTAGGGTGATACCCTGTCTCCCCTTATTGAGTTTCTTGGGTATTGACTTGACATCAGAGCGTAGGTCATTAATACTTCATCGTGCGGTCCGTATGGATTGCTTTCATGATATTCTCTGAGAAAAATCCCCTATGTTACAAGCTGCATTGGTAGGGATTATGGTATTATCTAAGAGTAATACCCTTTGTTTCTGGTTAATACAAATTAGGGTAAAGATATTCAATGAATAGAATCTCCTATCAGTATATCATGATCTTTGACGAAAGTATTCACTTTGGTCAGGGCCCAAATTAGTGGGACTTCTTGTGAGATTCCCCGATGAAATCAATGATCGTGGAGTGATTTCTCCTTAAATTATTTTTCCTCAAGTGGAATCATGGGACCTAGTACTGGATTTGATATCGAGACCCATTGCCTTTTAAAGACTGGATGTCTCATGAAATTTCATAACGTATCTACACGAGATGTTCTATCAGAAACTTTTGGTAGACTTGTTCTACATGCTTACAATCTGATAGCTTGAGGAGCATGATCTTCTAGAATCTATCATTTTATGAGTGGAACCATATGGATAGAAATGGATGATACCTAGAGTCTTTTACTTTTTGTTTAGGGTTCCCTACTGGGTACTGTTTTACTCACCCATGGGCGGGCATTCCCCACACGTGTCATGCCTTGTGTAGACGTTTGACTCTATGGTAGTGTTCTAGGTAGACCATAACTAAGTGTTCCTAGTGTGATAAGATAGGGAGAGGTCCATTCATGTGGCTTATAGATAGTTTTCAAGTGTTGTTCCTTACAGTTAGATCAGGTGGAATTTTCTAGAGATAAGGTTTAGTACATGTTTTACAGACTCTTTTATTTGGGTGGGATTGTATTCCGTCATGGTTGTACTTTACTGCTTTTCTTTCTATCATACTATTTTATTGGTTTTTATTGCCATTCATGCCTTTTATTAACTTAGTGTTTTTTACTTTCCATCATCTTTGGTATGTAAATATGTGTATACGTACAAGTTCATAAGAAAATTCCTCCCTTTTGTGGGATATACATACTCATCGTTAGTCTCCAGCCGCTTGCCTTTCGGTGGAGATCATGGGGTAGTCATGGAATAGGACTTAGGGGATGGGTTGTGAAACAATGGTATCTATGGTAAGGTTGGATATAGCATAATAACCAAGAGATTATAATATTGGTTTGGGGAAACAGTGTTGACTGTTTTGAGTTTGGATTATGTCCAAGGAATCGAATGTTGGTTTTGCAGCCAACATATCCATACATTTAGACCCCGAATTATATTTTCAACTAGGTATATGAAAACACTTTTTTATGGAAAAATGATTGTACAATAATCGTATAGGAATGGGTTGTGTTTTCCATGTCCTTTTTGAACGAGCTCACCAGGTATACTCTATTGATCATGGTACATTTTGTTTGGATTCTAGAAGCTCATATGTATATAGTGGGAACTAATTCCTTCATGTGATCATGAGGATGATCCATGGGCTGATAATATATAGGCACAAGGATTTGTTTCAGCACTACAAAAAATATGACTTTTACCAACAAAAATTTATTTACAGATAATATATCTGTTAGTAAAAATGAGCAATTCCAATAGATAATAAGTTTTATTTGTATTAATTTTCAATACCAACAATTCTTTTTTACCAAATGATATATCTATTGATATAAATACATCAATTCCAACATATCATGTACCAACAGTTGAATCTATTGGTTTATCATACGAACATCAATATTTTTTTACTAACATGTAAATCTGTTATTAATAATGCTCTTACCAACAAATATTTTGATGTCAATAAAAAATGTTACAATAAATAACTAAACTAAGAAAACATTTTATCAATAACGAATCAATAGAAACATATTATATATATATATAAGACTAGAGTAAATTTTTATTTCCCAGAATTTATTGAAAACGTCTCCTAATTTAATTTAATTTTCAATTTTCTCCAAATATCAATTTTTTTATATTTTTCGATACTGTTTATCCAATTTTCATTAAATATTAACTATTATCAATTTTTTCAATATTATTTATTGAATAAATATTTAAATACTTTTTATAAAAAAACACCTATAAAACCCTAATTCAGGAAAAATGGAGACAAACATTGGGATTATGGATCCAGCATACTTCGTTAGCAGATCAGAGATTTATCATGGATATATTCCAGCATCTGCCTCAATCTTTCCAATGTCGAAGAGGCCTGCTCGGGTGTGGTCCATTTCCATCTCACATATGCGGCTCACCTGAGGATGGTGTCGATGCACAAGGTGAACTACGATGCCAGGAGCGAGTATGAAATGATCCATAATTACAAACTCCTTCGAGATTCTTTTAACAAACTCATGATCATCAAGCATAACGAGGTAAACAAGAACGTGAAATAAAGACCACCTGATAATCTGGAGTTTATGCAGTGGACGAAGAGATATTGGGATTCATTCAGTGGTGGAATTTCACAGGGTTACAACCCGTTGGGGTTGCGAGGGGCTTCCAAGGGTGTAAATGATGCCTCTAAGAAACGTGCACCATCAGCGAAGTCTTCAAAAACTGTTGCAAAAACTCAAGGTTCTCACAATGGTCAAAGGAATGATCTGTCTGCTATTAATACAACACATCATGTTGTCAAGGTCTCTAGATCATCTTCTAGAGGAGGACCATCATATGATGAGCAGATCACTGAGTTGATGTTGTCAATAGATAGCCATGAGATGGAAATTTATTTTTTACTTTTCAATGATGTGGGACATTGAGATCCTATTCCTGAGTCCATGGATTGAAACATTACCTATTTTTTGGGAAATAAATAAGATCATGTATGCGGCGGAAGATGATGAATCAATATTGACAGAGGCTCAAGCAATGTTTCCACTCCATGATAAGCAAGTAGAAGCTTTGAGTCCAATATTCGAGCTGTCGGACGATAAACCCAATCAGGATAATATCCAGAAGAGGAAACGTAATGAGAATGTAGACGTTGATGCAACTGCCTCTATTACATTGTCTCCAAGGTAGAGGATATCTGAAGCTTCTGATGTTCATTGCAGTGGGTCACCAATAATTACCTTTTCAATTTACTCTTGAACAACTTGGTGGACTTTGTCTTTCTTTAAGTATAAATTTTTGGTTCTAGGACTACCAGTTCCAAAACATTGATGCATTTTAGTGTTTTCAATTGGTGACACATTCATATATCGAATGATTTCTACCAAAAACTACTTGGTTTATGTTACCTTCTTGAATAAATAAAACCCCATATTGGGACTCCATCACCACCTTCTGTCTGTGTTCGGCCAAGCCGCTACTCTGCATCACGTCCCACCCTGCACTACTCTATCCTCACATCCCGCCGCCCCACCTCACATCCTGGTGCTCACCCTCACTATAAGGCCCCAGCCTTAAACCTTACTTAATCTTGAGTTATTACAAGATTACACATTGAGGATCTTTTCAGGTTTAGAGTTTTAGAGAATTAGATCATGAAACTTGCATTACATTCCACATTTAAACAAAGTGGTTACATAAAAGATAGTATCCATTCTTCCCATCAACGAAAACATATTGAAAATAAAACATGGATTCTTTCTTAACACATCCTTGACTCTATCATCTTATCATGTACCTTTCCCTTGACCTGAAAAAAACATTTCAAAAACTTGGGATGAACATAAAAAGCTCAGTAAGAGTTATAAAAATATGGAAAGGAAACATGAGTTCATATATACATAAGAATGAAATCATACTTTACCCATAAAACAAAGGCACTTTAACATACCTCATCAAACCATGAATAAATCATAGAAATCATAAGACATAAAGGTAACTTGAGGCATTCATAACATTCTTACATAGGGAGTAACCCTCTTGGTTACGTTTGGAATACCCATCATAGTATATTCCCTAAATCTCTTCGGAGAAACCTTAACGTTTCACTCCTTCACGTTACCCAATGCATTGGAGAGCTATAACGGGCTCACCCGCCCTTAGTTTATCACGGAACCACCCGTTTTCATAACAATGCCCAAGAACCATAACATAAATGTGTCACATAAAACATGCATAAAGGAAACATAACATTTTCACATTTCAATCACAATATAACATTTTATTATATTGAAATATTGAATCCATTCAAAAAGAAACCATTTCCAAAACCATTTAAAACATTTAATAAAGAGATTTTTGAATCAAAGTGTCACATACCACCTTGAAGATTTTAACATTTTAAACCATTAATATCCATATAAAAAAATCCTTAAAACAATTTTGAAAACATGGATATTAATAAGAACAAATAATTAAAACATTTAAAATGATATTTTGGTTAAAGGGGTTTTACCAAAATTAGAGACACTTGAATACAATAATCGAGGAATAACATTTAGTCAGAACTTTATAATATAATGAGAATAAAAGGATTCATGATATAATACACCAAAGGACAGTATATACACCATATAAGAGTGAATTGGTGCATAACAGCAATGATCCCTCAATAGAAATGTCAAATGTAGTGAAATCCCTTATAAAGGAAGGTATCCTAAAATTAAGGACAAATCAATCTCAAAAATATGTGTGACAAATATATATACACCCAATATAAGTGGATATTAAGTGTAAAACAATAAAAGTTCATTCAAAAATATTCAATGGATGACATATTCATTGACTACAAGTTGACCCCAACGAAATCGAAATTGAGTTAAAAAGTTCCCTTGACAGCCTAACGGCATCACATCAAAATGAGTAGATGGGAGATAAAAAGTGTATCTCATCACTTGGACATAAAATTTACATCAATAAGGATGTATGAGAACATATCCCAACATAAAAATATGTAAATTAAAAGACCCAATAAAAGAAGTCTTTTAAAAAAGAGGAGGGTGAAAGGTTCCCTTACCGACTTGGGTATCTTTCAAAACATACACCCCATGAAAGAAAGACAATAGGTCATTGATGTAAATACTCATAAACGAAATTATATTACACAAGGAGTAGAATAAAGGGCAGTACATACACCACTCAATGGAATTTGTGGCAAATGTAGCATAAATCTCACGGGAATAAAAGTGAGATGAAAAATCCCTCACGAAAACTCGGCAGCCTAACGGCGCCACATAAAACTTCCAGATATGGATTGATGAGATCAATAGGGTATCTCATCACATTACAATATAATTTACAGCAAGAGGAATATAAAAGAACATCCCCAACATTACAAATAGGAGCTTAAAAGAAGTGACATAAAGGAGAGTACTTAAAAAGAAAGAGAGAAGTTAGATCTCTTACGAAAGTTCGGTAGCCTAACGGCGCCAATCAAAACTTCCAAAATGGATTGATGAGAGAGAATAGGGTCTCTCATCACATGAACATAAAAATTACAGTAGGATTAATATAAAAGATCATCCCAATAACAAGAAAGATGAGCTTTAAAAGGAATGACATAAAAGAGTGTACTTAAAAAGAAAGAGAGGAGTAAGATCCCTTACCTCGGGTCCGACTTGACTCGATCGTTCTTTAATCTCCTGAATAATAAACTTGAGTTAATCTCTACTTGCTTATGAATCTTTTTCAAGTTCATTATTCCTTTTATACCATGTTATGAACATCATGTAATCAGTTAAGTTAATAATGTTCATTTTGTCGGTATTTGGTTCTTAAGTCAAAAATAGACTTCTTACACTTACATGTTGTTAATTTGGTCAAAGGTTCATTATATGCAGAATGGTATTCATGATGTAGATATCATATATGTCATATATATCCAGTACATACATGCATTTATAATATTACATAATCATTTAGAGGTAAGAAATGAAATGCACCGTTAATGGAGACGGTAAGCCGTACGTACGCATGAACGCTACTTTCATTTCTATTTCGTATTTTATAGAATGGAATCATAATTATATAAAGGTATATTATAATTCCAGTATAATATCATATATAATATCATAGTTCCATCCTTTATATGTCCCACATATGGTATTTAACGAATCAAATCACTTTGAGGGGGCGGTAGTCCGCACTTCCTAAAATGAAGATATTGTGTTTACCCATAATGGAAACCATAAAGGTATGCCCAAAATGAAAAAAACAGAAGCTTAAGGAAAACATAAACATATTATATATCATATAAAAAATATTTACATCATAATGTCCACCTTGAAGGTGTTAAATGAGTTTTGAACAATCATCGTTTCGGGAGGCAAAATTTCGCCATCCACAGAAACCGTATGTTCTCTAACCATTTGATGTAGTTGTGTGAGAGTGTAGCTCAAATAAATATTATAACAACATCCTAGTATATTTATGATACTGGTGTTGTTACAAAGGATGTAAATAAAAAGAGTTTAGGGGGTTGGAGAAGCAAAATAAAACAAATGAACATGAGAGAATGAATTACCTTTAAAAGTGTAACTCCTTTTGAGTTGAGCCTAAAGGCTTCCTTTGAAAGGATTCTGCCCCAAGGGAATCCTCTAGGATGAGTATAGGGATGTGGAGAGAGCAAATGGGCAGGGGTTGGCCGAGCCAAAGGCTTGAAGAGTGTGTGGAATGAGGTAGAGGTGGGGGCCTTTTATAAGGGGAGAGGAGGGGCACTTTTGGAAAGTAAAGAAACATTACTTTATTTGAAAATGTGTTTCGGTTTTAAAAGGTCCCACATTGATATAAATCGTGGATAAGGTGATAAGGGTTCGAAATCCACTCATCCAATTGGTTTTGGACATGTGTAGTTCATAGATTTTACATTATCTTTCTATTTTATTTAAATCGTCAAATAATGATGTCATCGCTGCATCATTATTATGTCATAAATAATTTAATTTATTTAATGTCTAAAAATTATAAAACAAATACTATGATATAGAAAAATTTTTTATCTTTCCAATGACTATTTATAATCAAAATTTGTACTTGTATAACCCCACTTAAAAATTGTTTTCGCAAAACATATTATGTTTGTGTCATTTTCACTTTAACATTAAATAAAAAGTAATTTATGTCATTTCCCAACAAAAGTG
This sequence comes from Viscum album, assembly GCA_963277665.1. Lineage (NCBI taxonomy): Eukaryota > Viridiplantae > Streptophyta > Magnoliopsida > Santalales > Viscaceae > Viscum > Viscum album. The sequence continues at coordinate 1,833,137,662 of OY728161.1, read as the reverse complement.
GATCCATGGGGTCCCCAAGTTGACCCATGGCTTGTCTTGGTCGGCCATGACACAACCAATAAGGTTGGGACAAGTGTCTAGGTCATTTTATATTATTAAAGCATTATTTATACATTAAACTACCCTAATTAACACTAATCGCGATTAAGAACTTAATAAGTTACTATTCACCAAAAAATTATTTTTATCCCATTGAACCACATTTTACTTCTTAATGACAACCATGAATTTCGTATTTTTGAAATTAAAAACACATAAGTGGTAAAATTTAATTTAAACGAAAAATCAGCTTTTATAATTACCACTTAGTGGTTTCACTATTCATCAAAAATTGATGTTTTTCAGAAAATTACCAAAAATTCACCCTAAGCTATTTTTGATGTTCCAAATTCAAAAATGAAGTCTATTTTACAAAATTCAAAACATATATGTTACATTAATTAATTTAATAATTAATTCCCGCTGTCAGAGCAAAGAGCGTGTTTTTATAAAACAATAAGTATCAAAAGATTGACACCAGTTTAAGTCTAATTTCAAAGTGAAATTAATTCCAATGACCACCATTGGATTAAATGGTAAAAATATATTCTAATTTCACTTTAAAACCAATTCAAAAAATAATCTAATCATATAAATAAATTATATTAAAAAGAGGTTTTGAATTAAAATACAACATTTTACACTATTCATTAAAAAAATGAACTTTATCAGAAAGATACCAAAAATTTACACAAAGTAAATTTTGATGTCCAAATTATAAAGAAGAGTTTTATTTGGTCCAAATAATGTATAAGAGTGATCAAAACTATATTTAATGACAGTTCGCCATCAAAAGGTGATAAGTGAACCTTTAGTGAAAATTAGGGTATAAAACCCTAGAATTGATTTCATTCCGTATTTTAAGCCTTTAGCTTTTATTGGATAAATGTAAAAAAACATTAAAAAACATATATAATCATATTTTAGTTATTTCTATCCATTCCCGCCAATACAATGTCTACATGTTAACTACCATTTAAAATAATATTATTTTATTATTAGAGTGCAACATAAGATTCCCAAGAAACTCGTTGTTGCGTGTTCGGTACGCCATCGAGCATTGCATCCCCTTTAAAGTCATATTAATATTTTATTCACAAATATGAATAAATATGAAAATGTCTATTCTTTATTTACCTGGGGTGTTACATCCTTCCCCCCTTTTGGGAATTGCGTCCTCGCAATTTTAAAATTGCGCTTGGAAACATCCTTGAAAGTCCCACATCGGAACAAAAGTCGGTAAAAAAAACACTTTAAAATAAAGAAAGATAAGTACAAAGGTCACCCGAGTTAACCCATACTAGGATTCCAAGTATGAAAATATGGACATGGAGGAAAAAACAAAGGGTCATGTTCTGATGGAGAGTGATAGAAAACACGTTTAGGAGAAATTTAACCACGAGAAAATCACAAACTTGTGATGGGTTAAACGGTATTCGATTCCCCAGTAGGAAAAGTTAATAGACAACATTTTTGTTTTAAGTTACTTTTTATTGAGGAATTTATTCATAAGGAAACACAATCTCTAATCATGTTGACTTTCAACTTTTACTATATTCCTTAATCAAACTCATTTTTTTTTCCAAAAGACGAGTATTTAGGGAGACTTGTTCGCACTAAGAGTACTATAATCAACTTCTAGAGGATCACCTAATCCACAAAAGAGAACTATGTATATCCTATGTCTTTAGGCTTTAACCAGAACCAAAACCAAAAAGGTTAGTACAAGATCAGATAATCCAGAAAAGGATAACCCCTTATAAAAAGAAAATCTATTCTTAATCTCAAAAATTTGTCCAACAAAACCCAAAGTTCAACGAGGACCATCCGATAAACAATTTGTCCATAAAATTCTTCAAAGTAAACCAATATAAGATTGAAACCCAAATATTTGAAGGATTTAGTCACATAATCTTCCAAGTTAAATCGTAACATTTATCTCCAAACAACATTAGTTGCTCCTAAAGTCTCGTATTGAAAAGTAATTAACCTAATCACATATCCTCCATGATAGGTTAATCATTTTTATAAGTAACCCAAAATCAACTTACTCTTAATTCATAAAATCATATAACTAGAATGAATCAGTAAAACTAACCAGGGACTTCACGTAGTCCAGTGGTAGGTGATAAATACCAGTCGCACTTTGGTTGTGGGTTTGATTCTCGCAGCTTTGTCCGACACGACGGGTTGTCACACGGTCTGCGGGTTGTCCTTTTTTCAAAACTATATAATTCTCAAAACATTCCCCAAAACGAGATAAAATCTTCAAAAATATTCATAACATATTTTAACCTCAATTTTATCTCATGCCTTCCACTTCAATCATAACATTTAGTAACAAATAATTTCCTCAAAAGTAAGGATCATATAAACCCAAATGGTTCTTTATAACTATGTCCACATAAGAAAAGATAACTATTCCTTGGATAAAATTTGCCTATATTAAACATCAGGGTTACACATAATATAAAAAGTCTTCTAATGTAACCCCATCATCAAAAGAGACTTGATAATCTTAAGAATTTCAGCATAACTCTTGAAGCCCTTATATGTTGACATCTTACTCATTCAACATTCTGCATGATCCATTATCCATTCCTTTCCAACCTATTTCGAAATACCTCTTTCCTACAAACAAAATCATGAATCATATCCTATGATTCCAAAATAGGAAAACAATAGTCATGAAATAGTACATACCTTTGATTGGTCATTGTCAGTTTCTTCATCCTCAATAGGAATGGAATTAGGTATTGGTAAACGAACATTTGTACGCTCTTGGTGACCCCATTCACGAAACTTCTTCATAGAACATGTGTTTGCATAATGACCATGCACACCACATTTAAAACATTCAATTGATCCCTCAGAAAGAACTTCTTTCCCTTTCCTCGAGTCAACTGGATGCTTCCTTTTTCCATGGAAGGTTCTTGCTTTATGACCTTCATTTCCACATCTATAGCATATTTCTGTCCCTTTGAAACATTTTCCTAGGTGTTTCCTTCCACATCTTTGACACATAGGTTTTTGAACACACATACCTTTATGATTATTACATGTACTTCCGTAGGGATTTGTTTCTTTCATATATGATGCCTTAGAGAAAAATCCAAGGTTTAGGTGGTCAATCATGACTCCAGATAGTTGGTTGAGGATAATCAGAAGAGTTATCATTGCAGCTCCCATATCATTCAGTTGCTTGCTCAAAAAAACTGTCACAGTTTCCTTCACATCCACTGTTACTTTGGTGCCGGCTAGATCCAGCCATTTACTAAAACCAAAAAGGTCAGTGTGAGTATATCAACAAAACCATCATGTACTAATGAGGAAGATAAACACTATGATACACTTACTCATTCACTTTATCTAAAACTAGGACTCTTTCTGAAATCCTAACCATTATGGTAATGTCACTAATGCTTAAAGAATACCCTAACCTCTAAAGTTATCTAAACCGACCTTTGATACCAACTATAAGGCCCCAGCCTTAAACCTTACTTAATCTTGAGTTATTACAAGATTACACATTGAGGATCTTTTCAGGATTAGAGTTTTAGAGAATTAGATCATGAAACTTGCATTACATTCCACATTTAAACAAAGTGGTTACATAAAAGATAGTATCCATTCTTCCCATCAACGGAAACATATTGAAAATAAAACATGGATTCTTTCTTAACACATCCTTGACTCTATCATCTTATCATGTACCTTTCCCTTGACCTGAAAAAAACATTTCAAAAACATGGGATGAGCATAAAAAGCTCAGTAAGAGTTATAAAAATATGGAAAGGAAACATGAGTTCATATATACATAAGAATGAAATCATACTTTACCCATAAAACAAAGGCACTTTAACATATCTCATCAAACCATGAATAAATCATAGAAATCATAAGACATAAAGGTAACTTGAGGCATTCATAACATTCTTACGTAGGGAGTAACCCTCTTGGTTATGTTTGGAATACCCATCACAGTATATTCCCTAAATCTCTTCGGAGAAACCTTAACGTTTCACTCCTTCGCGTTACCCAATGCATTGGAGAGCTATAACGGGCTCACCCGCCCTTAGTTTATCACGGAACCATCCGTTTTCATAACAATGCCCAAGAACCATAACATAAATGTGTCACATAAAACATGCATAAAGGAAACATAACATTTTCACATTTCAATCACAATATAACATTTTAGTATATTGAAATATTGAATCCATTCAAAAAGAAACCATTTCCAAAACCATTTAAAACATTTAATAAAGAGATTTTTGAATCAAAGTGTCCCATACCACCTTGAAGCTTTTAAAATTTTAAACCATTAATATCCATATAAATAAATCCTTAAAACAATTTTGAAAATATGGATATTAATAAGAACAAATAATTAAAACATTTAAAATGATATTTTGGTTAAAGGGGTTTTACCAAAATTAGAGACACTTGAATACAATAATCGAGGAATAACATTTAGTCAGAACTTTATAATATCATGAGAATAAAAGGATTCATGATATAATACTCCAAATGACAGTATATACACCATATAAGAGTGAATTGGTTCATAACAACAATGAGCCCTCAATAGAAATGTCAAATGTGGTGAAATCCCTTATAAAGAAGGTATCCTTAAATTAAGGACAAATCAATCTCAAAAATATGTGTGACAAATATATATACACCCAATATAAGTGGATATTAAGTGTAAAACAATAAAAGGTCATTCACACATATTCAATGGATGACATATTCAATGACTACAAGTTGAACCCAAAGAAATCGAAATTGGGTTAAAAAGTTCCCTTGACAGCCTAACGGCATCACATCAAAATGAGTTGATGGGAGATAAAAAGTGTATCTCATCACTTGGACATAAAATTTACATCAAGAAGTATGTATGAGAACATATCCCAACATAAAAAAATGTAAATTAAAAGACCCAATAAAAGAAGTCTTTTAAAAAAGAGGAGGGTGAAAGGTTCCCTTACCGACTTGGGTATCTTTCAAAACATACACCCCATGAAAGAAAGACAATAGGTCATTGATGTAAATACTCATAAACGAAATTATATTACACAAGGAGTAGAATAATGGGCAGTACATACACCACTCAATGGAATTTGTGGCAAATGTAGCATAAATCTCACGGGAATAAAAGTGAGATGAAAAATCCCTCACGAAAACTCGGCAGCCTAACGGCGCCACATAAAACTTCCAGATATGGATTGATGAGATCAAATAGGGTATCTCATCACATTACAATATAATTTACAGCAAGAGTAATATAAAAGAACATCCCCCAACATTACAAATAGGAGCTTAAAAGAAGTGACATAAAGGAGAGTACTTAAAAAGAACGAGAGAAGTTAGATCTCTTACGAAAGTTCGGCAGCCTAACGGCGCCAATCAAAACTTCCAAAATGGATTGATGAGAGAGAATAGGGTCTCTAATCACATGAACATAAAAATTACAGTAGGATTAATATAAAAGATCATCCCAATAACAAGAAAGATGAGCTTTAAAAGGAATGACATAAAAGAGTGTACTTAAAAAGAAAGAGAGGAGTAAGATCCCTTACCTCGGGTCCGACTTGACTCGATAGTTCATTAATCTCCTGAATAATAAACTTGAGTTAATCTCTACTTGCTTATGAATCTTTTTCAAGTTCATTATTCCTTTTATACCATGTTATGAACATCATGTAATCAGTTAAGTTAATAATGTTCATTTTGTCGGTATTTGGTTCTTAAGTCAAAAATAGACTTCTTACACTTACATGTTGTTAATTTGGTCAAAGGTTCATTATATCCAGAATGGTATTCATGATTTAGATATCATATATGTCATATATATCCAGTACATACATGCATTTATAATATTACATAATCATTTAGAGGTAAGAAATGAAATGCACCGTTCATGGAGACGGTAAGCCGTACGTACGCATGAACGCTACTTTCATTTCTATTTCGTATTTTATAGAATGGAATCATAATTATATAAAGGTATATTATAATTCCAGTATAATATCATATATAATATCATAGTTCCATCCTTTATATGTCCCACATATGGTATTTAATGAATCAAATCACTTTGAGGGGGAGGTAGTCCGCACTTCCTAAAATGAAGATATCGTGTTTACCCATAATGGAAACCATAAAGGTATTCCCAAAATGAAAAAAACAGAAGCTTAAGGAAAACATAAACATATTATATATCATATATAAAAAATAGTGACATCATAATGGCCACCTTGAAGGTGTTAAATGAGTTTTGAACAATCATCGTTTCGGGAGGCAGAATTTCACCATCCACAGAAACCGTATGTTCTTTAACCATTTGATGTAGTTGTGTGAGAGTGTAGCTCAAATAAATATTATAAAAACATCCTAGTATATTGAAGATACTGGTGTTGTTACAAAGTATGTAAATAAAAAGTGTTTAGGGGGTTGGAGAAGCAAAATAAAACAAATGAACATGAGAGAATGAATTACCTTTAAAAGTGTAACTCCTTTTGAGTTGAGCCTAAAGGCTTCCTTTGAAAGGCTTCTGCCCCAAGGGAATCCTCTAGGATGAGGAGAGGGATGTGGAGAGAGCAAATGGGCAGGGGTTGGCCGAGCCAAAGGCTTGAAGAGTGTGTGGAATGAGGTAGAGGTGGGGGCCTTTTATAAGGGGAGAAGAGGGTCACTTTTGGAAAGTAAAGAAACATTACTTTATTTGAAAATGTGTTTCGGTTTTAAAAGGTCCCACATTGATAGAAATCGTGGATAAGGTGATAAGGGTTCGAAATCCACTCATACAATTGGTTTTGGACATGTGTAGTTCATAGATATTACATTATCTTTCTATTTTATTTAAATCGTCAAATAATGATGTCATCGCTGCATCATTATTATGTCATAAATAATTTAATTTATATAATGTCTAAAAATTATAAAAAAAATACTATGATATAGGAAATCTTGCTAGCTTTCCAATGACTATTTATAATCAAAAGTTTGACTTGTATAACCCCACTTAAAATTTGTTTTCGCAAAACATATTATGTTTGTGTCATTTTCACTTTAACATTAAATAAAAAGTAATTTATGTCATTTCCCAACAAAAGTGGATCCATGGGGTCCCCAAGTTGACCCATTGCTTGTCTTGGTCGGCCATGACACAACCAATAAGGTTGGGACATGTGTCTAGGTCATTTTATATTATTAAAGCATTATTTATACATTAAACTACCCTAATTACCACTAATCGCGATTAAGAACTTAATAAGTTACTATTCACCAAAAAATTATTTTTATCCCATTGAACCACATTTTACTTCTTAATGACAACCATGAATGTCAGATTTTTGAAATTAAAAACACATAAGTGGTAAAATTTAATTTAAACGAAAAATCAGCTTTTATAATTACCACTTAGTGGTTTCACTATTCATCAAAAATTGAAGTTTTTCAGAAAATTACCAAAAATTCACCCTAAGCTATTTTTGATGTTCCGAATTCAAAAATGAAGTCTATTTTAAAAAATTCAAAACATATAAGTCACATTAATTAATTTAATAATTAATTCCCGCTGTCAGAGCAAAGAGCGTGTTTTTATAAAACAATAAGTATCAAAAGATTGACACCAGTTTAAGTCTAATTTCAAAGTGAAATTAATTCAAATGACCACCATTGGATTAAATGGTAAAAATATATTCTAATTTCACTTTAAAACCAATTCAAAAGATAATCTAATCATATAAATAAATTATATTAAAAAGAGGTTTTGAATTAAAATACAACATTTTACACTATTCATTAAAAAAATGAACTTTATCAGAAAGATACCAAAAAATTACACAAAGTAAATTTTGATGTCCAAATTCTAAAGAAGAGTTTTATTTGGTCCAAATAATGTATAAGAGTGATCAAAACTATATTTAATGACATTTCACCATCAAAAGGTGATAAGTGAACCTTTAGTGAAAATTAGGGTATAAAAGCCTAGAATTGATTTCATTCCGTATTTTAAGCCTTTAGCTTTTATTGGATAAATGTAAAAAAACATTAAAAAACATATATAATCATATTTTAGTTATTTCTATCCATTCCCTCCAATACAACGGCTACATGTTAACTACCATTTAAAATAATATTATTTTATTATTAGAGTGCAACATAAGATTCCCAAGAAACTCGTTGTTGCGTGTTGGGTACGCCATCGAGCATTGCATCCCCTTTAAAGTCATATTAATATTTTATTCACAAATATGAATAAATATGAAAATGTCTATTCTTTATTTACCTGGGGTGTTACATCCTTCCCCCCTTTTGGGAATTGCGTCCTCGCAATTTTAAAATTGCGCTTGGAAACATCATTGAAAGTCCCACATCAGAACAAAAGTCGGTAAAACAAACACTTTAAAATAAAGAAAGATAAGTACAAAGGTCACCCGAGTTAACCCATACTAGGATTCCAAGTATGAAAATATGGACATGGAGGAAAAAACAAAGGGTCATGTTCTGATGGAGAGTGATAGAAAACACGTTTAGGAGAAAGTTAACCACGAGAAAATCACAAACTTGTGATGGGTTAAACGGTATTCGATTCCCCAGTAGGAAAAGTTAATAGACAACATTTTTGTTTTAAGTTACTTTTTATTGAGGAATTTATTCATAAGGAAACATAATCACTTATCATGTTGACTTTCAACTTTTACTAGATTCCTTAATCAAACTCATATTTTTTTTTCCAAAAGACGAGTATTTAGGGAGACTTGTTCGCACTAAGAGTACTATAATCAACTTCTAGAGGATCACCTAATCCACAAAAGAGAACTATGTATATCCTATGTCTTTAGGCTTTAACCAGAACCAAAACCAAAAAGGTTAGTACAAGATCAGATAATCCAGAAAAGGATAACCCCTTATAAAAAGAAAATCTATTCTTAATCTCAAAAATTTGTCCAACAAAACCCAAAGTTCAACGAGGACCATCCGATAAACAATTTGTCCCTAAAATTCTTCAAAGTAAACCAATATAATATTGAAACCCAAATATTTGAAGGATTTAGTCACATAATCTTCCAAGTTAAATCGTAACATTTATCTCCAAACAACATTAGTTGCTCCTAAAGCCTCGTATTGAAAAGTAATTAACCTAATCACATATCCTCCATGATAGGTTAATCATTTTTATAAGTAACCCAAAATCAACTTACTCTTAATTCATAAAATCATATAACTAGAATGAATCAGTAAAACTAACCAGGGACTTCACGTAGTCCAGTGGTAGGCGATAAATACCAGTCGCACTTTGGTTGTGGGTTCGATTCTCGCAGCTTTGTCCGACGCGACGGGTTGTCACACGGTCTGCGTGTTGTCCTTTTTTCAAAACTATATAATTCTCAAAACATTCCCCAAAACGAGATAAAATCTTCAAAAATATTCATAACATATTTTAACCTCAATTTTATCTCATGCCTTCAACTTCAATTATAACATTTAGTAACCCATAATTTCCTCAAAAGTAAGGATCATATAAACCCAAATGGTTCTTTATAACTATGTCCACAAAAGAAAAGATAACTATTCCTTGGATAAAATTTTCCTATATTAAACATCAGGGTTACACATAATATAAAAAGTCTTCTAATGTAACCCCATCATCAAAAGAGACTTGATAATCTTAAGAATTTCACCATAACTCTTGAAGCCCTTATATGTTGACATCTTACTCATTCAACATTCTTCATGATCCATTATCCATTCCTTTCCAACCTATTCCGAAATACCTCTTTCCTACAAACAAAATCATGAATCATATCCTATGATTCCAAAATAGGAAAACAATAGTCATGAAATAGTACATACCTTTGATTTGTCATTGTCAGTTTCTTCATCCTCAATTGGAATGGAATTAGGTATTGGTAAACGAACATTTATACGCTCTTGGTGACCCCATTCACGAAACTTCTTCATAGAACATGTGTTTGCATAATGACCATGCACACCACATTTAAAACATTCAATTGATCCCTCAGAAAGAACTTCTTTCCCTTTCCTCGAGTCAACTGGATGCTTCCTTTTTCCATGGCAGGTTCTTGCTTTATGACCTTAATTTCCACATCTATAGCATATTTCTGTCCCTTTGAAACATTTTCCTAGGTGTTTCCTTCCACATCTTTGACACATAGGTTTTTGAACACACATACCTTTATGATTATTACCTGTACTTCCGTAGGGATTTGTTTCTTGCATATATGATGCCTTAGAGAAAACTCTAAGGTTTAGGTGGTCAATCATGACTCCAGATAGTTGGTTGAGGATAATCAGAAGAGTTATCATTGCAGCTCCCATATCATTCAGTTGCTTGCTCAAAAAAACTGTCACAGTTTCCTGCACATCCACTGTTAATTTGGTGCCTGCTAGATCCAGCCATTTACTAAAACCAAAAAGGTCAGTGTGAGTATATCAACAAAACCATCATGTACTAATGAGGAAGATAAACACTATGATACACTTACTCATTCACTTTATCTAAAACTAGGACTCTTTCTGAAATCCAAACCATTATGGTAATGTCAATTATGCTTAAAGAATACCCTAACCTCTAAAGTTATCTAAACCGACCTTTGATACCAACTATAAGGCCCCAGCCTTAAACCTTACTTAATCTTGAGTTATTACAAGATTACACATTGAGGATCTTTTCAGGTTTAGAGTTTTAGAGAATTAGATAATGAAACTTGCATTATATTCCACATTTAAACAAAGTGGTTACATAAAAGATAGTATCCATTCTTCCCATCAACGGAAACATATTGAAAATAAAACATGGATTCTTTCTTAACACATCCTTGACTCTTTCATCTTATCATGTACCTTTCCCTTGACCTGAAAAAAACATTTCAAAAACTTGGGATGAGCATAAAAAGCTCAGTAAGAGTTATAAAAATATGGAAAGGAAACATGAGTTCATATATACATAAGAATGAAATCATACTTTACCCATAAAACAAAGGCACTTTAACATACCTCATCAAACCATGAATAAATCATAGAAATCATAAGACATAAAGGTAACATGAGGCATTCATAACATTCTTACGTAGGGAGTAACCCTCTTGGTTATGTTTGGAATACCCATCACAGTATATTCCCTAAATCTCTTCAGAGAAACCTTAACGTTTCACTCCTTCGCGTTACCCAATGCATTGGAGAGCAATAACGGGCTCACCCGCCCTTAGTTTATCACGGAACCACCCGTTTTCATAACAATTCCCAAGAACCATAACATAAATGTGTCACATAAAACATGCATAAAGGAAACATAACATTTTCACATTTCAATCACAATATAACATTTTAGTATATTGAAATATTGAATCCATTCAAAAAGAAACCATTTCCAAAACCATTTAAAACATTTAATAAAGAGATTTTTGAATCAAAGTGTCCCATACCACCTTGAAGCTTTTAACATTTTAAACCATTAATATCCATATATATAAATCCTTAAAACAATTTTGAAAACATGGATATTAATAAGAACAAATAATTAAAACATTTAAAATGATATTTTGGTTAAAGGGGTTTTACCAAAATTAGAGACACTTGAATACAATAATCAAGGAATAACATTTAGTCAGAACTTTATAATATCATTAGAATAAAAGGATTCATGATATAATTCTCCAAAGGACAGTATATACACCATATAAGAGTGAATTGGTGCATAACAACAATGAGCCCTCAATAGAAATGTCAAATGTGGTGAAATCCCTTATAAAGAAGGTATCCTTAAATTAAGGACAAATCAATCTCAAAAATATGTGTGACAAATATATATACACCCAATATAAGTGGATATTAAGTGTAAAACAATAAAAGGTCATTCACACATATTCAATGGATGACATATTCAATGACTACAAGTTGAACCCAAAGAAATCGAAATTGGGTTAAAAAGTTCCCTTGACAGCCTAACGGCATCACATCAAAATGAGTTGATGGGAGATAAAAAGTGTATCTCATCACTTGGACATAAAATTTACATCAAGAAGGATGTATGAGAACATATCCCAACATAAAAATATGTAAATTAAAAGACCCAATAAAAGAAGTCTTTTAAAAAAGAGGAGGGTGAAAGGTTCCCTTACCGACTTGGGTATCTTTCAAAACATACTCCCCATGAAAGAAAGACAATAGGTCATTGATGTAAATACTCATAAACGAAATTATATTACACAAGGAGTATAATAATGGGCAGTACATACACCACTCAATGGAATTTGTGGCAAATGTAGCATAAATCTCACGGGAATAAAAGTGAGATGAAAAATCCCTCACGAAAACTCGGCAGCCTAACGGCGCCACATAAAACTTCCAGATATGGATTGATGAGATCAAATAGGGTATCTCATCACATTACAATATAATTTACAGCAAGAGTAATATAAAATAACATCCCCCAACATTATAAATAGGAGCTTAAAAGAAGTGACATAAAGGAGAGTACTTAAAAAGAAAGAGAGAAGTTAGATCTCTTACGAAAGTTCGGCAGCCTAACGACGCCAATCAAAACTTCCAAAATGGATTGATGAGAGAGAATAGGGTCTCTCATCACATGAACATAAAAATTACAGTAGGAGTAATATAAAATATCATCCCAATAACAAGAAAGATGAGCTTTAAAAGGAATGACATAAAAGAGTGTACTTAAAAAGAAAGAGAGGAGTAAGATCCCTTACCTCGGGTCCGACTTGACTCGATCGTTCTTTAATCTCCTGAATAATAAACTTGAGTTAATCTCTACTTGCTTATGAATCTTTTTCAAGTTCATTATTCCTTTTATACCATGTTATGAACATCATGTAATCAGTTAAGTTAATAATGTTCATTTTGTCGGTATTTGGTTCTTAAGTCAAAAATAGACTTCTTACACTTACATGTTGTTAATTTGGTCAAAGGTTCATTATATCCAGAATGGTATTCATGATGTAGATATCATATATTTCATATATATCCAGTACATACATGCATTTATAATATTACATAATCATTTAGAGGTAAGAAATGAAATGCACCGTTCATGGAGACGGTAAGCCGTACGTACGCATGAACGCTACTTTCATTTCTATTTCGTATTTTATAGAATGGAATCATAATTATATAAAGGTATATTATAATTCCAGTATAATATCATATATAATATCATAGTTCCATCCTTTATATGTCCCACATATGGTATTTAACGAATCAAATCACTTTGAGGGGGCGGTAGTCCGCACTTCCTAAAATGAAGATATCGTGTTTACCCATAATGGAAACCATAAAGGTATGACCAAAATGAAAAAAACAGAAGCTTAAGGAAAACATAAACATATTATATATCATATATAAAAAATAGTGACATCATAATTTCCACCTTGAAGGTGTTAAATGAGTTTTGAACAATCATCGTTTCGGGAGGCAGAATTTCGCCATCCACAGAAACCGTATGTTCTTTAACCATTTGATGTAGTTGTGTGAGAGTGTAGCTCAAATAAATATTATAACAACATCCTAGTATATTGAAGATACTGGTGTTGTTACAAAGGATGTAAATAAAAAGAGTTTAGGGGGTTGGAGAAGCAAAATAAAACAAATGAACATGAGAGAATGAATTACCTTTAAAAGTGTAACTCCTTTTGAGTTGAGCCTAAAGGCTTCCTTTGAAAGGATTCTGCCCCAAGGTAATCCTCTAGGATGAGGAGAGGGATGTGGAGAGAGCAAATGGGCAGGGTTTGGCCGAGCCAAAGGCTTGAAGAGTGTGTGGAATGAGTTAGAGGTGGGGGCCTTTTATAAGGGGAGAGGAGGGGCACTTTTGGAAAGTAAAGAAACATTACTTTATTTGAAAATGTGCTTCGGTTTTAAAAGGTCCCACATTGATATAAATCGTGTCTAAGGTGATAAGGGTTCGAAATCCACTCATCCAATTGGTTTTGGACATGTTTAGTTCATAGATTTTACATTATCTTTCTATTTTATTTAAATCGTCAAATAATGATGTCATCGCTGCATCATTATTATGTCATAAATAATTTAATTTATTTAATGTCTAAAAATTATAAAAAAAATACTATGATATAGGAAATCTTTTTAGCTTTCCAATTACTATTTATAATCAAATGTTTGACTTGTATAACCCCACTTAAAAATTGTTTTCTCAAAACATATTATGTTTGTGTCATTTTCACTTTAACATTAAATAAAAAGTAATTTATGTCATTTCCCAACAAAAGTGGATCCATGGGGTCCCCAAGTTGACCCATGGCTTGTCTTGGTCGACCATGACACAACCAATAAGGTTGGGACATGTGTCTAGGTCATTTTATATTATTAAAGCATTATTTATACATTAAACTACCCTAATTACCACTAATCGCGATTAAGAACTTAATAAGTTACTATTCACCAAAAAATTATTTTTATCCCATTGAACCACATTTTACTTCTTAATGACAACCATGAATGTCGGATTTTTGAAATTAAAAACACATAAGTGGTAAAATTTAATTTAAACGAAAAATCAGCTTTTATAATTACCACTTAGTGGTTTCACTATTCATCAAAAATTGAAGTTTTTCAGAAAATAACAAAAGATTCAGCCTAAGCTATTTTTGATGTTCCGAATTTAAAAATGAAGTCTATTTTACAAAATTCAAAACATATAAGTCACATTAATTAATTTAATAATTAATTCCCGCTGTCAGAGCAAAGAGCGTGTTTTTATAAAACAATAAGTATCAAAAGATTGACACCAGTTTAAGTCTAATTTCAAAGTGAAACTAATTCCAATGACCACCATTGGATTAAATGGTAAAAATATATTCTAATTTCACTTTAAAACCAATTCAAAAGATAATCTAATCATATAAATAAATTAGATTAAAAAGAGGTTTTGAATTAAAATACAACATTTACACTATTCATTAAAAAAATGAACTTTATCAGAAAGATACCAAAAATTTACACAAAGTAAATTTTGATGTCCAAATTCTAAAGAAGAGTTTTATTTGGTCCAAATAATGTATAAGAGTGATCAAAACTATATTTAATGACAGTTCGCCATCAAAAGGTGATAAGTGAACCTTTAGTGAAAATTAGGGTATAAAAGCCTAGAATTGATTTCATTCCGTATTTTAAGCCTTTAGCTTTTATTGGATAAATGTAAAAAAACATTAAAAAACATATATAATCATATTTTAGTTATTTCTATCCATTCCCGCCAATACAACGGCTACATGTTAACTACCATTTAAAATAATATTATTTTATTATTAGAGTGCAACATAAGATTCCCAAGAAACTCGTTGTTGCGTGTTGGGTACGCCATCGAGCATTGCTTCCCCTTTAAAGTCATATTAATATTTTATTCACAAATATGAATAAATATGAAAATGTCTATTCTTTATTTACCTGGGGTGTTACATCCTTCCCCCCTTTTGGGAATTGCGTCCTCGCAATTTTAAAATTGCGCTTGGAAACATCCTTGAAAGTCCCACATCGGAACAAAAGTCGGTAAAACAAACACTTTAAAATAAAGAAAGATAAGTACAAAGGTCACCCGAGTTAACCCATACTAGGATTCCAAGTATGAAAATATGGACATGGAGGAAAAAACAAAGGGTCATGATCTGATGGAGAGTGATAGAAAACACGTTTAGGAGAAAGTTAACCACGAGAAAATCACAAACTTGTGATGGGTTAAACGGTATTCGATTCCCCAGTAGGAAAAGTTAATAGACAACATTTTTGTTTTAAGTTACTTTTTATTGAGGAATTTATTCATAAGGAAACATAATCACTTATCATGTTGACTTTCAACTTTTACTAGATTCCTTAATCAAACTCATATTTTTTTTCCAAAAGACGAGTATTTAGGGAGACTTGTTCGCACTAAGAGTACTATAATCAACTTCTAGAGGATCACCTAATCCACAAAAGAGAACTATGTATATCCTATGTCTTTAGGCTTTAACTAGAACCAAAACCAAAAAGGTTAGTACAAGATCAGATAATCCAGAAAAGGATAACCCCTTATAAAAAGAAAATCTATTCTTAATCTCAAAAATTTGTCCGACAAAACCCAAAGTTCAACGAGGACCATCCGATAAACAATTTGTCCATAAAATTCTTCAAAGTAAACCAATATAAGATTGAAACCCAAATATTTGAAGGATTTAGTCACATAATCTTCCAAGTTAAATCGTAACATTTATCTCCAAACAACATTAGTTGCTTCTAAAGACTCGTATTGAAAAGTAATTAACCTAATCACATATCCTCCATGATAGGTTAATCATTTTTATAAGTAACCCAAAATCAACTTACTCTTAATTCATAAAATCATATAACTAGAATGAATCAGTAAAACTAACCAGGGACTTCACGTAGTCCAGTGGTAGGCGATAAATACCAGTCGCACTTTGGTTGTGGGTTCGATTCTCGCAGCTTTGTCCGACGCGACGGGTTGTCACACGGTCTGCGTGTTGTCCTTTTTTCAAAACTATATAATTTTCAAAACATTCCCCAAAACGAGATAAAATATTCAAAAATATTCATAACATATTTTAACCTCAATTTTATCTCATGCCTTCAACTTCAATCATAACATTTAGTAACCCATAATTTCCTCAAAAGTAAGGATCATATAAACCCAAATGGTTCTTTATAACTATGTCCACAAAAGAAAAGATAACTATTCCTTGGATAAAATTTGCCTATATTAAACATCAGGGTTACACATAATATAAAAAGTCTTCTAATGTAACCCCATCATCAAAAGAGACTTGATAATCTTAAGAATTTCACCATAACTCTTGAAGCCCTTATATGTTGACATCTTACTCATTCAACATTCTTCATGATCCATTATCCATTCCTTTCCAACCTATTCCGAAATACCTCTTTCCTACAAACAAAATCATGAATCATATCCTATGATTCCAAAATAGGAAAACAATAGTCATGAAATAGTACATACCTTTGATTGGTCATTGTCAGTTTCTTCATCCTCAATAGGAATGTAATTAGGTATTGGTAAACGAACATTTGTACGCTCTTGGTGACCCCATTCACGAAAGTTCTTCATAGAACATGTGTTTGCATAATGACCATGCACACCACATTTAAAACATTCAATTGATCCCTCATAAAGAACTTCTTTCCCTTTCCTCGAGTCAACTGGATGCTTCCTTTTTCCATGGAAGGTTCTTGCTTTATGACCTTCATTTCCACATCTATAGCATATTTTTGTCCCTTTGAAAATTTTCCTAGGTGTTTCCTTCCACATCTTTGACACATAGGTTTTTGAACACACATACCTTTATGATTATTACCTGTACTTCCGTAGGGATTTGTTTCTTGCATATATGATGCCTTAGAGAAAACTCCAAGGTTTAGGTGGTCAATCATGACTCCAGATAGTTGGTTGAGGATAATAAGAAGAGTTATCATTGCAGCTCCCATATCATTCAGTTGCTTGCTCAAAAAAACTGTCACAGTTTCCTTCACATCCACTGTTACTTTGGTGCCTGCTAGATCCAGCCATTTACTAAAACCAAAAAGGTCAGTGTGAGTATATCAACAAAACCATCATGTACTAATGAGGAAGATAAACACTATGATACACTTACTCATTCACTTTATCTAAAACTATGACTCTTTCTGAAATCCTAACCATTATGGTAATGTCACTTATGCTTAAAGAATAACCTAACCTCTAAAGTTATCTAAACCGACCTTTGATACCAACTATAAGTCCCCAGCCTTAAACCTTACTTAATCTTGAGTTATTACAAGATTACACATTGAGGATCTTTTAAGGTTTAGATTTTTAGAGAATTAGATCATGAAACTTGCATTACATTCCACATTTAAACAAAGTGGTTACATAAAAGATAGTATCCATTCTTCCCATCAACAGAAACATATTGAAAATAAAACATGGATTCTTTCTTAACACATCCTTGACTCTATCATGTTATCATGTACCTTTCCCTTGACCTGAAAAAAACATTTCAAAAACTTGGGATGAGCATAAAAAGCTCAGTAAGAGTTATAAAAATATGGAAAGGAAACATGAGTTCATATATACATAAGAATGAAATCATACTTTACCCATAAAACAAAGGCACTTTAACATACCTCATCAAACCATGAATAAATCATAGAAATCATAAGACATAAAGGTAACTTGAGGCATTCATAACATTCTTACGTAGGGAGTAGCCCTCTTGGTTATGTTTGGAATACCCATCACAGTATATTCCCTAAATCTCTTAGGAGAAACCTTAACGTTTCACTCCTTCGCGTTACCCAATGCATTGGAGAGCTATAACAGGCTCACCCGCCCTTAGTTTATCACGGAACCACCCGTTTTCATAACAATGCCCAAGTACCATAACATAAATGTGTCACATAAAACATGCATAAAGGAAACATAACATTTTCACATTTCAATCACAATATAACATTTTAGTATATTGAAATATTGAATCCATTCAAAAAGAAACCATTTCCAAAACCATTTAAAACATTTAATAAAGAGATTTTCGAATCAAAGTGTCCCATACCACCTTGAAGCTTTTAACATTTTAAACCATTAATATCCATATAAATAAATCCTTAAAACAATTTTGAAAACATTGATATTAATAAGAACAAATAATTAAAACATTTAAAATGATATTTTGGTTAAAGGGGTTTTACCAAAATTAGAGACACTTGAATACAATAATCGAGGAATAACATTTAGTCAGAACTTTATAATATCATGAGAATAAAAGGATTCATGATTTAATACTCCAAAGGACAGTATATACACCATATAAGAGTGAATTGGTGCATAACAACAATGAGCCCTCAATAGAAATGTCAAATGTGGTGAAATCCCTTATAAAGAAGGTATCCTTAAATTAAGGACAAATCAATCTCAAAAATATGTGTGACAAATATATATACACCCAATATAAGTGGATATTAAGTGTAAAACAATAAAAGGTCATTCACACATATTCAATGGATGACATATTCAATGACTACAAGTTGAACCCAAAGAAATCGAAATTGGGTTAAAAAGTTCCCTTGACAGCCTAACGGCATCACATCAAAATGAGTTGATGGGAGATAAAAAGTGTATCTCATCACTTGGACATAAAATTTACATCAAGAAGGATGTATGAGAACATATCCCAACATAAAAATATGTAAATTAAAAGACCCAATAAAAGAAGTCTTTTAAAAAAGAGGAGGGTGAAAGGTTCCCTTACCGACTTGGGTATCTTTCAAAACATACACCCCATGAAAGAAAGGCAATAGGTCATTGATGTAAATACTCATAAACGAAATTATATTACACAAGGATTAGAATAATGGGCAGTACATACACCACTCAATGGAATTTGTGGCAAATGTAGCATAAATCTCACGGGAATAAAAGTGAGATGAAAAATCCCTCACGAAAACTCGGCAGCCTAACGGCGCCACATAAAACTTCCAGATATAGATTGATGAGATCAAATAGGGTATCTCATCACATTACAATATAATTTACAGCAAGAGTAATATAAAAGAACATCCCCCAACATTACAAATAGGAGCTTAAAAGAAGTGACATAAAGGAGAGTACTTAAAAAGAAAGAGAGAAGTTAGATCTCTTACGAAAGTTCGGCAGCCTAACGGCGCCAATCAAAACTTCCAAAATGGATTGATGAGAGAGAATAGGGTCTCTCATCACATGAACATAAAAATTAAAGTAGGATTAATATAAAAGATCATCCCAATAACAAGAAAGATGAGCTTTAAAAGGAATGACATAAAAGAGTGTACTTAAAAAGAAAGAGAGGAGTAAGATCCCTTACCTCGGGTCCGACTTGACTCGATCGTTCTTTAATCTCCTGAATAATAAACTTGAGTTAATCTCTACTTGCTTTTGAATCTTTTTCAAGTTCATTATTCCTTTTATACCATGTTATGAACATCATGTAATCAGTTAAGTTAATAATGTTCATTTTGCAGGTATTTGGTTCTTATGTCAAAAATAGACTTCTTACACTTACATGTTGTTAATTTGGTCAAAGGTTCATTATATCCAGAATGGTATTCATGATGTAGATATAATATATGTCATATATATCCAGTAAATACATGCATTTATAATATTACATAATCATTTAGAGGTAAGAAATGAAATGCACCGTTCATGGAGACGGTAAGCCGTACGTACGCATGAACGCTACTTTCATTTCTATTTCGTATTTTATTGAATGGAATCATAATTATATAAAGGTATATTATAATTCCAGTATAATATCATATATAATATTATAGTTCCATCCTTTATATGTCCCACATATGGTATTTAACGAATCAAATCACTTTGAGGGGGCGGTAGTCCGCACTTCCTAAAATGAAGATATCGTGTTTACCCATAATGGAAACCATAAATGTATGCCCAAAATGAAAACAATAGAAGCTTAAGGAAAACATAAACATATTATATATCATATATAAAAAATAGTGACATCATAATGGCCACCTTGAAGGTGTTAAATGAGTTTTTAACAATCATCGTTTCGGGAGGCAGAATCTCGCCATCCACAGAAACCGTATGTTCTTTAACCATTTGATGTAGTTGTGTGAGAGTGTAGCTCAAATAAATATTATAACAACATCCTATTATATTGAAGATACTGGTTTTGTTACAAATGATGTAAATAAAAAGAGTTTAGGGGGTTGGAGAATCAAAATAAAACAAATGAACATGAGAGAATGAATTACCTTTAAAAGTGTAACTCCTTTTGAGTTGAGCCTAAAGGCTTCCTTTGAAAGGATTCTGCCCCAAGGTAATCCTCTAGGATGAGGAGAGGGATGTGGAGAGAGCAAATGGGCAGGGTGTGGCCGAGCCAAAGGCTTGAAGAGTGTGTGGAATGAGGTAGAGGTGGGGGCCTTTTATAAGGGGAGAGGAGGGGCACTTTTGGAAAGTAAAGAAACATTAATTTATTTGAAAATGTGTTTCTGTTTTAAAAGGTCCCACATTGATAGAAATCGTGGATAAGGTGATAAGGGTTCGAAATCCACTCATCCAATTGGTTTTTGATATGTGTAGTTCATATAATTTACATTATCTTTCTATTTTATTTAAATCGTCAAATAATGATGTCATCGCTGCATCATTATTATGTCATAAATAATTTAATTTATTTAATGTCTAAAAATTATAAAAAAAATACTATGATATAGGAAATCTTTTTAGCTTTCCAATGACTATTTATAATAAAAATTTGGACTTGTATAACCCCACTTAAAAATTGTTTTCGCAAAACATATTATGTTTGTGACATTTTCACTTTAACATTAAATAAAAAGTAATTTATGTCATTTCCCAACAAAAGTGGATCCATGGGGTCCCCAAGTTGACCCATGGCTTGTCTTGGTCGGCAATGACACAAACAATAAGGTTGGGACATGTGTCTAGGTCATTTTATATTATTAAAGCATTATTTATACGTTAAACTACCCTAATTACCACTAATCGCGATTAAGAACTTAATAAGTTACTATTCCCCAAAAAATTATTTTTATCCCATTGAACCACATTTTACTTCTTAATGACAACCATGAATGTCGGATTTTTGAAATTCAAAACACATAAGTGGTAAAATTTATTTTAAACGAAAAATCAGCTTTTATAATTACCACTTAGTGGTTTCACTATTCATCAAAAATTGTAGTTTTTCAGAAAATTACCAAAAATTCACCCTAAGCTATTTTTGATGTTCCGAATTCAAAAATGAAGTCTATTTTACAAAATTCAAAACATATAAGTCACATTAATTAATTTAATAATTAATTCCCGCTGTCAGAGCAAATAGCGTGTTTTTATAAAACAATAAGTATCAAAAGATTGACACCAGTTTAAGTCTAATTTCAAAGTGAAATTAATTCCAATGACCACCATTGGATTAAATGGTAAAAATATATTCTAATTTCACTTTAAAAACAATTAAAAAGATAATCTAATCATATAAATAAATTATATTAAAAAGAGGTTTTGAATTAAAATACAACATTTTACACTATTCATTAAAAAAAATGAACTTTATCAGAAAGATACCAAAAATTTACACAAAGTAAATTTTGATGTCCAAATTCTAAAGAAGAGTTTTATTTGGTCCAAATAATGTATAAGAGTGATCAAAACTATATTTAATGACAGTTCGCCATCAAAAGGTGATAAGTGAACCTTTAGTGAAAATTAGGGTATAAAAGCCTAGAATTGATTTCATTCCGTATTTTAAGCCTTTAGCTTTTATTGGATAAATGTAAAAAAACAATAAAAAACATATATAATCATATTTTAGTTATTTCTATCCATTCCCGCCAATACAACGGCTACATGTTAACTACCATTTAAAATAATATTATTTTATTATTAGAGTGCAACATAAGATTCCCAAGAAACTCGTTGTTGCGTGTTGGGTACGCCATCGAGCATTGCATCCCCTATAAAGTCATATTAATATTTTATTCACAAATATGAATAAATATGAAAATGTCTATTCTTTATTTACCTGGGGTGTTACACTCACATCCCACTGCCTCGTCTCACATCCAGCCACCCCGCCTCAAATCATCTTTCCATTCACCCCTTTGCCTCCCCCAAATCCGGTAACCATTCAACCCCCTTCAGATCATCACCACACTTCTCATCTCCAGTTTCATCTCCTTTCATCAACCGCAATGTCATCGCAAGTGGGAGGTAAAACGTTATTTCTCTGATCAATTTGTTAAATTTCTGTCACGATTTCACCATTTTGGCCTGAGAATGTTGCCTGAATGCCTCTATTTTACTTTTCACCACTCATAGATAAAAGATACATGATTTCCATCATAAAATCTATGAACCCATTCTACATAGTAGATATTAAAGAGTGAGTTTTACCTTGATAATGCTAATACAGTAGTTTCATTGAATATAACTTCACCTTTTTACTCATTAAAATTTCTTTTTGCACACTGTCTTTGATTTTGAATAGGTGTCAGGCCCCCATGATGATGAATGGGTACTTCATTTAAATATAGATTTTTTCACTCCTTTGTAATACTCTCTCTAGGTATAAATTCCATTTTAATAGAACTAAAATGTTTTCATTATATACATCATAGTAAAACATATAATCCACATAGAAATTTTACACCATTTATCAACAGAGATTTAATGTTTTTCATACAAATGTTCCCTCAATAATATTATTAGATGAGGATTCATTATTAATTTTGTGAATAATTTTTGTACATTTTCTATTTGATTTCCATTCATTTTTTGATTTGGTGTGAGAAATTCCTCAATGTTGTATTTTTTTCATGATTAATGTATGATTCCCATTTAGTGTAATGAGTAAATACATTATATTCATTTTATCACATTAATCATTTGGTGTACTACTGGATTTGATATTAAGAGTTTATACTTCTCTAGGTCTTTACAATGTTTTCCATATGTTTATAGATTTATGTTATTGAAATATGCATAATAGTTGATATATATATTGAATTTCATTAGTTTCTTTGTTAATTTACACTTATGACTTTTTATTAATTGTTGAGAATTGTTTCACCCTTTCTCACTAATCAGTTTCTACTCAACTTGAACAATTTATGGTGTATTTAATTGGAAAATTTCTAAAAAGAAAATGACATTATCGATTTCTTTTTCTAGAGATGTGTTCATGAAGACTTACTTGGAGGGTAACGCTCCTTCTCACTCATAAACAACATCAATTTTTACTCAATTTTCTGATTTTTAGGGTATTTGTAATCCTCTTATCATGGTAGTGGATTTAACTTTTGTGGTGTTCTCTTGTTCTTTTTGCAAGAACAACGACCAATAGTTGGTTTGCTTCTGAATTTTGTTATATATTTGGAGATATGTTTTTTATGAAAAAAAACTAGGGTAGTTTTTTATAATTTTTTTAAAAAAATGACCATTTTCAATATTTTTTGAAATATACCTCAAAAAACTTCTGTTCCATATGGTATTTTGATAATGGTTATAGGTTTTGTGAGTTCTCCATTTACACTAACATCATATGTGGCAGATTATGGTTCATTAAACCACTTCACAAAGATCAAATTCCAAAATTTCTCGCAACCAAATGTTTCCCTACATCTATTTGTTCAGCATTTGTGGTTACACAAATGTGAAAAGGATGCATATTTAGCTCTCTTTAGACGTCTATCTCGAGTAGCTGAAGCTCAATCTCAATAAAAATTGAACCTCAAATATTGCATGTGTGCTAGAATCATGTAGGTTTAGAGTATCACTATATCCATTTACTTCCCTGCACCGAATTTGTGTGTGTTGAATTCTTACTAGTGATGTTATCTATCAACCTTGTGATCTTTTCCACTTTAATTCCCATTTTTGAGAGGCTATTATTACATTCCTGATACTAGATCATTCAATATCAAAAATCATATGTGGGTGTATATGTTGATATTTGTGTGAGTGAGTCAGTATATTGTGGGTGTATATGTTGATATCTCAATCTTGTGTTAACCGAGTGCCTCTAATTTATCAAGAACTTTTTCTTTGATATTTTTCTTGTCTAGTCACTGATTATCATCCCTATTGTTTCATTTTCCATGAACTGGTTATGCCTCAATTTTTTTTAGAATTGAACTTGTGATAATGTTGATTCTATTTTTATGCCACAAACTGTTTTGTTTTGTCCACTGCAATATTGTTTAGATCTTTTAAATTTGTGTCTGGAATCATAACTATTTTGATATTGTTTTGAATATTGTCATGAATTAAAAATTTTGTGATCAATTTTGGTTTTGAAACTATGAATCTATCTTGCATGTTTTTTTATTTGATACTACAACTAAATAATAAATTTTTTCTAGTTTTCACTGGTGATTTTTTAGATTTTATGGAAGGGAATATGTTTTTGATTCATTTTATGATTATTTATTTTATGAATTTTAAAAAGATATTAATAAATAATTTATATATTCCATATTTTTTGGATTTATCATATCATTCCTATAATAAATGTCTCTTGGTCATTGGTTGATGACTTGAACAGATTAAGGATGTTTGATTAGGTTGGCATTTTTTTGTGCTGGAGCTGCTGCGGGGTGGGCATCCCAGCCTTTTCCTGTGGCTGCTGGAGATGTTGCTAATTGTTTCCACCCTTCTGAGGCTGACCATTGTTTTTGTTGTTTTTGTTGTTGTTTCCATTGTCAAGCTTCATATTCTTCAACAGAATTTTTTAGTTGATTTTTTTTTGTTCGGGGCCTTTTGGGCGGCACACAGTTCAGCGTGCTTCCCAGATTTTGCAAGATTCTTTATGAGCGTGGCGGCATCTACATTCCCTGAAACCGTCACCTTCTTATTCTCTGCATCTATAACCATTTTATAAACGACATCTATATTATGCCAGATTTTCTTTACTTTTTGCTTAAATTCATCACAGTGTATGTTCACATTGAGAACACAGGTCTGGATCTTCACTAACTCCTCCTTGCTCATGTCTTCTGAACAACCAAACAAACAAACTGGGCATGAATACACAATGAGGTGGGCAGTGTGGTGGATCTGTTAAAATAATGAAAAATCTCAGAATCCAGAGGAAGAAGATGGACCACAACCGCTCTCTCCCTACAATGTTCTCCAATCCAGTAAAGTGGAGAAATTGGTAATAATCCAAATAGTGAATGGATGAGACCACATAGGAATGCGGCCATTGAAATTCAATGCTTTCTCTATTGTGTTTGTAGCATATAACTTATTTTTTAGTATTTCCCTTGAGTTACTTATTTATCAATTTTCATGCATTTATATATATTTATTTTGATGTTATATATAATGGAATTGAAATTTTTTGTTACTGTCACTAGTGCAGAAAACATTTTTTACGTCTTTCATTTTTCATTTTTTACGTCGGGTTTTAGCTGACATTAATACAAACGATGTTATAAATATTTATTTTTACGTAGGTTCTTTACAAACCAACGTAAAAAACATAACATCGCGGTATTTATAACTTCCTTTATTAATTAACAGATTTGAAAAAACTAGGTGGGTGAGGGTTTATCACATCAGTTATTATATAACCAACGTGAAAAAAAGTGTGGGGGTGTTTATCATGTCGGTTATTATATAACGGACATGATAAAACAGTGCGGGGGTGTTATCATGTCAAATATTTAATAACCGATGTGATAAACCATTTCCCTAGCCTTTATCATGTAGGTTATTACATAACCGACATGAAAAAATAGTGGGGCGGGGGGTTATCACCTCGGTTATATAATAACTGACGTGATAAACCAGTCTGGGGGCCTTTTATCATGTCGGTTATGAAATAACTGACGAGATAAACCATTTCACTAGTGTTTAACACATCGGGTATTCAAATAACTGACGTGATAAACCCTTCCCCATTTCTTTCACGTCGGTTATAAAATAATCGACGTGAATGACCAATATCTTTTTAAATAGAATATAGTACTCTGCTCTCCCCAGAAAAAACCAGAATCCAAATCAAGAATTCATACCACAAAAACAGAAGTAGACCATAGAAAAATTAATCATTTATTGCACTAGACAGCCCCCACCACACCCCTGGACTGCCCCCGACCCCCTGGACAGCCCCAAACTCCCCGAGACAACCCCCCACACCATGGACAACACTTCTACACCCCTGGACAGCCCCCCACACCCCTGGACAGCCCCCACCCCCTGGATATCCCCCCACACCCCTGGATGCCCCCACCCTCCTGGACACCCCCCCCCCCACTCCCCTTGACATCCCCACCCTCTTGGACACCCCCACCGCACCGGACAGCCCTCCAACACCCCTGGACAGCCCCCACCCCTGGACATCCCCCCAGACCTATGGACGACCCCCCCCCCCCCTCCTGGACACCAACCCACACCCCTGGACAACCACCCACCCCACATAACAACCCCCACACCCTTGGAACCCCTCCCCCCCAGACCAGAATCCATACTAGAAAAAATATCATAAGTATATCAAAACAAGAATTAGAGAAAAATTAAACGTTCACATATATAACATTAAAATCATACACTTTCAACTTAAAAAAACTAAATCCATCATAAAACACTACTAAATACACAATAACAACGACACTATTCACAATTTCATTTTACACTACAAACAACTAAAATTCAATCAAACCTATAAAATAATTTGACCACTCCACTTGTAATTGTTTGATGTCTTCAGTAGTATAGGGTTAAGGGTCGTCAAATAGCTAAAAATTGAAAATGATAGTATTTATCCTATATAATAAATAAATAAAATTGAAATATAATGGAAAATTTTAAAAGGAAATCTTACCACGTCAAAGTTCACAACTGTCCTAGTTGTTATTATTTCATACATAAATCATAACATATAATATCTGCATTCGATGATGCCTTATTATTCAGGAAAATTATTTTTTAATGAGTGTAAAATAAATATATTATTCTTATGTAATAAATCAAAAGGTACAAATTATAAATGGATATTTACCTTCACATTTTCATATTTGATCTTTGCACTCCTTTTCATTGTGTTTTTTCGAAAGTAGACCCATGCCCTGTTAGAAATAATACGAATGGGGTAAATTTAAATTTCATTATAATATATAAAACTATTGAGAAATTGAAACACAATTTTCCAATATATTCATAAAACATTCCCACACATCATCACGGACAGAGCATATCCAATAAAGTGTTTTCTCTATGGAAAAAAACCCATAACATCCAATGATCACTGATAAAAGAAAATTTAATGTTAGTGGTTTTTTATGTTAAAAGATAATGAAATATTTGAGAGAGATGTGCTTCATACCTCTCAAAAAAGGAATCATCCAACATTGTGTGACTATATTCTGTTCATGTCATTCAGCAATATAAAGAATTATTTGTTCCTCAACCAATGCACATGATTCAGGCGAAATCAATTGTGGGTGCATGAATCCATATATATCTTCCAGATCATTACTCTCTCAAATGTTATAAAGATACCTAAAACAAAACCGACATAATTATACATTATTAATAAATATAACACATGGAAAAGGTGTTAAGACTTACATGGAAAAAATTTGCACCATGATGATTCCCAACTTATCTCCAGTAACAAGCTCCATGATATCAGTTTTCATAATCCCCATTGTTATTGAACATCCACAAACATGATCTTCCATTGGAAACTCATAATGACCCGCTAACAAATTTGAATATCTTGTCAATCTATCAAGACTACTATAATCTCTATCTGATGTCATGGCCATTTGTCTTTGTTATTGTCTATACAGTATTTCTTTACCTTTGAAGTATTCCTGTAAAAATAAATAGAAAAATATATTAGTTTTAAAATGATAAAAAAACTTTAATAAAAAAATAAAATAAAAGATATAACATTCATACCTCTATGGTAATGAGTCGATGAAGTCCGGATGACCGAATTAAAAAATGGCCGATACTATGTCCAACTGTTGTCACCTCATCTGTAGGTAATGGTATCTATCTATAATATCCTGTACAGTGACCCTCTGATTCTCGACCTCTAATTGTTGATGATGAGCTGTATCTCTAATATAATATACCAACCCATATGAAACTATATGATGTTGAGGATCATCAACATACAACTCGTAATAAGTAGGAAGTTGCGGTGAAGGAGTAGAATAAAAAATGGGGTCCATAGGCTGAGGTGGGGGAGTGGGAGCTACTGGAGGAGGTGGAGGATAAATGATGGGGTCGGCAAGGGGAGGTGGAGGAGTGGGAGCTGTAGTCTGAAATTGCCTTTTCATGTCTCCAAACATATACTGTACCGACTCTCTGATATTTTCCTCCATCGTCGCATTAATATTATGAACTTCAGCCTCCAAGGATTCTATTTTTTTTATAAACACCCTCAATGTTAGAAGTTAAAGAACATATGTAACGGACCCGAAGCTTGACGTACATGGACATTACATTACTTTTGCGGAATATATAATACATAACAAAAACAGACACACAAAGACCGTAACAGTTTAGTATCTTTGGAAACTTGGAACGTAATCTTCTAATCATGGTGAAAGATCTTCAACATCTCCCATAAAGATATCCCACTCTTTGTTTCCTTACCTAAAACTTTTATTTTAATCCTTGGGGAAAATAAAACATAAAAATGGTGAGATCAAGTGCTCAGTAAGGGTAAGCATGGATAAAATAAAACATACCACATACAATTGAACTGAAAAACGTGAACATAATGTCTAAACATCAAAATCTTGAGCAACGACATAAAACATGGAAAACATAAGGCATATATCATAATGGAACATAAATCATGATAACATAGCATGGAAATAAAACATGTAATTTTAGCATCCATTAAGCACATGTAATGATTTCCATAGTAACCAAGGCATTGCTGCCAAGACCATCTTAGTGGACCAAGTCCCTTTCTGAAACGAGTTCACTCCTCGTTCCAGTCCTGTAATACTGAACCGGATTAACTTACCATTCCACCCATGTATATCTCATTAGATATAAATCTTTACCCAATGCATTGGAGGGAGATATATTTCCCACCCATCTTTCAATGAAATCATTCTTACTTATTCCACAAAATAAACATACATCATTCATAATAACCCAACGAATAAAATGGGTTCATAAACATAATCCCATCATCAGATAATCCATATAAAAGAAATGGATATCATTTCATAATAAGAAAAGTGAAACCATGTAAATCATAAATACGTTATACTTGAAATATACACATAAGAAATAATGTTATCTTAGATGAAAAATGGTTTTTGATAAAACACTTGAAATGAATTCTTGATGAAAATATCCTTTCTTCTTTAAAATCATTTTTTTTCACAAAATGCCATGATATTTTAAAAGAATAGGATTTTTCTTAAAATATTAATGTAATATTTTGGAGGATGCTTCATGAAAATAAGGCTTTATAAAACTGTAAAAACTTGTTTGTGCCGTATAAGTTAAAAAAACATTCTTCTCTTACTTTTTCCGGAAAAGTCAAAAAGTAGCTCGTAAAAGAAAGATTCCAGAAATACCACGTAGTAAATGTAAAAATGGGTAAAAAGGACAAAAACAATACAGGAAACTATTTTTAGGAAACATGGACATGGATGATAACAATAACCCCAGTAAATACTTATGAATAAGCAATCTCAGATAAAAATGAGATTTCAAAAATTAGCCCTTACTTTAGGTCTGATTTGCTTCGTAAGTGTCTGAACCTACTGTATAATGATTTTAAATAATGTCATTGACTTATTCCAGAATCATACTCATTGTTATGATATCATATATGGTTCACTTATTACTTTATATTACCCGTTCTTTTGTAAATTCCATGTTAAAGATCGTTTTGGGTAAAATTGTTTCATTTGTCATCCGTGTTTTGACTTGTAATTATTCATATGATTACATATATCATGATTAATTAATTCCAGAATATAAAACAATATTTATATATAATATATATTCAGAATATACATATATATAATAAATCAGTAAATGGAATGAAATACACCGTTCATGGACACGTTAGGCCGTACGTACGCATGAACGCTGTTTTCGTTTCCTTATTGAGTTGAATGAAATTAATAGATGACATAAATATATATACACATAAATACAGTATCATTCTTATGTCATATATTTCATGATTAATTATTATATATACTTTATAATCATTCATGAATGGTTAACGTGGTGAATGAATCTCATCGCGTCGTGGAGACGATATTCTGTACGTACGCACGAGCGATGATATTGTTCCCATGATCGTGGAATTTTATTGGAGTGTATGTATACTATTGAAGAATCAATATCAATTTACAATAATCATATATAGTAATTATTTACACCATAATACCCATCCAAGTAAAGTGGTGGTGGAAAATAGATTACACCACGGCGTGGAGACGGTATTCCGTACGTACACACGCGCGGTGATTTCATTTTCCGTAGGATAGATAGATGGTGAAATAGGGTTTTTTCATACTTATAATAACATATCAGTATATGATTGATACTGATTTTATTACTTCATAATGAAACAACCTAAGAATAAGAAGTGGAAGAAGAAATAAAGGTGAAAGAATCGGTAATGGAAATTATCTCTTTTTTGAAGCGTCTCTTTGAGTCCTCTTCTTAGGGCACTAGAATTGGTCTTTGAAGAAGACATGGACCTCTAGTATGTTTCTAGGGAAGTGGAGAAGAGAATTTTCCAGGGGTTTTCCAATCTTGAAGGCTCAAATTGGTGTGAGGAAGAGGGGGAGGAGGTGCCCTTTTATAAGAGAGAAGAGGGGCACCTTTGGAATAACAAAAAATATAAATTTATAATATCTCTAAAACCTCTTAGAAACCTCAAAAAATGACTCATATTCGAAGATTAGATGAGATAGGGTTGTAATCTCATCAACCAATCAAATTTATACATGTTTGGATCTTATTTTAAACCTTATCATTTTGATTTATCCTTATTTAATCTATTTAAGTTTATTTGTGGTAATAAAATTCTAAATTTAAAATTATAACACATATTTACTTATTTGTTGTGAATTTTCCATAATTGTTTAATATATAAAATTATAGACCATATAAATTTAAATTTTAAATTTTTAATTTTTTTGTGATTTTTAAACAATTTTATAATATGTTATTTTTATAAAATAACAATAGTGTCAATTTTGACACTATTCATTTATTTGAATTTAAATAGAATATATATAGAAGATATGTTCGAAATAGAAGCTTTAATAGATTAATAAAAGGTCATATGTATCTATAAAATTAGTTTATAACATTAAATAGTTCATATAATATTTATTTTATTATTTTTAAAACCATTTATTTTGTTTATCTCTTAATAAAATAATTACTACATCATTTTTGTAAAATTACTTAATAAACTTATTTTTTGCATAAAAATTAAAAATAAAATTCTATGATAAAGATAAATCTATTACCTTTAACAATAATACTTTTACTAGAATTTATCATCTTAAAATCAAAATATTTAAAATGTTATATTTATTAAATTATGAAGGAGAATACATTGGGATCATTTACAATAAAATTATATAAGTGTCATAATCACTTTTATAAGGATCAAAACGGTTGTATATTAGGTCATCGGATGATTAAGGTGTAGATATACACTAAAAATATGTTTTCTTCAGGTTTTTGGGCCTTTTAAGGGGTATTATTATTTCAGTAAAAACTATATTACTGATTTTTCACTTAATAAATAATATCTGCATCATTAATGTATCACCATTAATGGAAATTATTTAATCCATAAAAATTCTAAATAAATTATCATGATGTAGATAAATTTATTATATTTCTGGATACTATTCATGTTCTAATTTTCATGATGTTTATCACTAAATTAAAATTATTATACTTTTAAGATTTAAGAGAGTGACATGTTGTCACTTTCTTTGGTTTTAATAATAACTAAATTATTTTCATGGACAAAGTCCATTAAATGATTCTAATCCGACCCTTAGGTGATATGGGTAAACTTTTTGTCATCCAATAGGATTTTTACAGGTGTTAGGGTAATTTTATAATCTTATATTTACCATTGATTACCCGATATACCTTTAACTATGGTAAATAAAATTTACCGTAGTTACTATTCATAATGACCAAAAATAAAAAGTAGCATATTAACATAATTTGGACCCACTGATTCAAAATATGGAATCCATTTTTCAAAATTCAAAACACATTACTTGCAGTAATTAATTTAAAATTAATCCTGTTGTGGAAAGAAAACGGGTTTTTTGTTTAAAACATTGCAAAAAATTAAATTGATTTGACCTATGAATTCAAGATAAAATCAATGCTAATGACATAAATTTTATTAAATGGTAAAAATATATTATATTTATACTTTGAAACCATTAAATAATATAATTTAATCATATAAATTATTGCGATGAAAAAAGTTGTTTTTAATTAAAATATAGCGTGTTTTTACTATTCATCAAAATATGAAAGTTACCAGAATAATATGAAAATTTTATCCAAAGTAAATTTTTATTTATTGATTCTAAAGAAGAATTTTATTTTGTCAAATTGAACTTATAAACAAGTAAAAAACTAGATTTAAAGTGGGTGCGCCATCAAAAGGTGGCAAAACTGCATTTTTTGAAAAATACTTATTTTACCGGAAAAAATTATTTTGTTCTAATTTCAAAATTTAGTTAATACTATTCATAACGGCTAGTTCATAATAATATTATAAAAATATATCATTTTTTAGTAAAACCCATTATTGCGTACAACACACGCTATCGAGGAAGGTTGAGATTGCGTTTAATGCAAGCCAAGTCAGGGTTGCATGTTGTGCAAAAATCCTTTGTTGTTTCGTATAACAGAATCCAACCATATTTTATTTATAAATTGAATATATATATATATATATATATATATATATATAATCAATGTTGTGTAGAATAACTATTATCAAAATTGTGTGTAACACGATCCTAGAATAGTGTTGCGTATACTGCAAGCTAATACGGTGTTGCGTATAGAAAAAGGTAATCTTGGTGTAGCATACAACACAAGACAATAATTAAATTAAAAGAATATTTTTCATAAAATCTCGGGGTGTTACATTCTACCCCCCTTAAAATGAATTTCTCCCTCGAAACTCGTTAGTGTTATAAATGGTTTACTACTTGAGAGTTTGTTTATTAGAAACCCACATAGTAAAAAGGAATACCAAAACATGGCTTTAAAAACTAAAGTATGAAATGTAACGGTTACCCAAATTAACTCATCACTGGGTTTCCACGTAGGATAACATAGGTGAAAATATGGATATGGAAGAAAAATGTAACCATCAAGTTCTGATGGATTGTGGTAGATAACATGGCTATGAAAAAGCCAACAATCACAAAGCTATTTATTTGTGATGATCTAGGGTACCATCTGATTCATCGGATATAAGGGCACTAGGACAACATTTTTTGTTTTCATGATCATTTCCCTAAAGTTTAAGTATTTGAATTAGAATAAATACTTACTTTATTTTGGTACAATATCCTTGTTGTTCATACTTTAAACAATTTCCACTTCATCTCTTGAATAAATGAAGTTGAATTTGTTATTCATGAAGTGTTAACAGATCATGTGATAGAATGATGGGTCATTCCATCCTTTTCAGACAAAAGGTTAGAAAAAGTTATTAAATATACATAAGTCCATCTATGGTGAGGTTAATCGTATACGATTCCAAAAATGAACATATACTTCATATATCATACTGCTTAATAAAATAAAACTAGTTTCTACTAACCAGGGACATCCTGTAGGCCAGTGGTAGGTGATAAAGGACAGTCGCACTTTGGTTGTGGGTTCGATTCCCACAGCCTTGTCAGACACAATGGGATATCGCCCATCCTGCAGGTTGTCCTTTTTCTAAAACTATATTACTATAACATCCCATCAATAATATAGAAAAAACTTTTATCCTTAAACAATACTAACTGATGTCCAACATAATCCATTCCAATCTTTAGGCTTATCCATAATACTGCAGTCCACTCTCATAATATAGTGAAAACGATTACCCGATATTTAATACCATCGTTGATCCCCATATATCAAAAGATATGTCTTGTTGGTCACATTCCAAACATTATAAGGCCTTAATCATGTATTCTCTTGAAAAATGAATACCCATTGAACTTTAGTGAAAACATGAATGCAGTTAAAAGTTAACACTTTCCACATACCAAAATCCTCAAAATTCTATATACTCAAACCATGATATCACTTAGTCCTTATATAAATCATGAGCTCATGAATACAATCAAACATCTCATTATCTTCTTAATTATTCATTATGCACATATCATCTACATTACAAAAATATCCGAATAACCTTCCATGGATACTGGTACCATTCAATATATACTTTCAAATACTTTTAGGAAAAACAATAGTGTAACAATACTTAGATGATTCTTTATTCCATAGTACCATTAAATATACAACATAACTCTCAATAAACATACAATCATTCCACTACCTTCTAAAACAACCAACAGAGCATCAACACTTCTTTCATCTCATATATCATTTGTAGTCTCCTCATCATCATCCACATAAATACTACCCATATGACCATGCTGATTCTCTTCATGAGATTTATCCTTAGGGCATTGGTTTGCATAATGCCCATACATTCCATATTTAAAACATCTAATCATTGTTGATGTCGTAGTAGTGCCATTATCCTTGTCCATGGTGTTAACTGATCCTTTTCCTTTGCACTTATTGGATTTGTGTCCTTCTCTTCCACAACCAAATCATCTTCTAGTTCCTTTGAAATAATCTCTTTGATGCCTCTTCCCACATGATGGACATGCGGGAAATTAAACTTTCTTTCCTCTATGATCATCATGAAACTCCATATTTCTCTAATTATCTGAGTCGGGAAACTTACCAAAGTTGAGATTATTGATCATATTATGAGATTTCTGATTAGGCATAATAACGATGTTTGGATTTCCTAATCCCGTTTCATTTGGTTGCTCATGAATACAATCATTCCATTGTCCATTATATCCTCCATTATCGTGAACCTTCCGGTTTACAGCCATTTTCTAAAATCCAAAAAAAATAGTGTGAGAGGAAAAAATCATGCTAGGGAAAACAACAAAGTAAAGGTGGAGTACTCTCAATATCTAACATCTTAGGTTTAATTCTAAGATCATTAGCGCAATTCTAGGACTATAACCTATAAGTATACTTAACCTTATTGGCATCCATAGACATACCATAGAAATATCTCTAGGGATCTTAGTAATTTTCTCGCATCCTAGTTTCCAAAGGTTGAATAAACCTTTCCTCTAATACCAACTGTAGAGACCCTAAGAATTACGTACATGGACATTACATTACTTTTTCCGAATATATAATACATAACAAAAACAGACACATAAGGACCGTAATAGTATAGTGTCTTTGGAGACTTGGAACATAATCTTCTAATCATGGTGAAAGATCTTCAACATCTCCCATAAAGATCTTCCACTCTTTGTTTGCTTACCTAAAACCGTTCTTTTAATCCCGGGGGAAAATAAAAAACTAAAAAGGGTGAGCTCAAATGCTCAGTAAGGGTAAAAATGGATAAAATAAATCATACCATATACATTTGAACTTAAAAACATGAACATAATGTTTAAACATCAAAATCTTCAGAAACGACTTAAAACATGGAAGAATATAAGGAATAGATCACAATGGAACATAAATCATGATAACATAACATGGGAATAAATCATGTAATTTTGGAATACATTAAGCACATGTAATGATTTCCATAGTAGCCAAGGCATTGCTGGCAAGACCATCTTAGTGGACCAAGTCCCTTTCTGAATCGAGTTCACTCCACGTTCCAGTCCTGTAATACTGAACTGGATTAACTTACCATTCCATCCATGTCTATCTCATGAGATATAAATCTTTACCCAATGCATTGGAGGGAGATATAGGTCCCACCCATCTCACAATGAAATCATTCTTACTTGTGCCACAAAATAAACATACATCATTCATAATAACCCAACGAATAAAATGGGTGCATAAACATAATCCCATCAACAGATAATCCATATAAAAGAAATGGATATCATTTCATAATAAGAAAATTGAAACCATGTAAATCATAGAGACATTATACTTGAAACATACACATATGAAATATTGTTATCTTAGATGAAAAACGGTTTTTGATAAAACACTTGAAATGAATTCTTGAGGAAACTATCCTTTCTTCTTCAAAATCATTTTCTATTCACAAAATGCCATGAAATTTCAAAAGAATATGATTTTTTTTAAAATAGCAATGAAATATTTTGGATTAAGCTTCATGAAAATAAGGGTTTATAAAACAGTAATAATCTGTTCGTGCCGTATAAATTTAAAAACATTCTTCTCATACATTTGCCAGAAAAGTCAAAAAGTACATCGTAAAAGAATGATTCCAAACATACCATGTAGTAAAATTAAAAAATGGGTAAAAAGGACAATAAAAATACAGGAAACCATTATTAGGAAACATGGACATGTATGATAACAATATCCCCAATAAATACTTACGAATAAGCAATCTCAGATAAAAATTAGATTTACAAAATTATCCCTTACCTTAGGACTGATTTGCTTCGTAAGTGTCCGAACCTCCTATATAATGATTTAAATAATGTCAGTGACTTATTCCAGAATCATACCCACTGTTATGGTATCATATATGGTTCACTTATGACTTTATATTACCTGTTCTTTTGTAAATTCCATGTTAAAGAGCGTTTTGGGTAAAATTGTTTCATTTGTCGTCCATGTTTTGACTTGTAATTATTCATATGATTACTTAGATCATGATTACTTAATTCCAGAATATAAAACATGATTTATATATAATATATATTCATAATATACATATATATAATAAATCAGTAAATGGAAAGAAATACACCGTTCATGGAGACGGTAGGCCGTACGTACGCATGAACGTTGTTTTCGTTTCCTTATTGAGTTGAATGGAATTAAGAAGATGACATAAATATATATACACATAAATAAAGTATCATTATTATGTCATATATTTCATTATTACTTATTATATATAGTTTATAATCTTTCATGAATGGTTAACGTGGAGAATGAATCTCATCGCGTCGTGGAGACGGTCTTCCGTACGTATGCACGAGCGATGATATCGTTCCCATGATTGTGGAATTTTGTTGGAGTGTATGTATACTATTATAGAATCAATATCACTTTACAATAATCATATATAGTTATTATTTACACCATTATACCCATCCAAGTAAGGTGGTGGTGGAAAATAGATTACACCACGGTGTGGAGACGGTATTCCGTACATACGCACGCGCAGTGATTTCATTTTCCATAGGATGGATAGATGGTGAAATAGGGTTGTTTTATACTTATAATAACATATCAGTATATGATTTATACTGATGTTATTACTTCATAATGAAACAACCTAAGAAGAAGAAGTGGAAGAAGAAATAAAGGTGAAAGAATAGGTAACGGAAATTACCTCTTCTTTTAAGTGTCTCTTTGATTCCTCTTCTTAGGGCACTAAAATTGGTCTTTGAAGAAGACCAGGACCACTAGGATGCTTATAGGTAAATGTGGAGAAGATAATTTGGCAGGGTTTGGCGAATATTGAATGCTCAAAGTGGTGTGAGGAAGAGGGGGAGGAGGTGCCCTTTTATAAGGGAGGAGAGGGGCACCTTTGGAATAACTAAAAATATTAATTTATAATAAATCTAACACCACTTAAAACCCTCAACAAATTACTCATATTCGAAGCTTAGATGAGATAGGGTTGTAATCGCATCAACCAATCAAATTTAGACATGTTTGGATCTTATTTTAAACCTTATCATTTTGATTTATCCTTATTTAATCTATATAAGTTTATTTATGGTAATAAAATTATAAATTTTAAATTATAACAAATAATTACTTAATTGTTGTGAATTTTCCATAATTATTTACTTTATAACATTATAGACCTTATGAATTTAAATTTATAATTTTTAAATATTTTTGTTTTTTTTATAAATTTTTATAATATGTTATTTTTATAAAATAACAATAGTGTCAATTTTGACACTATTCATTTATTTGATTTTAAATAAAATATAAACAGAAGATATGTTCAAAATAAAATCATTAATTGATTCATAAAAGGTCATATTTATCTATATAATTAGTGGAGAACATTAAATAGTTCATATAATATTAATTTTATTATTTTTAAAACCATTTATTTGGTTTATCTCTTAATAAAATAATTACTACATCATTTGTGTATAATTATTTAATATACAGATTTGTTGCATAAAAATTAAAAATAAAATCCTATGATGAATATAAATCTATTACCTTTCCCAATAATACTTTTACTCGAATTTATCATCTTAAAATCACAATATTTAAATTGTTATATTTATTAAATTACGAAGGTGACAACTTTGGCATCATTTAAAATAAAATAATATAAGCGTCATAATCACATTCATAAGGCTCCAAACAGTTATATATTATGTCATTGGATGATTAAGGTGTATATATATACTAACAATAAGTTTTGGTCCGGTTTGTGGTCCTTTTAATGGGTCTTATTATTTCAATAAAAACTATATTACTGATTTTTCACTTAATAAATAATTTCTGCATCATTAATGTATCACCATTAATGACAATTATATAATCCCTAAAAATTCTAAATAAATTATCATTATGTATATATATTTATTATCTTTCTGGAGAATATTCATTTTCGATGTTTGATGATGTTTATCACTAAATTATAATTATTATACTTATAAGATTTAAGAGAGTGACATGTTGTCACTTTCATTGGTTTTAATAATAATTAAATTATTTTCAGGGACAATAGTCCATTAAATGATTCTAATCAGACCCTTAGGTGATATGGGTCGACATTTACCCATCCAATAGGATTTTTACAGGTGTTAGGGTAATTTTATAATCTTATATTTACACTTAATTACCCGATTTACCTTTAACTATGGTAAATAAAATTTACCATAGTTACTATTCATAATGCCCAAAAATAAAAAGTAGCATATTAACATTATTTGGACCCACTGATTCCGAATATGGAATCAATTTTTCAAAAGTGAAAACACATAAGTTGCAGTAAATAATTTAAAATTAATCCCGTTGTCGAAAGAAAATGGGTTTTTTGTTTAAAACATTGCAAAAGATTGAATTGATTTAACCTATGAATTCAAGGTAAAATCAATCCTAATGACATAAATTGTATTAAACGGTAAAAATATATTCTATTTATACTTTAAAACCATTAAATATTATTATTTATCCTTATAAATTATTGCGATGAAAAAAGTTGTTTTTAATTAAAATATAGCATGTTTTTACTATTCATCAAAATATGAATGTTACGAGAATAATATGAAAAAATTATCCAAAGTAAATTTTTATTTCCTGATTCCAAAGAAGAATTTTGTTTTGTCTAATTGAACTTATAAACATGTAAAAAACTAGATTTAATGTGGGTGCGCCATCAAAAGGTGGAAAAACTGCATTTTTTTAAAAATACTTATTTTACCCGAAATATTTATTTTGTTCTTAATTCAAAATTTAGTTAGTACTATTCATAATGGCTAGTTCATAATAATATTATAATAATATATCGTTGTTTAGTAAAACCCGGTATTGTGTACAACACACAATAATATGAGATGTTAAAAACTATTGTTGTTTCTTATGAAGGGACTAAGGATGTCAGGAAAATGAGATATACTACTACTAATCATAAATTTTATACATTCAGAATGTTTTAAGATGAAAGAATTACTCAAATGTTTTGAATATTGATAGAAATTTTCATCAATATAACTGATCTGGGAGACCCAATCAAACAATCTAATCAAGCTTTGAAGTACTAAGAGTACTACCTACTAAGTGGAATGAAATCTCTCCTGCAATCAAACAATCAAAAACTATCAAAGACTTAACCTTGAGAGTGGTGATTGGAACACTTATGATGTATGAAGCCGAAATACCAGATAAAGAAAATGATCACTAGGTTCTGATCATGTGGGAAGAGAAATCCTTAAATATATTTTCTCAAGTTAAAAGAAAAAAACTAATGAAAAAAGAAGTAAAGGTGAAATCAGAAAGTTCTGATTCATAAAATTATAATATATAACTGACTCAGTTTTCCAGAAAGCTTAGTAAATTCTACAGAAAGAAGAAAGGCTTCATAAAAATATTTAAAAAGAATAAAAAGGAATTCAGATGGTATGTGTGCAAGAATATGGGTCACATCAGACCTGACATTCCTAAATTAAATGAATACAAGAAGAAGAAGTTCTTAAAAAGGAATTATTATGAGAAAAAAAGAAAAGAAATAAATGACAGCTATAGAGAGTGAGTCTGAAGACTTCAGCAGCCCTTCATAATTAGACTCAGAAAAGGGAGAAGTAAATCTGAAAGCCAACATGTACTTTATGGTAGAAATAGATGAGGTACAATCTTACTATTCTTGTGATTCTAATGCAGAATCTATTTCTAAAACATGCTATACTAATAAAAAACATGAAGCCTACTGCGACATGCTTGATGAAAAATATGATTATCAATTTAAGAAACATATGTCTTTAAAGGAAATTCACAAGGCTGTTTCAGATTAAAGAGATACAATACTGAAACAACATAAGGTGATAATTGATAATTATAATTCAATTAACACTAACTATACAAATTATGAATCAAAATTAAAAACACTACAAAATGAAGTAGAAAAATATAAATGTGCAGAACTTAATTTTACAAGAGGATAAAATACACTATATGAAGTTATTGAAAAGAATGTGATTAAAAAGGGATGATATGGAATATGCAGTAAAGGATAAAATCCTAAAATGTGAAAAAATTACTTTTTCCCAAGTACTAGAAAGGTGTTCTGTAAAAATTGTGGTGAAAAAGGTCATCTATAAAATTATTTTTTTAAGGAAACCCAAATTAAGTGGAATAAATAAAGTCTTTCTCTCAAAAAATTTATATAATTCTGTTGATTTTAGAAAAATAATGTAGGCCAGGACTCCCATATCTTTACTAGCTAACACAACTAGGCCCTATAGAATATCAGTACTAAAACAATCTGTTTAAAGGCCTTTTCAAGATGCATGTCAAATAAGGAAAAAGGCCATATGGAATATGGACAATGGATGCTCCAGGCATATGTGTGGAAACTCATCAAATATTAGATCACATACTCAAAAAGATGGTGTACTAGTAACTTTTGGTAACAATGCCAAAGGCAAGATAATTGGCATTGGAACAGTTTGAGATCCAGAAGCTATCTTAATCAGTAAAGTACTTTATGTACATGGATTCAAACACAATTCCATAAGTATCTCTCAACTCTATGATGATGGTTATGATATTTATTTCTCTGACAATTGTTGTTCTGTTTTTAAAAATAAATTGCATAAATTTTGAGCACCTAGAACTGATAATGTGTATACCCTGGACATAAATTCCATGTGTAAACAATAAGTAAACTGCTTAACTACTAATATAAATGAATCCTTAATCTGGCATTAAATACTTTTCAATTTCAATATATATTCTTTACATTAGTTATCCAATAAACAATTAGTTTCAAAATTTTCTAGTCTCAAGTTGGAATGTGAAAGATTTTGTGATCCATGTCAACATGGCAAGAAGCAAAGAGCATCCATTAAATCTGTTAACTAAATTGCAACATCTAAAATCTAGAACATATCCATATGGATTTTTTTGACCTTCAAGAGTAGCAATCTTGGCTGGTAAATTTGATGTATAAGTTTTGGTTGATGATTATTCTAGAATTACTTGGATATTGTTTTTAAAATTATAAAATGAAGCTTTTACATTTTTTGTATGTTTTTTCAAATCTGTTCAAAATGAAAATGGTTTTAAAATAATTTAATTAAGAAGTTATCATGGTGTAAAATTTGTGAATCTAAAATTCAATTCCTTTTTCTCAAATATGGGTATTAAACACACCTTCTCTGAACCAAGAACACCCGATCAAAATAGAATGGTTGATATAAGAAATTAAACAATTCCAGAAATGACTAGGACTATGGAAAATGAGTATAGTCTTCATACCTATTTTTGGGAAAAAGCTGTCAGTACAACCTGCTTTATAATGAATAGTGTTTTAATTAGACAATTTTTGAAAAAGACACCCTATGAAATCTGGAAAAATAGAAAACCTAAAGTAAAATACATCAACATTTTTTGATGAAAGGTTTACACCTTAATCACCAAGGAAAATATTGGTATATTTGATCCAAAATTTGATGA
The DNA here is from genome assembly GCA_963277665.1 of Viscum album. Taxonomy (NCBI): domain Eukaryota; kingdom Viridiplantae; phylum Streptophyta; class Magnoliopsida; order Santalales; family Viscaceae; genus Viscum; species Viscum album. The sequence goes on along the minus strand of OY728161.1, from coordinate 1,833,094,617 downwards.
AGGCATTTTCATAGGATATTCTGCTACTTCCAAAGCTTATAAAGATTTCAATAAAAAGTCATGGATTGTTGAAGAATCAGTTCATGTGAAATTTGATGAATCTGATCCCATTATGAAAGGGACAGATAAAATTGATGATTATGACTGTAATGATAAAATGAGATTTGAGAAAATGAAAGATGATTTTGAAAAATATATAAATCAAATTCAGTCTAGTCTAGAAGAACATGACACTAAAGATCCTATAAGTGTACTACCTAGATAGTCAAGGACCCTAAAGAATCACCTTTTAGAAACTATAATAGGAGACTTAGAAATAATAAAAAAAACTACAAGGAACATAGAAAATATTTTTGAGTTTTCTACCTTTTTATCCAAATTAGAACCCAAGTCTATAGAAGAAGCATTAGATGATGGATGTTGGATGATAGCAATACAAGAAGAACTAAAAAAGTTCAAAATAAATGAAGTCTGAAAATTAGTTTAAAGACCATAGAATTATCCAATTATAGGAAAAATGGGTCTTTAGAAATAAACAAGTTGAACAGGGAATAATAACTAGGAATAAGGCAAGACTAGTAGTTAAAGGATATTATCAGGAAGAAGGTATAAATTATGATGATAACTTTACACCTATAGCTCGATTAGAAGTCATTTTAATCCTTTTAGACTATGCATATCATATGAACATTAAATTATTTCAGATGGATGTTAAGTCTACCTTTTTATAGAGTTATTTAATTGAGGAAGTTTATGTTGAGAAACCTCCATGTTTTAAAAATTCACAAAAACTATATTATGTTTTTAAACTTACTAAAGCTCTTTATAGCCTTAAAAAAGCATGTAGATCTTGGTATGATATATTAATCTCTTTTCTTCTAAAAAATAATTTTACTGTTGGAATGGCATATCCAAATATATTTAGGAAAACTGTAAATATTAATATTTAATTGGTTCAAATTTATGTTGATGATATAATTTTTGGATCAAAAAATAAATCCCTTTGTCATGAGTTTTCAAATCTAATGCAAAAAAGAAAAATTGAAATGAGTATTATGGGAGAATTAAATTTCTTTTTAGGACTATGAATTTTTCAAAAAGATTTTGGAATTTTTTTTAATCAAATAAAATAAATTTTTGATTTACTAAAGAAATTTTGATTTGAAATCAACAAGACATATATATCTCCTATGTGTACTAATATAAAACTTGATGTTGATGAAACTGGAAAATCAGTTGACAACAAGTCATATAAAGGTATTATTGGTAGTTTATTATATCATACTGCTAGTAGAATAGATATAATTTATTCAGTATGTCTTTGTGCCAGATTTCAATCAAACCATAATGAATCCCATTAAACTGCTATTAAAATAATTTTTAGATATTTAACAGGAAGTGTTTTTCAATCTCTTAATTATCCCAAAATATCTGATTTTAATTTAATTTCATATTCATGTGTAGACTTTGGAAGTTTTATATTATATAGAAAATGAACCTCAATAACTTGTCACTTTTTTGGAAAATCTTTAGTGTCATGGTCAAGTAAGAAACAACACTCAGTTGCCCTGTCAATAGCTAAGGCAGAATATGTATTTGCTGGGAGTTTCTATGCACATGTTTTGTGGATGAAAAACACTTTTATGGAATTTGGACTATGTTTTAATAGTATTCCTATTTTATATGATAATACTAGATCTATAAATATTTCATAAAAATCTATTAATCATTCAAGGACTAAGTATATTGATATCAGACACCATTTTTTAAGAGACCATGTTATTAAAAAGGATATATTCTTTGAATTTGTAAGTACTGCAATTCAATTAGCTGATATTTTTACTAAAATACTACCCACTGCAAGGTTTGATTATATTAAAGGGGAGATATGTTTATTTAATTTTAAATAAATCATTATTTTATTCAATTTATTATACTATTTCTATTTATACTATTTAAAATTTCAAATATAATATTTTATTTTATTAGATATATTTTTAAATGTGTACAATTTTGTTTTTTTCTAAAATTTTGGTAATGATTATTGATGACATAGGAATCAAGGCTGATATAAACCTTTCAAATTCAGACTCGTTTCATTTCTACCAAAAACCCTCTCACACCCATGAAGCATTACTGCTCCTTTTCATTACAAACTTGAAACTTTGAAACCCTAATCCTTTCTTGAACCATTAGAGACTCATGAATGAAATGGAAAATACAAAAAAGAACCGATGAGACTGAGACCCGCACTTCCAAGAGGCCACTCTTGGCAGGAAGGACAATTTTACAATGAAAGGTTAGAGATTAGGAATGGTTATATCATACGAACCTGTTGCTGAAGGAAGCTCTTGCTTTTGAAAACATTGAATATATGTTTAATGGATATCATAAAGAGTTTTTATATGTGGTAGAAATTCGTTATTTCATTATGTCAGGACATTTTATTCTTGGAACTGATTTAGATTCTATTGTTTCTAAGATTGAGGATCTAAATTTTTCAATATCATCTTTTGAAATAGCTCAAATTCTTAACTTCCATCATGAGAGAGATTTTATTATTTTTATTTAATGGATATTGGTGATTCTATGCATAATTTAGAAGATATTATATCCTTTTTGTTTGGAACGTCATCTATAATGAAAATGTTTGGGATGGTTTTGGAACCAGATCATAAAATTTGATTATGTTTGTGAAAACTGGTATTTCACTTTGAATGTCTGAGATGGAAAGGATAATTTACCCAGATATGGTCATAATGTTTTTTCAACAGAGTGATATCAAATTAATCATTCCTTGATACATGTTAAGGTATCTCATTTAGTATTTCCAACCAGAGGCAAGGATAAAATTTTATCCTTTTGTACGGTTTATCTCAAATTTTTTGTTTAAGATAGATATGATAAGATTTATGGATGCTCGAGTGGGATGCTACCACAAAAATATATTCAATGCTGGTACATTGAGAAAAATTGGATTTTTCACGAACACTATCAAAATAAATCTACTACCTGTTGGAGCTGAAGAGGATGACAAAAGATCTCACGCCTAACAAAAAAAATCAAAGGAAGTACAAGTTGAATCAAGAATCAGTGTTATATCAAGAAGACTTTGGTTTGAGGCTATGGAATTATTTGAAGATAGAAATAAAAAAGGAATATAGTTCAAAAGGACCAGTGATCGTAATCATGTTAAAGAGCCTGCTGTAACTTCACATGTTTTCACATACGGTGATCTCCTAAGCTATATGTTGGTGAGAGAAAATATAGTTGAAGAAATACTATAGGGTGAAGTGGCTCAAGATAAGGTGACTCCACTAGTAGAGAATGAATTTTTGGCTCAAGAAGTGATAGAACAAGATGCTCAGACAAAAACTATAACTGAGACGGTGCCAGGTGAAGGAGAAGCAGTGGAATGAACTCCTATTGATCAAGTCTAGGTTGATCAAGAAAATATTATTTTGGAAAATCTATAGATAGAGGAAGGCCATGAAGATGATGCTAGGTGGATTAACCTCCAGCACTTTTCAACCATGAAGAGAATGCTTCTGAGATTCACACTGAAGTCCTGAATGATAATTTTTCTATGGATGAGTCTAGGAATGTCTCAGAGGAAAAATATGTTGAAAAACTAGCTCACTAGGAAAATAAGGTAAAATTTGATGTAGAGTCACTACCTTTAGTGTTGATAAATCAATTACAAGTTGAGGATGATAATCAAGCACAGGGTACCTCTGATTTTGTGAATGGGGATCTAGAAGAGCTCTACAAGAAGCTGTCATGTTTGGAATCTGAAAATGTTTCTCTGAAGAGATCCTTAGAGAAAGAACAGTTTAATTTTTAGGGACTAAAAGCAAGTAATATTTAAATAAAGGATGTTTAATTTTTTAAGATGGAAATGTTAAATGAATTTGCGAAGATAAAATCAGAAATGGTTATGAAGACAGATTTAATGGAATTTCGATCATTTATGCAGTAACAATTTGCATCTATCAAACCCCAGGAGGTCAGTACATCATGTACTTCACCTAATTTAATCAAAATATTTCATGCTATTATAGTGGTCATAGAGAATATGAATTCCATATTTCATGAACATAAATTTAATAGTGCCCCTTTTTCATTACTGTTAGATAATCAGAAGTTTCTATTTTACCAATTGAACTCATGTGAACCAAGTATTAAAATTGCACTAACTCAGTTCATAGATATGTTAACTCTATTTATTGACAAATAAGAGAGGCTTAATGAGTTTTTCAAAGTAAATATGATCGAATATATACATATGACTCGATATAATAAGATCTTATTATCAAACTGGGAGATGGAATGATGAGACGACTAAGAGAGAAGTTGACAGAAATCAATGTAGTAATTCAGTAAGGATAGAAACTCTCTCATTCCCTTACCAAACCTTGATTCATGTGTTCATCATAATTATAATTGCTACATTTTTTTAATGAAATTTTATTTCTTTCAATATTTGTGTTTCTATTTTTTAGTTTCTTTGTTTAGATATTCCAGTAATGCAGATTCATTTATTAACAAACAGTTTATAATCGCATTTACTAAAGTATAGTGCTACATTAAAATGTGTCATATTCTAACTTCTTTTATTTTTTTGATGTCACAAAAAGGGGGATAAATTTATATTTACACAACATTTTATTTTAACTATTTCACATTGTAGTTTAATTTTACTTTAATTGTTTTAAATCATTATTTTAAATTTATTGGATATATTTTCTTTTCTTTTTTTGGGGGGAGAAATTTGTTAAACATTTTATTTTCTTCACTTTAGAAAAAAGGGGAGAAATTTAATTTTATGATTATGGATACACTATTTTTTTATTATCTTGTTAGAATTAAATATTGTTTTTAATAAGAGAAATATTAAACTATATTTAATTAATTTTGGATGTTAATTTAATTTATTATATTATGGGTTTTGTGATCATAAAGAAGGGGGAGATTGGTAAGAAAGTGTTGTTTCTAACAATACTAGATTTTATTATTAACATGAGGGAGATGGTTGAGAATGACACTCTATTTAGTTATGATGGTTTTGATGCTCAAAAAATTCCCTTAATTTTTTTCTAATGATTTTACATTAAGTATATTTCAAGAATTAAATATTTTATATAATCTTTTTTTTGGAAAAGTATTCAAGAATTTATACAGACTCAAACAAGTGCTAAAGATTTAGGAAATCAATTAAGCGTGTTCTGGAAACACTGTTCATACCCTACGTAGAGAAGTATAGTGTAAGGAGGGAATGTAGTGTATACTCTAAATATATATCAGAAAAGTATGGTTAGTCAATCATATTTTATCAGAATATTATGGAAGAGGAAATCTATATTAGGAAGGAACCATACGTTTACGATATTGAAAATTATGGGAGAACAACCATACGTATGTTCTAAACATTACGTTTGTTTCTCAAAAGTATGGTTCATCAAACTTACATTTGTGAACAACCTTACATTTCATCCAAAGTATGGATCATGTACCTTACGTTAGGAAGCTTATAAAAGTATGGATCATTATCATTCATTTGAATGTTGAAAATAAATGTATGGATGATCACCCTTAGGTTTGTATTTAACCTTGCATTTTAACAATGCGTCATTAACTTGACGTTGGTGATCTACCATACGTTCAAAAGACGCATTCTATATAGGTCAACCTAACGTTTGGAATTGGAAAATTAAAGACGATATTGTCCTGAAATGTTATACAATAGGATTATTAGGCTGATTTTAATCCAGATTAAAAGCTATTTTTAAAAAATTTCATTGATTGATTCAAAGCTGTTTTATCTACGATTCAAAGGATTAATTTAAAATGTGCTTTTCATGCATAATTTCAAGGTGAATTTTTTACTACTCTGTTAATTCAAATGTTTGAATATCGCGAGTCAGAAGGCAAATTTTTTGGATCTAAATTTGTATAAGAATTTCTCGTCATTATTATATATATTTTAAAAATATAGATGTGATACAGACCCATATTCTATATATAAGAACTGTTGAAAAACAATGATGAATATACAAAGGAGAAAATTATAGACTATCAAAATCTACAGATCTGCTGATTCTGAAGAGAAAAAAGATCTGTTTATTAAATAATAAGAAGCACAATAGTAGATTCACCAATTCGACAGTAAAGATCTATTGTGAATCTACTACGGAATATGTGAATTATATTTCTATATCTACCAAAATTGGATCGACTCAGAATGAATCTTACTAGAATATAAATATTTCTGGAGATGAATATCCATCTATTTCTAGTTTCATTCTGTTGCAATTGTGAAGAACAACTACGAATGAATTTTCAATGATAAAATACTCTTTTATCTTGAGTGATCAGCTTATCTTACTAAATCGTGTATTAGGTTCTGTGTTTTAACCAGAAGGCTCGATTTTTCCTTAGATTGTAATGGTGTCAACTAACTATACTCATTTGTGGAACGGTCTGTTGACAAGTGGACTAGATAGTGAAAATCACCAAGCTCGTGTAGTAGAGAGTTGGTGGAGTGGACTAGGGGACTTCTGTTCCCCGAACCACTATACATCATGTGTCCTCTGCTATTTATTTTTCATTGTTAAACTCATTGATATAAAGGTAAAAGTATAGACACTATTATGCAAGGAAATGGAAAAGGTCACAATTCACCCCTCATGTGTTTATTTTATATAACCTGATCCAACAAAATCTCCAGGGAAGATAACCCTAAAATTATCTGCAATAGGGATGAATTGCAAAATCTACATTCGTGGATAACTAATAAAGAGACTTGCTGACTAGGTTGTCACACTACACAACACAGTACAATTAAGTCCAACTAAACATTATTGGATATCCCATTTACAATTATTAACATACATGGTTTTCTCATGTGAGGAAATTTAAACCCTTATATGATTGAAATAAAAAATGGATCGATATGTTACTCTCTACTCCATTCCAATAATATTGTCCAAATTGTTCATCTCACGGAGAAATAAATTCTACAGTAATTGGTACCCACCTATATCAAGGGGTAATCATTTCACTAGTGTATAAAATATCATAGGACCCCTAAATTTGATTCTAGAATCATAACGATGTTGAAGTACTCAACCTCTTGGATTAGAGTTCCGTTAATAGCTTCAGACATATAGTTGTGTGATGAACTTATATCAAATAGGGTCGAAACAAAAGTAGAGGCTACCAAAATATTTCCACATACTATAGAGGGTATGGGACTCTACTTCTTCAGAGTGTGATACACTAATTTGATGAGACTTGTACCAAAAATGTGATATGAAACCTGACGACCTTGGGCTTGTCTACTCTGCTAGAATTGAACCTCCAATAAATTACTACCTCACAAAAGGCCACCTCCTCAGTCTGATAGGATGGTAGTACACCAGATCCGAGCTGGATGTAGAGGCCCATATCTGGTACCTAAAATCAGTGCCAGCACATATCCCTTCTCATCAGATACATGAGGAAATTTTTTGTAGAAGAACTACCTATGTCACTTCATTTCACAATCTCGACACATGATTAGGTTCCTCGTAAACCAAGGATTTTTATGTATTGACCAATCACACATATGACACACCACATAGTTGTTGGTACATGCCTTCTAGATAGAAATTACCCAAAAATCACCCTCAAGATGATGCTTCGTTCCACTAGAATAATTATCACCTTATGTGGATGCTAAACCGACCTGGATCAGATTTCAAACATCCTTTAGGTTCTATTCATTAATGGTTTCATGTTTTACTGTCTCAAAAAATGGTAGGCATCCCGAATTATTGAAAATGTGTTTAGATGGTTTATGGAATCCCATCCTCACGAATCTTCATAGTCGTAAACTCTTCATTGGTAAAGGTTAGGGAAAAACATATGATTGGTGAAATGAGTTGTGTACACAATCTCTGACATAGAACCCTTATGTAGGTGTATGAAATACTGAGTTCAATCAGCCCTAAAGTTCTACAAAAATATATAATCATAGAAGACTATTTAAAATCCCACCGAACTATACCCTTATAATCTCTGAACCATTTAATGAAATCACACCAATATTTAGTATATGCATAGAGGATAAAGTTAATGATATTGACCCTCTACTCGGGATTTATCTCAAGACTCTCAAACTTAGAAGGCTAGGATTCTATCCAAGACATAGCAGCTAATGGATCTGTCTTCCCTAATTATGTGGGAGTATATTTCTAATGGAATTTCTATGTCACCTCTACCATGAATGTGTATGGTTCCATAGCTCCGTATATGGACTAAAAAATATGAACAAATTATCTTTTAACATAGCATAGATGTCCATTGGGAGTCCAATAGGAGGTTACTTAGGTGTCAATATACGAGGTAATAGAGGTGGAATAGGTCCCACCACCTCTGTAAAATTTTCATCTTCATCTTCATGGAATACGATGTAAAGATTTTGAGGCAGTATATGTTTATAATGTCCACATGCAGGACTTATATTATAATTTACAATAGATGTGAAATAGAGAGATAAAGAAAGAATAGGTACACATCCTTTCTAAACTGAGTCGTAACCCTTATCCTACTCTATATGATAGTTCCAAGTGTCGAAAAAAATTATAATAAAATAAAATAGACACAACCTAATACCCATTAATAAGGTATGTTCATGGTCAAGGTGCCACATAGAACATCATTATTTCAAGTATATGTAATATCAATTGAGTGTTATAGAGTTAAATACACTTCACATTGAAATTGACTTCCCCATTTAGCAGTATCATTTTTAGTTTGAAACCATAATTTATTAGTTTTTTTATTTGGAAATTGATATCATAATATATTTAAATTTCATCACTAATTGAAAATTTATAATGTATCATACCCTATATATCAAGTAATTTTCACATCGTGTAATATGAACATGACATGTTTCTATGGAATAAGGATATAACATGTCATGTATAGTGACACAACTGAATGAAGACCACTCTCAATTTATAGAATTACATACTTCTTAAATTTACATTAGTATTAATAAATAAAATCCACCAATTTTTTGTCAAGTAGAACCGATTGATTAACCATCAAAGCTGACATTAAAGGTCAATTAAGGTTCTTTTATAAATCTATGTAAGAAAATAATAAATAGATTGATGTAGATTCATTAATGAATCCTATAATTTTTAACCTAGAAGAAAAATTTAAATATTTTAATATGTAAAACAATAAATTCACATGAAACTAGCACATGAAATAAATAAAATCCACAAATGAATATATGTGTGTCTGTGTGTGTGCGTGTGTTTGTGTTATGGAATACTACATGAAACTCAATTCCTACGGTGTCGGGTATGATGCATGTATTTATAGACCCTTATATCATCATGAAACAGTTTAAAAAATTACATCATATTAATATCATCAATAGTAATTGAACAGAAAAGTGAATCACTAAATAGTGAAATATATAAATATATAATAAGTGAATAAAATAATAGTATAAACCCATCGTATAAAAAAAATTACACGTATGTGGGTTAGTAACTCATAAGAAATGGATCATTATCAATTTATGTTGTTCGTAATCTCATGTATAAAACCCAAATAGTAAAAAAAGGAAAAAGATTATATGATACCACTTTGAATCATCTCTCTGCCGAAGCCACTTAGCAGTTTCCCGAGATGGTGGGAAACATGACCTCGAGTGTGCATCCCCTTACACTAGAGGCTTCATACTAGTAGAGAGGTCCTAGTCTATGGATGAGTGGAGACTACACTATCATAGATTAGAGTATAGCAGAGTGGTAGATAATAAATGACAAATAGTGAAAGCAGTAATAATTGAACAGTAGTGAACAATAATATTCAGCTATATTAATAAGTGATATGGGGAACCTAAATAATAATAGGTACAAAATCATCTTCATCCGGACATGAGCTATAAAAAATAAGTTGCAAGTGATATAAGGGATTAAGGCATATAACACATTCTGTTACAAAATTCCATATAGAATAACGATTCCACTACTAGCATCATGTGAAAAGGCTCAGTCATTTTCTTGTGTACTCCAACCTAGAACATTGAATCAAGCATCAGATGAAAACCTCTTCCATATTCCTATACATGAAATTGTAAAAAATATTTAGGTGCCAAAGGGGGAAAATGTAGAGTGTGAGATATAAATAGTATGCTACAACCAATAGTATATAGATCAATCCAATCAGTTCATATAAAATGAGAATTATGCCAACAATAATTATTGAAATGTAATAAATTAATAAGTATCATCAGAGTAAGTTATTTTTGAGATACAAATCTGACTCTCCCTACTTCATCCTATAATGAATGTATCTAAACCATGGTGACCTCTAAACATATGTTATAATGTATAAATAGGTCAAAATAAAAAAAGATTCAAAAGATGGATCATCTCGAATAATGTGATGTGTCATGAGGAACATGTTCTTAGGATTTTGGCTAAAAATTATAATTCCTTATTTTAGATTTCATAATTATATATTAATATGAAACACCCTAATCCAATCCACTAGGTTGTAGTTGGAATCCCATGTATCTCTCCCGGGGAACATTAGATTTGAAATACCACAAGATTCCATCTTTGGAGATCCAAAAATGAAATCCCAACTATAAATATTAGAATATGATGAAATAAACCCTCTTAGATTTTTTTTCTGATATCTCATGTATGGGACTAAGAATCACTCATGTCCTGGTTTATCAATATATGAACTAAGCCCATGCATGTTGTCTACCAAAGGGAAGCAGCATCACACACATGAAAGTAAGGTAAATGAGTTGTGATCCCATCATAGGAAAACCTAGTATCACATCTGGAATGTATAAAATCCATAAACATGAATTAATTATCAAGAAATGTGAGACCATCCATGGAATCCCATATGGATCCAACTATCATTGTCATCTTCTTGTATGAGGCTTGAATTATCTATCACAATTTATTAATTTACCAAGGAATTTCACTTAGAAAAATTATATCAAGTGTCCCTAGAAATTAAATTTTGGGTATAGATTAGCACTCATCTATTTCCAACCTTTTATTTGACCTTGAATGATAGAAATTGGATGAAATGAAAAAAACACATTAAAATTCTTGAAAATAATCTCACACTAAAATTACACATGAAATAATTGGAGAATTTATGAATAGAAGAAGGTGGAGTGTATAAAATATGGAGAGTAATCCAATTCTACATATGTTAATGTAAATATATTTTTGATAAAGGAAGAATAAGGATCATATGCTTGGGTTTTGGATGAGGCCTCTCACGCAGCTCCGCTTCAATGTGGGAGTTGAAAAGTTGGATATGTTAAAAAATTTCTCTTTTCATTAAAGAAACAACCTTGTCATTTACAAGAAATGTGAATTTATAACATGTTGGGTAATTATCAGGGACTCCCTCACAAGAAAAATCCACTAAAATCCATGAATGGAGGGTCTGGTAAGCCAAAAAATTGTCATGTATTTGTTCAATAGCCATATTTCAAAAAATCTACTACCTCCATTCCTAAAACAAACCAACCGACCCTTAGGTATGACTAATGTATTTAACTAAAATAAAAAAGACAACATACTAAGATAAAATGGTGGGGAATTACATACATATATTGGAATCTACAATAAAATAATAAAGAATAATAAAAATGGATATGTATATAGCTAAACAAAAAATCAATATAATTATTAAATTTAATATTATAACTGGACAAAGATTAATCAATATGAAATGGTAAATAATTGAAAATAGAGACCATTTAAAAAATAAATTGAGAATAAATTGAATATATAGATAATATTTATATGAAAATATCATATATAATAATAAAAATAATAATAACTAGTTATTGAAATACATAATTATTATCCATCAGGATCTCTACCATCGTGATACCTATACTATGAAGTCCTTTCTTAAGATATTTCAAATATACCCAATGAAAACTGTTAAAATTTGGCCAACTGATTAGTTACATGATACTTGTCGATGCATCGAGAGGCTATATCTAAAAAAATAAAAACCTTTCTGATTTTTCCCTCTTTTTTTCTCCCTTTTTTCTTTTCAAATAAAAAAATAATGTTGATGATTTCAAACATTTTCCAAAATAAACAAATAAAATTAAAACAAAACACATTATCTTAAAATCATATTTATTTTAGGAAATAATCAAATCCATCATAAAATAATGTTTATATTTATGAAAATTTTATTTTCTATTGAAATTTTGTCACATTAAAAATATTGTTTCATGATAATTAAAACAAACACAAAAGAATGTGATATTGTAAAATATTTTTTATTACAAAAATGATAAATTCTAAATTGTGACTGATGTATGTAATAATAATGAAAAAAATTATTCATCAGTAATTAAAAATTATTGATGTTTAATTCATAAATAGTTTTCTATATATGCCACACAAAAGTGAATAGGAGCATATATTCAAATATTTATCATTGAAATTGAAATTGACACGAAATTTCTTGCCAATTGGAAACATTCATGTAAAATCACATTGGATGAAATAGTTCTAATTGTTACTCAATGTAAAATTAATTATGAATTATAAATTATTTTACATGTATAAGGGTAATTTTGTACACCATATAAAATGAATTAAGTCCACAACAATAAAATATTCCCCAATGAATGAAATTGAGATGATATCCCTTACCTCATGGTTGCTTTTGGTAGTAAATTATTTAAACTAATTTATAAACATGTATATCAAATTATTAATTTAGAAAAAATTGTGTTTATATTTATATTGTCATATATGATCCCTTTATACCATTTTACCACTCATTTATAAATTATTATTTATTACTTTCATTATTTTGGGCATCAATTTCCTTTTTTTCGCTTGCATGTTTTTTAGGAATATATTAAATCTTGTACAAAGGATATAAATTCATCAAATACATATTTTTAATAATATTATTAATTTCATATTTACTCATTATATAATTTTTTTAAATATTATTAATTTTGTTCATAGTAAATGATGGACATCTCTTCGTGGAGATGGTGGGTCTAACGTATGCACGAATGAAGATATCATTCACTTAACAGGTGAATGTGTAATTATGTTGGTTATATATTAATTAAAAATAATTGGTTTAATTTCATTAATACCACTTATAATAATTAAATATAACCCTATTAACATTCACGTAAACTGTATTAAAATAAATAATCGAATCACATTGTGTGGCGATAGTTAGTCGTAAACACAAGTGGTGCTATCATAACTTAAAATTTTAAAAGTCACATATTATATGTTATGTTATAGTTTTCTATGTTTAATTATATTACAATAATTATATTTATCTACTTAACCTTGTTTTTTATCTGCCCATGTTTTGTGTCTATGGAAAATGATTTCTGCCAGTTCATGGGGTGGTAGTCCACTATACACATAATTGATCATTTCATTTCCCATATGATGAAATAAGGTGTGGATATAATATATTAAAATAAAATAATGAAAAATAATAATATTATATATTTTAGTTTTATAATAATATAATGATTTAATAATATTTATTGGAGTATTATGAAAAATTAAAATGAAAATGCTCATTTATGAACAATACCTCTTCTTTGGGGAACTTATTTTTGTTTTTATTAAAAAATGGAAGGATGGATTTAAGAAAAAAAATGATACATGGGATTTTTGAAGGCGAGTAATTTTGTTATTTCATAACATCTTCTATGATCTAAATGACTTTCTTTATTTGAAGAAGGGAAGACAATTTGTGGCCTTTTTTTGGTGGGGGAGAGGGCACAAATTGAAATTTTGAAAAGAATCAATTACACCAATGTTATTATCTAGTAAAAAGTAATAATAATGGGCCATTTTTTTAATTATAGACTATAAAGTATAAATATTTATATTAAATGGGGTTTTTATATGTTTTCAGGTATATTTTAACCCTTAAATTCTTAGTTTAACCATCTATAAATCAGGTGTTACCTTAACTATAATAATTATGTTTCACTTCAAATAGTATTACTCAAGGTCAAAAAAATTTAAATTAATTAATAATAAACATTATTATTATTCCAAATATATAATACGTTTTTTAAAATTAAATTCAAACTATAGGAATAATCAATTTAAAATTATACCCACATACGCAATGAAAAAAGTAAATTTCTGAAGAGAAGATTCTGTTATGTATAAAAGGTTTTAAAATGAATATTTAGTATAATATTTATTCTCATTACATAAATTATAATGATTATAATATAATTTTACTAAAATTAGTTTAAAAAAATTAAAATAAATTTTATCATTTTATGTAATTTAAATTAAAAGGTTGTTTTCAATAAAAATTGGTATTTTCACTATTCATCAAAAAATGAGACATTCCAGAAAAAACCATCAAGAAACCGATTATAATTATTAAATGTTAACGTATAAATTAATTTCAATTTATCAAATTAAATTTCAAAAATAGGTATAAATTAATTTTAATTCATTTTCACAGAGCATGACTAAACAACCTTTTAGAAAAGTACGTTTTCACTGAAAACATTATTTTTAGATGGTTTGTACTTTATCTGAAATAAATATATATCTATTTATATAACTTTATACATTTATATAGATTATAGTTTTGATTGTATATTATGTACTATTAATAACCAACAAATTAATGGATTGCTTATAATGGTCATCTTTAAAATATAGTTTAATTGTTTATTTTAATTAAACAATTTTTATTGAATCCAAAGCAATCAATGGTCTTGATTTAATTAAAAGTAAATAAATTAAAAATTATTTTGGTGTTACATTATTCCATAAAGGAATCAAACTTCATGATTTTTGTATAATAGCTTCTAAATATATGGGTGTATTTTTTATTCATAACATCATCTAGTTATAAAATTTCATCCTCAATTTTGTTATTTCGCTAATGTGTCTAAAAAATCCCTTTAATTAATCAATATATCATATATAGTATCAATATATATTTATAGATTCATCAAATTAATGTAGATAAATTACCAATTATAATTAATTATAGGAGATCACATGTTTTGGGTCTTTAATGGGCTTCCATATAAATTATATATGAAACACATATTATTAATTTGAGATAATTGGAGGAGATTTAAAATGACAAGAAATTGATCTAATTATTTATGAGAATTAAAATCTTCCAATGTACTATGTTATCATTTTCCATTTATTAGGAAACCTTACACCCCCCGTCTATTGATATACTCTCAAGAAAACTTGATCTCCCACTTAAGATTCCATATCCTTCATTTGATTATTGGAATAAATATTAATCTTACCTTGAGCTAGTTTAATATAATCATGAATATACGTTACCATTATTTTTTTATCTATAATAATATATGGGCCAAATTTTTTCCTTTCCAAAAAAACATCCCTACAATTTGTAGTGCACCATCGCTTTTCCTATAGTTCTTTATACAGTGCAATTTTATTGCTTGAAAGCAAACTATTATTATAGGAAAATTTTAAAACTGTAAATATGGACCCCAAATACTATTAAATTACTAAGATAGAGAACTCAAAATCTCTTATATAATATTAATATCCATGTAAAAATTTACATTATCTTCATGATATTAGTCAATTCCCAAATGAAGCTCAATACCATGAGCCTTCTATGGAAACTTCTATAATATCATAGAAAAATATGGATCACAATAAAAAAAGATCGAAATATAAATATCATGTTTTCATGAAACATAATTTATATAGATCCTTCTATGTTTAACAAAGTGAACATATTCTCCTATTGTGAGGAAATGTGATGATTTGGTTAGAAGATCAAGGCTAACCCATATTAATCACTCTTCCATGGAGTATATGGCCGTCCTTTGGCAAATTCTAGTGTAATATCATCCCATTTTGACATGGGTAGACTAATTGGTTGCCTGACTACCCTTGGATGTTGCTTGACATCTTTTACATATAGGAAAACATAACATCTGGACACATAATCATCAACTTCACACTTCATGTTATCCTAAAAAAAATGTTCCCTCAAATATATATAATTTTGGGTACTATGGTGTATAGATTATTTTTATCTATGAGAAGAAAATATCAATTATATTTTTATCTCATGTATAGATAAAAAATATAATTTATTTTCCAATTTCCAATCACATGTTTCAAAAATGAAGTTTACTAATTTCTCATCATTCATTGGACCAATTTTATTCTGGATTTCTTCATCATAATATTGAGACCCTTTATCATTTATTAAAAAAAATTATCAAAATAATTTAAAAATGGGTTGATGTCTGTAATGAATTAATAATTCATATATAAACCATTACTAGATCATTAAACACATGATCACACTGAGTAATCATTTGGGATATAAATCCATGATCTTTCATAATATACACTTCTAATGACTTATTTTATTTTAGTAGGTGGTATTTCATCATGTAATCATAGTCCCCATGTATATAAATCCATTTATTTTATCTCATATTTATATCTTTCTTTGAAAAATGTAATTTTTTATTTTATGATATGTTTATATCTCACATATTTCACTATAGATATTGTTTCTCCATTTATTCAAATAATCAATTATATCTTCCAACTCGAGAGTAGGGGTTGGATACTTTAGTTAATGAGTCTTAAATTTCCATGATCTTGTGAATTAAATTTATCAATTTTCATTGGGAGACTACCAATTCCCTTCTTCTACGAATAAATATAAATCACAAGACAATCATTCCCAAATATTTGAGTCAAAATAAGATCATTAAAAATTATCCTACTACGTTCAGCAAAATATTCTTCCGATTTATCTATCCAAAAAACCCTTTTTGGGAAATCTTGGTCAAATAGATTTCCAATCATGATAAATTCTAAAAGGGTCACCAAATGTTAGTTAAAAATCCAATGAAACTATGTACCACAGTGATATTTGTTGTATTATGACATTATTTAACTTACATTATCTTCATATGATCAACTGTGATTCCATACATGATGAAAGTATGGGAAATAAAATAATATTCGTGACTCTAGAAATGATAATAAATAAATTTCCCAAATACCTATTTACTTATAAGGGACTCAAGAGTTACCTTGATGTTATTTTCATGGAACAAGTTCCTTATTAAATACTCCAAAATATCATCATTAAAGACCAAAACAATGATGAAATTTATTAATTCTATATTCATTAGATCCCTAATAATAAAGGGGTTTTTAGTCAATACAAATGGAATTAAGATAAAATAATAAAATTCATACATCATTAATAATGTTTTCTTCAAAATTTCATTATTCTTCTCACTCATATGATGATACCATGAACGAACTTAAAATATTTAAAAATACTGGGAATTACGATGTTTTTAAAATAATTCATCAATGTGAGGTATAATATATTATTAATTTAACATAATATCAGTTATTTCACTATATTTATTAAACAGGCTCTTGGATCCATCGTTCATTATAATGAAGAGAATAAGAGATCCATGTGCTAAAACACTAATGAAAATAGATCCCTTATCACACAAATAATTAATTTGTTTCCCCAAATCCACTAATTCTATATTGGAAATTCTATATAGAGTCTTTGATATTGTTTTTTCACCAGGAATTAAAACAATGGAAAATACTCAACATCACGCACTGGGTAATGTTAAAGTAATCCCTCATGAAATACATCATTGTATTCCTTTAAAATTTGTATATTTTCAATTTGAATATTAACTTTTAGTTTTCAATATTTTTTCTACTCATCATCCACAAAAATCTAATTTATAAGAGTCATAGGGGTGGATCTAAATAGGTCTCAGATTATTTTTTCTATTCTTTAATGATAAATAATTATACAACTTCATTTAGAATCATAATTTCATTCATCTTGAAAAAATATTTGAGATCATATTTTAAAATTAGTTCTATAGAAAAGATTATATCGAAGTCACCCATAGGATTTATAATAAGGTAATAAAAAAATGAATATTTATTTTCATATTGAGGACCACTTAACACATCATTTCTAGTAATACATCAACTATGATTTTGGACAAAAAACATACTTTGTAAAGTGCATAAGAAATATATTATTTTCATGGAAAATAGTGATGATATTAAAGACTATAGTGATAAAAAATAAAATAATTAGTTTTGTAAACATGTATAAATTATCAATGTAAATTCAACCACATCATTGGGTACTTCAAATTTAGATGTTGTGATCATATAATCTCAAATATCTCTCTGTATACTCTTTTATAGTACATTCCTTTGGTTATTTGGGTATTTTTAAACAAATATTTTCATCTCCCTGAAGTTGAAACTATTAATTGAGGTATTTTCATTTATCCCATAACATTATTTATCAATATGACCCATATATCAACAATTATATCAAACCCCCATGACCTACAATCATTTCCCTGGTAGAGTCTTCCCAAATTAAAATATGGAATTAATTTCTTCAGTATATGATTTTTTCTTAGTAAAGTTTCATTACCATTTTATTTGAGATCATTAGATCCCTTATATCCTTTATTTACCTTGAACATATAGTATCTAGTGAATTCACTATATATTTTGAAGGAAAATAATATATTTCATCATAGGACAGACAAGAATAAGATTACAGCACCCTTCACAAACTAGTCTTAATCCCTTCTGTGAAATTTCAAGTCTTACAGTCCGTGTTTTATATATAATTTATAAAATACTTAAATAACCTTTTAAGAGTAGAATCATACATTACAAACCATTCTTTATTAAATTTCTTTAATAATAGAAACCTTATCTTATTTTTATTTTTATTACTAATGAGTGAATTTTTCTCCAAACAATGAATATTTAAAATATTTTTTTGATGGATTCTATTTCATCTTATTCCATTGTAATATGGACCAAAAGAACCTATTGATCAACCTAGCCTTTGGGAAAATAAACATCAAGTGTAACCTATTCTTTTTCACTATATACGAAGGAAATAAATATATTATCCAGATACCTAATCCATTGTTATGTTACCATTGGATTAGTATTACCAGGACCATATAGGTGCTTTTTTTCATGAAGTGATTCAACATTTATCAATCATGATATGGAACTGGTTTCTCTATCCAGGAAAGGTTATTTTTCATAAATGTTTTAATCTACCAAAATATATCAATAATATCTTTTGTTATAATAACAATTGTATTGGATTGATCCATAGAGAAAACTATATATTTTTCATGAGTATTGATACCCTTCTTTAATACATCTTCCATTTCTAAACAATATCATATATTATATTTTCTCATCAAATTACAATTTTAAGACAAAATTTATAATTCTAAATAATATGCTTCTCATAACCTAATTTATATTTTTTTATTAATTGTTAATATAAGAATCAAGAAAATTACTTCTTTAAGGATATCCTTAATTTAAACTCCATCATAATGGTTTTTAATGAAAATGTGTATTTTCTGAAGCATATACCATTAGTCTATCAAACCATGAGTGAAGTGAAGCCGATTTTCATGCACCAAGTAATGATCTAGTTAAGCCTAATGCACCATTTTCAGATTTAGTAACCCAATGTACATGTGTTCCAAAACCACGTCTTTTTTTATATTAAAATATGGATATATTTCTAGGAATAAAAAATTCATTGTTAAAAAATAAGTATGTAATTATATACATGTCTTGAAATTTTATTATAGGTAAATGTTCCATGATTTATGATTCCCTTAATCTAGATCATTTTTTTCTACTAAACATAATCTAGTGATAACCTTTACCACACCAAATCCAGTAAACTAGAGGTGGTGCCTATTTTAGTACATTGGCATAGATACAATGGGTAACATCCTCAAGAACTGATCTATTTTGTTGTTTTTGATAAAAAAAATACATTTATAGAACCCATTTTACATAGCTGGGAGAAATAACAGTGTATAAACGAATAACATTATGAATCATTTAATTGATTCAAAACATTATTCTTCGTATCCTGGTATGTGTATCAAAATTAGGATGAACATAGACGACTAGAAAGTGTAACATACAAAGGAATCTTGCATGAATCAACAAAGCATAAATAATAAAGTAAGGTAAATAACTGAGCTCACATTCAATTTAATCATTAAAATTGATTTCATAATTGGCTAATCCATTTTCTATATGGAAAGGTAAATAATCATAAAATACATGTCATTTTAACAATAAACATATAATTAAATGTTATTATAAAGAATAAAATTAGGAAAATCACATAGATAATAATAACAAATTAAATACCAATGAATTAAATGCATACTTATTTTTATTTATGATCATAGAAATCATGATTGATCAAGATTCAAAATTTTCTATGAAATCTTAAAACTAATAGGTAAAAATTCAAATAATTTGACCAATTGATTTGTCCCATAAGAATAGTGAATGAATCGAGGGACTATATATAAATGTGTCCCACTCATAACATTGAATCAAAATCATTCTGAATATATTGTATAATATATTTAATTCATTAAGAAATATGTTTTATTATAAGATATAAATATTTTTTAAAGGATACTAATTTATTAGTATTTTCTTTACTAATCAAATAACAACCAATATAAATATTGTATTTTAAAAGGTTATAAAGTCAAAGAAATAATCATATATATAGAAAAAGAAAAAGGAAATATATTAGGATTGTAGTGTTCAATGAAAAATTATCACAAGAAGGTGAAAATTTGAAGATAAAGTAAACAGTCACCAGATAAAGTGGCATTGTACAATAATTTTATTATATATTTTATAAAATTAAATTTATAACCCCTTGAAGAATAAAAATGAAACAAAACATTAATAATCATGAAAACATATTATTTATTTTTAAATATATTGAATGGGTAGTATATATAGAAAATAAAAGTGAATATGATCACATTATGAAATATATCTCAATGAAATGAAAATTGGGATGATATCCTTTATCATAAGGTAATATTCAAATAAAATTCCCTTGGATTAAATAATTAATATTGAAACATTAAATAAAATTATTTGTGTATTATTAAATATATAACTTTTAAAAGGAAACTTATGTGCACCATATAAAATATTTTTTTATTATTATAAAACATGCTGGAATGAAGGATATTTGGATGAAGTCCATTACCTCAACGTTCCTTTTGATTGAATGTTCTTTAACATCATGTATAGTATTTTGTTATTAATTTATAAAAGAACCATATTAAAATATATAATACATTATATTATATCTTTATTACATTTTCCCACATATTGTTTAATAAAAATTCTATATATTGAATGTTTTCTGTGTTATTCTCCCTGTTTTCTGATGCATGTTTTTTCATTGAAGTTATCATAAATTAAAATGATAAATAAATAAATAAACTATGAAGAGTTATAAAAATGTTAAAAATATTATATTTAATATTTATATATATTATTATAACCATATATAAAGTTTTTCCATGGAAATTGAGTCCCATCTCTTCGCAGAGATGGTAAAAAGTACTTACGCATGAGAGATGAAATCATTTACTTAAGTGTTGATAGGGAAATATATTTGGTGAAATACTAATCATAAATAATTTATATGATTTCATAAATATCCCATATATTAATTAAAATTACAATTATCACCTTACATGTAATTTTTAAAGGGAAAATTAATCACATCACTCTACAAGGGAGTAGTCCGCTGTTAACAGAAACAACAAAATCATATTTTAAAGAGATGAGAAATTATAAACGTATATGTCATATTATAATTACAGAAGATTAATTATATCATAAATATTATATATAAATGTATATATATATTCACACATTAATATTATTATTATTACATCCACCCATGAGTGGTGTAGACGAAAAATAAGTTTCATCAGTTCCTAAGATGGTACATTATAGTACACATGATCGATGGTTTTGTTTCACATTTGATGGATGGGGTATATATATAAGTAATTACCATAACATAATAAAACCTTAGTATATTTGATATAATTTTAAATTTTAATATAATTATTGAAAATGATTTTAAGAATGTGGAAGGTTAAATAAAGATAAAATGCTTGTTTTATAATGTTGCATCTTCAATGGGGAGGTTCTTTTGTGGGAGAAAAAATAAATTCTATAATATCTTAATGATCAAACCCTAGTATGTAGGATGTTTTAAAATGATTAGGAAAGATTTTTTTTGCTTCTCTTGACTGAACCAAATGGGTTTGGAAGTATTAATATGGGAGCAGGGTAGGTGGCCTTTTTTAGGGTGGTGAGAACACAAATGGAATTTTTGGAAAAAATCAATTACACCAACTTTTCATTATATTTAAAGCAAAAAAAATGGTACATTCACCACACATAAATTTGAAAATTAAAATATAAAGTAATAAAATGGTTTTTAGTAATGTTATTTGGACATTTTTAACCATTAATATCTTCTTTCACACTTGTGTAAATAAGTTTATATCATAACCATGGTAATTAATTCATTCCGCTTTTACTATTCACAACAGTAAAAAATTCATTTATTATTATTATATAATAAAAAAAATTTGATTCAAAATATGAAATATATAATTCAAAATTAATTTCAACGAAGTGGAAAATTCTAGTTTAAAATTATAACCGCAAGCCTGACAGAAAAGGAGTTACGAAAGAGAAAATTATCATATATATAGATGCTTTTAATGTAAAAATTCAATAAAAATGGTTTCAAAGACCTAAATTATATTTTTAATAATATAACTACACTAATTTTTCTTTAAAACTAATTTTATATATATTTTCTCTTTTTATATAATTTTATCTAAAATAAATTTCTTAAAAAAAATTAGTCTCTTTCAATATTAATTGAAATATAAAACATTTTTGAAAAATCCAAAAAATAACCGTAAGGTTATTTTGATATGATGAATTTAAAAAATATATTATGAAATAAATTTTTTATAACTTGTAAAACATATTTTTAAATTTATCACAAATAATAACTATTTTATAAAAAATTATATTGTTTTTAAAAAATGTTTATTTCTCTCTCAAATGATTCATATTTTGATTCTAATCAATACATATAGATTTAATTTATATAATACATGCATAATCCATATATGTTTTAGAATGTTTTTAGAATTATTCATACACTCCTACTTAATGGAAATTTTATAATATCAATGTTTAAAGAATTTATTCAAAGATAATTTTCATTTAAATACAGTGTTACTTGCATGACAATCTATTAGAGAGATTGAATTTAATTAAAAAATAATATATTTTAATATCTCAGTGTGTTATAAAATAAAAATTTCAAAATGTAAAAAATTATGGAAATGGACATGAATCATGTTCATAACCTTTGCGGGCAGTTTTGGTTGAGGCGTTCTCGACCTAAGATCACCCCACAGTCAATTATTAAGTTATTTTGGAATCATTGACTGAGGAATAGTGTACTAATAACATGAAAGTGTAAATTGTAATCCCAAAATGATTTTTTTATTCACTTCTATATGGGGGAAAATTTTAACCTCCTTGGTTACACATCCCGTTATATTTTCCATTGAAACTTTTTTCCAAATTAACCCTTTTAGAGGAACTTTTTCATCGATTTTCATCTTGTCTATATAAATTATCATAATGCATACTTTTCTAATAATATATCTATGATAAGATCAAGCCTTAAACATGAGAATAACCTCCTATTTATTATTTTCTAATTAATATTTATCTTTCAGTTATTGTATATACATAAAAATATAATTACATCAATATCATTATTATACATATATGTTATTATATAAATAGAATCAATTTTATTTATTCCCCTATATCCTCTATGAAAAAGAGATGCAACATTTTCATGTGGCATTGACTCTCAACTCGACAAATTAAAATCTTCTATTTTTTGTATTCCCTCTCATGGTGAGTTATAAGGATGTTATTTTTTTTAATAAATATCATTTCTATAATATAAATATTATTATTAAATTTAAATTTATCATATATTTTAATTACCTCTCATTATTTAATAAATAAACAAGCTAACCACACATCGTGTTGATTACCACCTCTATGATGTAATGTTTTTCATTTCTTAGGGTGATTTTAATTATTGATCAAATCCACATAAAATATAATTTAACCAACATAAAAAGAATCTAAATAATATCATTATACTTCAATTATTATGAAACTATAATAATCCTTATCCACACTTACCCATCGAGTTATACTATGTTCATATTTGCGTTTTTTTAACAACTTACATGAATATGTCATAATACTATATCATGAATTATAATGGGAACTTAAATAATAATATAATTATAAGTTAGTAAGAAAATAATGATTGTCTCTTTTTGACTAGTTAAAATATGTGTTGAACTTAATATTAATATATCATCCTCGTTCTCTAGAACTACCAAAATAAGCTGCTAGTTATACAATTTCTACACCAATATAAGCCTAAAAAATATA
Source organism: Viscum album (assembly GCA_963277665.1). Lineage (NCBI taxonomy): Eukaryota > Viridiplantae > Streptophyta > Magnoliopsida > Santalales > Viscaceae > Viscum > Viscum album. Next base: position 1,833,070,093 of record OY728161.1, on the reverse strand, counting down.
ATATATAAATATAATATGATTAAAATGGAATTTATTAAATTCAGTATTAAATCGTATTCTTCTTAATATATAATCTGAAATACTTGATTTTATTATTTAGGATTATAGATACATAAACAAATGGAATCTGGAACAGGGTAAGGGTTTTATCTCAATCACACTTCATTGAGGAATTCTTCGAAATTATACACCAATAATAATTTTTATGGTCTAACTAATACCCCATTGACGTAAAATAACATAAATTATATTTCAAAATGGAATATTTAGTTCTACTCCTTCTCTCATATGACATAAGCTATAATTGATTCCTTTTTAAGAATATCATTGTATTTAATAACTCAATCTACATTCTTCTGTTATAATATCTCCTGTTTTTATTTCTAATTTTATATGATAAACACAAATTATAAAAATGAATATCAATACATATTTAAATATTCATTATTCTTGAGTAAAAGTTCGTCCTAAAATTGCAGTAATAAAAATAAATATTACCATCCCCTTAAATGATGGTTTCCTTACACTGTACACAATTTACCAACCCTCCAATGTTTATAATTTTAATTTTAAATATATTGAATTATTAACTCATATGACTTTAAATGCCTAGTTCACCCCTTTTTATGATATTTTCTTATCCCTTTTTTTATTATTTTTGACTCAAAAAGGGAAATTTAATGTATTTAAATGGTTCCCCTAGCATGATCATTTTTTCAATCTTATATACCACTAATGATACTTGTTAGTTTTGTTTCTTTTTATTCATATAAAATTAATAAATTTTTTTTATTAAATTCATATATATATAAATATTCCAATAACATATATACCTATTAAATTATATATTTCCTTACTAGTGTTATACCTGACTTTAGCTCCCTTTATAATTCACACATATAAGAACCTTGGATTTAATGGTATATTTAGGATTTTTTATCACGTAAAAAACTAACATCATTAAAAAAAGTCGCAATGAAAAACATCTAAAACATCCATTATCATATAGATATCCATCTTGGCCTAATTGAATTTTTTATGAAAAAACTACAAGTTCTTTCTATCTTTGAAAAGGTCATTTATTAATAATTCCTCACCTAAGTGGTATGTTTTTATTTATTATTCTCTATGATCCTTCTAAAAAAATTTATATATTGTATATAAATATTAAACGGCAATGTTTCTATTCCTAATATGACAAACAAATTTATTCAATTCCTTCTTATATTTGGATTCCTTGTGACTTTCCCTTCAGTTATACCTTGAAATTGAATTATGAAACCCACTACATTATCATGGAATTGATCATCCTTATTATTTATATGTGGATTATTTTCATTATGTAGAAAAAATAAAAGATTTTCATTAATTTTTGGGTTTTACATGAATTATATATTCCTCCAACACATATAATAAAAATTTAACTATCATGATATGTAATGTATGGTATTAAAAATTAAACCTAATACACCATGTGACATTTTCCAATATATGATTATGGTATAGGGAGTTTCCATTGAATTATGAATATGATTTCATGGATTATTAGTTTTACTAATCTTATATGATTTTTAATCTTATTATTCCAGTCACTTATTTCATGTTTTCTTTATTATGATCATTTTATTTATGTTGCGCCTCTTGGCCCAAATGTCATTGTTCATTTCCATGTTTATTACATAAAAAGTACTTCTAGATCACTATTTTCAATATAGATTTTCCCAAAATTTATCCAATAGAGGTTTATAATATATATTAGATTTCAAAACCCTATATATTTTTTAAAATAAATATGGTGTTTTTATGTTGATGATAATCTATTTTTATGTATAATAATCCAATGACATTCTAACTCTCAATATATCACTTGTATTTTTTGGAATGGTATGTTAATAATCATAAAATAACATTTTTTGAAGTATTGGGTCTCAATATAGGGAATTATAGAATGTATTTGTTGATTTTCTTCATTAGGAAAAGAGAACGTTAGTAAAACCACTTGATATGTGTCTATGTAAAGTATCTCATACAACGAATTTTTAAACTGTAGAGTATATAACATTTATATAAATTATATCCATTTATTTATACTATAAAGTGGATATAGTTATATGAGAGATACACCTTGGGGTAATCTCTTAGAAAGGGTTTGGTTTAGTATTAACATGATCCTAAATATGATTCTTGATCATAGGGCCTAATAGTACACACCTAACTAGATTCTCTATAGGGATATAATTTTTTAATCATAAAAACATTATGAAATGAAATGTTTGATTGGTTTTATATATAATTTATAGGGACTGGGTTGTGAAAAAAAAAGATAACCCAAAATAATGTAACCAATGATAATGTGTGATTAATATACATTGACTAATCATATTTATAAAAAATGTGATGATGTAAAAGGGTAAAATAATATATGGTTGAATCACATTGATGTTTATAATTATGATAACCCCCTCTGATTTTAGATGTTCGTAAATCATTTCAACCCTTTTTAATTTAGTAATCAGAACCAGAAGGAACCTAGTTAACCATTGGTGTGAGAGAAAACATGATGATTACCTCAACAACAAACACATTAAGATTTAATATGGATGATTAAATATTCTTATTGTGGAAAACCATATATCATGAATCATGATAAATAATGTAAACATAGTTTATATCCTTAGTACACCCATGATTCTAATGATGGTGTCTCCTAAACATTCATATAAATAAGATGATAAAGGAAAGAATACTCATTTTCCTTCTTGTGAAATTTTTTTGGGGAATTCCACACGTAAATTTTTTCAATAGTATAAGAAGATTCTAAACATATTGTCGATGGGTTCATAAAGAATTAAAAATATGTAAGAAAATTTTGTTGATGAATAGAATTATGGGAGTAGAATATATACCTCATGGTGAACCCCAAACAATACAATGTCTTATGAGGGGAATATTATGTAACTATCTTAGACAAATCCCTAATATCTTGGCTACCAAGGATGATACAAAAAACATCTTCAAAGAAAAATAAAAAAGGTTAAATCTTTTATAATTTAAACTATTAATGTTGGTTAAAAACATTATATGGAGTACGGATCTCTAATCATCCAATAAAAAAATATGAGTATTATTTTTATATTATGTTCAACCCACAAATTTATACATAGAATGATTTATGTAAACATAAAATGTTCACATAGTTGATTAGATTTTTAATGATAACTAAAAAAATATATTTTTATGAAAATTTTATCCCATGTTCAAATTCATGGGAATGTGTCTTATAAAAATATTATTATAATTCATTGTTAAATTAATGTTGATTTATGAAATTGATTACTTATATGCAAGTAAAATAAATACTATTTAGACAAAGAATGTCTCATTTTATATCGGCCTTTGAAAATATATGAATATATGATTATGAATATCCTTTATAAGAAATTTAAAAAATGTTATCCTTGAAACTGAATAAATAAAGTCTCTTGGCTCAAAAAATTGTGCAATAACTAAATATCATATATATCTTATACTAAGGTAAAACGATATTTTTCATATATTTTCCTTGGTGATATCACTCTTGGAATTATTTATTTAGTCACATATATCTACCATACACCTATAAATATAATAATTCATTGGTAATTGTTAAAATTGGGAGGGTACAATTTATTTATTCAGGGGATAATTCAAATCCCCAAGTTTCTAGAATGTATATTCCATCCATAATCAATTTTTTATAATTTTAATACATTTTTATATATGATAAATGAATTGAAATATATTATGAATAATTTAATAGAATATATGGATTAATATAACTACATTAATTAATTTATAAAAATTAATCACATTAAAATAACCTGATACCATGTATTCCACACCCTGAATTATTAATCACCATTGACAAGTATGTCAATTGAAAGTGAAAAATTAAAAGTGGACAAGTTAAAAAAATTATATAATCTTGAGTAATAGGATTTTTCTTAGATTCTATCTATCAATGATGATCAAAAATTGTTAAAAACATATAATGAGGAAGAAAATCATGAATAGATCAATAATTTGAGGGATATAAAATTAAAACTATGAAAATGGAAATTTTGAATTGAATATGTTTAGTAAGATTACATACAGAAATGAAATATGATTTTTTGAATGAAAAAAAAATCATTGTGAATATGTTAATTGTTTGTTACAGAAATAGTCACTGAATATACATCTAGTAGGTATAATAAAGGCATGTATTTTTTAAAAAATAATACTATTACTAAGATAAACCCATTATATTAATATATTATATTTATATAAATGTATATATTATTTTATTTATAAATATTTTTACTATATTTAAAATATGATATTTTAAATATAAAATTCAAAAATAATATTTCAATATCATTAGAGTAGTAAGAATTATACTTTAGTATTTAAATAATTAGATATTTGTACTTGTTAAAGTGTATTTATTATAAAAGTAATATATATCATTGAAGGAATGGTTTTATTATGTATTGTACATTATATCCCAACACATTAAGTTGAAGCATTTCAAATATTATTGAATATGAACTAGTTAAGAGTAAAAATTTGGATCAATATTGCTAATGAGAGGTTGTGTGGTGAATTAATGGTCAATTGTTTTTATGTTTTCTTATATAAGAATAAACCATCACCACTTATTATAGCGAATTTACTTTCTTAAAATACATTAGATAAAAAAATCATAGGAACATTGGTATTTTCATGATTCTATACTCAATAACAGAAGCTAGTATTTAGTATGGTTTGGACGTAATATATGACCACACAACCACTAAAAAACTATCCTTTTGGTTCTTACAATAATAATAGAGTATCATTTAACTTTATAGTCACTATATCCAATTGATAGTGAATATTTTTTTGAATATATAAATTATAGGAAAATGTTTTCTAAAGAATGAACCTACTATAATCAAAAGGATTCTGTAAATTTTATTGTTTATTATTTATTTAAACATTTCTTCTTGTAAGTTCTACTTCCTCGTCACATTCCTACACATCTATGAGAACAGTGTTCTTTAATCTAGTAATAATATTTCACGTATGTCAATCCAATATTTGTATATGGAATGTTCATCTATTTTTTGTTGTATGTATCCTTCTATATATAGATATCAATCTATCACCATATCAACATAATCACATTCTAACATTGTTTTTTAGGTACTTCTTCAATATGTTTGATTGATCACATGTTCACATGGTCTGACTGAAACTAACAATTTTCATGTTTGAGTGATCATCCATGTATACTGTTCAACTGATACCAACTTATAAGAATATTTTTTTGTATCTTTCATGATGATACCTCTTAAATATCTTTTTGTGATTATCTATCAACGTTTATAGAACTTTTTATAGATTCCAAAATTCAACAACAACCTTCCCAATACATCTTATCCCTTTATATTGGCATCACTCCTCCAATGTTTTAGTGATGTGTAAGGATTTGGATTCAAACATACCACTCATAAAAACTAATATTACACTCAAAATATTCCTTTAATTGATAGAATTAAATCATAATAAAAATTTTGAACATACAATTCGACTCGAAATAAATATTCATATTTAATCATTATTTAAGACTCAATTAGATTCATGATATTCTGTCACAATTTATGTATTGTAGATTGAACATATCAGCATAGTATAGTTATATATATATATATATTAAAAAACCACAAATCCCATTGATCCTTCTATTTGGAACAACATCAATAATGTATCCTGAATGATGAATTTTGGATTCATTTTCCTTCAAAACATCTTAGAAAAAGTAAGTAAAAATTTCCCAATGCTCATTATTAATATGATAACATGAATCGAAAAACATCATCAGTTGAGTTATTCAGGTGACCACTTTATGATGGAATTCATTTGGAATCATCTTTTTGATAACTAAAAAACATATTTCAAATCAACCTACAACATATTGCAATTAAAACATTATATTTCTATTAGTTTTACCAATTGAAGAAAAACACAATAAAATGTTATTTTTTAATGTCATTTAAAATGGTTAGTTGATAAACTCAATCCAATGTCATTTAGATTTCCCAAAAAATGACCCTTACCCCAAATTTTTATTCAACACTTCTTCAAATATTCACTAAATTAATGAATTTATACAGGATAGTCTAATAATAAAATTAACAACCACATGTTCAAAACATCATAAACCAAAAAATTTGAATTGATTAACATTATGTTCATGGAATGAACATTTCACAGCTAGACCATTGTCTATAAGTATCAATTAAATGTACTACATGATACTTATTATCACAAAATTTTTATGATCAAACATACAACTCCCATTTCGAACATATGATTCAATCATGATATCATTGAGTACCTATTATATTTATGAAATTAATAAAAATGATGTTTCAGTTAATCTACTTTGTCAAAAATTCATTCAATTGATACTTTTGAGAATATTTAGAAAGTTAATCTATTGAAATAACTAGTTGATCACATATTACTATTATCATACATCCTATAAAAATATAAAACATTAAGGTGATATACTTGGTTTGATCACCAATATTGGAAAGCAAGAAAATTTAATGTTATTTTTTGTATCAAAAATTTCAAAACCCAATATACCTTTAACATCTAAAGACAAGCCTAACTATAATACTATTATCACAACATCACCTAAAAACATATTTTTACCAATATTTTCCCCAATATCTTTTATTTTCAACCAAGGATCATAAATGACTTAAATTTTGAAAATGGAATACTTCCCCAACAAATCTAAGAGAACATTGGCTAACATGGTTGAGAAAAAATAATTAAATAGTAATAATGTTATTTTCCATAAACAATAATATAATAAATTTAATTAAACATATTCCATTCCCACGACAAACATTGAGACACAACATAATTATCATACCCCACATCATTAATTCTCATATCTTATGAACCAATAACAAAAATATTCTAGCAACCACTTCAACAAACTATTCAAACAGTTCAAACATGATGTCATTATATAATACCCCTTTTCAAAACTCCCCCTAAATGTATGATCTTAATTTAAAAGTAAAATTGATAAAAATAAAGAGAGTAGTGCTTCATCATTTTTATACTCTTTTGACAACATTATGTAACTATATTATGGAGAGGGAATATACACGTCATACCTTATCCTTGAAGAGCCGTAGGTTGAACACCCATTATCAAAAACCTATTAAGAAATATTTCATTTGAAAATGGTATAGTGATGATATAAACAACTTTACCCATTGTTAAGAAAAATTCAATATTTAGTGGATTTGTTTATTCATTTTCTGTAACGAAGTGATACATCATATTGATGTGATTGTAATGAGAATATTGAACTATATTTTTAGTAAGATTTATATGACTTTTATAATCACAACCCAAGATAAGGGGATAAATAAAATTAAAAAATGTATTCTAATTTTTTCTTTATCCCCATCAATTATAATACCTCTTGAGTATCATCTACATACTTTGATTCTAAATTTCCATGTTTCAATGAAATCTATTTATTTGTATTCAATATAGAACAAAATTCTATAAAAAAATGAAAACTTCCCTACATGTTGATCATATATCTTCCAAAAAACCTTCCCATTATACACTTGGGTAACCATATAAATCAATCATTCATATTCTCCCATTTTTTGGAAAAAATAATTAGTTCTATTTATTTATTAGAAAATTTTTTTCTATCCATAACATGAGATCCTTTAGGAACAATTTACAAACTATATCAAATTGTAATAGAATATACATGGTTAGACCATGATGTTGTTAAATATAAAATGATTCCAATTAAATTTTTGAACTCGTTATGATCAACCTTCATTTATTCCCTTTCATTATCCAACATTTTTCCAACATTAATTATGTTGAAATGGAATTTGAATAATACAATCCAAACTCTTTAAAAGTTCTTTGCATACATATGTTGAGATACAAGAAATGTATTTATTAATTTTATATATTTATAATCCAAGAATTTATAACATATCTATTATAATACCCAATTCCTGTAACGTCTCTTATTCTAAATAAAAAAATTATTTGTTACTTCATCATTCCATTTGAATATATAATCATAAACATCCACACTCACAGTGAGGGAAACCTATTACTTTTATTTTATGTATAGGTTACTATCAACTCATCCTTTCAAAAATTCCAAATTCAATAAGAAATTGTCTAATTTTTAGAACTATGATATTAGATATATCATCACCCAAAAAATCATTATTTGAACTATACACATAGATTTTTTCTTTTACAGGAATGAATCCACATGGTTGATTATATATACTTCTTGAACAATCTTTATATATAAAAATATAACATGATATCCATTAGGTATATCTTATTTCCCTATTTTGTTGTAATAGAAAAAATTATTTTCATATCTTCAATTTGAGATACTGGGGAAATGGTATAAACAAAATCAATTCCTTTAATCTAATATTAATCATTAAAAACCAATCCTTATTTGTTTATAATCACTAATTCTTTTTTATTAAATTAAATTGGATCAAATATTATTTACCAATAAAATTATTATTATTATTGGGCATTCGGTTGGAGTTCTAAATGATTCATTATTACTAATTGGATTTATATCTTCATTAATAAAATAAATACATTATTTATTATTCATATAATCATCAATATCTATTGGCTGCACATGTGACTGTAAGAATGTATGTGAAACTAACATCGATGTTCTTCTAGTTCAAAACAATTGACATTTATTTCCAATGATATTTTAGACTAATAATTGCTTCATTTTCCTACAAATATGTGAATGTAATTATTCCTCATAATTTTTTTTGGTTGAGTTAAAATATTCATATTTTAGAGTATCCAAATTTTTAATCATGTTATGATCTTTATAATCTTATCTAACTATAGTCATATAATATTCACTTCCTCTAATGTATTAAATTTATTATGAATATTTATTATAAGAATGATTTAGAACCATAAAATATTTGGAGTGAAAAATAATTCTTGTTTATTTATTACATCACCTATAAATTATGCTATTATAAGGGTATCCTAGAAGGATACCACCAACAAATAACTGGTCAAACATCCAAATGTTCCCACCCTATAATTTTATAAAGCATGTATTAAAAAAAAATTGGTATTTCTAACAAGAATATTAATTTTAATATATATACTAAGAATTCATATCTGAGTTTGGTCTATAGAAACCACAATTATGTATAATAACTACTAGTAAAATTAATTTCATCCAATGGAATTGAGAAGTATAATGTTTATTCTAAATTTTTTGTTCCAACCCAACTAAACATCTATTTATTCATTTAGAAACATTTTTCTTCAATGTCTTATGAGGACTACTAAATTTATAAATAATATCAGGATTTTCTATATTATCTAAAGACATATAATTTGTATAATCACCACCATTACCATTTTTTTCTACTTCACTAAATAAAAAAATTCAATTTCACTACTTCTCATGAAAATCGTTAGAATTTTGGGATCCTCTGACTTATGATTTTAAAAAAATAATACATGTAAGGAAGGAAAATTAATAAATAATGGAAATAAATTTTAAATTACAATTTTTTTCATTATTATGGGCCTATATATATTAGAGTTTATAATATATAGGTAATTATTTGAATATATCTCAACATTTATATATGTTGAGTTTTAATATTCCATTTTTAAAATATTGAAAAACAACAATCCATTATTCCTATCATGTCAGGAATGTCATAAATACATTATCTCGTTATTATTTTTATATTCCTCAATAAATATGGGCCTAAAACATTTCCCATAAGTGATATTATGCTGTAATTCCCAAAATGAATTTACATGGTGCATTAGTAACATTAATTAATTCTACCATGGTTTATTGACCCATTTTAACAGTATTCTCATATTTGTGATATATAATAAAAAATGAACTATAATAAAAACAACATGTTTTAATTTTTATAGAGATATTAACATGTAACCATTCCTATTTCATTCCATTAATAAATAATCCCCTTTTAGATATTAAATTAACTTTCCTAATGATAATAGATCCAAAACCCTTGAATTTAAGTGATTAATTATTTCCAAACGTCACACTACCATATTTATAATTATTCACATTTTTAAACTAATTAAAATATCTATTTATATTTTAATAACACCCACTACCTTATATTCAAGGTTGTTCTCCTTTATTATCTTTAAGAGTAGTTTCAATAACTAAGGCCTTGTGCTTGTATATTTCTTCTTTATAATATAGATTTTTAGATTTTAATATAAGTATTTTTTATGGTATTAACATTATAATAAATTCATTTTCAATATTTCAAAGATGATAAAACATTTCATTGTTAGTTTCCATATCTTGGAATCTATTTTCAATCATCAAACATCCTCTCTTGGGATATCTACTTTTAGAAAGTTTAGTCCCCATAAAGCACTACATATAGATTCTTTTATTCTCATTATAGAGTTTATTATTGTAATATAACCAATTATTCATATTATAAATCACTCACAATTCCAATAGGAATCAAATAAATCATATTTTCCTCTTTAATTTATAATTTTCTCAAAACTATATACTAATTGTCAATCATCTTTCTCAATAATATGCATGGCTCTTTTTTCTAAACCATAAATTATGTATCATCATAACACATTATTCTTCAACATATATTTATTCACATCCTTAATTAAATTTATATTAGTGATAGATTTCAGTCCAAATATTGAAGCTATAATTTTTTTTCAACTCCTCTTGTTCTGGATACAAACATGATGTTATTAAATAACATTTCTTCTAAGAATATTTTAAATTTTTGATGGCCTATAAGGGTTATTTTTTTAAATCAATATAATGATTTTATTTCTTGAAACATTCATCATCTTTTGACACTATGTTTTGGATGTTTGTTATTCCACACTCAACATAAACTTGTTTGTTAAGAGATCGAAGTCATTCTACAATACCATCATATTTTATTCAATAATGATGTATAAGATATCATCATCATCTATTAAAATCTTAATATTATATATACCTTTTATAAACATTGATTTTTCATTAAGAAAATATTTTTCAAAGTTTGATAAAAGATAATTAATCTTAAAATTCATATTCTTCCTCTCATGTATTATTTTATTTGTAACACATTATATTAAACATATTTTAAGAATAAACACCATATAATTATATTATTTTTATTTTGATCTATATCATAACAAAATGGTTAATATTCAATTTTAAAAAATTAATTTTTTATTAGTTTCATTAATATAATTTACAAACTCTAATTCATTTTCATCATCTTCTTTAAATTTGAAAACAAAATTATTTTTATTTTTATATAACATAGTATCCTTAACATTAAATGATTTTTTCTCTACCTTTTTCATAAGGGATATTCCTTACAATCCATCTTTTTCAAAACATTCATTATCTATAATTTATCTTATGAAAATATTCATTAAAATTTATATCGGATCAACATCTAAATAACTTAATTGGTATCATTTTGGGTACATAATTACCAAATGTCTTATATCTTCCTAATTATATTTTTTATAATATTCATGAGAAAATTTCTAGACCACGTGTTGATACGATGTGTGATTCTAAGGCTAGGTGTGCCCAAAATGATCCGTCGAAACAAGTTAACTTTTCAAATTGTGTGAATGAGTGGTTTACCTGAAAAAGTCAAATAACTTTTAAAAGGTTACCATATTAAAATTTTAATGGCACAGTTGAGCTCTGCATAGTGGCTTTTCCCAAGGAATTACTTAACATTATTCTGTGTAGGTCTTCTATGGAAACCCCGGAAAAGGACATAACTGTAAATAAAATTATTTTATTAAATTATTTTATATTAAAATCAAAATAACTCATATATAGTAACTTGAATTTGAAATTTGATACCACTCTTGGGATTATAACGGGGGTTTTCCTTAGGCATATCCGGACATGGACCAGTGTGCGTCGATTGTGAAATTTAATGTTTGGAAGATTTAAGAATGAAATAATTTGAAAAATATATTTTATACTTAATGTTTAGATGTAATATAGTAACTTTACGATGTTGTGACTCATCGACGCTACAACTAAGTGATGTGATTGTTTTGAAATGTGTTTAACACTGAATATTGTTTAAATGTTGAAAGATGTTTTCCATCTCTAACCGTTGGCAGGGAGACATTATTGAGGGAATGATCCTTGAGAATTTTCCAAAGAGAACTGGAGAGGAACCATGAGTAAGTCCTCTCATTGGTTAATGGTGGATGATAAGGATATAATGAATCAAGGATCGTGGATTGACAATAGACAACAACATAATCTATCTTCATCAATGATCAAATAGAATCAAGATAGGGTGTGTTATTTTTTTTGGTTTTATTCCCCATTTATTATTCTTTTTCCTACGACAAACATGAATCAATAAGAGAATAGATTCATTCATAGATTTTTTGTAGTGCGGGGTTGGGATTTATGATTGGGTGTTTTAATCATGGATTGACATTGATTATAATTGATTAATGATAAGAATAGTTTACCCTTTCCCCATATTCAATTATAACCGGGATAGATCAAGGCTGACATGGATAAGTCAAAAATCCATTCGAATTTGGTTGTTTATCTGTTACCCCCAATATTTCCCAAAATCCCTTCTTGTTCTTCAAGGGTGCACTAGTCTGTAACAGGATCTGAAACCATAGCGGTGCATGGTGGCGCTAGCAAGATGCTATGCTCTGAGGTGGCGACTCCGGAATTTCCAGGTGGAGTGCAGTGAGATGAGGCTATAGGATCGATGGTTAGAAGGGAAAGCGTGTAGCAGTGGAAGCTGCGGGCAGCGTGCAGGGGTCATGGCCGGGTGAGCCAGGACAGTGACAGATGCTGTGGAAATAGGTTTTGGAAGAGGGATGTGGCTCATTGAAGCCACATTGGAATGGCGATCTAGTAGTAGTGTGGACAACATGTGGCGTGCAGGAACCGCGGCCATGTGGGCCATAGTGGTAGGAGGCCATTGTAGAGGGATGTGGCTCAATGGATCCACATCGGAATGGGGAGCCCACAACATCATTGACAATGGGTGATGGCGACAAGCCACAATAGGAGGCTGATGTAGTAGCGGGATGTGCCTTCCCAAGCTATGTTGAATAGAGGACTCACAGCTAAGTTGCGATTTCATACTAACTAGGTGGACCGGCCGTGTGAAATGTAGACTATTTGTGTTGACCCATGGTGCGGCCAGCTGGGCCGCATCCAGTGTTAGTGTACCAGCCCACATGAGGTGGGTAGGGTCGGGCCCTACTGGTCGGGTCCGGATGGTTCAATTAGGATGGACTGGACCCAGACCCTACCATCCCCTTATCACTAAAAGACCCATAACATATAAACCATAAATCCATTTGACAATCAATTTAAAGTGCTGGCACCCACATGATGAGGAGGGGTTTTTGAGAAGGATTTGTGGGTTTTTAGGGAGGACCACAGGAGGTTTGAAACTTACCCTTTATTCTTTCCCCAATGGATCAGTACGACATTGCGTCCACATCAATGGGAAGAAATCCCATTGAGAGGATAGAGTCACGTATCTATTTATGGCATAATATTTCAGACTAGGGTGATACCCTGTCTCCCGTTATTGAGTTTCTTGGGTATTGACTTGACATTAAAGCGTAGGTCATTAATACTTCATCGTGCGGTCCGTATGGAAAGCTTTCATGATATTCTTTGAGGAAAATCCCCTATGTTACAAGTTGCATTGGTAGGGATTGTGGTATTATCTAAGAGTAATACCCTTTGATTCAGGTAAATACAAATTAGGGTAAAGATATTCAATGAATAGAATCCCCTATCAGTATATCATGATCTTTGACGAATGTATTCACTTTGGTCAGGGCCCAAATTAGTTGGACTTCTTGTAAGAGTCCCCGATGAAATCAATGATCGTGGAGTGATTTCACCTTAAATTATTGTTCCTCAAGTGGAATCATGGGACCTAGTACTGGATTTGATATCGAGACCCATTGCCTTTTAATGACTGGATGTCTCATGAAATTTCATAACGTATCTACACGAGATGTTCTATCAGAAACTTTTGGTAGACTTGTTCTACATGCTTACAATCTGATAGCTTGAGGAGCGTGATCTTCTAGAATCTATCATTTTATGAGTGGAACAATATGGATAGAAATGGATGATACCTAGAGTCTTTTACTTTTTGTTTAGGGTTCCCTACTGGGTACTGTTTTACTCACCCATGTGCGGGCATTCCCCGCACATTTCATGCCTTGTGTAGACGTTTGACTCTATGGTAGTGTTCTAGGTAGACCATAACCAAGTCATCCAGGTGTGATAAGATAGGGAGAGGTCCATTCATGTGGCTTATATGTAGTTTTCAAGTGTTGTTCATAACAGTTAGATCAGGTGGAATTTTTTAAAGATAAGGTTTAGTACATGTTTTACAGACTCTTTTATTTGGGTGGGATTGTATTCCGTCTTGGTTGTACTTTACTGCTTTTCTTTCTATCATACTATTTTATTGGTTTTTATTGGCATTCATGCCTTTTATTAACTTAGTGTTTTTTACTTTCCATCATCTTTGGTATGGAAATATGTGTATATGTACAAGTTCTTAAGATAATTCCTCCCTTTTGTGGGATATACATACTCGTCGTTAGTCTCCAGCCGCTAGCCTTTCGGAGGAGATCATGGGGTAGTCATGGAATAGGACTTAGGGAATGGGTTGTGAAACAATGGTATCTATGGTAAGGTTTGATATAACATAATAACCAAGAGATTATAATATTGGTTTGAGGAAACAGTTTTGACTTTTTGAGTTTGGATTCTGTCCAGGGAATCGAATGTTGGTTTTGCAGCCAACATATCCATACATTTAGACCCCAAATTATATTTTCAACTAGGTATATGAAAACACTTTTTTATTGAAAAATGATTGTACAATAATCGTATAGGAATGGGTTGTGTTTTCCATGTCCTTTTTGAGCGAGCTCACCAGGTATACTCTATTGATCATGGTACATCTTGTTTGGATTCTAGAAGCTCCTATGTATATAGTGGGCACTAATTCCTCCAGGTGATCATGAGGATGATCCATGGGCTGATAATATATAGGCACAAGGATTTGTATCATCACTACAAAAAATATGACTTTTACTAACAAAAATTTATTTACAGATAATATATCTGTTAGTAAAAATGAGCAATTCCAATAGATAATAAGTTTTATTTGTATTAATTTTCAATACCAACAATTCTTTTTTACCAAAAGATATATCTATTGATATTAATACATCAATTCCAACATATCATTTACCAACAGTTGAATCTATTGGTTTATCATAAGAACATCAATATTTTTTTTACTAACATGTAAATCTGTTATTAATAATGCTCTTACCAACAAATATTTTGATGTCAATAAAAAATGGTACAATAAATAACTAAACTAAGAAAAGATTTTATCAATAACGAATCAATAGAAACATATTATATATATATATATGACTAGAGTAAATTTTTATTTCCCAGAATTTATTGAAAATGTCTCTTAATTTAATTTAATTTTCAATTTTCTCCAAATATCAAATTTTTTATATTTTTCGATACTGTTTATCAAATTTAAATTAAATATTATCTATTTTCAATTTTTTCAATATTATTTATTGAATAAATATTTAAATACTTTTTATAAAAAACACCTGTAAAACCCTAATTCAGGAAAAATGGAGACAAACATTGGGATTATGGATCCAGCAAACTTCGTTAGCAGATCAGAGATTTATCATGGATATATTCCAGCCTATGCCTCAATCTTTCCAAAGTTGAAGAGGTCTGCTCTGGTGTGTTCCATTTCCATCTCACAGATGAGGCTCACCCGAGGATGGTGCTGATACACAAGGTGAACTACGACGCTAGGAGCGAGTATGAAATGATCCATAATTACAAACTCCTTTGAGATTCTTTTTACAAACTCATGATCATCAAGCATAAAGAGGTAAACAAGAATGTGAAATAAAGACCACATGATAATCTGGAGTTTATGCAGTGGAAGAAGAGATATTGGGATTCATTCAGTGGTGGAATTTCACAGGGTTACAACCCGTTGGGGTTGCGAGGGGCTTCCAAGGGTGTAAATGATGCCTCTAAGAAACGTGCACCATCAGTGAAGTCTACAAAAACTGTTGCAAAAACACAATTTTCTCACAATGGTCAAAGGAATGATGTGTCTGCTATTAATACAACACATCATGTTGTCAAGGTCTCTAGATCATCTTCTAGAGGAGGACCATAATATGATGAGCAGATCACTGAGTTGATGCTGTCAATAGATAGCCTTGAGATGGAAATTTATTTTTACTTTTCAATGATGCGGGACATTGAGATCCTATTCCTGAGTCCATGGATTGAAACATTACATATTTTTTGGGAAATAAATAAGATCATGTATGAGGCGAAAGATGATGAATCAATATTGAAAGAGGCTCAAGAAATGTTTCCACTCCATGATAAGAAAGTAGAAGCTTTGAGTCCAATATTCGAGCTGTCGGATGAGAAACCCAATCAGGATAATATCCAGAAGAGGAAACGTAATGAGAATGTAGACGTTGATGCAACTGCCTCTATTACATTGTCTCCAAGGTAGAGGATATCTGAAGCTTCTGATGTTCATTACAGTGGGTCACCCATAATGACCTTTTCAATTTACTCTTGAAAAACTTGGTGGACTTTTTCTTTCTTGAAGTATAAATTGTTGGTTCTAGGACTACCAGTTCCAAAACATTGATGCATTTTAGTGTTTGCAATTGGTGACACATTCATATATCGAATGATTTCTACCAAAAACTACTTGTTTTATGTTACCTTCTTGAATAAATAAAACCCCATATTGGGACTCTATCACCACCTTCTGTCTGTGTTCGGCCTAGATGCTACTCTGCATCACGTCCCACCCTGCACTACTCTATCCTCACATCCTGCCACCCCACCTCACATCCTGGTGCTCACCCTCACATCCCACTGCCTCGTCTCACATCCAGCCACCCCGCATCAAATCATCTTTCCATTCACCCCTTTGCCTCCCCCCAAATCTGGTAACCATTCAACCCCCTTCAGATCATCACCCAACTGCTCATCTCCAGTTTCATCTCCTTTCATCAACCGCAATGTCATCGCAATTAGGAGGTAAAACGTTATTTCTGTGATCAATTTGTGAAAGTTCTGTCACGATTTCACCATTTTGGCCTGCGAATGTTGCCTGAATGCCTCTATTT
Source organism: Viscum album (assembly GCA_963277665.1). Classification (NCBI taxonomy): domain Eukaryota; kingdom Viridiplantae; phylum Streptophyta; class Magnoliopsida; order Santalales; family Viscaceae; genus Viscum; species Viscum album. Next base: position 1,833,052,729 of record OY728161.1, on the reverse strand, counting down.
TACTTTTCATCACTCATAGATAAAAGCTACATGATTTTCATCATAAAATATATGAACCCATTCTACATAGTAGATATTAAAGAGTGATTTTTACCTTGATAATGGTAATACAGTGGTTTCATTGAATATAAATTCACCTTTTTACTCATTAAAATTTCTTTTTGCACACTATCTTTGATTTTGAATAGGTGTCAGGGCCCCATGATGATGAATGGGTACTTCATTGAAATATAGAATTTTTCAATCCTTTGTAATACTCGCTCTAGGTATAAATTCCATTTTAATAGAACTAAAATGTTTTCATTCTATACATCATAGCAAATCATATAATCCACATAAAAATTTTACACCATTTATCAACAGAGATTTAATGTTTTTCATACGAATGTTCCCTCAATAATATTATTAGATGAGGATTCATTATTAATTTTGTGAATAATGTTTTGACATTTTCTATTTGATTGCCATTCATTTTTTGATTTGGTGTGAGAAATGCCTGAATGTTGTATTTTTTTCTTGATTAATGTATGATTCCCATTTAGTGTAATGAGTAAATACATTATATTCATTTTATTACATTAATCATTTGGTGTACTACTGGATTTGATATTAAGAGTTTATACTTCTTTAGGTCTTTACAATGTTTTCCATATGTTTATAGATTTATGTTATTGAAATATGCATAATAGTTGATATATATATTGAATTTCATTAGATTCATTGTTAATTTACACTTATGACTTTTTATTAATTGTTGATAATTGTTTCACCCTTTTTCACTAATCAGTTTCTACTCAACTTGAACATTTTATGGTGTATTTAATTGGAACATTTCTAAAAATAAAATGACATTATCGATTTCTTTTTCTAGAGATGTGTTCATGATGACTTACTTGGAGGGTAACGCTCCTTATCACTCATAAACATCATCAATTTTTACTCGATTTTCTGATTTTTTAGGGTATTTTTAATCCTGTTATCATGGTAGTGGATTTAACTTTTGTGGTGTGCTCTTGTTCTTTTTGCAAGCACAACGACCAATAGTTGGTTTGCTTCTGAATTTTTTTATATATTTGGAGATATGTTTTTTATGAAAAAAAACTACGGTAGTTTTTAATAATTTTTTTAAAAAAGGACCATTTTCAATATTTTTTGAAATATACCTCAAAAAACTTCTGTTCTATATGGTATTTTGTTAATGGTTGTAGGTTTTGTGAGTTTTCCATTTACCCTAACATCATATGTGGCAGATTATGGTTCATTAAACCACTTCACAAATATCACGTTCCTAAATTTCTAGCAACCAAATGTTTCCCTACATCTATTTGTTCAGCATTTGTGGTTACACAAATATGAAAAAGATGAATATTTAGCTCTCTTTAGACGTCTATCTCGAGTAGCTCAAGATCAATCTCAATAAAAATTGAACCTCAAATATTGAATGTGTACTAGAATCATGTAGGTTTAGAGTATCAATATATCCATTTACTTCCCTGCACTGAATTTGTGTGTGTTGAATTCTTACAAGTGATGTTATCTATCAACCTTGTGATCTTTTCCAGTTTAATTCCCATTTTTGAGAGGCTATTATTACATTCCAGATACTAGATCATTCAATATCAAAAATCATATGTGGGTGTATATGTTGATATTTGTGTGAGTGAGTCAGTATATTGTGGGTGTATATGTTGATATCTCAATCTTGTGTTAACCGAGTGCCTCTAATTTATCAAGAACTTTGCCTTTGATATTTTTCTTGTCTAGTCACTGATTATCATCCCTATTGTTTCATTTTCCATGAACTGGTTATGCCTAATTTTTTTTAGAATTCAACTTGTGATAATGTTGATTCTATTTTAATTCCACAAACTGTTTTGTTTTTTCCACTGCAATATTGTTTAGATCTTTTAAATTTGCGTCTGGAATCATAACTATTTTGATATTGTTTTGAATATTGTCATGAATTAAAAATTTTGGGATCAATTTTGGTTCTGAAACTATGAATCTATCTTGAATGTTTTTTTATTTGATACTACAACTAAATAATAAATTTTTTCTAGTTTTCACTGGTGATTTTTTAGATTTTTTGGAAGGTAATATATTATTGATTCATTTTATGAATATTTATTTTATGAATTTTAAAAAGATATTAATAAATAATTTATATATTCCATATTTTTTGGATTTATCATATCATTTCTATAATAAATGTCTCTTGGTCATTGGTTGATGACTTGAATAGATTAAGGATGTTTGATTAGGTTGGCATTTTTTTTGCTGGAGTTGCTGCGGGGTGGGCATCCCAGCCTTTGCCTGTGGCTGCTGGAGATGTTGCTAATTGTTTCCACCCTTCTGAGGCTGATCATTGTTTTTGTTGTCTTTGTTGTTGTTTCCATTGTCAAGATTCATATTCTTCAACAGATTTTTTAGTTGATTTTTTTTGTTCGGGGCCTTCTGGGCGGCACACAGTTCAGCGTGCTTCCCAGATTTTGCAAGATTCTTTATGAGCGTGGCGGCATCTACATTCCCTAAAACCGTCACCTTCTCATTCTCCGCATCTATAACCATTTTATAAACAAAATCTATATTATGCCAGATTTTCTTTACTTTTTTCTTAAATCCATCACAGTGTATGTTCACATTGAGAACACAGGTCTGGATCTTCACTAACTCCTCCTTGCTCATGTCTTCTGAACAACCAACAAAACAAACTGGGCATGAAGACACAATGAGGGGGGCGGTGTGGTGGATCTGTTAAAAGAAAGACAAAGCTCAGAATCCAGAGGAAGAAGACGGACCACAACCGCTCTCTCCCTTCAATGTTCTCCAATCTAGTAAAGTGGAGAAATTGGTAATAATCCAAATAGTGAGTGGATGAGACCACATAGGAATGTGTCCATTGAAATTCAATGCTTTCTCTATTATGTATATAGCACATAACTTATTTTTTAGTATTTCCCTTGAGTTACTTATTTATCAATTTTCATGCATTTATATATATTTATTTTGATGTTATATATAATGGAATTTCAATTTTTTGTTGCTGTCACTAGTGCAGAAAACATTTTTTACGTCTGTCATTTTTCATTTTTTACGTCAGTTTTTAGCTGACATTAATACAAACGATGTTATAAATATTGATTTTTACGTCGGTTCTTTACAAACCAACGTAAAAAACATAACATAGTGGTATTTATAACATCCTTTATTAATTAACTAATGTGAAAAAACTAGGTGGGTGAGGGTTTATCACATCGGTTATTATATAACCAACGTGACAAAAAAGTGTGGGGGTGTTTATCATGTCGGTTATTATATAACAGACATGATAAAACAGTGCTGGGGTGTTATCATGTCAAATATTTAATAACCGATGTGATAAACCATTTCCCTAGCCTTTATCATGTAGGTTATTACATAACCGACATGATAAACTAGTGGGCCAGGGGGTTATCACCTCGGTTATATAATAACTGACGTGATAAACCAGTCTGGGGGCCTTTTATCATGTCAGTTATGAAATAACTGACGAGATAAACCATTTCACTGGTGTCTAACATGTCGGGTATTCAAATAACTGAAGTGATAAACCCTTCCCCATTTCTTTCACGTCGGTTATAAAATAACTGACGTGAATGACCAATATTTTTTTTAATGGAATATAGTACTCTGCTCTCCCCAGAAAAAACTAGAATCCAAATCAAGAATTTGTACCACAAAAACCGAAGTAGAACATAGAAAAATTAATCATTTATCGCACTAGACAGCCCCCACCACACCCCTGGACTGCCCCCGACCCCCTGGACAGCCCCAAACTCCCCGAGACAACCCCCCACACCTTGGACAACTCTTCTACACCCCTAGACAGCCCCCCACACCCCTGGACAGCCCCCACCCCCTGGATAGCCCCCCACACCCCGGGACGCCCCCACCCTCCTGGACACCCCCCCCCCCACTCCCCTTGACATCCCCACCCTCTTGGACACCCCCACCCCACCGGACATCCCTCCAACACCCCTGGATAGCCCCCACCCCTGGACATCCCCCCACACCCATGGACGACCCCCCCCCCCCTCCTGGACACCAACCCACACCCCTGGACAACCACCCACCCCACATAACAACCCCCACACCCTTGGAACCCCTCCCCCCAGACCAGAATCCATACTAGAAAAAATATCATCAGTATATCAAAACAAGAATTAGAGAAAAATTAAACATTCACATATATAACATTCAAAACATACACTTTCAACTTAAAAAAACTAAATCCATCATAAAACACTACTAAATACACAATTACAATGAGAATATTCAAAATTTCATTTTACACTACAAACAACTAAAATTCAATCAAACCTGTAAAATAATTTAACCACTCCACTTGTAATTGTTTGATGTCTTCAGTAGTATAGGGTTAAGGGTCATCAAATAGCTAAAAATTGAAAAGGATAGTAGTTATCCTGTATAATAAATAAATAAAATTGAAATATAATGGAAAATTTTATAAGGAAATCTTACCACTTCATAGTTCACAACTGTCCTAGTTGTTATTATTTCATACATAAATCATACCATATAATATCTGCATTCGATGATGCCTTATTATTCAGGACAATTATTTTTTAATGAGTGTAAAATAAATATATTATTTTTATGTAATAAATCAAAAGGTACAAATTATAAATGGATATTTACCTTCTCATTTTCATATTTGATCTTTTCACTCCTTTTCATTGTGTTTTTTCGAAAGTAGACCCATGCCCTGTTAGAAAATAATACGAATGGGGTAAATTTAAATTTCATTATAATATATAAAACTATTGAGAAATTGAAACATAATTTTCCAATATATTCATAAAACATTCCCACACATCATCACGGACAGAGCATATACAATAAAGTGTTTTCACTCTGAAAAAAAACCCATAACATCCAATGATCACTGATAAAAGAAAATTTAATGTTAGTGGTTTTTTATGTTAAAAGATAATGAAATATTTGAGAGAGATGTGTTTCATACCTCTCAAAAAAAGCATCATCCAACATTGTTTGACTATATTCTGTTCATGTCATTCAGCAATATAAAGAATTATTTGTTCCTCAACCAATGCACATGATTCAGGAAAAATCAATTGTGGGTCCATGAATCCATATATATCTGCCAGATCATTCCTCTCTCAAATGTTATAAAGATACCTAAAACAAAACCGACATAATTATACATTATTAATAAATATAACACATGGAAAAGGTGTTAAGACTTACATGGAAAAAAATTGCACCATAATGATTCCCAACTTATCTCCAGTAACAAGTTCCATGATATCAGTTTTCATAATCCCCATTGTTATTGCACATCCAAAAACATGAGCTTCCATTTGAAACTCATAATGACCCGCCAACAAATTTGAATATGTTGTCAATCTGTCAAGACTACTATAATCTCTATCTGATGTCATAGCCATTTGTCCTTGTTGTTGTCTATACAGTATTTCTTTACCTTTGAAGTATTCCTGTAAAAATAAATAGAAAAATATATTAGTTTTCAAATGATAAAAAACTTTAATAAAAAATAAAATAAAAGATATAACATTCATACCTCTATGGTAATGAGTCGATAAAGTCTGGATGACCAAATTAAAAAATGGCTGATACTATGTCCAACTGTTGTCACCTCATCTGTAGGTAATGGTATCTATCTATAATATCCTGTTCAGTGACCCTCTGATTCTATACCTCTTATTGTTGATGATGAGCTGTCTCTCCAATATAATATACCAACCCATATGAAACTATATGATGTTGAGGATAATCAACATACAACTCGTAATAAGTAGGAAGTTGCGGCGAAGGAGTAGAATAAAAAATGGGGTCCGTAGGCTGAGGTGGGGGAGTGGGAGCTACTGGAGGAGGTGGAGGATAAATAATGGGGTCTTCAAGGGGAGGTGGAGGAGTGGGAGCTGTAGTCTGAAATTTCCTTTTCATGTCTCCAAACTTATACTGTACCGACTCTCTGATATTTTCCTCCATCGTCGCATTAATATTAAGAACTTTAGCCTCCAAGGATTCTATTTTTTTTATAAACACCCTCAATGTTAGAAGTTGAATAACATGTGTAACGGACCCGAAACTTGACGTACATGGACATTACATTACTTTTGAGGAATATATAATACATAACAAAAACAGACACACAATGACCGTAATAGTTTAGTATCTTTGGAAACATGGAACGTAATCTTCTAATCGTAGTGAAAGATCTTCAAAATCTCCCATAAAGATATCCTACTCTTTGTTTCCTTACCTAAAACCTTTATTTTAATCCTGGGGAAAAATAAAACATAAAAAGGGTGAGATCAAATGCTCAGTAAGGGTATGCATGGATAAAATAAAACAAACCATATACAATTGAACTTAAAAACGTGAACATAATGTCTAAACATCAAAATCTTGAGCAACGACATAAAACATGGAAAACATAAGGCATAGATCATAATGGAACATTAATCATGATAACATAACATGGTAATAAAACATGTAATTTTATCATCCATTAAGCATATGTAATGATTTCCATAGTAACCAAGGCATTCCTGCCAAGACCATCTTAGTGGACCAAGTCCCTTTCTGAAACGAGTTCACTCCTCGTTCTAGTCCTGTAATACTGAACCGGATTAACTTACCGTTCCACCCATGTATATCTCATTAGATATAAATCTTTACCCAATGCATTGGAGGGAGATATATTTCCCACCCATATTTCAATGAAATCATTCTTACTTGTTCCACAAAATAAACATACATCATTCATAATAACCCAACGAATAAAATGGGTTCATAAACATAATCCCATTATCAGATAATCCATATAAAAGAAATGGATATCATTTCATAATAAGAAAAGTGAAACCATGTAAATCACAAAGACGTTATACATGAAATATACACATATGAAATAATGTTATCTAAGATGAAAAATGATTTTTGATAAAACACTTGAAATTGAATTCTTGAGGAAAATATCCTTTCTTCTTTAAAATCCTTTTTTTTCACAAAATTCCATGAAATTTTAAAAGAATAGGAATTTTTTTAAAATAGTAATGTAATATTTTGGAGGATGCTTCATGAAAATAAGGCTTTATAAAACTGTAAAAATCTGTTTGTGCCGTATAAGTTAAAAAAACATTCTTCTCTTAGTTTTTCCGGAAAAGTCAAAAAGTACCTCGTAAAAGGAAGATTCCAGAAATACCATGTAGTAAAAGTAAAAATGGGTAAAAAGGACAAAAACAATACAGGAAACCATTTTTAGGAAACATGGACATGGATGATAACAATAACCCCAGTAAATACTTATGAATAAGCAATCTCGGATAAAAATGATATTTCAAAAATTAGCCCTTACCTTAGGTCTGATTTGCTTCGTAAGTGTCCGAACCTCATGTATAATGATTTTAAATAATGTCATTGACTTATTCCAGAATCATACTCATTGTTATGATATCATATATGGTTCACTTATGACTTTATATTAACCGTTCTTTTGTAAATTCCATGTTAAAGATCGTTTTGGGTAAAATTGCTTCATTTGTCGTCCGTGTTTTGACTTGTAATTATTCATATGATTACATATATCATGATTACTTAATTCCATATTATAAAAAAAGATTTATATATAATATATATTCAGAATATACAGATATATAATAAATTAGTAAATGGAAAGAAATACACCGTTCATGGACACGTTAGGTCGTACGTACGCATGAACGTTGTTTTCGTTTCCTTATTGAGTTGAATGAAATTAATAGATGACATAAATATATATACACATAAATACAGTATCATTATTATGTCATATATTTCATGATTAATTATTATATATACTTTATAATCATTCATGAATAGTTAACGTGGTGAATGAAACTCATCGCGTCGTGGAGATGGTGTTCTGTACGTACGCACGAGCGATGATATTGTTCCCATGACCGTGGAATTTTATTGGAGTGTATGTATACTATTGCAGAATAAATATCACTTTACAATAATCATATATAGTAATTATTTACACCATAATACCCATCCAAGTAAAGTGGTGGTGGAAAATAGATTACACCACGGCGTGGAGACGGTATTCTGTACGTACGCACGCGTGGTGAGTTCATTTTCCGTAGGATGGATAGATGGTGAAATAGGGTTGTTTCATACTTATAATAACATATCAGTATATAAGTGATTCTGATTTTATTACTTCATAATGAAACAACCTAAGAAGAAGAAGTGGAAGAAGAAATAAAGGTGAAAGAATCGGTAATGGAAATTACATCTTTTTTGAAGCGCCTCTTTGAGTCCTCTTCTTAGGGCACTAGAATTGGTCTTTGAAGAAGCCAAGGACCTCTAGTATGTTTCTAGGGAAGTGGAGACGATAATTATCCAGGGGTTGTCCGAGCTTGAAGGCTAAAATTGTTGTGAGGAAGAGGGGGAGGAGGTGCCCTTTTATAAGGGAGAAGAGGGGCACCTTTGGAATAACTAAAAATATAAATTTATAATATCTCTAAAACCACTTAAAAACCTAAAAAATGACTCATATTCGAATATTAGATGAGATAGGGTTGTAATCTCATCAACCAATCAAATTTATACATGTTTGGATCTTATTTTAAACCTTATCATTTTGATTTATCCTTATTTAATCTATTTATGTTTATTTGTGGTAATAAAATTCTAAATTTAAAATTATAACACATATTTACTTATTTGTTGTGAATTTTCCATAATTGTTTAATATATAATATTATAGACCATATTAATTTAAATTTAAAATTTAAAATTTTTTTTGTGATTTTTAAACAGTTTTAGAATATGTTATTTTTATAAAATAACAATAGTGTCAATTTTGACACTATTCATTTATTTGAATTTAAATAAAATATATACAGAAGATATGTTCGAAATAGAAGCTTTAATAGATTAATAAAAGGTCATATGTATCTATAAAATTAGTGGATAACATTAAATAGTTCATATAATATTTATTTTATTATTTTTAAAACCATTTATTTGGTTTATCTCTTAATAAAATAATTACAACATCATTTTTGTATAATTATTTAATATAATGATTTGTAGCATAAAAATTAAAAATAAAATCCTATGATGAAGATAAATCTATTACCTTTAACAATAATACTTCTACTCGAATTTATCATCTTAAAATCACAATATTTAAAATGTTATATTTATTAAATTATGAAGGAGACCACTTTGGCATCATTTACAATAAAATTATATAAGTGTCATAATCACTTTTATAAGGCTCAAAACGGTTGTATATTAGGTCATTGGATGATTAAGGTGTATATATACAGTAAAAATATGTTTTCTTCAGGTTTTTGGGCCTTTTAAGGGGTATTATTATTTCAATAAAAACTATATTACTGATTTTTCACTTAATAAATAATTTATGCATCATTAATGTATCACCATTAATGGAAATTATTTAATCCATAAAAATTCTAAATAAATTATCATGATGTATATAAATTTATTAGATTTCTGGATACTATTCATGTTCGAATTTTCATGATGTTTATCTCTAAATTAAAATTATTATACTTATAAGATTTAAGAGAGTGACATGTTGTCACTTTCTTTGGTATTAATAATAATTAAATTATTTTCATCGAAAAAAGTCCATTAAATGATTCTAATCCGACCCTTAGGTGATATGGGTAATTTTTTAGTCATCCAATAGGATTTTTACAGGTGTTAGGGTAATTTTATAATCATATATTTACCATTGATTACCCGATATACCTTTAACTATGGTAAATAAAATTTACCGTAGTTACTATTCATAACGACCAAAAATAAAAAGTATCATATTAACATAATTTGGACCCACTGATTCCAAATATGGAATCCATTTTTCAAAATTCAAAACACATAACTTGCAGTAATTAATTTAAAATTAATCATGTTGTCGAAAGAAAACGGGTTTTTTGTTTAAAACATTGCAAAAAATTAAATTGATTTGACCTATGAATTCAAGATAAAATCAATGCTAATGACATAAATTGTATTAAATGGTAAAAATATATACTATTTATACTTTTAAACCATTAAATAATATAATTTAACCATATAAATTATTGCGATGAAAAAAGTTGTTTTTAATTAAAATATAGCGTGTTTTGACTATTCATCAAAATATGAAAGTTACCAGAATAATATGAAAATATTATCCAAAGTAAATTTTTATTTCTTGATTCCAAAGAAGAATTTTATTTTGTCAAATTGAACTTATAAACAAGTCAAAAACTAGATTTAAAGTTGGTGCGCCATCAAAAGGCGACAAAACTGCATTTTTTGAAAAATACTTATTTTACAGGAAAAAATTATTTTGTTCTTAATTCAAAATTTAGTTAATACTATTCATAACAGCTAGTTCATAATAATATTATAAAAATATATCGTTTTCTAGTAAAACCCAGTATTGCATACAACACACGCTATCGATGAAGGTTGAGATTGCGTTTAATACAAGCCAAGTCAGGGTTGCATGTTGTGCAAGAATCCTTCGTTTTTTCGTATAACAGAATCCAACCATATTTTATTTATACATTGAATATATATATATATATATAATCAATGTTGTATAGAATAACTATTATCAAAATTGTGTGTAACACGATCCTAGAATAGTATTGCGTATACTGCAAGCTAATACGGTGTTGCGTATAGAGCAAGGTAATCTTGGTGTAGCATACAACACAAGACATTAATGAAATTAAAAGAATATTTTTCATAAAATCTCAGGGTGTTAAATTATACCCCCCTTAAAATGAATTTCTCCCTCGAAATTCGTCGGTATTATAAATGGTTTACCACTTGAGAGTTTGTTTTATAGAAACCCACATAGTAAAAAGGAATACCAAAACATGGCTTTAAAAACTAAAGTATGAAATGTAACGGTTACCCAAATTAACTCATCACTGAGTTTCCACATAGGATAACATAGGTGAAAATATGGATATGGAAGAAAAATCTAACCATCAAGTTATGATGGAGAGTGGTAGAGAACATGGCTATGAAAAAGCCAACAATCACAAAGCTATTAATTTGTGATGATCTAGGGTACCATCTAATTCATCGGATATAAGGGCACTAGGACAAAATTTTTTGTTTTCATGATCATTTCCCTAAAGTTAAAGTATTTGAATTAGAATAAATACTTACTTTATTTTGGTACAATATCCTTGTTGTTCATACTTTAAACAATTTCCACTTCATCTCTTGAAGAAATGAAGTTGAATTTGTTATTCATGAAGTGTTAACAGATCATGTGATAGAATGATGGGTCATTCCATCCTTTTCAAACAAAAGGATAGAAAAAGATATTAAATATACCTAAGTCCATCTATGGTGAGGTTAATCGTATACGATTCCAAAAATGAACTTATACTTCATATATCATACTGCTTAATAAAATAAAACTAGTTTCTACTAACTAGGGACATCCTATAGGCTAGTGGTATGTGATAAAGGACAGTCGCACTTTGGTTGTGGGTTCGATTCCCACAGCCTTTTCAGACGCGATGGGCTATCACTCGTCCTGCAGGTTGTCCTTTTTCTAAAACTATATTACTATAACATCCCATCAATAATATAGAAAAAACTTTTATCCTTAAACAATACTAACTTATGTCCAACATAATCCATTCCAATCTTTAGGCTTATCCATAATACTGCAGTCCACTCTCATAATATAGTGAAAATGATTACCAGAGATTTAATACCATCGTTGATCCCCATATATCATAAGATATGTCTTGTTGGTCACATTCCAAACATTATAAGGCCTTAATCATGTATTCTCTTGAAAAATTAATACCCATTGAACCTTAGTGAAAACATGAATGCAGTTAAAAGTTAACACTTTCCACATACCAAAATCCTCAAAATTCTATATACTCAAACCATGATATCACTTAGTCCTTATATCAATCATGAGCTCATGAATAAAATCAAACATCTCATTATCTTCTTAATTCTTTATTATGCGCATATCATCTACTTTACAAAAATATCCGAATAACCTTCCATGGTTACTGGTACCATTCAACATATACATTCAAATACTTTTAGGAAAAAACAATAGTGTAACAATACTTAGATGATTCTTTATTCCATTGTACCATTAACTATACAACATAACTCTCAATAAACATACAATCATTCCACTACCTTCTAAAACAACCACCAGAGCTTCAACACTTCTTTTAGCTCATATATCATTTGTAGTCTCCTCATCATCATCCACATAAATACTACCCATATGACCACGCTGATTCTCTTCATGAGATTTTCCCTTAGGGAATTGGTTTGCATAATGCCCGTACATTCCACATTTAAAACATCTAATCATTGTTGATGTCGTAGCAGTGCCATTATCCTTGTCCATGGTGTTAACTGATCATTTTCCTTTGCACTTATTGGATTTGTGTCCTTCTCTTCCACACCCAAATCATCTTCCAGTTCCTTGGAAATAATCTCTTTGATGCCTCTTCCCACATGATTTACATGAGGGAAATTGAACTTTCTTTCCTCTATGATCATCATGAAACTCCATATTTCTCTAATTATCTGAGTCGGGAAACTTACCAAAGTTGAGATTATTGATCATATTATGAGATTTCTGATTAGGCATAATAAATATGTTTGTATTTCCTAATCCCGTTTCATTTGGTTGCTCATGAAGAAAATCATTCCATTGTCCATTATATCCTCCATTATCGTGAACCTTCCAGTTTACAGCCATTTTCTAAAATCCAAAAAAATAGTGTGAGAGGCAAAAATCATGCTGGGGAAAACAACATAGTAAAGGGGGAGTACTCTCAATATCTAACATCTTAGGTTTAATTATAAGATCGTTAGCGCAATTCTAGGACTATAACCTATAAGTATACTTAACCTTATGGACATCCCTAGACATACCATAGAAATATCTCTAGGGATCTTAGTAATGTTCTCGCATCCCAGTTTCCAAAGGTTGACTAAACCTTTCCTCTGATACCAACTGTAGAGACCCTAAGCTTGACATATATGGACATTACATTACTTTTGCCGAATATATAATACATAACAAAAACAAACACATAAGGACCGTAATAGTTTATTGTCCTTGGAGACTTGTAACATAATCTTCTAATCATGGTGAAAGATCTTCAACATCTCCCATAAAGATATTCCACTCTTTGTTTCCTTAACTAAAACCGTTCTTTTAATCCGGGGGGAAAATAAAAAATAAAAAGGGTGAGCTCAAATGCTCAATAAGGGTAAACATGGATAAAATAAAACATACCATATACATTTGAACTTAAAAACATGAACATAATGTTTAAACATCTAAATCTTGAGAAACAACTTAAAACATGGAAGAACATAAGGAATAGATCATAATGGAACATAAATCATGATAAAATAACATGGGAATAAAACATGTAATTGTGGCATCCATTAAGCACATGTAATGATTTCCATAGTAGCCAAGGCATTGCTGCCAAGACCATCTTAGTGGACCAAGTCCCTTTCTGAATCGAGTTCACTCCTCGTTCCAGTCCTTTAGTACTGAACCGGATTAACTTACCATTCCAGACATGTCTATCTCATGAGATATAAATCTTTACCCAATGCATTGGAGGGAGATATAGGTCCCCCCCATCTCACAATGAAATCATTCTTACTTGTGCCACGAAATAAACATACATCATTCATAATAACCCAACGAATAAAATGGGTTCATAAACATAATCCCATCATCAGATAATACATATAAAAGAAATGGATATCATTTCATGATAAGAAAATTGAAACCATTTAAATCATAGAGACATTATACTTGAAACATACACATATGAAATATTGTTATCTTAGATGAAAAACGGTTTTTGATAAAACAATTGAAATGAATTCTTGAGGAAACTATCCTTTCTTCTTCAAAATCATTTTCTATTCACAAAATTCCCTGAAATTTTAAAATAATAGGATTTTGTTTAAAATAGTAATGAAATATTTCGGAGTAGGCTTCATGAATATAGGGGTTTATAAAACAGTAAAAATTTGTTCGTGCCTTATAAATTAAAAAACATTCTTCTCATACATTTGCCAGAAAAGTCAAAAAGTACATCGTAAAAGAATGATTCCTTACATACCATGTAGTAAAAGTAAAAAATGGGAAAAAAGGACAATAAAAATACAGGAAACCATTTTTAGGAAACATGGACATGGATGATAACAATATCCCCAGTAAATACTTACGAATAAGCAATCTCAGATAAAAATTACATTTACAAAATTATCCCTTAACTTAGTTCTGATTTTCTTCGTAAGTGTCCGAACCTCCTGTATAATGATTTAAATAATGTCAGTGACTTATTCCAGAATCATACCCACTGTTATGGTATCATATATGGTTCACTTATGACTTTATATTACCTGTTCTTTTGTAAATTCCATGTTAAAGAGCGTTTTGGGTAAAATTGTTTCATTTGTCGTCCGTGTTTTGACTTGTAATTATTCATATGATTACTTAGATCATGATTACTTAATTACAGAATATAAAACATGATTTATATATAATTTATATTCATAATATACATATATATAATAAATCAGTAAATGGAAAGAAATACACCGTTCATGGAGACGGTAGGCCGTACGTACGCATGAACGTTGTTTTCGTTTCCTTATTGAGTTGAATGGAATTAAGAAGATGACATAAATATATATACACATAAATCCAGTATCATTATTATGTCATATATTTCATGATTACTTATTATATATAGTTTATAATCATTCATGAATGGTTAACGTGGAGAATGAATCTCATCGCGTCGTGGAGACGGTATTCCATACGTATGCACGAGCGATGATATCGTTCCCATGATTGTGAATTTTGTTAGAGTGTATGTATACTATTATAGAATCAATATCACTTTACAATAATCATATATAGTTATTTATTACACCATTATACCCATCTAAGTAAGGTGGTGGTGGAAAATAGATTACACCACGGCGTGGAGACGGTATTCCATACGTACGCACGCGCGGTGATTTCATTTTCCGTAGGATGGATAGATGGTGAAATAGGGTTGTTTCATACTTATAATAACATATCAGTATATTAGTTATACTGATGTTATTACTTCATAATGAAACAACCTAAGAATAAGAATTGGAAGAAGAAATAAAGGTGAAAGAATCGGTAACGGAAATTACCTCTTCTTTGAAGTGTCTCTTTGATTCCTCTTCTTAGGGCACTAAAATTTATCTTTGAAGAAGACCAGGACCTCTAGGATGATTACAGGGAAGTGGAGAAGAGAATTTTTCAGGGTTTGAAGAATCTTGAAGGCTCAACTTGGTGTGAGGAAGAGGGGGAGGAGGTGCCCTTTTATTAGGGAGGAGAGGGGCACCTTTGGAATAACTAAAAATATTAATTTATAATAAATCTAACCCCACTTAAAACCCTCCAAAAATGACTCATTTAGAAGCTTAGATGAGATAGGGTTGTAATCGCATCAACCAATCAAATTTATACATGTTTGGATCTTATTTTAATCCTTATCATTTTGATTTATCCTTATTTAATCTATATAAGTTTAATTTTGGTAATAAAATTATAAATTTTAAATTATAACAAATAATTAATTATTTGTTGTGAATTTTCCATAATTATTTACTTTATAACATTATAGACCTTATGAATTTAAATTTATAATTTTTAAATATTTTTGTTATTTTTAAAAAATATTATAATATGTTATTTTTATAAAATATCAATAGTGTCAATTTTGACACTAATCATTTATTTGAATTTAAATAAAATATAAACAGAAGATATGTTCAAAATAAAATCTTTAATTGATTCATAAAAGGTCATATGTATCTATAAAATTAGTGGATAACATTAAATAGTTCATATAATATTTATTTTATTACTTTAAAAACAATTTATTTGGTGTATCTCTTAATAAAATAATTACTACATCATTTGTGTATAATTATTTAATATACAGATTTGTTGCATAAAAATTAAAAATAAAATCCTATGATGAATATAAATCTATTACCTTTAAAAATAATACTTTTACTCTAATTTATCATCTTAAAATCACAATATTTAAATTCTTATATTTATTAAATTACGAAGGTGACAACTTTGGCATCATTTAAAATAAAATAATATAAGCATCATAATCACATTTATAAGGCTCCAAACGGTTATATATTATGTAATTGGATGATTAAGGTGTGTATATATACTACCAATAAGTTGTGGTGAGGTTTTTGGGCCTTTTAATGGGTATTATTATTTCAATAAAAACTATATTACTGATTTTTCATTTAATAAATAATTTCTGCATCATTAATGTATCACCATTAATGACAATTATTTAATCCCTAAAAATTCTAAATAAATTATAATTATGTTGATATATTTACTATCTTTCTGGAGAATATTCATTTTCGATGTTTGATGATGTTTATCACTAAATTATAATTATTATACTTATAAGATTTAAGAGAGTGACATGTTGTCACTTTCATTGGTTTTAATAATAATTAAATTATTTTCAGGGACAAAAGTCCATTAAATGATTCTAATCCGACCCTTAGGTGATATGGGTCGACATTTACTCATCCAATAGAATTTTTACAGGTGTTTGGGTAATTTTATAATCTTATATTTACACTTAATTACCTGATTTACCTTTAACTATGGTAAATAAAATTTACCATAGTTAATATTCATAATACCCAAAAATAAAAAGTAGCATATTAACATAATTTGGACCCACTAATTCCAAATATGGAATCAATTTTTCAAAATTCAAAACACATAAGTTGCAGTAATTAATTTAAAATTAATCTCGTTGTCGAAAGAAAATGGGTTTTTTGTTTAAAACATTGCAAAAGATTGAATTGATTTAACCTACGAATTCAAGGTAAAATCAATCCTAATGAAATAAATTGTATTAAATGGTAAAAATATATTCTATTTATACTTTAAAACCATTAAATATTATTATTTAACCTTATAAATTATTGCGATGAAAAAAGTTGTTTTTAATTAAAATATAGCATGTTTTTACTATTCATCAAAATATGAATGTTACGAGAATAATATGAAAAATTTATCCAAAGTAAATTTTTATTTCCTGATTCCAAATAAGAATTTTATTTTGTATAATTTAACTTATAAACATGTCAAAAACAATATTTAAAGTGGGTGCGCCATCAAAAGGTGGAAAAACTGCATTTTTTGAAAAATACTTATTTTACCTGAAAAATTTATTTTGTTCTTAATTCAAAATTTAGTTAATACTATTCATAACGGCTAGTACATAGTAATATTATAATAATATATCGTTGTTTAGTAAAACCCGGTATTGTGTACAACACACGCTATCGAAGAAGGTCGCGATTGCGTGTAATGCAAGCCAAGTCAGGGTTGCGTGTTGTGCAAGAATCCATCGTTGTTTCGTATAACAGAATCCAACCATATTTTATTTATACATTGAATATATATATATATACATACTCAATGTTGCGTAGAATAACTATTATCAAAATTGTCTGTAACACGATCCAAGAATAGTGTTGTGTATACTGCAAGCTAATACGGTGTTGCATATAGAGCAAGGTAATCTTTGTGTAGCATACAACACAAGTCATTAATGAAATTAAAAGAATATTTTTCATAAAATCTTGGGTTGTTACAACATGGAAACTCTTTTCTTACCGATACACCTACCGGATATCCTCTTACATGACCAGGATGTTCGGGATTTCCCAATGCTACAGATAAAATATCTTGCCTCCCAGAAGCTGTAAATGCCCCCTGTGGGCTCTGCTCCTCAAGAGAGTCCTATATTAATTAATTGAACATTTCTCTAATGATTGAAATTATATGAAGAAAATAGTTAACTTAAATAAATAAAATAGATATCTTATAGTCCTCTCAGCAATGATTCTTGATTCTTTTGAAAGATATTGCCCTTTTTCACATCCAAGCTCTCTTCCATTTTTCATGTCTAGATGGAGGGGATGGAGGGGCCACCTCTCCCGAGCTTGAATTCTCAGCTCTTAGTTTTTGAAATTTTCCCACCATCATTTGTTCTTCCAAAAATTCATACCCTCCCCGAGATAAACTATTTTTGTATAAATTCTTACATTGGATCTTCTGATGAGCTTTCCTTGTTTGCTGTAAATTAAGAATTAAAAAATCATTAACAAAACATTAATAAGATCATTTATATAAGAAATCTTATAAAATTTTACATTGCCATTATCAAAAATGACTCTTTTCTTATATGTTCAACAAACTATCTCCGTGTGTCTTCATCTATAAAAGGACATATAGAACATGGATTTTCATGACTCCTATGACCAAAAATGAAATCAGATGAGAGGGTTGATTTGAAATCCCACCATCTCCTGGCAGCCATCGATAATCATTTCTTCCAGACTCCTCGAGTATCAAGAATATGAAATTTCATCTGATGAAGAAGAGGTTAAAGAAATTATACATACTATAAATATTTAAATAACAGTCAAACAATTGTAAAAGATCTTACCAAAACTATCTCCCACAACAGAGAGATTATCTCATTATCCACACTTCTATAGTCATCATACAAAATGCTTATTCTTCTCTTAGCCTGAGTTAATACAAAACTCATTAAATCTTTTTCATTTGGACCTCTAGGAATATCATAATCATCAATCTCAACGAGTATGATGTGATCCTACATACGGGAAAGTGCTAATTTTGGTAAACGTGTGCACCCATGTTTAACAACTCTTGAACTCTTGGTCGTAATAGGATCACATGAATAATATTGGGGAACATCAAGAGGAGCATGTGAATGTTCCTCCCCAGATGTATGACCAATATGCTCATCTCCGGAATCATGGGGTTGATCAACTGAATGATCTGTCATTATCCTTTATATCAAGAAATCAAGCATTAGTTCACAAATATAAAAATTCAAATATTTTAATACTACTGTAATCAGAAAATAGAAAATTGTTGTAAGTTACGTAATAGTAAACATTATTAATATGGTAAGCATGTTAAAAAATTGTAAAGATGGTAAAGATGGTCAAGATGGTAAACATGGTGAACATGGTAAACCTGGTAAACCTGGTAAACATGGTAAAGTAATTGTCACTGAACAAAAATAATAGATATATAATTTATCTAATGGTATATATGACCAAGTAAACTAAAAAAATGTAAAAAACGAAAAATTATACTTATTTTGTTTTAATACATGTTTTAATAAAGAAAAAACTTACACTATCTACCATTTTATGAAAAAAATAAATGTAAACAAGAAATAAACATATGTTACTTGTAATTTTTGGAATGTACAAATGGATTTTTTTCCAAAATTCTTTCGTCATGATCGTTCCTTATGGCAGAAACCATGTCTTCAACACGCTCATCATTATGTTCTGTAAATCTTTCCATGGAAGTAGGGATCTCATATAAATCAGCAACTTCATCAAGTTCATCCTCACCATCATTTTGTTTTTTCCCTTGTAAAACAACAGTCCACTGTATACTTGATGGAACTAATACATAGAAAATTTGTTTTTCATGTGTTTCCATTATAAAAGAATTAGATGTGTCTTCCAATCTATTAAGATTAACAAGTTTCATTCCAAATTCATCGTGTTTGACATTTTTGTTACTGATAAACCATTTACAGTTAAAAAAACAAACTCTAATTTTAAAGTAAGCAACCTCCCATATGTATTCAATCACACCATAATATGCACTTGATGTAGAAATTTGGTTTTTGTCCTTAGCCCTTGAAAAATGCATTTCTTCTGCAAACACCAATACACCACTATTCTGTACTATACTTTTTTGTCCAGAGCTTTCGTATGAAATGTATATCCATTAATGCCATATGTAACACCCTGAGCTTCCATGATACGCTTCTCATTCAATAATGCAATAGCTTGCATTGTACGCAACTTCGAGTTCTAACACACCACGACTAATCAAAGTAGCTATTATGAATAGTAATACCCACTTTTTAAAATTATAGAAATTTTATATTTAAAAATGGACTTCATTTTTGTATTCGTAATATCGAAGTTATCCTAAGTTGATGTTTTTGTAATTTTCTGAGAATTTCAATTTTTTTATGAATAGTGAAGAATACTTAAAAACAACTTTTTTTAATCAAAATAATTTATAGTGATAAATTTTAATATTGAGTGGTTTTAAAGTATAATTAGAATATATATTTACCATTTTATCCAATGGTGTTCATTATAATTAATTTCACTTTGAAATTAGACATAAACAATTGTCAATCTTTTGATATATATTGTTTCTTAAAAACACGCTATTTGTTGCGACAGCGGAAATTAATTATAAAATTAATTAATGCAACTTATATGTTTGTAATTTTGTAAAATATTCATCATTTTTGAATTTGTAATATCAATTATAGCTTAGGGTGAAATTTTGGCACTATTCTGAAAAACAGCAATTTTTGAGGAATAGTTAAACCACTAAGTGGTAGTTAAATAACTGATTTTTTTCATTTAAATGAAATATTACCTCCTCTATGATTTTATTTTCAAAAATCTGACATACAGGGTTGTCATTTTTAAGTAAAATGTGGTTCAATGGGATTAAAATATTTTTTTGGTGAAGAGTAACTTTTATGTTTAATTAATCGCGATTAAAGGTAATTAGTGAAATTTATGGTAAAAATGATATTATAAAAATATGAAATGACCTTGAAACTTGTAGTAAACCTTTTGGATGAGTCAGGGACGACCAAGACAATACATGAGTCAACTTGGGGACCCCATGGAGCCACTTTGGTTGGAAAATGACATAAATAACTTTTATTTAGAGTTAAAATAAAAATGTCACAAACATAAGATGTTTTACTAAAACAATTTTTAAATGGGGTTATACAAGTCAAATTATTGACTATAAATATTCATTAGAAATCTAAAAATATTTCCTACATCATGATAATTTTTTTATAATTTTTATACATTAAATAAATTATATTAATTATTACACCATGATGATGTCGTGATTACCTCATTAATTAACGATTTAAATTAGATGAAAGGATAATGTAATATCTAAGGATTACACTTGTCAAAAACATATTGGATGGGGAAATTTCGAACTCTTATCACTTTAGACTCGAAATATATCATAGTGGGACCTTTATAATCCAAAAATCATTTCTTAATAAAGTAACATTTCATGACATTTCAAGAGTGCCCCTCCTCTCCGCTTATAAAAGGCCCCCACCACTACCACCTTACTCACACTTTCAAAGCCTTTTGGCTCGGCCAAAATCTGACAAAATACTCTCCCAACTTCCCTCCCTTACTCCTAGAAGCCTCAATTTGGGAATAATTCTTCCCAACGAAGCCTGTGGCTCAAATCAAAAGAGTTACCCGATTTTAAGGTAATGTCTTCGCTTATGTTATTTTGTATTTTTTTTCTTATCCAACCCCCTAAAATATTTTTATTCATTTTTTTTGTAACAACACCAGTATCCTAAATATACTAGGATGTTGTTATAAGAAGTATTCGAGCTACACTTACACGCACCTACATCTAATGGTTAATGAAGATATTGTTTCTGTGGATGGCGAATTTCTGCCTCTCGAAACGATGATTGTTCCACACTCACATAACACCTTCAAAGGTGGCCATTAAGATGTCACTATATTTATATATGATATATAATATGTTTATGTTTTACTTAAGGTTCTGTATTTTTCATTTATGGTATACCTTTCTTGTTTCCATTATGGGTAAATACGATATTTTCATTTTAGGAAGTGCGGACTACCGCCCCCTAAAAGTGATTTGAATCGTTAATGCCATATGTGGGATGTATAAAGGATGGAGTAAATGATATTATATATGATATTATAATGTAATTATAATATACCTTTATATAATTATTATTTCATTAAATACGAAATAGAAATGAAAGTAGCGTTCATGCGTACGTACGGCTTACCGTCTCCATGAACGGTGCATTTCATTTCTTACCTCTAAACGTTATGGAATATTATAAATGCATTTATATACTGGATATATATGAGATATATGATATCTATATCCTGAATATAATTCTGGATATAATGTATATTTCACCACATGAACAACTTGAAATTATAAGAAGTTTATTTTTGACTCAAGTACCGAAGATCGACAAAAGGACCGTTATTAACTTAAATAATTACATAATATTCATAACATGGTAATAAGTGATATAAAAGGAATAAAAAACAGGAAAAAGGTTATTAAGAAATTATAAATTAACTCTAGTTTATTATTCAGGAGGATAAAGAATGGTTGATTCAAGAAAGGACGCAAGGTAAGGGAACTTCTTAACCCAATTTCAATTCTTTGAGTTAATCTCCTACATTAAAATTATGTCATGATATTATTATGTCCAATCTTGTATTTGTACTTTATTTATGTGTACTTATAGTGAATACACATAATAGATCTATTTTATTAAAAAAATGATCTCTGTGAGGTACTTCGTCTCAATCTCCTTTCATTGAGGCATATTTGGTTTTATACACAACTTTCTTTTATATGGTGTATTAACCCCTTTGACTTTTATGTTTATTCAAAATGAATATTTTTTATATGAAGCGTTTACTAAATGAAAAAAGGGAACGTTTTTGTCGTACGTATGCGGCGACAAGGACTTCTCCGCCGCCATGACCATTATTTGAGTTCCGGCTTCCTCTACAACCCATACCTTTTTAAAAAAAATATAAATACCATGTTTAACTTTTCTTTTATATTGGTATTGAAAATGGTTTTGAATGTGTTTTTATTATATCAATGTGTTGTATTGATATCTTGTGACTGAAATGTGGAAATTTTATGTTTCCTTTATGCATGTTTTATGTGATACGATTATGTTATGGTTTATGATATGTTTAAACCTGTTCATATGAGGAATGCGTTGGACTTAATAAGTTACGGGTGGAGCCCGCTATAGCTCCTCGATGCATAGTTAGGTCTCATGAGACAAACTAGTGTCTTGGCACGAGGCCTTGACAAAATCTTATTTGTGGTCTTGGCACGAGGCCTTGGCTACGTTGCTATGATAGTATGGCATTATGCATTCCATCATTATGAAAGTGGTTATTGATATTGCATGTTATTATTCGACAAGTAGAATATCCATGTGAGTAAGTAAATGGAATTATTTAATTTTACTTTTTCCATATTATGCTAAAGTTCAAGTTTAAAAGTCTTTTGTTTTAGTTATACATTGCCTTAAATTTTACTGTTTATTTATGAAAGCGTCCGATATATTGTCAATCTTACTGAGCATCTGAGATCACCCCTTTCAATGTTTTAATATTTTCCATGATGTGAAGAAGTATTTTTTGAATGAGCTGCAGGGATAGTCAGAAGAGGATATGAGTGTGGACTATAGAGACTTTGTTATTGTATATTTTCACTTTATGATGTAACATTTATGAATGTATCTAGTGTTTCCAAGGCTACTAAACTAATCGGTCTTTAGAGACTTGATCTTTTGTGATCATGCTAATGCTAGGAAATAATGCACCGACTCTGGGTAACTGGGGTCAGGGCATTACACCATAACTGGACCATGTTATCACATTTAAACATGGACCACCCACTATCCATTTTAATGTATCTGATACATCTAATCTACTAAGAAAGGTCTTTTTAATCCATGAAAAAAATGTTTTGTTGTAATCATTCAAAATCCACATTTCTTTCTTCTTTGGATGACATTGTTTCAACTCATTAATATGCAATGTGATATACGGTTGAGCATCAACTATGTTATTCAAGAGGTATGATTCTAACTTCTTAATCTGTTCAGCTGACAAAGATTTGAATTTCAAGCCACGAATCCTTTTTACCTCATTATTAACTACTTCATGGAGAGAGGGAGGAAAACCATTGTGCTGCGCTGCATCCAAGTAGCTCGTAAAAAACACTGCAACCTCCTCAGAAATATACTTTTCAATAATGGAGGATTCTGGTCGATATGGATTTCAAACATACCCCTTCAATATTTTCATTTACCATTAAAAAAGAAAAATCCAACAAAGATATACAGGCCCACATATCTTTATTTCTCTAATCATATGAGTCATTAAATGCACCATTATATCAAAACAAGTTGGTGGAAAATACATTTCTAATTTACAACGTATAAAAATTTCATCCTTTTCAAAAAATTTCAAATCATTCACATCAATCGCCTTATTACAAATTGAATTGAAAAAATAAAACAACTTCCTTATAGTCTTTCTGACATGGATGGAAAATATTCCAAGCAATGCAACTGGTAGAATTTGTTGTATCATGACTTGAAAATCATGTGATTTCATACCTATCAACTTCACGTACTTCATGGTGGCAAAAATTTTAACATTTGAAGAATAACCTTGAGGCACTTTGATATCATGAAGACTCTAAACAAAGATAATTTTCTCCCTCTTCGATAATGTATGACATGCCGGGGGAAGAAATGTTTATCTTCCATTATTAATGGGAGCTAACTCGAAACGTATTCCCATTGGTAGTAAGTCTAATCTTTCATTCAACCCATCTTTTTTCTTTACTTTAATATCTAACAATGTTCCAATCAAACAATCACAAATTTTCTTCTCCACATGCATGAAATTAATATTATGTTTAACTTTATGATATCTTCAATACGGTATCTCAAAAAATACTGATCTTTTCTTCCAAATATGTCTATCATTACTAGATTTCTGTGTCAATCCCATTGTCATATCAAGGTTTTTCACCCTCTAAAAATACATATTAGGGGATACAGGTTTTGGAGTAATATCAAATTCTTGTGAGCCATTGAATTCCTTTTTGAGTCTTCTATAAGGGTGATCCATAGGAAAAAACATTCGATGACCCATGTACATTTTTCTCCTCCCATGATGCAATTGACAACAGGACGTCTATTTTTCAAAAATTAGACATGCTTTATTCCCTTTAACAATATATCCAGACAAATTTCCATATGCTGGGAAGTCATTTATAGTGAAAAAATCACTGCAGGCAGTTGAAAATATTCCATTTTTTAAGAATCATACACCCTAATAAAATCAACCCGTAAAAGTCTCAAATCAACAATCAATGATGACAAGTAAACGACAATATCATTTTTGTGTTACTTCAGACCAGAGATCATTATAATCAACATGACATATTTTCACTTCATACAAACTTTAGGACAGAGGTTGTAAATTACAAATAAAATAGTCCATGAACTATGTTTACTACTGAGGGTTTGGTATGGATTCATTATATCTGTGCACAACCCTAGTCTGAGATTCCTAATTTCATTTCCAAATGTAGAATACTCCTCATAAATTTTCATCCATTGTGGACAATGAGCTGGATGACATATTTTTCCATCACATAACTGCTCATTTTCATGCCATATTAACCTTTTTGAATCATGTTAATTAGCAAATAAACATTGGAAATGATTAATTATGGGAAGATACCAAAATAACTTTGAAGGGATCTTTGTAATCTCTACATCATCCTATGATTTTTCTTTCACCTTATACTGTCATGTCCCACATTTAGGACACTTTGACAGAAATTCATATTCCTTTCTATGTATAATACAGTCATTCGAACAAGCATGCATTTTCTTGTATCCCAATCACATCGGGTATAATATTTTCTTGTCTTTATAATGTGATTCTGGAAGATTGTTATCTTTTGGACGAATGTCTTTCCTCAATTGAAGCAGCTCTGTAAAACTTTGTCACTCCATCCATGTTTCTCTTTCAGGTTAATCAATCTTAACACCGCTGACAATAATGTAAAATTTGTACAACTAGGATATAATGGGTTTTCAGCATCACCATATAGACATGCAACTGTCGGTTATATCTCAATTTGTTCTGTTGAAATATCATGAATCATTTATTCAATTCCATCGGAGTAACCATCTTGTGAATCATCATCATTAGTGACATTCCGTCCAGTTTCACCATGCCAAATCCAAGGGCTGTAACTCGGATTAAAACCATGACAAATCTTATGATCATTTATCTCTCTACTTTTCAACTTCTTCATATTGAAACATTTCAAGCATGGATAAAAAATGACACTACTTGGAACATTTCGTTTAGGAAATTCCAAAAAGGCATCAACACCTTCCTCATATTCATTACTCATTCGATGTGCCGTAATCTAATTTCGAATCATTATTACCTATAAAAAATATAAAAATTATACATCTTTTTATGATATTACAAATATATATTTATATGAAAAAAATCATAATTTTAATGTGAAACAATTTGAAATATAAAAAAAATCTATTCGTATCAAAAAAAATATTCTTGAATTTAATTTTAAAAAGAAAATATAGTTAGATATAACAGTTTTAAATTCCACTGAATCAATGAAAACCATAGGGCCTCTAATGGACACCCTGGACACCCCCCCCCCCCAACTCTCTGGACAGCCCCTCGAACCCTCTGAACACCACCCCCACACCATTGGACACCCCCTGGACACCACCACACCCCTTGGAGAGCCACCCACCCCTCTAGATAGCCCCCACCCCTGGACAACCCCCACCCCTCTAGACAGCACCCCCACCCCTCTAGAAAGCACCCCCACCCCTCTGGGACACCACCCCCCACCCCCTACCCCCTAGGACACCCCCCTAGACAACCCACAACAATTTGGACAGACCCCCAACCCTCTGGACAGCCCCCAACCCCTTGACATCCCCCACCCCTCAAGACAGCCCCCCCCCCCCCCCCACCCCTCATAGACACCACCCCCACCCCCTAACCCCTTGGACACCCCCCTGAACAACACCCAACCCTCAGGACAGCCCCCCGAACCTCTGAACAGCCCCAACCCCCTAGACAGCCCCCCACCCCACTTGACGGCACCCCCACCCCTCATGGACACCACCCCTACCCCCTTGGACCCCCCAACCCTCTAGATATCCCCCCTCCCCCTAGACAGCTGCCACCCCTCTAGACATCACCCCACCCCTCCGAGACACCACCCCCACCCCCTAACCCCTTGGACACCCCCCTGGACACCCCCAACCCTCTGGATAGCCCCCACCCCCGGACAACCCCCAAACCCTCTGGACAGGCCCCCACCCCCTTGGACAACCCCCCACCACCCACCCACCCCCTTGGACAGCCCCCCACCCCACTCAACACCCCCACCCCCTTGAACCCCCCCCCCCCCCACACCCCTGGACTACCCCCCCCCCCTCCATGGACACCCTGGACACCCCCAACCCTCTGGACATCCCCCCAAACCCTCTGAACACCACCCCCACCCCCTTGGACACCCTTTGACACCGCCACCTCCTTGGACAGCCCCCACCCCTCTAGACATCCCCCCACCCCCTGGACAGCCCCCACCCCTTTAAACTGCACCCCCCCCCCACCGCTCCTGGACACCACCCCCACCCCCACCCCCTTGGACACCCCCCTAGACTCCCCAACCCTATGGATAGACCCCACCACATGAAAACCCCCCATACCCTATGGATAGGCCCCACCCCTTGGACATCCCCCCACCCCACCCACCCACCCCCCCCCCCCCTTTGGACAGCCCCCCCCCCCCCCCACACACACACCCTAGACTGCCCCCCCCCCCACGCACACCTCATGGACACCCTGGATAGCCCCAACCATCTGGACCTCCCCCAACACCCTGGACAGCCACCAACCCTCTTGACAGCCTCCCATAACCATGGGATTTTAACCTCAAGCTAATAGTTTTGGAATAAATTGGGATTTTTACCTCAAGCTACTAGTTTTGGTATCAAACCATTATTCAAAATGAGAACCATTAACTATATCTCCTACTATTCTAAAATGCTCTATTGTGCAATGAATCGGGTTTTAATATCAGATGAAGACTTATAATAGTCCCCAAAAATAAGCGACGTAAATAGATTATGGAACTACAAATAGTGATACCCAAATAGAAATAACCAAGGATCCAAAACAAACATTCCAACATAAATAACCATATATACATATAAAATAAATCACACCGGTACACGAAATGGGTGTTTCACAATGATTTACATATAAATTGCAGTAATATAGTTGAATGGGATCATTAGTTGTCAATGACAACCAAAATTACCATCAATGTTGGGCATCCGCGAAACAAAAACAAACAAAATATAATTAGGTGAGGCTTACGTGAATATTGAAAGTTGATCTAATAGATATGGTTATAATAAATAAGATAATTATGGAAAAAAAGGTAAGAGGGTTCAAAATCGAATAATCTTACCTAGTTAAAATAATAAAATTGAAAAATGTAAATATAGACTATCCAAGAAAGAAAAACAAATGAAATAATGTCGTGGGAGGCTTAGCTGAGTATTTTGAGTGGATATGATAGATCCGAGGAAATAAAGATGATAAAAGATGATGGGAAAATGAGTTTAACGAAACGAGATTGAAGAGTCGATTTGTGTTTTCTGCGCGAGAGAAACGAGTCGTCGGGCTGTCGATCGAAATATCATAAATGACAAGCCACGGGGTGTGTTAATTTATTAAATGTTTTATAACGTCAGTTATTTAATAACTGATATTATAAACTGTTTTTATTACATTTATAACACCGGTTATTATAATAACCGACATTATAAATGTATCAGATAACACAGTTTTTACGTCAGTTATTTTATAACCGAGGTAAAAAAAGCCGCGTGTTTGTTTTTTACGTCGGTTATTTTATAAGCGACGTAAAAATTGTCGGGTGTTGATTTTCTACATCGGTTATAATATAACTGACATAAAAAACTCATAAGGTTGGGTTTTTACATCGGTTATTTGATAACTGAAGTCACAAAGGCCTCAGATTCCATGGTTTTAAATGTCGGTGTTTTTATAACCGTCGTAAAAAATTCGTAGATACCACATTTTTTACGTTGGTTATCAAATAACCGATGTAAAAAATTTACTATCAGTATTTTTTACATCAGTTATAAAATAACCGACCTAAAAAACCATGTATCACAGATTTTCACGTCGGTTATATATAACTGATGTAAAAAATGGTTGCGTTAAAAACGTTTTCTGCACTAGTGTGTTTACTTAAAAATCAGTGTGTACATCAACACTAATAAATTTTTTACTTTCAATTGATTTTTCCATTGGAATTAATTTTCTTTTTTGAGTAATAAAAAAGGAATTCATTTCCATCCAAAAAATCAGGTTTCTCCTAAATCTCTAACAATTTTTTTAATTAAAATAGTTGTGACAATGGTGGAAGCATGGTCTATGTAGAATTGAAAAATATTTCAATCCAAATATTCCCAGGTTAAATTCCAGCCTGTTATTTAATTACATTTTGGATTAAGCCTTTGGAATGATCTTTTCAGTAGGGTTGGTCTCATGTGATCACTT
Source organism: Viscum album (assembly GCA_963277665.1). Classification (NCBI taxonomy): domain Eukaryota; kingdom Viridiplantae; phylum Streptophyta; class Magnoliopsida; order Santalales; family Viscaceae; genus Viscum; species Viscum album. Next base: position 1,833,023,203 of record OY728161.1, on the reverse strand, counting down.
TTAGCCTATTTGGGTTCTTATAAATTTGGCTGGAATTATTAATTTCAGTGTATTTGAGTTTGATTTGTGAGTTTCCTTTGGTAAATTTTTTCTTCATGCTAAAATATTTGAATATACTTTTGCTCTATATACATGTGTTTATTGGGTATTCCCGTGTCATAACTAATCAGGAGACTAATCATCTATTTTGAGTTATTATACACTTATTGTGTGGGTTTTCCTTGTATTTTATTATGAATATATTGAACCCTCAACCCTATGTCATGATTGAGTTTCGAACCCTCCCTCGGGATTGCCTGGTCGCCCGGATTCTTCTAGGCAGGAAAAATTAGGTTCGGCCCAATTGCTGACAGATTGTTGTGCCAGTCTATCGCTGCGGGGTTGTTACCCTTGGGACGCTCTGCCATCTCGGCTGGTAACGGCTCCTTCCCCGGCTGGGGAGCTACCTATGTGTACTACCCCTTCATGGCGGAGGGGGGTTCCTCTGTGTGGAGGGATCGAAAAGGCCACACTGGGGAATTCCCTTAACCTAAAAATTATTATAAAATAACTCTTATAATTTTCATTTTATGTGATTTGGAAACCTTCTTATGAAACATTGATTGGTATACAGGTATACATGATAGTAATTTTTGAATCTTCTTGTACAACTTTGATTGGTATAATTTTCATTTCCTATAATTTGGGTGGAATTCCACTTTTGCCTATTCCCTTTTATGTTCCCCACAGGTTCTAGTTTTCTAAGGAGGTTTAAAAGAGAAATATCTCATTTTGAATAAGGATTATTGCTCCTTAAACAATGCAGGAACCTCATCTTCCATCCCATGGGAATATGGTGATGGGTGCCCCTCATAACAGGAATCTCCAATTTTTGGTCATTACACTAGAGAACTTGATGTGCAACTGAAAGCTTGGGCTGCTCAGATCCAAGCTGGTGGATGAAGCTATCCAATGGAGTGCTCAATGACGATTAGTCGGCTCGAAAATTCCCTTATAGTAGAATGCGAAAGATAAATGGGCAGGCTCAGGTTCAGATCAACATTGTTGTGAAGGATTGGGGGATACTTTTAACGGAGATCTCACTTGCTCAGAATGTTTCCGATTTTTGTACTGGGAGGATGACTGATTTTCATTCCAACGATCCTTCAATTTTTGATGACTAACAAAGCACCATTGTTTTGGTTTTATTTGGTTTGTAAGTGTGACTTCATTTAATAAAGAAGAAAAAGAGAGTTTATAGAAGATATTTCATGGAGATTTATGTTTTTTTGGAGTTTTATAAGATAATTTTATAATTATTATATAATAAATACATTATATATAATTATGTTAATAAAGATAATATAAAATTTTATCTATATATATTAAAATATTTTATTGTAATATTTCATTTAAAATATAATTTATAAATAGATATTAATTGTTATTATTGATTATGAATGTTGGTAATAATATTATCAACAGATAAATCGGTCGTATGAATTTGTTGTTAAACATTATAAACAACATATATATTATCTGTTGGTATTATAACAATTGCAAAAAAATTATTTTATCTTCCGCAAAATCATTTAGCAACATAGTATTTACCAACAATTTAGTGACAAGGATATATATGTTGGTAAAACGTTTTACCAATAGAAAACGCACTTTTACCAACAGATATGATCCTGTTTGAAAAAGTGAAATATTTTTTAGTGTAGAGAAAATAACATTGGGTGGTGTACTAGATTTACCACCTTTATAATAGCACTCGGTACTAAAATTTCCAAGGGATGAGATGTGCGGTATGAGCTCATCTCATGAGCATCAACGATAGAGAACCATCAAGTACCAAGGTGATCCCGACTCAGAGGAGGCTAAGGACTGGCATCAGGTGGGGACCAATTTTTTCATCCATTCATGGTACAATTAAATTAGATGGTGATCCTAGCAGTTAGCTTCTATATGGCTCAGCAGGATAATGGTGGATTTTAGATTATCCTATAATGCAATTAGATGACTCTCCTATGGATAGAGACTGAGAACATTTCAAAAAATATGTGATATCACTATAAAATTTAAGTGATATTTGTTCCCTATAGATTCTACAACTTTATATGGATGACATGTACATAGCTGAGTATTCATTAAGAAATACCGACCATTCTAGGTACATGATGAATATGATAAAACCAGTGCCTTAGGGTGTGGAACTTTGACCAAGGTTTTCTTATAAACATATGAGCCTAATTTCATCATTTTTTCATTCTTACTTATTATTAGGGGCTACAGAGATCCTTTGTTGTGGAAATTTATTTAGCTAAGTGGATACAACCATTGGATGTCACCATTAGTCAATCATATGAAGAGAAATCTAATGTAGGGAGAAATTCTCAGGCTTAAAGATTAAGATGTGTGAAATTTTTTGAGAATATTTCCTAGGACAACGGATCTACGGGTCGGGGATCATAGGGTGTGTCCAGTCGTCCTTTATAATAGATATTTGTTTCATGTGACGGAAAGGGACATAGTTATAAATATTTCACATCCTATCATGTTGCTGATAGAGAAAAATTGGATGGTCCACTAAGGAGGACAAAGATATAGGAATATATTGATTCGTAAGGAGGAAGATGTGGTAGAAGAACTGGTAAAGAAATAAGAGGTGTTATACATTTCAACATGTTACCACCACCACCCCCATTTTGGTCTACACTGGGCTTAGAGAGATGGATAATAAAGGAAGGGACAACTGCTTGTGGTCAAGGAATATAAACCAAGGTATCGATGAATGAATTTAGGAATGGTATGTGTCTACTCTTAGGTATCGTATTAATAAACACATGTCTAATCATTCTTCCTTATCACAAATATTATTAAAGTCATTGAGTTTATGGTTAAACTATTGACTTGACTATTATCACTAGAGATTCCTATGAAAGGATAGACAATAATAACACTATCTCCAATGGTTTGATCTTACCTTTAAGGTGATATTTTCATTTGGATCCTCTTTGTGGTAGCACTGAGGACTTAGGACCTCATTTTTGTATGGATTGGATATTGACAATCAGTGTTCAGATTGACTATTTTAAGAAAAGGGTATGGTATGTTTGTAGAGATGGAATTAGTTTCTCCTTGTTCTGCAAAAATGTAATCCCAGGTTGCATACGATATACTCATTCATATGAGGGTGTAACCGATAAATCATGAGTCGACAATCCTTTCTCTTTTAGAAGTGTATGTTTTGAGTTTTTAGATCCCACATATAGTAGTGGATTACGACGAGGTCTTTGTTGAATATGTTTCCTGGTTTTCCTCCCCATATGAAGATACATTATTCATTGTCATACACCCTAACATGGTACCTATATAAGCATCATTATGTCAGATGCCTTTAGTAAAGTATCATGAGATGACGACGATAGTGGAAGACATCAGAGGAAGACTTAGTAATCCCAATGTCCAAGGTTATGTCTGGAGTATAATAATGTTAACCAAGTGACCATGGAGAATGAGTATCCAATACCAATGGGTGATGAACACGTTGATAAATTGAATGGGGAAGCCTTTGGTGTGGATAGATAGGTGCATGTATGATTTCCAGTAGTTAAGAAATTGTTTGACGAGCACCTTGATCATGCGTTTTCCAGTGGAGGGAGTCATGTACATAGTGTTCCACGATGCATTAGGGATTGGGAATGTTTGTGTCATGATGAAGAGGATATCATTTAATGCTTATGGTTAGGTTCATTATTGAACACAAGAGTATAACTACATGACCCACAATCATTAGTTGGAAATGATAGTTTTCTTATTGAAGATGTGGTAAAACTGCCTAAGGGGTGGGCGGTCGATCATCTACTCAAACCACCCGACTCTCAAGTATATCGTTCCACAAAAGGTTATGGACTTCAAATATAGGAATTGTATAGAGTTCCTCTAGAAATATAAAATACAGATTCTATACTCATGGTAAGGGAAACATGCTAGTGGATGCTCTCAACATGATATCTAGTTCTTAGTTGATGAAACGAGGAAACAGAGTTGTTTTCTTTATTATAGATATCTTTTATGGATAGAGATAATATAGATTACCTCCAATTGATTATTTTTACCCCTGTCCTTAATTTTATTCACTGACGAAAAACTCGATGATTCTGACTATGAGTCATTATGTGCTCAGTTTTCCATAGGGGAATAAACCTGATGGATACTTGAATGTTTGGGAGAACGCCATTATTTTCAAAGGAATCGCGATTGTAGTAGTTTATTCATAGAGAGGAGAGATTAATATGTATGTGTGTGTGGGTTTCAAGGAAAACAACGAGGATGATAGAATAGGTTGAAGTAGGGATTACCTATTGAGATAAAATCTAATCACTTGTTTGAATTAGTTTCATGGTTTGTCAACTCACCATGTCAAGCCCCCCTTTTAATCATTCGGGTTTTCCATTATATTTATTGGTGTACTAGGAATTATTTGGGAATGAATATCAGTTTTCCCTGTGTTGGGTTTACCACATACATCTAGGAGACATGATACAATATGGGTGATCATTGACCAACTGACCAAGTAAACCCAATTCCTAACTAAAAAAGACTAGATATTAGAAGAGATGTTCTGATTCCCTTATGGGAAGGATATAGTTCAACTCTATTAAGATTCATCGATGATTGCTTCAGATCATGATGCTCGATTTACAGCACAGATGTGGAAGGGATTGCAGGTGTCCATTGCATTGAATATAAGGATCAACTTGGAGCTGATGAATAATTCATAGAGCCATCCGAATATTATGTGGATAAATGGTAGGGAATTTTAGAGATAGAGGAAGGGGACGATCTCATCTTTTAGATCTCACCTATATGAGGGTTACAATGATTTTTCTCAGGAGACAAGTTATCATTAAGGTTAATAATACCTCTTGTTGGTACTGTGTAGTGTTAGAAAGAGAGCAAACAGTTTGGCTCTACCCCATAGTATGACTGAGTACACAATGTCTTATGTGTGTCATAGCTGAGTAGATTCATGCATAACCATTTACACTTCATAATATACATATAGATTGAAATTGATGTTTTAGTCACTTGGGTTGAGTACCTTATAAATATCAAAGATCTTTCACGGATCCCTTTTTCCCTTTGTGCATGTCCGCATGTAGCACATGTGTCTTAAGAAGAGAACGTGGGAGCAGGATGGTCAGATTTGTGCTCTTTACTATCACATTTTATGAGATTAGACATTGTTTGTATTTTTGAGGATGTAAAGCATTTATGGTGTGGAAAATGAAATGATAGTATTTTTCTGATTCTATTTTTAGAATACTCTTGGGAAACATATGAGACCATGCGCAGAGAGGGCATGCGATTGTGAGGCTCGGTGTGCCCAGAATGATCCATCGAAAAATTTTACACTGTTAAATAGTAAGCATGGTAGATTTCCTTAAAAATGTGGAAAACATCTAAACGGGTGTTGGGATTATAAATCTGAGTGTAACATTGAGCTCGGAGCAGCAGCTTTACCTTAGGCACAACTTAACATTAGTTCGCATGGGTCTTTTGTTGAAAAACCCAAAAATGATTTAACTGTAAATAAAAAAATAAAATAATATGGTTAAATAATATTATTTTGTTTTAAAATTGTTATAAATCATAAATGGTAACTCAAATTAAAATATTAATCTATCATTGAGTTCATAATGGGGTGTTTTCCTTAAGAATAGACAAACATCGACCGATGTGACACGACTGTGAAAGTTAATTATGGGATGTTTTAATAGTAAATTAATTTGAATTAATTTTTTTTATTTTTGAAATTTCAACATAATATAGTGGAGATGCAATGCAGCTATTCAGTGACACTACAACTCAGTGACGCGAAAATGCAGAAATGTGGTTTACATTGAAACACGTTAAAACTCTGAAATGTGTTTTACTTCTCTTACTATTAGTAGAGACACATGATTGTGGGAATGATATTGTATAATTTCCCTAGGAGTTCTGGAGAATAGTATTATTCAAATCCTCTTGTTGGTGTATGACATATGACGACAAGTCGAAAAATTGAGGATCAAGGTTCGATGATCAAGGATTGATGAACAATGACGATGCAATCAATCTTTGTCAATGATCAAACCAAATCCATGAAATTCATGTTATTTTATTTGGATTCATCCTCCATTGCTTATTATATTTTCATATGGAGAATTTGAATCAATCAATCAATATATTGATTCACATTTTGTGAGTACTACGGGGTTGGGATTTATATCGCGGGGTTTGAATAGAGGTTTAACCATGATTAGAATTGATCCATGTTTAGAATTGTGGATCCTTTCCTGGTATTAAATTATTTTGTGGATGGATCAAGGATGACATTAAAATGTTCAAGATTCATCCACATTTGTGCATTCTTATGTTACCCCCTATTTTACAAAATCCCTTCTCATTCTTCAAGGGTGCAACGATCCAGAGAGAGATTAGTGAAAGTGGTGGTGGTAACAAGAGCCGGCAATTGGAGGTGGAAGCTATGGCCATTTCTAGTGGATTGTGGTATGAAGTGGGATTCGGCTTCATGGTTAGTGGTGAAAGACCTCGACAGTGGCAGTTTCATGAAGTGTGCATGATTCGTGGCCTGGTGGGCTGCGGTAGTGGCAGACGATCGCAGAAGGAGTATGCATCTCACTGCAGCCGAATCTGATGGGGGAGCATGTAGCAGCATCGGCCACGGGTGGTGGAGACAAGCCCTGGCAGGAGTACATGGAGGTGGAGGGACATGGTTAACCAATCTGTGTCGAATAGAGGAACAGTGAATAAGCCATGTTTGCAAGTCTGTCACATTGACCATATTCTTCGACCCTGCGTGCGGCTAGTCTTGTTGTGTTTAGTGTTGGTGAACCGGCCCACATATGGTCAGTTTTGTGGGACCCTAGTAGGGAAGGCTAGAATTTTTGTGTTGGTTTGACTTGGAAGTTCATGTAGGTGGACCTCGGGTCTAGTCCGGCCAGACCGGACCAAGACCCATCTGGCCTTTTTTCATTAAAATACCCATAACTTGAAAATTGTAAGTCATTGTGATAATCCTTTTTCCGTGTTGGGATAGTCACGATGAGGTTGTAATTTTGATATAGATTTATGGGTTTTTAGTGAGGACCATATTAGGTTTGAAACTTCCCTTTGGTTTCATACATATGGGTTTTGTACAACATTTCATTCCCATCACAAGGCTACAATATCCTGAAGATGATAGAGTCCCATATAGATTTGTAGCAACTTCCTTGGAATTTAAGAGATACTATGTCACCCCCATATGATGTTTCAATGGTATTGACATGGACTCTGAGAATAGGCTATTAATCCTTCATTGAGTGGGCTGTATTGATAATGTTTGCATTATTCTCTGAGGATAATCCCCTACATTATGAGCCACATCGGTATGGTTCACGGTATTCTCTGAGAAATATCCCCTATATTATGGGTTAATTTATATTGGGTTTTTAGTATTCGATGAGAATAGTCCCCTATCTATATATCATGATATTTGAACAGCATTTTTTACTTTGGTCGACACCCCAACTAACGAAACCACTTTTATGTGTCATCGATGACATCAAGGATTGAAGTGTGAGTTCTCACAAAACGGGTGGGCCATGATCATAATAATGTGAGCTAGGATTGGTTGTGATATTGATAGCCCTCTTCATAGCGATACTATATGTATTAGGTAATTTTTTTATGTATCGATACCATATGTTCTCATAGATTCTTCTGGTAGACTTGTCCTACATTCTTACTATCAAATAGCTTGAGGAGTGATATGTCTCAGAATCGACCATTCTATGAGAGAAACAATATTGTTTACAGTTGATGGGAACATGAGACATGGAATACATTACAAGTATACCTGTATATTGTTACTATATGTGTTGTTGACATATATCTATGTTGAGATGATAGTTTCATCATAGTGGTGTTTCCATTATGGTCTTTTACTTTTTGTTTCGAGGATCCCTAATTAGTATTGTTTTATGTACCCATGCATGAGATTTTACCAATATTTTCATGTCTTATATAGAAGGTCAACACTTTAATGGGTTTTGAGGAATATTAAGACCATGTGAGGAATAATTTTTTCAGATAGACTGAGGTGTGTTTCAATGGCTTACAAACAGCAGTCCAGGGTCATACCTTTCAGTTGGATCAGGTTGGGTTTGTTGCTGATGATCTTCAGTACTTGTGTTACATGCACTTTCTTTTTGAAGGGATTTTATTCTTTCCCAGTTTTTCATTACTTATTTACATTCTACAACACTCTGTTTTTGTTTTATTGTGGTATTCATGCATTTTCATTCCCTAGTGTTTTAACATTCCAATATCTTGGGCTTGTAGTTGTGTGCATGTGTACATGTTCTTACAAAAATTCCTCCCATTTGTGGGATATGCATACTCAACACCAGTCTAAATCCCCCAGGAATATCAAAGGTGGGAATGGGGTAGTCACAACATGGACCATGAGGGATGGGTCCAGACATATTATACCACTTTTCACATTTTATAAAATTAGAACATTAATTTGGAAAAATTACAAACCACATCTTGAATTCATAGTCACATACATCTTTCTTGAGAATGTTGATAGATTTTCCATTATTTTTTACATTGGAAAATATTCCTAAATCATTTAATTCACATCTTATTTCATATTTGATGATAATTCAATAAAAATCATCCAGATAATGATTCTTAGGTTCTCAATCATACTAAGATGATATGTTAGTATTTTATATTTGATGAATAATTGTTTTTCCATTTTAATTGATTTTTTAATATTCCAAAAATTCTGTGATAATTCTTATGGTGATCACATTATTAGTAAATCTTGTATAAAAGTAACAAATATATTCATCATCATCATTTTAAGATCTCTCTGCTTTAATTTTTATATATCTACCTTTATATTGTTCACTTTTATTTTTCCTCTATATAAGTTTTTAATATTATCTGACATGACTTTAATTTCTCCAATACCATTAACCCTCGAATATTCAATTTCAGAGATACAATTAATTATGGGTTTCCCTCTTTCAGAGTATTCACCAAATTATTCTCGTCGGTAGATTTTATGGGATAACTCTCAGCATGATTATAGAAATCTTATATAGTCACATAAATACTGCAGTTCCAATAGATAAAAGATAGAGAAACATTATATCCTTCTAGATATGATTTTTCTTTCTATAGATTATAATAAACCCATTATTGTTTCTATAATTAGGATGAACCATGGAAAATTTCATTTTCCTCAATATTTAGAAAATAGTCAACAAATGAAACAATGTTTCTTAGTCCAATTAGAGGGAAAATAAGGATTAATGTGCTCACTAATAGTGGGAGGGTTCAATCAGTGATCTCTTCCTTTTATGATTTCTTATATAAGAAAAATCCTTCACCATCGATTAGTAAGAACTAGATCTACTATAAAACAAGAAACAAAACAGCCACATTAATTGAGTTTTATACAAGTTTCACTGGTCAATAATAGTAGCCATTCCTTGAAATTATTTAGAATTAATACAAGATGAAAAATTAAATATTAAATAGAATTTATACTGGTTACAAAAAGAGAGAATACCCTATCACATGTGTATCAATAAATTTAACCCATAGTTCATGTGGTCTGCACACAGAAATATGATATAACAGTGTTTTTTGACAACTTCTTGAACAATATCCTATATTATTTGATAATTTTTCATTGTGTTATGCACATCAAAAATTTCCTTCCTATAATTCTTATTCTTATTCCTAATCATTAACATATGAAATTAATAAATTCTACCATAGGGTAAATTTTTTGTAAGTCTAAATATTTAGTGTATCTTGTATTCTTTATCTCATACCTTCTATAGATTGATAAGAATATTCCACCCAGTCTCTCTTATCATATTCAGGCCATATTAACCTAATGATTGTTCAACCACATTCACCAATAACTTGTTCACATCATCTGAATAATACCAATTATCCTTTTATTATTCCAATCATCTGTTAAAACCATTATAATGATACCGACCAATAAGAAATAATGTCTAATATCCATAAAAATGATAAATATTTAATATATTTGTCTGTTCATCTCTCCACAGTAGTAACACTTTATCCAATATTAGAAATTAAACCAAATACATCTCAATGAACAAGAAACCTTTATATATGATCATTTCTTTTATGTTTTTTGGGATTTTTATGATCATGATTTAAAATTTCGTGCATATAATCTTTGAACACATCACTCAAAATGTCCCTCTAATTAAATATACTAAAGCCTCTAAAAAATTAGGTTATTTATTTATGTCATAACATACACATCTATCATCAAACCATTCCTAATACTCAGTAAGAATAAAGACCTTCCCTAATTATCTTGAATTGTATTAGAAACCTTCAATATTTTCTTTTCTCAAGAAGCCACCATTTGATTAAAATCATTTTGAGGAATAATTATATTATTGGAAGCTTTTATTGGATCATAATATAGAATCTTCATATCCTAACATAATAATTATACATGTTTGAAGGATATACTTATTTTAATGTGTATTCATTCTTCAGTTTATTGTTATTTAAAAACATGTGATTGATGAAATCATTATTATGAATTTGAGTTTTCTCGACTAAAAAACCATTACATATGATTTTTTTCAACACATCGTGAAAATCCCTCAGACCAACTGACTTCATAAATTTTTATAATATAATAATTTTTACATCAAAAACTCTAATACTTCATAAACATAGATCTTTTAATTGTAATACTTTATCTACCTGACATAAAAATTCCAATGTCACAACATTATCTTACAAAAACAACCTATTATAATTCACACTACCTCATAGATATCACTTTATATGTCTAGAGCATAAACATCCGATTTTAACTTATTTAGGAATACTTATAAATTTTTTTACTATTGATGATTGGGACACTATGTATAAAGAAATACGCCCTGATTTATCTCATTCAACATTATATCTAATGGTCCTTATCATCATACCTAGATTTAAAATTGATGCTAATATCATCATGATCATATCCTATTGTTATTATTCATCTGGAGACACAATACAACAACCATGAGTTGATAAACATTATTTGATCACCTTTAGTGAAAATAAATGCAAAATAAATTGTTTTATATATATCAAAAAAAGACAATAGAAGTACTTATTCTTTCAAAAAAATCCATGAAAACATATTATTTTTATAGAGTCTATATAAGACAAATTTTTATCAACTATAATATATTACAATAACTTGATGTATAGATCAGTTTGAATTTATTTTAAGAACACAGAATGCTAAAGAGTTGCATTTAAAAATAAATGAAATTTATTATTATTCATGTTATTCAATTAAGAGATAAATATATAATTTTTAAAACATGATTTTAATTTAATATCATTAATTTTGGAAGTTATTCGAAAAAATTAATCATAGAATAATTTTTTGATAATTCTGAAAATTAGAATTTTTTTAGGGGAATATAGAAAATACCAATTTCGATAAAAAATATCACATTTATAATAATATAATGAAATAAATGTGTAAGAAACCGTATTGATACAAAAAATATATTATAATTAATATAAATCATTTAAAATACTATCTTGAATTAATGAAACATATGTTTAACATTTTTGAAACACATGAAATATTTTACACTAAAAAATTATTCCAGATTCTTTTAATAAAAATTAGGCATTAATAATTTTATAAATTATATATATATAATTTATTAACTATCTGGTTTAAATTTTAAATTTTATTTAACCTGATTAATTTCCTTTAAAAAATATAATATTAGTATGATTAAATCATGTTATCGTGATAATGCAATTTTTTAAATTTAATTGTTTAACTAATATCAATTAACATTTATCTAATCAATAAAATAAATATAATATAAATTATGAGTTTAATATTATTTTTCAAATAGATATAATTATATTATCACTCATTCGATTGGGAATCGATACTAAATAAAATTTTGAACAAATAGTGGTAATTTTTCAATTTTCTATAAAAATTTTTATATTATATGATTTTTTTAAAAGATTAATTTATCATATTTATTAATTGAATTAAGATAAATGGATATTAAATTATGGTTTAACAAAACTTTTATAATTATGTTGAAATTATATTTTAATAAAATCCATAAAAGATTAAATTAAAAACTAGTTAAGATGTAAATAAATCAAAATACTAAAATGTAAGATACTTTTGTAAAAGACTAAAAAGTATTTAAAATATTTGTGTAAAGTATTATCTAATGATATTTTAACCCAATATCACCCCATAATATATTGAAATATTTTGGGGCCAATGAAAAAGTAATAGTTTATTGATATGGTCGATGTATAAAGGGGATTCCCAAAAGATTCATTTTTTAAATTATAAAAGGTGATCACTTCCTCTACTCCAAGGTTACCCTTCAAATTTTATTTACCATTGAAAATACTTATAAATTACTTTTTATATAATTACAATGTTAATTGATAATTCAATAGATTCTCAATTTCTTCTTATGTCCTTGTTTTCCAAAAAAAAATGTGTAAGATAAGTACAAGTATCAAATGTATATATTCCTTTAATTACAATATTTTTTCATTATCATTCCATGAAAAAATATCTTATATCCATTAAAATATTATAAAATCATATTCCTTAATATAAATATATGTTCTTATATTAATTTAATAACAATCATTTATTCGTTTACATTCAATAATAAAAACAAAGTGTTTCGCTAGTGCATTGTATAGACTACCATCTCCACAAAGCGATGTATTTTGTTTTACATATCACGACCCATAGTAAATTTTAATGATGGTATTTGTGACTAAATAAGACATATATTATATAAATGTTATTCAGAATTTTAAAATTAGTATATAACTCATTTTCCATTCCTTTTTTAAGAAATGATAATGTTAAACCTTTATTGAGTGTACTCTTACTTCCATGGTATAATGTTTTTTTGGTTTCCCATAATTATTTTCCTTCCATATCCAATCCCCAAAATATATTATTACTAACTTAAAAAATATTCCATTTTAATAATGTAAAAATTAAATTATATATATCAGTAACCATACTCATCCATCGATGTATAGTGTGTTTATCTTCTGTTTTGTTTAGCCATGTTCTTTAATAGTGTTATAAAAATAAATAATGGTTGAGTATGGGAACATAAGTAATAATATCATTATATGTTAAAAAGAAATTATTGTTTGGTTTTTTCTTTGGATACGTTAGATTATGTTTTAAAATTAATATTAACATATCATATTATATCTCTAAAACTACCAAAATAATCTGCCACTGTTTCAATCATTCCATAAAAAAGTAAAACATATATGAAAAATTAAAACTATATGATAATTAATGATACATATTAAATTAAATATAGAGTAATAGGGTTCTTAATAATTTATCCAATAATAAATATTTTATTATTCTTGATGATAAGAAATTCCAAATATGAATTTGGACCAAGGTAATGGTTCCTATATCAGTCAACCAACATTGAGGTGTACATTAATATTATCTACAAATCATAATTTTTATGGTGTCACTAATCACACAATTATTCAAAATATCATAATGTATTGTTTAACTTGAAAAAATAACTTTCATTCATGACCCCCATGTTTTTTCTATGATTGATGTGTTAAAAAAATGTAAATTTTGATCCTAAATATTTCTTTATGGTTGATGTATAACAGTTCTCCTATAGTTTCATCTTAAATTTCATATAGTGTACCATATTTATATCTTGAGGGTCAATATTTGTTCAAATGTATCATATTTCTGAGTTATATTATTCCTTCAAAATTAAATTACGTTCTTCATAATTCTTATTCTGTAATACGATGGTTTTCCCTACATAAACAAAATTTCACTTTCCACCAACATTATCATTTTTAATTTCAATAATTATTATTATTTATATGATGTGGCATTAATTCTTCCATTAACTATTTTTTATAATTAATTTTTATTACATTTTATTTTTGATCTCCTATTTTGAACCATGAAATATTAATTGATTAATACAGTTTTCCTTTAACAATTGTTTGTTCATTCATCTATACCACCCTTGATAATTTTTAGTTATACATTGTCTTTATTTTTATCCAATTCTAACAGTATTATTCTCATGGAAATACTATATAATTGTTTATATGACTCCATGATATATTCATATTTAATACATTTTTCCTTTCACAATTTTTTGTTCAATCATGTATACCACCCTTGTTACTTATCAGTTATACATTGTCATTATTTTTATCCAATTCAAACAGTATTATTCTCATGAAAATATTATATAATTGTTTATATGATTCCATGATATAATGTTATTCAGTTGTTATTTTCATTATTGGGGTTACACATGTTTTTTATTCCCTTTGAAATGCTAACTTTTATGTAAACCCGATATAATGGAACTCTCTATTTTTTCTGATTTCATGCATCACCTACATCATAATTTTTTAAATAATTAATAGATTATAAGGTACCTAATTAATTAATTGATAACCCTTTTTTGGAAATTCATATTTTATGGAAAATATTAATGGATTCCCTCTTTTAAAATATCAATAATTTAGAAGGCATCACTCATGTGGTATGTTTTTATTCTTTATTCAATGAGATTATTGTCAATAATTATAGATATTGTAATTAAATGTTCCAATCCTATGTCCCATCTCAAATATAAATATATAAATTGAAAAACTCTTTCATCTCTTGGTAATCCTATTGATTAAACCTTTAGTTATACCATGAATTATAATTGTCAAAAACATATATTATTCATGTAATTGATTAGGATTATTATTTTCCTATGGTTTATTTTCATCATGTGGAATGTATATGTATTATATGATTTGGGTGATGGGTTCTACCATAATTATACACCCTTAAAATTCATTGGGTAATCTAATATATATCATGAGATGTTATGTAAGGGATTTCTTAGTGAACCAAATCTTATTTGGTGCATTGTTTACTATATGAAATCAACACTAGGAGAGAAACTTGACATGGGTTTATAATTTCATCATTTATATTTTTCCCCATATTATATAACTCTTGGATATTATTATGTAATTTATTTTTTCATGTCTCCATGATTATTATCATTCTATATTTAAAATAATTTTATACGTATTAACTCTCAAGTTATTATTTCCATGATTAGTTCCTTACTGGGGGTTATAACCCATTATTATCCTTTTTTATTTTCCCAGGGTATCCTATATAGTTTAGAATATATCTTGGAGATATAACCACTACTTGAAGATTATAATTAAAATTATCATTTTATATCTAAATTTATTAAATTATGAATCTAATTATCGAATGAAATAATAATGATTAATCATTGGTTTATATTTATTAATTGATTATTTAATTAATTATCATGAAATAAGAAGTGTTTAGTTATTTTTTACTAAATCATAATTATATTACAAAAATTATTATACCCATTTTTTTTGGAAAAAGCAAGCATGAAAGCCTCAATTAAACAAAACAATTTACAAGAGTCTGAAGGAGGGAATTTTACATTTGTCTCTATTAAGAATACTGAGCTCATCCTCCTCTACAGTGGTTAAAGGCACACCAGAGTGTTCAAAAATACCTTTATTTGCAAGTCTATTAGCAAGAGAACTTTCTTTATGGTAAACATGTCTGCTGATAAAGCTCATGGAGGCAATATTGTCAAGACATTTGATCCATTTCAAGGTAAGTTTTCAAGAAATATGGATTTTATTCTTTCTAACAGCTTTCACAATAGTAGAGGAAACCTCTTTGTTAAAACTCAAGTATGTATACATGATCAAAAAATCTCCAATATAAAAAATATAATGTTCTTATATCTCTATTTTTTTAGTCAAAAAACAAGAAATATCATATCCAATATATCTTTTGACCTTATCTCTTAACATAATATGGACTCTTTCCATTACTTGTAATATCTTGTTTAAAATCAACATATTCGTGTTGTTTCTACACTAAAAGAGTTATAAAAATTACTCGGTAGAAAAATTGAACCCTATAAAATCCTTGGATATTAATGTGACCATATGTAAATATAAAAAATATTAGAAATGATTTAATAATTTCATTTTTATCATTTTAATATTTTATTAGTTGTTAAATAATATAGCTAGATAAATGATTTTTTACACCATCTAATACTGCTAAAACTACGAATATCAATTGTAAATTAGATTATCCAAGTAGGTGGATGATATCATGTAATGACCCCGAACCTCGTATCCTGGAGTTTATGGTCAACTTTATTTAATTCTCATATATATAAGGGGTAAAATCTAGAAATACCAATCAGTATAATAGTTGTATAGAACCAGATTTAGACATGATTATCAATTTAATTTGGGAATATAATTTAAAAAATTATTATGTAAAACATTTGGAATAGTTGAAGTTGTTCAAAAAATACTTAAAATATAGTGTAATAGAAAAAATGAGGGTGATCTCAGACACTCTGTAAGGTTAACATATAGTGGAAGCTATAATGAATAGATAAGACAGGATCAATATAAAAATTTATATAATTTAATAGACATTATATTTTATTAATGACTATACTATCATAATTTGATGAGGAATAATAAATATTTTAAGGTAAATAACTGAAAACACAATCCATTTAATTAATAACCTGAGCACTAAATGCATAAAAAATAATATCAATATAGAAATAACAAGGGTAATATTGTTAGAAATCACAATGAATGAAATTCCTAATATTAGGTGTCAAAATCATATGCCTAAATATATCAATAATTTTAGGACCTTTCATATGCCAGTTTAAAATTACATATAAAACCCCAATAATCCTTGTCAGCTAATTTTTCTCACGAGAACTAACGATGCATTCAATGGATATTTAAATATAGTCCCCACCAATCAAAACATGACCAAATTATTCATTCTATATCAAATGATTTATTTAATTCATGAACATATTTCTTATCAATAAATATCTATATTGATTAAAGGATATAGATATATCAAATATTTTCCATGTTAACAAAATAACATTAAAAGTATTCAATATATTTAAAAACTGTATACAATTTATGAAATAATCATATACATGATAAATAGAATGAGCGTATTAGAAAAGTAATTTATTGATAAAAATTCTCACAATTGTTAACATTATCTCTAGATAATGTTAACAATCCCTAAATTGATCATGTAGTGATATGTGATCATCATATTACCGAGAATATATGCATTTAAATTAAATCATTTTTTTAGAATAATAAATTTAATAAACGTTAAATATTAAAATAACATTTATAAAAAAAATACATTTTAAAACTATTTAAAACAAGTTGAAGAAACAACATTTCATAAATTTGTTATAGCGTTGGGGAAGTCGCTTATTGTTGTATACATTAAATATAATACATTTAAATGTTTTATCTAAATCATGACTCTTGAAAAAATATAAATATTTCATTTAGTAATTTTTTAAGATTTAATGATAAAATATATTTACATTAATAAATAAATGGAGAAATTAAATTTATTTTTTTTAAAAAATAGTTAACATGGACATGGATTAAAAATTTATATGATTTAAAAGGGAAATATAATAAGTTTATATTTTAAAATTTTAATTTATTGATTCTATTAAAAATGATTGGAAATATTTAGATAAGGCATATAAATTTCACAAATATACAGTGGAAAATAATTCTATTAGAGCATATGATGGACCAAATGTATGATTACTTCCAAAAAAGTAAAAGAAATCCCAAAGAAAATGAGAATAGAAAATAGATTGTTACTTATTTGGTAACAGTCAAATTATAAACCCATAAAGGTAAAACATGAATATATAAATTATCCTTTTTTAATAAATGGGTATTCATGTTAAATCTATAAAAAAGTTAGTAAATACAAAACATAAATGTTAATGGGTTCACATTAACATATATGTCCTTGTGGAATTTACAATGAAATAAAATAACATAAATGTGGAATAAATTTATCTTAATGCACATTAACATATTTTAAAACTACATAAAGAATATAATTATTTTATTATATAAAATATTCATTTTTATAAAAAATATATATTATTATCTTATAACATATTACCACGCGTTTGTTAATAATATTTCAGTATGTTCATTGATTCAGGTGTTAATTTCTATGTTTTCTCATGTGTTTATTTTCATGAAAGATTTATTTCTTCTGCATAGGATATAGATAAATCATGTCAAGAAATATATAATTTTTATAAATATCATATTTAATCAAAAAAATTGATATAATCATTCCTTAATGTTGGGCATAGAAAATGATTCTCATCGTTTCGTAGAGACTATAGGTCCTATGTTTGCACAACAGAGGACAACATTCCATTAATTGGTGAAAGGGTGAGGTATTGGATGATATAATTATTATTGATAATTAATAATAAGTAATATTTTTTAGATATTTTTATTTTTTCTATCATTATAAATATCCGTTAGAGTTAGTGGTGTAAAAAAAATTACAATGGATCGTGAGGCTGTATTAGGTCATATACATGAGCGATGAGTTATTTTTACATTTTTGGTAATAGAAAATGGATAAATATTACACCATCCACATATTAATTTCTTATTATAATTGAGATACATGATTTATAACTACGTAATTATTTATATATAATAGATGTTCATGAAAGAAGAAGAAAAGAGCTTTGTTAAGATGATTTCCATCTCTTAAAGAAACCTCTTATGGACCTCTTCATAGAAACCATAGGGCTGGTCTCTAAGAATGACCTTAAAAACCAGAATTTTATAAGTAGTTAGTTTATGGATTTATGTGGGGTTTACTGTACCAGAATGGTGTTAGATGTGAGAATAATTGAGTCGTGGGTGTAACCTTTTATAGTTGAGTAGAATAGGAATTTGATTAAATCCACAAAACAAATCATCAATGTATTGTCACTAATAAAAATAGTACCCCCAAAACTAATAAATAATGTATTAAATGAATGGTAATTTCCATCCACACATCCACCAGCTAAAAATAAACATGTTTTAAACATGTTACTCTCATATACTAAATGATTTCTTATTTTTCCCATTTTATTTTAACCCTGATTACTAGTCTATTTTTATACTATGTAACTAATCAATTAAGACTAAAATAAAATGATCATTATTAGATAATTTTTGCATTTTTCTCAAAATATTTAATCCAAACTATCAAAAAAAAGAACTATGTGGGTGGAAAATTAATTTTAACAAAAGCATTTGTAATGTGCACAACCTTGGTTTAACATTTATCGCATTATTTAATTCAATATTTTTTTCTAATCGTTATGGAAATAATTAATATCAACATATTAACTACTCTTAATAATTTCTATTGAAAACATTTATATAATTTTTCCAAATAAAATATAGACAATTTAATTTTTTTATTTAATGTAAATACACATTTCATGTTAAAAAAAACTTGTTTTCAAGAAATGCATTTTTCAAGAACAAGATGATATTATATTTAATATATTACTTGTAATCAAAATTTTAAATATTTAAAATTCATATATTTTGATATATTATGTTTAAATTTAATTTATATAATAAATTATTATATATTATTTTAATAAATTTAAATTGCTATGCATGATGCATTTTAGAACCAAAACACTCTCAAAAAATGAAATGGTTTTATGGAAAATATTTCCTTTTACCTCCAAATATTATAGTTATTATTTTAAGAATATTGACAGTTAATAAATTTATAACTATACATATAATTACACATTATTTCAAATAAAATTTGTAAACATTAAATACTACATTTTTAAAATTTATATAAGTGGATTTTTAAGGGAAAATGTAAAAAAAACTATTTGATGATTATTTTGACTAGGTATGTTCCAAATCAATAAGTATCATATAATATATGAATTTTTTCCATAAAACATTAAAATGTTCATTATATTAAATTTTTACTAAAATATAATGTCCATTTAATAGAATTGAGGATCACGGTTGAGTATATCATAAGATATCATAGAGATTGAATTTATTTAAAAGAATATATATCATAAAGTATCTAGGTGTTACATTTCATATCATATTACAACCATATGTAATATCATCCAGTCCTTCTCCGTACTCAAGTCTTATCTAAACACATGGATCATATTTCAGTTTTCCTAATTGTTCGTCCTAGTATAAATCTCTTCACATTTGTCTAACTTCAGGGAAATTTTTATTATAACTATCAGAATAAAACATTCAAGAAATCAAATTATTTTTTCATAAATGAATCACAATTCCAACCTCATGTATAAAATAAAAATAACTCATCACCTTTGAAATAAAACATGTAATGTCCCTTAATTTCTTCAATAATTTTATTATTTACAATAGTAATTCTTGTAAGAATAATTCAAACCCAAATACCCTATCTAAATCACCTAAAAGAGTTATATTCTAATATAACAATTAATATTAATTATAAATTTATATTTTTTTGTTTAATCCATATGGAAGTGATGTGTAGAAACATACGTCACTATACATATAAATATTTCAATATAAATTATTATTAAATTTTTTTACTAGTTCCTCTATGGTTATAGGTGTGTTTAACACTATTAAAAATATATATTGTAAAGTAAATATGCTTATTATATCAAAAATCATCAAGATTATATGCTCATATAATTAAATCATTTTATCAAAATTGTATGCTAAAATTAATATATTCAATACATGAATTTTTATTGTAGATAGAGACCCCTAAAAATAACAATCATGCATAAAAGAATACAAATTTTATCTTATCTAAATACTCATCAAATAAAACAATTTACTTATAGTGACAAAATTTGGTCATTATAAAACATTTAAAAACATTTGGATAATAAAAAAATTATACATCATTAAAACTAATTTCACTGGACAAAACATTCACTTGAATTGAAAAATTAAAAAATATATACAAATTTATATAAAATCTCTCAATTAAAAAGTAAAGAGCCCATGTGTTAACTTAACAAAAAAATTAAAAAATTAACACTTGTAAGGAATACATGATTCATTTAAATATGTAGAATTGAAAAAACAGGAAGTCTAAAATAAAGGAATGATAACTTGATATTTTCAAGAGATAATCCATATCTCCATTTAAGAAAATAATAGGGCTCTTATAGAAATTAATTATTTTAATTTTATGTCACCTATATATCATGATTATAAATATTAATGAAGGATAAATCACCATTACTTATAGTTACTGGATGATCCACCCTAATATCCTCTAGAATGAAAATATAAATCTTCTACTAATGTTGTGTTATAGAATAGTTACAATATTTCTATACACTAATGGATCTTCCAAAAGGCTAACCGATACTCGATGGCTAGGCCTAGAACCCCTTTAAATGTCGCATCCACAAGAAACTTGGCTCACCATAACAAGTACCTTGTGGTTCCTTTTGGGTAAAAGGAACACATTTTCCACCCCTCCCCCTATGTTTCCCTTAAAATATATTTAAAAAAATTATTATCATCAAAATATATAAACTATAACTCAATAATATAATATGTAACATATATTTTTATATTTATCATAATTGATTTGATAATTATATTATATTTCAACCTAAATTAGAATCATAAAATTCTATGAAAATATATCTCAATTAATCTAAAAAATATTGAACATATATCATATATAACATAATAGGGGAACATAACATTTTCACTATCATTTCTAATTCATAGAACTAGTTTAAATTTTCTAATATATATATATAAATAGTTGAATATATATATATATATATGTATATATATAATTATCCTTTCCCTTCAAAATCAATAATTGTTTCACCAATTTATGGTTCATCACATATGATATATAACTCCACAACCTGATCCCACTCAATATGTGGGCAAGGTAGGCATTCCACATAACATCTACTCTAACTCTCGATAAAACAGAGACTACTAATTAGTTATGAAATATGATTAACTTTATTGGGAAGTCTGTACTCTCAATATCACAACATAAAATATAAAACCAATAGTAGACACATTGATGAAATTAGGTAAATTTTAATGAATTCTAATGAATATGTTACTATAAATAATATAAAAAATATACACACTATATCAAATGGACTCATATAGATCATACATAAATATATAAGAGGAATCTTACAATATATTTTTCATGTGTCTACTATTGGACTAATATCAGCTACTCTATTAAGATCTCATGTACACCATGCTGCTGAAAAGAGAAATTAAGGGTATGTATTCAAACAGTGGTTCCCATGTAGGGTTTTAGCATAAAAATCAACAGGGATATATAAATAGTGTCACTTATATACACTATTATATTCAACTATCAAATTAAATTATGTAAAATTAACAATATAATACATCTAACAAGAATACATTTTGGGGTATTGTATACAAACCAGAACACCACAACCCCTGACCTCGCATTTTTTAGCCATTATTGGTGTTCTTCGTCCATTTTAATCTCATAGAATAGTGTAAATAATATTTATTCATAATGATTTGGTTTATAAAACCATGGTTTGTACATATATGATTCTATATTTTATTTCAATATCACTACTAGTCTAATTAATGGTGAAAAAAATTGATGATGTCTCAAGTTCTCTACCAGTATGACCGTTGGTGAGAAATGATAGATGGTGTCATAGATTTTATATAAACATGATCATAGATGATAAATGAAAATTATCATCTCATAATATCTAACAGTATGTCTACATGAATTAAATTGTCATATAGAATCCTAAAATCCCTAATGATATGTCCATGGATGATAATTAATAGATAGAATCTCAGACAAACATTCAGTCTGACCGTGAGTTCTAAATCCTAGATGGTGTACCAGACTCACTATAGATATAACATAGGTATTAAATACTAAAAACATAATTTAAGGGTTTATGATATCCAAATATTCATACATTAATATCTTTGTTGTATTGTATAACACTAAGAACATAAATACCAAAATTCCATCATCTCATCAAACACTCTATCAACTAATACACTACATTAAAATTGATTAGAAGAACAAATATCATAGAAAAATTAACCAATCTTCCAAAATATTATACATTAAATCATTCATACCTCACACAATATTATAGGATTCTTATAATCACTTCAATCTAGGATCATATCACCCACATCAATTTTTTTTATGTAACATGTTTATAAAACCACCACCATTGAGAATTTGTTAGTCCCTTAAGATATGATTTATATATAAACACTAATACACCTAAAACATGATTTTTTATTGATCACCAAGACTAACTAAATACAATGGAACCTGACATTAGTCCAAAGGATATACTCATTCTCACACTTTAATAGCTTAACATAAAGACACCTTGATGTGGTGATTCTCATATTTGATATCCATATTCCACCCCACCATGACATAGTTTTGTGGGTACAACCATTCATTGATTAAACATGTCCTACTCAAAGTTATATCATTAGTACTTATAAATAAATACATATATGAATTATCACTAGATATCCATTCCAAATATGTCCCACCTCTTCTCTCTCAATGAGAGAAAAATACCCAGTGGAAACCATATTCCTATTTCAATCTACAAATGCCTTTAAGAATAGCCATAATGATTTTTCAAACCCTCACCCCTCTCTAAAAAAATCCTATAACACCATGATATTTTATTAAAAATTTCTCTTTAAATATATTTTATATCTTTTAATATTTGTATTAAATGAAAAATTGTGATTTAAAGAACCAAAATATACTACTATTATTTTTAGTGAAAATTATCTTCTATAAGTGGTGGTGGTCACTGGTGGAAATCCCACCTATACCAAGGCATGCCTTGTAGAATTTTAAAAATATTGTTTGGAAAAGGATAATATAACAACGAACCTCTATAACTATTGTTATAAGCCTATCAGTGATTAGTTTTCCCACCAGTTTTGTCAAACCGTTGGAACATAGTGGACTGAGATGGGGTTTTTCAATGGTTAAATTAAACCATCTATATAGATTCATTTTTACCAACGGTTTTGTAAACCGTGGGGATAGAAAATCCCCAAATATAGTATAGATAATAGTCCCTTAGAACCCATCCCATCTGGAACATTTTTTTCATAAATTAGATGGCCAAAAACCATATTTCCCAACAAGCCATCGAGAGTGTTAAACCTAATTTCCAACCAACCAATTCTCCTTGATTCAATTAATTTTTTTCTTCCACCTTAAATTTTTAGTTCTATCTTCATTTATTTTATATTTTTTCATTTTGTTTCGATGTAATGTATTGTGTATTATAATCCCTTATGAACACAAACCATATATAATTTTAGATTGTTGTTTTATGATGATATATCATTATAGAATCATTTTGATTTATATTGAAGAGGTCAATAGTATCTGGAATTATTTTATTATTGGTGTATTTTAAAGTTATGGTTTATTGATTATATTTCATTTGTTACAAGTAACAAAAGTTATTGGATTTTTTATCCTAATAAGAATTAAAATGTACTCATGCATTATGAATGTACACCTAAATGTTGACTTTGAAATATCACACTCTAACACTTAGATAATGATGCCCTCACAATAAGTTAGTCAATGAAGGGTCACATCCAGCTAAACCAATCGAGTGGGTTTGAGGTTATTTTTTTGTTTTAATGGTTATTGAACCAAAATATACTCTATTACATGATCATTTAGTCCTACTTCATCAAGTGGTGTGGTCAAACAATTGTAAGGTTGTATTTTTGGAATTTCTAACAGAGTGTTAAGAATTCATGTCACAATTTTTATAGGTGGTTATAAATCATTATTATGGAATTTATAT